>JAMBUR020000001.1:5260660-6575826 GCA_023721895.2 Talaromyces albobiverticillius | reverse complement strand
AGTTACGTATTGCTAAGGTTAAGCATAGTTCTGCATGATGGGTTAGCAGCACCTATAACCCTAACCCTAACCCTAACCCTAACCCTAACCCTAACCCTAACCCTAACCCTAACCCTAACCCTAACCCCCTAACCCCCTAACCCTAACCCTAACCCTAACCCTAGTACTATTAAAGGACGATGCTTAGTTAGAATAATTAATACTATGATTAGTTATTTATATATATTGATATGCAAGATAGTCACTAAGTATATAGACTTATAACTTATGTAAGAATTAAATATATAATTATATATATTCTAAGAGATATAGAAAAGTATAGGAGAAATATATATAATAATTAAAAAAAATAATTAGATATATATTTTAGAATATATATAGAAATATAAAGTATAAAAAATATTATCTATATAAATTTAAAGTTACTTTAGTTATATATTAAAAAAGTTAATAAAATAAATTATATTTAAAGTATCATAATATTTTCAAGGATTTCTTCTACTATAGTTATATTACTAATCTATTATTACTATCAACTTATTTAATATTTAACTATAAGATAACCCTTACTGGACCTCTATGTGGTCTAATCTATTATATCATAGCTCTATACAGCTAGTGATAACTATAGCGGATCCAGGTCCGTGACAATACATATAGTTTCATAACAGTCGTGGTGTTATTTATCCTAATAACAGATCTTTCCTATAGGGTTCTAGTGTCCTGCAGGTTGACTTCGTAGCAGTTGCGCGGTAATCCCTAACTAATCTAACACACCCCCTTAGTATTAGTACAGTTTTCTGTTCAATATTGGATTAAAAAAGCCTTTTAAGCATCTCCCTAAGAGAGTCCTTTAAGAAGCTTTCTCTTTTTGGTTATTATCTCTATATTGGGAGTACTATTAGAAGTAGTCAGTTTCGAAATCCTATCCGGTATATTACTATCTCTGGAGAGGTTCAGTCTCGTAATTATTAGATTACCGCTAGACCAAAAAACAATGCAGATTAGTTGCGCGGTAACACCCAACTAATCCAACACATCTCGGTTATTTATTACGTGATGTGGATGTAATATTTAGTAATTTAATCACCACCCCCCAACAGAAACGCATGTTATATCCAGCTCAGCAGTACGAAATTGCCATTTGATACTATGATGTAAACTTGACACTTGGATTTCTATTATCTTCCAAATACCACGGTACAACATGGTCCATAGTCTTATATATCCACTGCCAATTCATCCAAAAGCATTAGGTTAGAATTATTTACCGTTTGCGGCTATTGCATTAATCCTTTATTAATTTTATACCACGGAACAGCTTGACTGATACAGTAGGTATGGATTTGAAAAAGTATCTTATGATGATATATAAGTCAGTTAAACACCACGACGACTAGTTTGGATCAAATATAATCTATTTCGCTTGCGTACCTCATCCAACGCAACAGCACACACAATGCCTTCTGGATCCTGCCTTTGCGGTAAGCTCAAATACGATTATACTGGAGAAGTGCGAGGAAAGGTAAGAAATATGCTTGAATAATTTCGACAAGGCAGTTCTCATCGCATTATTAACTCCATGAAATTAAAGGCAGCTTGTTACTGCCTGGCCTGCCAGAAAATTAGTGGCGGTACGAATACAGTCAACTTGCTGATCCCCGAAACTGACTTTCATGCCACCCCCGCAAACTCCAAGGAGTTTACTACAACTCAAGAAAGTGGCATGCAGCTAACTGTCCACTTTTGTAACAACTGTGGTGGCATCGTGTATAAAACGGCCGATCGTGACGAATTTAAAGGCCTCGTAGTGCTTCTCGCTGGGACACTCGATGACCCAGAAGATCGCCAAACAGCTGAACCACAGCAAGAGCTGTATACCAAACATCGTGCGCCTTGGCTATCTGCGCTAAATGGTGCAGTTCAGAAAGAAGAATTCTAGCAGAGGAAAAAAAGTAGCTCTAACCCACTGAAGATCGGAAGCATCCCAGACCTTTATTGTTCTGTTTGATGGCGCTGTTTGTATTTTGGTTTCTTTGAATAAGAATTTGCCAATCCATGTTGTTCCTAATGTTTATGACGGTTCAAATATGAATTTACATTTTGAAAATATCGGGTAACTTTAATAATCAAATATAATCCGGGACGGGAATATAATCATGATTATGAGAGCAAACATGACATGTTTAAAAAAAAATGTTGAAAAGGGTACATGGTGTTTGAGCTAGTCAATAAATATCTAGATGTTTCAAGTTGATTACTCTCACGAAGTGGAACGCGGTATCTAGGAAGAAGTATTACGTACATCTACTACACAAATGGCATGACTGAAAAAAAGATTCCTCATCCTTGACCTGTTCAGTGAGCATCAATCTGGATTGAAATTTACTCAGTAAGCTCGAGGGCGAGCGCCCTCATAAAAGAGGTGGCATCTGAGAAAGAAAAACTCACCCGACAAAGGAAATATATAGTTCGTACAGTCAGTCTCCTAGGTAATTAAAAATTACCGTTACTTCGCAAAAAAAGGCCTCCAAACTAAAGTCATCCATGCCCTCATTCACCTAATAGTCCAGTTATAGCCCAAAAGCTTACAGTAGAAGATGATATGGCCTTCTATTACTAACAAGCATCCTAGTAGAGGATGATGTTGGATGCATTGAGTAATCTAAAAATTGCTTACCTTAGATTCGTAGATTCCTTGTGCTGCTCGTTTATTGACTGGTACGATGATTCAGGCTTCAAGGCATCATGTGGAAAATTTCCGTTCCACGGTGATTACATTTTGAGAAAAATCACTTGACCACGACTAGTAGTGATGATAGGCCTATTGTATAAGTGGCGACCAGTCATCTATGAATAATCATGGAGCAAGTTGATAATTTTGATTAAATAAATTTATATGGTGTGTCTATCGTAGATGATTGATGGTATAAGCAAGAAATCATGTGACGTAGCCAGCATCACACAGGCGGAACCATCGCCAAAAAATATGAACCATGGTTCTCACAACCAATCCACGGTTTGTATAAAGACATCTCATCATAGATTATCAGCCGGTATATGCTATATACAGCACATTCCCTCTGACTTAATCGTATAGAAGGTATTCACTAATCAAATTATATTGATTGAGCACTATCTTGCCAGCCCTTATCCACCAAGCTTAATATGGCTTCAGCAGATCAGCAATACCTCAACATCAAGATTCAGGACAAGATGAAATATGATATTCGGCTTGAAAATGTCAAACTGAGAAGGTATTTTACCATTTCACCTGGGTCTGAAGTTTTCTAATGGCTCTTCCAGTGGAGAATTCTACGTAGAGGGTAATAAAAACGATGTCCTAACTACCGATGATATTGGCGATGGAAGCATTCGTCACAACAATGGCATACGCCATATTTGCGCCTGTGGAGAGAGCGGATCGATGTCAGGACCACAAGGCTCTTTCGATCTCGTTGACGATGTGAGAGATGTTAAAATTTGCACTCTCACCTGGGCAGCTACTATGGAGCCTGGA
The DNA here is from genome assembly GCA_023721895.2 of Talaromyces albobiverticillius. Taxonomy (NCBI): domain Eukaryota; kingdom Fungi; phylum Ascomycota; class Eurotiomycetes; order Eurotiales; family Trichocomaceae; genus Talaromyces; species Talaromyces albobiverticillius. The sequence goes on along the minus strand of JAMBUR020000001.1, from coordinate 6,572,306 downwards.
AGACGGAATTCGTTCGTGGCACGTAATGTTGATCCAAGGTACCATGTCGATGTCGGACAGTGGAATGATTCTGGTATTATGGGAGATATTCCAGTTGCTGTCGATGAGATGTGACATACTTGCTCTCCAACTTTTCCGTCGTCGTTACATAATCCCCGAAGCAAAAGGTAACTAAGAGTCATTAATCGAGCTTCTTCACGAAGGTTGTTTGAAGCGGGCGTTCAGTTGGCATATGATGATTATGGTACAGACACATGGAGACTACTGTGTAACGAAAGTTCTGATATCACCCTGAGAGTTTAATTATTTGATTGATGCTTTTATCTTTGTACATGATATACCACTCTTATGTCACTCAAATGTCGGTACTTCCTTGCGTTGTGGAGCTTCCAAATGATCTCAACCCCATGAATCGATTCACTTCAACGTTTAATATCTGTCTTCTACGTTCGGTCTCTAAATCAAGCTATATTGAATAGAGAAAGGAACAGGGCAACTGCAAGCATTCCTACTTATCGTTAACGGATGGAAGTTTTCATAATTAAACATCCTGATTGTAAGTCTCTTGTACCCAGATTATATGGCAAGTTCTACGAACGATATGCCACATAAGATTTAATAAGCATCACGCACCTGGCTTCCAATTATGCAGCTGATTTAGACAAGTAAATTGTATCTAGACGCAGCGAATATTTTCATCCACATACATATACATACTCATTCCATATTCCCTAATGATTTCCAGCTGTAATCTTCACGATCTTTTTAACAGCTTTTTCAAAATCATTCTCCAATAATACGTTATTCAGGCCAGATCTGCGAATCTATCAGTGGTATTAATAATTGACATGTATTAAGATATAAGAGGTGGATACTTCCCAATTCAGAGCCTTGTTCACAATTTGTACCCTGAAGGCGAATCACGACTGGAATTCTAAATCCTCCAGTCGCAGCAGAAGCGGCAAGTATTGCCTCGGAAACCATGTCACAGCGAACGATCCCTGGTTGTCATGCGCAGTTAGCTGGAGGAGATATGAGTTTTATATATATTACCTACCGCCATATATATTAATAAGCAGCCCTTTTGCGCGTGAATCGTCGCGAAGGATCGAAAATGCCTTTGATAATGTCTCCTTGGTTGCGCCTCCGCTAATATCCAAAAAGTTCGCGCATTTTCCACCGTGCCAAGTTATCAAGTCATTAGTTGCCATTGCCAGGCCAGCACCATTCACAACAACGCCGATATCACCGTCAAGGCGGACGTACGATAGGCCCAGCTGCGAAGCTTCATACTCAGCTTCCTCCCCAGGTATGTGTTCCTCGAGACTAAACAACTGAGACTGTCGAAATTTTGCCGAATCATCGAAGCTCATTTTCGCATCCAGACAAACAAAGGTTCCATCTGTCGTTCGTACTAGAGGGTTCAGCTCGAGCAATGTGGCATCTTTGTCCCGGAACAGTTTTTCTAATCGACGTAAAATATGCGAGATAATCTCCATTTCGTTGTCAGAGATTCCAAGCTGTGCTTCGATATAAGCCATAATCTCGGGTGTAATTCCAGTAGAGAGATGAAACCAAAACCGCTGTAGTTGATTCGCGTTGGACTCAATATTCACACCGCCATCATCAGACATCAGGATAATAGGCATGCACCTTTCGCGATCGAAGGTAATAGCCATGTAATATTCCTTGGCAATGTCAACAGATTTGTAGATATATAGTTTCTTTACTAGAAGACCACCGGGCGGTGTTTGATTCGTAACGAGATAAGAACCGAGCATTTTGGACGCATTTTCAAGAGCCTCATCGGCGCTGCAGTTTTGTTAGACTTTTCATATATTACGCGTATGTGAACGTTTATAATAGTAGCTTACGATTTGACAATGCGCACACCTCCTTTTCCATCGCTATCAAATTTGCCCTTACCACGCCCACCTGCGAGAATTTGAGCCTTGAGAACTGATGGTTCATCTGGTATTGTGTTAGCATTTCAACAAGTGCCAACGAGTCCTTGTAAGATCGTCTTGAGGAACTTACCGAGATTGTATACAACTTCCCAAGCTGTCTCTGGAGTATCAACCACAAATCCATTGGGAACAGGAATACCGAACTATCAGAAGTAAGTCTTAAACCATTTGAAGTTGCTAATTGACTGCATAGGCGGCCTGCTTTACCTGTTTCAGAAGTTGATGAGAATGGTGTTCTAGGAGACTTAACCGGCGTACGCCGCTCTTCAAAAGAAGACGGTTCTACTCATAAATCAGCCTCCCGACCATTTCAGTTTTACGTGCCGTTAGAAACATATCATACCTGGCGTAAGAGAGGCAAAATAGACCGTCCACGTATCATAGTCCAACAGTTCTTTGTTATTACCTGGTTTTATTGGTTTCAAAACCTAGGTAGGCGATATGGGAATGAAAGGGAAATGTTTTAATCGCACAGACAAAGAAATAAGGATACTTGCAGGTATTAACTCACTTTTGGTCATGGTGGGGGAGTAATGAATGCTATCTGGTTCCAAAGAAACAAATTTTGCCACTCAAGTTTTTTGTTAAGAGTCATTAAGCTTGATAAAAAAACACAATGTTAAAAAGAGAAATGAAAGTTTACCTATTAATTTGGCAGAAATAGAAAGCAGTTTAATTGTAATTTTCAATTCGAAATAGTAACTGTGAGTACCTCCATGGCCGGCCAACGTGGTCGAACCAGGGAAAACCGAATTCATCCAATACAACCGGTTTTTTCGCCAGTGCCAACCTCCAGAGTCTAACCTAAAATTATTGCGACGACTTTCGCATTGGACTGGCTATCAATATATAATAACAACGGCAAAATTCGGATCTAGAGCGACAGATATCATGACATCCAAAACAACTCGTTACATATATACTCGCCTTCACCACCTCGTGCAGGTACGAGATCATGCCATAAGAAGAACGCTACCGCCGCACAACTGTCCCAAGAGTAAGTTTCTAGCATAGGTTTTGGAGATATCTGCTTCTGACACGAACTTAGTGAAACCGGACCTTGATGTTGAGCATGTGGAAAGTCGGGAAAAAGTTGAAGTCGCGGTTGCTGAACCCAGTAAATCTAGCGAATCCAGGGACTACGATGATTCAATCGAGCAAACAAAGATATCCCGTAATGCTTGGTTCATCACCTTGACTGTGGCAACTGGCGGCTTCCTTTTTGGTAAAAATCAAGACCTATGTCTTTCGATATATCGCTGATGTGGACTTCTACAGGCTACGACACTGGTGTCATCTCAGCTGTTTTAGTCACCCTGAAAGCGGATCTTGGTCATACCTTGAGCGCCAACGAACAAGAACTAGTCACATCTCTTACTCCGGGCGGTGCTAACATTGGAGCCATTATTGCTGGCTTGACCGCCGACAAGTATGGTCGAAAGTTTGCCATATAGATCGGCTGCATCTTGTTCTTCCTCGGCAGTCTTATCCAAGCTTCCGCGTTCAGCCTCGAGCAGATGGGTGTCGGCCGATTCGTGGTGGGACTTGGAGTAGGCTCTGCTGCCATGATCATTGTAAGTATTACCTCCCAAGGAAGAGAAGAGAGTAACTGACCTGCTATGCCTCTCATAGCCACTATGCATTGGAGAGATTGCTCCCGCCCGCCACCGCGGTATCATGGTAGCGTTGAATAACATGACCTTAAGCATCGGTCAGCTCTTATCTTACGCTCTGGGAGCCGCTTTCACCTCCCCGGCCAATGGCTGGAGATGCATGATTGCCATCGGTGGTGTTCCGCCTATAATTCTCGTCGCCCTGCTTCCCAGGTGCCCAGAGTCACCGCGCCAATTACTATTGCACCACAAGCGCGAAGATGCTGCCCGTGTCATCGCTGACACCTATCCCGAGGCCACAGAGGAACAGTTAAACGCCAAGGTTGAACATATTCTGTGGACCTTGGAGACCAGGAAGGCTCTGATTGACGGCAGGTCGCTCTGGTGGCAGTTCAAGCACCTGCACACTGTCGGTACGAACCGACGCCCACTCATCTCGGCCTGTGTGATAATGGCTGGTAAGTTAGACTCCTATCATTGCCTGTAATTCTCCTTCCACTCGGGCATAGCCCTTCGCATCAAGCATCAAGGCTAGTTCTAATTGCGATGGCTAGTTTCACAACTTGGTGGTTTCAACACACTCATGGTACGTTCTATAACATTCTTGAACGGTCGGCACTGTTGGCCCAAACTAACTTACATTCCTCTAGTACTATTCCGCGACGCTTTTTATACTTGTAGGTTTTAACAACGCTACATCGGTAGCTATAGTTGTCGGCGCTACCAGCTTCGTGTTCAATGGCGTCAGTATGTATGTCATTGAGAGAGTGGGAAGGCGTATGATTCTCCTAGTTACAAGTCTCGGCATGGTAAGACACTAGGTCCAATCCTGGTATAACGTTCTGGAGTACTATTCTGACTGACTGCATGCAGTGCCTGAGTCTGCTATTGATATCTGTGGCGTTCCACTATATTCCAATAACCTCGAATCTCCAGCCCATTGGTGGTGTCAACTGGGGCGGCATCGTTGTTCTCCCGGGAATCATTATCTACATTGGATTCTTCTCGGGCGGCTTCGCCTCAGTCAGCTGGGTAAGCACTGAGCTGCTGCCTTTGGAGGTAAGAGCTCTTGGAACGATGTCAAATACAATTACGTGCTGGGCCAGCAACATCGTACTCTCCTCGACATTTCTGTCCCTGATGAAGAGCATCACACCAAGTGGTGCCTTTGGGATTTACTCTGGAATCTGCTTTCTTGGTTTCATATTTACTATCTTTTGCCATCCTGAAGTTCGAGGGCTACCACTTGAAGATGTCCACCAAGTATACGAGCATGGCTTCGGCATCAAGGTGGCCAACAGGCTGCAAAGAGAGGCAAAGCTGAAACGTAATACCGGGTTGGATAGATGCCTTGGATAACCGCTATATGGGCAATTGATACTGCTTACAGACCTTCTTGCTAGTATGCAATGTTCAGTGGAATGAAAGATTATTCTTTTTATTTCTATCTGATTGAGAAATAGGGCTCTATCTATATTTCTCTTACAAAATCCATAAGATTCTGCATTTTCCCAACTTCCATGTATGTCCATGAGAAATACTTCATAATAGGTGAGGGCGTACCCATTTGGATAGAAGCAATGTCTAAATCGTGAAGGAGAGCGTATGCATGTGAAGAAGAGCGATTTTGACATGCAAAGAAAGCATCTGTCGGCTCCTTACCGACGAGGTCTTGTTAAAGGGCTGCACCCCCCGGGTTCTGATGGATGAACTCACTGACGTCGAGAGTGTCCAAGAAGCTCAAAGCAGATCGTTGGTGCATCCGTCACACAGGACAAATCAGCACCTCTTACATTTGTCCCCAAGTAGGGGTCAGTATCTATTATTAGTGGCTGTGATTATGGCCTGGCAGTGTCTGATTGTACAAGTCCTCCTCGTAAACGGGACCATATTTAGGATGACTGATTAATTTGCCATTCCGGAATGTGCCCATATCCCTCACAGGAATACTCCGCTCGCGAACCCATTCATCAAAATACCCCCATTCAACGCAAACTTCCTCAGTACTAACTATAGGCCAGGGAACCTTGCGTGTCTCAAGCCATTCATAGGTCTCAAAGCCTGTTCCAACGTGGCATTGTACAAAATTCTCCCCCACTACTAATTAGTACGAGGCCAAACTACTTCTAGGGCATCAAGTGATCACACCTGTCGCAGATTGTCAACACAGTGGTCTGTATGCGTTACTATCCATTTTGAACCCCCTGGGCCTTCACCATAAAAGTCAGGATGATTATAGCGATAGATATTATATAAGCAGTGCAGCATGTGATAGCCCTGGTAATAACTGTTAGCATTACCTAGATAGGTAGCAATAAATGTTGATATTAGGGCGGCTAGCTTATAGCAGTACTACTTACAATAGGCACAGCAAGATAGTCCCCTTAATCATCATTCATCTGAATCGATAACACGTTCATTTTTTCTATCTCAGCCTCTGGTATCTGCAACGTGTGCGCTAACATAAACTCTCAGATTAGTGTGTTGTAATATAATAAACATCAGTAAGATTAGCGTAGAGCTTGACACCCATTCATCAGGTATGTCCAGCTTTCCTCAATTTCTTCGATAGGGGCCCCTTTGAAAGGGTTGATACTCTCAAAGTTGTAATCCACCTCTCTAGCCTCGTAGCGGTACACATCATGCATAAAATTATCTGTGAGGTAATAAGATGTTAGCCAGCTCGCTAATGGCAGTATAACTAGATGTGACCTACATTTTAAATCGCACGGGTTTCTCGATTTGTGGAAGGCATATGAGAAAGAAACCATCCCAAGAGCACTCAACAGCAGCGTGTTCACTGCCAAAATGGCGATCTGGATGATGACTAAGTTTATAAGACTAAGCCTTGCTATAGCCGGATATTGTTGGATCAGAGTATTTTCATATATGGAAATATTGACGTTGTCGTTGCTGCTTTGTTCGTCTTGCAATGATTCTTTTTGCGTAAGCATGCTATACTTCTGTCGCAGGCTGGAAAACATGGTGACTATGCAGATGTATTGGGAAAGACGCACCGAGAGAACAAAACCCCCTGGAATGTTGGAAGTGATGGAAAAAAGGGAGGCTATTTCGGATACTTGGAATATTACGTCGTTAATTATCTGCTGATATTGGATGCTACTGAGGGGTTGATTGCTTAACCTTGTGAGGTAGGTGTTTTGCTCTGCTGACTACACTGATGATAATCTTGCATATCTAGTAATTAATTATACTAATTGTGGCTATTTCATACCGTTCCGGCTGCTCCTCCTGAACATGATTGTACATTATTTAGGCGGTAGCTAGTAGGCATCGCAGGATTCACGGCGCTAGCAGCTATGTAAGCGTGCCACCATTTGCCGCATAACACGCATTGAACTATTTTGAACTATCGCAATAGTGGTGTAGAGTATTATCTTCTAACTGAAGATCGATTGATATTTTAGAACTGCTTGTATAAAACAGGTAGTCGTCACGAGCACTAGGGCTTATTCTTGGTGCTGAACTGTTAATTGCTGATCAAACTTTCCACAAAACTTCCTCATAGGGCTAATAGCTCTATTAAAAGCCCATCCTGCGTGGCAAATGTTAGGCGTCCAGCCTTGGTTTTCTTTTTATCTAAAAAGCCTTGTTAATTTGTGAATCACAAGGCAGATGGTTGCATATGCAGGCTAATGCGTACTACTGCCTGAAGCATTGAGATAAGTCGAAATAAATTGCCATCATGAGGGTTGTCTGGTCTATTTCGCAAGCTACACGGCAACTAAGTCTGAGTCTGCACTCCTGCCTGCAGTTTCCAGCTACTCGGCGGTTGTACTTAATGGATTGAGTTCTGCAAGACATCGACGATCGAATGTAGTGTGAGGGGAAAGCGGGCATCTGCTGTCAGGTCTTATTGGTGCTCCCTCTTCCCCTCCGAGTCATCCAGTCTGCTTCCCTCTCTATCCAATAAATGCATTGTATTTCAAGTACAACATGAGAATCACTATCCTTTTGTCGATCTTGGTGGGCCTTGCCATTGCGGCCCCCACACCTGGTTAGTCAACACAATATAGGGACTGGAGGAGCTATATGTCTAACCCTCTTCGCGGAAAATGTGAAGCGCGACGAGGACGACACCGCAGTTGGTGCGCTTTTATTTGGGGATGCTCGGGCAGCAGCGAAATTCCTGTACGTATGTTATGCTGAGGCGTCGAGGCGACACCGCAACTGGTGCGCTTTTTACTTGGGCATGCGAAGAGGGCGAGGACAGCAGCGAAATGTACTGCAAACACGGCGAGGACGACGGCATATAAATTGAGAGACAGGTGGGAGTGGCCGAGAAGAGGTGCTGGAGATCAGATCAGAGCGTATGAATACGACTATCCTTTGTATTTATCTAGTGAAAAGGCAATTTAATTGGATTAAATTTCAATCATATGAGTACTCAGTGAATAATAGAGTAGATAATAAGGGTGGATGAACAGTGAGCAACTCGTTAATTTCTATTACTTTGGATGACTGGGCCATCAATCAACGGACCCCCAATTAATCCTCCAGTACTGGTGGAACTGGTACTCGTCTTGTTGCCATTGCTTGCCGATGCGGAAGTCACACACCCTGTCAAACCTGACCAATGAGTAAGTATGATAGTATAAAATCATTAATAGGAAGATGCTGCCGAGAACTCACCGCATGCAGCACTACTGCCTTCCAGCGAGTCGCCATTTTGGCTTGCTTGCCCTGATCCAACAGAACCCAGATAGCCGTTCGCATTCGACACGGAGCTGGATCCCAAATGGTTTCCATCTCCATCATCGCTGTCCAATTCCAACCATCCATCTTCAATAGGTGATATATCGCCGAGGTCGAGATCGTCGGCGTTGATGCCGAGGGGTGTTGTGATGTTCTGCCGGGGCAATATGGCTGGGGATCGGCCGAGTACTGGAAAAAAAGGGAGCCCGTTTGTATATGTAATAATGAGACTCATGTCGAGCAATAGCACAGACAACTTGCAATAATGTAACATCCGCATTGCTACACGCGATGGTAGCGTTTATTTTCTGGTTGAGTATGTCTTTTCTGACTGAAGACGTTGAGAGAGTAATCGTTCAGAGATCGGTTCAAATCTGGCAAAGGAAAAATGATTCACCAAGCAAATCATGAGTGATGGGAGACGAGATGCCTCCTGACAACATTATCCTATATATACTTGGAGCACATATCCCGGGTATGCTATTTGCTTACCGTTTCATCATGTCGCCGATCCCATGACTGAGCCAGGGGACTCAAGCAGTATTAGAGATCAGCATTAATAATGCTTCATAATAGGCAGGCAAAATTTAGCTACGAGCCTTTTTCTTCATGGAAGGTATCCGAATTGGGAATTAGAAGCATCGGTTGAGACAGACAAGACCGCACTACTGGACAATCTCCGAAAGCGCCAAGATGTTGCTATTGATTACATAGTTTCGAACCGGAGTCGCGCTGACAGCAGATCATCGATATGCCCTACGAAATACGCCTAGTGTCCTGTCATTTCGTGTAAGATGTGCTGTCTAACTAGTGAGTGACGAAGTTACTTGCTTAACGGTCAGGAATATGCATAAGTGAGTTTAGTGCGTCCTTTCCTCTTCTATGAAAGAGAGATGTAGTTGAGTCAGTGTGCATCGACCGCTCATAGCGCATGACCATAGCTGGTCTAATTTTGTATTACCCCCCCGCGGTTTTCTCAGCAAGTCACTGTGGCGGAAAGGATAATCAGATAGCTAGCTATGCCACCAGCAAAATCCCTCCGGTAAATATGGCAATAACGTCCTACAAGTTCACAGAGGTCTCAGAACTGCAGAACGGAGTAATTAACGTGGTAAATTCTATATATGACCTTTCATTTCCATTATGATCTGGGAGAAGGTTCCTTGAAAGAGACAAGCACCTGTTGGTGACACCCCGAAAGCAGTAATACTGGTTGCATTGAGACACGTTGAATATATGAAAGGATTAGGCACATGGGGCACGCGCTACACTCCATCAGAAAAGGCAAATCCTCCGGCATCAGCGTCGGTTTTCAGCGATTCTGACAGCCCGCACACCTCAAACAGCTTCCTAGGACTTAGACCTTCGGGTGTGCCTACCACACCTTCGGTTTTGAGTCGCTCCAGAGCAGATTTAATTCCCATGTAAGCCGGCGCTAATGAAGCGAACGAAAAAATCATGATGCGAAAGCCCATTTCCTCAGCTTCAAGGGTCGTAATGATAGGAGTGGCTCCATTTTCCACCATGTTCAACAACAGCGGCCAGGGGGCCAGATCTAGGACAGCCTGACGGGCTTGCTCCTTTGATGTAAACCCCTCCAAGAGGCCAACATCGGCACCTAGATCGCGCGCTGCTTTCAGGCGGTCAATACACTCCTCGTACCCATATTGCTGTAGTGCGTCAGTGCGAGCAATCAAAACAACGTCTGACTGAAGTCGATCAATAGTGGATCTGGCGGCACGTAGTCGCATTAGGTATTCTGCTTTGCTAACGACCTTCTTTCCGGCTAGATGTCCGCATCGTTTGCTGAGCACTTGATCTTCAATGTGGAATCCAGCCACGCCTGCTTGGATGTATTGCTGTACCGACTTTGCTACCATGAGTGGTCCTATGCTTCGTCAGCTCAGTTCCCTTGAAGAAATATGAGATATCCATACCTCCGTAGCCAGTGTCCATGTCAGCGATCAACGGTGGTCCGTTAGCATCGAGGTTCGCAATCATTTCCGCATTGGTTTTCATGTCATGAAGTTGAGCGAGGCCGAGGTCAGCCATTCCCAATCGCGACGCTGTGGTACCTGCACCGGTCTACACTATAAGTTTCAATTCATGTAATTTTTATAATCAAGATATTCAAAGGGCCTCACCATGTAGAGGGCTTTGAAGTCGAGCTGCATCGCAATACGTGCTGACAGGCCGTCATAAACACCAGGACAAACAATCAATTCGTTAGTTTCCTTCAACATTCGACGAAGCTTTGTTGACCCAGGAATTGGAAAAAATTTTATGTCAGTTTCCTGTTCAAATTCGGACTTTTTGTCGACATAGTACCGTCCGTTGGCACCAAAGGTTATGGTAATAGGCATAACCTTCATAGTATCTTGAGGTATGGACGTAAGAATGTTCCTAGACTGCTTCAGAGTTTTGAAAAGAAGATAACAGAAATGTCAAAGTAGTTTGCAACTCATGCGAGAGAACAACAAGAACAAAAAACTTGAGAATGTGCTTTCATTTATACATCTTTTGCTTCTCTGGACGCCAGGGTTACCTTCGTATTCGATAAAGATAATAGTTGGTGGTCGTGTGCCAACCTCAATGATGCCAAGGAGTCACATTGCATGCCAAAGTCGATAGTCGTGCGTTTCTCCGGTTGTCAATACAATATCATATCTGTTGGTACGCCGAGACTACGAGATTACATGCAGATTGTGGGGATTGTGCTGACGTGCGGAATTATCATGGCCTCTATATATGAATGACATATGAATCTTCATTAGTTGAGTAAATTGCTTTCCTTGTTTATTTGGAATCACTAGGCTTCGGACATGATTCTAGACACCAGTATCGTCAACACATAATTACAATAGGACAATAGGATCATAATGCTTATCCGGTGCTTCACCAGCACAGAGCCCTTGCCATAGAGACTATTTACAGCGATATTTGATACCAATAACCAAGAATTGACCTTGTGAATATGAAGATCAAATATGTGATTGATGTCTCATTCGAATCTCAGATCCAGATGACGCGTAAAGCAATGTCTTGTCAATTCAAACTTTTATCGGAGACGTAAGATGGACCCGAGCAATCTGTCTCCGCTACATACCGGAACTATCTGAACTCAAAAAGAAGTCACGCAAAAGTCCATGATTCAAAGGAGAGCAGAAAACGCCAAACTAAAAACTCCGGGTTTTGGCCAGAAGACGGATAGCGGAAGAATAGTACTCCGTACTTGTATGAGAGGACTATACCGTGAGGCTGTGCCTCTGCTTCGGAGTGCACCGATATCTAGGAGTTTTAGATACGCCGTACTACGCAGATGACTCAATATTTGTTCTGCTACTTGTGCGACTTCAATGAGGAAACTATTGGCTGGTTCATATTACCATACTTGATCTCCATTTTGCATTTCCCATTCCGTGTGGATATCTCCTTCTCTTTCCTCTTATCAACAAGGCCTTTTATAATGCCGTATTCACGACCGGATCTGTATACTCAACAGTCGCATGGCTACCATAGTTTGAAAACATATTATTCAACTTGCATACCTACATATATAACTAGCTCGAGCTCATCAAAAGAGCACAAAAACACGAGACAACATTGTGTGCGCTGCACTGAAGATCTTCCTCCGTATGCGAACACATCAGGCGAACTACGGTCAAACCTTAATCGACATTCTTCCCCGACATAGTTTGACATCGAAAATCCCTGGCCTATCATGAACGAAAGTAAACAAGCTAAGTGTATCCGATATTATTGATGTGTGGCCTTTCCGAGCACTTGGCCGGGGTGGCTCGGACTGCCATGATGCGGCTTTTGCTACATGGTTCAATAAAAATAGAGGAAGAGTTGGCAACCAATAAGATTGTACAGTTAACAAGATCAAGATATTCTGTGTATAGCGATTATCAGAGGTATGTTTGAAGATCATTTACTATAATACTTTAAAGAACCATGATTTCTTTTTTCGACGACTTCAGCATTTTATCTGCGTGTATGACAACTGTATACAAATTAACACTCACTAATAAAAGCCGCCACTGAGAGCGTAAGAGCCTCTAGAGGTCTGGTATATAACGTAAACTTAATATAGTTCTAGACCTAGATAGTTCCAACTATACGGCTGACCGGCGTCTTCCCATTCGGCTGCTATGTACAGTAGTACAGCCTCCACGAGTCAATAAGGCGCAGTAATCTTCTGACACTTATCCAATATTGGCACAAAACTTGCTGCATCTCTTAAATCTAACAAGAAATATCTAGTAAAAACCCTCATAAGGACCGGTGCAGTTGATACCCTGCAGCAATGTCTCATTCACGTTGTAGCAGTAAGCAAGGGACTCGCTCGGGCCCTTCACGTTGATGTTTTCAGCCTGGATATTTGAGCAGGCAGTGGAAGAGCTGCATGCAAATGCAGCAATGTCAGGGGCGTAGCTGCTATCGGTGGTACCCTGGAAGTTCTTAAACAGAACGTTCTCAATCTTGAGAGGGCTCGGGTTGTCGTAGCATAGTGTGAGGTTGCTCTGACCGTAGCACTGATCGACTTCGATGGCGTATTCGACCTAGGATCGAGAAGATGGCGATTAGTATAGAATCATCCATGAACAGCCCCCAAAACCGGAATAGCCGCTGCACTTACATTTTCTACGTAAAAGTTCTGGAAAGTGACGTTATTGACAAGCCCGCCTCCACCACCTCCACTGAGGTCTCCGCCCTCAGATGATGGCACATCCGGCCAACTGGTTTTTGATTAGCAAAACTCAGTAGACGTGCGTACAGAAATGGATTGATTATTAAGAGAACATTCTTACACCTTGATACGGGCGCCAGTCGCTGCGTTTGTCATAACTATATTTTCCGCAAGGACATTTTCAACAATCGAGTAACTGCACAACGCAATGTCAGATCAACGAAGGAAGTCGAAAAAGACTTGGGCGAATAAGATCTTACACTCCAACATATTGGCCCAGTGATCCCACGGAAATACCGTGGGAGCCATTGCAGTGGAAGTTTTGAATAAGGATGTTTGTGCTGTTCGGCTTAAGACTAACGCAGTCTGGTAAATATTGTTAGATATGGCGAGAATGAGGACCCAACTCGAGCAGTGTTTTTTTTTATCTGAATCGGCTACCACATGAAACATACCATCGTCATTGTTCACAGTCTAATGGTGGGATCAAATAGAAGATGTTAGATGAAGTCCATGACATTGAAAGATTTCTTGGAAGAAAGCACGTACCCAGTCTTTGAGCGTCATCGAGTCGGATCGATAAATGTCTAGAACGATTAATTGATATCCCTTTCCTTTTTCATTTTCTATTTCTGCGACCTTACCGATTCCATCCGTATTTGCAGCCGGGGCGCTCGCGTTGTTCGAAGTGCTGTCAATGTTCATAGACTCAATGACCACGTTCGAAGAGTTGGCCACAAAATAATGATACGTCGGTGATTGTACTCTGTAAAAAATAGTTAGTATTTCTATGTCCACACCTCATAAGATTCTCTCGCATTGAAATAATGCTCACAAATTCAAATTCGATATCACCGAGTTGTACAGTCCCTCGACACCCATCAGGGTCGGTCGGAGGACAAGGTCGTTTTCCGTATAAAGCTCATACCAGACTTGTCCATTACCGTTGATGGTCCCACCACCTGTGAATGCATAACCGTTAAATCAAGTCTTTTGGAAAGTTATAGGGTTTTTTTACCGTAAATGCTGACGTCGTTACCGCCGAGGAGCCAGAAACTGGTGGCATTCTGGAAAACAAACTGGAAGCTATTTTCCTGCCAGTAAGTTGTATTGTCGGTGAATTCAATATATCCCTGGATGTCTAGAATATGGAAAGTTAGATCTTGTTTCCCCCGTCAAGATTTGCGCACAGGATGAAGGTGTCTGCTCACCCAAGTCCATTGAGTTCATGAAAGTCAGGTCAATCGCTTTGCCAATAGTGTAGTGTTCGCCATTCGCAAACAAGACCCGTCCGCCATTGTTGCATTCGTGAACAGCGTCCAGGATGTTCTGTGAATCGTCTCGACCGTTGCCTTCGGCCTTGACAGTACACACCTTATCATTCCGTCCAGGTTGTCCAGGTTGTCCAGGTTGTCCGGGTTGTCCGGGTTGTCCGGGTTTGCCAGGTTGATTGCGGCGTGATAATCCATCGGCGGCCACACAGGTGGTTCCCACCGAAACGACACCGAGGACGGAGAGCCACGAGACGCGCATGATGATGATACTTTGCTCAAGAAAAGTAGCAATTGCAAGATGCTTGGCTATGAAAAGATGTGAGCGCTGAAAAGGCCACGGTCAAAACGGGCGATCGACAGAATAAATAGGAAGATACAGAGAAAGAGGGGGGGTGGGAAACGCATGCCGTCATCTAATAATTGCCCAATCCAGAATAAGTACCTGCATCAAGCGCACATGGGAAATGCACCGGCCATCTTCGTCCACTTTCCGGCTTCAGCACGAGTTTTTCCGTTCAATATCTCCCCTTGTATTCAGACAAGCTTTGTGGCGTGAGCTCAATCCTGTCTAGTCCCCGCAAACATGGAGAAAGAAGAAATGTTTCCGTGCATAGTGTATGTGGGGTTGCTAGCGAAACATAGCAATTGGTAATTAAACGAGCGACTTCTTTGAATACTATATAATACCTATGATATGAGGTGGGGAATTCGAAGAGCCATGAATGGCTGGCATTTCGTGTTGGGACGGAAGAAAAAATTCCGTCTATCACAAGCTGCCACTAAAAAACGCCGACTGTTTACCTCCGCGGGTGACTCCGCATTTCACCGCTGATTTCAACGCGGAGTAAGTAATTAGCGTATGGAGTACCTCGTCGAAGCTCTTCATTGTCGGATAAGCTGGCTGGCTCCGTTCCAGCCTTGAATGACTGGCGGCAAAACTTGCTCTTGTTCAGTCAATGGTACAAAGAGCCACTGTATCACGAAGCATTAAGCCGAATCATGAGCATAAGCAATAACTAGCAATATTCGACATGACCTCTGAAATTGTGCGTCATTGATAACATTTCTTTACCGGAAACAACGCCGGCTAGACAATAGCCCTAATCTCACGCCTTACAAATTAAAAGGTATCTTCTTTCCACCAATGACATCACAGAGCCTCTTTGATTGTTTTAGGGTTAGGGTTAGGCCGTGAAAAAGCGAGAATGTTTCCATTACTGAAGTTGCTCCAAGATTCCTTGCTGCATGGTACAATGTAATTTGTAAAAATACAGGATAAGTTGCCGCCAAAAGGCAATTCAGCACACAGTTAGGTCGACATCGCCCCAGCTCAATATATTTATATCCAAAGCCTGGCCCAACATATTTTCTTTCTATCATTTTCTAGATTGTCTGCAAGTGGCCATACCTATATAAGCATATTAGCAGTTCAATCCCATACCAAACAAAGAGGATAGTGAAAACTGTGGGTGCTGACCGTATGGTAACGAGCAATGAATTTCATGTCCCATTATACAAATGTAGTTTGTGGCTGCCCTTTTTCGAGGACGTATGTACCAAGCTCGGTTCCCTTGGTGTTGCCGAGATTTCTCACCGCATGAACCACTCGAGCCGGGACAAAAAAGACGTCACCAGCTTTGAGTGTCACTGCCGACTGATTATCGATTGTATATTCGAGCAATCCATCAACAACATATATAACTTCTTCTCCAGGGTGAGTATGCCTGGGAAAACTGGCCCCAGGGCCGAAGTTGACTAGATCCTGAACAGTATCATGTCCAGGAATGTCGATATCGTGCTGCTGTAGCTGGGTTCGCGTGACACCTTCTACCTCCTGGGCACTTGTAGTAAGCGCCATGAGTAGCGCTCCAAATACGAGCGTTGTGATCTTTGTAGGCTTCATTATCACTGGTCTGGCAATCCTGGTATTGTGGTATTTTATCAATAACAGTTGGCTGGGTAGTAATGAAGCAATATCTTTACGGTTCACTGAGGTAATGTCATGTTTTTTATACTTTTTTTCGTATGGCAGTGGCATGCTGCTTCATCTTTTCGGTGAACGCCGCACGATACGAGAGATGCAGATCTTGAAAGTGCTGGTGTGCGGCTTGATAGCTAGCAGTCCAATCGTCATTGCCTGCTCTAGTAGAGAAGAAATTGTGAGTAAGACCATGCTTCTGCATTCACCCTGATCCCACATGGGTGGGGGGAAGGAGGAGAAAAGAGTGCCGATCAACGGTTCGTCGATCCGTAAAATGGGTAGTGTCGGACCCGCCCCGATAGTATTTTTATAGGAAGAAAGTAATTCAAGTTATTCGAGGTCTTGAACAATCAAGTGTTAAACGGAGGAAAACTCCATCTAGTGATAGTGCTATATTAGGTACTATTTTATTTAGACAAGGCAGTTGAATTCATCCTTGGTCTGCACGCTGGCTCTCTGTAATCAATCTGAAAACTGCCAATGTCAAATCTATTTTAAGCCCCCACGATCGATACGCCGGAACTGGAAGCTCAGTGAATCAATCCTAAATGTGCAGGAACAATAGTAACAATCTCAAAAGAGGTCATCGCAAATGGTACGGCGCAGGTGTTAATAGCCAACAAAGTAACATTCAAGAACGTACCTAGGTATTGCGCCAACCTACGGTCAAATTGAGCCTTAATCGACCACTGTATCATCAGAATGGATGAGAGAATGACGTAGTTTCATAGCACCGCCTCCACAGATTACCGCGAAGATGGGTAGTAATCCAACAGGTTCCACTGCTTTATGCGAAACCCCCAAAAGAAAAGCGCCTGCTGGATCAGAACCCACGTTGTACTGGAGCATGTGTTCAATCGGAGTCTTGTGTTTTGAGAGAATTTGTAAGAATAAGCGGGCCGGCATTCAACATATTACTGGCCAATTACCATTTAAGGTACATCCATATTTCCTTTTTGAGCAATTGGTGCTCGTATTTGCTTCGTCGAGCTGAACTGAAATAGAGTTCTGTTTGTATCTACCTAGGTAGATTCCACTTTTCGGATCGCCACGGATCTGCATTGCCAAATCGACAATTTGGTCCAATCACGCTTGTTGTAAAGAAAACCTGGCTAATCAAGTCAACGGTAGGGGTCGGGATGGGGCCGACATCTACAATGCACTCAATGCTTGGCATCAAACATTGTCAAAGCATGTAGCTAGATGTTTTCTTTTCCAATGATGTAAGTAGCAGTTATGGAATCAATCAGTAATAGTATATATATAGGTATGAAAGTTCAACTTCGACAAGACATTCTACGATCATCCACCCTGCAAACTACCAGGTCATATCGCATCTACTGGATACTGCTTTCCGGCTCAGCTGGAACATCCGCGGCAATGCGTCTTTCTCTTTTCTCAGTTTTGACAGCAGCATGGCTCTCTTCTACTGCTTCCGCTGCTCCTACTGCTCCTGTTGCTCTTGATACCCCTACTTCTACCACCACATCTTCGCCGCTTCAACCTCTCAAATATGCAAATACATCCACCCACTTGAACGTGGCCTACTACGAGGCCGGACCATCCAACGGCTCGGCTGTCATCCTCGTGCACGGGTTCCCCTACTCAATTGACGCGTTCGCGCCTGTCGTGCCTCTTCTCACCGCTCAAGGCTACCGAGTGATCGTGCCATATCTTCGCGGCTATGGCGAAACAAGCTTCCTCGACCCAGTTACCCCTCGTAGCGCCGAACAAGCAGCGCTTGGCTCCGATATCATCGCTCTCATGGATGCTATCAACATCGACAAGGCAATTTTCGCTGGCTATGATTGGGGCACTGTCGCCGTCAACGTGGCTGCCGCCGTCTGGCCAGAGCGCTGCAACGGCCATGTCGCCGCTAACAGCTATCTGATCCAGAATCGAAGCACCGCTTGGGTCCCGCTTGATCCCGAATCCGAGGCCCTACGATGGTACTACTACGTGTTCTTGACTGCGCGCGGATATGCCGGTCTGACTTCAAACCCCAAGGCCTGGGCACGCAGCCTATGGCAGCACAATTCGATTGGCTGGAACTTCACAGAGAGCTACCTTGATCTAACTGCAACTGCATTTGAAAATCCAGACTATGTCGACATCGTGGTGAACTTCTACCGTAACAGACTGTTGTATGCTCCTGGGGACCCCGAATATACTGATTTGGCAAACCTGCTGGACTCCCAGCCGCCTATTTCTGTGCGCTCGGTCACATTTGACCCGGAGAACAGTGTGGTGTTCCCACCGACGAATGGGTCGGCGACAGCTCAATTTTTCACGGGGCCTCGATGTCATTACGAACTTGCTGGTGTTGCTGAAAATGTGCCGTATCAGGCACCCGAAACGTTTGCGAATGCTATATTTGCAGTGGATGATGGCTTGCCTGTTGAAGGCAATTACACCTGTCCGCAAACATTATAACCCTAACCCTAGCCCTAACCCAAAAAATAAATTACTTGTCATCTATCGCTACCGTTGTATCTTGTCTTTCTATTTGTTATTTTGAAAAGTATTTATATAGGTTTTTCAAATCCGCATCCGAACCTTCAGTTTGTCCTCGCGAACAATTTCTTCTTCCTTCTGCAATAGCTCTTCCATATCCCACGTAACAGAAATGTATCTTGCAGCCAGCCACTCTCTGCGTCTTTGGGTCAAGAATACCAAAGAGTCTGCACACAATTCTGGTGTTTCCGTAAGGAACACCTGTCTCTCGACCGGCATCTTTCTGCCCATATCCGTTAGCACGGCACCTGGGTGAACGGCAAAAGTCAGGATGCCATCCGGGCCGTGATCCACATCAAGGAACTCTGTAAACCGCAGAACGGCGAGCTTGCTTGTTTGGTATGCAGATCCTCCTGGCGCCAGAAGATGCGCCGCAATGCTACATATGTTCACCACGATCTTATCCCCTCCTTCACGCAGCATCAGTGGCAGAAATGCGCGGGTTACGAGATAGACACCCTCTACATTAACTGACCACGCCTTCCTCCATTCATTCACGTCGCTGTCGGCAATTTTCTTCCGTTTCTCAAGATATCCGGCATTATTAATCAGAATATCAATATGAGGGAAGACCGACGCAACAGATGCAGCGGTTGCGGCAACACTATCTTGGTCGGTTACATCCAAAGTGAATGTTTCCACCTGGGGTACCGGTTTACCAGCTTCTCGTGCCACTTGAGCTATAAGAGATGCTACTGACGATAGATCTGAGCGTGCGCCGACGCCGATACCTGCACAACCAGCTTTGCCGTATGCTAATGCTATCGCTCGACCGATGCCTTTGGATCCCCCGGTAATAAACACATATTTCCCACTCAAGTCTTGTTTGCGAGGATCGATGGCGGGGTATGTATCGTGGTGAGTTTTCGAAGTGAAATAACGGCCTTGAAGCACTCAGTCAATTTTGTCACCTGGTGACGTGAGGTAGAAATACCTGAGTGAGTTGGTTCATTCATGGTAGGTTGTATATGGGCCAACCAAGAGATAAAAATAATGTGAATTGACTGAGCGTACTCTTCTTGAGTGTTTGGTTTTTTTTTGTTTTTTGTTTTTTTCTTTCTATTTTCCCTCCTCTATTTTTAGTCCAAGATTCTTCAGAGATCCTGGAT
Source organism: Talaromyces albobiverticillius (assembly GCA_023721895.2). Lineage (NCBI taxonomy): Eukaryota > Fungi > Ascomycota > Eurotiomycetes > Eurotiales > Trichocomaceae > Talaromyces > Talaromyces albobiverticillius. Next base: position 6,552,439 of record JAMBUR020000001.1, on the reverse strand, counting down.
GCAACATCATGGATTGCCCCTCATTATACCCTATTAGGTATCCTTTTAGCCCCAATGCATGCCATCAGGCTTGGCAGATCCGATTACCGGGATACCGAGACATCCATACCTCTTTTATTTCAGGCATGTCTCGTGTTGATTGTCAAATCACTTGTTAATTATATTAGACAACGACAGAGAATGAAGACTCGGTGTCTATATCGTTATCGTCAATCACAAGCCGGAAGCAAGAACCGGTTACATAGATGACATTAAGTCAACCCGAAGCCACCTCTAATGATTCCCAAAGGCGATTGCTCCTAATATTCATTATTAGATCAAACAGATTTTGGGACGGAAGAGTTGACTCTTACTAAATATCTACCTAGGTATGTTATCGGTGATGTTAACCTTGGAAATTGATCGATTGTGTCATTTTCGGGAAGCAATATTGACTCCACTAGATAAATATATATAAGCTAGTGCTTCATCCCATGTCTAGTACTAGCTCCTACCGGAATTAACTGCCAGATAGGGCGACTACAGTGAGTGACTGACTGTAAGTAATGGAATTTTACCCCGTCTTGATAACTTTAGGCCTATACAGGAGGATATAATGGGGATGGCCCCCCTCATTCACGGACGTGTGGGTGAATGCGGCTCAGCCCCCACGTGTTAGCTTGGTTGTGCCCGTAATATTGTCAGTGACACTCTTGATCACCATAGAAGATGTAGCTTTGACCCTGCCGATCTTCAGCTTGAGTGCGAAAAGATCAAACGCAGCTCGTATCTCGAGGCTTCACCTCACTCTAACATCAGCATGCGTGAATGACCTGCGTTGCCATTCGTCGTAAACTATGGCATTGCAGGTCATCCGTATATATACTTTACAACCTAGCAAAGGTTCAGCTGGCAATGGTCATGAACCTTGAAGGCAACGATGAGCAGCATAATATAAATCATGGACGTTTTCCTAGCCCGATGACCTTGAATCTATACATTTGTCCATCGAGCTTCCTGTCTTTGTCGCTGAATAGCATCTAAAACTGGTAAACCCTGTGCTCATATATTTACCCTGCTAGTTAAAATCGGGATTGAACCTTGGTATGGAGTGCAAACTCACAGACGTCCACTTCCAAGAGTCTAATATTCAATACATTGTATCAACGTCATCCGCTATGAAGATATCCACCCCAATCCTACTTTCCTTCTTCGTCCTTTCGAAAACCGTCGTAGGATTTCTCGAACTGGCAGAATGCCTCGCAGCATGTACAGAAGGAGAGGATACGCTACTTGAAATCTGCAGTGATTTTGCCCTTGTGGGCCAAGAGGAGATTGCTGCTCCCTGTTATGGTCTTGCTGTGGTCCTTGACACTCCAGGTAGACAAGAGGAATGTAAGAACCTCTGTAACTGGGCTCTTGGGGACTAAGTGGGATGTTCGTGACGGCCAAGTCTAGAGTTGCCTCTGCCCCTTGAAGGTGGTTGCTGGGCTTTGTTTGCGTTGGGGGTGTATGACGATCCCCCATCACTATGGGATACTAGTTGAAATGTTTCCACCATCTCCTTTGTCTATTTAACTATTCTATGTATGATTCAAAGTTCAAGAAATTAACCCGTGGGTTTGTATCCAGACGACCGTATGCGCATTATCAGTAGCGTTTCTGGTGTGCTGGCTGCGGGCAAGACGACTCTGCTGTCACGAATTACAAATAAAGTTTATTTGGCTTATATTATCCACTTCAGATATATATATATAATTTATGCTAGGCTACAAAGCCAGTAGATAATTTATTTACTCAAGAGGAAGAGGATTTCTGGTCAGCCGATCTTGCTGCCTAGAAGGGGTTGGGGAGAAGTATAAATACGAGACACCCCGCTCCTTGGAACGTGAAAAGTTGAATTTGGAGGTACGCACTCAAATGATCAGATACTTCGAGAATGGAGCTAGTTACCGAACAGGAAGATCATCTCGAGTCAGGCGTCAAAGAATCTATCTCCTGGCGCGTAAAATCGGGATTCTACAACTCTGATGAAATTGTTGAGACCGTTGTTCAGTCAATAATCGATGAGCATCCAAACGTTGGCCTCGAATCAACGGAGAGAGCGGTACGTGCCGCCGCTGCATCGGAATGGGCACAACAACTCGAAAGACAACGATTGTGGCCAGACCAGCCTACTATATCCGACAAGCTAGTCAAGGCATTTAACTCTCTTGAGCGCAATCATAAGATCCTGGCCAAGATGAATTTTACTTGTTGCCAGACCTGTGGGGTGGCTGAGATAGGAGAGGATAGAGACGAGGATACGCGAGGTTATGTATTTTTCCATGAGCAGACCATGGAGTCTGCTATCGGCGGGTATAACATTAATTTGGCTTTTGGTGCTTTTACAAAGTCAGAGGAGAAGACCCTTGCAGTTGGGGAGATTATTGTCAAGTCTTTGAGGAGAGCTGGGTTGCAAGCGGAATGGGAGAGGAAGGTTGAAAAGACTATTCTAGTTCGCTGTGAGGAGTGGAGGAGAAGGCTCCAGGAGGATGAGGAGATTGAAAATGTGGGCGACGATGATTTTGATTGTGAAGAGTGAGTCGGAGCCAGAGATAGACACTGATTCTGATCCTGGGTTAGATGGAGAGATGAATGGACAGTTCAACCCCGCAGAGGAGTTAATCTAAGCCATTCCCCCCAAGTTTTAGTGTTAATCAGTAGATTGGAATATTTACACCAACACAGGGATATTGTTCATCAGTTCGGCTTCTTCTTCCGAGTAGCCGAATTGAACCGAGTTTTGGTGACTGCACACCCCACATTTCTGTCATATAAGCATCGAGATCATCGAAGTGGGTTAAGTAGCAACAAACTTGAACACACCTATCACGCAGAACGTATTCACATTCGAGGTCGGTATTGTGTATTACTTGAATATCCCCGAAGTCCCAAAAGTGAGGAGACCATGGCTTCATTGTCACTACCGTTCGAGGTGAGACCGTTACACAACTTCTCCGTGGTAGCATATCTTAGCTGATTATACGGCACAATCTAGCTCAATGATCCAAGCCTACTGCGAGTGCAGTCGTACATAGACGGCCAATGGGTTGAGGCCAGCTCAGGCGCCAGATTCGAAATCATCGGTACGTTCGCCGCGTGAAAGTAGGAAAAGAGAAAGCAATGGTTTACATGTGAATTTCTGCCTGTAGACCCTGGCACTGGAAAGGCATGGGCTTCTTGCCCGGCAAACGATGCATTAGATGTCGACTCTGCCGTCGAATCATCTCAGTTTGCATTCGAGCTGTACAAAACGACGACTCCTCGGACGCGAGCGAAGCTACTGCTAGCATGGCATGATGCCATTGTCTCAGCAAAGGATGACCTTGCTAAGATCATAACATACGAAACTGGCAAGCCTCTAGCAGAAGCATACGGTGAGCTTGATTATGCTATTCCCTTCACCTGGGTAAGTGCCCCCGACTTGGAAGAAATATTTCCGTATCTAATCAACAGGCAGTGGTTTATGGGAGAAGCAGAGCGCGTGCAGGGAACAGTATCAGTACCGGCGGCGCCCAACCGAAGGGTGTTTACTGTCAAGCAACCCATCGGTGTTTCTGTTGCTCTGGTGCCGTGGAACTTTCCGGTAGCCATGATCCTTCGCAAAGCCAGCGCAGCGTTGGCAGCCGGATGTACCATGATCGTTAAGCCATCCCCTGAGACGCCCTTGACCATGTTAGCCTTGGCGGAGCTCGCCTGTAGGGCAGGTTTTCCTAAGGGCGTTTTAAATGTTTTGACCACAGACCTACAGCGAACTCCTGCTCTCAGCGAACGCTTATGCAAACACCCACTTGTTAAGAAGGTTACATTCACTGGTAGTACCCCTATTGGCAAGCTAGTCGCACGACATTGCGCTGAAGGCCTTAAAAAAGTGACCTTGGAGTTGGGAGGAAACTGCCCGTTTCTCATCTTTGACGATGCCGATCTTGAACAAGCACTAGACGCGCTGATGTTGCTCAAGTGGCGCCATGCTGGCCAGGCATGCATTACAGCAAACCGAGTCTACGTTCAAGAAGGCGTATTTGAAAGATTTCAGAAAATTTTAATCGAAGCTACTCAAAAGATCAAGGTTGGACATGGCGCAGCCGAGGGGACTACAATGGGTCCTGTCACAACGCTAAAGGGGTTGACCAAAATCGAGGAGCATATTAAGGATGCAAAAAGTCGTGGCGCAAACGTTCTTCTTGGTGGAAAGAGACCCGATGGTTTGACGGGCTACTTCTACGAGCCTACCGTTCTTTCCAATATGAATTCGGAAATGCTGGCGTCCCGTGAGGAGACGTTTGGTCCGCTATTGGCGCTGTATAGTTTCAAGACTGAGCAGGAAGCGGTTGTAGCTGCGAACAACACAAGTATGGGCCTGGCATCGTATTTCTTCACAAAGAGTGTCGACCGTACCTAGCGGTTATTGGAGAATTTGGAGGCTGGTATGATCGGCATGAACACAGGTATGTCTAGCCTCTGCATCGAGATGATGACTTGTGAAATGCTAACAGTTGCAGGAAACCAATCTGCGGCCGAGTCACCATTTGGTGGTATTAAAGAATCCGGGTACGGGAAAGAATCCGGGAAGGATGTTGCAATCAACGAGTATTTAATCACAAAGACTGGAACCTTGACTGTGACAGGGCAATACTAAGAGGTAGCACGTGTACATTGAACCTGGTCGGTGTACTAAGTGGCTATGCCGCCTCGGGGGATATATAGGTATATATAACATTCACAGCATAACAATATGCACAGTGGTCGTAACACCCGAAAAAGAAGCCAGGTTTGGTCGGCGATAAAGGCCATCGATGGTTATTCTACTTCAAGTTATGCTACTTCGCCAACAGCTGCCAGTGTCTGATGATTATATTTTGTCTTCGCTGTGGATGTTCATTTTATATGATGTATAATTGCCTGTCCTTGGTGTGGTATGCTTCACGTTGTCAATTCTTAGTAAAAGCAAAACCACAATACCCGATAAGATGAGCATTTGCATACCCCATAACAATTGTCTTACACCAGCTCTTGAGGGAGACCTTTGCTACCAGAACTATGAGGTTGGACCCTTCACCATCGATGTCATCGTGTCCCTCAACCAGACGGCCTGGATCGTCTCGATGCCTGAGCCCGGCGAAGTGTGCAGCGCTCTAATCATGGCTGAAGGGTCTTTCATCGCGTGCATCAGTGACTAGCTAACAGGCTGCCAGGTTTCCCAATCTTTTCTTCGATGCGCTTCCCTTGTGCCACCCAACTAAGCTGGGCGTGCGTTAGAACGTCTGCGGAATCGTTGAGCTGTCAATCTTTGTCTGTTGTATGAGTATAGAACGAACCAGAAGACCACGGGCGAAGATCGAGGTCATTATCCGCCACAACGGACTGGTACGGGGCGCTTTCGTCACGCTCAGAGCACATAATCTGCCTCAGATGGTTTGTTAGACGAGCTGTGTCAGGGGATACTGGTCCAGACTTGTGGTCTAGAGCATCGTATATTGTGAGGGAAAAGCGCTGCAGACCGCGTACTCTGCGCAGAGGAAGATGCCACTCGGCATTCAGACCTCGCAGAACTACCCCGCTGCCATAATCAATCTCGACCGCCAGTTCACGGAGGCCAGGCATTTGAGTTGCGACAATACCCCAAAAGGCGTTGCGAATTTTAATCACACGGCTGGGGCTTCGGCGTGGATCTGTCGGCATACGTTGAGCAGAGCAACTTCACCCCTCGACACGACACCTGGCGGGATATATAGGTCCCCCCAGCCAAACTCGGAAATGTTGTCCTGCGCCATTCCCCAGTAACGTAGGGGACTGTACGCGCTGATTACCGCGTCGCAGGATTTGGTGGGATGAGCAACACATTTGTCGCAGTAAACATAGAACATGTACTGTTTCTCTTCCTGAAAATGGACCGTGCCCCGGGGAAGAACTTCGCGGTAGATTTGGAGGCGAATCGCGACAGGGAGTCGATTGAGGAAGGTTGGCTCTGTGTCTGTCTGCATCTTCACGGTGTTGGCTAGATCCTTCCTAGTCGCTCGTGGAGATCTTTTCCGCTGGAAGAGTCTTGCAATACGAAGTTGCATGATGTCGAATGGATGCTTATAATTCTTATTTCTATTTCGTGGTATGAATGTTGGCAGGGTCCATGCATTCAAGTGCGTTTTACCGATGGGAAAGAAACACTGGCGCCTGAAATTAGCACACGTTGTTTAGAATAGTATAAAATACGAGCAGGAATTGACCATTCATAAATTCCGATGCCTAACCAGTTAGTGGTGCAGCCTACACAATTGGCTTTCTCCCGATGAAGCACGGTGTCTTTAACGTGGAAGGGATGGTGGTGGATATGGGGTTAATACTACAACCCTAACCCGTCGGCGCAAAATGGGAAATGACAACACTCGCAAATATTACAGCTCATCAATATTCCAGTCAACACACACGTCAACTTCTATCAGCAAAGTCTTGGAAATTATTGTGACTGGCCCGTCTAAGCCACTCTTGGCGCTATATCGACTGTCGTTTCATGATGCAAGGTTTCGCGGTATGATACTGGAACGGGATTATGTAGTCGACTTGATGCTCAAAAAAGCCAAGAGATCGATCTGACATTTTTACAAGAGATTAAGTACGCCACCACATCGTTCCCAGCATAAATTGGTGCATGTCTTGAGATGGCTGCAAACTCGAAGAGCGCAGAATACCAAGCGCCTGAAAACATCATTCAGGCAGCCGATCATGGCCGACTCGATCTTGTCACGGCGTTCTTAGACGGCGGAGCAGACGTGAATGCCGTGGACGAGATTGGCACCTCGGCTCTTCATAATGCCGCAAAAAGAGGCCATTGGCACATTGCTCGCCTGCTTCTCGAGAAGAATGCATCGCCTCGTCTCCAAGATGGCAACTGCGCAACTCCACTCCGCCTCGCAGTCAGAGAAGGGCACAAACAGATTGTCCGCTTGTTCCTTGAGTGTGATCCTCCGGGGAATAACCACATAGAGATGGAAACAGATAGGCTCATTCGTGTTGCTGCATCCCGTGGCCATACAGAAATAGTGCAACTCTTTCTGGATTACAATACGCCTACCCTGGCGCAGGATGGAGTAGAAACGGCGCTGCACCTTGCGGCTGCAAAGGGACATCATGACGTCTGCGAGCTTCTGCTCAAGCACGACAAGGCTTTGGATCGATCATTATGGGCCCGAATACTCGGACCGAGTTTGGAAGTCGACGCAAAAGATTACGCGGGAAATATGCCTTTTTCGTGGGCGATTGAAAAGGGTCATGAGCGGACGGTGGAGGTGTTTTTACGGAATTATCCAGATCTAAGTAAGAGTTGCGACCGCTTTAACGAAGTGCATTTCCACAAGGTTGTCAGAACGGGAAATATTGAGCTGCTTCGCACATTTTTGAGTTGTGGCACAGATATTGAGATGAAGGATAAGTACGGGCGTCGTGTGCTTCATACCGCAGTCATCGCCCAGGTTATGTATTACAGGAGTACAGAGCTCATCCAGCTGTTACTTGAGTATGGTGCTGCGGTCGATGCAACAGACAAGGACGGCAGAACCCCGGAGTTTTATGCACATGATCCAACGACCAGAATGCTATTGCGTAACAATGCAACTACGCTATCAAAGGGCCATCCACCACCGAATTTACCGGTGTCTGCACCTCCTCCACCCGAGTATACGGCATGAATAATCGAAACCAGGAGGAACACTTGGAGGTCACAGTTTGAAATAGACATTGTATGTTTTAGATAGAGTTCTATTTACCAATAAAACATAGGCATTCACACCCTTGGCCCACACGTTCGTTTAGCAGTAAGGTAGTCCGTATATCCAATCACATTACTATCCTCAAACGGCCCGTAAAAGCGAGTACGGTCATACGGTGTCAATGGTATACCTTCCTTAAGCCTGTCGACGAGATCCGGGTTGCTGATGAAGTAACGACCATATAACAAGGCATCGTATTTGCCAGACTCGAGGACTCCCCACGAGTTCGTGTCGTCCCATCCGCCGGCGGAGAAGAAAGGCGTATTGCCGAATATGTTTCGGAACTGGTCGAGTGTCACATTGGAAAGACCCCAACTGTCGAGGAACTTGTCTTTTTCTTCATAGCTGTGTATTTGTTCGTAGCGCTGGGGAAACACATCAAGGCGATTTGTTAATAGTTGCTCGGCACTACCCTCGATTCATATAACTCACCGGTTCTATAAAGCTAACATAAGATAAAAACGGATGATTCTGCTTCAAAGTCTTGCAGAGGTACGTCCAGGTCTTCACGCGTTGCTCGCCGCGGGTCTGGTTGTAGAGTCCAAACGGTGAAAGCCGAATAGCAAGATTCTCTTCCCCGACTACTTTGGCCACCTCGTCCATTAGCTCCAAAACAAACCGACATCTTTTTTCTGGTGACCCCCCATATTCGTCGGTTCGTTTGTTAATATTCGAGCTCAGGAACTGCTCCGGCAAATAACCATTTCCTGCATGGATCTCAACACCATCAAAGCCAATGCTCATGGCTGTCTGCGCAGCATTGCAATAGTCTCCGATGGTTTCCTTGATATGCGACAGATTCAATTCAATGGGTGGATGGTCAGCATATCGAACTGGCTGCGTCTCACCCAGCGGGACGTGAGTATAACATTCATCAGCAGAGTCCCAAACGGTGGCCGACGCTGATACGGGCGGCGACCCAGACATTTGGGGAATGGTTGCTCGTCCTGCATGCCATAGTTGACAATAGATGTAGCCACCCTTTTGGTGTACAGCGTCGACAACCTTTTGCCAACCTTCTACCTGTTCTTGGGTGAATAGGCCCGGTACCCCAGGCATTCCGTTGCTCTGTAGGAAGCATTTATTAGTCACACTATCATACTTAATGAAGGTAATCTATGGGATGAAAGATATAGTAGACAATTTGAGAAAGTGTAAGGAAAAGTTTCTTCTTCATTTTACCTCCAGTGAAGGTGGAATACCCTCTGAGATCACTAACCCACCCTTCGTGGTCCGCTGGCGATAGTACTCAACCATTAGCTCTCCCGGATACCAGATACGATTAGGATCACCAGGAGTGCTGACGGGGCTCAGCGGTACTCCTCTATTCCTTGTCAATGGAGCGAGAACAACTCGGTGGGCCAATTTGAGTTTGCCGTTCCCGATAACGAGAGGCTTGAAAAGTTTAGACTGTGCTCTTTCGTACATTCTCAAGTTTCTTGCAACTGTTTTGTCGTTGTCTTTCGGATTCTGCACCCAGAGCACCAGAGATATGGATGATGTCTTGCCCTGTTCTACCCCTCATGGAGGTGCTACTAGACAGGAATATAAATCAACGTTCCATCTCATACGTAATCTGATTATTGCGCCTTATTAATCTGGATTAGCCCCTACCTCTGCGTCGCTATTCCTGCGAGCTTACTTACTTTGGTATAGACTCCGAATCCTATTAGTTCTCCAATGAATTCTATTATAGACATTCTCAGAACATGTACGTAGTATCTTAGGAAAAAGTTATAAATTGTATTCATATAGCCACTATATATCTTGGCTGGAGGGATCGGCGCATTTCCATATACAACAAGCGCATACCCGTTATTTTGATTCTCCCAGCACGACAAAGTCACCAGTCGATATCGAGGTAGCTGATGCTATTACACAAGGCTCCACAAACAAGGGAAGCTTTCTCAAGAAGACTTGCTCGTAAAGACGAGATAAAACCCCAAAAACCTGATTTAAAACAAGGCGAAACGGGAAAAAAGGGGGAAACAAAGAAACTCGCATAACGCTAATGTAAACCCTAGTCGTTGCTTATCAAAATATGTGCAGTGGGGCAGTAGTAGTGTTAACATCGCCCTAGAAACATATCTCATCTATTAGCGATCATTTATCAATATTGGTCGCGTTTTTTTAGAATATTAATATATAGAAGTGTTGTTTTCTGTATAAGATCAGAGAAGGGCTTCAAGTGATTTTGGTTCATTAAGCCTCGATGTTCTGTTTAGATGGTGAGACCTCCTGCAGGGGTGTTAACACTAACGTAAAGACCCCTGTTAGCAAGACGGACATATATTAGGATATACTCGATGACCTTCCCTAGTAAGACTATCTTTTGCGGCACAGCTGCCACATGCTAATAATCGCGCAACGGTCGCATTTAGCTGCGTAATAACCTGCGCAGGTTGACTCTTGAACGAAACGCTAATGAGCACCAAGGTGCTAATTCAACAATTCCAAGTACGTACTCTTTTGAAGCGAAACAAAGAAATTCATGATGATCAATTTAATTCAAAGCAGGCAAGCAAGCACAGCCATAATCCTTGTTTTGGGAGACAAGTTCGCCTAAGCCGAAAGTGCCGACCCATGCATCCATGATGACTTTTATATTTCTTTATTTTGTTCTCACCTTGAGGCCGGATATATTTGAAGGGTTTTCGATCTTATATCACACAAACATCTATGAGATAGAATGACGAATAGCGATCAACCAGCTCTCGCAAGTCCTGGTGGAGTGGTCCCTGATTTCGCCCATCCAAGAGATGTTCTAAGGACGATACTTCTGGTTACACAATGCCTATGCATTCCCATTTGTTCGGTACTCGTCGTGCTTCGTTTCCATGTCAGACTCCGATTCGGACAACAGCTAGGTCTGGATGAATGTGAGAGAACCATTCTGGTACTAGCCCTCAATTCTTTACTTTTTGGCTAAGATGATGAGATTCAAGATTTCGGTTTCGTTGCATGGGTATGCTTTCCATCTGCTCTGGATGCTCAGATTGCTTCGATGAACTAACGTACAGTCGGACTTGAAAGATCCTTTTCATAGGATATTGTGTAACTGGGATCTACTGTATATTCCTATCTATTTCTCTTATTTCGGTCCTATAGCGAATAAGACTGAGTCACTGCTGACTGCTTTTGTTCAAAGTATCGAAACATGGCGGTGGATGCTATCAGTGGGAGATTTACAAGTCGGAACTGGTGGAGTTCATGAAAGTACGCGTGTTATCTTATCTTCAGGTCATTACAATTTCGGGCATAGCAATTAACTATATGAACCTGGTTTAGATCTCGTACAGTGCAACACTGTTCTATGCGCCAATGACGATGTTTGTCAAAATTGCTTTACTGACGTTGCTCGCGCGGGTCTTCAAACCATACCGAAAATGGGTTACAGTGATACGCATCATCCTGGGAATAGTGTTAGCGTACTACATTCCAGCTTTCATCATCAAAGCTCGAATTTGCAACCCAATCTCTGCCTATTGGAATGGTACTGACAGCGGAGGTTCATGTCTGAACCAGGGCAAAGTCATCGTTGCCGACTCCGTCGTGAGCGTCGCAACGGATCTCGCAATTCTAATCCTTCCTATGCCCTTGACCTGGTCTCTGCATATGCCAACAGAAAAGAAATTGAAAGTTATTGGCCTCCTGAGTGCCGGAGGGCTTGCCACGGGATTCAGTTTATATCGCTTGGTTATGATCATTCGAGACGGACAGTCGCCAGATCAGACAATGGTTTTTACTCGAGTTGTGCTTACCGGGTAGGTTGTATTTGCCCTCTCGGTTCGGCTTTCATATTTCTACGCTAATTCAAATTACTACTTTTCAATTGATTAGGAACGCCGAAGGTGCCGTTGGCTTGATGTGTGCCTGTCTACCGGCATTGAACATCCTCATCAGTAGAACGTCTAGTAGTTCCAAGGTGTCGAGCAGTCCAGGACTACGATTAAGCAAAGTGCGGCGACCTCACAACAACGCTCGCAGAGGATATCACGATGACGATGACGATGGATTGACATTTGATTCGGACGATAGGACGTTGATACCTGGTGTTTCTCAAGATCTGCCTGGTTCATCAGATGCTGATATCCAGATGCAATCCGGCTTGCCGATAAAGAAAAGTGTTGATGTTCACCAGTCCGGGTTGGTTAGCGAATAATGTTCCTTGTATTAATTATGGCACTACTTTATCGTTGTTACCATAGAGGAGTTGATTTTGTTCTTTTTTCTTTCAATCTGAGTTGAACCTTTGAGTCCCAATTCGACTTAGCTTCTAGCTTAAAGGAATTGCTACTTAAGCAATCGTGTCATTAAAGCCTTGGGATGAACGGAGATGTAAATCTATTCGAATGTGCCGTCTCTGCCAAAGTTACAACAACATTTGGAGACCCTCGTGTCAATCCATCAACCGCCCTCATAAAGACTTAGTGTGTGCAATTTTCTACGCATAGCAGCCCTTACGGATTGTGACAAAGACAAACCTGCAGGCTAATGGGGTTTAATCAACCCAGGCAGGCACCACAGTCCTTGAATCAGCTTCCCTGGAAAGATTCAAGTGACTATTGAAGGAATCAAAATAACGTGTATGGCCTAGCATTTGCATTCCATTATACACCTAAAAAGCTAGAGAAACAACTTAAGGCCATAAACACGCAGTTTCATAATATTTTCTCGGTATGCTCGAGCCCTAATCCCTGGAATTAGGCGAGGTAATCAGAGCCTAGGACGAGTCCCCAGCGTTGAGCGGAGCAAGGGTAAAGCCTCCCAGATGAATGCAGTAAAGTGGTGTTATGAAGCTTTCACTTCGCTATTTACCTTTAGTTTACCATGTAGGAGACCACAAGCGTTGGTGCTGTTACTGTAGGTTATTTAAAGAAACCCATTTATAGTCAATGCCTAAGTACTGGCTACCTGCTGGTCCGATAAACGCTCCCATCATGGTGCCTAGACACTGCCTAATTGACTAACATGTCGGTTAAGCACAATTTACTTTGATCCAAATACAACATTAAGTTAGTAAGCCTGACGTTGACCATACCACCGTACTCCGACATCCCCCTATACGTCATACATATCTGTCTGAATACCTTCACAGCCAAAATAAGAGCAGATTTGCGAGACACTTTCCAGTTATTTTTACTATTACTACCATGACTCCCATTATACTATTAATATTCTTGCTTAATACGCAATCCAACGCATAATATCATATTTCTATAAACGGAAAACGAAGCGCGGTTTGCTACATCACATAGATAACGGCCAGGAGAAGAAAGAAAACTCAGTAACACACAGTGCTGCCTGTTGCCGTTGCTGAAAACATGATCCAATATGTATGATTATCTGCCTAATACATTATTGAGTACTTTGCCTAGTAGTTTATCCGTACGCTGTTAGCATGGTGCTTAACATGCTACCAAGTCCAGGTCATCACGTTCATATACTATATCTAAAGTCCTTACAATTGCATGCTAACCACTGAGTTCTAACTTCAATATATATATGCCAACTGAATATATAGATCTTCATACTGTCTTATAGCCTGTTATATGTGGTGCACAGTCTCACAGACATAAAGTGTGGAATATATTCTACTCCCGCGGAACTTACATCGTATGCATGGATATAAGGCATATGGGAAGAGAAAAAATGTTAATCGATTAGAGAGACAGAACCTCTTACCAACATGTCATTAAGCCTTCACATTAATGCAAGCTTGCCCCAAAAAGTGTATAATTTGAAAGAGTGCAGGAACTCCACCTCGACCGGAGAAACTCCAGATCATAAAGTACGTAGTGAAACTAATTCTGGAAAAAAATGCATTTCTATTTTCTCCCTTCGACCATTTATCCGTCCCTTCTTTGAATCCCTTTGCCTCCTGATACCTTCCTCCGCTGTTAACTAGCAAGCCCTTGTTTCAATTTTGTCGTTTCCTATGCGACGCAGGCACCATCGACACACTGGAGACCGCCACCAGAAGGGACTGGGCAGTTCTCAACTCTAGTCCATAGGGCCTCAGTTTCGCCACCCTCCCCGTCAATAATCGGAGCCAAGTAAAGCTGGCATTGCAACTGAAATATATTATGTTAGTAAATGAAAGAGCATAAATACAGGGAAGTGAGTTCGGCAGTACCAGATAGCCTTCATTGCATTCGCAGTTGTACTCTCCGTCGGCGCCGCAAGAGTCTCCGGGGTTGCTGCAGGCAGCAGCTTGCTGGACAGCGAAGCCCATGGTCAGAATAGTGAGGAAAAACTTCATTTTTTCAAGATGATATGCGTCAAATGACTTGAAGGCTGATTTATGCTCAGAATTGTATCTTGGGAAGGCTTGTGAGGGGGTGCTGCTTGAATACAAGTCAGGTAAGCGGAGGAGGGGGGGTTCATTGGCATTTTATACGTTTAGCCAGGGCTCTGACAGCACACATCGCGCTTTGATCTGATTTGGTTTTCATGAGAATTAGGAGGTGTTTAGTTTTACAGCTCGGGCCTCTTGCCCCAAATTATCTAGTGCAGTCTTTCTTGAAGGAACTTCGCTGCCCGAAAGTTGGATAGACTTTGGGGTCTGAAAGGGCTGTTCAAAGGCTGATGCATCAATATAATTTCTTTCTTGACTACGCCAACATAGAGTGAGCAAGAAAAGTTGCCCGCGGCCCCCCTTTCCACTTAGGGTCTAACATACGTTACATTTTTGACGCGCTCCTGCTGCAACCTTAGTTTAATATGGATTTTAGTGGATTCCAGAGTCTCAAACAGTTGTATCTTTGATATGATCAATGGCGGCCTATTACGTGATTCCTGTTAAGCTTGCTCTCTGGTTTCTAGCCGCCCTGAGCGAGTCTGGACCTTATTATTTAAACAGGCGAAACTGCTACGATTATATAGTTCTATAGGACACCAATGCATCGCAACACTGCAACCCTATCATCATGACCAAATTCAATATACACCTTTCCAAAAGACAACCTTTGTCACAGGTACAATATGAGCTTTTGTCGGGTGAACTTGACGAAAGCTCCTGCTCAAAATGTGGGCAGCCCATCAAACTGGCGGGATCTGGTTCAAAGAACGGACTCCTGCTCTGGGCTTATATTGCCATAGGTCTCATAGCTATGTCAATACTTAGCATGGCCGTTTATTCTACGCGCCACTTTTCTGCAAAAAGCACGGACAAGCAGCAGGCATTGGTACAGTTATTTGGAGAGAGTCAGTTTGCCACCCGCTGAGGCTGAGATTAACGGGCTTCGGCCTTGAGTTTAGAGTGAAAGACTACTGATTCTGTGCACATAGTCCCCATGGTAGAAACGCTTTTTATAGAGAATCCCGATTATGTCAACTCTGACCCCCACAATGGCGCCTGGGATGCACCTGGGTCTCATCTCCATACAGTATGGGATGACATATATTTAGGTTTGTTGCTAGAAAAGTAGTTGAATCCACGAGAATTTTGATGCTAAACCATTATCAGGTGCTTGGATTGAGGTGCCTCACCCAGCGAAAATTGGTCTTTCCGGCGGGATCCCCATGCGTTTTTTCAACGGTGATCATGCTTCCTCTGAAGGCGAAGCGTTTGTGGTATCAATGCTTCACCAGCTTCATTGTGTTGTGAGTGTACTATCCGTCTTTGATGTTCATACATGTGCAATTTAGATCAGCTCATATCAGCGCTTGTAGGGGGAATTGAAACACGTATTTATCGAGTACGAAAAGACTCAGAAAATATCTAGTGGCTCACTGGAGCATGTGACTCACTGTGTTGAATATTTACGTCAGGTCAGCTTACAACTATACACCTACATCTGTGGGTCTAACTCAGCTCGAGACTAACAATTTCTCAGTCTGTCATGTGCAGCGCGGACTTGGCGGTTGAAAGGCCTCACTATCTTACCAATGATAGTTTTACAGGTTCAACTGGCTGGGATGCAGTACACAAGTGTCGGGACTGGTCGACAGTGTATGATTTGCTCTCTTCTCACAGAATTCGTTAATTTGCCTTGTTTTGCGCAAATTTCGGCCTTGGATCGCGGTGAAGCGAAGCATACAATTGCCTCTTTCGATAGCTCAATACCGATTAATCATAGATAAAACGAGACCGGATAACTCCGCAATACGAGGGATTCTCTATATTGAAGTTGTGCCCCATTCGTATTATATTAAGTGTTGTGTTAATCTAAATTGCTTCTTCTTACCGGGCCGCCTGCCCACAGGATGTGAACCGGTATAATGAATATGGTTGCTCTAGAAACAATCAAAAATAGCAATGTAACTTCGTAGAGATGAGATATTCCCTAAAATTGGCGTCAAATGTTGGTGGAAGTATGAGTGATGGGGTATTAATTGTGGAGAGACGTAGGACTTACTTCTTAGCGAGACTAGTCATTTTGCAGTAATGTTTCCTGCCCCCAGACTAAAAATGACCAAAGCGAAGTTTAAATGTTTAGATCCTTTCAATTCTGACTGTTGAAGTAGATTTGGTTCACTAAGCCTGGCTATAATAAAAGTCCACCAGAAGATTATTTCTTGGCAGAGTGGCTGAACTTCATCCCAATAGTGCCTATTTTGCCATAGAATGCCAAATCAAGGATATATTCTGGCCCCCAAAGACCAGCACAGGATGGCAAGATGTGTAGATGCGTTACATCAAAGAACACAGACTTCTATTACAAGACCACCAGTTTGCGCAACGAGACTAGTCCGTATCTATTATATAGCGCCGATCAAGCCCATCTTTCCGTCAAAAGACTGATTTATTGGTCTGCTATTGCAGTCATTGCTACATTGTCAGTCATACTGATTTCGCGTCAAAAATGACGCTCTTCAATTCGCATCGATATCAGCGCCTGAAGGAAAAGCTAGAGCCAACAGGCGAGTCTTTAGATGATCACATCCCAAGCCCTGATAGGAGCAAGCACAGCTATGGATCAATCTTGGTGTTGATTGCGGTAATGATATTTGCTGCGACAATGACGGTCTCGGCTCTCACCTACGATCGCTCTTTTGACCACAACGACAACAACAACAACAACAACAACAACAACACGAGCAACGAACATTTAAGTCCAACCACCGCCAAATTTGAGTCGCCCTATCATCCTTGTGGGCGTAACCACACCGAGGCCACCGCAGCAGGCTGCGTATTCGACGTGATGATGAACTCCTGGCTACCCACAAGCTGCTACGACGAAGAGTTATCTGCCGATTTCTGGTCTCTTCGAGATTGGGCCTTCTTTGCCGAGGCGGAGGGAACGCAACGTTTGAGCTTGGAAGAGTTGTCGCAACGCAAGCAAGCTCATGCAACGCTTGAATACCATTTCGTCCATTGTATATATACCTTACGGAAAGTTCAGCGCGCGATTGCAACGGGGCTAGATATTGAAGAGGATGCTGCATCAATGCATCATGACCATCACTGCTCGGGGATCTTGCAATCAGGGGTGAAGGCCATTGAATCGGATGATTCTTTGGATGAGATTAGAACAACACTAAATGTCGCCTACCCTAGGTGTGTTAGTAGAGCCGAATTGTTTGAAAGAAAACTAGATGCAGGTCACCATTAGCGACTATCTATTGGATATCAACTTTTTTTTATGCTATTCCTGTTTCTGTATCCATTTCACCTGAATTGCAGTCCTGTATGGTTCGGAAGTACAAACCCACCTCGGGATAGTAGAGTATAACTTATATGTCCAACCCGGAAGGGTGGGGCTGCGAAGAGACGAGCATGACAGTTTAATGTAGGGATGGGCTGGAATGAAGCCACCAAAGTGACCGTCCGAAACGTTGGCGTTCTACCTTTAACGTACCAAGCCAACCCGTTTGTGGTAATTTTCGCGCTTACTGTCCTACCCAATCCTCTTCGTGCTTGGGTATCCCGGTGCTCACCGGTCCGAATGTTCATATTCACTCTCCACAATTCAGCTTCAAATACCTCGGGCTGACATTTAAGACGGAGTCTATGTTTTTGAACCATGCTGCCATCAAGTGGAGAGAAAAGTGACAATTGTGGAAATTTGAAGCCCTTCCCCTTAGTACTTCATAAAGCACCAAGCACTAGTCCATTTGTGGCAGGAACGGCGAGCCAATCAGGCCCACACCATATGGGAACACATCATTGTATTGAGTTTGAACAATTATCGCGCAGAACTAAAATGTGAGTCAATCAAGCTCCCTCTCTGCCGGAATATGTATCAGGATGGCTCAGCCTCTTCAGCTCTTCGTTTATTTTGTCGCTAACGGTCGTTCTCCGTCGTTACCCAGACTAAATGTAGATGGTGCAGAGCGTTTTTTTGCCCATTCAGATGTGAGGCAGAGTAGTTTGTTGAAGTGGTTGGTTGGTATATATTCTCCAAGGCGCCCGCGGATTGTCCGCAGATATTCAATGATTTCGACTTGAACAAGATTTTCGGAAACAGCTTTGTATCAATTGCCTCTTACATCCGCAGCTTGAAGACTCATTGACAAGTCAGCATGGGATTGTTCGACAAGGATGACAGCAACGGAACTTCACACGTGTGCACAGCGCCATCGCTCGCAGAAAGTGAGTCCCGGGATTCGTGGTTCCCGATATCTTGCACGTGTAGACTGCTATCCAAGGACCATGTTCTAACAGAATAAAACTTCCCAGCTAACACTACTCCGATCGTTGGAAACCTCACCTTTTACCATCTCAATATGATTATATCCGCGGCCTTTACCGCTCTTACGTGTATCCTGATTTTGATTCTAATGGGCCAACACGTTGCCCACTTGGTCGCTCCGAATGAGCAGTACAGGTATGATTCCTTGGAAAATTCGGAATTCTCTTTGCCATATTATTGAATTAATCAATCTACGATAATAGGATCCTCCGCATTTGCTTCCTGATTCCGGCATACTCAGTACTATCTTTCCTGTCCATCTGCTTCCCACAAGCCTCCACATATCTGCATCCGTGGCAAAGTTTCTTTGAGGCCGTAGCCATGGCATCTTTCTTTCTTTTGATGGGGGAGTTCGTCACGCCAAATCAATACGAAAGGATTCAGGTTCACTCGCAATTGAGAGTATCGAGCAGCAGGCGATCTGCGGCTCCGGTCGACGGATTACATTGGTACAAGGTACGTCTTCGCTTGAATTTTGCTCAATGTTTCTTTGCGATCAATCGGCGATCGGTGGTCAAAACAAAACCATAAGCGAAGCTAATATCTCGGGAATAGAAAAGAGCGATTGGCGTTTTCCAGTATCCAATTGTCGCGCTCGTCGCTGCCATTGCCACAGACCTTACACAAGCTATTGGAATATACTGTGATAATAGTAGCAAACCTTACTTTAGTGCACTATGGGTATGATCATGACTCTAACTGTTGGAGTTCTAATCTTGTTTTTAGTCAATCGCTAATTTTTGGGGCCTAAGGGGCCATGTTGCAACTTCAGATCAAGATAGCATCCACCGTCTCCTTGGTAATTTGCTTTCTGTCGATTATCAGGTACTACAAAGCCCTCAAACCCCATCTACAGGGCCATCACGTCCTCTTGAAACTGGTAGCGTTCAAGTCTATCATCGGCATCACATTACTTGAGACCGTAAGTGATTCGACATGTACCACCTTGTTATGTTGTGTGTATCTAAGCGTTTTCTCAACTACTTGAAGATCATCCTGTGGATTTTGACTTCCACAAACACCCTCAAAGCAAGCGCCGAACTGTCTTACGCGGATGTAAGCGTTGGTATTCCGTCAATGCTCATTTGCATTCAAGTCGTATTCTACGCCTGCCTATTCCATTACGCCTACTCTGCGTCGCCCTATTACGTCCGCAATCGGCAGTCCCCACCAACAAACTATATGAGTAATCCCGATAGCGTCAGTGGTAATGGATATAAACCTGTGCATCCAGATCGGGAGTATATGGGAAGTGGTATACTGAATTTGAGGGCTTGGCTGGCGGCGGTAGATGTGAGAGAGGCCTTGACCACGCTGCCTTATATGCTTGCCAAAAGGAGGACCTCAAAGATTCAGAGGCCGTCCAATAATGTCCACTTGGAGACTTTGCGTCCCCAAGAAGGCGGCATGTATTGAGCAGATGCTTTTGTGCTGTTCCTCAACGCGGCTTGAAACTTTGACATTTAGGGTAAGAATGATTGAGTGATTGATGTGTATGTATCTACTATGACGGCTATTTACCGTTCTGAGATTGCGTAGATAAATTTCTGTCTTTTTCTATGTGTGTTTGGGTGCAATTTATAATTTCTACTATCTTTTGGCAAAGGATGACATAGATTTGATTCGAAACTGGTAATATCTAGGTTCATGAAGCAGGCATCCTGTATCAACGGAGCACTCAATATATTTATATTTTGATTCAAACAATAACGTAGGTAGTTTGGCTTATCAGAAGAGAATCCTTCCTCTACTGCAAATCAACGTAGAAAATAGGTCTAAGCCTTGCAATTACATTCAATACGCCTACTTGGGTATCTACCAGATAATCATATATTGACAATGGCCGCAAAGCTCAAGTTCCCAGAGCCCAACCAACCTGAACTAGCTTATTGTTGCAAGGCGAAGGTTTGAAATGTTTGAGGCTCTAAGGCCCTGTCTTAGCCTATACACCTGCGAGAAATAGGTTATACGAAGTGCTGACAAGTTAATTAATTATGGGGGTGCAAGATGTAGACTACAATTTGCCTACGGTACGGCTTGGTGAATGGTATGGTACACGGGCTGGCTCACCCGCCCCATTGCTCGCCTCAGACTAGTAACTGTTTGTTTGATTGACACTCTATAGCCTTACATTTAGAAATAGTGGTTTTTTCACCCTCCCATGGAAAGTTTAATTCGGGACATTTAGAGTTCTATACGTTTTAGTACAGATCTTAGATAATTCCAAGACAAGCAAAATCTCTGGATGCCCGTTTACACCATTTCCTCATGTGAATAGGCTACGGACACCAGGGCTTTGACAAATTCATCTAGTTCGTCTACTGGTGCCGCGAAGTTCTCGGGTGGACCTAGGTATGCTCGTCAATGGATTGCTAGAGAACACTGTGTTCTCTACAATGAGAAAGGTGCAGATGAGAATCAAGAAAGATCCATTCGTATATGAGACTTCTCTTCTTCCTTTTTGCAAAGTAATTTTGCTTTCCATAATTGGACTCTATAACATGCTCTTCCGGGACAGGGAACGACTTCTATCGACGGCGAGTTGAATCAACACGCTTATATACGCTTTTCGCAGGAAAAACATAGGAAAAAAAAAAAAAAGAAAAAGAAAAATTTCTCTGACAGCCTGGGGTTAAAAAATATTAATGCCATTTAGCCAGGGAACATCTACAGAATCATTATCGAGTAGAAAAACGGCATCGCATCTTCTAAAATCGCTGTGGTTAAGGGCATCGGCTTGTGTATTCAGGTGTCGCTGAGGTGAAGGGTCACGCAATCTTGGATGACGAATACCTTCAAGATTAAAATCATTAGAGATTAATTATTTCCTTAGAAAAAAACTTTCAAAGGAAACTATCCATACCAAGTTGTTCATGCACATAATTGAGAACATCTTTTAACCACCGCGCCCTCGGACGTCCAACTCCTTGAAGGACATAATCGTCGCCCAAAGCCACTATGACCACCGATATTGGCCACGGCAACCCCATAAGGCGCATGCCTTTCCCTATTTCGGGTTGATATTGATCATTCTGTGGCTGCTTTTCATATACCTGCGTCAAGGTAATGAAGGGGTCCATAAGCAGCGAGTTGACGGAACAGGAAATTTTCTCAATGATGTCAATGACGATATTGCGAGACATGTTGCTCTGGACCAGGCATTCCGACACCTGCCACTGTTCTTGAGCCATCCAAGTACAACATTTAATGATATTTCTGTGTAGTATAGCTCTGACTACAAATGCCAGCACCCGCGGCATTGCCGCCCAGCATGATCGAAATGTGTACACATTGCGCGGTGCGCCTGCAAGACTCAAAAGAGGATGATTGCGGGACAAGGGATATGTGTCGCCCTGACTATTCTGGTCCCTAATTTCAAACGCAAGATGAGGGGGTGCCCTAGACTCCCATTGCAAGACGCGAGCGTCTGCGCTTCGCATCGTTGCCAAGGCTTCCAAGATCTGCGTTCTGGCTTGAACTAACTCCTCACTACTTTTTGACATTGCAGCATCCATATCTGCTTGCCAACAAGCGATATTATGCATCAAGAGAAGAATGGGTGCTGCAGGATTCTGGAAAGACGGGCTGTCAAGCCGACCGTTCCACGTACGAATAAACAACGGTGGACCAACTCGAGTTCTGATGCAAGTGATCACTGTCTGGAAATGAATGAAATTAACGACTCTTGGATCAAGAGCCAGCGCATCGAAGGTTTGCATCTCGATTGTTTGCACCATTGCGATGGCGCCGTAAAGGTGAGTAAATAACCCTTTTCCATGACCAGGATCTTCGAGAGCCAAGTCTGGCATCACCGATTCGAAAAACCCCATTAGGGACACGGATGCAAGTAGTTCGTTGTTAGGGACTTCGCCTCTCCGCTGTAGGTGGGCAGTAATCTTGTTGATGCCTTTGCAGTATTCTGTGCGGGCCATAACTTCGCAACCCGAATATGATTTATCGCGAGCCAGGTAGGCCAAAGCTACAGCTAGGACAGCATTGGCAACGGGCGAATCCTTATTTGATGGCTTTTCAAGGACTTCAGGCAGCATCTGGAAGAACTCCAGCCAGGGTGTCCTTATCTTTGATGTGCATCCAAAGTCCCGGAAGAAAGTGGTGAGAGCCACCTGCCGAATGACATCTTCGCTGTCATACTGAATGTTGGCAAATCCAGTGATTGAATGAGCATTGCTGAAAGTGCGCCAACTTTTCGTGCGGAATGGCGACGTTTCTCTCCTACCGGCCTTGGTTTGCGAGGTGTCATTTTGCCCCTCTGTATGAATACTTGCCCTTTGGCGCCAAAGGCCCTCCGCTCGTACAACAACCTTGCTAGTTTCGTTACGAAAATTCAACTCGAATGGATCTGGATATTCACATGCGAGGCCATTTTTCGCACAGCGACGGCATTGAGGTCGCTGGTCACCGCACTAACCGTGGTCGAGAAAAATTCGTCAGCTAGTGGGGTCTCTTACTTGTTGGCATCATCACGCTTCTCACAATGAAAAATCGCTCGGGAAACTAATTGATCTGAGTCATACCTTTACTTTTGCCGCTCGACATTGCCTGCAAGCAGTGCTCCTTTGCGCTGATGCTGTACGGCGCGTTCCTGGTTCTTGATTCTGGGTGGACGAAGCCATGTTGCGGAGTTGCAGGAATTATGCTGCCTAGTGAATATCGCATACACGGACCGATGAAAAGAGGGACAGCTGCATGTATTATAAGCAAATACTGGCGTTTCAATATACCTATGTAGATGTACTTAATTCACATAGTACCTGAAAAGAAGTCGCCAATTTGTGATATGGAAGAGCTTCCGCTGAGCCTATGAATTTACAGTCTGGTAGTAACAATGTAACCCGGCCGAGCCGATCTGATCCCCGCCCCCATGGAGTCGAGCGGAAAGCTGGTCAATGGGGCCAAGGACGCGAGAGGCTAAGAACTTAATCGAATTCTTCATTATATCCTCAGGCTACGGTTATTTGGTTCTATATGGTATTATCGTTTACTAAAGTTTTAGCTTCGCTCTCCGCTGTTATGTGCAAGGCGTGTCTGAGTTGACATTGACAGTCTACTTGAGCACGGCGGCGGCCTTATTTAACGGAGCAGTTCACTACAGCACGGTCAGCGCGGTGCAGTCAATCATCAGCGGCGCAAGTAACCTGGTGTACGCCAAGATTGCCGATGTCTTTGGGCGGCCGATTACGCTGGCATCTTATACACACTGGGCGTGGCGGTGCTGAGCAGCGCGAACAACATCGCGACGCTCGTAACGCTGTGCGCGGGCATTAACTTCGCCGTCTACCTCGTTACGGCCGATCTAGTACATGCCCACTGGCGATGCACTATATCCAACATCGCGCTTTTGCCGTATGTTATCAAGTTCGGCCTTGCATCCAAGATCACGGCGCGCCTCGTCCCGCTGCACTGGCGTTGGGGCATCGGCATGTTCGCCATCCTCATCCCTGTCACGGCGTTGCCCCTTGCCGCGAGTCTCTATTTCCTCTCTCCGCGATCCAGAGAACAATACAGAAAACGAGATCTTAGCAAAACAGGCAAGGTACTGTGGCAGCTGGACCCCCTTGACCTACTACTGGTGACGGTTGAGTTTGGTTTACTGCTGCTGCCATTGACCATCGCTGATGGCGCGCCGCATGGGTACGCCAGTGCATAGATTATCGCGATGTTTGTGATTGGTGTCGTGGCTCGCCTTCTATTTCCAGTGTCGCAGTGGTTCCTAGATTACCCGGCGATCAATCTGCGTTGGCTGATGATGTTGGGCAGTACGCGTGACATCCTCGTCGCCACGTCAATTGCCGTCGCTGACGCCATGTCGGTGATGATAGCTACACGCCCGCGTACAACTGGGTGCGCGTCACCACCTTCGACTGGGATGTACAGAACGCAACATACTTTATCGACGCCGCATCACTGAGCGTTGTTGTGCTTGGCATCGTGGGCGGGGCTCATTGCCACTGCCACAGGGCGCTACAAGTGGTTGGCTGTGTTTGGCGGTGGTGTGCGCTTCCTCGCCCTGGGGCTCATGTATCGCTACCGCGGTGCCAGCTCTTCAACCTCCAGATTGTCTTTCCGCAGGTGCTGCAAGGCTAGGGCGGTGCCGTCATGGCTGCCAACCTGCTCGTCGCAGTGCAGATCGTCGTGCCTCACGCCGACGTCGCCATGGTGACAGGCCTGTTTGTTATGTGCGAGGGTGTCGCCGATGGGATTTGTAGTGCCATTGCGGGCGCTGTCCACGGCAAGCTACTGCGCGAGCTGACGTAAAGTTTGCGTGCCGTGGGCTCCACCGATACTCTGATCCAGGCCATCTATAATGAAGGCGTGCTGGCCCTGGCAGACTATTCGCTGGGGTCAACCATCCGCACAGCGACCATCCAGGCATGGGAACGCAACACGCGCCAGATCCTCACTGCTGCACTGGTCATTGCCGGTGTCAACTTTTGTCCTCTGCTTCTTCCTGCAGGATCGTAAGCTGCCGGACAAGCATAACTACATCACCGATGAAGCAGCGGGCTTGCCCCTTTCAGAGGATGACTCGAAATAATCTCACTTCGACAATGCTAAAATATGGTTTCATGTTAGATACTAGTATGGCACGTACATAGCGCTTCTGTGAGTGGGGGTTGAGTTAGGCAAAATCCAATCCACCTTCCTATCAGAGTAACATGTGGCTTTGCTTAGAGCAACTTCAGCACCAGCAGTGGCAAGGGCTCTTGTAATCTCTTTCCCGACTCCATGACTTGATCCAGTGACCAAGGCACCTCGTCCTAGGCTTGAATATTCTAGACTTGCTAGGCCGATGGTATAACAGAGGCAAGTTGGAAGTGTCAAATGGTGCAGATGTGTCTTTTCGGCTTCGAACGCCATTTTAATATAAGACATTCAGCTTGTCGGAAAATTGATCAACAAATTTTTATCTGCTGTGTTTCGTCATGCCTGCCCTTTTGTGCAACAGAAAATAATTTCACAGATAAAAACCTCTAAACATTGCTTATCCCGGGGTAAGAGATTACCCGAAATGGTTCACGCTTTCTGTCATTCTCAAATCGGTTTCATATAAGCTATCAATTGCTTGCAATACTAATGTGAACATACCCGGTATGTAGTCAGCCAACAATGAAACCTCGCGGGTTCATATGCAGTATGATGTTAGTAATAAACTTTGGTGTCCTTCTGTGGATTGAGCTCATGACAATTCAGGCCTGTGCTGTAAAACGGAATAAAGTGTCGCAATCTCCGAAGCCATGGATCAGCTCTTTGACTGTAAGCTGCCTACTGGACTGTGATGTATTCGCCATTTCGCTTATTGGCGGTGGCAGATCTAGACCCCCTCTTATATATATTGTCGTGGAATGAAGTATTGGCCAACGGAATCCCAGGGTTTCCGGGGACACTTTATGCTTTGGCGGTCTGGCTTCTGCTCAATATAAACAGCAGGCATGTAGGGATAAGTGGATCTAAGAAGAAGCGGGAAACAATATCAACGGGCCATGCACGTTGTTTCCGAAAGGAAAGCATGCTTGATTCCATTATTCCACGAATAGGCTGGCTTGATTTCCCCTAATCCAGTTTTTCTACTGGAGATCTCTTCCCGTATATTAATAACTTCACAAATCATTTCACGCTAAATAAAACTTTCGGGCCCGAGCACTTTAATCGTATATTAAAGCTATGATGTGCCGTTTAAGTTGTTCTGAATAGCCTAGCTGCGGTTAATTTCGTGGAGAATTCGCCGATGACTGCGGGGGTATCCAAAACTCACCTGGCTGGGCAGCTCCGTACTCTGTCTATACTAATATAAAAGACTCAAAGACGCGTGGTGCCATGTGCTACCGGCATGATCAATTTTCACTCAGCAAACGTGGAAAAGAAAGGTCAAGAAGCCTGAGAGAAGATGACTCGATTTATCTCTTGGCTTCTGCCTCTTCTTGCGGGCAGCGCTATTGCGCAAACCAATTTAACCGCATCCGAATGGCCTCTTCAGAATGATGGCCTTACTGATGTAGTTCAATGGGATCACTACAGTTTTGAGCTGAATGGGGAAAGAGTCTTTCTTTTCGGAGGAGAATTTCACTACTGGCGTTTACCTGTGCCTGAAATGTGGATCGACATCTTGCAGAAGATTAAAGCAGCAGGATTTACGGCATTCACCTTTTATGTGAACTGGGCGTACCATGCAGCGAGTAACTCGACTCTTGACTTTTCAACCGGAGCTCACGACTTTGCCCCCTTCTTTGAAATTGCGCATGACCTAGGTCTCTATGTTTTTCTACGCCCCGGGCCATATATCAATGCCGAAACGAATGCTGGTGGATTTCCGCTATGGCTGACAACTGGTGATTACGGTACATTGCGGAATAACGACACTCGTTATACCGATGCATGGACGCCTTTCATGTCCAAGGTCGCGGAGATAACCGTGCCGTACCAGATTACAAAGGGTCAAAATGTGATAACCTACCAGATTGAAAACGAGTATGGTGATCAATGGCTCACAAGCCCCAGCGACAGACTTCCCAATGAAACAGCTATTGAATACATGGAGTTGTTAGAAGCAAATGCCCGACAAAGTGGCATTGAGATTCCATTGACAGCTAACGAACCCAATGAGGACGCCATATCTTGGGACAGTGATTGGGACTCCTCAGTTGAGGGAAACGTGGACGTCACTGGCTTAGACTCATATCCATCGTGTTGGACTTGTGACATAAGCCAATGCACGAGTACAAATGGCGAGTACATTCCGTATCAAGTTGTCGATTATTATGACTACTTCCAACAAACGCAACCCAAAATGCCGTCATTCATGCCAGAATTCCAGGGCGGGTCATACAATCCTTGGGGAGGACCAGAGGGTGGGTGCCCTGACGATATAGGAGTGGATTTTGCAAATCTTTTTTATCGATGGAATGTTGGACAACGTATTACTGCTATGAGCTTGTACATGCTCTACGGGGGAACGAATTGGGGGGCTTGTGCAGCTCCTGTAACAGGAACCAGCTACGACTATTCGGCCCCAATCTCCGAGGATCGATCGATTGGCGACAAATACTACGAGACGAAGTTGCTTGCCCTTTTCACTCGTGTCGCCAAAGACCTGACAGTTACAGACCTCATTGGAAATGGGACTCAATATACAACCAACGCCGCCATTAGGTCATACGAATTGAGAAACCCCAACACAAATGCTGGATTCTATGTCACCCTACACACAAACTCCTCGGTCAACACCAACGTAACCACCCAATTGCATATCGATACATCCGCAGGTGCTCTTACTGTACCCCAATACGGCACTCCAATCACAATCGATGGGTATCAATCCAAAATCATCGTGACAGATTTTACTTTTGGAACAGAGACTCTGCTATACTCGACAGCCGAAGTGCTCACCTACGTTATCCTCGATGGCACTCCGACTCTGGCTCTTTGGGTCCCGACAGGTGAATCGGGCGAGTTCGCCATCAAGGGCGCAACATCAGGGTCCGTAATGAGCTGCCAGGGATGTTCTAGTGTCGGTTTCTATGGAGAAAGCTCCAGCCTTGTAGTAACATTCACCCAGGGTGAAGGTATGAGTGTTCTTGAGTTGGAAAGTGGAACAAAGATCCTTCTTTTGGATCGAACCGCGGCGTACTTATTCTGGGCGCCGACCTTTACCAACGATATATTTTCACCAGAGGATAATACAGGTAAGTTTTTCCTTTCTGTCAATTGCGACAGTTCAACGTTGCTAACTCCAGGATAGTTTTTGTACAGGGCCCATATCTCGTGCGATCCGCCACAATCGACGGCTCAGAGATCGTTCTTACAGGCGATACTACAGATGCTTCAACGCTAGAAGTATTCGCCCCATCGTCTGTGAATGTTATATCCTGGAATGGAGCAAAGGTTCAAACATCCAAAACGGATTACGGAAGTCTTACTGCTAGTTTGGCAACACCCCAAACGATTACTCTGCCTACTATTGGCTCTTGGAAGTGGAACGACAGCTTGCCGGAAAGATTTTCTGACTATGATGACTCTGGTGCTGCATGGGTTGGTAAGTAATATTTCCCATCGTTCTCTTTACTGCTTTCTGATAACAATGCACAGCTGCCGACCACATGACAACTCTGAATCCTAGGACTCCTGGCAGTCTTCCTGTTCTGTATGCTGATGAGTATGGTAAGATATGACCTGGATGTTTCTGCACATTCATTCGGTCTAACTTTCTCTCCAGGTTTCCATAATGGTGTCCGGCTCTGGAGAGGATATTTTACCGGAAATGCGACATCAGTCTATCTAGATGTGCAAGGCGGAACTGCGTTGTAAGACTTATCATGCTTGTCATACATTCGATTGAATTCTAACGATAGACTGTGGTGTCTAGTGGATGGTCCGCTTGGGTGAATGGCCAATTGCTAGGCTCATATCTTGGTAATGCCGTTGACGAAGAGGCGAATCTCACTCTGCCATTGACCAATGTCACATTGAATGAGTCTGGCGAAAATGTCCTTCTGGTCGTTCATGATGATACTGGCCATGATGAAACCACTGGCGCTCTTAACCCTCGCGGGATTATGCAAGCCACCCTCAATTCTGACGACAACTCGGCCCAATTCTCGCACTGGCGTGTAGCAGGTACCGCGGGCGGAGAATCAAATATCGACCCCATGCGAGGACCCTACAATGAAGACGGTCTCTACGCTGAACGTGTCGGATGGCACCTCCCCGGATTCAACTCCGACCAGTGGGAATCTGCAACAAGCTTGAGCTTCGCGGGTGCTGGTGTCCGATTCTATCGTACCGTCGTTCCACTCGATATTCCCGACGGAGTCGATGTATCTATTTCGTTCATTCTCTCTACGCCATCTTCGGTTACGGAGTTCCGCGCACAGCTTTTCGTCAACGGGTACCAATACGCCAGGTTTAACCCGTACATCGGCAATCAGGTGAATTTCCCAGTGCCCCCGGGAATCCTGGACTATACGGGTGATAATACGATTGGAGTGGCAGTCTGGGCGCAGACGGAAGAAGGTGCTAGCATTGGGGTCGATTGGCAGGTCAATTATGTTGCTAGCAGTTCGCTGGATGTTAGGTTTGATGGATCAGCACTGCGACCTGGTTGGACTTCGGAACGGTTGGAATACGCCTAAGCCAGCAAAAGTAATGGATTCCACTGTTCAACAAATTTGAAAACTGTACGAGCAATGCAAATTTATACTTGAGTCACTAGGACTACTGTATGTCATTAGTTACATCTTGTCCAAAATTCAAAACTACTCATATTGCTTCCAAATAGCTCCCAACTGCGACATCTCTGCCATATCTCCAGTAGGCGCAACATTCATACTTAGAGCTTGTTGAAACTGCGCTGCACCCTGCGCACCGGAAGGCGTATCCCACCATCCTAACTGGGCATTGCCATACTGATACGGATGAGTTGCGGATGATGCTGACACAATGTTGCTTGCTCCCTGCAGCATGATGGAAGACATGAACAAGGTGGATTGTGTGCTCATTCTCATCTTAGCAATTTCAAGGATCTGGCGCATTCGAGGTACAGTGGCTTGATAAACTTGCATTCTCTCGCGTAGTGCTGTGTTGAATGATTGGATGTTGTTGTCGGCACATGCTTTATTCCATAGACCGCGCATTCGAGGTGAATAGCCGTCGCAGAAACACTCGGTAGGACGCTCTTGTAAGGTCAACATGGACCCAAGTTTGGTGTCTCGGAAGGCTTCCTCATAACAGCTTTCGCAGATGGTGGCTTCTTCGCCGCAATACCACGGACGATTAACATGTGGAGCGTCCCTCGGACAGGGTGGGCAAGGAGATAGTCTCACAACAAAATTGCGGAAGATTGAAAAGTCTTGGAGGGCGACTGCTTCGTCGAATTTTGCAAAATAGGTGTGAGCTCGAGGTATACTTGGATGGAAGTCGCAGACGTGTGCCGAGCCATCTGCCGGGCCATTTATCGTCTGAAAATGCCCGCCCATTCCATACGATTGTACAATCCCAGTGAAGCAGCGAGCACAAATAGCGAAATTGGGACATCCACTGAAGGTATACCATATAACATTTTTGATTCCTTCTTTTGTACAAGGTGGCAAATTCGGGATTGTTCGTGCTGCGTTTTGCCAAATGGTTATATTTTTCTTGTCGCATGTTTCGCCCCAAGCAACGGTCATGGCCAATACAGTGTTTGAGTTTGCACATTCCCACACTTCGTTTTGCCAGTTTGGAGGTATCTGAACTTGCGAGAAGCATGATGCCAGTGGACCGAGATCAGCGCCGTCATGGTAACACGCACCGCAAACGAGTAGATCTCCTATTGGAGGATTCGGCCTGTACCAAAGTGTAGACGAACATGATTTTCCCAGGAGGTCCTTGCAGGCTGGAATTTTGAGTCTTAATGTCGCCCACTCGACAAGAGTAGACCAATTTTGGGACGGTGAATGTTGCAACAGAGCCTTGTTGATAAATGGAACACACATGTCACAGCTTGCCTGGCCGTGATTGACAACGTTGTTGTCCAAAATAAACCGATCCCGGAAATTAGTTGCAGACACTAAATCCTCATAACAACCTTCGCAGCATACAAAGCCGTCGATTTCCGAATTTCTCAGTCTATACCAGCGATAACGACCAGTAGTCGTGGATAATGCGATAGGGTTGCCGGGTCCCGTGCAATTCTGGATGTTGCCTCGGTTCATTATATACCGGCGGATCAATTCCCAGTTATTATTGTTTAGGCCATGACCTATGAGCGCTTCCATGCGCTTTGTGTTCCAAAGACAGCGTCTGTTGGGCTGCGGCGGTGATGTGTTTGGTTGAAAATGACTGGCAAATGGTGTATCGCCGATTTTATCGGTATAGCATCTTGAGCAAATGGTGAACTGGGGATTGTCTCTGGACCAAAACCATGTTGTTGTGAATGACACCGGAGAGTTTTCCGGGCATTGTTTGAGAGGCTATCAAAATTATCCGTGGATGTCAGATCAGTTCGCACTATGTACGATGAAGGCAACAAATACCTACATTCTGTGGAGGGTTGCTCATTATGCCGATACACCGCATATTTTCTTGATTGAAATGATATTTTAGTGATTTCTATCACAAAACAACGAGAGAATATCCCATACACACAGCCTTCGATCGCGAGGACGGAACTTTGCGGCTCTGCGCCTCACCTCGTTAGAAATTACCGGATTTGGATACTGGGACGCCGCCAAGGACAACGCCGAGCCTCATTCAAGCCATCAGGCAGCCACGTTGCTACCACAGTAACCATATTGGGTGACCGTCTGTTGTTCTGTGCAGCAGCATTGGCTTGGCGATAATGATAGCCATTCATGCGTCAGTGTTATGGTGGGGCATTTGTCAGATCATGCATCTGAATATCCGGTGAAGTAAAAATTAGGCAGATATGTACTCCGTATGCTCAATATCGAAGATGGTGGCGTCGGCGGGGCCAACAACATCGCCAGAGGTGGTGTCGGCGTAGGCAGAGGAGAAAGTGACAGTGTCAAAGTCAGCAAAGGCAACGTAAGAGTCGCGAACCTCAAAGTCCTCAACAATCCACTCCGCATTGTACATGCACAAGCAGCCATCAGTAACCTCGGTAAACGTGTGGCTAACAGCCTCGCCTGTGGAGATGTTCTCCAGAGTAGTGGTGCCAGAGGTGTCACTGGTCGCATTGACAGTAGCCTTGATCACATCTCCAGCAGAGACATGCAGATCAAAGTCATATGAAACGGCCGGGTACCACCCATACCACGCCTGAAAGTCCACCTCGTTACCATCAATGCAAAAGTCCACGCCGGTCTGCAGGATCGCCGAGGTACAGGCGTCCCCATCAATGCCCACCAAAGCTGCGGCACAGTATGCTTCGCTGCCGCTGCCTCTTTCGCCACTGCTGCTAGAGGGGTCAGAAGGGGTCGGGACCGTGAACTCGGCAGTCACACTGTTGTACCCGGTACCGACAAGCACCGCACCCGCCCAGTTGCTGTCATACTCGATTTCAGTCGTTGCCTTGGCCTCAGAGGTGTCGGCCTTGATAGGGGGCTGCTTGAACGGCCTAACGCGCGACGTGCGTGGCGCGCCTGGCGCTTCTCGGTGAGAGGTGAGGTTGCTACGGCGCCCACCAGGAGGGCGGTGGCCAGGACGGTATTGTACTTCATGGTAAAGGCAAGAGAGGGAGGCAGAGAGGAAGTAGAAGATTAAAGAAGAACCAGCTTTGTGATTACTTGTCAGTGATGAGACTGCTGCGGTGGGAAGCAGCAGGAGGAGACATGGTGAGATATTTATACCTCGCAAGTCCTGCTTATCATCGTCCATTCCTCAACGGCCTCACGGCTGAAATAAGAGTTCCGCGAGGATTCAAGGAGGGCCCCGGGGCGAGCATACCCAAGGGGCCAGGAATCCGTCTGGCGTTGCAATGCATCTGACAAGCGCAGCATATTGATATATTAGACCTTCTTTCACAGTTGGTTACAGCTTATGGGCCAATTATGGTACTAGTCCAACATGATGTGATTCTAGCTTCGTGATGAAAGACCTAGCCTCGCGTCCATAACATGGACATAGATCCTGTCGGTGCTTTTGACATCAATGGTCACATTATTTTTTTTTTTTTTGAGTATAGGAGTGTATGACTTCTACAGCTGCCGGATCCATCTGAGTACATTCAAGCTAAGATAATAAAACGAAGATAGTTTACTTTCTTCATACAGCCTAATTCTGTTGGATTAAATGGGGCTTACCCTGTCAACAATTAGCATTGATTTTTGGCGTAGTGGTAATCTAACAATTAATAGTCCCGGTGCCTCTTTAAGATTATAATTCGAGATACGGGTTTGAAGACGACTACTTTCAATATTAATCTTCAATGTAGGAAAGGTCCTAAAGGGGCTTCTATATGGACACAATGACTATATATGAAGAAAAAACGTAGGATTTCAGAGAACCTTCCAGAGGTAAGCTCTTAAAGTGGTCTCTTAGTCTACTGTTGCATACTAAAGACTGCACCAACACTGAGGGGGTGTGTTGGATTAGTTCGGGGTTATTGTGTAAACAATTAGCATTGCTATTTGGTGTAGCGGTAATCTAACGAATGCCACCGCAAAGGCACCTGATTCTAGCCAATCACATGTGTCTCTACGTTTCTTCACAGGTGTGATTGATGCCTGTGAAGGAGGTAAGGATCCGATATCATTTCGAATTATCAGCCAGGCTTATCCTTTCCTCAGTGGGCTCTACTAGCGTAACGGCGCAGACTAGGGGAACTGCATAGTCTAGCTTGATGAGGATAGCAAGAGCGATGGCGATTCCTATACAACTGGAGGCGCCCCCCTACGGCGAGCGCGCTGCCGGAATGAAATTATGAAGTTGGTCACATGACCTTTAGGTTCCTAACCCCAATCTTTGCAGGGCAGCCAATTATAAAATTATAAAAGAGACACGTGACTGCCATCAGGTGACTGCACATTTAGCGTGCCTAATTAGGAAATGACATCGCTCAGAGTCTTTCCCTAGCCCGTTCGCTGCGTTGTGTCACGTGCACGCGGCAGACATTTTACCCTCCATTTCATTCCGGCAAACCTCTCGCTCCAGCCGGGAGAAAAGCCCCTGGTTTACCTACGTGCTTTGGGAGAAACTCTCAATTATGATTGCATCACGATGATCAGATCACAATTTCGGATATTATCGAGTAGTAAACTATAGATCAGAAGAGAGCGCGGTTGGAAACAAGCATTTGTCTGTCCAAACGGCGGATGACTAGTGCCAACATTACACTATAAAATCATATTAATCTTGTCCTCCTTAGGGTTAGTGTTGCCCTTAATGGGCAACCAACTTGCAGATTGCATAACAATTTCCGGTGTACTCGTCTCGTCGCTTCCCTCCACGCTTTCGGGTTCGGGTTTTGGAAAGGATGGGGGGAAGCGACGAGGCGACTATCTGTAAAAAGAGTCTCTACTATGCAGTATGCAGTATAGTCTTATATACTCGAGGCGTCACGTCTCATGCGACACCCAATCGTTGTATGCAATCTGGACCAACAGGGTTGGTTAACATGGATCATCCTACTTGCCCAACCAACGGAGTCAAGTAGGACTGACTTCCTTATGCAGCTAGCGCACCGGGCTCTATTTATCAGTCCCCAGTGATTGGCGGAGACGACTACATGCTGGGGACCAGAGCTTAGGTAGTATTGTGTGTTGGTGGTCGATGATCACGAAAGATATTGAAATGGTGGTCTGGGATGATTAGACACAGGGAAGGTCAGTGACAAAACATCACTAAGGACGCAGAGCTACATGCTTGGCTCCCATATTGTCTTCCTACAATCCGCGAAGCCATTCCAGTTTCTCCAGAGAACAAACTAATGTCAATATCAAGCATAAATTCCTAGCCCCCATACGAATTAAATAGAAAAATTGGTTAGCATTATAATTAAGTCATCTGGTAATTCCATATCCAATAACTCCGTGTCTACTAGAAGCAATTTGGATTTTTATACCTATTTAGGACAAGAATGCGCCAAAGCAGAGGGCACCAAGCAGTACTTGTGGCTTTGTACATTTCACAAAACTAATTAAGATAGAGAAGAAAAGTAGGAATTTCAAACTGTAATCAGACCTTATTAGTAAAATAAATTCTTTTACCAAGAATAAAGAATATAGAAATCTGGAAATATATTTTAAATGAATAAAGCTTATTATAAAATTTACGCGTCATTCAAAGCATGCAGTGAATGTCCATTTCATGCTCTGAATTTCTTGCCCGCTTCGACAAAAGACATGCCTTCCTTGATTTCCACGGCCATATTTTCATCTGCCGCTACCTGCTTCTCCATCAAGGGGAAGACCTTGTCCGCCTGGTCCTTGGGTAGCACTACAACGCCATTCAGGTCGCCAATTACATAGTCGCCCGGGTTGATAGTGATGTCTTGTTCATCTGACTGCAGCTTGACAGGCACATTCACTCCTACCACTTTGACTGCTCCATACGGTGGCGCAGTTCCAACATCACGCGCAAACACCTTGATGGTTGAGATTAGTGTCGATGTAAATAGCATGCAGTAGTAGATTATGACATACTGGATAGTTAAGAGCCCGTTGCTCCTGGAGATCTCGGAATCTACCATCTACAACAGTTCCCGCAGCTTTGCTTGCCTGTGCCCGTGTCGACATCAACCCACCATACACCGCATTCGGTGTCTTTGGTGTGGAGACGAAAATGACTGCACCTTCAGGAACGGTGTCAATCTGTTCATAGCATTAACCCTCAGTACAAACCAGTATTACAGCAAGAGGACTGACATAATGTGATGGATGCTTGGGCGTTGGGTCGTCTACTCGGGCATATTTAACGGTGTATGCAGGCCCGATAATCTTGGTCGTGCCTTGTTGGCGTTCTGGGGACCACAGTGTGAGTCCAGGCAGAAAGCCCCCATGGGAAATGTTCAACTTGCATAGTGCGTCGGAGACATCGCAACTACATCTAGGTGAGATTTATGACTTTGGCTGTCATGCATTGAAACACAACTTACGTGGTGTACTCCTGCAATGCTTTGACGATAGGATCCTGGGTTGCCGCCATGATTCGAAGTTGTCGTAAAGATGAACGGAACATATTCAGAAGAAAATAATCCTAAAATAACAAGTTATTACTTAGTCATTGAATCAATGTCTGATGACATAAAACAAGACCTGCGATCGATCAGCAACAGCCGCGGGGACCTGACCGGGCACTCTCCGCGGCGAAATTCCGGGGCAAGTCGCCAGCAACCTTTCCGAATACTCCGACTATAGAACGTCCCACTCTAGAGAAATTACGACTACACCAACTACTGGGAATAGTAACGATACAGCACGCGCGTCATGGCAAAACCAGCAGTATACGTTCTCGACCCCTATCACGAGGATGCAGTGGCGCTTCTCAAGTCAACAGAGGGGATAGACCTCATACTATGGAACGACCCCCGCAAAGCTGACTGGCATCAACACGCGCAAGGAGTGCTCGTTCGCTCGGAAACACACATCCAATCTTCAGACTTGAGCCAAGCCAAAACATTACGTGTTATCGTGAAACAGGGCGCGGGTGTCGACAACATCGACCTAAACGCCGCCAAAGCTGCTGGCATCGCAGTCCACAATACTCCCGGCCTCAACAGCGAGTCGGTGGCAGAGTTCACTCTGGCTCTAGGGCTCTCCCTAGGCAGGCGAATTGTTGAAGTCGACCGGTTGCAGCGAAACGGCGACAAAGTCGTGCGCAGCCAGACGCTTGGCTTGTCGCTATTCCAAAAAACAGTCGGCGTAGTCGGAATGGGCAACATCGGCAAGATCAGCGCGCAGAAGTGGATCGGTGGATGCGAAGCAAAAATTATAGGCTACGATCCTATCGCGCCAGGAGATGTATGGGACAAGGAACAAATCCCACATACCAGGGCCCCGACGCTAGAAGAACTACTCGTGGCCTCGGATGTTGTCCTGCTCCATCTTCCGCTTCTCGAGAGCACCAGGGGGTTGATTAAGTCGCGGGAGCTTGACATGATGAAGAGCACGACAATCTTGATCAACGCGTCTAGGGGAGGAATTGTGGAAGAGAGTGCCTTGCTGCAAGCACTGAAGGAGAAGAAGATCTGGGGCGCCGCTTTGGATGCAATGGAGATTGAGCCACCCACGTTGGAGGCATATCGTGACTTCTTTGCGCTCAACAATGTGATTATTACACCGCATATTGGTGCCTCAACATCCCAGAATCAGATCAATAGTGGGGTGGCGGCAGCGAAGACGTTGTTGGCTGTTTTAGAAGGGAAAAATGACGTGTCTGGGAAGGTGGTATGAGTGGAATGTTTCACTCGATATAGACCTGATATAGCTCAATAAATTCTCCATCTTCATTGAAGTCATCACAACCAATGATCTCGTATAGTCCGAGTATCGCTACAATGCGACAGAATGTTGAGCTACTGCTCCCCGGAGATTCTCCGGTAGTGGGGGACTGATTGGCAACCAAAGTGAATAATCATAGCTATATATACCCTCAGATCTCCACTCTTAAATTCTAAGGATACAACTATCCAATTCGAGCATAATTTAGTAAAAATGGCCAATTCTACCATCGTGTGCGTTCCTCCCTCCTCCGCCCACTCCTTCGTGATGGCGGTGCTTGCCAAATACAACATCCCGTCCGACCGCGCAGAACTTATTGCTGAATCACTTGTCCTTGCCGACCTCCGCGGCGTCGACACCCACGGCATCAATCGACTAGGTGGCTACATTGATCGCATCAAGCACAATGTCCTCGACCCCAACCCGGAGCTCACCTTTGACATGAAAACACCCGTAATGGCGCTTCTCAACGCCAAAAACACTTTCGGCTTTGTCGCCGCCTCCCTTGCCATTGACAAAGGCGTTGAAATGGCGCAGACCTATGGTATGGGCGTCGTCGCTGTTAAACACAGCAACCATTACGGGATGGCGGCAACATACCTCCTTCGCGCCATCAAGAAAGGATGCGCAGCCATGGCGTTTACAAATGCATCCCGCAGTATGCCTCCATGGGGTGCGAAAGAGCCACTTCTCGGCACGAGTCCGTTTGCCGTTGGCGTCCCTGGCGGGGAGGCGGGGGATTTCATTCTGGACATGTCGCCCAGTGTAGCAGCCAGAGGCAAGATTCGAAAAGCAGCAAGACGCGGAGAAAAGATTCCCGAAGGGTACGCGTTGGATGCAGAAGGACGGCCCACGACAGACCCCGATGCTGCACTAGCCGGAGGCGTTGTATTGCCCATTGGAGGACCAAAAGGAAGTGGATTGGCAATGATGATGGACATGTTCGGCGGGCTAATGTCTGGAGCGGGATTTGCTGGTGGCGTGAATGATCAGTACAAGCATCTGACGGAGCCGCAAAATGTTGGTCATTGGTTTTTAGTGTTCAGGCCAGAGCTGTTCCTGGATGGTGGAATCAAGGAGCTGAAAGAGAGAATGGATACGCTACTGCAAAGAGTCCGGGGGTGTGAAAAGGCGGCTGGTGTGGAGAGGATATATACCAGTGGGGAGATTGAGGCTGAGATGGAAGCGAAGAGGAGAGCAGAGGGGATTCCATATTTTCGGGGAGAGGTAGATGCGTTGAATGCGTTGGCGAAGCAAGTAGGAGCTGATGTCGCGCTGGAAGAGCTGGAATAATGACTTTGAACGTTGTTCATACATTTACTGTTATTGTTAAGATGAGTTGACACTGATTTCTGGATAGGTAGCAGCATATTTCAGAGTTATCTACCTCAAGTAAAGAAATTGCGTCTTAACAAGACCTATATGGTCCATGTAATAGATTATTCATTGAGCACTTGCGCTTGCAATTATCAAAACGGGTGTACAAGTTTTCTATACTGGATACTCGTAACAACTCTATGGTAGCTCTAAGTAATAAATCGAAACATGGGTGCCCTGTCCGCCAGCTCCGACACATCCACAGGCGATCCAGGCTCTGGCTTACCATATTTCTTATCTCTCCGTTTGTTAATAGCTTCCAACAGCAAATGGTTCGTCAACGCAAACACCGCTGTAGCAATCGACAATCCCATGCATATAAAATGCCCCTTGCGAAATTGCGGACCGTCGGTGGTAGGATAAAACCAGGTTCCAGCAATAGATCCGCAGTTCCCAAGGGCCGTGTACAGACCCATACCTACTGATCGCTTCGTTTCGTTTCCAAAGTTGTTCGCAGCCCAGGCATGGGTGGGTGGATACGTGGCGTAGACGCAGGCGACGGCGATGCATACACAGGCATACTTGCCATGCAGGTTGGATTCGGGTAATGTTGCTAGAAGCGCGTATGCAATGGTGGCAATAGACATGAGACCAGCGACATGTCTACCTCGGTCACGGAAGTGATCGGAGGAATAGGATGCGATGAACGCAAGGACAAACGCGCAGGCGTACGGAGGCACAGTCATAAGATTTGCCTTTGCCGCATCTTTATATCCGAGGTCTATATCTAGTCAATCACGCTGCGCAAAGCTGACTAGAGATGGTTGATACGTACCACTAATAATCGTTGGGAGAAAGCCCGAGATCGAAGCAATCAACGCTGCCGTTGGTAGATATATCGCTGCTTGCAAGTATAGTCGCCAGTCGGTGACCGTCCATATGATATGCTTCCTTTGAATAGGGCCGGCCTTGTCAAAGGACTCATTGAGATATCGGGCTTCAGCAATTTCCTGGTCGATGCCGGAGAAGCGCGAATTTTTCAGAGGGCGATCGGGCATCCAATACAAGCAGAACAATCCAATGGCAAAAGCAGGCAGAGCTTCAATAAGAAATAGCCACTTCCAGGCCGGGGTGCTGCTGTTGATATGACCAATTCCATATGCAACCAACCCTCCAAAGGCTCCCGCAATAGACGTTGGGCCCAGGAACCAGAAAACACGCATGCCCATTTCGGCGCGATGATACCATAAGGAAAGGTAATAGACAATACCCGTGCCGAAGAGTCCTTCAAATGTGCCTAGGAAAATTCTACAAACGAGTTCTCCAGCCAGGTTGTAAATAGCACATTGAAGAAGACTGGCAGTAGCCCATCCACAGACACCAAAGGCAATCCACTATGGACTTTTGTCAGTATGGCCCTTTGAATAAGATGATACATGAGTTATATTCATACCTTGGACGGAGAGAAAACGCGGTAACCAATGCAACCCGGAACCTGAAATAGAATCAAGCCGACATAGAAGATCATGACAACCAACTGCCATTGCGACGAGGTGAGAGTCTTCGTTCCAGGACCAGCACCCTGACCGTCGGTATCATGCCCATCATCCAGGCCGTAGAGCTTAGCATTGGCGACATTTCCGCGATCGAGGTATTCAAGGAAATACAAAATAGACACAGCAGGCAGAAGAATATAATCGAGCTTGCGGAGATAGCGTTTCTGAGCTTGAAGCCATTCCTCGTCGTGTTGGGTGGATGCCCATTTCTCGTTTTCTGGCACGTTTTCGTTTTCTAGTTGTTTGCTTTGGTCACTGGGCATGGCCTGAATGTAGGAGTCTTCGATATGCTCAGGGTTGCCGGCTTTGCTCATATTTTCGGTCATGGTTAATGCTCTGTACAACGCAGTGCGTATGGCCGGCCTGGGGAAGGGGTAAGAGCTGAGAATATAGCTTATAGCATCCTCTAGCAATGCTCGGCATAAACCCAGGGCCGAGAGCACGTATATTTATGTGTTTAGCCACAAATCTTGGAAGTTGGAAGGGGTGCAGCTGCCCAGCCGCAGTGGTCGCACAAAGCGGAGAAACGTCAGCTTCAATAGCAAATTTAACTGGCCCAAATTCATTTCAGTAGTATCATACCCCGTATTCTCTGCTCTTTGCTAATCGCGGGGTTGCCGGAGTGGATGCCCGGCGAGTCTCCGGGGAGAGACTCCGCACTTTTTCTCGCCATACGGCGTCTCCTTGCTGCTGATCACAGGTTGATCACGAATTGAATACGAGCAACACAAACATAGGGTCGGCTATTAATTAATAATGTGTCCTTCTCCATCGCTCTCATTAAGCATGTCACAACCTCAGGATTAAGAAAGATGGGATCGTTATCAGAGGTCGACATATCTCTCCCAGAAGGGGCTTGGGATAGCCATGTCCATGTCGCGGACGAAGTAAGCAGCTATCCCATTTCCATGGAATAAGTATAACTTACTAACAACCATATGAAATTGCAGGAAAACTTCCCATATCATCCATTACATCCATATCGCCCCAAGAAAGCAGACCTCAACGACCTTCTCGCGTTCCAGAGAAGCCAGGGCATCGCGCACAGTTGCCTCGTAGCCTTCTCCGTCTACCACACCGACAACTCCAGTATTCTAGACGCACTTCGACGCCTAAAGGGCAAAGGGCGTGCAGTTGCATGCATCGACCCACAAACAGTGACCGACGCCCAAATGCAAGAGTTGCACGACGCCGGAGTCAGAGGAATCCGTCTCAATTTCCGAACATCAAGTAAGCGGGTCGACAAAGCTACATTCGAAAAGTTACTCGTGCAGGCAGCGGATAAGATTCGCCCTTTCTGTTGGGTGTTGCAGGTGTATGTATCACTAGACCAGATTGCGCAGTTCGCCTTCGTCGTGCCGCGATTGGGGGTACCCCTTGTAATCGACCATATTGGCCACCCAGACCCAGCAAACGGGCCTCCTCGGTTACAGAAGGGTTACCACGAATTCATGACGTTCCTCAAGTCCGGTTTAGTGTACACGAAGCTTAGCGGGACATACAGATTCAATGATCTACCTGAACTGGATGCGTATGTTCGGGAGATTCTGACCGTCGCTGGGGATAGAGTCGTTTGGGCGAGTGACTGGCCGCATAGTGGTGGAGTTTCAAAAAACCCGGGCGGAGACAGGAATGAAATTCAAGAATACAGGAAGGTTGATGATAAAGCCTGGATAGCCCAGTGCAAGTTATGGTGTTGTCTTGTTGGTGATGGGAAAGGCGAGGAACTTGTCAGGAAGATATGGGTGGACAACCCGAGAAGGCTGTGGCAGTATAAAGACGAGCATGTACCTGGAGTTACTCTGGTCAAATCTGTTTTATAAAATCCCTAGAAATATACGCATATATGATAGCAACAAGTAATAGGCAGAAGGTTTATAATCTCATATTAATGTATTAAAGCTATCCAGAAAACCATTCCCCAGTCGCAGTATTAACATGTTGTTCTGGAAACGAATCAAGGAGTGAAAAAGCATCCAGGTCCATCCCAGTCGAATTTCGGTCTGCCGTGAACTGATTCGTAAATTCCAAATCTACATATGGAAAGGCCGGCAGATAATTGGCGGTTGCTATACTCTCTGTCGTCGGAATGTCGTGCAAAGACGTAAGCTTTGGCGTTTTGGATTGTAGGCTGTTGTTTATTATGTCTAAGCTTCGCTGAATCAGAGGACAAGTTTTGATGCCTTGCGTCAACGCTCGAAGGAACGTCTGCATTTTCCAATTGGCTTCCACATCTCCGGCCTTGACATCTTTGATCATGACTGCTGCAGCGGTGTAGATGCAGTAAGACATTAGGTATGTAACCCGACTGAAACCGAATGTCTTTTCAAGGAGAAGAAGCAACTTTTCGAGATTGTCTGCTGCCTTCCTGCATGCTATGTGGTGTTCTGAAGTTGACCAGAACGGCCGGTGTAGCAGAATTATTGTCGTGTGATACAACAGATTCTGTGACATGATATGCGGTGGGGGACAATATGCCGGTAAATTGTCTGGGTCGTACTTGAGATGAGCTGGTAAGTTTTCTCTCCATTCGTCAAGCCTTTTCTTGATCTGTAATGTTCCAGCGACATCAGGAGAGCCACGACGCGAGTATAGCTGGAGTATGATATCGTTCAAGATGACTGAGAGCTTGCATGAATTTTCAAAGCAGGAAATCAAGTGCGCCTTCATGGGCGGATACTCTCCGACAGAGACTCGACTTAGGTTGAAGCTTTCCCCATGATACGGAGACCATAGTTCATTTTCGGCAGATGTGTCCACTTTTCATTATCAGCATTTTATCAAGCAAAGCGAGATGTGTTGGAAACTTACAAAATTCCGGAGTATGATCAAAAGGAAGTTCCAACAGTACAGGCGTTCGTCCTAGATATAAGCTGATCGCCTTGTCCCAAAAGTAACAACTCCAAAACAGCCGTCGTCGAATTTCCAGCTCCTCTGCACTCAGATATCCCAGGTGCAATATCTTGCCGCTATTGTGATGAAGACCGAGATCGCTTACCATCCGGAAAGCCATGCCGCTGTACAGCCAATCCTGCGAGGTAGAGCCATATGCCATTTCGCGCGCGCTCAGTTGCAGTAATGCCTGCACTGTGGGGATTGTACTTGGTTTTTGAATGTCTGATCCCAGCATTAATCGTGCCCTACAAATGAGCATCTCGCCCATGGGGCCCTCGTGGAACCGTGCTGCATGGGCGCAAAGAACAGTGAGGAGAAATGGCGAGTAATACTGACCACCGGTAGTCATGTCGCCTGCACTTTGTAAGACAATCTACCACAAACCAGATAACCACCAGTGCAATCACTTACGCATAAACGCCGGTCGATAAACCCACATGAACATGGGGGCAATCCAGGCCCAGTGGATTTGGAGCAGAGTGGACACGGTAGCGCGCGGAATGCCAGTTTCGGTGGCAGCATTGCCCAGGGCAAAGTCTTCCCATGAGCGGTATTCTTCCGCATTCCATGTCAACATGGTCCGTATATTAGTCTTGGACGGCAGCTCATCATAGGGCTGGTAGTCCACAGAGGCAGTGTCTAGTTCTGCGGGTTCGTGAATGGCGGAGGTAGGGCCGTAGTATGATATCTATGGAATCAGCCGTGTATTTTAGACCAGTTTCGCCAGCTTGAATAATTCATGTTGAAACCACTCACTTTACCATGCTCGTCGAGACTCAAGTCTGATAGCAACTCTTCTGAGGTCGGTTCGTTGGACAGGCTACGGATGTGAGGTTGAGCCGGGGTTGCTCTATGCTCTGGGCGGCTTTCAGATGCAGGACAGGCAGTTACATTGGCCGGATTTGGCTGCTTGGAAACATGCGATGACTTCATTTCCAGCTCTTTTTTCAGCTGGAGGATTGTCTGCTCAGCTTCTTGAAGCCGGCTCGCCATGGACACAATCTGCGACATGGGCGGCGGTTTTTCATAGCGACAGTCATCGTGATACACTTCACAGGTCTTACAACGTGGCTGGGTCCCATCGCAGCGCGTCTATACCAGTAAGCAAGAATTCGTT
Source organism: Talaromyces albobiverticillius (assembly GCA_023721895.2). Classification (NCBI taxonomy): domain Eukaryota; kingdom Fungi; phylum Ascomycota; class Eurotiomycetes; order Eurotiales; family Trichocomaceae; genus Talaromyces; species Talaromyces albobiverticillius. The sequence goes on along the minus strand of JAMBUR020000001.1, from coordinate 6,508,240 downwards.
ACATACAACAACGGAAGAGAAATACCTTTCTACTGCGGCAATTCTCGCATGTCAGGGTTCGACGAGCTCGACTACGCCTTTCTGGCTGAGTTCGTTGAGTCGTCTCCATGTTAAATAGACGTTTGAAATGTTTTCCTCTAGATAGCACATATAAATTCAAGAATCGAGGTCATGATAATTCCTCGGCGAGTTTGCCGAGAGGTGGCGGTCGTAGATAGCAGTCGCAGTGAAAGTCTTTGCGCCGTCATGTACTGTATGTCAAGACACAAAAGATCTTGACATTGGAATACTTCAGGAGAGCCAAGCTCATGTCATCAAACATAACCGTGATGAGGCTTTTGGACGGCGATCGCGGTGCAAAGAGCGGAAGATGTAAGAAGATGGATAGCTCAACCAATTGTCAAAAAGCTATATCCGCCAAAAGCGGGTCATATGAGGGTGTCAGCCAATAACCATCAAATCTCCTTGAAGGATTCCCTTTGTGGTCTAGCTCAAGTTCAACATCCGCGCTTGGACGTGACGCAGATTCTCGGATTGTACTTGAAAGTAGTGATTTTGAGAAAGATAGACAGTTTGAAATATCTGTTAAGAAATTATCTACATAGGGAATATTTGAGAGAAGATAGTTGTTCTAAAGTAGGTAGACTTACCTAGGTAACAATTGATGGTATTGTAGGTATCTACCTAGGTACACTCGGGTTCCCTCGAAATATATAACCGACTTTGGATATATAGTTGATAATATTAGTATGATCAACCAACAGAATACCAATACCCATATCATTAGACAGCAAAAAACATCACGTGAAGCATAATACATCTAAAACACCTAAAACATATAGAACGGCATTAAGCATGGTCGTCGGAATCCTCTACTCCAGAATTCGACCGTTGTTCTAATGACCACCCACAGTAGTGAGAGTTGTTATATTCGGAGCTTCTTCTAGCAAGAACTAGTCCATTGTGATCACAGCCTTGAAGCGAACTTTACCAGTCAGCATAGCGTCTAGGCAAAGATAGTGTTAGCATGATACCGGTCAAGAATTACGTCCCTCCCTCATTGAAAGAGACAATAAAGAAAGGGAAAAATCCATACCGAATGCTTCCGGCGCTCGTGAGAGAGGGAACATTTCGATAACACTCTTGATATGATTGTTTACTGCAAAACGAGCAGCCTCCTCGGCGTCACCAGGATGACCACTGGGCCAGGATTGTATCGAAAGCCCGTGCTTAAGCAAGTCTGTTGGACTAAAGGTTATATCGCTGGGAATGCTCAGATTGAGCAGTTTCCCCAGGATTCCCAGACCTTTCAGTAAGGGTGTTATAGCGTCTCCTGTAGTGGCAGTCGAAATGGCGAGCGCAGCGCCACCGAGAGCTTTAAGTTGCTCGCCAGCATCGCCTTTGTTGGAGTCAATGTAATCATCGGTACCCAGTTCATGCGCCGCCTTCTCCTTATCAGTTCCACGCGATATGGCAATGACGCGGTAGCCCATACGCTTGGCATATTGAATGGCTAAATGACCAACGCCGCCCAGTCCCTGGACAGCAACGGTCTCACCATGCTTGATGTTCATATTGCGAATGGAATTGAAGACAGTGAGCCCGGCACAAAGAATGGGGGCATATGTCGCGGCATCGAGCTCATCGGGAACATGTACAGCTGATTCAGTGCGAATAATACAGTACTCAGCATCTACAACATGAAATTAGTAGAAAAATAAGCAAGGAAGAAAGAAAGAAGGGAAAGGTATGCTGCCGTGACTCACATCCGCCTTCCCTGGTAGCACCATTGACAGCAGTATTCTCACACATCTGGAACCAGCCCTTCTTGCAAGCCTTGCAAGTACCATCATGGCCGCCATGCCAACCAGCTCCAATGTGGTCTCCAACATTCCAGCCATCAACACCACTGCCAATGGCGGCAACCCTCCCGATAATCTCGTGGCCTGGCACAATGGGGAAACCGCCACCAAGACCGTTGTATTGTGAGTAAACGTCTGAGTAGCAAACACCGCACGCTTCAATCTGGACCAAGAGCTCGTTGGCTGCAGGCAGCTTTAGTGGCGCATCTTCTAGTGTCAACGGTTGGCCCAGTTCCTTGAAGACGGCGCGCTTGTAGGTTTCGGGAAGAGACATGATGGATCTTTGCGATGAGGATGATCCTTTCACAGAAATAGGCAAGTTATAGAAGGATGAGAAGGCTGACAGAAATGCGGGGGAGCTGGCCGAGATATACTGGAAAATTGCTTAATATATGTGGTACAGTATCATGATTATAAAGGTTTTCTCGGGCTAATTACTGATGGGTGCGGGCAAGGTCTTTAGTCACTACTCACGTTGACTTGCTGGACCAGTAGCAGATAGGTCATGTCTTCTGATGTAGTTAGAGAGGTCGCTAAGACCTCTTGTAAATAGACGGAGAAGGAGGACCATAATATTCAGGATGTAGGGTGACCACTCTTTGATAACCAGAGACGCTGGGTAAAGCTCGTCCCAAGACATCTAGCTGTATGCCTCGGTGTATTGAAAGAGGACTGCTAATAAATCGGACAACTTGTTCTAGCAAACGTTCTTTCGGTCATCTCTCTCTCTCCGGGCGCATTTTGTAAGGAATTGATTCCCGGTGATTCCTCCCCTGACTGGTATTGTATTCAAGATTGTTCAATTGATGCCACATTGATTCTCAAAGATGCCTAGTCCTTCTATGCGAACAATTTATTGAAATTACAAGATATGATAGTTGAGAAACTGGTATATGCCGCTATACAATTATACATCTAACTGGCTAGCATTGACATGGTATAAAGTCCCATGTATAATAAAAGATAATTAACATGTAAATCGAAGTATTTGAAAGTTGTTGGATGAAAGGTAACCGCCGGTTCAACAACTGACACTGGTAATCTTAACCAATCTGCTGGATCCAACGATCACCCGAGTGTTTCTCCCAATGTGACCTTTACAGCTAGTAGTGCTCACCATTGTCTGCTGGCTATCTAGACAGCAGCAGCCAAGTCATCCGAATCAGCTTTCTGCTCAGTCTTTTCAGGAGAAAGATTATGACTGGGAAGCCTCTTGAAGGGAATAATCAGGGACAAGAGGACGGTTAATGCTGCGCCAGCAAGAGAGAATGCAAACACGTCCTTTACGCCCACCATGTAAGCGAATTTCACAGCAGACAGGTCTGCGCCTGTAAAAGCGCTTCCAACGTCCGTTGCTCCAGCGGCCAATACAGTCGCTGTATTGATGTTGGGAGCAATTCTCGCAATTGTATGCACTAATCTGTTGTCGAAGATGGACTGTGCTGCTGTGACGAAGTAGGCTCCACTGATGGAGTTGCACACTAGTTTTCAAGGTCAATATATTACGACAACAAATTCACAGGGGTAAAAAGGTGCCTGAGGGTATACGTACTAAGCATGACACCTGTGGTCGGGGCGATGTGTTCTGGTTTGGAGAAAATCTGGAGCGTCGTCATCGAAACCTGATTCCCAAGACCGAGACCGAATCCAAAGATAATTTGAGGACCAATGTAGTGGGCCTTGGAGGAGTCAACTTCTAGGGTATAGAGTAGAGCGGCACCAGCAGTGGCGAGCAGGCTACTGGCGAGCTCGTAGGGTTGAAGAAGGCGTGCTTTTCCCACAAGAAAACGAGTCAGCATAGACCCTACAGCGAAACATGCCATGAACGGAAGGCTATTCACGCCACTGGCAATAGCCGGCTGGCCATGAATGGACTGAAAGTAGATGGGTAGATAGAAACGCACCTGGAAGTTGGCGATATTGGTACTTGGAAGAAGTTAAGTATTAGCTTGAGCTAGAACTCTCATTCACGGGATATGGACTTACATCCAGCCGTATAGTGCATTGCTCCACACAAGGCGTGGCTTCAATAAACCCAACGGCATCATGGCATAATGGCCCTGAATGCACTCAACGATGAAAAAACCAATGGTTAAAACAATCCACATAACCAAGACAGCGACGACAGAACCATCACTCCATGACTTGGTCAGGCCACCCCACTGCAATGCCAAAATCAAGCAAATGAGGGAGGAGGGCAGGAGGCCGAAGCCAGGGATGTCAAGATGCCGGAGTATTTCTAGCCACGATGCCGGAGTAGGCTTGATATGCTTTGGCACTTTAAAGAACAGCACAACCATTGCAAGAATGGGACCACCAACAGGCAGATTAATCCAGAAGCACCATCGCCAAGTGACCTTTGTGGTGAAAGCACCACGAATCAAAGGGCCAATAATAGTAGACATCATAAAGACAGACATCCACATACCGATTAATATAGGCCTCTTCTTGGGTTCTGCCACATAACTGATCATGAGAATGGAGCCACCAAGCGTACCGGAACACCCCCACCCCTGGAGGGCTCGACCAACAATCAGAGTAGAGCTATTGGGTGCAGCTGCAGCCACAACACTTCTAACCAGGAAGATGACAACAGAGGCGAGATAGACAACCTGGGCATTGAAGTATTTGTACATCTTCCCCTACATGGGAGATGAGCTGCCGACGAGTAGGAAGCAGGTGCTTCCATACTAACCGACGTCATCAAGAGCGTGAAATTGGTCTGTGATTCTAGGGATGGCGGTGGCGACTTTGCCCTGACAGTAGTAGAAGGTTTGTTAGAACAAGATTATTTATCTTTTGTTTCTTCCACCCAAGTAGAGATGAGGCAAATCACGAGAACGGGCACCGAATAAATACTCACGATATCCAGAGCGGCCAGTAGAGTGCTCAAAAAGATGGTGGTCATAACGGCTGCCAGCCAAAGGCCAGATGCATACTCGGCCTGCACTTCATCACTTCTAGCTTGAGGCGCTGTGATCCCCCTGTCGTGCTTCTCAAAGGGAGAAATGGCAGTGTTTGAAGAGAGCTTTCCGCTGTCAGAGGCAACGTTGTCTTGGGCCATTTGTCTTGATAGGCTCCAAATTTCTGGTGACAATAAGAAGTACAACTCGACCGGCATGCTGGACTGCCGCAGGAATTGAAATTGAGTTGTATTGTTCCCTATTTTATATATAAGAATGAGCTTAATAGGGCTATTTACTTCATGGCCAGCCCTGACAAATCAGCGAGGTCCAGGGGCTGCTGACTAACTATCCCGATGAATCTTGATTGGTTCTCGCGTCCGGGGTTATTACTATTGCCATGTTCAACCACCAGTGATGCTGTAGTTTGATTTACAATACCACTGAAGGATGTCAATAAACTTGGAGGCTCTGAATCGCTTGGAGGGGGAGGAGGAGGAAAGGACATGGAAATGTGCGCAGCTCTATGCCCTCCCTAACCCTAACGCTAGACTAGATATGGAAATTTTAGATTTGGAGGATTGAATCAGGATGGGAGGCTGGCAACACTGAAATAATTTCAATTCTGTACGAGTTTGGTCCTAAACAGATTCCCAAGCATTGATTCCTTAGCTAGGCTCAGTCAGCTGTGTAGACATGCGGGGATAACCAGGTAGTTACCTAGGGCCAATGGCGGAACAACACTAACAGTGTGATTTATCAGCAAAGTCAACCCACTATTTCGTCTTTATTTCTGTTGCGTGCTCATTTTCTCTTCATCGTTCCTCTTTCCCTGTTCTCGCTCGCCGATTACGCTGCAACTGTGGCAGCGCAGTCGTCCACCCGGGCAAAATAAAATGCACGCCTTCCAGTCCCTGGAGACAGCACCGTCGGTGGTCAGCGACAGCAGCCTCCCTTGCACCAGATTACGCCACAGCTGCGTTTCGTGTGCCATGTCCAAGATTAAATGTCCCAAGCAGAGGCCCGCATGTTCCAAGTGCAAAGCCCGTGGCATTGAGTGCCAATACTTCTTTGCCAAGCGCCCGGGTCGTAGCCGCGAGAACAGTGTTGGTCACTCGTACAGCTGTACAAGCGAAAATAATATCAACAGCAGCAAAAGGTCCAACCCCATACCCGCTTCCATATCAAGTTCCTCGAATTCAAACCCAACGCCAGACTCCAATACGGACAAGGGATATTTGATTCGCGGCCACTCAAGAGATAAAAATACCAACGACATGCATGGAATTTCTCACCAGGGTACTGGGGCCTCGACAAATGACAACGTTCCCCCAGCCGGTCTACCTAGTGGCTTCCCTTGGGCAGAATTCCTTGATACACCTTCAAACTTGTCCATTTCGGCTCCTCGCATGTCTAATGATTCGCTCGGACTATACTCATCAGACGTCTTTTCCATGCTTGGGGACTCCAGTATGGTTGCAAAGCGGCCAGAGTTTGATCTCAATGTCGATGACATGGACTTCGTCATGACAGATGCTTATCATGAAACTCCTCTCACCCTCGATAGCAATAGCGCTACGCACAGATCAGACGACATTGGCTTGCGTCTCATGCCGGAAGACAGCATCAATTCTGATCTCAGCGTGTCCGTCTGTACTGACCTCATGGGGAAATCTTTTGCCATATCATCCTCGCCTAGATCTGGATTTCAACCCTCATCTGCTGCAAACTCTGGTGTGACGCGTGCCACCACTTCTAATCAGAACAACGGTTCGTCCTGTTGCTGCGTGGCGCAAGGACTTGATTTATTAAAAACGCTTTCTCCAGCGCAATCTTTTTTTATTGACAAGGATCTAGCGGCCTTGCACAGTCCAGCCATTGCCCTGACTGTCCTGGTGGAAAACAAACACAATATGGATGCAGTACGTAGCATGCTTTCATGCTCGTCATGCATCGGGGATGGCTTCCTTCTCACCATCATCTCCATGATCGTACTCAAGATCCTAGAACGATACGCTAATGCGGCACAAACACAGCTTTGCGGCTTAGGAGCAGACAACAGGGTGGAGGAAGCTGACATTGTGCCTAAACTGGCGAACAGCATCATCTTAAGTAGCAAAGAACATAGTATGAAGGCTGCTACATATAACATTCCACCAGATGACGACGAAAGTAGCGGCCGCGTTGCACCTGCTCAACTAATTCTCAGTGAATTCCAACGGATGCAAATATTGGTGAATCAGCTATCACTGAAACTTGACAACAGGCCCAGCAGGGAAAGGGGTGATGATAAGCTGGCTCAGATGGATAATACGGACTACTTGCGCAAGAGCCTTGGTTCCTTGTCTGCAGCTATAATCAGCAGATTACGACAAGTTTGAATACCATCTGGTTAATTATAATTCACATCACAACAGTTTATCGGTGAAATTCACCTATATTCCGTATATTCTTTGGATACTAAGTACATGTAGCTGAAATGATAAGTTTATCAGAGCCGCATCGAGGGTCGGCATGTCGGGATGGTATTCAACCGACAATAGCGATCGCTTACAAATACATAACACACCCTGGCCAACTATATCAAGGGAGCGTATAATTTAAGAGATCGAGATAGCTAACATTGGACATACGTAGCTTACAAATGTATCGCTTACAAATATGCATCAGGGTCTCTGGTCGGCGATTAGGCAACTGCAGCTCCGATGTGTTGAGTGCGAGGTATAAAGCCGGGGAATGTACAATGCTGTTTATACCCAGATAAGTCACCCAAGCAACATACTCATGAGAATGAGCCCCAGAAGTGTAATCGTCTTTGGCGCCACTGGCGCAGTGGGCTCTGCAGCTGCTCGTACTGCTGTCGCCCTTGGTGCCCAAGTTACTCTGGCAATGCGCGACACCTCTAAACAAATCCCAGGTCTGACAAGTGAGGAAGAAGAGCAGTGTGGCAGATACAAGAGAGTCTATGCAGACCTTTCCGATCCAGGTTCGCTTCGCGTCGCTGTTACCGAGACGGGTGCTACCCATGCCTTTATCTATACCGTGTTCCGAGACTCCACCGATTACATGCGGTCCAGTGCTGAAGCCCTGAAGGCCGCAGGAATTGAATTTGTCTGTCTTTTGAGCAGCTTCAGTGTCCAAGGCCATATTCGCGCTGTGCAACCCAACGACCCAATCGCATACGGACACGCTCAAGCAGAAGTTTCCCTGCAAGATGTGTTCGGACCGCAGGGGTATGTGGCCATTCGCCCTGGCTTCTTTGCCAGTAATTCCCTCTGGTGGCGAAGCCAGCTGCTGGAAGAAGGGGGTGAAGTGAAATTTCCTTTTCCCGAGCTCAGATTCGATTTTATTTCGCCAGAGGATATCGGCGCAGTGTGTGGAAGCATTTTGGCCGCGAACACAAACCCAGAAGAAACTGCTGTCGTCTTGGTTGGACCGGAAGATCTTTCTGTCTCGGACGCAATAGGGATAATTGGGCGTGCTATTAAAAAGGAGGTTAAGTTAACGGAAGTGAACCAAGAAGAAGGCGTTCGTGTTCTAGTCACAAAGAGCGGATTGCCAGAGGGAATAGCAACTATCTTGGTGAATCAATTCGCAGGTCTGAATGATTTGCAGAATGGCCAGAAAGGTTTGCAACTTGTGGAGGATGCCAGGGGCAATATTGCCAGGTGTCTTGAACGGCCACCCGTGAGATTCTCAGAGTGGGTGGAACGTAACAAGGAGAAATTCAGCGGCCCTTGAGGTATATATCTCTGTGGAGTGCCTAGGTGCGCGTATTTCCCTACGTATTTCAATGGCTGTTAGTTTTAGTTCGTTATAATTAAATTGGAAGAACCTGACTTATCATGACACACTCTGCGCTGAATCACTTGCGGAAGGGGTTAGGGTTAAATGCAATTTGATTACTCATTTGTGAATAAAGGTTTCTCGGCAAATATAAAAGACTTTGTACATATGACCATAATCATCGTAATATTAATATATCATTAGAGAACAAAACGTATCACATGAAGCCCAATAAAGCTAAAACAGCACTCAAAACAGAGAGCGATGCATTGGGCATGGTCGCTGGCATCGCAGCACTTGTGCTGGTGCTGGTTCCGGTGCTCGTCGCCTGCGTGCCAGTAGGACTACTGGTCGTCGTTCCACTGGGACCAGTAGTATTTGTCGACGTCCATCCAATGGAAGGCTCATAAGGTGGTGGCGTCGTGGTGTCGACGGTGCCATTCCAGCAGAATGTTTCGAAACAGCTTGAGCAAGCAGCCGGGACGGTCGTGTTGGTACGGTCGAATGATCGACTTAGCATGGCACAACCAACACATGTAGACCAGTCGGAGTCTCGCGTGTCATTGGCCATAGTGGCGATATTATATCCGTTAAGAATCATGGCATCGCGCTGGCTATTGTTGTATGTTAGATCGAATGTCGAGGTATTCGAGTCTGTGACATATGGATAGTTTGGCAGATAGACAACAAGTGGCGTAGTAGAGGTGTTGCATCCAAAGAAGGTGGGCCGTGTGTTTAGACCCAAATTGACAAATGTGTTCGCATCTGGTACCACAGGAAAAGATGTGCCATTCTCAATGTTCGTGTCGCCAACAGTGCGCTCGTATGTGGCAATTAGGGACGAGCCATTCGGCCAGCCATAGGTTGTATCGCCGCTAGCATCGACAGCAAAAATAACGTCTACTTTGCGCTCGGCTTGAATCAGAGGCTGTAATGGAATTCCCTCCAGATCCTCTCCGCCATCATCGAGGTACAGAAACGGGGAATCGGAATAGACTCCACTGTTGTTCTCCGTGTAATTATAGAACGGATTGGGGTACTCGGCCACATACTCGTTCGTCGTAGAAAGGTCAAGCCCAAGAGCAGTCAGAACACTGGTCAGAGGGGTCAGCAGCGACGTGGCTAAACTGGTCCCGACAAGCTCGTTAAAAAGAGACGACGATGTTCCCAGCACGAATCCGACGTTATCAAACCCTCTCACACAGTTCCCATCAGAGGCGACTTCGCCTCCACTGAATGACGAGCCCAAGTACTCGAGCGGTGCAAAAGCATAGATTGTTGGGTCCCATGAGCCAAATTCGAATGGCGAAAATTCCATCACTGTGGCATTGGTACTATAGGTCGTAACTCCCTGCAGGTCTGCCACTACGAGAGGCATAGGTATATCTCCGCTCGCAAATTGGGAGTCCAACGCGATCGATGACCAGGTGTACGACGGACCACCGTCGGTGGCATTGATAAATTGGAACGACAGCATTCGACCCCTTTTTGCACAAGTTAGACAGGGATCGATGGATAGACCGGATTCACAAACCATGGATCTGTGACTGTGGTGTTGTAGCCAGCGTCGTACTTGGAATTGACCTGTTCAATGACAGCAGCAAAATAGGTGGTCTCATTCATGGTGACTGGGCCGAGCTCAATGGATTGGTTCAGCTGCCAGGCTTGACCGGCTGTATCATCTTGCAGAGCTGAGATTGACGTAAAGTTGTTTGCATAGATTGACGCAACCAACCAACTACCACCACTGAGGCCAGCCAGATACGTAGAGCTCTGGAGTACACCACCGACTTGACCTGCGCCGGAGCTCCCGGCAGTGCGACTATCAAAGGCCTTGACAACACCGGCTCCCGTGAGCATAGCGCGGTAGCCTCCACCGGAGACGGCGATGGCGACGTTGGGGGGTTGCTCGGTCGAGACATTGGTCAAGTAGGATACCGCGTCAAAGTCGGCGATCTCGACATTGCCGAAGAAATCCTTCAATGCCGATGTGGTGGTGTTCAGGCGCAGCTGTTGCCATTCGGTCTCGTTGGACGACAGCGTCGCGGCAGAGCGGATACTCGGGCGGGTTTCCGGGCACGTCACATTCGCCGGGGCGTAGCCATTGGGGGCATTGGGCTCGGCTCGTGCCAGAACATCAACATTGGAGGACTTTGTGACTAGAGAAAAGAAACGCGCCCGATGGTTAATAAAATTCTGTATTTGTGTATCCACAGTTGTTATCCGAGATATGTCTCGCCCGTCACTCACCTTGGCTGAGCCCGAACACGGCACTGAGGGGCTCGAGAACCCGCATCCTGACGCCGAAATGTAGTTTGTCTGTCTGTTGTAAACATTCAGAAAAACTGGGGGAAACAAGCGCTTTAATAAGAGAGTGGAAGTAGGGAAAAAAGGCTCTGTCGGAAGCGCTGGGGGGTAAATACGAAGCTAGCCAGCTAGCTAGCTTAGCCTAGCTACGTAACGCCTGTTTACTTGTCAAGGTAAATCCATGCGAGGTGGAGATATAGGGCAGTGCCCAGCCAGTCGGAGAGCCAATAGATATTGTTTTGGGCGTCAGGCGTTCAATAACTCTACCCCGGACCACGGCCAAATTCCCTGAAAAGTCTTAGTTGCGGAGTAACCCTGACTCAGGGCATCCAGCCAATAAATAATTAATCTGGGGGTTGTTTAGGCGAGCGTAATGCAAGGTGACTTACGCCGAGCTGAAAAGCCCATTCACATGCAGTGTCATGCACACGCGAGCTGGTCGCACGGCAATTTCCGAGTCTTTGTTTGATGCACGTTCTTTTGTTTTCTAGAGCAAAAAAAATATTGACACCGTTGTCTTACTTTAATATTCCCTCAAAGTACAAAATTTCCTGTGTAACTATGACGTCTTTTTGGTGCCGCGACGATTGAAAGTCGGAATTCCTCTCCGAGACATATATAGGCGGATTAGGATATGCATCGATTAGGAGACTCTCGTTTATTTCGGCTATGAAGACATTTGTTAATTCTTCATTCTAGACTACCTAGCTTATCGCCATCTATATGGACGACTTTTATACCGTTGCGCTCGTAGGTATAGCTAACATAAACCCCATCCTTGCCATCGCTAATGATAGCCGGATAACTGAACTCGCTCTCGCTTTGTCTCACAATTCCCTAGACATTGTCGTGAGTAACTGATGGTACATCTCTATTTCCGAAAAGGCGGCATAGCTATGTTAATTCAAACTTACCTGCTTAACCTTTTTTTCAAAATCAGACGGCCGTGGCTTTGTCTCAAGCTGCAACACGATTCTCCATGTTTTTCCTTCGTCCAGAGAGGTCGATACAACCAACGGCGTCCGGGGCCCCTATATACTCATTAGTATTAGAAATTGGTCAAACTTATCTACTTACCCAGTTCTTTTGGATTGGGTTGTGCACCACAACCCATGCCCCATTATCTAGCCGTAAAGCGTCCAGTCCACTGTTATTATTGAACAACGACGTGTTATACAACTTTCCCCATGTTTCTCCATTATCCTCAGAGTCCGACCGTGCAACAAACCCCGCCGAGCTCCGTGTCAACATGGAAATCTTGCCAGTTCCAGGCGCATAGTCAACCAAGCTCGGTTGGATAGCGCCTTCTCCAGGCCAGTGCTCTCTGTCAAGTGGTACAAACGGGGAGCGACTCCACGTCTTGCCTTGATCATGAGACCGGTCCACAAAGCAATCCCACCCATCGGGAGATTCTAGTGACGCTGGTGCGAGAATAGTGCCATCGCTGAGAAAGATCGCCTTGTTCTTCACGGGGCCTCGACCGCCTATATCACCAGGAACAAGCTCCCGCGTTGCGCTCCACGTCACTCCTTCATCGTCCGACTCCATGACATGCGTGTACCAAGACGAGATTGGCGTGCCGACTTTATAAAACAATACAACTTTCTTGTCAACTTTCATCAAGACCGGATTCCAATGGGGGAGACCATCATCTGCTGTCACCGGAACGGATGTCGTCCACTCAGCACCAGCACCAGCATCAGATGTGGACAAATCAAGCCTAGAAAGCCAGATCCTGACATCCGAATTTCCCTCTTTTGTACCCCCAAACCAAGCACATAATAGACTCTTGTTTTCTAGAAGAAGGATGGTGCTTGCGTGGACCTCTGGTTGGCGACTATCCAAAAGGACGGGGAACGACATGACGCCTGGAGCTTGCTTTCCTAGTAAAAACTACGATGGCAGGAATGTACGTGGCAATGCTGTCTTTATAAAGAACCACAGGCCTGCGTTAAAGTTTGGTTCGGGTGATGGGCATGCCACATGGTGGTGTTCTATCATGTCACTACTGTAGCATTGCAAGTGGAGTATTATACTGCCTAGAGCAAGCGATTGGTGCTTAACCAAACCAACAACAACACGACGAGATGTTGTTCCCCTCAACCACCCCGCGCTTGCTTCGTTCTGTTGACCGATAGGTCGATAAGAGCACAATGGCTCCACTTTAAAGAGGTGACATCTCCTAAGGCCTAGGAACAGAAGGAAGAGATATGCTACATTATCTAAATTCCAAAATCTATGGATATCTAGTATCACAAGGGTTGACAACTGGTGGATTCCAAGGTTTGCATGAAAAAATAATTTCCCGGTGTGGTCAGCGTAAACTACCTCCTAAAATATATATCACGACAGCCCAATCCACAGCCGTAGATTATACTTGCGTCCACACTCTACATTCTCAATATTAATTTGAAGCCGAGAAATGTTTGAAATGAGTCTAACATGGTGTTTTGTCTCATGCAGTCGAAAAAGTTAGGATAGTAGGCATGGATCGCTATTCACAACTTGAACAATATCTGGCATCTGCAATCGAGGCTCGAATTTGCATTACACTCAACTCAGTTGAAGACAAGTTGACTGGTTTACTCTGACGTCTTTCATACACCCAAGATAATGCAAACCATATCTAGATATCTTGATTCCAGAGTATTATTTGCGCGTTGCGGAGTTGCGGAGCCGCGGACCACACGGACAGAAGATTCCATCGTACACGCATTTATCCCATGAGCAAAGAACATGTCTTTTCGTGCTCTCCATAAAAGGACAATAATACTCGTTCAACTTTCCCAGGCGGACATTCCTTGTCCGTCGAGTTGGCTCATCTATATTCCCCGCTCGACCAGGCCATTTTCAATTCAACATGAAGATTCTACCTAAAGGGAGGTGTGCATTCCATACATATTCGTGAACTGGTTTTATTACTGCCAAGATGATCTCTGAAGACAAACTCACTGTTGACTACGCAGAGTCATCGGCTCTCGAAACAGGCCACGACATCGCTCTTGACGTCCTTGGAAATATTATTGATCTACCTTCTTTGATTGGCCCGTTGGTTGAAAGGAAATTAGTTCGAAAAATCGATCTATTGATCTTGGTCCCCATCTGTGTGACATACACCTTGGTGTATCTCGACAAAGCTATCCTCAGTTACGCTGCCATCTTTGGCTTCGAGACGGACCTGCATCTGGTGGGCGACGAATATGACTGGCTGAGTAGTATCTTCTACTTTGGTTACCTGGCAGTAAGTGCATCATTTAAGAATGGCATAGTGTCTTTTGTTCGTCCCAGTTTCAAGACTAACTGGTTTCCTTTCCCAACAGTTCGAATACCCCACTAGCTTTGCCATGCAAAAGATATCAGTCGCCAAATGGCTCGCTGTTAACATGTTTCTATGGGGTGGTATTACAATGGCATTTGGCAGCTGTGATGATTTCCCTGCGTTTGCTGCGCTTCGCTTCATCCTCGGATGCCTAGAATCATGCACGACTCCTGCCATCCTACTGTTGACAACGATTGGCATATGGGCTTCATTTTCGGGAGTGGCTCAGGCTGTAGGGGGGTTGCTGACATATGGGATTGGGCATATTGACGGTGCGTTCCAATCGTGGCGGTACCAGTTTATTATCATTGGAGCCGTGACATGTGCTTGGGGGATTGCGATGTTTTTTTCTTGGCAGAGAATGGGTCTGAAGCGTACGGCACTCACACCTTTATATTTTCACACAATGAATGTAACAGGCTAACGCTGATGACACTGATAGGCAATGGTTGTCACAAGACGAGAAGGAGATAACTATTGAACGATGACGCCAGAATTATACCGGGCTGAAAAACAAGAGGATACAAAATCCACAACTGGTAGAGGCCATCATCGATCCAAAGACCTGGTTACTGTTTCTCATGGGAGTGTCGAGTCAGGTTGTAAACGGCGCCGTTAGCAACTTTGGCTCTCTCATTATCAAGGGCTTCGGGTTCTCAACATTTGACACAACCCTTTTGTCGATCCCATATGGATTCATTATTCTGATATCTATCTAACCTTTCAGCCATGTATCTCCAACGCTGGATTCCTGGACAACAGAGATGCCTTGTTGCATTTGCCTCAATTTTGCCGGCGATCGCTGGTACAGTGGGAATCTATCTACTTCCAAGAAGTAACAAGGGAGGCTTGTTGGCTTGTTACTATGTAAGGCTAGGGAACCTTTCTCTCTGAATGTCACACCGCGTCCAGAGCTAACTTTGAGCCATTTATCAGTTGATGGGCTGTTATACCGCCGCATTCGCAGTCGTTCTATCCCTCGTTGGCGCAAACACAGCTGGCTCCACCAAACGTTCGTTTGTTAACGCTGTGTTCTTCGTCTCATATTGCCTGGGCAACATTGCCGGTCCATTCTCTTTCAAAACTAGCGAAGCCCCCAGCTACTCTTCGGGAATAATTGCGATTCTTATTTCGTATAGTGTTTTGGCTCTGCTGCTGATTGCGTTTGCCCTATACGCGTTTTCGCTGAACAAGAAAAAGACCGCCGCGCATTTTAATGCGCTGGGTGAAGAAGATGGGAACATACTGGATGCTTTTGGCGACAAGACGGATGGGGAGAATGTATGTTTTAGCTACAAATACTGAATCGTGTTTTGATATAGCATGTCCCTGTGCTTGAAAGGCCCTAATGCTGACCTCTCTGAGTCCTCACTCGCCTTCAATCGTGTCTTTTATTCATACTGTACAAATAGTTCTAGTAAAAAATATAGGAGAGTAAAGGTCGACACTAATACTCTTATTTGAACTGCATTATCTAAACCCCAATTTTATGGATCTTTATACCTAACAGGCCCAGCTGAGGCGCATGGCAATCTCCGATTACTTTTTGCCATCTATGCCTTTCTTGCCCAGTCTATTCGCCACTATCGAGAACTGGAGGATTTGCGCGAGAAGATAATTTGGAGTGGTCGGCATTTTGCTCAGCCGGAACCATGTTGAGGCCGTCAATCCACAACAATTGATTTGTTTATTCAAATAAACCGTTAGAAGTAAGATGAACAGAGAATTCAGCATTGCCGGGTATTTTATTTATAGAGCGGGAAAACCTCTCCATTTAAACTGAACTGAGCTAGAGTCCTTGCTTTGTCATATCTTATGGCTGCTTGCTTTGTGCTTTCAATATTCAGCAGTCTCTAAGGATATATGCATCTCACCACCACTGTTCTACGTGCTCAAGCTAACAATGAACTCCACAGCATCGCTACCCCAAGTTGGAACCTCTTCGCTATGAGCGCTCGAATCATCTCCAGAGGCGCAGTATACGTCGCCAGTATCACAATAGCTCTGGATCTTGGCAGCGTACGTGTTGAGCAAAGCAAGGCTATCGCCACCTCGGGAAAAAATCTATATTGGCTGTCAGAAATGCTCTTCTTCTTCTTCTTCTTCTTCTTCTTTGTTTCACATCTTCTAAATCAGACAACTGGATAAACTTACGCCATCACTGCTGGTATCGGTGCCAACGTCAAATGACTGGCCATGCGTAAAGGTAGGATCTCCAAAGACGGTGATTGCGGAGACTGATGACTTGTGAGAAGGTAGCTGTTTTAGCGGCTTTGATGCAGAACTTACTATGATCGATATAGCTTGCAGTCAAAGGTGTAGGCTTATCAACACCGCCGGCAAGAGCATCAGTGATAACATTGGCTCCTTGGCTGAAGCCTACTAGTACGATATCTCCAGTACAGCTGTCGGCATAATCCTCAACCAAGCTGATCAAAGTGTTGATGCCGTCCGTCACTGACTCGGGGTAGAGGGGATCCAGCCACGAGGCGGGGTAGTCGAGGGCGACGCCTGCGGAGTCAGGGATATCAGCGAGCACACTGCTTACAACCGAAGCAACGCTTCCGTAGCCTGCGTCTTCATCTGTGCCACGAACACCAATAACATAGACGCCACTGTAGCAAGTGGCTCGTCTATCCAAAGCGACAGGCGCTGCCGACGCAACAGCAGCGAGAACAAGGGTGAGTGAAGAGGTACGCATGGTGATTGCTCTACTACTCGTCTAAAAAATTCTCGCTTTCTGGAAGAGTCCCGTGTATGCTTGGGTAATGTAGATGGATAAGAAAAGGTTGGCTGCCTGGGTCCTGACATCTCAAACTCCGAGGGGAGGCAGTACTCTAATATACTATACGCCCAGTCACGCCGTCAGCATCTACTCCTCCCATGTGTTGCATCGTGCGGTTGCTTTTCTAGAGTGCTATGCATAAGATCGTGTAAGAACAGCTTGCAGCCATTGGATAATCGATGTCGAACTCCGAGGGATTAACCCATCGAACGATCCTCTGCAACTCTTGCCCGGTGCTTTAACTCTTTTTTGCATTAGTCCGATCTAACAGAGGCATTTTAACGGGAGATTTCCAGATGTCTAGTACATTTCTGGTTGGTCTGTCCGGTTAGAGTATGCACGCCGCAGAGCTTGGAGAGCTTATTGGCGATCTGTCGCCGCGATAGCCCATACTTGCAGGTTTATGTTTTGGCAGTGGAATTCCCCCACTAATGGGTTCTTGATCGATGTTCTTTTTTTTCCCCCTCGCTTATCTATCCTTTCCGTTCATTCTCTGCCTTGAAAATCATATTCACTTCGCAACATACATATATAAATCTACCTAATACTAGAAATAATTCACACCACGAGAGATATGCTTTGTCTTAATATAACTTTCCTAGGTATGCTTCGTATTTTTACAATGATACGCACAGGACTAACCCTAATGTAATAATATACCAACCTCGTAGAGATTCAATATACTCTAGTCGAGATGCCTCAGGTGCAGGACGCTATGTTACAATGGACTAGTTTCCGGGGCACCATATCTATATTGTACCTCAAGCCAAGTGCACTGGAATTTGGGCAGAGCCTTTGAGAGTCTATGAGCCAGTGCACCCCAATTTATATTCAACCGAACCATGGTGGGATTTGAAGTGCTAGATTCTAAAGCAAACAATCGGGGAATGCCATCCAATGTTTAATTCTCAACAACAACTGCCGCGTCAGGCTTGGAAGGCTCAACCAGATCTACTCCCTCATCTACCACTCCCTCTGTCAATTCCCGTTTCTTCCGGTGGTCGTATCTGCCGAAATAGCCATCAAAGATTTCAGTCTTACTCCCCGTCTCTTCTGCTCCGCCTTCTTGGTGAAACGAGGTACCGCGGTAAAAAGGAACCTCTCCAAAGGTGGACATTCGGGTAGCCTCCCTATTGCGTGGGTTGTATCCGCCAAGGATGGCACGATGTGAGATACTGCGGTTATCCTAGATGGCAATACTTCTGGGCTCCCACTTCCAGCGCACCGTAAAGTCGCCAGCAGAATGCAGATGCTCCCGCAGGAATTCAATGATGTGTTTGTATTCTAGCGCGCTGAGGCCGGCGATGTGGATCACGAATTGCGGGGTGTAGTTGAGGATTTGTTTGCCAGTGACTGAATGGGTACGAACCTAGCAGCCAGCTTATCAGGTCATTGCATTCATTATAGCACCAACCAACTCTGAAGAACTTACCAACGGATGCTCGGTTCGAACTGGGCCGCGGAGGCGCTTTCCGCCCTGTGCAACGGAAAGGGCATATGTTTGCTGCGTTGGTTAGTATAAATCTATCTGCCTACGCTGCGGTCGTCGACTAACCTCAGAACTATGAACAGCGTTGAGTCCACTAAGAGACCGCTTAAAAGCCGGGGTTAAGGCATCGAACAGCTTGACCTGGCTTGTAAACAGGGTATCTCCGCCCGTGGGAGGGTGGCGCACAAACCGCAGGACGGTATATGAGGGTGGATTTAGTTCAAAGGAGTGGTCTGCGTGATAGTCGGCGCCGTAGGACTCAAAGGCACACACATCACTATTTCATGAGTAAGTCGTTGAACATGAGGCAGGATTAGGGCTAGGGCTTGGGCTGGGTACTTACTCATTGCGTCCAAGAACTGTCACGTGGCAGGGGTCGACTTGTTGCGGATCACGGTCTCTATTGATATGGTTAATGCGATGATAGACTTGAGTAGGGCTCGTTGTTTACATACTAGACCCCAATGATCGGTCAACGTGTATTGTTGCTCCAGGGTCAAGTCCTGGTCACGGAAGAAAACCACTCCACGCTGCATCGGCCAGTCAGTCTAGCCGAGTGTGTAGAGGTATTTAACTGCGTACCTCGCATACGAGAAGCGCGAGCTCATCTCGCTGCACATCGGTCACCTGGCTAAGTTGGATGCCCTTAAGCTCGGTGCCCACGTCAGGGGTCAGATCGTTGACGGCGGAAGCTGCCGAAAGCAAGGATTCCTTCTTGGGTTCGGCGAACAGGGCACGGTTCTTGGGCGGCTCAAAGGCCTTGAGCGGGGGCTCGGGGGCCTGATATGAGAGCACCTCTGGCGTTAGCGCGAAGGTGGGAATTGACATGATGGCGAGGTAGGGACGAGCAGTTGTGTCTATCAGTAGGTATACTATAAGCACAGGAATATGCAGGATTAAATACGAGTATATATACTTGGAATTTCTCTCTATGGTCTTTCATGCCACAGTAGTGCCTACTGGTAGTATGGAATGCTGGGAGGGACAGCAGGAAAACTCACATACGTCATTTCAACTGACATTTCGACTTTTGCCTCATCGCAACTGCTCTGGAATTGAATGAACGTTTGCCCCACCAAAGCATAGTTTTGTTTATATTCAACACAGCTGAGGTCCGCCCATTTAACGAAGTTATCCTTTATCTTAGCCAGGTGTTATGACAAGAATCTTTCCAGGCGTCATAACCCTTGCCTAGGTCCTGGTACCCCCAAAACCTTATCTCTAGTCACGCATTGCATAATGCATCAGGCTCGTAGCGTAACGGTCTAGTCTCTATCGCGCTACTTAATTAACGGGATAGAGTTGCTTTGATGGAAGCATCCTAGTATTGGAAGCATAATGGAATCAGCTTGACCAATCAGCTCGGCATGCTGCTCGTACTCGGCCTATTTTGTGGAGAGGGTCCCCGCACTTCTGCTTCACTCGAATCTACCCCTACTAATGCAACCCACCACTCCATCATTTTTCAACCTTGTATGATACACCGTCAACTCTGTTCATTCGGGAACATGGCTGAGAAAAATAAGGCCAACAATCTGGCCGTTCCAGAACTTGCTGAAGACGCCGCCGAACGCAAGCGAGTTCTGAACGTTCTGGCTCAAAGGCGATACCGTGCGTTCCTCCAGCAATGTTCCCTTGCAAGTTACTAATACGGCATTTCACCTCAGGACAAAGACGAAAAGAGCGACTGCGATTGTTACAGTCTCAGCTGAAAAATCATGGTCTTGGGGATAAAAGCTCTACAGAAACTGGCTCTAAGGCGCCGGCATTTCGGACCAGCCAAACATGTGATGAGGCTGTCAATCTCGATGAGCCCGAAACTGGCACAGCTCACAATGCCACAGAAACCGAGTCTGTGCCATCTAAAGGAGTCAACGACATCGAAGATGACGACGCGGAGCTTGTCATACCCTCTGACCAATTCGACATGTCTCTTTTTTCACCTCGCCGACACCAGTCTGGCTTAGTGAACGACACTTTATCGTTTTCCGCATTTGATGAAACATGGTCACAGATGGAGATGTTTAATCTCGAGCATGACCATGTACCGACGGATAGTTTTCTGGACAAATTAACCGACGATGCATTCTCCTATGACATAGATATACCCACTGAACTTCAAACCTCCGAGGCCGCCACGTTCACGTTTCCCGACGACCATCTTTTAAAGGTTCCGTCTCTCATCCTTCTCAATGCAGCCTTACAAGTAGCTCAACGATTAAATATCGCGGACCTAATCTGGGACTTGGGTGCGAATAGCCCTTTTTACGAACCGAATAGACCCCCGGATTCCTCACTGTCATCATCATCATCGTCGTCACGTATTTCCTCCCTACAAACTACGCATTTCAAGACAACTACCGATTCGTCATCGGCATTTGTACTACCAACCAACTTGCGACCAACAAGCAGCCAAATCCATATTCCACATCACCCTCTTCTAGATCTTCTCCCGTGGCCAAGCACAAGAGACAAATTAATTCAAGTTTTCAGTCTTCCACTCCACTTACGGCCAAAAAGTGCACAAAGTCCCATGGGCCTTGTCCAGTTAGTGCAAGATATGGAAGACGATGGCGGCGAGGGTGTCAAAGTCCATGGTCAAGATCCGTGCGATGCATGCGGATGGGAGATTGGCCAGTTACTGTTTGAAAAGTGGTGGTGGGCATTCGACACGGAAGTGGTGTTCCGGAGTAATCAAGCTAGGAAGAGGAGAGGCGAGAAGGCTTTGGCTTTGCAGGAATCTCAGCTTTAGAGTAAACGAATTACCGATGTGTAAACATAGACCACAACGAAACGACTTATACATGAAAGGCTTTTGAAAAGAAAAGCAATGAAACATCATTTAATTTGACGAATTCAATAATCTCCCTGCCTTAACCAAACCCCAGATAGGGATCGAGATACTCCATGCCCACACGCCAGTGCGCAAGTAACTTGCTGCTTGAGATCGAACCCCCATGTAGACAGCGGTATATAAGAGCCTTGCGCCAATATACTCAAAGGCAAGAGTATTCAGCTCGCTTGAGGGGAGTCTCGCTAAATTTCCTGCTAGCTAAAAATTGCTTTAGTCAATCAATCCGCGAAAGCTGGAAAATGACATACCATCGCCGCAGCAAACATGGGCAAACTCTCCCAAGCATTCAGATGGGCTCCGCGTGCCCTGGCCAGTTTATCCCACACTTGAACTGGAATGTGTCCCTTCAAATTGGTCAAGTTCTCTCGCGGTCTGTCAAACCTGTGAGTCGGCATTCTCCTTGGTAATTTATCACAACAAAAGTGAGCGCGTACAGGATATTACTCGCTTTCCCCTTTGCGTTGGCCATCATCTTGACGAAATAGTAGCCGTGAGGGACGAGTCCGACGCCGTATGCGGCGATGATGGAGTGGATGGAGTAGTTGTTTCCAGACATTGTATATACTGTTGCTTGTGATAGGTCAAAGAAGAGATGTTAGTCATTTGATGCTCTGTAGGCATACATGCCTTGGTTTGGGAACGTACTTCTCGAGTAGATGGGGTGCTTATCACTAGTTGAATTATTCGATAGAGCTCACTAAGTGGATCATAACATGCAAGCTACTTGTGTGCAGAATCGATTATCATGCGGGGCATTTAAGGCTTTTGTAATTTGTTTTTTGGAGGCATAACGTTATTTTAACCCTAACCTTAACCGTTCTAGCATAACCCGACATAACGTTATGCTGGTACTCGTACATAACGAATCTTCTCAGTTGTCTCCAGCGGTCCTACAGCGTTACGAGTATATTGTCGGTGAGGCGGAGGCGCTTGCCATTGAACGATGCGTGCAGATATTCACAAACTACGATTTCCGACCACTATTAGAGAAAAGGCTTGGAGGGGATGAGGCAAGTCTGCCTGCAGTGTTGTGCCTCCATGGCCAATTCGACCATGGAATGCCGTATGAAGCAAGGTCGAAAGTGATCCAAGAAATTATCCCGAGAGTGCAAGTGAAAGTTTACGAAGAAGCGTCCCATGGTCAGTGAACTAAAGACAGATAACTTGTGCTGAAACTGGTCTGGCTGACACATCACCAATAATAGCACTACAAGTAACCCACAAGGATCGATTGATAGAGGATATCGTCGACTTTTTTCCAAACCTTTGAATTTCATGGTCGTATAGCCAGCCGCTGCTCCGCATGACTGTCATAGTAAAAGAGCAAAAATAGCGAGGTTCATTAATGTCTAAGGATCTCCTACGACAGCTTTGTTCAATGGGGGTCGCCATGTGGGAATGCCTTGGTCCCGAAGACTTGGCTGCAAGCTTTGTTCAGAGACTTTGCGAGAATATATACACTAGCACTACTTAAACATAAATGCAAGTTTCCCCGTGAATTAATGACTCAAGAATACAATCAGAATATTGTTTCACCGTCGAACTCCCGCATTAAATAAGAATATTGCCTCCTTGAATGGCGACATGGCTAGAATTGGTCGTGCGAAGCCATCGCGACATCCGCCATGTCAGCAACCATTGATAGTGATGGGAGAAATGTCGGCCAATTCTCCAATCCCAGATTCATATTGGACATCTCACCAAACTGTAATTAACCCGCTAGCAATTGAACACAAAATGAAGAACCAGAGTTAACCTGGAGAAGAAGAAATAGGTAGAAGAGACGTACCATAGAAGAAGGTGTACACACGTGACTGAACTCATCAATCTGCGAGTCCAAGAGATTCAAATTATTGTCGATTGCTCCACAAGATCCTGGCAGTGGTCTGGGTGATTGTGCTCAGGTTTCCGGAGGATGCTTTCTCTGGCTGACAGCTTGGGTCACATTGACGACGCAGCCGGTTAGGGCCAAGTTGTTGCCGGTGGACGGCTGACTAGGAGATCGTAGAACGTGTAAAAAGACATTAATTAGAGCAAGAACTGAATAGAAATATATTAGCCTTTATATTGACGGTATTAGCATTTGCCCCTCATTTGTATCCATTTGTAGCTAGGAGGTACACACCATGTCGGAAACGAGCAATTCGGATTGACGCATTTCGCCGCCAGGATAATCTGCTGCGACGAGTCTAGCGCAATCTCTGCAGACCGAGAGGTGTCTATCAAACTGAGCTGGTCCTAGTCCTGTCTATTCACGTTCCACATATATATATATAGCGGGATTGCAACGTGATCAGACTGCCATGGTATGCAAAGTAAAGATAACAAATATGATGTGAATGTACCGTACTGGAAGAAGAGGAGTCCTTCAAATCTGGTGGCATCGAAATCAGTTTCCCCTGAAGGATTTCCACCTCCAGTTCCAGAAATGGGCAAGTGAATATAACCCTCCAGGCGTGTTATTCTATGACCAGCACAATACTGATGCTAGGTAGATGGGCCATTAGTTCTCCTGAAAGCAGGAACACAGAATTTCATATTAATAAACCAACCGCACGTTGTCAAGGATCTAATCGAAAGGAGAGGAGCTCTATATAGAGCCCAGCTGAGTTAATTTATTTGCAATATCAATAACAACCTGAATATTACATTTCAAGAGTAACCACCTCTACCTAGCGTCTCTAGCGTCTAGCTATAGATGTCTTTTGAATTAACAGTTCTCAACAATAACAACGAAGTATGGAGGAAGGTGCGAAAGATGCACCACACTCGGCTGAATATGACCATTTCCAACCAGCACTCCGTATACCAGGTGGCGTCATCCTTACAGTCAAACGATTAGGGCTTATTAATAATTGTGGAAAGTATTCAACAATCTTCAACTTTTAAATGACATGCTAGATACCCCTGACAACTTTTCAGCCCACATAAAACGATATACCACGAGCGTTGCATCCACAGTGTTGTACAGATGGCGGACCCCCTCATTGCCAGCATTATTCGCGATATGCTACTTAGCAAAGCAATTGAAACCGACATATTATCTGAACGAGAAATTGCTCAGCAAGCAGGTCACTGTTTTAGTGCACGCTCCAATACACAGTGGAACACAATGCTAGGTCTTATCAAGGGCTAGATATTGTATCCAAACACATTAATAAAAGCATATAAAGAAATAGACAATTTTATCAGCTCTGAGCGTCTTCCAACATAGGAAGACCGTGAAAATCTGCCTTGGGTTCGTGCCTTCGTCGAAGAAGCGCTGAGATGGATGCCTACAACTCTCAGTCCTGCCATTCCTCACTCTCTATTGCAAGATGACGAATATAATGGCTGGGATATACCAGCTGGTTCAGCCATGATGATGAATATTTATTTACCCCAGTCATCCTCGTCATATTTATTACTAGTGTACTTACGCTCTTTTTTTTTCTACTCCAGGTCTGGGCATTAAACAACTACATAGCAAAAGACAACAACCCTCGCGCCTTTGACGCATCACGGCATTCAACAGGGCTCAAGCACGGCTCCGGTCTTTTGTATCTCATGGGTCTAAGGGTCGGCGTTTCATAAACTTCCATAATTATTACATATGATATGTTTCATCCAATTATTGCATTCCATTTGGTGCGACCCCAATACGTCACGACAGCGTTGGTGCACTAGAAGAAGCAAGTCGGATTGTTATATGTCCAATATTCAAAGATATATCCACAACACCCGTATTTCAAGACTCCATTATGCCTTCATCAAAGCTAAAAATGGGGAATTGTCCGCCCATACAGTGCTAGAGACAAGCCGGGGTTGCCCGCTACTCATGCTGTCAAAATCAACCACGAACCTAGAAACAAACTCGCCCGTCACAGTTTTCCCACTCCCACGAGCTGTCATTGTGACTGTTCCAATCAACATGATATCCAAACCTTCCGGGTCAGCCACGAAAACGCGCAATACTTCATGCTGTCGGTGGCTGATGGCATCCCAGGCATGCTCACGACTCTTCCGTAGTTCTATGTAGTTTAGGGTTAATCACTCGGTGCTATTGAGAACAAAAAAAAAATAGAGACGTTTTAAGTCTATTGAACTTACTAGCCTCGCCTTCAAACTTAAATAACCCTCCAGATGCCTGCATGATCCCCGTCGGGGTGAAGATTTCCGATGCGTATAGTTCACCGGATTGAGGATCAGCCAGGTCAGCAATCTCGTAGAAACGGCTTATAAGTGTCTTGACTTTGGCATGTATAGGGGCAGCTGTCGGCCAGATTGTTCCAGAGATGTTTGATGCCATTTTTCCAATGAAGCCTTGCGATATATTATTTATTCCCAACAAGAATGATGAGGATCATGGCACGCTATTTATACTCGGAGGGGGGGATTTGCATACACACGTAGTTCCCCACGTCTGTGTAACAGTGTCCCTCTTTTCGATTGGCTAGAATGAAGCCGGGCCAACATAGCTCGGGATGTCTTCCTTTTTCGGATACTGGGAAGAGTCGAGAAAAAAAAAAGCAATTATATCTGCACAGACAGACTGACTCTGCTCGTCAGTAGTGAATATTGATACAGAACCGCCAAAATGTCTGATGTTGGTAATCTAAACCTTCAAAAACAAGGAAAGATCATTTTAATCACTGGAGGCGGTTCTGGTAGGGATACATGTCTTTTTTGTGTCTTCTTTCAATTTTGCCTAAGTTGACAATGTAGTATCCAAGAATTCACCTTGAGCTCGCAAAGCTGGTACACAAGAAATGCACAAAGGCTATTATTGCCGATTTGAAGCTTTCAGCAGCTGCGAGCGACGTTATAGGCAAACACCCAGACCTTGCATTCCAACCATGCGATGTGTCTAAGCGTGAAGACTTGGAGGCTCTGGCCACAAAATCAGAATCACTCTTTCATGATGTCCCGAATGTGTAGGTAGTTGGGGCCGGCGTATTTGAGCCAGTGAGATTTCTTCCAGAATGAACGACTACAACTTGCTTCTTCTAACTACATTATAACAGGTGTGGTCCAACTTCTGCGACGACACGGAAGACGACAATTATGCCGCTGTACAGATTAATATTAACCATCCACTCAAACTTACGGTAATTGCAACGCGCGCCTTCTGCGAGCAAACAAGAAAGGCCTTGTTCTCATAATGGCGTCGATT
This sequence comes from Talaromyces albobiverticillius, assembly GCA_023721895.2. Classification (NCBI taxonomy): domain Eukaryota; kingdom Fungi; phylum Ascomycota; class Eurotiomycetes; order Eurotiales; family Trichocomaceae; genus Talaromyces; species Talaromyces albobiverticillius. The sequence continues at coordinate 6,481,783 of JAMBUR020000001.1, read as the reverse complement.
GCCGGGTATTCCGGAAATTTTGCTGCGCCTCTGTATTGCACCACCAAGCACGCACTCGTTGGTTTTTTAAGGTCTATTGGTGACTTGGATTGCCACGAGGGCGTAAAGGTGGTTGCCATTTGCCCCGGGTCAGTGATATACAATCCATGGTCTAGCTAATAAAGGATTGACAGGTAGAACAGCATTGTCAAAACGTCACTGTGGCTCTCTGACCCGGAGATATCAGCACGCTTTTGATATCGTGACGAAAGCTCTATATCAAGCGAAGAAGTTGCGCAGGCGGCGCTAAAACTAATCGAAAGCGGCGAGTATTCTGGAGAAACCATATACGAGATTTCCATTGCGGGCGAGCGTACTATCGGCACTTGAAACATCCATCCTTCAGGGCCTACTGATGGGAAAGTTCTTGAAGGAACGGCGATGCCGCAAGAGGCTTTGGGTCAGACATATCAGCTGAGATGGTCGTTGTTAGCCTAGCAAAGGGGCAATCGGGATGTCGACTAAAACACGCTATCTATGGCGTGTAAACAAAGAATGACATTATAATTCATTGATGTATGTGTTTATTTTGTCGTCTAGAAGAAAACTTAGACTTCAAGGTGATTCAAAAAGTGGGACATTACTCTGGTCACTATTTTTTTGCATGTAATAAACATATATGAATGGAACACTCAACATTGATGTTTTATGTACAGTTAAGTTGTAACTCCAAGCTTCCATCCAAGTTAACATGGCCACTACACATGTTCTACACTCACTCTCGCTGCTGCGAGTGGACTATTTACCATCAGCCAACGACTTGGATAACCTTCGTCTCAATATGATAACCCCCTTCGATAACAACGAATCGTGCGCTTCCCACAAACGTGGCGTACTCTCGCGGCTTCAAGTTCTCATTGCCCGTCTTGATCGAGATATGAGTAGAGCTATTCCCAACCTCGGTTGTTTTTGCATCGGGTGACTGCAAAAAGTTCGCCATGAATGGCGGATTAATCTCAATCAGTCCGTTATACGAGTACGAAATAAGTTGCTCATGCCCCAAAAATCAGCAAACGAAGTCAATCAAACATCGGGTATTATAGATACTGACCTTCCGTCGGATTTGTTTTTAACCACGGAATTGACATTTATTTGCACATGTGGTTTTGAAGATTCCACGGTCACTTGGTCAGATTTGTAAACGACATCAGCATCAAGTATAACCGGAAACCGGGTTCGCTAATAACTGAGCCACATTTGATAGGCTTTGTTTGCGATTTTCAAGCTTTATCGTTTCGGCCACATGAAAAGCAATGCTTACTTCATAGACATACCACTACGCCCAAAGTCGCATTGCCTGACATGGAACCTGAATTCAACTACTTAGATTATGATTTGTCATTCAACTGCAGGCATATGCGTACCGATTACGACTCCTTGATCGGGTTGAGGATGGACTGTGAATGCAGACTTGAGAGAAGGAAGACCAGACACGGTGGATCAACGTAGCTACCTCGAGATATATGAAAAATTTTCAGGGCAGATATGTTTTTTCGTTTTTTGTTTTTTTTCTCTGGAGGATTGCCGACAAGAGAAGCTCCTTTGCTTGAGACGCTGATCGTGGCATTACGACTCGAACTCCGGGCACATGGCAAAAAAGACTCTCGGGAGATTGACTGTGATACCTAGACAAAAATGAATAATGCTTGGCACACGATTACCACAAAATGAGGGCACGAAAGGTTCGGAATACAGTGCACCATGTCCTACACCACCGCAGGGCATCCGAATAGCCATCCCACTCAAGTTCTATTTGGTCTGTCCTCCACGATAGCGAAACTTGCAAGCCTCGTTGACGATTTGGTCGAATGCTGGGAAAACGTAGTCTGCGAACTGAATTTCAACGACTGGTTTCATACCCTCGGCAGCTGCTCCAATAGCCGCGCCAACAATACCCTGTTTCGTGAGAGGCGTTTTAAACACGTGATGGGATCCAATTCACTTTCTAGGCCTGGCGTACAACGGAAGACTCCCAAATGCGACATTCTCTCCAAAACAAAGGACCCTGTTTGACGAGCCAAGTGCAGTGGCTAGTGCTTCATTCACTACTTGGAACAGATTCAATGTCTTAGAAGGAGAATCGTGAGGAATCTCAGTTGTATTTTGAATGTATTCGAGGTTTGATGTAACAACAGCGTACTTTTGAAGTTAATGGGTACATTGAGTCGTCGTGGTTTCAGGAACGAGTAGCGCTGGACTTGGTGCTTGGGGCATAAAGTAGAAAGCGTTGGCAAGAAAACATAGCTTATTTTGTAACGGAATCTGAGTCAATAGAAAAGTTTTGAAGATAAGAAAAGGCAAGGATTTTATTAATCTTTTGGAATTCCCTGCAGAAAAAAAAGGGGGGTACTTGGATAGCTAGGTATCTTTCGCGTTTCTATAGCTTCAGTCTGCTTAAAATCGCTGGTGACATCCACCTTTTCTGTCGAAGATGCTGAAATATTTCGCCAAATTCAACTTTGTGAGGCCTAGTCCCAGCTTAACGACAGTCCCGGACATCTTGATGAGCTTGATCTTGTTCAACCGGAAAACGAGTCCAATATCATTTTTTTCAAAGATCTATGAGTTGGATAATTAGAGGAATAGATGGTATAACCTCCTGCCATTATGTTTCAGATGGATCCCAGCAGTTATTGAAGAGGGTCGGTTGGGGTTCTTCCTTTTACAGTAAGAACTAATGCCCGTCTACATTTAAGAAAAAGGCTCGTTGTGTGTTACGCTGCTCGTGTTTGTCGGCTACTAATAGATATGGATAAACAGTCAACAATACCATTTTCTATTAAAACGAAGGCATGGTAATCGAGGCAGCGGCCATGGCACCAGTGGATTGGCGCAATCAACACAGCAGGAATGCGAAAGCTTGCAGCATTTTCGATTGAGGAAACCCCGCAACATGGCAGGAATCTTCAAAGCACGAGAGAAACAACCTGATCTGAGGGGGCCGATAGCCATCATAGACATCCAGCATCTAAGCGAAGCAATAGAAGTACTTCGCACCAAATCTGGGAGCCTGGCTCACGGTGATGACGATCTTTCATTCCTAACACAGCTATGGCAACAAATAGAGGGGAAAAATATAACAGGCTGCACAACATGAAGGCAGGGAAACAACTCAGTCATCCACAGACCAAAGACGATCTTCGTTCAACGGAAAAGGCGTGCTCATATTGAGACTCGTTCCTATCATCCAACGACAGAATCAATTCGGGCCCCGACCGACGCCTTGATGCGCTTCACTTATCAGATGACATGTACTTGAACTTGCTAAGTTCGACCAGAATTTCATCCTAATACCTTTCAAAATAAACAACCCATTGTCGGTTTGTAAACTCCGAGGAACGTCTACCCAAGGTATGGCCGGTGTTACAATACAAACGAAAATAACGTACTTAGGTGCGAAATATGTAAATTATATGTGCACCTGTGCTCATTCATCCCTCATAATTTCTTATTAATTTCTTTCATCTGCAGTCGCTCGGCGATCGGCGTGTTCAATCTCTCTCGTAGCCACTTCATGGCCTTGTTAACCCCTTCACCGGTGAGTATATTCACCACCTCGACGTGCTGTCCAATTAGTTGATTTCAGTGGAGTATCGAGGAGAGTAGGTAGCTTACCCAGTCAATGTTCAATGAGTTAAGTTTCATCCCCCGCTCAATCTCTTCCACGGTCAATTTGCTCTGGTCCCGTACGTCAGCTGTAATCCGTGAATAATTAAACGAAAGAGAGAAAAAGTGCGCACGTCAGGCATTTTCCTATTCCCCAATATCAACCAGGGTATCCCTTCTTTCACCTTAAGGTAATAATCTCTCTTAATCTTCCAGCCCATCGCATAAACCTCAATCCAATCCGCCGCTTCCATCATAGACTCCGTATCATCAACGACGAAAATAATTGCGTCCGAATCGAGAAACTTGTCGGCCAGCCAGATTTTGATCCATCGCGGCTCATCATACCCAACATAGGTCATCACATATTTCATCCGGAGGTGCATATTGTGTCCTGTTTTATAGCTGACCACAGACGACCATCTGACCATTGGGTGTGAAATGGTCTCAATCGGTCCCTGGGTGAGGCGTCGAAGAAGGGTTTTTTTACCGACGTTGTCGAGACCGATGATGGCCACTTTAGCTTCGTCGCCAGACGAGCCGAAGAAGTAGGCGTGCACTTTGTTGAATAGCAGGGCCATGACTTTTGCATTATTTTTCTAGCCTAAAGTATTGCAATTGATGTCGTCCATACCATCGATGAAATAATACCCGTTGGCCAGGCTACCGCATTAATATTTCAAAAGTAAGAAGAATTATTGATTCTGTGGCGCTTCTAGGATGGTGCAATCCTCGGCTAAGTGAATGTGGCTGGTCTATTGGCACTAACCCTAACCCTATCATACAATGCCTTGTAGACGAAAAGGCACGCCATTATTACATCCTGGAAGAGGTTTGGAGGGTGTGCAAGCGACAACTGCTTTGCTCTGGTGATGTAATGTAATGTTACGGTTGAGGATGGAATGGTTACTAAATTTCATTATAATCCAAAAAAGCCGAGGAAATCGTTTTTTGGGCTTGGGATGTATTATAAGGTACTGTAAGTACAACACAACAAACACGCCAGTTTATTAACTGCTTTAGATAATTCCTATCCACTGCGCGAAAAGTGCCTCATAGGCAGTGAAAAATTCATCTTGATGAAAGACATTCAATTGTTTTTGACATTGTAGAAATCGCCGTCAACCTTGGAGCTTTCCATGGACAACATCATTTCAATTGCCCAATACTCGTGTACATAACCCTCCGGAGGATTGGTTGACTCACAAGGCGTGCCTTTCCTGATGTTCGAAAATACGGCACCTGCATTCTTCGATGCATAATCTTCACCATTCAACCACACTGGCTGGGGCGGTTTCAAAAGATCCTTGTTCTTTGCAACTTCTTCCCAATCTGACTGGTGGCAGCGATGACATGTTTCCAAGCCCATGCGCTGTGTAAGAGCTGTCCGCTCCAATCTGTAAAAAATAAAGTAAATACTAGGATGGCACTTATAACATGGAAAGAAAATTGTCGAGGCGATAAAGGCAAGAAAGGGGCTTACCGCAATCTCTGGTATGCGCGAAGTGCGACGGGTATATCTTCTCTCTTTACATTACCCAAAAGGGCTCCAATTATGGCACCACCTTCAATATCCTAGGCACCTCCAATCCCACCTGTAGGTAAATGTGGATGAGCGGCGTCTCCTAGTAAGGCAAAACGGCCTCCACTTGACAACCACTGTAGTACAGGATCGCGCAACAAAAGTTTATGATTAATCAATGTCTCTGGAGGGATGGAGTGAATGATCTGGCGAACCACGGGGTCCCAGCTATCGTCAATGATGGCGAGCATATCATCGACCTTACCGGGAAGATGCCACGATTCCTCAATATCCGAAAGTTCTTTGTGCGTAACAAAACACGTGCAAGTTTGCATATTGACATTCGCGGTAAGAATGGCGTGAACATCCTCAGCAATCCAAATCTGGAAAAGGTCACTCTGAGAATTTGCAACTGAGCTGGTGAGAGGGTCATGCTTGAGATGATTGAGTGAAAACTAGAATCTATATGTCACAAACCCACTTTTCTGGGCAGGTTGCTGTTTACCCCAGAGACATATGCTGGGGCCTTGCTGTGAACGCTGTCGGCGCCCAACACAACATCAGCCGCTATTTTGTCACCGTTGTATACAAGAGGGGCTTTTGAGACAGCTCGTCTTCAAAATACTCATTGATACGTGCACTGGAAGTAAACTCCACACCGATTTCCTTCGCATGGTCGTATATTCTATTCTGAAGCTTCGTGCGGCTGGTATATACGTTAAGGAAGCCAAACTTCTACCGGACTCGGCTGCAGGAGAAGCTCCTTGCCAGCTTTGTCTTGAATTTTCAAGAATTCTGATTGCGATGCAATGTCCAATTGACGTTTGAGGACATTTCACCACAGCTGGAGAATACGCGTAGCGTTGGATCCAACCTGCGCCGACGATAATGATATCAAGAGGGGTCTGGGAAGCCATCGTTGCGGTATGAATTCTCGACTTGCGCTTGGCCAAGTTTCTTGTGTGAGACTTATCAGTAGCTATATTACAAAAAGAAATTTATTGTGAATCAGGGCAGCGTCTGTTTTGTTGGTACACTTACGGTCGTGCGAGCTCGAAAAAGTACATAATCATGGACGGTTCTGGCATCTCATCGTTATGTCAGAAACTGCTGGGATAGGAGGAGCTTGTATTTCCCAGAACGAGGACGATATATTCACTTGCCACATGTTCCAACCGCCCGGTGTAGATACATGACAGATTTCATCAGATGACGCTGTCGCCACTGTTCTCGGTGATAAGCATGGAAAGTTTCCAGTTTCCATCGATGATGTTTTGGTGCATCCAGAGACCGTTGCGAGTCATTTGACCGGAGTTGAAAATCGTCAACACCCAATATCCCAATCCGCCAAGAAACCAACCATATGTTCCAAGCACGAGGATTGGAATGGGTCGGTCATAATACTCGTATGCGACAATGTTTCCCTCTCGAGGGAAGAAACAAAGGTCCGTCACATATAGCGGGATACGTCTACACTGTAGAAGAACAGAATGTGTGTTAAAAAGGTAAAGAGAATCTGCTCCTCGCAAGGTATTACTAGATCGCTCGACGGGCGGAACAGATTTTGATCGCAATGAGATTGAGTATATTCATTTTCGATGTGGATTCAAACAAATCATAGGATAACAATGAGTGCATATTTATTGTTACTATTGCATCAAAACTTGCAAAGTGAGGGCATATTTCGGAAAAGGTTAGCCGGTCCATCCACTGATGCTACCTTTTTTTACTCGGGCAGTGAAATATACATCGCTCAGGAATCATGTGTTTACACCCACTCCCCATGTATCCAACTCAAAGCTTACCTAGGTAGAATTTAGAGCTACCTAATCATAGATTGGAAGTTGGTTAATGAATGTGAAGTAATAAAATCTGGCTATTCTCATGTTCCTCGATAATGCCGATACTGGACTGGCTTAGGGTTGACCCTATTAACTTGACCTTACTCGTAGCCGGAGTCGCACTGATCATACATCATCCATCTGCACTGTTCACACGGCGACGTCAAAATCTCATAGCGATGGCTATATCTCTCACGGATTCAAAGAACTGAAACAAGTTTCACCGAGAGTGACAGAAATGCTGGAATAATGCTCAAAAGTGCGCGACTAGTTGCATGCCTTCAAATATCGGCTGCTGATCCCTATTTTAAAATAAAAAATTTACCTTGGACGCATGCGTCATAGACAAGATGCATCAATCAAAGTGATACAAACGTTTCAATTGTATTTAATATGACTCCGAGTGACCTCGATGCTCCACTCGAAGTTTCACCGGATCATTAACCTCAAAAGCAAAGTTCCATATACGCTCCGCCACGCTGCGATGGTATTTGGGACTTGAGGCAAAGTCATCCGATTTGGAACTCTTGCTACCCACGTGCTGTAACAGGCTCGGCGTCACGGCCCAGCGCAGCTCGTTGTTCTGATCGGCGTATTCTTCGGTAAGCATATCGACGTATCCAACGTGTTTTGACTGGTACCATTGTATGAGATCTGGTACTCGACTTTGAGGAAATATGAACCCCTGCGAGCAGCACCCAAATTTGGGCATTTCAGCGACTCCATAAGTCATCGGAAGCATCGATACGCGGCCGCAGGCGAAGAATAGTCCGATTAACAGCGGTGTGCAGAGAAATGCGACCACATAGATGGCCTCGTTGGTGATAAACTGTTTTATATATGGCGAGGACCATTGTCGGATTCCGAAAAGACCAGCCGAGACGGCGATTATTGTGAGGAGAGAGAAAAAGGTGTATGTAGCCCAGTCTTCCGAGTTCCATCCGAGAAACTCTTCGGTGTAGAACATGCGCAGATACAAAACTAGGAATCGATGGTCTATCGTTAGCATTCATCCGGCCGCATTGCAATTTAAAAGAAAAAAAGAAATAAAAAAAAGAGGAAAAGCTCACATTGAGACCGCCCTAGCTCGTTGGTCTGACGTTCAGCTGTGGCAAGTGCCCCCTGGGACCGATGAAGCCACCCATCCAGAGCGACGACATCGTCTTCCAAAATGGCTACATAAGATGCGCTGGTGGCATGGCAGGCCTGCAGGAGATAGGTATAGTCAAAAAGACCCTTCTCCCTCGCCATCGCCTTATTATGTGCTTGTTCCCACTCCACAATCTTACTTATATCAACCTTGTCGGGGTCATATTTAAGGACCGTGTCGGCGACATTGTGCAACCAGTTTTCGGAATACGCCGGGTGTTGACTCGGGTCACTGTGTGCAATAAATAGAATCAAGTGTATGTTCGCTCGCTCGGATTCGGAGAGTCCTTCCAGTACCGATCCTACGGCCGTTTTGAAGTATCGGACGCCATCGCGAGCGATCGATGCGATACCGACACAGAGGTTTGCGTTTTCGGAGGACTTTACCGGCCAGATAGCCCCTTTATTCACGCTGTCAATGTACGAGTCGGCCTGCTCAGAGCGGGTGTGGGAGTAGGCCGGCAGATAGCCTCTCTCGGGGTCGAAGAAGGCGGAGGAAGGGTCACGATAGTACGTGGTACGCGCGATGTAGACAAGAATGAAATAAAAAGCAAGGAAATAGAAGAACAGTTTTGCAGAGTACGACCGTAGTAACGTATTAATGTTATTAATACGTAAAAGCATGGTCGTTTATGTATACGACACCTGGATCCCATCCATGAGGGCACGTTAGGGAGTCGAGCATGACGGCGGAAATTTTCGCAGGAGACCGCTGGAGACGAACGGCAGTAAATTGGAACAGATCAAGCATTTCTCTTACGTGTTTGCTGCACCTTCTGCTCGGGGTTGTGTGACACTGACAATGGTGTCCAACTACATACCTTAGCTCAGCCTCATAATGAGTGGAAAAGCCCTTATTGCCGATTAAAACTTAGTACTCCGGGGCAACCCCGGCCAAGAGCCATGCGGCTTGATTACACGCACTACTGTAGCCTATCATTTCTTCGGAAATATATTAACCTAGTGGGTTGATTGACTCGATTGGCGATTCAGATTACTAGTTTTAATTTACTTACTCGTTCGGGACTACCGCCAACATTTTGGACACTATTCTAACTGGTAAAGATGATTGATATTAAGTAATTACATGTAATGTAATTATTATAGTGGAGATGCCAAATTGCACTATTTATTTATTTTTATGTAGCGGGTATTTCCAAAATTTATCTCCCGTCGGCTAATATTAATTTGCAACAGATTGTGCATATAGATACACGCGAAGTTTGTGAATAGTCAAAGGGAACACAGGCACACGCCCGTGAATCGCGTACACCTGTTGAAATTGGAAAAGATTCCGCAATATTTTAGGGCACCACACGGGGTCTTGGTAGTTCAACGCCGTCCGGAGCCTCAATCGCGATTTTTTCGTCTCCACTACTAGTGCCTGTAGAGGGGCTTATTTCCAAATCTTGTGTTTTAATTTACCACTAATGAAGGAGAAAGAAAAGCATCTATCCATGTAAGCCTAAGGATAATCGTTTGTATAGAAAATGGAATGTATGCACTATGTAGTGCGAATGAGGGAGTTAAAAGAAACAAATCCATTATCGGACACAATAATTACATTAGATTGCAAGATGATGGCCGTTAATAAAATCAAAATGTAAAGTGGGAACCGACAAAGCAACGAGTAAAGCACCCTGGGCATCTGTTTATGGAATTCGCATTTGGCCCTCCACCCCGTACAATGCCCAGCAAGAACGACCTTGACGTTTAATTCTTTAAGATCCTGCACCGTCCGCTTGATGGCGTCTGGCTGGGCATCAGCAAGATGAAACCCGCCTCCAACCGCAAATAATCGAGATCCTGGGCTGAGATTCATGGCATGCTTGGCTGAGTTAATTACCCCTGCATGCCCACATCCAGTGAACACAACAAGACCCTTGTCTAGTAAATTCATCAGCTGCATCCCCACGGATTCCGCAAAGCAGCACCATTACTTACTCTTAAGATAGCACGTCAGTATTCTCTCACGGCAATTTTCTCGTCCTTCTGCCACTCCCCATGCTACATAATGCTGGGAAACTTTAGCCTTTGACCCGATTTGGGCAGTAGTTTGGCCCCACAGGTCAGGTCGATGTTGCTCAACTCCATCAGCCTGCGTCAGATTCCGAGCTATTGAGTCCTCTGTACCGTAGCAGTCAAGAATCTCAATGCTTGAAACAATCAGTCCCTTCAATCACGTTTCGGGGCCTCGCTTATCGAGTAATAAAAAGGTTGCGCGTTGAGGTGTATCGTACGTTGAGATAGCAGGGCTGAGATAAGCTTGCCCCTAACACGTTAGTGAAGGGGGCGGTATACTGTAAGCGAGGCCCCAAAACGTTAGTGGAGGGACCGGTTAATCTCTCAGCTCTGACAAGCCAGTTTTCCTTTGGCACCACCTGCATCATCTAGCAAATCCTGCCCCTCGGGTATTCCTCCCAGTGGCAAGCATCATTCTCTACGACATTGCGCAGCGCACCCAGCCTTACCGCTGCTGGTCATACAATGTGTGGAAAGTTCGCATGGCTCTGAATTACAAAGGGCTCTCGTTTACGACGGCCTAGGTCGACAACAACACTCTCAAGCCAACGCTGCAATCTCTTGGTGTTCCCCCAAACACCACCGGCCGGGGCTTTGAGTATACCGTTCCTATAATCAAACTGGCCGACGGCTCGGTTGTTCCTGGGTCTTCTATGATAGCCTCCAAGTTGGAAGACATCCGGCCTACCCCCTCTTTGTACCTCGACGCGGAGCTTCAGGCCGAGGTTGATCGTATCGTTCATATGACCTGTCTACCCCTCTTTGCCAATTATATGCCCCTGGTTGCCAGGGAAATCATCGATGAGTCGACTGTTCCCGCATTTGCGAAACCGCGTGAGGCGCGATTTGGTATGACCTTGCAAGAGCTGGAGGAGAAAAAAGGCGGCCGCCAGGCTTGGGTGGCTGCAGAACCTGGGTTCGTTGAGATGAAAAAAATCCTGACAATTCATAAGGTGGATGACGGACCTTTTATTCATGGCAGCCAGGTTTGCTACGCAGATTTCATGTTGGTCGCGGTGTTTGAGGCTTTTGCGCGTGCGGATAGGGAAATGTTTACTGAGGCTATTGGAAGCGATATTGCCTTCCAACAGCTCTGTGATGCATCCCAGGCATGGCTTCAGAACGATGAATAGACAGACAGTCTATGAATGACAATGTGATTGCTTGTTCCTCCTCACTTGACTGTCAGACAATCGGCAATTGCTTAAGAAATGCAAATTTCCAGTCATTTTGATAGAATTGGGTGCACATTAACCCTGATAAACATAATAACCGTTAGCTACCAAGTTATTTTTGGCCTCATGTGATGCGAGATATGTGCTCGGTGTAAGCTGAGGGGTAAATCGGAGCAGACAATTCAAGACTGCTCTGAAAAACTGCATCAACGTTCTCCAGGCCGAAATTGGGATCAAACATATCGAATATGTCCACATCTAAGATGTTAAAGTCTGCGTCGTTTCCAGGAGGCTCTATATCCATGTTTCCATGCTCATCGGAATTCTCGGACGCAGTAAAAGCAGTCGGCTGATTCGCAGAGTGTTGCGAATGTTCAATAGGATGCCTTTCATGGAGTATTGTCTCAGAAACTCGGTCGATCTCTGCTAGCGTTGCCTTGCCCATATTAGCCATTACGGACGCAGAGTTAAAGTAGTTTGATAACTGATCTAAGAGATCACAAGTTGATTGCAGCTCCGACTGTGCGCGTTGTCGATATATGGGGACCTTGGTATAGCGCATATGCTTATAGGAAATACTGAGGGACAGCGATACAGCATATGGTATAAATATAAAGAAGATCAGATCATTTCTTCCGATTTCCTGTCGTACAAGAGAAGTGATTCTGGAGGCCGCAAAATTTTGTTGCGTGTGATTATTCGAAAGTTTTTCTATGCTCCGGTATGAGAGAATGACGGTTGCAAAATATAGGACCTCAATCGTATCTGCAAAGGATTAGTGCGAGTTCAAAAAGGAAAGGACTTGTACTTACTAAGAAATCTTGTAGGTAAATTCACACATTTAGTTGACACTATAAGGTCCTCAAACGGACGGCAGTTAAATTCAGTTGAGTGCGAATTTCGTTTTGGTCGATATATATCAATGACTTGATCCAATTCAAAAATGACTCGTAATAATAGTCTGAAAGCTGGAGGTTGAGAATTAATGCACTTGTTAAGATCTCTGCCCATATCTCGTTCATGCATTAAAACTGGCCGCCCATAGATTGCAGCATTCAGTCTATCTATAGCCCAGGCACAGCATAAAGAAGTTACTTCGTACTCCTCCTTGTGCCCACTTTCTCTTTCGATATGAAGACCGAGTGTAAAGACAAGCTGTATCATTTTACCGCAGAATTGTGCGGCTATTTCCAGTCCTTCTGGGCCTTCTGCATAGAGTGCCAATACACCCAAAGCCTGAATTTGTACCATTTTGTTTGATACTGCACCGTTATCAACGATACAACGCATGGCGCAGAAGATACGATATCCAAATAATCGAGGGGAGAGTAGGTCATTTCGCCCGCGGAGATATAGCAGTTCTTTGCATCGGGGATTCATCGAGGCAAGCAGACATATAGCTTGCGAAAGTAATATTTTGGACTTGCAGTCAATGTCATTGTCACTTTGAAAAAGCCTGATGTCGATGAGTGGGAATATTGAATGAATATCCTCCATATAAAATGAGAGCAGCGAAGAAAAATATGTATCTGAAGGGAGCTCCGAGAAACATTCTTCCTCAAGAAGCGATGAGATTAATTTCTGAGCGGTGGAGATCCCTTCTGGCTTGGTGGTGTGACTGTCTGAATCTCGGGGAGTTCCGCTAGATCTTAGATTCTCAACAAGCCAGGTTCCTATACTCTCTTGGCTAGGCAATACTCGCGTAGCTTTTGGATGGCTAGTAGCAAAGCGGAAAACACTCTCTGGATTCAAATGTCCAATAAACCGTCTTGAAATGCGTGAACTGTTTTCGGAAGCCTCTTGAGATTTGGGATCCGCGTTTGTCTCGTAGCCTTCATGGCCACTTCCAGGTTCCTGTTGCTCAGGAGAGGAACGCGTGTTTACAGAAATGTTGGAAATTTCGGAAATCTCATCCAGGCTCCTGTCACCGACACCCAGCTGATGAGTGCAAGCTCTCTTTCTTCTTCGACACGTTTCACACGCACGACGAGCATGCCTCTGTTTTCGGGCGATTGTCCCCGCATTGACTGTAATGAACTTCATCGGGAAAGTAAAGATACCGGCGGCATGCCGTCCAGCCCTTGTCTTCCTGTCTTTCAAAGTCCGTTTTTATTGGCAGGCTGCGAAGCGGTACATCAAAGAAAAAGAGGACGGACAACTCTCCGCAAAGGCCCGCGGGTCAAGAGGCGAGGCCCGCTATGGCGAATAGGGTTTAGTGTAGCTTTCGAACACAAACGCCAGCGGCCGGGCAAATCGGCAGGCGGATAAGCTAATCCACATTCGGAAATTGTCCGCCCGAACAGCGGACCTTCCACATATGGAAGGAAGCATAGAAAAAAGAAGCTACATATTCAAATTTCAACTCTCAAGTAGCATACGAAGTTTTCGTTTGATTGTGCTGAAAATGCTTCCATCGTAAGAATAGCACCAAAAGCCCTTCAGTGGTCATATTCGAATGTGCCAATCTCCCTTTTAGTATCCGCAGTCGATTGGCGGCTCGCCTTTTGCTTACACAATGTATGACTACAGGGGTATGTTGATTCTACTCATGGATCCTTTTTGCAATTTACCTGACCATCAATGTTAAAGGCTCTATTTGGTGCCGGAGACCTGCTAGCTCAGCATGGTTTTGAAAACCGCAGTTTTGAATCAGGAGATTACACCCGCACGGCCAGACTGGGTGTCTATGGGGCTGGTAAGACATCGCAGTCGTTTCCATCGGTTTCATGAGAGGAAGGAGAATAAAGACCTAAAATTTCTACATAGTTGTATTTGCACCCATCGCATCGAAATGGTTCCACTTCCTACAGAACAATATTGTTCTAAAAATACCCATTCAAACACTATGTGCGCGAGTGGCAATGGACCAGATTCTCTTTGCTCCTATTGCCATATCCATGTTTTTGGGAGTTACATCTGCCATGGAGGGCAAAGATCCTATTTTGCAGGTCGACGAAAACCTGGTCCCGACATATAAGATGAATCTGATGGTGTGGCCTTGGGTTCAGTTCGCGAACTTTACTTTGATCCCTCTGCACTACCGATTGTTGTTTGTGAATACGGTTAATATAGGTACGTCTTCATTTCTTCTCTCCCATCTTGTTAACTTTTATCAACAAAATTCTTCACTAATGTATGAGGCTTAGGTTGGAGTGGCGTGTTGAGCTCGATGAATTCTACGGGGTCGAGCTAAAGATTGGGCAGTATCGATCGCTCGTGATTAGACAGGATCTACAGCGCGATAGATATATTTTAGAAGTTTCCGGGTTACTTGTTTATTCTTTATGTAATCTTGTGTTAATTTGACTCTAGATAGGCCTTATTACTAAACAAGCTCCTGTTAAGACTGTCGATTTAGAGACTTAGGGCTTCCGAGGGGCCAAGCTATAGGGGATTCGCACCAATATTATACCCAGGCAAATACACATCCCACATGATACGGGACGCATAATTTTTGAATAGAAATAGATACCTATTGACCTTACTGATCGCCACCTGCGGCCGCTAGAAGTTGTTTGGCGAGGTTTTCAGCAACGGCGTACCAGCTTCGGGGATGCCTATTTAGGAAGTCTTCCGCATCCCCACTCCCGCGCAGTCTTGTCATACCCCATGCAAGCAGGTGGGTATAAAACTGCACTCTCTCGATCGTCAAGTGAATTAAGTGCTTAAACTACTCAGGTTCACTGAAAATGGCAGCGGCACAGAGAATTCCGTTATCATTCATGCGCAATGCATCAACAAAATCCGCTGGCGACATTAGTTCCGTCTTCCCGTCACTCTCTGGAAAGGCCATCGAACCCCTTCCACCACGATTCCAGGCTCTCAAGAAGCAGCTGTCAAAAGGTCGAGAAGATCAGTTGCACGATTCTTGGACGCGGCTTTTGACTTCTCTCAAGGAAGAAGTTGAGAAAATCAAGACATTTGGAGGTGATGTAAGAATTCCGTTCATCATATCATATATATAGTGCTATTTCTAATATAACCATCAGATAATTCCGTCTGTTAACTACAAAGACGTCGCAAATGGAACCTTGAGCGAGTCTCAATTAAACAACATCCGCCACCGTGGCTCTGTTATTATACGAGGCGTTATACCAAAGGAGACCGCGCTCGAGTATAAACAACATGCCAGAGAATACATCGCAGCTAACAGGGAACGAATAACGGCATTTCCGGCTGATGATCCAGCTGTGTATGAGCTCTATTGGACACCTAGCCAGGTACAAGCTCGCACACATCCAAGCATGCTCAACACGCAAAAATTCCTTTCAAAGCTATGGTATTCCTCAAATCGACGGTCGCAAATCTCTACCTCAAATCCTCTTATTTACGCAGATCGCTTCCGCATTCGCAACCCTGGTGACAGCAAATTTGCCCTAGGCCCTCACACCGACGGCGGATCACTCGAAAGGTGGGAAGACCCCGAGTACCGCCGTTGCTACTCAAAGATCCTCGAGGGCAAATGGGAGGAGTATGATCCATTTGACGCCAATCATCGAATCTCCGCCCAGCAGGATTTATATAATGGAGCCGGTGCATGCTCCATGCTCCGTTTCTTCCAGGGCTGGCTGAGCATGTCTTCCACAGGCCCAGGAGAGGGAACGCTTAAAATCTGCCCGCTTCTTAAGCACGCTACAGCATACTTGATGCTACGTCCTTTCATGACTGCTGGATCTTTCCAAAACCTAGACGCTCAGTTCCCTGGCTCTGTACCAGGTGCCTGCCAGGAATACAACACTGATACACACCCGGATCTTGACCTGGACAGCACTATGTGCTCTGTGCCGCATGTTGAGCCTGGAGACTACGTTGCTTGTAAATTTATCCCCGTCTATTTTCAAATCTCTATATACTAATTTCATCATTCTAGGGCACTGCGATTCTATTCACTCCGTTGATAAGGAGCACCACGGCAAGGGAGATTCTAGCGTCTTGTATATTCCAGTATGCCCGATGACTGCATCAAATATTGAATACCTGGTTAGACAGCGTGAAGCTGCCCTGGAATTCAGCCCACCTCCTGACTTCCCTGACGCCGGCGGCATCGGTGAGAAGGGCTTTATAGGGCAGCTGAAGTGGACCAAAGTCTCGCCCGAGGGCCTTCAAGCCATGGGAATGGGTTCAAAGCCGTGGCAACCTGGTTCGTCCATGTCAGAGGGCGAATGTTCCATGATTGAGGCGGCAACGAAGAAGTGCTTTGCCTAGACATTATAATTTTCAAATATTTCTTCTGTAGGTGATGTTGTTACATGCACACATTGTCTATATAGTTACGACGCTTTCTATTGGGAATTAAAAGTCATCAATTTATCATAACCTTACCTATCGGGAGGCTTCGTAGCAACAGCCCAGGTGTATTCCATGGCCAAAACATATGCTAGGTAGGATAATTTGAAATTCACATGGCATAAGCCGATATGACTGCTAATTCCGGCGAATTCCTGTTGTGGTTGATATGAAATCAAAATACTCCGTCCAAACATAAGACGTCATGCCGATTGCATGTAAAAGTCGGCCCCGTCCCGACGACTACCGCTGGCTTTATAACCATATCTAGCCAGCAACTACCAACCAAATTATGCAGTGGTAGAAGTTCGACGGCATTGTGTATTGTATACTGTGCATATTACTTATTCATTCTATAGTTGCCAATGACATCATATGAAAAGAAAACGTCTAGCCACACGCCTTACCATTTTTGGATGCCAAGACGCCACCCCATGCAGGTGTCGGTCCCACCCCGACCCCAGACGTTGACGTGATTGGCCAGGCGTTTTATGCAACCAATCAAGTTGAATCAACCTCATATAAAAAAAAACAATAGAAACTCATCTTGATGTTAATTTTCTCCTTCTGTTTGGAATTATTCTCTATTTGTAAGCTGACGAAGAGTTTTGCTCCGTAATCAACAATGCAATGATGGTTGCTATTTACTATGCAGTAGTTCTATATAAATAGCCGCCCGGTTTGAAGGGAAGAGGAACCAAAACAACCAGAAATAAAATTTATTCTGCTCATTACAATATTCATCCCAGTGAAAACAATCAAAATGTCTGCATCTGGCTTGGACCGCAAAGTGGTGAGTGACTTGCTTAAATGCTAGGTTAAACATCGTCTAACTGATGCGCAGAAATGGGACGTTGTGTCTGAAATACCGAGTCTTCATGGCAAGGTAGCCATTGTTACTGGTGCAAAGTAATACTACTCTCATTGCCATAAAATTGAAACCAACTAATTTATTCTCAGCTCCCCGACTGGCATGGGGTATAACGTCGCCCAACAACTCGCTCTCAAGGGAGCCAAGGTCTATGTGTCAGCAAGGTCATTGGAAAAGGCCGAGAACGCAATCAAGCAAATGAAAGAGGATAATCCCTCACTTGCTCGGGATGACTTGCTCTACCCTCTTGCCCTCGAACTCGGCGATCTTCAAAACATCAACGCTGTAGCCGCGAAGTTCGCAGCTGAGGAGAAGAGATTAGATATCCTAGTGAACAACGCTGCATTGCTAGCTCGACCTCTGGACTTGGATACGAATGGGATATCGGTGTCCTTTGCCACCAAGTAAGTGTTCATTCACGATCAGAAATACTCAATCATACTGATGTGTTGAACAGCCACCTCGGCCCCTTTCGTTTCACGACCGCTCTTCTTCCCCTTCTCAAGAAGACGGCAGCAGAGCACCCCGGAGTTCGAATTGTGAATGTCGGCTCTGATACGCATCTCAAGCTTCCACCAGGAATTCAGCTGAACAATCTTGCTGACTTCAACCAATCTTTTGGAAACACTGATGATCCTGAGAGCAACCTATTTCGCTACGCGCTGTCGAAATTAGCAAATCATCTCTTTAGTGCCGAACTCCAGCGGGGATTCGATGCAGAGAAAGTCCCCATCGTCGTCGTGGGGTTACACCCCGGATATGTTTTGACCGGTATGTAGAAAGATTCCTTCATCTCGTATGAAACGTTTTGTGCAAAGATATTGAAGATCATATTTCTGACGACGGTCCAGACGGTGCAAGCAAGCATATCGACAAATATCATGCAGACAGCCGTGAGACCATCACAGCAAGGTCCCTTTCGCCACTGGACGGTGCATTGACAACTCTCTTTGCTGCGGCTCACCCGGAAGTATGGGAAAAGAGGGATTTGTATGGCGGCGCTTATGTTGAACCGTACGGGCGCATAGAGCAAGCAAGTGAAAATGCAAGGGATCCTGTTCTGGCGGCGAATCTCTGGAAATCCAGTGAAGCTGTTTTGCAGAGCATTGGTGCCTGAGAGAATGGGTCATGGCCCAGCAAGTACATGGACGAAAATGTATATTTATCTTTAGTCTTTGGATGAATATGGCTGTTGAAATTTAGAATACATTATCGTTGATATTTATTTATGGTTAAACAGCCAGACAAGGTGATCGGCACCAATCAGAAACTCATCTACTTCCTCCGGCACCATCACAGCGCAGAAAGGACACATGCGCGCAACAAACCAGGCTCGTTGCGACATAGAATTTCCCGATGCAGCTCCAGTCATTAGAACCCATCGAAAGACCTCGGGGCCGCACTTATACCAAACAGACTCGTCGCAATTCGTGATTTCGTCTTTCAAACTGGTAACATACTGTTGTACTTCTGGGTCGTTATTCAATTCCGTTGGTCTCCGCAACGCTCTTAAATATATGATTCCAGCCAAGAGACAACATTTCTCAACAGCGTTGGGCTTGTTATCTGTTGTGGTAAAATACCGCTCATAAGCCGGACTCGCAATTAAATCAGACCACGAAGAAGTCTGATGTATCACGCTCGTTGTAGAATATTTGGCAAGTTCACGGATGAAGTCTAGGGCTGATTCCGGAAGTCTAAGTGTGGGAGGTCTTTCCATTTGTTTTTCGACAGCCATCGATAGTAAAGAACAATGACCCCCAATACGATAGCTGGTGCCAGCCCGCGGGATGAAGAAGACTGTTTCAAACCGGAGAACAAGAGCATTCCATACTTGTTGTCTAGGCTAGTTAGTCAGCTGCTGAAAAATAGATATCTGTAGACTGACATTATAAGAAAATATCCAATGAGATTATCCGGTTGTGGCGCTCCCATTCCCTTGTGTCGTAAAAGCGCCTCAATGCCGGACTCGTGGGACGTCCCTTCGTTGAATTCTCCGTTCAATTTCTATGTCTCTGTTGTCAGTTATTGATCGTCATTATAGTTTGCATTAATGCATGCATTACTTACCGCAAAGTACAACAGATGCAACGTCGCTGCCACAACGCTAGTTGGAAGGCTAGTATGGTCACTATTTGCGATAGCCTCCCTGATCAAGCGGAGGGTCTCCATTTTGTGGTACACGGTCACCGGGTTCTCAGGTGAGCCGTAGATTATGTCCATATAACCCGAAGTTGAATACAGTGTCGCATGAAACAAGCAAGGGTCCGACATTGCCATCTGCATCCATGTAGTTTGCAACATGGAGGCAATCGAGTTTGGATACTGAAGTGCCAGAGGGCGCAAGGCAGCATCTCCTATATGCTGCTGTTATTATCTCGCCATGTCACAGGAACTAAAAGGGAGGACAAACTATGTGACAGCAAATTTGAAAAATACCATTGTCTTGGTATCGGATACTGGTCCAGAGTTCTCGGGAGAATACTCCTTTGAATGATAGCAGCAGCTTCCAGTTCGTCAATTCTTTGATATAAAGATTTAACTAGAGCCTCGTCCGAATGGCCCTCCACCACTGGATAGTAGCATTTGCGAGCTTTCCTGTAGGCCTAAATCAGTATCTTCTGCTATTCAAATCCTGGCTACTAACCCTGATGCGAAAACATGTAAAGAAGTTTGATGACAAATTCAAGGAAATAGAAGAACTTACTTTACACACGACCCGCATACAGGTAAGGCTCGATCACATCGTTTCTTCTGATGACTGCACGCCTTGCAAGCTTGAAGAGAGACTTGAGGCATCATATTTAACACAGTTGGCATTATACTCGAGGGAGTCAATTTCTTTGATGTTGTCAAGGTTCTGTATGTGGATTACTCATCTCAGCCTCAGCCCCGCCCCTGGATGGGGGATAGCCGACGCCTCTGCCAAGTCGTGTGTTATTGGCCAATGATATTATCGGTTTCTCATCAAAATATAATGTTGGGATGTAGGTGAAATAATATGTCTAGAATAATGTAGGAAGAGTGCAAGGCTTTGAAGCTCATATTTCCTAATAATTCACCAGAGTGTATCTGAGACTTGATTTGTAATCGGCCGGGCTTGGAGCCCTAGAGAAGAAGGACAAGTTTAAACCCCCAAGGAAAATGTCGTGGAAAGTGGGAGATCGCGACTGGAACCTCCCACTCCCAAGATAAAAGTCGCGTTCTGCAGCAACCAATCCTGCGCCGTCACGTCCCAGATGCTCAGATCGCGCCTCGTCAGGGTGAAGCTGACGCGAGCCGACTGGCCGGCCCCGAGGAGGACCTTGTCGAACCCGCGGAGCTGGCGGACAGGGGCGTTGGGAATACCCAGGTACAACTGGGCGACCTCCTGGCCCTGCACATCTCCCGTATTCTCCACTACAACGGTCACGGTGGCTAACTTTTCAAAGAGAGCAGGATTGCCACCAGGGGGTGTTGGGCCACTGAAAGGGACTGGGTAGGCAGCATAAGACGCGGAGGAGGCCCAGTTGCTGGCGAGTTTAGAGTAGTTAAAGGTGGTGTACGACAGACCGTACCCAAAAGGATATTGTGGAGTGATGTTGTAGGCTTCAAAGCAGCGGTAGTCGATATTCATCCTCTCTGTGAAATCGGACTGCGGGAATTGCCAGTAGATACCCTCAGGCTGAGATGGAAGCGCAAGCGAGCCATAGTTGCTCTGATTAAGGCCCATGGTGTAGGGAAGCTTTCCCGAGGGGTTCGCGCGGCCATAAAGGATATCTACTAGGGCGCCACCGGTATCCTGGCCAGGTAGATGGGCAGCTATTATAGCAGTGACGTTGGGATGATTGGCCCAATTGCCAACTAGGCGGATTCCAGCGTTATGCATGATCACCATGGTGTTGGCGCAGCTGTCAGCCACATTGGCGACAAGTGTGTCGCTATATTCGTCCCAGAGGGCCGCATGATCGTAGCTTTCGCTGGCCCAGGCATTAATAAAGACCAAGCATGCGTCCGTGTTCGTGTCGACCGTTGGAGCTTCAGTCTCAAAATCCCATTGCAGAGCGGTGAAGTCCTTGTAGGCCTGTCGCTGCAGCGCGGCGTAGGGTGTGTCCAAGTAGGCGGGGGTATCGGTGCCAGATCCGCCACCAACGTAAAGCGTTCCATTTCGATATGGTGAATTGTCGTATACGTCGAAGGGTGCCCCGTCCTGGGCATCGCCGCGTGCATCGTATCCGAATACAGAGAGCAAAAGCGGAGATTTCAGGGGCAAAGCATTGTTCACGTTCTTCAGCAAAACATGGCCCTCGACGGCGGCCTGCCAGAGACTGGGATTCTCCGCTGGTATACGAGAGATCACTCGCTGATGGGGACTAGACAGACTCCCTGGTATTCCGATTCCGGGGTAAGGGAATCCTGTATCTTGGCCGAGATAGTACCATGTGGCCATGAGTCTGTAGAGGTCAGAAACGGGGAAATCACTTAGTCAAGCCATTCTGGTGACGTACCTGGTGATCATATCATCGAGGCGAGAGGCGGCCATTCTCCCGTTGGCAATGGCTTGGGTCAGATTACCGTTCCAGAAGCTGGAATCAGGCATCGCCACGTCACGTCCCGCATTAGCAGACGCGACGCCGGCATGCTGAGCCTCCCAGTCTGACATGACATACCCTGGACAGAATTAATATTACGTGCATGTACAAAAGGACCTATATGGAGTAGAAGCTTACCTTGAAACCCGAGTTCGGTCTTGAGCAAGCCATTCAACGTCTTGCTGTTCTGGCAGGCATACGAGTTGTTGATACGGTTATAAGAACACATCACAGACGCGGAACCTGCCAGGATAGCATCCTGGAAGGGCCATAAATAGAGCTCATGCATAGTCTGGTCATCAAGATTTGATGAGACCGACTTGACATATTCTCCCTGATCGTTGTCCTCGGGTTCGCGGTTTGTCTCTTGTTTGTAGGCAATGAAGTGCTAAAAGGAATTATATTAGAACGGCAATCACAACTCCGAGGGTTGGAAAGAGCACACCTTAGTACAGGCGCCTACGCCCTGAGACTGCACGCCGTGGACGGTTTCATAGACCAGCGCGCCGCTCAGATAGGGATCAGCGGCGAATCCCTCCCAATTGCGACCTCCAGTCGCAACTCGGCCGAGGGCACCGACGAGAGGGCCCAGCATCATGTTGACACCTTTGGCCCGGAACCCGCCGCTCATGTAATATCCCTGTTGACGAGCAAGCTCTCGGTTCCAGCTACGAATGGACAGTTAGCTGTATACTCATCTCCGGGATCGAATCATCAGAACCAAAACAATACACCTACCTCGCGCCAACATGGATCCCACTGGCCCAGTTACTAGCAAAATCTACTCCTGGCTGTAACGCCTGTTAGAAAGCAATTCTTCCGAATCAAGCGAGGCCTCAAGTACCTCTGACATGAGTCCATTTCCAGCATTGTTCACACACATTCCCGGAAAACCGAGCCGATCGATAGGCGGGACATTGCCTGAACAGTTATTATTGGCAAGAGTGACGCCGGCCGTCAGGTTGATACTTTCGTCCTGGGTAAGCTGTGTCACGAAGGCCTCCGCTTTCTGGTATGCAAGACCCCAGTCTCCCGAGCCAGTGCCGTTGGCTTGGATTCAAGTCAGAGATGACGAACCAGAAAGGATAAAATGCAGTGAGTACTGACGAGATGGATAGACAGGGGGTGATTGGCCATAGAAGTAGGAGTCACTGGTGATGTTCTCTGCGGCAAGGACAGCCTGGACACCTAGCACGGCCGCCAGGAGCCAGGAGCCTCTGTTCCACGCACTGCTTATGCTTGATTCTGTCGCCGTGTCTGCTGAAAAGACACACAGGACCACTGTAGGTCCCGGTCAGGTTTTTATTTACATCCATCTCCTCTCAACCGCCGTAGCCTTTTGACGATTGGCAATCTTTTCCCCTCTCAGCCTAAGCCATTGTGGTTCACCGTGACCATCTCCTGCAACGTCAATTCCGATTCTTCTTTGTTCTTGATGATGCTTCCCCGCAATGGATTCGGCAGAGCATTATGTAGACCAAACCTTGACCGGCTCAACCAACGCTGTCGAGGACCTCATTGGTCTGTGTATGGTCGGATATGCCGAGCCTCGTGGCATAGAGTTATCGGTGCGCGGGGATACTTACCTTAATGTAAGTTGTGATTACTTGGTCCCCAACGTGGGCGTTCAGCTATCACGTTAGGCGGCGCCTCGGCACGCCGATCCTACGGCAAACCACGGCAATGCCGCGAACGCCGTGTTGATTCGGTTGTGCTTAAGCTGCGATTATCTAGCTGTGATTTAGAAGTCTACCATGGATAACGAACTGTGTCCATAAATGACCCGTAAAAGGAGTCTACGCCTCGCAAGGTACTACCGAATCAAGCCATGGATGAGTTTTGGCTGTTAATAGCTTTTGAATATATATATAATTTAATACCCTATACAGAAACATCAAGATTATAAATAATTTACTTTTAGATTAATTATTATATTAAACGTTATAAAGATGGGGTATAGTTTAATCAAGGGAGATTGCTGTTGACACTATCTAGGTGATTTTTTTCGAGGGGCTGAAATATATATACACGGGTCTTCCTGTAATCATGAAGAAGGCCACTTTAACAGCAAGGGTATCAAATTGTTTATATATGATGAGGATTAAGCAATCCTGGTGAGCACACCCATGATAGTGTTCTAACGATCGTCTGGCGATTCTCTCTCTGGGAAGGACAAAGCTGCACTGGACTAAGAAGTGCGTATCCATTGATTTAGTCTTTATGCCGCGTCAGCGGTTTCTCGAAAAAGCGCACTGATGTTTTTCAACAATTTATGGCCCCTTGGAAAGTCGTGTCCAAAAGGGTGGTGGATTTCTTTGGCCAGCTCGGACTCGCACAACGCCTGTGTGTGTGCACCGTTATTATGTGCATCACCACTCTCCGGGCACCGTATGTGCAAAGTCGGCATGTTGATGAGAGTCCCATGAAAATGTACATCGTAGCGAGTCATGCCCAACACACCATCTGTGAAGAACGGAGTGCCGTCTGCCAATAACCTTGTCGACAGAGACTGGACTTC
Organism: Talaromyces albobiverticillius; assembly: GCA_023721895.2. NCBI lineage: Eukaryota > Fungi > Ascomycota > Eurotiomycetes > Eurotiales > Trichocomaceae > Talaromyces > Talaromyces albobiverticillius. The sequence continues at coordinate 6,457,183 of JAMBUR020000001.1, read as the reverse complement.
CTGCCGAATTGCCTCCGAGTCCGGCATGTCAGCCGCTTTATGAAACGATTTCCTTGCCCGTGTCGCACTGGGCCGAAGAAACTCGTCGAGAGCTTCCTTTACGAGAGGATTCGTTACTGAATCAACATCAATTACACCATCCTGCACTTCTTCGTCATCCAGTTTGAAGACTTTTAGCGGGCTGATGGCGTTTACGAAACATGCAAACCGAAACGGCCTTTCTTCTGGCGATTTAAAAGGGAACTTTTCGGCATCTGAGCATATAATCTGCGCCGCCAGAGCTGCGCCGGCGGAGTAACCGAGTACACCGTCAAATGGGCCTTCTTTTTCGATTAATTCAAGTAAGGACTCTTCCGCCTCGAGTACCGATTGAGCTGATAATGGGTTGTAGTAGCCGTAAAGAGGAAGGTCAGAAGCTGACGTTGTATATAAAGACCAATTTCCTGGATTCAGATTGTGAGCGTCTCACGATACGATTGCTGTTGTTTTCGTCGCACCTTCTGTGTGCAGGACTGTTCCCTGTACAAATTCAAAGTCCATATCATCCAAATCGGCCCGAATTGAGGCTGGCGATTTTAATCATCATTAACAACGGTTTGGTAAAACAAAGAAATTAGAAAAAAAAATCATACCGGTCTGGAGTTTAAAGATCTATCCCGGTCGTCAGTCATACGTCCGGTTCGATTCTTCTCAGTGTCGAATGGCAAACCTCGTTGTTGGAGCCTCTTCCGTGCAGGCAAAGAATTCTCATGTTGGCGGATAGAGCGAGTCGCGCCACCGGTCATAACAATGGAATAAAAATAAATATTCTTTACCAAATGACTCTATCACCTTTCCGTTTGAAAACCGTCGGTAAGTCTCTTGGAAACTATCATCACACCGAGGTGCTATTCGATAAAATTCGATGCTAACCTCTACTTCCACACTCAGGATAATAGAGCTGCTATACCCCCGACCAATTCCCGAAAAAAGTAGCCTTAGTGGACGCCAGCTTCGTATAAGGCCTGGAGCATACGATCGTCGATGTAACACTACGACGTGGCTGAGCCGATTCATTACTGGGTTTTCAGTACCGTACTATACACGTATTACGTATGTACTGGTATTGGTACCGTTTAGTATCGATAGGAACTGGGCATGGCTGCGGGGTGATCTTTTGTGGCAAGGTGATTTGCATATGGACTGGGCGTGACTCTTGCAGAAGAAACACTACAGTGACTGGACAGAGTCAGGATTGTACACAATGAAGCCCATCATTCTCTACTCGCACCGTAAGCAACCCCATCCATCAGTCTCCAGCACCACCAAGAACAGAAAGAAAGCTTAACTAAAGTACGAGGCTCTCAAATACAACAGCATTAGGAACAAATCCATGGAAATGTGCCATTATCCTCGAAGAGCTCCATCTGCCATATGAAACGCGATTCTTAGACCCCGTCGATGTGAAAAAGGCTCCATACACAGACTTGAACCCCAATGGACGGGTTCCATGCATCGAAGATCCCAATACGGGGATGGTAATATGGGAGTCCGCTGCAATCAACGAGTATCTTGTCCAGACTTACGACAGTGCAGAAACGCTATGGTATTCCAAGGGTCCAGAGTCCTTCCACATGAAGCAATGGCTGTACTTCCAGATGTCTGGCCAGGGCCCCTATTATGGGCAAGGTGAGCGAGATGGCTTTTTCTTTTCCGTCTGGTTATCATAGACATGCGAGCCAATTATTGACTCTGGTGCCAGCTGCATGGTTCGTCTTCCGACACTCCGAATACCTACCTTCCGCCATCTCTCGGTACCGACAAGAAATCCGACGAGTAATCGGGGTGCTAGACTCTGCTCTTTCAAATAGAGTATATCTAGTAGGGGACCGCTGTACAATTGCTGACCTGGCTTTTGTTACATGGGACGAGATGGTTGGTGATATATGTGAGGGCGAGCCGTTCATGGCGACATTGGAGCAGGACTGTCCCAATTGGACCTTGTGGCGGCAACGGCTTCAAGCACGTCCAGCGGTGCAGCGAGCTTTACAAGCACGATCCAAGGCATTGGCGGATGCAGGGCCTAGTATAATACCCAAAAAGGTGGAACTTGACATCGAAGCTGGAAAGTGACCGATGGTATACCCCTCATACTACACCGACTATAATACGTCCATATAAGAACTATGAACAGGCATTGTAGCTCCGTGTAGGGTAGATAGCATTTCAGAGTGTGTGTAGTTTTGTATTGTTGAATTGTGTCTATCGTCAAACTTGTTTATGTAAAGACCCCTCATCAGCTGAAAACTAGCTCTTCTCTCGTTCTGCTTGCTTGTTCTCGAGCAAACCGCGCTCGAATCTTCTGCAATTTCCCAAAATCGCGAGCAGCATGCCATTTAGGAGAGAATCCCTCGATTCGTTTAGACGGGTCACTGGAATTGAGCCAGTTTACTATCTCATCCACATATGAAACTTCTTCATCCTGCCGCGCATTCATCATTCTCGTTGCACCTCTTTGAGCTAACCGCTCTTCGTACAACCGTCTCATTTCCTGTTGGCTGGGTAATCTCGCTTTGCCTGCGAAAGCTGCAGCAATCGCCATCGCTTGAAATTCGAAGAATGAAAAAGTGGCGATGAAGAGTGAAATCCCTACAAATGCCAGTGTTGGATCAGGCACGTAAAACATATCCTTGTGTAGATTCAGCGTGCAGCTTCCATCCGTAACGAGGACTTTCGAAGCATCGAAATCTGAAGCACCATTATCTGCGTGCAATTCTGGCATGAATGGATATGCGTAATGGTATCCGGTACAAACAATCACGCTGTCAATATCGCCCAAGATAGTACCATTCTTGAGAGTCACGCTTCCCGGAAGGTGTGTCATTGAACTTTCAACCTCCCTTTTCAAGAGATCAAAAGATCCTATCTCCCCAATTCGTTGGCAGTTGTCCGGAAGGAAATCCAATGGAAGATCAAAAACAGTTCCCCGTCCAGACTGATAAATCTTGCGAGCAAAAGGACCAAGCTCCCGTGCGATTTCTGTGGATGACGTGCCAGCGCCAACTAATAAAATGTTCTTTATCATGGCGATAAGTCAGGTCACATATATATTCATGGCCTTGGGGAAAAAGCCGTACCTTGTTTGTATACTGCTCGGGATGTCTATATGACTTGGAGTGTATTATGCGATTAGGATATGTCTCCCTCCACGCAATAAGACCTGGAATAGTCGGTAGTCGCGGGGTGTTATAATGTCCTGATGCTACAACAACGGCATCGAATTTCTTCTTTCCTCAGTCAGTGATCTTTCTTTAAAGATTTTTAGCTGAGAGGTGACTCTTACCCAAACCCGTTCGACCATTTTGTATGATTGGCCCTCGGATTCCTCAGATCCCGCCGGAGTCAGAGTTCCAGTTGTTACTACCCATTTGTCCTCTTCTTTCTTCACTTTCTCTACCAAAGTCCGATAATGAACTCGGTCCTCAATCCCGACTTGGGATGCTACGTCTTGAACATATCCCAGAATGTTACGGTGAGTAGTCCATTCGCTCTCATGGTCAGGACTGTTTGGAGTCGTAATATGAATTTTCCACGGCCATGGGAAATCCTTTAGTTCAATTGTTACTAATGAAAAATTGTTTGTCAATCCGTCGTAGCACGCTCCAGGAGGAGCAAGCCGTAAAGCTTCCTCAGCTAAAATAATCCCATCCTTTTGGTGATCCTCTTTGTACCATGGACACAGTGCCTGGGCAGTCTCAAGTGGTTTGGTGACTGAATATGGAGGCTCAGCTGCCCTTCTTTCGTCGTATAGCCTTTGATTTACTGTTGGTCAACCACAACATTGGTACTTAGGGATTTGTCTTGCTACTGACCACACGCCGCCTGGCTCTTCATTTCGCTCAAACACGGTCACGTCAAGACCGGCTTCCAGAAGATACTTGGTCGTCAGAATACCGCTGATCCCGGCGCCTATGACCGCAACAGAGCGAATATCGCTCAATCGCTGCCGTTCATTTGCCATTATGACTGGAAATAACCGATGAACAAACTCGGACTGATCTCAGAGTGTGGGAGAGAGACATGAAAAATACCTACACCTGCTCCTTCGCATCTCTTTGATATGCTGAAACGATAGATAACCAAATTACGACTAAAATACATCTCGTCTAGTACGTAACAAGAGTAAGAATGGTTGTGTTTTGTTACGGTATTTGGGAATTTCCCCGCCACTAGATGGGGATTTGACCCACCGAGCATGGGGCTTTCCACTACGTACGTAAATGTTGATTACTGTATGTGCACAATGATGGCTTCACTTAGTGCTTAAAATTGACCTCCGAATCCAAGGTTATACTGGAGACTCGAGTAAGCTACCAAATCGATTCATGTTGTTGACAATTCCTTCTTCACGTGGATTTATCGACACCACCAGAAAGATCGTCCGTGTATTGGGGAATACGCACGACCAGAGCTCATGGATACCATTTTGTTAAACGCTCTATCTCTAGACTTGGTCACAGTTTCGTCGATAATACTTGGTCCAATTGCATTTGTTCTTCTCGCCACAAGGTGCTATTCATGGCTGTACTCTTTTCCAGCCAAGCCATATACCGGCCATGAACCACCTCTCGTTCCATACTACCTCCCCTACTTGGGACATATATTCCAATTCCTAAGTAACCCTGGTGCCCTAGTGCAAGAATGCAGGTAATTTGCACACTTTTCCAGGCAGCTTCATATGTTGGTTGTTAACATTTTTTCTACAGAAAGCAATACCCAAACACGCCGTTCACACTGCAAATGCCGGGAGCCAAGTTCCATGTATTCAGCTCTCCAGACACTGCATTTTCAATATTTACCAAACCTCGGGATTTTATTTGTGAGCCTGTCGTATCCTCGATGATGAGCAATGCTCTCGAATTAGATGGAGATGATCTTCTGAAATTCGATGTGCCAATCTCCCCGCATCGCAAATCTCCGGAGTTCACGCTAGCGCAACAGGAGTCATATGTATTCGTCATGCGAAATCATGCACTATATCTCAAGTTTCTATCTGGTAAACCTTTAACGTCGATCATGGAAATATACACCAATAAATTTCTGTCGGTGACTAGCACGGCTATTGCGATAAATATGGCCGCAACAGCAACGCAGTCGATGTATCTTCACAAGACGCTGCAGAAGCTAGTATTTGATACTTCCTGCATAACATTCTTCGGCAACCGTGTTCATGAAATTTGCCCGGATATATGGGACAATTGGAACTCGTTTAACGAGGCTGCCTATATAGGCGTACGGTCGAGCGCCTCATGGTATCTACGTCCGTGGACTCTTCGTGGAAGACGTCGCATGCTCGAGGCTTTTGATACTTGGTGCAATACTGAACTTGCGCCCTGGTCAGAGGAAGATGAAATTTGGAATGAGAAATGGGGTGTTAGACTCAACTGGGAGCGCGAGAAGATGGCACGAGATCACAATATGTCTCTTCGCGGACGATCTTGTGTTCAGGTTTCTTTTCTCTGGGTGTAAGTGAATTCTTATTCCTCGGTCTCCTATTTTTTTTACTCTCAAAGTGAGAGAGAAGAAAAAATAACAATTGGCATTTCATATATAGAATCATCACAAATGCCGCACCTATGCTTACATGGCTTGTCACTGCTCTCTTGACACACCCCGAGCACCTACGAGAATTCCGATCCAGAGCAGAACAATATATTTCCACTTCAAGTGGAGAGCTACCAAAAAGGATCGAATTTGATATCCCATCCTTCTGTGCCGATCCATACGTTCAAGGGGTCTGGAAAGAGGCCTTGAGACTGGGCGTGACTAGTGCTTCAGCGCGAGTTGTGACGCGTGACTCTGAAGTAGAAGGATATACCGTGAAAAAGGGAAGCGTATTATTGCTTCCATCCAAAACAATGCACTTCGATGAAGATATATTTTACGACCCCGAATCATTTAACCCATGGCGATGGGTTTTGAAGGATGAGAAAAGCCCCTACGGCGAGGCCTCTCCTGAGCAACTTCAAAAACAGAACAAAGGTTTCCGGCCCTTTGGAGGTGGCACTGGTGTCTGTTCAGGAAGATTTATTGCGGAGCAAGAAGTAATGATGGGAGCGGCGGTTTTGCTTCATTTTTTTGAATTCAGATTTGAGCAAGACCAAGTGATTCCAACACCGAATTTGAATCCAAGAGGACTGGGCGCTATGTATCCCCTAACAGATCCAAAGGTGAAAGTTAGTTGGAGAAAGGATGAAACGTAGATAGTAGTTTTCAACTTTTGAATCTTGTTCATATTCTAGCACTTAGTTCTCTGTAGCATAAACACAATCTAACCGCATACAAGGCATCTCTATGATTGTAGCTGCACCAGTTTACTGACAGAGGCAACCTTGTCACTCAGAGTAGCTAGACTGTCGGTTCCCATAATCTCCAGCAACGGCACTTCTGCACCTAGATCCTTGACAAGCCATGTTCTAAACTCCATAGCTACCAGACTATCAACACCATTGCTACTCACGCTCTTATTTGAATCAATATTATCCACAGGTATTGCTAGTAACGACGCAAGCTTATGTCGGATTCCATCACGCGCAATACCTGCCGCTTCCTCTTTACTTGTAGCATAGGATAGTGCAACAACCGCCAAATACGCAGGATCTTCGCCCTTGTTGTGCCGATGTGAGATTGACGTGGTGTTGAGATGCGTGAAGAGAGGATAGCTGAGATATGTCAACGGTGGGACTCCCCTCTGTCTGAGATATTCGGCGGTAGTTAGTCCGACAATCAGCTGGGCGCGCTCTGGGCCTTGCTCGCGCTTGCTGCGAGGGTCAATAACATATTCCATTAATGTGTGGATCTCGTCTTCGCGAATAACTTCAAGGACATTGGCAAGTGTAGTCATGTTTTCACGATGCTCTGCCACGTATCCAACAGAGAGCACGGTGCCCAAGTCGATACTTGTTGCAGGCAGGTTCTGCGCAATCCGGTATCGCGCAAGAGAGTCCTGATAGGTATTTCCTGCAGCATAGTTGGCTTGGGATCGGTTACCTAGGATCCCAGTTGCCGAGGATAGCATGACGAAAAAGTCCATTGTGCGTGGTAGATATTCGTGAAGATTCCATGATCCCTGAACCTTTGGACGTACAGCTGTCTGGAAATCTTCATATGTCATGTTTTCAAACATCCCATCCTAGAAGATATTTGTAATTAGACCAACGGTTGTATGCAACACAACATGAGAATGGATATAGATAACTTACTCGGAGAACCATCGAACCCTGGATGCAGCCCTTTATTGGAGGTAGCGTGTTTGTGACTTCGTCGACGACAGCCTTGACGCGCTCACCATCAGCGACATCACAAGCAAATATGTGCGCCTGGCAACCTCTGCTGTTAAGATCATCGAGCATCTTTTGTACCGACTCGGTGACCTTCCCGGTTCTTGATAAAAACACCAGGTGTTTTGCTCCTTTGGACGCCATCCATTGACCGATGCTTCAACCAATACCGCCCAGCCCACCAGCTAAGAAGTAAGTGGCGTTACTATCAAACTTATAATTTGGAGGCTGCTGGGGCACAATGGGAACGATGTCCGTTGGAGATGGCACAAAAACAATCTTTCCCATTCCCCGTCCGGACTGAAGCACACGCAAGGCCTCTTCGATCCTCTCATAGCTCATCACTTGTGTAGGTTTGGCTTCCTTGATTTTACCTTCCTCGTAAAGTTTCACAGTCTGCCCAATCAAACGTCGGAAGAGTAGTGGCTTGTGTCTCATCATCATGGGCAACTCCACGCTAGCCATCATTGCTTGACGAAGAAAGGGGGCCAGTTCAATACGACCTCCGCCCTGGGAATCCTTTTTACCGATCTCGATAAATCGTCCAAATGGAGCGATGATTTCCCAGGACTTTCTAAGAGCCTCCCCGGAGAGAGAGTTGAGTAGCACATCAACACCACGATTGTTGGTCATTCTCATAATGCCCTTGGCAAAGCTGAGGTCTCGGCTGGAAAAGATATGATCTTCTTGAATGCCATATTCAGTCATGAGCAGATCTCTCTTCTCCGGCGATGATACTGTTGCAAAAATCTCTGCTCCCACATTCTTGGCCAAGTTGATTGCAGCCTGTCCAACACCCCCTGCTGCGGCGTGAATGAGAATCGTTTCTCGTTCGGATAGATTTGCAATGTCGTACAACCCATATATAACTGTTGAATAGACACACGGTAAACCTGCAGCAACCTCATAGCTAAGACTGCCAGGTATTTTTACCACATTCTGCCATTGCACCCTTCCAAAAGTATGGAAGCAGCCCACTGACTCAAATCCACACATATATACAACTCGGTCGCCAACACTTAGGTCAGGCACTGCGGACCCAACACGAGACACGACACCGGCTGCTTCGTTACCCATGGAGTACGCCATGTGCTCTCCCATGGCAATCATAACGTCTCGGAAATTCAAGCCCACTGCTTTAATCTCTATCTCCACCAGGTTATCGTCAAGCGGCTCGTCGTACACTGTATCCGTAACAAATTCTATCTTGTTCAGCATACCCGGTGATGACGTGCTAAGCTTTATAGGGCGTCCTGCCTCTCCTAGCGGTTGCATCTTGGGTGTTGGTCTAGCGAATTTGGAGTGTAGGAAATCGTTCGAGAGATGAGATTCGACGAGACGGCTGGTGAGGATAGTTCCATTCTTCAAAACGTATTCGGCATTTTTCCTACTTCCCGCTGCTCCTTTGAGAAACTGATTATCAAACACTCTCATTATTTGGGGCACCAAGTAGTTCACTGTGGGTCGGGGCTCGGATATTGATAGTGGTATGAGGCTTGCTTCGTCTATATCTCGTTCCCATCGAATCGACCTCATCATACCGGTTATCATTCCCAATCTTGGTTGATATTCAATATCCCCAGTGACCCACAGAACACCCGCTGCGTAGGACAATAGGTGACGAATGTGGAGATACTCCTCTTCGCTGAGGTGAGAAAGTGTCTCTTGGTCTAATTCGAGCAGGCAGACGCATATGCTTCTCATAAGTGACTCTTCACTTGTGAGGGCATTGTAATCAACTATACGACATGTTGAACCTCCAGTTCGACTTCTTAGTGCTTGCTGGATAGCATCTACAAGGTCCGGTGATGAATGACTGGACGTAACAATCACAACGTCATCGGTTGTCAACTTCTTTGCACTTTCAGCCGCAGTAGCGACGAAAAGGCTCTGTGTGTGAAGGTCAGGGTTCTTTCTGTCTGGAAACTGCAAATATATTCCGTCAAATCCAGCATCCCGAAGATGAGCTTCCCATTCTGCAACGGGAACCCATGGACTCCAGACTCGGCTTGGCTCAGTTCCTTGCCACCATCCCGGCAGTTGGCCAAAGGCCAGCGGTGACCATAAGAAGTTTTGTCGAACACCTTCTTGCAACAAAAGCTTCCCACCTGGCTTAAGTAGAGCGCAGACATGGGACAGAGTCTTTTTCAAGTTGGCTGTAGTATGAACTACATTACCGGCAATCACCAAATCATAGCTGCCGACTGCGAGGCCTTGGCCAGCCGGATCATGTTCAGCGTTATAAACTTTAAAGTCGACAATATCGCTCCAGGCACTGAACCTTTCTTTGGCCTTCTCAAAAAACCCAGCCGACACGTCAGTGAATGTGTATTGAATAACTCTTGAGGGCAGTGTAGACGATGTGTCATCGTTGCCAAGAGGACTCAGCTGATTGAGAACAGCGGCGGTTGAAGCACCAGTTCCTGCGCCAATTTCTAAAACTCGCAGGTTTGATGAATTGCGGTAGACATATTTCAGATACTCCTCGAATAATTTTGGAATATTTCCAAGTCCCACTGCCTCGTCGTAAACGCGATCAAGGAGGTCATCGCTAAACATGACATGCAAGGGATCTTTCTCTCCTTTGAGAAATGGAACAATGTTGGAACCCATGCGTATTGCAAGAGCTCCATCGCCGTTGTGCTCTGCAACTTCTTTGAAAATCTTTTGCTTGACGTCCTCATCGCTGGCGCTTTCGCTCCATTCCTTGTGGGAGAGATGAATTATCAGGTCTTTTTCTAACCGATCCTTCTGATATAATAACCAATCATAGTATCGACGCACATGTCCTTCGAGGGTGCCAGGGTCAAAATCTGAGGTTAACTTCTCTAGGGCATCGGTCACATTGAGCATAACAGCCAGTTGTAGCCGATTAATCCAATACAAGTATTCTGCGTCGGCCTCTGGGGTAGATGTTGGAACATTGGAAAATGATTCCTGTGTCAGAAAGTCTGCATCATCAACCCATTCAATGGTGTGGCACAGGTTTCGTGTCTGCAAATCTGCCGTCACATTCGATTCTAGTGGCGTTGCTCGGAGTCCGTTGATAGAAACCAGGCCTTGTTGGCCTTCATTGTCCCATACCATAATATCGGACTGATATTTTTCGTATGCAATCATCGCTGACTTTCCAAAACCTTTCATCTGAGTTCCTGCTGTTGACTGAATCTTGGCTGAAATCCAGACTTCCTTGACGAATACTGGAACAATTGCACAGTCCAAAGTCGCTCGACCAGTGAGGTCAAGCACTGACAATAAAAAGTGATGGAACATGCTGTCCATAGTGCTGGGATGAATAAGGTGCGGGTGCATATACTGCTTAGGCATCGCTTTGGCAATATCTGGGACCGTAATAGTTGCAGCAATTTCTCCCCGGTTCTCGCCGCTCCCTCTCACATCTCCGAGATTTCTAAATAGAGGGCCGAATGAAAGACCAGTCGTAACAAGGTTATCATATACACCATCAATGTCCATTGGAGATTGACATTTTTCAAAAGTGTCTTTCAGTGTATCAAGCCACTTGGCAGTATCGTAATTCCCTTCACGGCCATTGTCGATTGGATTTGTTTTGGTCTCATACTCAACAGATATATATCCCGTACAATGCTCGACCCAGGCGTCTCCCACAGGGTCATATGAAGAAACCGCGAAGCGATTCCATACCGAAGAAGACCATAGACTTGCTTCGTCCATCTTAGCAATGGACAAACTTGTCTCTACTCCTTCCTTGGAATCAGGGACTATTAAAGCACGCTTTATCGAAACGTCCTTCAAGCGGAATCCAGTGATTGTCAAAGTGGGATCGGTAATTTGACGGGAAGCCTCGATGGCCATAATAATATAGCCAACGCCAGGGTACACGATGCTTTCAGTGACGACGTGATCGCGTAGCCATGGTTGCTCGCTGGGGCGGATGATATGTCGCCAGCGGGGGTTCTCGTCATCCCAATCAGTAACGGGGGCGCCGAAGAGATCGTGTCTTGGATGTTTTCTGAGGCGAAAGTTTCTGGCCAATCTACTCTCGTGTAAGATACGCTCGGTATGATCAAAGCTGTATGGTGGAAGGTCAATGAGCATCTTCGGTGGCTTCCCTCCGAGAGTCTGGTTGATTGCTTGGAGCTTGACAGGAAGACCGCGTGTGGCCAAATATCCAGCGGCGTTAAGAATCACATTTGTTCCTGGGGCGGTCCGGTCCAGGAGATTCATATAGGCCACCGAACTTCCTCGAATCTGTGTAGCCAATGTCTCTTTGATGGCACTTCGCATAGCACCATGGGGACCGATCTCTAGCATTACATCAACAAAATATTCCGAGTCAGTATTGAGTTGTAGTTTGGCCTTCTTTTCCTCACGCCTATAACTCATGGCAACCAAGGCGTCGGCAAAACGAACCGGTGACACCATATTGTCAACCCAGTACTGAGCGTCAAGGAATTTTTCGCTAACTAAATCTCCAGTGACACTTGAGTACATCGATACATCTTGGAAGATGCTGTTTGGAGCCTCCGCGGTCAAATCACCCATTCCATCTAGATACTCTGCGGCCACCATTTGCATGTGTGCAGAATGATACGCATTGGCAACGTTGAGCTTTCGAGCGAATACTCCATCTTTGTCTAACAAAGCTTTCAATGCATCGATTTTATGCTCGTCCCCGGATATGGTGTTGTTTGTAGGGCTGTTGTAACAGGCGATTATCAGTTCGCCAGTTACATCTTTGTTCACTTGCTCGAGATATGGTTTGATATTCTCTGCCGAAAGACCAACGGCGAGCATGGAGCCGGTGACATCGAGTGTCTTTGCTGACGCAACCCCTCTCCAATATGCAGCCTTCCAAGCTGAATGCCGGCTTATTTTACCTGCGGCGTAGGCGGCAGCAATCTCTCCAGAGGAGTGACCCACTACACGAGACGGAAGTATATCCCAGCTCGCAAGTAGGTCGACCAAAGCAATTTGCAGGGCAGCACAGCATGGATGTGACAATGACGGTGTGTTGACACGCGACTCTTCCTTGGAAAGCGATAGCTCGTCGAGTACTGACCATTCTGCTCCTATAGACCTCATATACTCGGAAGCTTCCTCCATTCTTTGACGATAAATAGGGAATTCTAGGAGTTCATTCCCCATGTTGTACCATTGAGCCCCCTGACCGGTAAATACATAACCAATTCTCGGTTTATTGCCAGCTCGCGTGGACTTTAATGAATCGAGGTGTGTAAGATTGTCAGATAGATCCTGTAAGGAGTTTGCGATAACGAAAGATCGCCAAGGGAAGGACGATCGTCGGCCCGAGAGAGTAAATGCCAGGTTCTCTAGGAATTGATCTTCGGTGTATGAATTGAGCAGGCCGGGTTTCTGCAGGTATTTCCCCAGTTTAGTGGTATTGCGTCGTATACCTTGTTCATCAAATGAACTGAAGAGAAAAATATGATTCTTTGGAGCCAGTCCAGAACCACGACCGTTGACCCCATTGGCGACCTTGATGTCATTCGCGGTCTGGCTATTCGTTTGTGTTTCCTCGGTCAATACCACGTTGCCATTAGGACGGGTATCAATTGCAGGTAATTCTAGAGAAGCCAATTTGAGGCCAATCTCATCCCGATTCGGCACAGTCGCAACAGTATTGTGGCTCGCAGAGATGTTGCGAGATACCAGGTAGCTGTATGCATCATCCAAAATGACATGAGCGTTTGTGCCCCCAACTCCAAATGAGTTAACTGATATCCTCCTCACTCCATCTGTTGGCCATGGGGTGTTCTCACGTGGGAATTTCAAATTCCATCTCTTGACAGGCACCTTCGGGTTTGGTTTCTCGAAGTTGACATTAGCTGGAATAATGCCTGACTCCAATATCAAAACAGACTTTATCACGCCCGCAACGCCAGCGCCTCCTTCCAAGTGGCCAATGTTTGACTTGATAGCGCCGATGTACAGCGGGTCAGTCTGGCTTCTGTGAGGCCCAAATATCTTGGCTGCTGCACTGGCTTCAATAGGGTCACCTGCTGAAGTCCCTGTTCCGTGCGCTTCCAGCATTCGCGTATCTTTATAATCAAGGCCAGCTGATTCGTACACGCTTTTAATTAATGCTTCCTGTGCAGTGGCACTGGGAAGTGTAATTCCCGCAGTTCTGCCATCTTGATTTACCCCGGTGCCTCGAATTACGGCCCTGATTGTATTCCCATCACGAATGGCGTCCGATAGTCTTTTGACGATGATGCTGCCCACGCCTTCTCCTCTGGCATACCCATTGGCTCGATGATCGAAGCTGTAACATTTTCCATCCGGAGATAAGAAACCATGATGAGCCATTCCCATAATATCGATGGGATTTGCCAGGTAGTTTGCCCCGGCGACAATAGACTAAAGAGATATTATGAGCACTGTGCATTGTTACAGGAGTCTGGAATACTGACCATTTTACTTTCACCTGTTTGCAGACTAGTACATGCCAAATGCAATGCCACCATGCTACTCGAGCAAGCAGTATCGATGGTCATACATGGGCCTCTGAGATCGTAGAACCAACTAACACGGCCAGCAATGATGGAGTTTGTGGTGCCTTGCGGTTTATATTTGAGAGTGGTTTCCGGATCCATGTTCAAGAGCGCAGCATGATCAACATTGAAGCCAGTGGCATACACGGACGTTCGGGAACCTCCGACGTCTTTGATAGGAATTCCTGCATTCTCCAGTGCATGGAAAGTGTTTTCCATGATTAATCGCTGCTGTGGATCAAGCGTGTATAGTTCTGTTTTGGTCACCTTGAAGAATGGCGCATCAAAATTGACGGGGTCCTCTTGCAGGAAGTTTGCGCCTTTGACATGGAACTACAGTATCTCATTAGTCTAAGAACAAGACAATCAAAATAAATGGCAATAATTACCGTTCCTCCATGCTCGGCATCAGGATGATAATGTGCCTTGCTACTAATCCGATCAGCCGGAAAATCGGTCATAGCCTGTCGTGCCTGCAGTAGAAAGTTCCATAGATCTTCTACAGTTCTAGCTTCCTGTGGGAAACGTGCGGCCATGCCTATAATGGCGATAGGTTCTCGTTCAGGGAACCCTGTAGAGGCCATTGTATGCTCATGTGACCCCATTTCGATGTTTTAGGAACAAGAGAAAAGAAAGCAATAATCACGCAATCTCAATTTTCGCCCAGTAGAAGCAGGAAAGGATTTAGTAAGCTGTGACTAAATTAGATAGGTACCCCCCAAAAGATGAACGGCTATATAACAGCTGGCAAGGATGAGCAAGAGCAAGGTTGCAGATTTGTGAGAGATGGTACTTCTTCTGGAATTGACTACCTATGTAAATGAATGTATATTATATACAGTTACAGCACTTTATTTCTACTCCCGTTACACTGATGTATTGAAATACTATGTCTTTTTCAGGACCGTCCAACACAAAAGTCGTTCTTCCAAACCATCTTCAAAACGATCTTGTCTTAAGACACTAGCCTATCTCCACCTATACTTCCGTTCACATTCTGCTCGATGGCGGACCAAAGCGCAGCTACATTCCCTTCTTGGTGGTTATATTTCGTAAGCGGTCCGTGTTCAACGATAAGATAATTGAGCTTGGGCCTATTGAGGCGGGGGTGACAACGTGAGAAAGAAGAAAGGCGGAGATTTGCGCGGGGCCAAAACCTCGAAAAGAAACATCAGATGAGGACCATGGTGGTATTGTTGCAATCAAGGCATCCTTCGTATAATCTATATTGAAACCATGAGCAGAAGATGGGCTTGGCTAAGACCGTGTCCATGTTAGTTCCTTGGCATGTATTCACTAACTGTGATTCGTACCAAGACTTTTCTCTAGTCTTCTAAGGTGTTGTAAATCACTTCCCTTCATAAACTGTTAGCCCTAAACCAAACAGGGGTCCCAGCCAAGGGACACGGCAAACTGTATGTTTCGAATCAAGGCATGAAATTCTTCAACGACCGATAAAATTACCAGGATGTGTCAATAAGACTATTTCACAGACGCACCAATCATTAATGAAGACGTTGTAATTTGAGACTCCTGGGCTTGCAATAGCTCGGGATAGGGTAAGCCCGAATACCCCAATCTAATCTACCACTCTAAATGCGGGGCTGATCGTCGTAACCTTAATTACACGAAATCGCGGCTGTAAATTACGTACCGTACAGTAATACGCTTGAGATACCAGTACAATACAGTTACAGGGGTGTTTCGTTCTCGTACGATAATCATTCATCAGCTTACTATATCCATGCAGGCATCTCTTGACAAACACGTTTACAACTTACGCGTTGCAAATCAGGCCACCCTAATTGATCCATGTGACCAATTGTGTTAGTCGGGGCTTCTTGAAATCCCGAAGAACAGCAATAGCGACTTATCAGCTACCAACTACCGTGCTGGCACGATGTTAAGGAATATCCTATGCATTGCAACAGTTGTATCCTCGTTGTATATTATCAAGTCAAACTGGGTCATATTTGAGTCGTGTCACCAGACACTAGCAGCTTACCGAAGTAGCTGGCGGTACAGCCTTGATTATTACGGCAAAAGTCAACATTTATCGAATTCACTGGAGGCTGATGACAATTTCAATTGGATATTAGAAACAAATGATTTTGTGCCAAATCAGTATCAAGGGACACCTTACGTTTCCAATGGATACATTGGTCAACGTCTCCCAGCAGAAGGTGTTGGGTACTGGATCCACGTGGATGAGGACGGGAAATATATAAAGAACTGTAAGAACCCATTCTAATTTTTCCTTCTTCCATTCAATCTCTTCATTACACAGATTTTGAGAAAGGTTTGGCTGATAATTTAACTTAGCATGGCCATTGGACCAACCAAGATCTACATTTGGAACAATTGCAGGATTCTGGAATCTGCAGGAACGAACCAAACATGTGCTTCTCCCAGATAACCTGAAACGTGGAGGGGAGTCTGTCATCAGTGGGATCGCGGACTGGACAGGATTAATTCTGGTTACCAGTGACAGTCAGATTTATGCGCCAGGGGTCGACAAGGGTACTGTGAAAGCATTTCATCAATCGTTATCTATTCGTAATGGTATTGTGCATACCAATATCACCTGGTCTCCAGGGAATGACGATGATTCAACTCTGTATCAACTGAATTTCACAGTCCTTGCTCACCGAACCCGACCAAATCTTGGCATTGTGAGACTAGATCTTTCTTCGAACGAAGACGCAAATTGCTCATTGATTGATGTACTGGACGGAGCTGGAGCTGTGCGAGCTCGATTTGCAAACAAAGGTTTTGAGCAAGAACGAAATAGTATCTGGACCAGTGTCCAACCGGTTGGTATTGATAACAATACTGCTTATGTCTTCTCAACAGTTACTTATTGGCCTTCTGATTCACAACTTCTGGCCAGCGTTGATAGAACAAGGAAAGATGCGACTTCTTCCCCTTGGGTGTCACATAATCTCAGTACGGTTGCGCAGAGCTGGGATGTCCATTTGAGCAAAGACACACCGGTGACTATAATGAAATTTGTCGGTATAGCTTCCAGTGATGCGTTTCCTCATGATCCGTTTACAACAGCAATGCAAAGCGCTATTGGGGCAAAGAATCAAGGCTGGGATTCCTTAATCAGTGAACACGAGCGAGGTTGGGAGACGACTTGGGACTCTGCCGATATCGTCGTTCCAGGAGATATTGAACTTCAAACTGGAGTTCGCGGCTCACTTTTCCATTTACTGACAAATCTAAGATCTGCAAATGCAGCAGATGAAAGCTGTATTTCAGACAACTCTATTACAGTGGGCGGTCTGTCCAGCGATTCCTATGCGGGCTTGGTCTTCTGGGACGCAGATACCTGGGTATATCCGAGTATGCTGGCTCTTCACCCTGATCTCGCAATGACCATAAATAACTACCGAACGCGTCTGTTACCCCAAGCTATTGCCAATGCGCAGTCATATAATTATTCAGGCGCCCTGTTCCCTTGGACCAGCGGACGATTCGGGAATTGTACTGGCACGGGTGTTTGTAAAGATTATCAATATCATCTGAATACAGACATTGCTTTAGCACATTGGCAGTACTTCCAACACACACATGATGTTCCTTGGCTGAGCGAGAAAGGTTGGCCGATTATCAAGAATGTCGCCGATATGTTTGCTGCGTATGTAGTGCTTAACGAGACGACCGGAGAGTACGAAACTCTCCTTCTCGGAGAACCTGTAAGTCTACAGTTTTCAGATATATCTAGGAATGGCCGTCCACTAACAACAGACTGTTCAGGATGAGTTTGCATATTTCAAAAACAATGGAGCATACACCAATGCCGGGATTAAGAAGCTACTGGGCGAGATTGGGCCTGCGGCTGCAGAACTACTTAACCAGACAATTCCCCAAAATTGGTCTTTGATCGCGGAAAGAATCAGAATACCTATTGACCGTGAAAGCAATATCACGCTGGGCTTTGATGGTATGCAAGGGGACTGGGAAGTGAAACAGGCCAGCGTCGCTTTGATGAATTATCCATTGGATTACCGGATTACCGAGGACCATGCTCGAAATGATATGACATATGTGGGTGTTGTCCACAAAAACTCCAATGAAAAGAAAACAAGTGCTGAATCATCAAATTGCTAGTACTCCGCGAAAAACACCCCTGATGGCCCAGCAATGACATGGTCAATCTTCGCCATCTCCGAAGCCCAGCTCCAACAGTGCGGCTGCGCTGCTTATACGTATCTTCTTCGTAGTGGAGAGCCTTATTTCCGTTCCCCATTCTACCAATTCAGTGAAACTGCAATAGACAACCTCGAAAACTCATCAGACTTCAACCCAGCTTTCCCTTACGGATTGCATCCAGCCTTTCCATTCCTTACCGGGGCTGGGGGGTATTTGCAGGTGTTTACGCACGGGTTGACCGGAATGCGGCCCTACCTGGATTTTCTGTATCTTGATCCTACTTTACTACCCCAGATCCCTGGCGGGGTTATTGTCAAGGGGTTAAAATGGCAAGGCGCGAGCATTGATATCTCGATTCAATTAGAGGAAACAACCATAACTCGACGACGATTGTTCACTTTCGCTGACAACCTCCCCGTAACGTTACATATTGGTGATCGACATGCCGACTACAAGCTACTTGCTGGTGAATCATTAAAGGTGCCGACGAGAAGACCCGATCTAAATTCCACCCTATATGATGGGCAAGTCAACCTGGCACAATGCAAAAAGGTTACCTCCAACAGTGAGCCTGCTGAGCAAGGCTGGGTCTTTGGCAGGTATCCGGCGAGCGTGGTGGATGGATCAAATGCGACTGTCTGGCAGCCATTGGCGACAGCGAGGGCGTCCATTAGAGTCGATCTGGGGTATGCTGTCGACGTATCCGGAATGATTATTAATTGGGGCTCAGCACCGGCGCGAAGTTTTTCAGTGCATGGTTATGAAGATGTCCTGGAAGATACAACAGGAACAGGGACAGCGAAGACCTTGCTCTACGAAACGAGTCACGTCAATATATCCGCCCCCTTTGATCCTAAAGATGTATTCAAGGTCCGAATACGAGAGGGCAACACGACGGTTGTTCACTTGTCTCAACAATTCCGAACAAGAGAGATCAGTCTGACAATTGAAGGAACGCAGGGCGAGGAACAGCGATTGGGAGCTACGGTTGCTGAACTGATTGTTTTCTAGGTTCAATCCGGTTGAATTCCAACAGTGTGCGCCTCGCCATGCTTTCAATTTATCAGCATGCTCTACTTTATGAACTATTTCTTCATGGACTGCAGACAAGGGTTAGGGTTAGAGTCTGGATGATACAGCTAGCCAATCATGCCTAGCCATCAGAATGTGGGGCCTGTTTTTTAAGAAATATGATACATCTCATCTGGTACCTAATCTGTTTCTCACACCGCAAATCTCATGTCTTCCACTCTGTATTTGTATCCTTGCGTTCATCATGGAGCCAAACGAAGATCCAGATCTTCTACGAGCCATCCAAATTCTCCATAACTGCACGTACGATGATATTGTTCGTCATGGTCAGCACATAGACATTTTGTTGGATCGTATTGGGCCCCTCTGGGGTTGGTCCAACGTGAAAAAATCACCCATGCTCACCGCCTCTGACTTGCTGAATAACATAGAAGAGAATTTAGCAAAATTTCGGGGGCCCTTATTCGATTGGAATATCACCGAAGTCGCCATCGATGCTCTGCAAAAGAAGATTACGTCCACGACAGGGGACGCCAGCCTTGCTTTTTACTCACTGGGCGTTACACCAACTGATTCAGATCTTATACTCTACATCCAGTGCGCACTATACCATACTAGTGCCTGTTACGGATCAGACGATCATCTTGCGATGCAAAAAGAGCGTGCACAAAGGTTTTACCAAGGAAAGATACCTGCATATTTCGACCGAGTCAAGGTCAATGCAAATAACAAACACACCATGAAAAGTCTTTTTCAACGAGGATCCAAGCTTGATTATTTGCAGCAAGTCACTGGTCAACCAGGCATTGCCATTTTGATTGCTCCAGTATTTGCTTCGTCAAGTAGGAAGTTTACTGGAGAGAACTTGAACAAGTGCCGGTCTTGATCGAACAGTATCCTTTAGTTTTGGGGAAGCTTCGTGACCTTAATTATCGAGCACAAAAGTTGAATGCCGAGTACAAGTAAGTCTAGTCGACTGGCACTTGGTAACAACAGTAATTAACATATCGCAGCAAATTCTTACATCCACCAGAATCGGGGCATAAAAAGACAGATATCGACTTCTTAGTCTCTTGATACCAGGGTTCAAGAGTGAAAGAACCTTGAGAAATGATCATCATTCCGCCCTCGAACAGTAGGGCAACGTTACATTGGTGTAGGACAAGGACGAACAAACAGTGCAGTGATCATAGCCATGGCTCTTGTGATTAATCTTTCATGATTCAAGGCAGGCAGAAGTCTGTTTGAGAATGCCGAGATGTAGGACCAAAAGAGCAATCCCTCGAAAAAGTCACCTTGTGTGACGTCGCCGTCTGATGCTTGTTGAGGTAGCTCTGCAATGTACCTAGGTAGTACAGAGCTGTCAACGTATCTAGACTAGAGTTGAAATTCACTATTGCTCTGCATATGGACTGTTCACATCAAGTGTTTTTTTTTTTTTTTTTTTTTTTTTTTTTTTTTTTTGGTATTTCATTGAGTATCAAAGGCTGTAACCAAAAACATACGGAGCTAGGCGATGTTGAAGAGCCGTGCCCTCCTAAACAGAATCCCTAATAGACAATGACAGGACTTCTAGGACCCCTCTGGTCTGTTACACTCAACAATTATTTGGTCCACACTTATTGCTGATAAATCTGAAAGACTGCCCTTCAGGAATTCTCCAGCAACCAACACCAAAACCTTTCGGGGTGCATGTACTTTGGCATGGGCAGTTTGGACCAGGAGAAACTATAAGGCTGTATTCACCAGTACGATGTCCGTGAACCAGGACAGATTTGCGACCATATTCATTCCAGCATGCATTGTCGCCTGTGGCGAGTGAAGCGCCACAGTTTACTGAACAATTTTCGTCGTCGCAAAACTGGGCCCATCCTGATGTTTCCATATTGGCGACGAGTGTGGCAAGGGAGAGTAGGGCTAGGATGGATTGAGCTTTGAACATCATAATGGCGCTGTATTCATTAGTTTCATCTCTCTCTGAGTAACTCGGACAGATCGCATACAATATTGGATATGAATTTCAGTGGTCTGGGATGAACCAATCTGTAACTATAAGTTCATAGAAGGCGCGGAGGAAACGTTTGGATTCATAGAACATCGTCCAACAGATGGGGGGAGAATGCAGTCTTATATATTCAGTTGCATATAAAGCCATGCTACTCTTTGTGGTGGCTGTATGACATTAGATATGAATTGGATACAACATAGAATTAAATGTAACCAAATCTTAGACTCCACGACGGATGTTTGGGCGAAACGTGCATCTAACAGTGCAACTCATATATAAGCTGAATATTAGAATTGTCTGACGTTGCAAACATTCTTGATCCCGTTTCTGGGGGGAGATGCTACTCTGTGATATACGGACTGTCAAAGGAATAGCATAGTGTTACGGCTTCAACAAAGGGGGCATTCGTTGCAGCTACCGCTGGCCCAATCTGGGCCAGGAATACTAATGCGTCCAGCTTCTGGTTTGACGTTGCATTCACAGTTGTAACGTAGCCTCAGGAAACAGGAATCAAGTCGAGAATAGGATTCCCTAACCAAAACCCTAACAAAGACATGTCAACTTGTGTTACAGGTGCTTTGACTATGTAGGCCAACGTTTGCCATACCATGCCGGCTACCGCGCTTGTCTATCCAACTGATTGAGTCCACACGCTCACAAAATCTAGGCTGTGACACTATCCTTCCTAAAAACCGGCTTTTCACAGGACAAAGAAAATATTTCATATAAGAAGAATTTCTCCCCGCGCAATATCTATGCTGTCCGGTCCGGGGCACGCGGCTGACCCGGCAAACACTTTATCCGCCCCCGCAATTTCTAACCCTAAGAGTATGTGTGGGGATTTTGCAAGGCAATAGAGACTTTTAGCAAACGGCCCCCATGGCAAGGTTCTAGGAAGGCCTTCCGAGTGTAGTTTGGCGGCCATGAACTAATAAATCTGGTAGAAAATAATTGAGCTAAGCCTAATATGGAAGCACCCGCACCTCGTAAATGTGTTGTTACGAAACCAACTTGCATGATACTAGGCAGAAACTAGTACTATTGAGGAAAGGTGCTTAGTTAAAGCAGCTAACACCACGACCAGTCATTCACACGCACTGACACGCAAGGCGGTCACTAAGCAGACGGGCTTATGGCTGACGTAAGGAAACACGTGACCAGTATACACTTGCCAAGGAAGCGCACTGTGTATACCAGTATACATGGGGGATGTATACTGCGGCGTATACCAGTATACACCCAGGGTGTATACTGAGGTGTATACCGGGGACATCTATATAAACACGCTCACTCCTGTACCTAGTTTCTACTTAGCATAGTTCTTTAATCTACGTTACTTTGGTTATACACTGAAAGGGTCAGCAAGGCAAACCATACTTAAAGTATTACGATACTTTAAGGGACTTCTTCTACTATAGTTGTGTTACCAACCCACCGTGACTACTCACCTGTTCGACGTTTACCTACGAGACAACCCTTACCGGACCTCTGTGTGGTCTAACCCATCGTATCGCAGCTCTACACAGCCAGTGACAACTATAGCGGATCCAGGTCCGTGACATGTGTGTTACGAAACCAACTTGCATGATACTAGGCAGAAACTAGTACTATTAAGAGAAAGTACTTAGTTAAAGTAGCTAACACTACAACTAGTCATTCACACACACTAACATACAAGGCGGTCACTAAATAGATGGGCTTATAGCTGATATAAAGAAATATATGATTAGTATATACCTATAAAAATATAGAAAGTATATACTAAAGTATATACTAAAGTATATACTAAGATATATATTAGAGCATATACATCAAGGGAATATATACTAAAATATATATTAAGACTTATTTATATAAACGCACTTATTCTTGTACCTAGTTTCTACTTAGCATAGTTTTTTAATCTAAATTATTTTAATTATATACTAAAAGGGTTAGTAAGACAAATTATACTTAAGATATTATAATATTTTAAAAGACTTCTTTTATTATAGTTATATTACTAATTTATTATTACTACTCTACTATTTAATATTTAATTATAAGACAATCCTACCAGACCTTTATATAATCTAATTTATTATATTATAGTTCTACACAGCTAGTAATAATTATAGTGGATCTAGATCTATAATAAAAGAACTATTGTCTTGATCTAGAACTATAATATAGGATAAATATTATTATAAAAAGCTAATTACTATATTAGGAAAGTATTACTCTATTAGAAAAGCTAATAATAGTAGAGATAACTATAATATTATTAATAAGTACTGCTATAGGACTAATTATAACTACTTAATAGTTAGCTTAATAAAACTAATAGCTATAATAATAAATTGTAGAACTTAAAGTGATCTAGATAATAGGGTATTAATTATAGCTAAAAATTAATAAATCTACTTTATTTATAGGAGAATGAAGGAAGTTAAAATTATTTTTAATCTAGATATAGTTATACTTCTTAACAAATATTTATCTTATTAAAAGTGAGGTAGATAAAATTCTAGCTGCATCCACTTTCCTTAAAGAAGATGTGATGGACTAGTTCAAATTATATATTTAAGTATGGTTTAAAGAAACTGAGGAAGAATAAGATAATAATATTAATAAAATATTTATAGATTATTTTATATTTATATAAAGAATTAAATTAATATTTAGAGAAATTAATAAGAGAAATATAATAGCCTAAAAAATATAGTAACTATACTAAATTATATCTATATTAGACTATACTTCATGATTTTATTAGATTAGTTTACATCTAAGATGGGATAATAAAGCTAAAATAGATTAATTCTATTTAAGACTTAAAAATAATATTAAAGACAAGATTGCTAGGATTCTAAAGCAACTAGTAATCTTAATAAATATAATTAATATAGCAGTCAAACTTAATAATAGACTATATAAACACAGAATGGAAAAGAAGTATAAAAATAAATAGATAAGCTATAATTTAAAGAAAAAAGTTAATTAAGAACAAAAATAATAAAATTTTTATAGACTTATACCTATAGAACTAGATATAATAATTTATAAAAAATAACTAAAGCAGTTATATAATAAAAGCAAAATTAAGTATTATAATTATAATAAGATAAGACACTATACAAAGGAATATAAAAGTCTAAAAAAATAATAATAATTAAAAATAATATAAGAAATCTAATACCTAAAAGTAAATAGCAAAGTATATATAAATGCTAATGATAGTAATAAAAAATAGATTAAAGATAAAGAAGATAACTATAATAATTATAGCAATTTTTTAAGGATAAAAGAAGTAACAAGAATTTATATAGAAATAATATATATTTAGGATTATAAGAATCTAGAATAAGATATATAAATTAAGAAAATATCTAAAATACCTAGATAAAATATTAAAAGTAATAATAGACTTTCTAATATTAAAAATGAAATCCTTAAAAGAATAAGGATTAAGATAATTAAAATATATAATCTAATATAGAACTCTAAAAATAAAACACTAGAAGAATATAATTATTATTATTAATATAATAATATAGATTATTCTAATTATAAAAAACTATCATAAACAGCCTATTTTAATAGTTAATGCTTAATATATCTAAGTGATAAAAAAGCTATAAATTACTTCCTATATAATAATAAAGAAGCACAAAGAACCTAGTATAAATAGTAAAAAGAAAAAGAAGAGAAAAAATAATAAATTAAAAAATAATTCTTCTCTTAGAATAATAAGAAATAACTTAATTTAAAAAAATTATAAGAAATAAACTAGTTATTAGGAATTAAAAGTTAGATAAATTAGAAGTCTATAATAAACTTAAGTATAATTAAGATACCTAGAATAGTTAACTAACTTCTAAAAAATTAGATAATATTAATACTAAAAAAATAAAAATAGGCTTAATAGGAATTAATTAAGAATAAAAATTCCTAAAAAAAGAAAAAGAAAGTAATAACTAATAATAAATTTAAAGAATTCTAATAAGAAATAAAAAAAAAAGATTAAGTATTAAAATACTAAGATATAAATATATAAAAATATTATTATAAAATAATAAATATTAGAATAATATAATAAAGTCTACTAATTACTAAGAAAGTAGATA
Organism: Talaromyces albobiverticillius; assembly: GCA_023721895.2. Taxonomy (NCBI): domain Eukaryota; kingdom Fungi; phylum Ascomycota; class Eurotiomycetes; order Eurotiales; family Trichocomaceae; genus Talaromyces; species Talaromyces albobiverticillius. Next base: position 6,432,066 of record JAMBUR020000001.1, on the reverse strand, counting down.
AATTTATTAAATAAAAAACTAGTAGAGAAAGCTAATAATTTAGATAACTTTTTAGAAAACTATAAAAAGGATTAAGAACTTAAAATAATAATATAAGAATAATATCTTAAGATTAAAATTAACCTACTAGATAGAGAATTAATAGTAATAATAGACTCTAGAGCTATAAGAAACTATATAAATCTAAAAATTAAGAAGAGACTAGGACTCTTAGGAATTAAAAAAAAAAACCTAATACTATTAATAAGACTTAATAGAGAGAAATTAGTAGAAAATAGCATCATAGAAGAAAGTAGTTAGCTTACTATAACAATAAAAGAGTATAAGAAACAGATTAACTTTAATATTATAAGATTAAAAAATAATAATATTATCCTAGAAGTATCTTAGTTAAGGATATATAATCTAGAGATCTACTAAAAGCAAGACTAATTATAGTTAATAAGATATAATTATATAAAGACCTAGACTGTAAAAGCTACTAGATAGAGGTTAATAGAGTTAATAGTTACTATATAAAAAATAATAGTAGCGCCATTCTATTAGAATAAATGACTAGCTAATAAAAAAAATAGTAATATTATTAAAATTATAGAAGAGTTTAAGAAATCTAAAGAAAAGACAAGAACTAAAAAAAAGGTAATATTTAATAAGTTATTATAAGAAATTAAGAGTAGTATAGAAGTAGTACTATTAGAAAAATATAAATATTTTAAAGAATTGTTTAATAGAATATATAAAATGTTACTAAAATATAGTAAATAAGATTATATTATTTTACTTGTTAAAAGCAAGGAACTAAAGCCACAGAAAATCTATTAGATATTATAATTAGAGAATAGAGCTTTAAAAGAGTATATTAAGGATATACTAAAAAAAGAATATATATAATTATTATAATTACTAATAAGATACCTAATATTATTTATACTTAAAAAAGAAATAATAGAATTATAATTATGTATTAATTATTAATAACTTAATAATATTATAATTAAAAATATTTATACTTTATTATTAATTATTAAGATTTAGGATAGAGTCAAAGAGAAGAAATAGTTTATTAAACTTAATATTACAGATGCGTATAATTATCTATAAATTAAAAAAGGAGAAGAATAAAAAACAGCATTTAAAATCAAATTTAAATACTATAAATATTTAGTTATATCTTTTAGATTAATAAATATACTAGCTATATTTTAATAATATATTAACTTAGTCATTAAGAATTATCTTTATAACTTTATAATAGCCTATCTTAATAATATTATAGTATTCTTAGATAGTCTTAAAAATTATATTAAGTATATCAAATTAGTACTAAAGATATTATGCATAATAAAGTTATAAGTTAAATTAAAAAAATATAAATTCTATATCTAAGAAATAGATTTTTTAGGATATAGGATTATCTAAAAAAAGATATAAATTAATAAAAAAAAAATTTAGATAGTTAGGAACTAGCCTACACCAAAAAATGTTAAAAAACTACAATCATTTATAGAAATAATTAATTATTATTAATAATATATAAAGAATTATATAAAAGAAATAGTACCTTTATTTAAACTATTAAAAAAGAAAATTCTATATAAATAGAATAATAAACAACAAGAAGCATTTGAGAAAGTAAAAAAAAAATTTACTATAATACTAATATTAATATAGTTTAATATTAAATTACTAATAGTATTAGAAATAAATATATTAGATTATACTATTAGAGTAGTATTGATCTAAAAAAAGCTAGATAGAAAAAGAAAAATAATTACTTATTACTTAAAGAAATTGATTAATATAGAACTTAATTATAATATCTACAATAAAGAATTATTAGCTATAGTATAAATATTTTAATATTAGAAAGTCTATCTAAAAGAAATAAAATTTACAATTAAAATTATTATAGACTATAAAAATCTTATCTACTTTTTATTAATTAAAATGTTAACCTAAAAATAAGTAAAATAATTAAAAATACTATTATAATATTAATTTATAATTAAATACTGTAAAGGAAAGGATAATAAAAAAATAAATACTCTTAGTAAATAACTAGATTATAAGAAAAGAGTCAGAAAACTTAAACTAACTTTATTAAAAAAAAATAAGAAAGAGCATTTAGAGTATAATCTCTAAATAATTATCTTAATAATAACCATAGAACTAGATATAGACTTAGAATTATAAGATCTTATTATTAAAGAGATAATAATAGATAAAATAATTTAGATAATATTAAATAATATTAATAATAGAATTAAACATGATAAGATAGCTAGTAATAAAATAAAACTAATATTTTAGTATAGATTAATCTATATACTAAAAATAATTAGAGAAAGAATTATTAGAATATATTATAATAATATAATAACAAGATATTTAAGAGTTATTAATATTTTAAAAAAAATATTAAGAAACTATTACTAGCTAAAAATAATTAAGGATATTAAAAAATATATTAAGGAATATAATATATATTAGAAAAATAAGATTATAAAATATTAATTATATAAATAGATATAACTACTTAAAGCATTAGAATATCTATAATAATGGGTAATAATAGACCTAATAGTTAAATTATTAATCTTAAAAGAATATGATTTAATTATAATAGTAATTAATAGAATAATAAAATATACACACTTTATATTAATAATTAAGAAAATAGATATATTTTTATTAGCTAAAATACTACTATAATAAGTATTTTAATATTATAATATACTAGAAATTATAATATTAGATAAAGAACTAATATTTATATTAAAACTCTAGAAATCTATAATAAACTTAATAAGAGGAGAATAATAATTAAATTTAATCTATTACTCTTAAACTAATAGACAAATAGAATAAATAAACTAAATATTAAAATAATATCTAAAGAGTTATATTAATTAAATATAAGATAATTAGACAGGATTATTATCTATAATTTAACTAGTATATAATATATTAAAATACTCTATAATAAGGATAATATCTTTTATAATATATATAGGATAAAAGGCAAGAATACTAAAAGAATTAAAATATAAGAAACTAATAATAGAAATAGCAGAAAGAATAATAAACACTATAAAAGCTATACATCTCTATCTAGAAAGAGAAATAAAATAATAAGAAAAAACTAATTTAAAATAATATAATAAAAAGAATTAAAAAGAACCTAATTTTAAAAAAAAAAAAAAGATCTATCTCTTATAAAAAAATCTTAAAATATTATAACTAAATAATAAACTTAATCACCTATAAATTAAACTATTTAAAATTAAAGAAAAAATTAGAGAAGTTAATTATAAGCTAAAACTATTAAAATCTATATAAATCTATCTAGTATTTTATATTTCATTATTAGAACTAGCTCTATAAAATACTAAAATATAAACTAATATTATTATTAAATAAGAAACCTATAAAGTCAAGAAAATATTAGCAATAAAAACAATAAAAAGATAAAAATACTATTTAGTAAAATAAATAGGGTATAATAAGATAGAAAATATCTAAGAAGTTAAGGAGAACCTTATAAACACATAATAAATAATTAAAAACTTCTATAAGGAATAACTTCACCCAAAAAAGAAAAATCCAAGAATAAAAAATTATTTAATAAAAAAAAATTAGAGAATCCTAATACTAGGAAATTATTAAGAGTAGTATTTAAGAAGTATTTATTTAAAGAAGTTAGAATAGAATCTTTAGAATTTTTTTTATTAAGAATATTTATAATAGTTATATTATAATCTAATATTTTATCACTATACTTTTTAAGAAGTTTTTATTATTTATAAAAGTAAATTAATTTCATAATAATCTTCTATTGTGATTATATTAAATATTATTATTAAAAAAATAACTCTTATTAAAGCTTTAGGGAAGTCTTAAGACTATTCTTAATAAATTTAATATCTACTTTTATTTTTAATTTAGCCTATTAGAGCTTATCCTAATCTTTTTTATTATAGAAATAATATTTATACTTTTTATTATTTTAAGTATATTAAACATAATTACAACTCTTCAAATCTATAACACAAGAAAAACCTTGGCAAATATAGTATAAATATAGATTATCAATTAAAAAACTATTCTAAAGAATATAATTAGCTTAATAATAATATTAGTAAATTTAGAGACTTAGCTCAGATATATTAACATATTTTAGATATTTACCTATAAGAAAGTAGGGTCATACTAAGAATAAGAATAAGTTTTTTTATTTATACCTTTAGAGATAAAGATTCTAAAAGAGAAAAGTAATATTATAAAACTAATTTATATAATACTAGGTAGAAACTAGTACTATTAAGAGAAAGTACTTAGTTAAAGTAGCTAATACTATAATTAATTATTCACACACACTAACATATAAGGCGGTCACTAAGCAGATAGGCTTATAACTAATATAAAGAAATATATAATTAATATATACCTACAAGAACATAGGAAGTATATACTAAAGTATATACTAAAGTATATACTAAGATATACACTAAAGTATATATGTTAGGGGAATATATATTGGAATATATACTAAAACTTATCTATATAAATGCACTTATTCCTATACCTAGTTTCTACTTAGTATAATTCTTTAATCTAAGTTACTTTAGTTATATACTAAAAGAGTTAGCAAGGCAAATTATACTTAAGATATTACAATACTTTAAGAGACTTTTTCTACTATAGTTATATTACTAATCTACTGTTACTACTCTACTATTTGATATTTAACTATAAGACAACCCTACTAGACCTCTATATGGTCTAATCTATCATATTGCAGCTCTATACAGCCAGTGACAACTATAGCGGATCCAGGTCCGTGACAATGTGCCTCGTTATCGTCAACGCCAAAAAACGTCAACACCAAAACACGTCAATTAGGTGCTTCTATATGAAGCTTTCTATACGTTGATATACAGCCCCCGCGGCCTAATGGTCAGGGTATCGCTATCTCTATTAACGTATAGGTGATGACATATTAAGCTTAGTTAATTTCTAAGATAAAATAAAAGAATAACGATCTGATATATATTAATATAAATAAGGGCTTATTTTTTTATATTTAGGAATCCTATAGGGCCTTATTTTTAGTTATATATATATTAAAATATAAAAGAATTAACTTTAGCAAGAAGGGGACCTGAACCAGTGTTCTATAATAATTGAGATTGATTGACGAGGCCTAGTTAACGAGACGTCATTAAATATAGATAATAAGGAGAATATTCTATTCCTAGCTCTAATCCTTTATATACAATAGTGATGTTAATACCTTGCTATTATTTCAATTCTACTTTAAATTAAAATAAATAAAAAGAACTATATTTCTTGGGAAAAATAGTATTTATTATTCTATTTTAATATTAATTTGCTTAATAATATGTGTATTAGAGACTATTTTTAGTAAAATCTTATTATTATATTATTATAGGCAAAAATTAACTATCTGAATAGCTTTGAATATATTAAATTTAATATATTAATATATCTTTTTAATATAGAGCAAGTTAAATATAGAAATTATATATAACTAATATTAGAATAGATATTTGCTATTTTATTTATAAGATTATCTTACCCTTAAAAACTTTATAATTTAGAGTTATTTTTTAGATGTTCTAGTAGTTAGATCTTAATTATTTTTAATAATGTACTTATATATCTATATAACTATTATAAGATGTATTTTAAATAGTATTTATAATTAATATTTAAATGCTATGAAAACTATTATTTATAGATAATAAAGGTAATAGGTGTGATATTTGATATATAAGACTTTATAGATAGTACTTTTTATTTTTTTTATTAGTTTTTAGAGAACTAGTAATTCTTTTACTTGGGCTATAAGAAGCTTTATAGAATAAAGTTTTAAAAAGTAATTGCTCTAGATAGATTATTATTATTATTATTTAATCTATTTAAAGGTAAGATTAATGACACTAATATCTTTATAATTATAAGGATAGGAAAAAGATTATTGATTTTTAATTTAAATTTAAAAATAGAGCTTTTTTTACTAGGTGATATTATTTATAATAGCTCTTCTAAAATAATTATTTTATAGAAGATAATATTATTATTATCTTTAGTAGAAAATATCTTTAATAAATGGGTTTTTAATAACTATATATTAGTAAAGTAATTCTTTAGATTTATACAGTAATATTAGTACTTTAATATATATAATTTGGAACTTAAGCCTCTCTGGATATAAATTAAAGTATAGTATACTATTATTATTCTTTTATCTAATACTTTAATATGCTTCTGTGGGAATAAAATAAGTAAAAAATATAAGATTATATTTATATTAATAAAAATATATCTAAAGCTTAATAGAAAATAATTTTTATATAGAATATTATACTAAAGTTTTTATTCTATTAGTAATTTTATTTATTTAAAACTTTATATCTGATATTTTAATTTCTAATTATTTAATTTAATTTTTTATATTAAAATCTAATTTAAAGGCTGTACCTTCTAATTAGTATTTAGTAAACTTTTTAAAAATTAAATATATTTCTTTTATATTCTCTTTTTATAATAAGATAATCTTTAATAATAAATTCAGCATTATTTGCCTTTATAAAGATATTTTTAGATAAGTAAAAATAAACGCTTTTTCTTTTTTTAGGCTCTTTGATTTAGTATTGATATTTAAACTTAGAGTTAGACTTAATATAATTTAAATAATACTTCTAGGTATATTATAAGTAATAGTTATTTTTAATATATTTATATAATTATTTATTTTTTTATTTTATAATTCTAATCTCCTCTCTTTAGTAAAATTATTAAGGAATTGTATTTATTAATTAATAATTTTATAAAAAGAAAACTTATTCTTGCTAGTATTATTAGTAATATATTTTTTTAAATAAGTTTTTTTTTTAATGATATACTACTTTACTTGTGCTTGATAAGATTTATATATATATAGATGGTAAATTTGTTATTTTAGATAAATAATAATTTACTTTTAGAAAGTAGTAGAATTATTTTTTTTATATTTCTTTTTAAGATTTAAATAAATATTAAAAAAGTTAAATATTTAAATATCTAATAGTATTTTTCTTAGCCTTTTTTTATATCTAAAATTATTAAAAGTTTAACTCTTAAAGTTTATATTATTTTTATTAATTAATTAAGTGTGTAGTAAAAGTGTATAAAATTATTAAGAGTGTAGTAAAGAGTTAAGGCTAGGTATTATTAATATTAGACTTTTTAATATAATTAATTCTTAAATTACTGCCGCTTTTAAATTCTAATTAACTTCGCTAAAGAAATCTATAGTAAGAAAATAGTGAAATAGAATTTATATAGTAAATTATATAATATAATTATGATTTAGATTAATACATTATGTTTTATTAAGTATGTATTATCTATATAAAAAATATTAAGATTTTTTATTAAGATGATGAAAAAATCTTTTTTAGTTTCTACCCCAGGAAAGATGCTTTCCTAGGGTAGAAACTAGGAAAGGTTTTTTTACTGCTTTCTAAATATAGAAGTTATTTTAGGTGATGAGGACTTATAGTTTCGCGAACTAAAATATGTCTATTAAACTACACTCGGAAGGCCTTCTTAGAACCTTGCCGTGGGGGCCATTTGCTAAAAGTCTCTAATGTACGCTATGCTAACCAATACTGACAATTGATCTGCATCCTCGAATATTGCACCAATGGCGTTCTCTGCTACTTTTTACTACGCTAGGAAGGTTCGCTTACACCGGAACACATTCGGATGCTCCGTAGAAGATCCTTCGGCCTTCTCTCCTTAGCTTCAACTCTACACCATTTTTACTATGTTGACTTTTTACGCGACTTAGTCCGTCGGTACGGTCGGTTGACTCGTGCGGGGATTTGTCTGTGCATGGCAAGTAGCGAGACGTAATTCCTATAAGTAAGCCAACTCATCCAGTATTTTTGTCAATTAATGAATGGTTTATTGCCATCTTCACGAGTATCTATTTGACTGATATATTCCAAGATGAAGGTCTTCCAGGCCTTGGCAGCATGCTTCTGTATTGGGCTATCAACTGCTCTCGTCACGCCCAATGTCGAACGAGGCCACAAATCTGACCCCTTGGTGATCCAGACAACCAGCGGAATAGGTGAGAATTTTCTGAGTGTATCAAAAACATAACCGTGATTTTTTACTTACTCTGCTAAAGCCCACGGTGCGGTCAACGCGAGTGTGCCAGGCGTTCGTCACTGGCTTGGGATCCCCTTTGCTCAAACACCACTGGGTTCACTTCGATTTCAAGAGCCTCAGGCGTTGCCGAGCAATGCATCTAGCCGAATCCTGCAAAATCAAGATTTTGGTCCTAATTGTCCACAGTATGAGGCAACTGAAGTCTCTCTTTATACACTCTACCGTCGGGAGTACTTCATACAAGGGGTTAATGGTGACGACTGCTTAACCGTGTCAATATGGGCACCGGAGAGCCCCATCAGTGATTCCCTGCCAGTGGTCATATGGGTGTACGGTGGCGGTGAAACCACCGGCGGCTCTAGCGTTCCATACCAGAACCCCCAGCGATGGGTGGCGCGCACACAAGCCCATATTGTGGTTTCACTCCAGTACAGACTCAACTTCTTCGGATCTCCCAATACACCCCTGCAGACCCAACATCTCGCCGCCTTCGATGCCCGGCTAGCCGTCGAATGGATCCGTGATAACATCGCAGCCTTTGGGGGAAACCCAGCAAAGATGGTTCTCATGGGACAAAGCGCAGGTGGCGGCATTGTCGATTCACTATCCATCGGTTGGCCAGACGATCCAATCGTCACCGGGTTCATCCAGGATTCTGGGTCATCCTGGGACCTGCAAAACCCATACACTGATCCTAACAATGGCAACTTCACTTTTATTGCAGACCAGTTTGGCTGCACGGGAGATGCTGCGAACATGTCGACTTGCCTGAGCACAATTCCCCAAGCTGACATCGAGGCCTTGACTCAATTTTGGGTCGATACTCCAAAGTCACCAAAGCCGGAACTCGACTTCCAGTGGAAGGGAGATAATCAGACTACATGGAACAATTATACGGATGCTTACGTCGCGAGACATGTTTCTCCGCTTCCAAAAATTATTTTGCACAACTTGGTAAGTGATACTCCTCAATCCGACAGTGGCTGATAAGCAACAACTAATATTCGCCCTGGAATAACTTTGCTAATATATTTGCCTGGACAGATGGATGGAGCATCCCTTGCTGATTTGCCACCACCGTACTATCTTGGTCCCACAGCGGCGGCAGAATTAGCCAGCACACTTGCAGTGCGATGCCCATCTGTATATCAAGCCAAAGCTCGTGTCTCGTTGGGATACACCGTGTATCGTGGCATGTATTCCGGAAACTTTAGCAACGTGTGAGTATCTCAAGAACCTACAGTATCGCGTTCCATTCACTGATCACCACGAACAAATGCAGTTCCCCGCTGCCCTGGATGGGTGCATACCACTCATCCGAACTTCCCACACTCTTCGGCACCTACGGTGACATTGGTGGACCAGGCACGGCATTCCAGAATGCCACTAGTGAGGTGATGCAGGACTTCTATCTTGCCTTTGCGAACGATCCCGAGAATGGATTGGCGAAACTGGGATGGTCTAAGTATGACGGAAGTACCATCATGAACCTGGGGGGTATCAACAATGTCACTGGCCAGGAAGAAACGCATTATGAACTCGACGCTTCTGTCATTGAAGATGCTTGTATTGGGTATTATCCTTATTATTTCACGCCTTGAACACACAAGGGTTGGGATATCTAGTGTGATGGTTGATTGATTCATACCGCCTATAGTTCCCTTCACACGAAACTATTGTTATGCACGAATGATTATTTATGACTATCCTACGTAAACTGGACGCACGAGGCGCCACCAGGCCTTGGCAAATGTTTACCCCGCATTCATCGGGGAGTTAGCCTTAGCTTGAACTTCATTCGGAGAAATAACTAAGCTCCGCGGAGTGCGTGGGACAAAGAAAAACGTAGATGTGGAATGCCTGATGACTCCCATATTTGTGAGCGATAAATGTTAGCAATGTAGTGAACTAATCAACGCTTGTATTTTTTTCGTTCTTTTGAACATGCTACCCAAGCACGTTTTTCGAACGGCTACTTGGTACCTAGGTAATATATATCATAGATTATTGTCGAACAGTGGCACATCTAGGTATGAATGTAGTCTCTACCAAGGCAATGAGGCGTTGCATCGCTTGAGTGAATATAAGCAATACACCGATCCAAGATACCTAGGAATATCACCTACAAGATATCAGACCTCAAAGTAACATATTTATCAAAATACGGTTCAGCAGAGTTAAGCTGTTGCCCCATTCCTTCCCAGCAAGTCGACAATCTCAACTTTTTGCCCCTTGATCCATGACTCCACCTCATCATCCTCCATAGGGTCAGCATCTTCCTCTTTGCGATAATAAAAAACACGTTTCTTGAGAATATTGAGATATTGATGTTCTTCCTCAGAGAAAATCCCTTGGGCTCCTTGCAAGGGGGTGGCAAAGGGAATACCCTGGAATGTCTGGTTCACATCAGCCCCAGCCCCGATCAGGTACTCCACCGTTTGCTTTTGGCCGAAGCATGCGGCAGCTATGAGGGGTCCTCCGTATCGCCCAACTGGCTGTTTGGGATTAATGTCTCCACCGGCTTGAACCAGGGCTGCCACAATTTTCTGCGTTCCTGGTAATGCGGCAGCAAGCGCGACTGCAGTGCCAAACTCAGAGCGTTCGAGGTACATGTTCACATCAGCACCGGCTTCTATCAGGACTTCGATATTATAAAACCCCATTTCCCATACTGCTGCTTCCAGCGCGCTTCCAAAATTTCCGTGCTTGACTGGCATATTCACATCGACACCGCCACGTATTAAAGATTGCACAACGTCACTATCACAACCTGCTGCTACCGCAGCCACAAGCGCACTCCCAAATTGACCATTTTCAAGTATCATATTAACATCAGCTCCAGCTTGTATCAAATAGTCAACAAAGTCACAACTGTCAGCACATGGTGATCTGACTGCCGCTGCAAGCGCGCTCCCGAATGGGCCATTTTCAAGTATCATATTGACATCGGCTCTAGCGTGTAGCAAATAGTCAACGATGTCAAACGTATCATCACGACGATATGATTGCACCGCTGTCACAAGTGCACTACCAAATACTCCATTTTCAAGCACCATGTTCACATCAGCACCCGCCCCAACCAAAACTTCCGTAACGTCGAGATCACTGCGATAAGCTGCGGCTGCAAGCATACTGCCATGCATCTTATCAGAGAGGGGCATATTCACATCTGCGCCTGCCTTGACTAGATATTCCAGAATGTGATGCCTATCAACATTGTGGAATGCCACTTCGAGAGCATTGACGTATTCGCCCATCTGAAATCGCATATTAATGTCCGCCCCTGCTTCCTCAACCAGGTACTTGACACTCTAAAGCTCTCCAGATGCAACCTTCATGGCGAGTAAAGTTGGATAGTACTCATCTTTCAGTGGCTGATTTACATCGGCCCCTGCTGCCAAAAGGAGTTTTAAGACTCCAATCCCTTCCTCTAGAGCTGCTATTCCAATCGCATATCCCACTCTTGACTTTGGCAAATGCATGTTGACGTCAAAGTGGGTCTTCTGAAGCAGGTAGCTGATAGTTTCAACATCTCCCGACGTTAGTGCTGCGCTCAGCACATTGTCATAACGTCCTTCCTTTTCTCCTAGCGACATATCCACATCAGCCCCCTCCCCCACTAGATACTTGACAAGCTCCAAGTAACCATGAGATGCGGCTGCAGCAATGGCAATACCTCCATGTTCCCCTTCAAGGCGTAGGTTCACATCTGCTCCTTCTATAAACATCTGAGATATCTTTCTGGACCCAATTTCACAGGAAAGAAACAGGGGGCTTTGACCCACACTATTGGTGCACAAAATATTGATTCGTGTCCGGCCTTGCCACTCGTGAAGGGTGTCCACCAAATCAAAACGGGCCATTGCAAAAATGGGGAAGTCTGCCGGAGAAAGCTGTTTGTAGACTTAAGTTGGCGTGTCTCCATCGAAACAGATAGCCGTGGAGGCCAAATCAGGACGCCAATGAGCACTGCCCCACATTTCAAAGTCGCTCTCGGCTTGTCGATACCACTCCCGATACTGATCACTGCTTTCATCGGGGGGCCCAAGGAAGGTTGTTAATCGATATGCAAGGACCATTTCTTCGGTATCTTGAGCTCTTTGAACATGCTTGATCCAAAAGAACCTCATGTATGAATGAAACGAGCGTTCTTCAGACAAGCGTTCTTCAGACAAGCGTTCTTCAGACAAGCGTTCTTCGGACAAGCGTTCATCAGTTAGGAGGTCATGGTTCTTCAGTGGTATGATCGAAGCCATTATCCATCGGAGAGCACGGTTAGCAAGAATATGATCAGGCTCTCTTAATTTTCCGATCTGAACCCAGACAGTGTCATAAGCCTTCTCGAGATCCTCTGGGAGGTTATCAAGCATTTCCTCTATACTTGAATCCGTTGAACACATCGCCATTTGGTGAATCTGCATAGCTGCCCATTGGGACATGCCTTGACACTTCTGAAGCAACGTATTCATGATTTTGACTCTGAGTCGTCCTACGCCTTTTTTCGAGCGATTTTTCGAAAGCTTATCAAGCTCAGAACGAAGAAACTTTTCAATATCATCTTGATTGTCGCTAGATGAAATGTAAACATTTGGCGTGCTTTCCAATTAGGACTTAATATCGGGATCAGGTCGACTCGAAATAAAAACCTTGACGGTATTCGTAGACTGCGAGATAAAAAAATTCAAGGCATCGATTAGCTCACCTCGATTGTCTTGGTTACATCTAGGGCATCGATGATGAGTATGGTTCTTGAATACGTGTTAAGCGACTCAAAAATCTGCTCCTTGCACTGCTCGAAATGAAAATCGGTGCCTCGAGTCCGGGCGGTGATGTATGCCTTCTTGAGCTTGATACGCATGCACTCAGGGTTACTTTGAGTAGTGGACAGCTGGCGCACGAAGCTCTTGAAGCACTGACAATGGCTGTGTACGCTGGATATCATTTCGATCGCAGTAAAAGAAAGCAAACCCCTCATCATCGGGGGGATCATCGAGTAGGTTTTGGATATGATCAATGACAGATGACGCGAGAAAGGTCTTTCCGGCGCCAGGTAAGCCCTGAAGCCAAAATAGCTTAGATGCGCTTCCCCTCTCTCATTCACGGAATGACTTGTGTCCTAGAATCCACTCACCCGTGCCAGGCGTCCTAATCGCTTTGACACGGGCATGGTGCTTTCCAAATCGGATTGGCGAAATCCATTCAAGCATCTGGATCCGTTCGTTGTCCTCGATGTATTCAAGAAGGTGGCTAATCCCCTCATCCATGCGCTTCACCGGAGCTGTCAAGATCTCAAGCATCGCAACCATACGGTCGTCAGCTTCCCTACTACGTTTGCTTTCGCACACCTGCACATCGCGCAGGAGCTGATTTTCCTGCTCATCAATGTCTGAGAGAGAGCCGGAGGTTTTTCGAGGATGGACAATTGCCTCTAGCGTACGATGGGCGATATTTTGGAGAACAGGGTGCTAGCTTCTGCTAAAAGATTGAGGGAAGTAGCGTAGATCTTTCGCAGCCCGGATTCGAGATTTTTTGTAACAGCATCAAAGGGAACTTCTGTAGTTCGAAGATAGACTTGTTCGTAGACCTGGCCACGGCTGACAATGCGAACAATTTTCTCGGTCGTTCCAAGAAGGGCTGCCCATTTCTTCAGCTTCATTGACTGGGATCTAATCTAAACTGTTAATATGAAGCTACAACCAACTAGAGACAGACAGCTGCACGAACCTTCAGAACACCTTTGCCGAGAGACCACGGCACTTGTGCCTGAGTCGGGGCAAACAACATTGCGGTATCTCTAGCCTTTTGAATCCAGTCGATGATCGACGTTGTATAATTTCGAAGAACAATGTTCTTACCACCCACTGAGATGCGCCAGAACTTCTCTTCACACTCCTTCTGTCGTTCTTTCACAATATCCACCAGGTCTTTGAAGCTGGACTCTACCGATGCAGATTTGCCTTGACTAAAACCCATTGTTTTCAACGTTTCCTGCCTATTGGGAGGTATGGATTCGAGCGCTTCATGCCAGTAGTCCTTTGCAGCGGATTTCTGTGATACGGGATGTTGATCCGCCACGATAGTTGAAGATTGTGTGGCATCCTGTCCAAATGATGCAGAAATTTTTGCGGGTGACACGAATTCATTTTGTGACTTGAACCGAGTCTACACATGATGGTTTTGTTCAAATTAGCATTCACAAGAGGAAGAGAAAAAGGGGGCATCCAACAGCAACTTTGGCGCTTACTGGTACCGTTGCCGACTCCGCTGTATTTTTCTCGTCTTTGTGCATTCTGAGCCTGTCTTTGAATCCATGGAACATCTTGCGGCACGCCGTGAAAGCTCCAGAACAGCTTCAAGGCGGCTCGCCGGGAGGATTCGTCATGGAAAGAGACACCTGCATTGAGGAGATCCTCTAGAGCGGGGATTTTCAGCTCGGCTTGTCATTTAATCTGATGCGGGGCAGGATGGACCTTCGTGTACTGCATGATATGCAGCAACAAAAATTTATCTGGGACCGTGACTCTATTTTGATGGCCACTTTGATGCATTTTACTTGCTCTACTAAGGGCGGAGACGATAGTCCCCAGTCATAAATACTAACAATTCTCTCATTTGGTTCACAGTGAAACCACTAACTTTGTTCCGCTGAGTCCCTTTTTCAGCTCCTCTAGACCCCCATCAATAAAGTCGAAACCAGTTCCCAGTACTCTAATCTCTAATGGAGGCTTATACTGGCCCTGGGCCACTAATTCCCCCAGAGCTGACATGGCATTATGGCCGCCTGGTTTGCCAAATACCATCCCGCCTGTGACGGTCACCTTTTTGACTCCGTCGGGGACGTCGAGTTGTTCGCCTGTGGAAACCTCGGCGTACTCTCTAGGCCCATCGGCTCTCAAAGTGTCCCAGATGTTGCTCTGCTTAGAACCACTGCCTACAGCGTCCACAATACATTCGACTCCGCTGCCGCCCGGGGTCGCTGCTTTGATGTCGTTAATTAGATCTAATGATGAATAATCAAAGGATTTGGTGGCGCCGACTTTGGCCAGGCGTGCATGGTGCTGAGGAGAGCTAGTGGTGAGAATAACTGCTTCGGGGAGTGAGATACGCAGGATCTGGATTGCTGATGCGCCAACACCGGAACCGCCTCCAAGAACAAGAACCGACGATGGCTTAGGGCCGCTGGTATCACTGCCAGGAACGAAGGACAAAGGAATGCGGAGACCTGCGTAGATAGCGGAAGCTGCAGTGCTGTAGGTAATTCTTGTCACGAACATGTTAGGTTTGTTTCTTCATCCCAGAATGTGACGCGCAGCTTACGGAAACGATGCCGCTTCCTCAAAGGTCACATTGGACGGCTTATGAGAGACATAATACTCCGGCACAGTAGCCACCTCTTGAAAGGAACCAGCTTTGGGCCCAAATCCAAATAGACTAAACACTTCGTCGCCTGGCTTGAATTTGGAGACATCCGACCCGACGACTTCAACGATTCCTGCACCGTCGATGCCAAACACCGCCGGCCAGCTTTGGACCCTGTGGCCCCAAAGCAGCTGTTTCCAGTCCACAGGATTCAAGGCCACGGCCTTCAGGCGGATGGATACTTCGTTGGCATCGGGGGTCGACTTTGGCACCGTGGCGAGAACAAAAGGGCCCCCCTTCTGGATGGCCTGGTACTGAGAGACTGTAGTCGCCATGGTCTTGGGCACGGCAATGCTTTGGAAATACTTGGATTGTAGAAAGGGTTTGTAGACTCTTTCAAACATAAATTAGCAATATTTTGCCGGATAAATCTAAGAATATGAATGTACACAAATACCTTAGTAAACACTTGTCTCTCTCAGCGATGCTTGTATCTCATCTTTGAGCCGATGCTAGTCGGACTTAACGACCTATATCCTTCGGCTTATCTCCGGCGTAAATGGTATCGGCGACGGGGTTTTCGGCCAGAAGAGGTATTCGATGCTGTGACGCCATGGAACCGAGTCTACGATCATCTGCTTTGGATCTTCTGCTAAGCTGATTGGATCTGATAGTTCCAGGTGTGGGTCTTGCAGGGGTCTCAAAACAAAGAAAGGACAAGGAGACGCCGCAGCCGATACACGATACTCCATATACGCAAGGATGAATCAAGTTGCTAGTATTTGCGATGGACCTAGCACGTATTGTAGCGTTCATGGTGATATTCAGGGTTGACGTTTTTCGTTCTTTTTATTTTGTTCGGGGGTTGGATATCAATAGATTTCGAAGGCGCAGAATGTCCCGGGATGGATTCCATGAATTTGATTCTATCTCGGTAACTTCTGTCGGAGAATTGAAACACACGAAAAGGGAATATTAATTCGGGGTCTGCAAGAAACAAATTTTGGACAATTGCATATAATCGGGTGCAATCATGCTGTTTTATAAGGATAACCGCTGCATGGTCTGGCAGTCGGTCTTGAAATGTCGACCTCTATGAATGGAATACGTACCTAAAAAAAGGACACTGCACGGGGGCAGCGGGCCGATGCGTGGGCAAAATCTATTCTCCACTTATTGCGGGATTAGCGCCACGCCGTCACAGCGCTAAAGAACTAAGCCAATCATAGTCCATATTGCGTAGCTAGTCTTGCGGGTCTTGAACCAATTATTTTGCGCATTGGTATGTGTGTACTTTTTAGAATCTTTGGAGCGGCCTTGCTACGGTCTTCAGTACTGAAGATGCAAAAAAGTCGACATGAATAACAAGATTGTATAGTTCACTTTCAGTGCTTTGTATATTTGCACGAGGGTGAGAAAGTAGTTTATTTAAATAGCTCTGGTGAATGCGTTTGTACGAGAATTATCATGGAAATAAGGCTGCATATAATTCACACTGGAGCGTCCTGATTGAAGGGAATAGCTAGGGATTTTTTGGGGGCCACTTCTTGCGATCCGGGAACAATCTCTACGCAGCCAAGCGCGTAGTCCGAGGGTTGCTAACAATACCCGGTAAGGCCTCATTGTACAGAGTGAGCTCTCATATTTTTGATCACCTTTGCGGTCATGATCGGCCAAGCGAGAACATGGCTGAGGGCCTAATTGTAAAGAGCGACGACACAACCACATTGCGTAGGGGAAGCGCGTTTCAATATTAACTGCCCCACTGGCAGTCCCTCTACATAATACATAGGATCATTAGGATCCATCACCAGAGGCCCGAGCGTTTTATTGCGTCGCCTTTCGCATGGTCTAGTCCAGCTTCGGACTTGAGGCTGTGCCTTTCTAGTGGCAGTTCGCAGCACAGCCTCTATGCATTTCACACGGGTTCAATGCAAGCACATGGATGACTTTCTTTATGATCAGAACACATGCAATAAGTACCCAATATGTGATAGGGAGCCTCACCGCATCAAGACGACCTTGCGGCTGAATACAGTATATCAGTGACCAAATCCGCCTCGGCTCGCTTTATTAACCCGCCAACTTTGTTTTAGTCCGAAGGACATTGAACAAGCGTCCGCACCTTGTTGAAATTTGCTGAGAACAACAATCTGGCTTTACCCTATCGACTGCTCCCTCAGAAGTCATGACCGATGACGGCCATTCCCTCTTTTTGAATGAAGAGTATACTGTGGGATGGATATGTGCACTGCTAGTTGAATTCGCTGCGGCGAGGGGAATGCTTGACGAGCCACAAATCGCACCATCTAAAGCCGACAGTAACTCGTATGTACTGGGGTCTATTGGGAAGTTCAACGTTGGTATAGTTTGTCTGTCTCTGGACCAGCTGGGAGCCGCTTCGGCTGCTATGTGCGCAAAGGAACTGCTGTTTACCTTCCCGAAGATTCATGTTGGTCTTCTTGTTGGTATTGGTACTGGCATCCCAAGCGTTGACGATGACCCTTATATTCATCTGGGTGATATTGTTATCAGCTCAAGTAAGGAAAATGGGGGTGTCGTTTTATGTGATTTTGAGGAACAACTTGAGGACGGGTCATTTCAATGCCTTTCAATTCTTAATCGTCCTCCACGAGCCTTGGGATCCGCTCTTCCCAAGCTTCAGGCTCGGCATATGATGGAAGATAGTCAAATTATGGACTTTCTTGATCACATGCTACAAAAATACCCTGGCATGCGGAAAAGGGGCTACGGTTATCCTGGTTTGTCTTCCGATCGGTTGTTCGTATCTACCTATCCTCATGCTGGCGGAAGAGACTGTGGGAGGTGTCAAAAATCCCAACAAGTTGATAGAGACGTGCGACAAGATGTTGGTCCGAAAATACATTACGGCACTATTGCATCTGGAAGTAGTGTGATCAAAGACCCGATCAGTCGGGATCGGATACGAGACAAACACGGGGCAATCTGCCTAGAGATGGAAGCAGCGGGATTGACGAACGATTTTCCATGTCTTGTTATTCGTGGTATTTCAGACTATGCCGACTCCCTGAAGAATGATTCCTGGCAGCAGCATATGCGAAAGAACTCTTAGGATGTGTGCAGGCAAGAGATATTGACGGAGAACCTCCAGTGAAAGATGTCATATCTAAAGGTTAGTTTAAAACAAGATTTTCGCAATATAGAGTTTTGAGAAACAAGTTCCTGATTTATCGTTCAAATTTAGTACATGACGAAGTCGTCAAACTCCGAGGCGTTGCCACGCTAGAGAAGTACCAACATATCCTTGAATGGCTCACACCATTGAATGCAGATGACCGCCAGCATCACATCCTAAAAGAGAGAGCTACATCCTCGGGGCTGTGGCTTTTGCAGTCGAAGGAGTTCATTGAGTGGACAAGCTAATCAAAACAAACATTGATCTGCCATGGTATCCCGGGAGCAGGAAAGTCAATGATGGCTGCCATCATCATTGAAGATTTGAAATTGAAGTATCAGCAGAGGCCAGTTATTCACGTCTGCTGTATATTTTGCAGTTATCAATCTGACCCTCGAGAAAGTGTGCTTGACATTTTGCTCAGCCTTCTCAAACAACTAGCAGTCAAAGATGCATGGCTTCATCCAGTCATCCAACAAATGCACGAACGTCACTCAAAATTCAGATCACGTCCTTCTATGAAAGAAATCAAGGCCGAGCTTGTTAAGGTAGTTCGGCAGTGCGCTATTGTCTTTATCGTGATTAATGTCCTGGATGAGTACTGTTCGTCAAGTGCCGAGGAGCTTAAGGAAGTCCTCGCAACAATGTTCAATCTGCAAAAGGAGGCTCCAATAAATATTCTTGCAACGCCCGTCCACATTCACAGTTACTGTCAGACTTTGAGAAACTAGCAGATGGGTGTGTCACCAAAGAGATCCGGGCACAGGATGGTGACATCGAAATCTATTTGAAGGGCAGAATGGCAAAGGCCGGCGAGGAATTGGCAGTTTTATACCCAGATGTACAAGCCAACGTACTTTGCGAGGTGACGAAGAACGTAGATGGAATGTATGACTACCCTTAAACTCTATGAGACTGGATTATATTTAATTTCGATTTCTAGGTTCCTACTTGCTAAACTTCATGTGGATGATTTGATGTCGCGACGCACTAGAGGAAGCCTCAAGATAGCTTTGAAAAATCTGCCACAGGGTGCTGATAAACTGACTGTGGCCTATGATCGAACCATTGCCGAAATTGAGGCCGATTGAGGAGTCGGGGATCGATATGAATGGCTAATTCAAATTCTGTCATGGCTAGCCTACAGCAAAAGGTCACTTTTTGCTAAAGAACTTCAACATGCACTCGCCACCAAACCAGAACACTTTGATTTCGATGAAGACTTTCTGCCGCACCTCAAAACACTTGGATCATTGTCTGCTGGACTGGTTGAGTATGATCAAAGTACTGGTATCGTTCGTTTAGTTCATTACACAACAAAGCAGTACCTAATGGGACACCCCATACTTCAGGAAGCAGAAATTAACATTGCGAAGACCTGTATCACATATCTTTCTTTCGGTTGTTTCTCCAATGGGCGTTCTAGCAATCCAGAGTAATACACACATCGTCAACAACGGTGCCCTCTTCATCATTATTCGGCACAAAACTGGGCATCCCATGCTTCAGGTGCTTCGGCTAGCTCAAACTCACAGGACTGTTAAACACGAACCCAAACGAGCTGCGTGGCGATAACCCGATGATTGGCGCGTCATACTTGGTCAGCGTCTACTAGAGAGGTTTTCCTTAGGACGGACATAAGATACAAAGTGGATCTGCCAGTTTTATTTATAAAAGGATCCAACTTTGCGTTCTAAACAGATTTGAGTAGATCGGCTTTTAGTCGAGATAACCAATGAATGCGGGTCGCTTCGCAGCAGAAACGTTATCACTTATAAGAGCTTTGAAGCTATGGGTCTTGTTAGATCTAGTACGTTGTATTACTCCACTTTAACTGGTGGAGTGGAGTAATAACTGGGCCTGAGGTTCTCTGCTCATGCTGGCTTTTAGGCATAAGCTAAATAGAAATAAGGTCCAATGGCGTTCCTGATACTACCACGTGGTAGATGTAGATTTCGAGATTTCTAGATATTATTATTTAGGGCGCATCTAATTAAACTATAAATTTATAATAATACGAGCTTCAAATAATGCCAAGAAAGTTGATAAAGATTAAACTGTAACCTGTTTAACATTCTTGTCGACTTTCTTAAAGAACCCCCTTCCATTTTAGGAATGAAGCTAAGCCCAAAGAACTTTTTGCCCCACAGTTCAGTTCGACAAGCAATTCAGCAGTGGCCCTTAGTGACCCTTGCTGACCTTTGCTAAGGCACGACTAACAGTGTCGTGCGCCACGGGTGACATTGTTGGTGGAACTGCTCCACTAGAAAGACACCGATATAGTCATAAATAATTGCATAATCGACGTCCATTAGTATTGTTATAACCAAAATTTGCTATAACCATCATTTTTTCACTGCTCACCGTCGTTCATGGTACTTCTCTCTTTGCAATGTAGACATTGTTGGGTATATTAGCTATTAGGCGAATGGAAATAAAGGTCTAAGAGTGTTGTTCCTTGACAACTACCATACATGCGAGTCTCTGATACTAGCTCCTGAGCGTGGCTAGCTATAACAAAGTTTCAATTTAGTAATCCAAAAAATGCTGGCAGAATACGAAGGCAGGAATCAAATCCCTGTTACGCCCACTGTACTACCTAGGTATGGAAGACACTCAGGGCCAACCAGGATATTTGTGATTAAGGTTCTAATAAGTACAAGTAAAACCAGCTGAATATACGTTAAGTAATTGTACATGGAAACCCCTGATAACTCTACACATTTCCAAATATAAATAGAAGCTGAAAGAAGCTGGATGTCAAGTTCTCACAGCTGGGATGAGTATATGAGCTGAAGATAACAACCGGAGTGATGGTTGGCTATTATCTATTATTGCAACTCTTGCTCTTAGGAGTGGTTACACTCGTTTCTGCATTTTCTGGGAGAAGTGGTCTTGTCAGTAATGACGTCCAAGGGAAATGGGTTGACGACGAGATCAATGTCAACGCTTCGTTGAATCTTGACTTGGATAAGAGGGCCACCATCGGCAACCTCCCGGCTCTTAGAATCTTGCCTCTGGGTGCATCTATTACATGGGGCTACCTCTCATCGACTGGAAATGGGTATGGCTTGATTCACTCTCAGCTCGTCTACTAGTTTTGGTCTGACCTGACACACGACAACAGCTACAAGAAACCACTTCGAGACCAGCTTAGATATGAGGGATATAGCGTTGATATGGTCGGCACCAAACAAAATGGAAATATGGTGGACAACGTACGTGTTACCCTTGGTATCAGCATCCTTGTTCTCCAGGATACATATGGCTGACGAGCAAATGAACTGAATAGGATGTGGAGGCGCATATCGGGGACACCATCACGCAGGTGCAGACAGCTGCCCAAGGATCGATCAAGTACCTGCCCAACATGGTCCTGATCAACGCCGGAACCAACGACTGTCTGCAGAACCTAGACATTGGCAATGCTGGTTCTCGCATGCAGACTCTGCTGGACCTGCTGTGGGGCAACATTCAGGACACTACCGTCATCTTGTCGACGCTAATTCCCTGTGGTGACCCGAGTTGCACAGAATCCAATCTCCAGTCAATAAACACCCAGTACCGTAACCTCGTAACAACGCTACAAGGCCAGGGGAAGAAGATTATCCTTGCAGATATGAACCCGCCTGCGGGTGCTGCATTTTTGGATCTCAACACCGATTACGCCAACCCAGTTCATCCGAACGACCAGGGCTACGCGAAGATGGCCGCCGTCTGGTATCCAGCCATCCAACAGGCCGTCCAGAAAAACTATATCAGCAATCCGGCGCAGTCTTATGCCATTACACCTGGTGGCAACTGTGACAAAAAGTACGGAGATGGCATCTACGCTGGTGGCTTGACCCAGACGGGAAGCGGGCAGGACGACGGCATTTATCGGCACAACAGCCAGTCCATGGGCATTGTGCTGAGCGTCGAAAGTACGTATGGAGACCGTGGCCAGTGGTTTTTTGCAAGGCTTTATGATCGCAGTCGCGACGACTTTGTCGGCTGGTACGAGCGATCGGACGGGTCGCAGTGGTATGGTGTGTGGCGAAATACAGGTGACGCGAACAACCTGTATGTCAAGATTGCCGACATGAACGTCGTGATCCCATGTATCCCGGAAGGGGTCAACTTCGTCGATGTGAACGCCGATGGCTTGGATGACATGGTGTGTATTGGCAAGGACGGCAGCGCCTATGCCGCGATTAACCAGGGCAATGGCGATGCCAACAACCCGCCGTCGTTCGTCGACCATGGCCAAATTATGGCTAGCATTTTTGGTTATCCGCAGGCACAGGTAAGGCTGGGCGATGTCGATGGTGATGGCCGGGCCGATTACTGTGTGTTTGACCCCAACGGCGACATGTCATGTTGGCGAAATGGCTGGATCGAGGATACGCCGGCTTACTGGCAGGCCCTTGGGAAGCGATTCAGCGGGCGAGACATGGGGAATCTGACTGGGGTGCGCCTCGAGGACATTAACGGCGATGTACGTAGTCCCACGGGTTAGGGCTATTTAACCTTAACCCTATTCCACGAACGTTTCCCTCCTGGTGCCATGACTTTTACTAACCTACCTTCCTCATCTAGGGCCGAGATGACTAGGTCTGGATTGGCGACACCGGAGAGGCCTACCTCGAGACCAACTCGAGGAGTTGCTTGAAAGGTAGCCCGGGGAATGGGCTCAATATCGACTGGCGACAAGGCTTCTGGCAGGGCGACAATTCGGGCCCGACCTTTAATGGCATGGGGGTCAGCGGCGTCCGGGAGCGAATCCATTTCGCCCGGGTCTACGGTACCGCAGAAGCGTTTGGTCTCCTCGGCAGGCAGGACTATATCTACCTGGAGCATAGCAAAGATGGTGACAAGGACAAGTTCGACCTGCATGTCTGGAAGAATGTCGGCGCCGGGGCGACCAAGGTCAAGGCTGATGGCGACAAGTACTGCAACATGGTGGGCCACTCGAACGGCATGATGGATTATGTCTGGACACTCTCCACGGGCCAAATGACGCTCTACCCCAACCGCGGCATGGCCTCGGTGGTCAATGGCGGGCCCTCTTTCTGGGACGCAGCAGTCGATATTTTCGATCCCTCGGACTGGGGTATGACACTGGATCGCCGCGACCTGCACCTCACTGACTGCGATGGCGACGGGGCCTGCGACATTGTCTGGACCGACCCCAATAACCAGAACAAGCCGCAGGTGTGGATCAACCAGTACAAGTCGACGGGCAAATGGAACTGGAACTACAATGCTAACCCTGCCCCCGATCTCGCCTGCAAGGAGACGCGAGGTGTGGGCATTTTTGACCTGCCGGTGCAGTTTGCCGATATCTCCGGCAACGGCCGCGGTGACTACCTGTGCATCGAGAAGGACGGGCGCACGTATGGATGGATACACAACTCGGATGACTCGTGGGCCTACAGCAGCCAGTTCAAGTACTCAGAGCAGAAGGACCGCGCGAACCTGCATTGGGCCGACGTCAATGGCGATGGGCGTGCAGATCTCATCTGGAGCGACAAGTTTGGTGGTGATGGCTGGGTGTGGTACAACAACGGGCCCAAGGATGTTGATGGTAGCACGTACGAGTGGGTGGCACAGGGGGCGCTGTACATGGGCAATCGCGCCGGCAGCTGCATGTACTATCCGGACTTGCTGGGCAACTCGCGCGCAGACATGCATGCGCTCACAGGGACCGTCACCAACCAGGCCGAGACCTGGTTCAACGAGTGCAACGTCGACAACCAGGGCGACGACCCGGGCTGCTGCGCCAACCCCAGACTGCCCGCGGCCCCCAAACCGCTGTGGCAGCAGCAGACTTGCTCCAACCCGGCGGTTGGCAACATCAATGAAGACAACGCGACCCGGTGGAATGCCCTCAATACGTCGGATGCTTTTACCGCTGCTATTTCTTACTGGAAATCGAACAGTGGAACGAGCAACTCGTTCGCCACGGAGATTGCTGCCTTCTTCGGTAACTCTGCTCTCGAGGCTGGCATGAACTGTCAAAGCATGTCTGACCACAATGGCTGCGACGGACCAGTTGGCTGTACGTCGGTTAATGTCCCGGCTGGCATGTTTATTTTGAACTCGTTTGTGCACTTGGAACAGGCAAGTAGTGTAGAAAAGCTGAGAATGGATAGATAGGGCTACTAACTATAACGTGACAGGGCCTGCAAAACGTCTACGACGCCGTCGGGAGGGTCATGGGCCAGGCCACCGCGTCAGTTCCTACGATAAATGCAGATTTTGCACCGCTGCCTATGGAGAGCGGCGACGATGCGGCAAAGCTCGCTCTGGACTTGCTCGGCATCGGGCTTGCGTTGTTTATGTCGCCAGTGTGGAATATCTGTAAGTCAATTACTCGATAAAACAGTGATCATGCCGTGCAGTGAAGGAAAACTAATCATCGT
Source organism: Talaromyces albobiverticillius (assembly GCA_023721895.2). Lineage (NCBI taxonomy): Eukaryota > Fungi > Ascomycota > Eurotiomycetes > Eurotiales > Trichocomaceae > Talaromyces > Talaromyces albobiverticillius. Next base: position 6,406,962 of record JAMBUR020000001.1, on the reverse strand, counting down.
CATAGTTACCAAAAGCATCAAGAACTTAGATGCGGGTATTCACGGAACAGTCAAGGACGATGTCAATGCTCTAATCTCCAACGGCATAACGCTAGCCAAGGATGGCCTGTCGTAAGTTTCTTTGCAGCACTGGGCTTATATTAACAATCTTGGAATACTAACATTCTCTGCAAAGTGGAGTCACCATTGACTACCAGAATGACCTGCTTACCAATATCAAGAATGTAACTCAGGGGTGGTACGAGAGTATCTCGGCCCTAGATAACGCCATTTTCAACGGCTCAGACGCAAGCCTCAATCAGTTATGGCCACTCCTCGAACAGGGAGCATTCATCCAGTCGGTCAACCCGCCCAGCGATCTCGACATCCAGCAGTGGCTCGAAAAGTCTCTATACGGCTACCTAATTCCACATGCCTGGGGATACTACGGAAAGGGCATTTTCATAGTCAACACTACCCACGACTGCTCCCCGCACAGCCTTCCTGACAATATTGACGACAGTAGCAATCACATGGCTCAAGCGACCGTCTGTTACAACGACACCAGTTACTATATCTTGCAGGCCCAGGGAGACGCGACTGAATGTTTTAACGATATCGATACCGGGCCACAGTGTTCGCCGAACGACTTCGTTCCGCCTAATGGCGTACAGCTGATCACAGGAGACGCCGATACTTGGGGCGGCCTCACTGTCCAAGATATCGTCATCGGGTAAGTCCTTTCTCTCTCTGTCCCTGCTAAGCAGATTCGCTAACCGTCGGCACCTTACATGTATTATTCAGGGCTATAAACAGTTACACCAACAACGGAAACAAGAACGGGTGGAGTGAACCCGATACGTCTGATACGAACACAATCAATTCCATCAATGATCTGGGCGTGCAGGCTCCAGGGATTGTCCCTATTCCCATTTGCAGCACTGATGAAGCCTTTGACAACTGGAACAAATACACTTACCTTGGCCAAGATGCTAGTGCCAACTACCCTTGTAACTGAGGTCGTTAACAGGATCAGCGGTTAAGAGGCGCCGCTCTAGCTCTAGCTTTCATCCTCTGCTCAACTTACAGGCCCTTTTTATATGCTCGTGAACATCTACCTTTGTAAACTTTACATTCATCTTTCATTTCTTTTATTCAATTTATTTATTCATTTATTTTTTCCTTTCATTTGTTCTCGAATGCTACGCATTCAAAAACAGCGCTGAAGGTTCTTTGTACATTATATGTTTCATATAGATATATATTAATTACCTGTCTAGGCAGCTCGCCTTATCACTAGGTCAGCTGGTAATAGAGAATTAGAATCGTAATGTTTATGTTACAGCTTTTTTTTTCTAATACTGAAATGCCTGTAATAGTCGATACCTCTATATCTAGAGTTGCATTATAGGAGATAGATTGAGAGCGTCTATTAGAAGTATGAAATTTCATACGGGCCTTCACTATTTGTAAACAGCGTGAATATACCTATGCAAAACCTGCAGCCTGGGCTGCTTTGGCAATACCACTTATTAAACAAATCAAAGCCTTAATAAACGGCGGTAAAAATCTTGTGTGGCCTAGCCACATTATATATTCCACCGCTCCGTGCTGGCCACGGCGCAGCCCCGCATAGTGACATGTATATAAAGCAAGCTCTGACAGGTTACAATCATTATTTCTTGTCGCGTCTGTAATTTTTCATTTACTCCAAAATTTAGTCATAATTAACTGCAAATATTCAGATCATATAACGCAGTAGACAGGTCACAGTGGGAGCGGTTTTCGGAACGACCGGCAGTTAGTAGGCTTCTAGGCTGAGACCATGACACACTTCTATTTTTAATCTTCTTTTCTAATATAGTTATAATTCTAAATTTTATTGGACAATTATGATACTTATATACAGCAGTCGTGACAAGTTTTTATGCCCGAAATATTTTATCTTTTATGTTGATCGAGCCGTTAATCATCCATCCCCATGCCACCTCGATTCCTCATCTCATCATACCATCATCACAGCAGGCCTCCTGCGTCCTAAACACCGCTTATTTGGAAGAAAGCATGAGACGACAAAAATCATAGCACCTGCAGCGATAACAAGCAGCCAGCAGTTGGCAATGCTCTGCACTATTACTTTAATGCAACGAAGCTTCACATCAGAACTCACTTCTTCTAACACCTTACTCTGTACACCTGATACAGCAGAGCTGATCTCGTCACTGTCATAGCCCAAAGGCCGAAGTATGGCAGTCAATCCATCTACGGCGCGAGGCTGGAATCTGGCGCTGGCAATGGCAAGTGCCAGCAGCTGCCCTTGTCCCTGGCCGATTGCAGGAAGCTGTATGACGGACTGAAACTCTGCCTCAAGCACCAGGCTAGGTCCGATGGAGAAGCCTATCAACTATTACAAATGCCGGTACTAGAACCAGCATTTAAATTTATATGCGGCCATTAGTTTGGCGCTAGGCACTAAGGAGAAATCGAAAAATTCCTTTGCTGATTGTCCTGAACTTCTCGGCGGGACCTGGTCAGCACATGATCCATGACTCATATCTAGGCAACAGCATTCATATTATTGTGAATCAGAATCTACGAAGTACGTTTCCTCCACGGGATGGCATCTGTCATGCATATTTCTGTTAGGAATATTTTGATGGTGAATGTATGTCAATTAAACTCCAAATTTTCAATCTATGACAATCAATTTGTGTCTGGAATGGGGATATGTTTAAAACATATATATTTCCAACTTATCAGTTACCTTCACAAGCAAGATCTATGATCCAACATAGATTTCAAATCCTATCATAGAATATTTCAGACGGAAGCTCCCACCTGCGGGCAGGTGTTTCTTAGGTACATATCTTGAAAATGATCTGCCTACTTTCTCAAATTTACCTAATTGGGCCAATACGCTTTCAGAAAAGACATGCCCTCCCGAACCCAGCTCTCGTCCCTAGTCGTATTCACATCGAAGAGATGCTCCCCTGGAAAAATAGTTAGTTTCACAGGTACTTCAGGCTGAGCTTCCACAAGGCCACGGGCAAAGCCAGAGGAACAAATAGATGGAACCTAAAACATCTCGTCATGTTAATACGTGCACCCTCGCGTTTGAAAAAAAGAAAAAGAAAAAAACAGGAGACGTTATCATACCATGGTGTCATTTTCCCCATGAACAATCCATACAGGGACCATTTCTCTATCCCTTCTTTTTAGAGTGTCCATAATGTCTGCATGTGCCAATTTTCCCGCCTCTGCACCCCTGTGGAATAACCGTGGGCCCATCGCTTGCTGTGCAATGCATAGTGAGAGCTCCCACATGTTGGAGGTGGGATCACAACCAGTTCGAATGGTCCCCGGAGGAATATTCTTGATATAAGCACGAATCTTGGCTAAAGCTTGCCGCGGTTCTGGAGGCCTTTTACCCATGAAGACCCGCGGCCGCGGTATCTTGTACTCTGAAACCGTAGCGTCCAACGGAGCAGAAATTGATATAACGGCCTTGAGTGCCAATTTTTCTTCCAGCCTGGGATTTCTCCTCAAGGCTTGTATATTGTTCTGTTGCAACATGGAATTCAAATGCAACGCGCAGTACACGGAGATTAAGCCACCGGAACTCTCGCCACAGCATAAGACATTGCTAACATCTGGACGTGGTAGATTATTTTGTAGCATATACTGCGACAGATCCTGCTGCATCCATCTCCAGAAATGGGTTATGTCACTGAGAATGTCGCTTCCATTGGACTCCGGCATTAGCCTGTAGTCCGGACTGATGATGATGGCTTGATGGTCGAGGGCCAGGTCCAGCAGCCACTGTGCAAACCACGGCTCGTACATTCTGTGCCCAACGATGAAACCACCGCCATGCCAGCGAACCATAACTGGATGTTTCTTGTCATGGGCACTTGATGACTTGAGAATGCTTAGTGGGATTAGAATAGTGGTCTCGAGGGGAACTCCATTGATAAAACGGTATGGGAGATCGATGCGAGTAAAAGGTAAAAAGCGAGACATGGTTGCTTAACTAACCCTCCGAGTACAGACTACCTTGAAGCGAGAGTAGAATTGTTTTTCTCGTCACAGGGCTGCTATGATTTTATAAGAGTTTACAGCGATTTTTTTTTTCCCCTGAAGAAATCTTGGCCGGATTGTCAATGATAATCCCAGCTATGTAGCCACTTCTTTAGCGTTCCATGCATTAGTCAATAGTATGATTCCAAGTTTTCTCTCCCGAGATAAGTAATCATTTTACCACGTCGCCCACAACTTTGAGGGAGGAGGATACTTGTGTCTCTTACATGGCATGGTAGTTGATTCAATAGTGTCATTATTGGCAGAGCAAACTATGGAGAAAACTATGGAAGCCTATATCATGTGTCTAATCGCTCCTTCAATCGTTTGGCCGCCATTTCTCCAAGCAGCTGTATACTACCACCGTTCATGAGCTCCAATACCGATACGTCAACCCCTAGGTTTTGTTTCCACCAGTTCCTCAATTCTATAGCTACCAGCGAGTCAACACCCGCAGCTAATAGCGTAAGTCCAAGGTCTAGTGGTTCCTCATCGTCTCTGCGCATCAAGAATGTCCCCACGCGATCACGGATTTGGCCAGCCAAAAACTCGGTCGCATCAGGCTGCTCGAGTTGCTTTGGGTTCTCAGTCATTGAAGCCAGGAACGACTTCATGGCACTTGTTGCCGTAGCACCGTCCACTGCCACCGTCTCAATGTTGCGATATATGGCCATTCGGGGGTCACGCTTCCAGATGATGTGGTTTTCCGGGTCCGTGATAGGTAACCGGCAAACCATGGCTTGGGTGATCTGACTTGGGTTATGAAAGTAGATTCCATTCGCGCCTACTAGATTCTTCTGCACAATAGGCGGTGCCACTGACTGAGCTATAGTCAGCTGTAGCGCCTCCAAGAAGTCTTGTTCCGAAATGAGGAGACCCGACATAGCCAGCATCATCTCCTTGGCGGTGGGCGTGCGACTAATGTATCCTACATCGTCTACTGCTCCGATATCCATGACAGAAGCTACTAGGCCGCTGCTGTGGCGATGCTGTACAAAACTGTCGAGAAAGGTGTTCGATGCGGCATAGTTGGCCTGGCCGTAGTATCCGACCGTACCACAAACTGACGAGAATAACACGAAGAAATCCAGGGGCTGGCCTAGCAATGCATTGTGCAGATTCCACGTGCCTTGGACCCTTGGTTTCAGAACCGCTCGGTAAGTTTCAACGTTCATATCGAGAACACCAATATCACGAAGAATCATGGCCATTTGCATCACCCCAGCAATCGGCATGGTGGCCGTGGCCACTATTTGATTGACCAGATTCTGATCACATACGTCGCCGGAAAACGTCTGCACTTTGCATCCCATCAATTCCAATTCTGTGATGAAATCAGCGTCATCAACTCCTTTTCCAGCTGACCGGGATAGGAAGATAATGTATTTAGCACCATAGGTTGCCATCCACATCGCAATGGCTCGCCCAAGGCCTCCCATGCCGCCAACAAGCAGGTAGGACCTGTCACCACGGAAGCTTGGTTTTGGAATGGCTGGAGACCAGGGCAGAGTCTCGTTCTTTTCAGGGAGTCTGACCACAATCTTTCCTACGTGGGTGCCCTGCTGCATGTACCTAAAGGCGTCTTGGACTTCTGAAGCATCAAAGACAGTTGCCGGCTGGATAGGTTTGATGTGGCCATTAATATATAGATCTAGCATCAATTCCAGTAGTTTACCTTTCATTATCCTCTTGATAGCACCATGCCGAGAGATGTCGACTCCAAAGAACGTCCTATTGTCCTCAAACTTGTCGAGGGCAAGCTTAGCGCGTCCGATCATGTCGCGTTTACCTATCTCAACCATACATCCATTCGAGGCGACACAGTCCCAGGTAGCATGCAACAGTTCGCCTGAGACAGAGTTCAGCACACAGTCAACACCAACACCGTCAGTGGCCGTCATGAGATCATCGTAGAAGCTGGTGTCTCGGGAGTGGAATATGCGATCGCGCCGGACCCCAAGTTCGTCAATGAGAAACTTGGCCTTTTGGTCCGATCCCACGGTGCAATAGATTTCGGCTCCGATCCATCGTGCAACGTGAATAGCAGCGATACCTATGCCACCAGCCGCGGCGTGGATAAGAAGCGACTGCCCCTTATCGAGCTGCGCCTTATCCACAAGGCCCAACAGAACAGTGGCGTAGACTGACGGCATCGTGGCAGCGTCCTCGAAGCTGAGGCTATCAGGAATACGAAGCGTGAATCGACCAGAACACTGCACTTGGGTAGCCAGTGTCGTAGACTTGGATCCGGGGAACATGACACGATCACCAACCTGGAGGTGACTGATACCAGCTCCGATTTTACTAACCAATCCAGCACCCTCAGCACCGAACGTGTCGAGGCCGTTGCCAACAGCGTCAACACCGAGCACCACACCCATTGCCATTAGCACGTCTAGAAAGTTGAGACCGACGGCCTTGACATCAACCTGTACTTCGTCATCCGCAAGAGGTGGGAGAGGCTGACCAGACCAATGCAAAGTTTGGAGAAGTCCACGTTTGTGAATCATGAGTGCCTTGGTGTCCGGTGCAGATGGTGTGGTCTTGCGCAAGGCATCCGGCACGGTATACCAGTGGAAACGCCCAATGTGCACCTCACCATTTACCCAGGCATATTCGAGGTCGGGATCCAGGCTGGCTGCTATGTCGTCTCTACTCCGTTGAACCTTCCTAATCACGTCAACAACAGCTTTGGCAGCCCCTGTGAATTCCCAATCATCCAGCTCCATGGTTGCCAGAGACATGGCAAGTTCTGATCTGATAGTTCTCGCCATTCCCTGGATAAGCGCTGAGTGTGGATCAACGCAATTTATTTGGACTGGGTTGGTAAGCCAGAGCACCGTGGCTTGTTGGAGTTCATCGATGGTTTTCATGAAGCGATTCCAGTCCTCTTCCTCAGGATCATAGAGTAATGGTCGGTCTAGATCGACGAAAGAAATGAGGTCTTGATCAGGGTTAGGGGAGTTCTCTCCGCCCCATTGGCAATGTTCGACGTGATATCCCTTTTCTCGCAGCAGCTCCTCCACCTGTTTGGCCAGTGGGTGGATTCGAGATGCCCCCGAGAGCAAGGTGATCTCTTTCGGATTCTCGAAATCGACTACAGGCCTTGAAACGATATTTGCATTGACATTGTACGGTCTCTGGTTATCAAAAGTAACTGATTCGCAGCCAATAAATCCGGCTGCACGAAGTCTCTTGTCCCACTCCTCTGCGGGCAAAAAGGGGGCCTCCGCTCGGCCATCTCCGTCTCCCAACCACCATCCCACGAACAAACCCATTATGTAGACCATGCTACTAATGACTGCATGCGAATGTTAGTATTGATTTTGTACATCTTTTTGAGATTGACATACTCGGAGACAGCTCTTGTAGAAACAATCGGCCCTGATCGTTCAACAGTGTTCGGACGTTGCACAACGTCTCGTGCAAGATAGGCGTTGCATGGAGAACCTAAGGCAGAAAATGTCATTGGAAATTTCCTCCATCAGAAGCATGAGGCAAAACTTACATTCGATGCGATGACAAGATGATATTCTCCCGCCTTAAATCCCTGGGCGATGGGGTCCTTTGAGATATCAAGGACTTTATACTCAATCCCACTGTATTGTTTGAAACGTTCTTGTGCAGCCACAAAGAAACCAGAGGAGACATCAGTAAACGTGTACTGCAAGTAGAGTCGCTCGCCAAACTCGGATTGGAGCTGTTCGAGTATCTTCGCTGTGAGGCCTCCTGTACCCGCGCCTATCTCGAGAATACGCATTTGGGGTTGCGTGTGCCCGAGCAGCTGGAAGAACTCGCTGAAATCCCAGATCTTGTTCATCCAGTCATATATCCCTGCTAATGTGCCATCATGAATTAGGAGGTCTAGGAAATCTGTCTTTCCTTGGAACACATTGACAAGCTGGTCATACGTTCGCCACACGGATTCCGCCATAGCCCCGACACCAGCTGCCTTGCACTGCTCGAGCACTTCAGGAATCTGTCTCCTGCGCTCTTCAGTTGTCATCCCCACAATTTGTACAGTATCCACCAGTGGATATCCAGGTAACTGAAAGCGGGTCATTTGTGACTCCATCCATTTTCTGTATTTCTCGAAATGAGGTTGAGTAGATCCAACGCCCTGAAGGCTTTGGCTTGACTCCACAGCACAAAGTACATAAAGCTTCTCCGCAAGGGCTATTTGATCACGGAAATCATACTTTGGCCGAGTGAGTTTAGCTGCATCGAGGAAAGAGAAATCTGGTTTCCATTGTAGTTGCAGAGCAGTCAGCTCCGGAACATCTTCTTCAGATGGGAGCGCAGTTCCCCGGAAGCCCTTTAGGATGAAGACATTATCCCCGTTTTCCCCGATGCCATATGACTGTCCTTCGGCATGATCCTGGCCCGCGGCACCCTTGTGTACTAAAGTCGTTGACTTGACGTGGATGTTCTGTCCTGAACCGACACCGACGTACAGCTCTTTGATAAAGGTTGGTAGGAATAATTTGTTAAACGCTCCATAAACGCCTCGAAAGACGGCTACACTCCACGATTGAAGCATAATATCCAGCGTCGTTGGGTGAAGAGGATAGGATGACTCTCGTCTGTCGCCTGGGTTATCTGTGATATCTAGCACTGCGCTTCTCTCTGTCACACCGGAAGTAATATTCTTCATTCCCGTGAAACGGGGCCCATAATTCAATCCAAGACGACTCATAGTCGTGTACCACCGACTCTCGGTGACTTTTCTGGGCAGAGGATGGGGGATCATCTCCGATCCTGGCGATAGTTTTGATCCACGCCCACGGCGCACCAGTCCAGAACAGTGTTTATTCCATGTTGAGCCGTCATAGGAGACTATATCAAAATCATACCACTCACTGTCCAGAGATGCTGTTAATCTTTGTGGGCGGAGTGTCGTTACCATCTCCGTGGATCCCTCCGTTTGAAGAACCAATGCTTGACGTAGCTCAACCTGTTTGACCGTGTAGTCTCTGGAGTCGGGATTGTCACCCAGCTGGAAAGCTGCCTCACCCGCCATAGCAATATATCCTGCAGCTGGAAATACGATGTCATTACCCACACAGTGGTCCTTCAGCCAGGTGACATCGCCAAGACGAATTTCACCACGCCAAGTTGGAGTGAGGTCAGTAGAATCCATAGTCCGAGTACCCAGAAGATCGTGCGGTGCATGCTTGCGGAATCTCCAATTCTTCATTACACGCGTCTCTGACCAGTATGCTCGCTCGTAGTGCCATGGGTACGCAGGAAGATCCGTCAGCACACGTGGAACCAGACCCTTTTCTATGGGAACGGTTACAGACACCCCTGATGTATAGAGATGACCTATCGTAGACAACAGCGCCTCTGTGTCGTTCTCGCCTCGGGTTATGGTGGGAATATACTGCACAGAGACAGCCATCTCCTGATAGATTTGACGTAGAGGTCCAGCAAGGGCGTAGTGTGGCCCGACCTCGACATGAACCATACCAGTCGACTGCTGTAATAGGACTTTAACAGCAGTATGGAACAGTACAGGGTTCTGCAAGTTTTTTTGCCAATAAACTGATCCGAAATCAGACGCTTCCGACAAGACTTTGCCTCCGTAAACAGTGGAATAAAACGGAACGCTGGGAGAACTTGGCGATATGTGCTCAGATATGAGTTTTCTGTACTCATCACCTACAATCTTCATATGATCTAAAGCAGAAATTAGCTTACTCATCTGAGGGAACAGTGTAAAGTGACAACTAGTAATGGTACTCGATGCACTTACGGGAGTGATAGGCCATTTCAACTTGAAGTTTCCTCATAAAGGCCTCATCATGTTTGTTTTTAATCGCACCCATCACCTTCTCCAGAGCGTCCAAGTCCCCGGATAGAGTGACACTAGAGCCGCTGTTTTCACACGCAATCTGTACACCAGGGCATAGAAATGGGAGGACCGCGTCCTTTCCTAGCCCAATCGCTGCCATGCCTCCTGTCTTCATAGTGTTTTTGCAAACAAACCCGCGGTAGTACGCAGCAATCAGAGCGCTCTCTTTTGATAAAGCACCAGCGGCATATGCCGCAGCAATCTCACCACTTGAGTGCCCAACTACAGCGGACGGGGTTACACCCCACGAAGCCAATAGATTGACAACTGCAATCTGAATAGCTGTGCATAGTGGCTGCGACAATTCCGCTCGGGATAGCTCCATGCTATTGTCGCAGTAAAGAAGGATATCTAGTCTCTCAAGTTAACATTAGAAACACCATGCAATCCAGGAGAATGTTCTTATACATACCCTCGATAGACCAGGAGGGGGCGTGTTCGTTCAAGCCCACAAGGATTTTGTCCATTGATTGTATGTCTTTCAAGAACGAGGGATAGTGGACTAGTAATTGTCGTCCCATTTGTACCCTTCCAATGATCTTGTCAGTATATTTCATTGTTACCAGGGAGGAAAATTACCATTGGGCGCCTTGGCCTGTGAAAATAAAGGCAACCTGCTTGACTTCTTGGCACGTAACAGCGACAGGCTCAGTCAACGGTGTGGTGCCATCTGTAACAGAAAAACCTCTGTATTTCAAATGCTCTCTTCTCTCAGCCAAGGTGTAAGCAATATCGCTCAGCTTCTCTGGGTGGTTACAGATGTAGTCCGAATATCGTTTTGCTATGGCCTTCAGAGCCTCTGGTCGGCCCGCTGAGAATAACAAGAGTGTAGGGTTTCGCTTAGATTCCTGTATGACAGGCGGGACACAGTTGGATACTCCCATGTTGAATGAGGCAGCGGAATCGATGATGAACTTCATAACAGAATTAATCTTTACAGTGGTAAGCAGGACGGAAATCTCCAAGACTTACGTGGACATTTGAGCCACCGATACCATACGAGCCGACACTCACACGTTCAGCTCGTCCCTCAGGCCAAGCACCTGCTTCCACCGGAACAACCAATTTGGCTGTCTTCCATGGGACTGCGGTCATTAGCACAGGTTTATTCATACTTTAGCGTACCACCTACTTGCTGGGTTTGGGTCGTTGAACTTGATATTGGGAATTATCGTTTGATGTTCAAGCGAAAGTACTGCTTTCATGACACTTGTAATTGCTGCCGCTCCTTCACTATGTCCTAGATTGGGTTTGACCTGAAGTTCGTTAGAAATGCGCCCATTATTCAATGAAGGGCCTTGTTCAACTCACCGCTCCTAGGTACACTCCGTCTTTTCCAAAGCAGCGTGCAATAGCCTCGACCTCGATCGGATCTCCGACCCTCGTTCCTGTACCATGAGCTTCAACCATTGCAGTCTGCGACATTTCAAGACCAGCATACGCGTATGCTTGTCTAATAACAGCTTCATGAGCGTCAGGGTTCGGATTTGCTATTCCATTCGGGGATCTTCCATCGGCATTAGAGGCTGAGGAACGGATAACTGCCCTTATAGGATTCCCATCACGGATAGCCTCGTCCAACCGTTTTATATACAGCGCAGTGACTGCCTCACCGCGAGCATATCCGTCTGCGGCGGCATCAAAGGATTTTGACGAGCCCTCCGGCGAAAGGGCCATGACCGAAGTCATCGCCACTGTCATGCCGGGGGCCAATATCAGGTTAGCGCCGGCCACGACAGCCGACGTGATCTTTCCGTGGCGAATAGCCTCTAATGCCTCGTGAAGGCCGACTCCAGATGACGAGCAGGCTGTCTTGTACATAACGCTGTGACACTCCGTGTCAGCCAAGAATCATGCCAATACTTTGGCTGGTGATTCATCTTACCAAGGACCTCGGAGGTCATATTCGTATGAAATTCGACTTGCTAGAGCGAAGTCCAGCGAACCCGTCGCAAGAAACGGGTGGAAAAAATCACTGTCTTTGTGATGTATCTCCTGCCAATCCTCGGTGAACATACCCACATACGTTCCAATAGGCTTTCCACGCCAGTTCTCGCCAGCCCTTTCTAGGGTCTCCCGGACAACCTCGAGCACAAGTCTCTGGTTGGGGTCCATAAGCTCTGCTTCAGCAGCGACGACGCTAAACATAGAGTGATCAAACTGCGAGAAATTGACATCATCGAGGAAATATCCGTGCTTGGTAATAACAGTACCATGCTTTCCATCTGGGTTGTAGTATGCATCTATGTTGTAGCGGTTTGAAGGTGTCACGGAGCGGGCGTCTCCCTTGTTCACCAAGAACTTGTATAGAGCTTTGTCATCGCGTATTCCTCCAGGAAGTCGCATGGCCATGCCACATATTGCAACTGGAATTGGCTCGGGACTTGGGGCACCATGAAGCTTCTTAGTATCTCCATTGCTGTAGCCGTTAATATGTCCATTCGTGGGGTGCGTGGCATCGTCTTGACTGGTCCCGTTTGTATGGGGCCGGTTTACACTATTGGCGAATCCATTCATCTTGCCACACCTGAAATGAATGATTTTTAATATTGATACAATGCTAGAAGTGGTCGCAAGCAACGCTGGATTTGATCCCAGTCTTATATATTGAAGGGCTAGGCAAAATTACAGCCGCGTTGTCAAATGTACCTAGACCGCTCCTCTCGATTGATGTCTCATTTAACCCTTGATGGCCTGATATCGGGAATTAGGGTTACCTGCGGAGGCCGTGGAACTCTTGGATGCATTTGGTAGATTGAAATCTATCAAACCCTTGCATACAAGAATGCAGCCACGATCAAGGAATAGATTTTCCACACTGATAGCTAGCTGATACCTGTGTGAATGGTTCCTGGGCTGTGTATTTTGGACCAGACAAGGAAAGGAGCCATGGTGGTGAAATATACATGCAGTTATAATGATCACATCGATATCCTTTGAAAAGTTGGTCATTTCCCCCCCATCAAAATATACTGCACACGATGATGCTCATTTCAGAAATGTTTTTTTTTTTTTTTTTTTGGAACTTGGACATTCACTTTCACTGGATGTTTACCGACACCGTCGATGACTGTGGGTCAGGGCTTGTTTTTTTGTTATTATTATTTTTTGTCTCATTCGTCTTCATCATAGCACAGCGGTACAAACCAAATTCCCCCAAGTCCGATTTTCAACACTCCCAATGGGCATTAAAGTTTCTGGTCCAGTCAAAAGGCGGTGGACGTGGGATTCTGTGAAGCTACTACGACAGGGCCACTTCAAGATTGATCCAAACAAACTACTTAGATACAAGCCCTATCTAACGGTTTGATTACCCTCGGTTCTATGATAAGTCTTGGCAGTTCTGGACCTCTGAAGGCTACCATATTGTTCTACCGCCAGCATATGTCGACGAGCTGTAAATCAGACAGCAAACCCTGGTTATTCGGTATGACACATTCTCCCCGAGGATGTTCCAAAGAAACGTATCCTAGGTCTAATTACATAGATTCGAGTCGCTTCGCATGCTGAGTTCTACCATCAACGGCCCTTTGTCCCACAAGGTATACACTTTCTGTTTCTCCCAACCGTCACTTTCCGGCGCCAACTCCAAATCAAATTTCCACAAAACTCTGGCCATGATCACACGCATTTCACTATATGCGAAAGACCTTCCAAGACAGTTCCGTGGTCCAAAACTGAATGGTTGAGACGCGGCATGGTGGTCATCATTGAACGGCGATGATGGGTCCTGCTCCAGCCACCGCTCGGGGATGAACTCGTATGGACGATGAAAGTTTTCTGAAGAGTGCGATGCTGACCACGTGTGGACTCCTACAGTAACATCTCCAGGGACAGCATGACCCGCAATCATAGTGACGGTATCCTTGGGTGTCCGACGCGGTGGCGCGACAGAGACTGGAGGATAGATGCGAAGGCCTTCTGTTAGACAGGCTTGCATGTACGGCAGTCGATCAGCTGCTGTTGCAAACGTAATTTGATCTTCTCGCTGGAAAGCATTGCGCACCTCTTCGGTCGCCTTGCGCAGAGTATCAGGGTTCTTAAGGAGATAGTACGTCGTGCCACACATTGATGTCGCCGTCGTCTCCGTCCCAGCCAGTAGCAGGAAGTTGACATTGGCCTCAACCTCGCCATTGCTCAAGGCCATTTGCTTCTGCTCTAACTTGCTTTCCAGCACGTGGGATATGAAATCCGACTTCTCACGTAGGATGCCCTCGGACAGCCTTTCTTCGGTGCAACGACCGACGTACTCCATGTGCCGCCGTCGTGCATCTCTGAGACGCTTCGGGGCGAGAAGCTGCAGAAGCCGTAGAAATGATGAATGAGTTGATATGGAAACGGCACGCACAAATGTACCAAGCTTGATAGTGGACCAGAATCCCTGGACCCATTCATGATACTCGCTACTTTGAAGGCAATTGAAGGACTGACCAATAGCTAGGTCACCAATGATATCGAATGTGGTGAAGTTATACCATTCGACAAGATCTACTTTCGGGAGAGGCCCAGCAGCAAGCTCACTCAGGCGCTGGATTAGCAAGTTCACGTAGATCTTGACAAACGGCTCCTGCTCGCGGAGAGCTCTCTCCGAGAATGCCCACGAGAGCGCTTTCCGCACGCGGGGGTGCTGATCTGCATCGGCGGTGACTATGCTATGGCTTCGGTCCCGTGAAAGATGTACAACTCCGTAGACCGCGGGGTCTTTTGGAAGTGCGTGCTCGCCAAAACCGTATATATCCTTCCAGGCTTCGGGTGATGTGAATGAAACCTCGGTCGGAGAGTAGCGCACTACAGGGCCGTACTTCTCGTGGAATTCTTTGATAGATGCTTCCAATTTCCCTTCCACACCGGCCTTGAATCGAAGGAAATAACTGCACTGCCAGAGCTTCGGCCCTGGGAACTTTGATAGAGGATGTAAATAGATGTTGTATATGGCATGAAGAATACCATATATCGTAAGCTGTAGAATTATAATTAGTCTATCACTCCACGTTTGTAACTGAAAGTGGGTAAAAACAATGAGCTTGCTTACACCCCAGAGTATCGAGGTGAGAACTTCAGCAATGCTTATTCTCGATGTAAATCCCATGGTAACAAAGATTTGGTGAAATATCAAGTAAATGTCCATCCCATTTCTATCCTGGTGCGGAAAGCATCTTTTATATGCGCTCCATCCATGGAGGATACGTGTTCAATATTTCAGGTTTAATTAATTGCCAAGCCGTGCAGAATACATTTGCAAGTTTACACGATTTTATGCACAAGGAAACTTACAGCTGTTCAAAAATGTGCTTGGAATTTGAATTACAAATGACTGCATTGGTGGGGATTCTGAGTCACACTCTACGCAGTTGTACTTTTATAAAACGAGTCTACTCCTAATGTCAATGGAGATACATACGTACCCAGGGAAACACAATCAGTATTGATTCCTAATATTAATTAATTGAGATATATTCACATATAGAATATTTTAATCTAAAAATTTGTGAAGAATACTTTTCAAGCGCGACAACATGCATGCATCAAAAAATTTACAACAAGTGTGAACCCTCAGCAATTAAGATCGGTAATGATTGGGCTACCACTACTGTATATGTTAAGATACACTTAATCTTATTAATATTCTAGTAACAACTACCACCATGCAAGGAATTTCATGAAAGGGGGACTGATAAGCCACCTGAAGTTTCAGCTTGAGAGTATGCCAGGCCCAAGGACTCCATGGACAGCGTTCATTCATACATCTTCGCTGACATGGGGTTATGAATCTGCCACAGAATCTCCACCCCGTCATATTGTAGTACCCATCATTCATCAAGAGACATCCACTTAATGGATTGATAATGGTCAGAATACGCATTGTTTCCGCCTCAGATGTCTGAACGCGTTGTGCGATTCCCTTGAGAGTTTTGGCCGCGACCGTCGTATTCTTCCTGTGTTTTTTTTTTCGTACCATTGATCAGCTATTTGAAAATATGGAGTCATACGTTGGGAAGAAGACAAAAATATACACAATATTAGCCACCTTGACTGAGCAAAGCAACAAAATTCCAGAGCCTAGCACATCAACGAGAACCGACCAGCGCTTGCCGTACTTCTTTCGATTGTGGAACTTGGCTCGTAGATCCGATCGCCGGCGATGATCCAGGGTTTTCCAGTCCTCGTGAATACTTTCTAGGATAGCGTCGATTATGAGTGTTGCGTCACCGCGTCCAATTGTGGATGCTGTGCTCGTCTGATTCGAATCGTTCTTCCAGGAGTCGCAGGTCTTGTTGTACTCCATATACAGCCTTATCAAAGCCATGCGGTGCTTAATAGCATCGTTTCCCATCCGAACGTCTAGCTGACATACAGAGGAGTACGCCCGTTCCAAGTCTTTATTTCGTACGGCGATTTTTGTGGGGGCAGCTGAAATGGACGGACACGTCTTCTCATGCCAGAGGCCTTCGCTCGTCCAGCGAGGAAGTTCGGATTCGAGCAGTGTCAGATAATCGTCACTCAGTATTTTCCGAGACACAGAAACTATCAGCGTATTGGACGAACTTGCTTGTCGAGAAGGAGCCTTCTCACTACCCCCATCTGGAAGCTGCGGTAAGAATATATCCCCAGGAAGCGAAGATACAGCCGTTTTGTTTTTTTGGTATCTTTCCTGGATTGGAGGCATTACAAAAAGATTGAGAATGCGACATTGAATTAACAGCTCTGTCGAGAGTTTCCGTAGGATTTGATGTACTGGGGTTATGTGGACACAGTATGTTTTTCGTGAACTGATTGAATTGTACATCGAGCTGGGGGAAAGTCGACGGAATACTCAACAAGCCGTAATCATCGATGGGTTGAGATAGTTGACTGAAGTAGTCGAATGTTGGACCTGGTGAACACTGCATTCGATCCAATTCCGGAGTTGAATATGCACTAGAAGTAGGCCTGCTTGTCTGGGAGGAAGATGCGGATGCGGCCGAGAAGATACAACTCTGACCAGAACTCGGCTGATCATTCCCTAAACGAGCCTTCTAGCTTTGGTGAAAGCTAACAAAGGTAGTGTGCAGACATACAGTTCAGGGAATATTCCATTGCGGTCTGTTGAGATAGACTATGGGAAATTGGACATAAAGTGTCCAACTCTTCGACGGCCAAATTCGCCTGACGTAGATCATCGTCGTTACCCAACTGCCAGTCTCCATTTCTAGCAAGTTGAGTTTCCCCAGGAAGACAATACGTGTCAACGACCGAGTCGCCCAGATTGATCTCACCTTGAATCTCCAAAACTCGACCATTGTCTGCACCACCGCTTGTCTGGAGACCGATTCGAAATGGTCCAATGGATGCGATCCGCTGCTGTTTCAGAAATAATTCGAGAACACCCAAAAATTGCGAGACACCTGCTTTCTCGCTGGAAGAGCAAAACGGACGTGGCAGTTCAGTGGCATCTGCGCTAAACATGATGGGGAGGTCCAGTCGAGAAAAAAATAAAGACAAGAGTGATTAAACAGGAATTGCCAAGTTCTGCGGTGGAAATTCATGTTTGATATACGCCATACCGCCAAAATGGCATTGAAGTTACAACTGCAGCAGAAACTTGAAGTGGACGTCGGGTACAGATCCAGGATAAATCCGATAGCCAATCCAAGACCATACAATTTAAGAAATGGCTGACCTGAAGACGCTAATCGTCGATCGGGCCGTACATCTAACAATGTCTCAACCTTACATGAGCAAAAAAATATCATGCTCACAATCGTCATAACTTCTTGTGGTTCGGCATTTTTTCAACCTTGTAAAAAGCTTAATATTTACTGACAACCCTGGAGTACTTTTAAAATACACTTATAAATTGATATAAAATAGCAAAATCATAAACCATTTACTTCAAAGTATAATATTTTCACAGAATTTATTATAAATAATTACCGACGCGTCCTGCCCACAGCATATCATTTTGGCTATTATGCATCTTACTCCGCTGGTGACCAACCGAGACAACAGCTCACATGTAGATTGCAGATATACCTACCATATAAATCAGCAAGGGCGCATAGAAACGATTTGAAGAGTTGGTTCCCTGGATAATACGCTCACAAGCACAATATTTAAATCTACTACGTCAGATTCAGGTTAGAATTAGTACTCCTTAGTCTCCGAAGTTGTAGTATACTCTTCAACCAGCCCTTATTTCCTACTGATAGCCATAATGAAACCATACATTTCAATTGTGTCGAACAGAAATAGCAAAGGACTAAGTTGGAATTTCAATCTCTCAACTGAATGCCACAATCATACGACTAGTCGGAGCTCCGATTCGGAGTCAGGTCTATTCATTTGTTTCAGTCTCAGTTTTTAGAAAAGGACGTGGCACAGCATGGACGTGGATATACAATTTCCTCGACTTGGTCAATCGATTATAGGACTTGCCAGGGTTCCGATTGGTCGTCAAGTATATCCATTTGTTTGCGTGGCAGTTTGAAAACGAAAAGAAACAAATCGCAACGTAGCTATTACGAGAGAAGAAATGTACCATACCGGCCTAACAGTAGCTGGATTTTCAATGCCCTCGACTTGATTCAGCAATGCTACTAGCTTTGACTTTTTTCAAATCTATCATCATAGCTATTCTGTTTCTCGTTTAGCCACCATCATGCTTCTCTACTCTCGCTACTCCATAGGTATAATTATTTAATTTATATTTCGTTGTTTCTTGTCGTTTTGTTGTTGTTTGTTCTTTATGCAGAAACCTTGCGTAATACATTAGTGCTGACGCCAGAGATACAAGGAAGGAATGGAAGAACTACTATTTATCTGGAACTGTGACTTCATTTTGATGGCTACTTTGATGCAAATACTTGTTTCATGACTGAGCTACTGCAATTCTTGCTTTCCTTTTTTGTGTTCTTATCCAGTATGCAAAATCATTGCGCAATATACTCGTGTTGACGCCACAGAAAACCGACCCCGTAGTTAACAAAGGAATCGGTTACTTCCAACGTTGCACTGCTTATACCTGTAGGCAGTCTAAACGTTGCGGACGTATTATTGATCGTATCTCTCGTATTCCTCGTATATAAATGAACTAAATGTGGATGACTAGCGCGACATCCTTGTAGATAAATAGCTATCGCGAGAGGTCAGCCCAATCAGGGTCTGGCTGTGGCGGTAACCCTGATCAAGCGCCAGTTAGTTTTATCCTATCAAACACGCGGACTTGGAACTAGTCTTGTCTCAATAGCGAGGGGGAGAAATATCGGAAATTACGACATTTATTAACTATCAAACATTCAACACTGCTGCTCATTATAGTGCTTAACTACACGGGCCATGCTTCACCTAGACAAACTTCATCATACCGCTAATTAAGAAATTCACCAACGCCCAAAGATCATCGAAAGGCGACAGGTGGAGCCCACTGTGCCGCGTAGCTAGGGGCACGGATATAAGCGCCGAAGCGGGGGGTTGGGAGAGACATCATTCGTGGGTCAATTGGGCAGGGGGGGTCTTTCGCCTTCGTGGCACTGTAGTCTAGGCAAACATGGAGGTGCTGGGATCTTACGATAGTTAATCAGCACTCTCTCCTGACAAAGAAAGAGGACGTAAAACGAGAGAAAAGTTTCTCCTCATCCAACTACCAAGGCCTTCATTGAACCATCAGTTAACGCATCTTTTGCGCGTTTTTCTGCTATGACGAACCGGTGCTCTGCGTCACGATTAGAAATGGCGCCGATGACAGCAACCACGAAGAAAGATGAAATGCCTCGAGATCCTAATTTGGTTTGTTTACTCCATGACATCAATTTATTTACTCGACCTTACCGTCGACCTTCGATCTGATTTTTATCTCAAAAGGTGACCTGGGATGGCCCAAACGATCCAGAAAACCCCAAAAACTGGCCTGCGCGCCGCAAATGGGGTGTCTTCGTCCCCATGTCGATGTTCAATCTGTTGAGCTCCATGTCTTCAGCAACAGTCGCTCCGGCCTTGGCCGCGATTGCCATGGACCTCAAAATCCAGTCGGAAACAATGGAGATTATGTGTCTCTCGATTTATCTGCTCGGAAGTGCGATCATTCCGCTCATCAGCGCGCCGCTGTCTGAAATGTATGGCAGAGTCGTCATCCTGTCTGGAGCTAATATTTTCTACCTCATCTTCAATGCCGTGTGCGGTAAAGCCAAAACGCAGAATGAGCTTATTGCCTTTCGCTTCCTAGCAGGACTAGGCGGCGCTGGTCCTTACGGGGTAATTTCATTTTTTCCCATCTAGTCAATTCAAAACTGCTAACAGTGACTGGATTTCTTCCAGATCGGAGGCGGTATGAATAGCGACTTATTCCCACCCCAGGACCGATGGAAAGCAATGGCCGTGTTCACTCTCGCTCCTCTAATAGGCACGGCCATCGGCCCTATCATCGGGGGATTCCTAACCCAGTACGTATCATGGCACTGGTGCTTCTACGTGGTCTCAATATTCGGTGCCGCCGTCCAAATTGTCGCATTCTTCCTCCTCCGCGAGACCTACGGGCCTGTCCTGCTCAAGCGAAAATGCGCTCGACTACGCAAGGAAACGGGGAACCTGAACCTTTACACCGAGTACGACGACATGTCCTCTCTGGCCCTAATCCACAAGAATCTGATTCGACCATTTCGCCTGCTGGCCACGCAGCCTATTGTGCAGGTACTAAGCCTGTACCTGGCCTATCTAAACGGCATTTTGTATCTGATGGTAGCCACTTTCCCAACCGTCTGGACGAATATCTATCATGAATCTGTATCGATCGGGTCACTCAACTACCTTTCTCTTACACTCGGAATGACCATCGCAACCCAGATAGGCACACGCCTAGCCGACCGCGCCTACAAACGCCTCTGCGCCAGAAATGATGGCGTGGCGCGTCCTGAGTTCCGACTCCCTGTCCTGGTCGTGGGGTCCTCCATTGTTCCGGTTGGGCTTCTATGGTATGGATGGAGTGCCCGGGCGACCATTCACTGGATTATGCCGTACGCACATCTCTCCACTGCTGTGTTAATATGACAAACCTCGCTAACAACTCAACCAGAAACATCGGCGCAGCGATATACGGCGGCTCTACCGTTGTCCAACTAATATGCGTCCAGGGCTATCTGATCGATACTTACCAGCTCTTTGCCGCTAGCGCTGTTGCTGCGGTCATGGTTCTGCGGAGCATCCTTGGTTTTGGGCTACCACTGATAGCTCCAAGTTTGTAAGCTTGTGTCTCTCGTTCTCGTATTTAAGGACTTTTCGGTTATGGATATTAACAATATCTGGTCAGATACAACAACCTTGGCTTCGCCTGGGGCAATAGCCTGCTCGCATTCATCGCAATCTTCATTGGAATTCCGTCCCCGCTTCTCTTGTGGTTTTACGGGGAGTGGCTACGGGAGAAGAGCACGTATGCAAGGAACACCTGATCATATTTCTATGATCAATGGCGAAATTGAGGGTAAAAACCTGAAGATAGTATTACTGATATCTAGGTGTCTATATATACCACTTACGAAAGATGAAATCGCGGCTATTGGTAACGGAGAATGTAAAAAGCCTTCTCAAGCTTTGAGGGGATATTTCAATGCCGGGTCAGATTTTAGCCATTTAAATGGAAATCAATAATGTTGATTCGTTGGATTTTTTTCATACTCCTGATGCTCGGCCTCCCCACCTACAAGAGCCAGTATTCTCGAGAACCACATAGAAATCATACATCTCTCCATTGTATCTGACACGATTTGATCGGAGTTCCCCACTGGAAATAGACCAAACCCCAGGTTCTCCAGATTTCAAATCATTGTATCCCCACCCCCGCAAAATTGACCGGTATATATACCGCAGGTACCAAATTACCTTGCCTCGGGTCCATAGGTGTATCTCATGATCACTGATCCAGCTATTCAGGGGCCAGAGAACCCATATGCGTTTGCCCACTCACTCTTTACGTTTTAACATGGACGGCAATGGCATTAAGATGGCTGAACTGCCCAATAAGCCGAAGACGCCGGTAGGCACGGTTCGAATAATGGACCGCAATAGCATCATTCTCATCCCCAAACCCACTGATGATCCCAAAGGTGCGTGGGTGCCTTTTATTCTTCTTTTTATCTATTAGCCTTAAAAAAAAGACAGATTCTCATCTCCAGCATTCCTCTAGATCCACTGACCAGATCCGCGTGGCGTAAATGGATCTTCGTCTTCGCTGTCGGCAATTTCTGCGGCCTGGCTAACCTGCTCACCACGGGTATGGGCGCCGTCTGGCCCACGATAGAGGAGGCGTACCCCGGCCAGGAGGTCCTAGCCAACGATCTCAATACCTTTCCCACAATTATGATGGGCATTGGAAACCTTATCGCCATGCCGCTGGCTGTCGCCGTAGGACGCCGACCTGTGTTTCTTGCTGTGCTAGTCATCATGCTCGTCTCAGGCGTGTGGTGCGCCTGCTCGCAGTCGCTCCGGAGCCACATTGCTGGGCGTAACTTCATGTCTATGGCTGTAGGCTAGGCCGAGGCCCTAGCCCCTATGATGATCTCGGAAATTTGCTATCTTCACGAGCGCGGCCGGATGCTGGGATGGTTAATCGCCATCCAGGCCCTCAACAGCTGCCTGCTGCTCCTGGCAACGACATCCCTGGTTGCTGTTAAAGGATGGCGTTGGTTGTACGGCCTCATGGTTATCGTCAATGGTGTCGTCCTAGCTATTTCAATCTTCTTCGTATACGAAACTGATTTTATTCGGCCGGACGATGACGACTTCGATTTGGCCGCCGAGTTGGGCAAGGGCAAAGAACAAAACGAAGAAGAAGGGCATAAACCGTCGTCGCACGAGGGGGATGACGGGCAGTCTCGTCTGTCAATGGCACCTACTACTTCCCGGACCTGGCGAGACGATCTGAGACTCTTCAACCATAAGCTTCGGTGGGAAAATAGTCTCATGCTCTATAAACACCTTCTCCAAGGCATCTGTATCCCTTCCATGTTCTGGATGTTGGTCTTAAATGGAGGCTTCTTGGATAAGTCCACTAGTGCCTCCGTCCAATATCTTCTAACCCACATTCCTTTTCTGCATAGGAGCGGACGTATTCCAGGCATCCACCTTCGGCACCATCCTCGAGGCTAGCCCTTGCAAATTTGACACCTTTGATCTGGGCTATGTGCAGGCCTGCCAAATCATCGTTCTTGTGGTATTCCTGCCTCTGCTAGGTTACGGTGGCGACTTGTTTATTAAACTGCTCAGCAAGTCCCGTGGAGGCACGTATGAGCCCGAGTATCGCATCGTCACGCTCATTATACCCGCCGCGATTGGAGTGGCCTGTATCATCGTGTACGGCAAGGTGGCAACCAATCCCCAGAATGGCAGTTGGGTTTCCATCGCGGCTACATTTTATGCTGTTTTCTTTGCTTTCCTTGGATGCAACATCGTCGGATTAACATATGCCGTTGATAGCTTCCCGATGAGAAGGGGCTCTCTGTTGGTCGTCATCTGCTCAGGCAGAGGTTTCATCTCATTCGGCCTTGGATGGTCCACTCTCCCAGCAGTAAGCAAGCTCGGATACAATGGAAGTGCCAATACGTATGCCATTGCATATGGAGCCCTAGCTGCTGTGGGAATTCCCATGTTCATCTTCGGACGCAAAATTCGCCAATTTTCCCAAAAGCATATCCTGCGGCTTTGACCGCAATTATGGATTGGGTATTATTACGTAGCGAATTACGAGCGCAGCAAGTACAAGCCAATCGACTCCATATGTACCAAAGTTAAAATTTAATTCATATATACTAATTGACCCCCTCTTCCAAAGGAGAAACTGCCTACCATCTAGTCACTAGTCTATCTAGTATTATTGATACTATGTAGTGATCATGTAGGTTTTTTTTAAATGATGATTTTTCAAGGGAAAGTTGCGGAAATCGGGCAATTTTGAAACTTCCCGCCACAAACGATTTGTCCATATGCTACCTACCATGGTCAACAAGAGAGCCTATTGGTGGTATGTTGCCTATGGTTGTGGCTTTCATATTTTCAGCGACCAGTTGAGAGCGAGAGAAAGGTTCGTATGGAGTACCATAAAAAGGTAGCCCAAAACGAACAGTGCTTGCATTTTGTGGTGCACTATGGACAGCCATATTTGACCTAGGCAATGTTAAAGTGTATCAAAGTTGAGTAAGACAACCTTGTCGTAAATGAGGATGCAGTTGACAACAAGAGGCTTTGTAGCAAGTCTTTCATGCCTGGTAAGGGTTACATGCCCTTAAATAGTCATTATAATCCGCATATAAAAATTTCGACGTCAGTGAATCTCGCGATCCTGATGCCTGAGACTTCCAAGATTCTCTTGGTTGCCAAGCACGGGAAATGCTTGCAGTATATCTTTGCTAGTTTGAGATGTTGTTGCCAATGTTGGTTTCTGCTTGCATTTCTGTCGATGTCATTCTTTTTCGTTACTTTTGGGACTTTCACCTACACCAATCCGTCGCCTTTGACCGCAATTTCTCTCCTGGACAAGGATTTCATCGTCGACACTCTGCGCATCGAATCCCTGCGCCGCGTGCCCCTGCTGGCCTATGAGTCAGGTGATGTGAACATCAGCCAGTGTGTGGCACTTGTACTTGCGAGCTTTACCTGGGCCTTGAAGGAATCCCTTGTCAAGATTGCAGTTCGGTGGAATTCATTAGCGCAAATCATTAGTGATGAGCTACTTCGCGAAGATGATCCACTTCGGACTCCCTTTGTAGCCACTAATTCTCGGTGAGGATTCCACGTTTTTTCTCTGTTACCACGTGTGCTCAATGGTGTATTAGGACCAGCTCCGTTATTCTCTTGCAGACTACGTAAGTCATAGCGTGCCCAATATGTGCGAGTTGTCCATTTACTGAGGTCGAACGGTCCGAGACTTTTAGGGTCCTACGCTTGTTACATTACTCCGAAAGCCAACATGCTCCCCTGCCTTTCTACCAAACCGGTGAAAGTAATAATATTCAAGAGCCTTCGACCCCAAACTCGTCATCGACTATATCTGATGGCTATTTAGCATTCTTTAACCCGCTGAGAAAGTGAGCCCACCCCCAACTCTACACCTTGATGCGTAGACTAAACCCTGCCCCTATCTCAGGTCGCTGCAGGACGCTTTAAAGTCACAGTTGAACTTCTCGGAAATGAATGGGGCTCGCGTTTCTCTGGAGCACTACTATCTCAGCTTGAATGTAGGTCTTTTGCAATTCAATTCCCTAACCAAAGTCTACCAGGCAGAGGCCATGATTTGGATGCATGGTACTTTCATGTTAACTTGTAAGTAGTAACCCACCCATGATGCCGAGACACAATCTCACAAGTAAAAGTTGTTCCAAGGGATTTATTCGACCTGCTAGTGGATGACTCTCGACTCTCGCAACCATCGTTCTACTCGGCATTTGAGCATGCACTTCTTTTGGCCGAGGTAACTATCCCTCAAACACTCCTCTTCTATTTCATACTGTGGACTTATCGTTACCTTCTTCCCAGGTAATCCCAACGGTTCTCAGACTTGATCCCACAGCTCAGACACTTTCGCCAGCCACGGTATTTTTTGTGCTCATGTCATCTATTATAACCACCGTGGCCATATGGCAGTTTCACCTGTCAGAAGAATATCAGGCTTCGACTTGCATCGTAGACATGCCCGCAACGCTACTCAGTTCTGCAAATTATCATCTCCGTCTGCTAGATACTTTTTGCACCGAAGACAGCCGATACGACATTGACTTAATCGATGCTGTCCGCAGACTCCTGTCCGCCGTATCCAAAGATTTAAACGAAGAATCCATCGAAACCATCCAGAAGGCTTTGGTCATTATTGCTGGCTACAGGTGGTGCCGCGGGGGGTCCGGTATTATCAAAGTCTCAGACTGCACGATCCAGAAAACATGGTTTGGCAATAAGAGCGATTGGAAGACTGAAATACAACTACCGCATGCCTGCACTGCCAATGACATTGAGGACAGAAAGGCAGCGATTAAAGCGCTATCGCGGCCAGATGCGCGACTTTGTCCCCCAGGTCATTTTGATTTGAGTATCCAGATCTATTGAGAGGAATATACGATAATCCGTTAGAAATTCACGAATGGACAAACATCGAGCTCGACTACTTGCTCGCCTCCATAAAGACCCCCGGTGAATATTCAGGACTCTGATACAGAAACTCATGAAACTCGGGCCGCGAAAAAGAGCACCATCCAGAAGACGTGCTAGCTGCACCCATCTTCAGGATCTGTTTTCAGAGGATACGGCTACAAGGAACACTTGCTCATCCAGGAAGAAAATGCTAAATATAAACAACCAATCACAAACCAAACTATCGTCGATAAGCTTTATGCGCACCGATTGGCTGAAAAATAAAGTATATCGGATTCTGTACCGACCACCCAATCACCGAGCTAGAAGAAGTGGGCACTACCCGTTGAATTGAACCAATAAGAAATTCACCGCTGGCAATTTTTGCGCCAACATACAAAGTGTGAGAATGTCACTGGCAACCATTCATTGGGTGAGTTTCTGTTGTCCCTTTTCTGATTTTGAATCCTTTGCTTGGAAATGTTTAATTTGAAAATGCCAAGGCTTGAGACGATAATCCATGCCCCCACTGGGGAGAAACAACCCCCGGGCAGCTCATCGACGATGAATTCGTCAAGGCTGTTAAAGAGACGACTCTAGACACCATTAATCCAGCGCACGTATAGAGTCACATCTACCCACCTAATGCTACTATCTGCTTTATTAAACGAATAGTTTTGCCTTGGCTTAGAGCACTGAAGAATTATTCTCATCGATATTCAATGATTTTCCCAGGTGTTCAATTCAAATATATATATCCGATACGATATGTTCAAAGCTGGACACGGAGGAGTTCATTTTTTTTTGTAAATTATGCACTGAACTAGTATACAAGATATAGCTGTGCCGTGCCATAGGATTCTCATTTATAACTTCCCACAAAAATCATTCTTATTACGTAGAAATATACTGGCGATTTTTTGACATCTGACAGTCGCGACTCGTGCGTGAGGTATTGTTGTTGTTGACCCCACTGGGTAAAGCGTTGTTCGGGACGGGTTTACTTTGTTCCCTCGGCCTCCAACTATCGGTCCTTCGGACATATCATGACCTTTGAGTTCTTTGCTTGGAATTCTTTACCTTGAAAATGTCGCCCGCTAACATTAAGGCACATATACTGTCAGTATCTTGAACGTCATGAAAATATGTATCTTGAATGGATGGATACTATGTACTGACGGCGGGCTACAACACGGCGCCACAAAGAGAAAAAACAAAACAAAACAAAAAAAAGGAACATAAACTGGAGACGATCGACGAACAAAGGAACAATGGAGTAGATTATTGGGTTGAAAGGCGCGTACAAGTCCCATTTTGACGCGAAAGGGTCGCGCCCGGCTACCTGGGCAATGATCTCCGCTTCCCTGCTTCGCTTTTCATGTTTGTCGTCGCGATTCAAGACACTTCGAAGTTGAGGAAGGATTTTGGATTCCCGACATGCCAGTGGAAACGATCAGCCGTCCCATGGTCGGTGGACCGCCGCAAAAGAAGAGCCTCGCGCAACAGCTCGCCGTGAAGCTGTACTCGAAAATCCGGCAAATACAAACAAAGGGAGTGACATCATCCGACGCATATCCACATCCTGTCACGCTGGTCTGCATTTCCGATACGCACAGTAACAAACCTGCATCGCTACCCCCGGGAGACATACTCGTGCATGCTGGCGATCTCTCGCAGTTTGGTACATTCCGCGAGATCTAGGCGTAGCTCACTTGGCTGTCGGCACATCCCCACCGCCATAAAATCGTTATTGCGGGGAACCACGATCTTCTTCTCGATCGGGCCTTTGTGGCCACCTTCCCTGATCGCGAGCTAGACAAGCACCATCAGCACAGAGACTTGGACTGGGGCGATATTCACTATCTCCAGCATGAAACTATAGAACTCACTGTCGAGAGTGAAGGAAAGTCAAGGCGTATCTCCATATTCGGTAGCCCTTGGACACCACGATGTGGAAACTGGGCGTTTCAGTACCCGAATGGCAATGATGTCTCCTTTGACTGGATCGGCAAAATACCCGATGATACAGATATTGCTGTACTCCATGGGCCGCCCAAGGGTCACCTTGACGACGGTGGTAAGGGATGTGCGATGCTTCTCGAGGAACTCTGGAGAGTTCGGCCAGCTGTGGTTGTTTGCGGTCATATTCACCCTGGTAGGGGAGAGGAATGGCTTTGGTATGATAATGTACAGCGATGGTACGATAATGTGATTCTTGAGAAGAGACAATGGGCATCTGTTTTATGTCTAATGCTAGTCTATGCCTGGATCTTCGTGCGGTGGGCATTCGGAAAGCTACCAGAAGCCAGGTATAGTAGACAGAAGTGCACACATCTCATAAATGCAGCTATGGTGGGGAGGTCTGGTGGAGAGGCTATGATGACAACTTTATAATTAATTATAGATACAATTTCGAGCAGTTTCTTCTGTGTGCATAGCTGCGTTGGCGTTGTCACTTCCCATTTGGCCAATGACTGTGCTCACATGGCGGGTTCGACCGCGCCTTTCGCATTCGTCCAAGTGGCCCCGTGGTCAAGCAGCATTCGGAGTATTTGCTGATGCTCATCACAACGAGTATTCAAAATTGTCAAGTTAGGATTGGTTCCTTGACCGAGTAGTTGAAAAATCTGCATGTGTTCTGTGCAACAATAGTAGGTATGGTAATAAGGATAAATTCCATGTTTCATGTTGACATCAGCGCCATTGTCAAGCAGAATCTGAACAAGTTGCGTTTCTGCGTATCTGAGGCGACAAGCTGCATAAAGAGCAGTACCGCAACTTCCAGCTTGCGCGTTAGCATTGGCCCCTCTGTCAAGTAGTATTTGAACAATCTGCTGGTGCCCGCTGGAAGAAGCCCGTTGAAGAGCAGTCACACTCAGTCCGTCTTGCGCGTTGACATTAGCCCCATGATCAAGCAGCATCTGAACAATTTGCAGCTGCGGGTCCTGTAAGGAACAGGCTTCCTGGATAGCACTGCCAAATTGCCAACCTTGTGAATTGGCATCGGCGCCGTTATCAAGGAGTATCTGAACAACTCCCCCATGCCCTTTAGAAATAGCATTCATAAGAGCTTCGCCACCTTGTCCTTTGACATCAAACCCATTGTCAATGAGCATTTGAACAATCGCCTTGTGCCCTCTAGAAGAAGCACTCGCAAGAGCCTGGCCTCCTTGCTCTTTGGCATCGGCACCGTTATCGAGGAGTATCTGAACTATCCGCTCATACCCTCTAGAAGTGGCAATAAGAAGAGTCTTAGCACCTTGCACTTTGACTTCAACCCCGTTATCGACTAGCATTTGAACAATATCCTCATATCCTTCTTTGCAGGCCACTTTGAGAGGAGTATCACCGTGCTCGTTGACATCGACCCCATTATCGAGCAGAATCTGAACAATCTGTGGCTGCCCTAAGTAACAGGCTGTCCAAAGCGCGCTATGACTACGTCCATCTTTTGAGTTGGCGTCCGCCCCCAGACGAAGCAGCACTTCGACTCCAAGGGCATATTTGCGCCATACCGTGGAGAGAAGCCATTTGTTCACGTGATCTCTGGGCACCGTTCCCCCTTTGCTTAGAATCAGCCGTACAATAGTATCGTTTCTGCTTAATATTGCCGCAAGTAGCGCTCCGTGGTACTCCCCAGCTTGTGTGTTTACATCGGCACCGGCATTAACGAGTAAATGAGCGATTTCCTGATGGCCATTGACGCATGCTGCCTGCAGTGCGTTTCCATACCTCTCTCCATGACAATTCACATTGGAGCGTCCAATCAGTAGCCTGGCAAGATTATATAGATTCTGTTCTGATAGAATATACAACAAGGTGGCTTTGGGTGTATACCTGCGGACTTTATAACGCTGAAAGATATTGCGATATTTTATCCATTCCTGCAGTTTTACGCTGGCAGATGCATTAAAATCTTCCAACCAATGGCTCTGGGAAAATCCTTGTGCTTCGGCGTGTTCCGCGTGATTGAATATGAAGTTGACTGCGTACTGTAGAAAAGGAAAGCGTGTGGATATAGTTTCCTTCTCTGGGTAATTTTGAAAACCCTTGCTTCGCGTTCGTTTACATGGAATGCGAGGAGTTGTCGTGTGTGATTCATGGATGCTGGAAAGATAATGGCGACAGATATTAGCAAGTTGGTTGTGACTCGAACCAAACATGCTATCTCGGAGTTCAGGCTGGATTTCGGCGAGGCCATTATTTTGCAGCAGAAATCCCCTCACAGTTTCATGAATAAAGTAAACTGTGGGTGGCTCGGACTTGGAGACCTCGGCGAGGCCCTTGGAGCAGTTTAGAATATATCGCTCTATAGTCTCCTTGTCGGGCAAACCTGAATCCCACAGTTCAACGGCCACGGCGTAGAACAGCTCTGTTGGACTCATGGGCCGTTCCGCGAACAAGGTCCATTGGAAGAGCAGAATGGATTGTGCTCTGTCATCTTTGTCTCTCCCAAGAATTTGAGCGAATAGGGCGTCGAGTTCGGATGGAATGTCGTCCAGACTCTCCGCCATTAGGGCTAGTTTGCCTTTATCATAGAGTGTGTTCAAAATAGGGATTACTAGGAAAACCCACAAGAACACACCTGAAGCTTTCTCGCACACCTTCCTCCTGAATCGCTCCATCTCCGGGCTATCATCTTCGTTGAGGTGGCTTCTCACATACAGGGCGATGTCATCATCGTGTCCAATTTGCCCCTCTACAGTCAGGGAAACGCCTTTCCGGACACTGATGTGTGGGTAATGTCGACTTGAGAGACACACCATGACCTGTGCCTTATTGAAGAGTGCAGTTTCGCCTAGTTCTTCGAGGAACATGACCATCTGCCGCACATCGTCCTCTTCGCCCTCATCGAGTGCGTCAATGAAGATGGTAAGAGGCTGCTTTCCTAGAGTCTCGACTACATGTATGAGAAACCCTTGAAGCTCAGGGATTGTCCATTCATCGACGTTGTTGCCCGTGACCTTGCTGGCAAATATCTCAAGAAAGCTGTCTTGAAGATAGGGAAGCGCTTTAAGGAGTTGATGCGTGAGGGATCGGTACATACCCAGGCTTGATTTCTCCAGCAAACCCGGGGCTCGAGCATTAAAGAAATAAGAAAGGGTTTTCTCATAAGTCTTGCCTTTGGTCGCGCTATGAAGCTTTTTCATAATGGTAGATTTCCCAGAACCAGGCTTCCCTTTGATCCAAAGAAATCCGTGGTGCTCTGGGATTTTGGTCTTGTCGCGCCATTCTGTGAATTGAGGTTGGTTAGATACCCACTGGCAGGTCTGAGCGTAGGCTGCACGAATATTTAAGAGACGAGCATCTTGCCGGGCGAAAGATAAAGAGTTCAGAAGAGTCTCAAACGTCTGCTCACGGTCGGGATTGTAAGCTGCACGGCGTTGGACAGGGGAGTTGTCTTCCTCGTCACGAGAGATAGATGATCTATATACTAGGCGTTCCTCTTTGTGAACGTCGTATCCCCCCATGTGCTCAAGCAATTCTTTCGCGAGTGCTGCCGCCGCAGTGGCAGCATATGCATGCCACTCATCATTCTTGTGGGAGTCCGAGTAATCAGATATACCACGTATGACAAGACAGGAGAAGTCATTCATGAGTCCGGCCGCCTCCATTTCAAAACATATGGCATCTCCGCATTCCTGGCTAATTCTGTCTCTTTCCACAGCATCCTTCATGACACAGCCACCTGACGCGATCAGTCCGTAATGAATAAATGGCTCATTGGCAGGCTCACGACTGGCTCGCTTCTCTG
This sequence comes from Talaromyces albobiverticillius, assembly GCA_023721895.2. Taxonomy (NCBI): domain Eukaryota; kingdom Fungi; phylum Ascomycota; class Eurotiomycetes; order Eurotiales; family Trichocomaceae; genus Talaromyces; species Talaromyces albobiverticillius. The sequence continues at coordinate 6,375,211 of JAMBUR020000001.1, read as the reverse complement.
TTCGCGCTCTATCGCATCGGTGACAAGACGCCTGATCGTTGGTATGTTTGTAGCTGGGTTTAAACAAGACATCTTGCTCAGTAGGCGGCCGCCGGTATTGCCGTAGTTTGGGGTGCTTTTGGAGCATATCGTTCAGGAAGGCTGGGACTTTGCTGCTCGCTGCCCGGTGGCTTGACTTCATCGTGGTGACGGCATGCAGGTATGCCGGAGGCGGCGCTGCCAAAAAGCCTTTACGCTGGAAACCAGTTGAGTTCTGCTTGCCCAGATCGTATTGCACCACACCACCGTAAATGCCCGTGGGTATACCAACGACAACGTCTCCAAGCCGGATATCTACCTTCTCACTGGGCACGCCGCCGCCGATTCCGACCAAGAGACGAGTTTGTACGCGCACGAACGTACGACTCATGTTAATCGCAACGGCGGCGGCGGACGCGGTGCCCTGAGACCCCTCAGGCAGCGATGCGATGACGACGTTGTGGCTGCTCATCTCACCTAGTATGTACTGGTTGGGGTCGTTGGGTACCGAGGGTAAGCGATGGTGTTCTTCATCCAATAAATATCGCGCCGCGCTCAACTCTACCTCCAAGGGACACAGCAGGGCCACGGTGTAGGCATGGTAGTCCAGCTGTTTCATTGTCTTCGGGGCCATGTGTGTGGTTCCGATGACGGTGCGACCGAGGCTCAAGATTGTGGTTTAACTAGGGCGCGGAGAGGCTGATAGCCCGCATAGATGGGAATCTCGCATTCCGCTGGTACGGTGATGATTTCCGAGCGCAGGATATGAGAGACCCGTATGGATGAGCGCAAAGACATCGAAGTGGTGTTGGTACTTGTGTCGCGCTGACCGACTTTTTGCTTTGGTGGTGTCGTTGTTTTTAGCGCTCAGCCTTGCCTCGCAAGGCGGCTTTTCCAAGCTAATTCCTGCCATTTGTCTAGTGTCGGATTGGTTGAAGTTGAACGAACCCAAAGCCATCAGGGTTATGCAGGGTTAGATGCCAAAGGACCAATCAGCGTTGACTTCTGTGAAAGTGGGGTTCTCGTCAGATGACTCTTTCTCTCAACGACATCATTACTTCTTATTCCTTTCGACTTTTTGGGCTGTCTTCTGTGAGACTATAATTAAATAAAACTCATTCGTGCAACGGGAGATGTCTAGTTCCAATACGCGATCCATCGTGTCAACTGTAGTTGCCGCCACTGCTGGGGTAGCAGGGTTGTATTTCTACTACGAGCACCGCAGACTGAGTCGATCGACGCAACATGTTTACAAGTTAGGCGTTGGAAAGGACCTTGTCGATTTTATACAACAACAGCAAGAAAACGATGGCAACAAACAAATGCAGCCGATATCCGCAACTGTGCCTGCAGATGTCTTCACCGCAGAGCAATACTTCGTCGCGTACGACCGCGCATGGCGCACAGTTAGTAAAGACAATTTACCATCGGATGAGGACTTGAACGCTGTCTCCGACACGGGATTGAACTCCTACGATCAAAAATTACTTACAACATATCTGCGCCGTAACATGACCGCATTCGCGTGTTACTTGCCACAAGCCTACTTGATAAAAATGGTGCTTCGCAAGAAAAACCCATCGGCAGTGCAAACATTTGACCTAGAATTCATTCGAAAACTGGATTTCGAGGCCGGGGATGTTGTCTGCGGTTTATATAAAGTGTTGAGAAGGGAAGATGCCAGTGTTGAGTTTGAGGTAGGTCTACCAGACGATGAGAAGACAGAACCAGTATCGCTGTCGCCATCAACCTCGTCGAAGCAAGGATTCGATGCGAGAATGGTGATTGGTATACAATCTACCACCACAGCCACTGCTGCTACTGTGACAGATTGCCAAGGATCAGTCAATGTGTTCAGCGAAACAATCATGTGGCGAGATTCTTCAAACAAAGGGGTGGTGATGCCGTTAGAAGGGAGAATAACCAGAGTAATGCACGAGTTTGCTTCGTGGTGGTTACTAGAATCTGGGGTGAGGTATCTAAAAGAGTTAAGAGGGATGAAGGATTAGTGACTTTCGACGTAGGTGCGTCGCGGAACAGGTCCTGTTTTCTATATTTCCTCTCTATGTATATATATATACACTGATTAATGCACGTTCGTTTTTCCGATGAAGCAAAGGGATGTCGTTGAGTTAAGGTTAAATGCACGTGTTGCTGAATTAAGCTTAATTGGACGACTTGTTATTATTCCCAGAAGGGCAGGCTCGACGGGGGAGCATGTACGTCATCGAACGGCAAGTTCCCTTACCGGCAATAAATATAGACCCGAGTCTTGATGGTAGGCAAGTTCTAGCTACCTTTCTCAAAGCGCTGAATTTTAAAGCTTCAGCAACTGTTCTGTTTACGCTCATACGTACACGAGCAGCGTGACTTAGCTGAATATATGGGCGGTGGTTTGTATACTGTATGCTACAGACCAGGTCGACGATATCAGCTGTTTGGTTTGAATACGGACGACTGAAATATGTGTTCAATCATTGGAAAGCTATCGGTTATTGTACAGCTTAAAAATCAATAGCATACACGATTACAGTACAAGCCCAGTAACAAGAGGGCCTCTAGCCGAGCAGGTAATCCCATACCCCAACACCTGAATACCGAAAATATCAATGTCAAAGGAGGAAAAGCCCTCGTACGATGACGGAGCTACACTCGTCACGTTATAAATCTCCTGATCGGCTCTCAGACTGGTAACGTCGATGCTGCCCTGGGATCCAAAGTCGAGCGAGTATTTCAGTGGATACGTCTTGTTGATAGCAGTCGAATACTACACGTCACCCCAATCCGCGCTGTACTCAAAGGGCAGCACCGAGTGAGACCCATCTGCGAAGCGGAAGGTGGCAAACCTGATTTGCATGCCCTCTTCGTAGTCCAGCGCAAAGATGCTGCCCTTGATGTCGCCGTCGCTTCCGGGGATATGGACTTTGAACCAGGTGCCGTTAGAAGTGGCAGATGCATTCGACCACTGACGGTCAAGCTACGTGAAGGAGAGGTCAGGGTCGACGGTCAGGGTTTCACCTTCGACAGTGATGGTGCCCGATGTTCGGCCAGCGGGGAGAGCCCATTCGCCGGTCAAATCCCATGACGGTGTGAATTTCCAATATCCAGAGCCTCCGTTGAAGACGACCTGGGAAGAGCCCGTGAAGTTGAGGTCGAAGGTAATTTCATCGCCGCTATTGTACAAGTTGAGCAAGCTGAGATTGTCGTCCGACAAGCTGCGAACACCAACATGGCCGACGGTGGCATCGAAGCGGCCGTCGCTATCCACTGCTAGGCTTGTATCTTCAACAGCATACAGCTCCATGTTGTAGTAGCTGGTGTTTGTGATGTCAAGGATCGAGGAGCGAGCGATGCCAATAGTTTCTTCGAATTCGGTGTGAGTGAGAGCCATGTACTGATGACCGTTGGATGCTGTTACAAAGGAACATGCCCAGTAAGAGTTTCCTACAGCGACTGTTTCGTTCTGGGATGTGTAGACGCCAAAGTCGACAGGCATGTAGGGCTGTCATGGCGTTAGTGTATCAGATCCCGCACTGTAAGTTATTTCATCAAGATAGGGACGTACATTTACTGGCGTCGAGGCATTATCAGGGTAGAACGGCCAAAGGGTGCTGGCCAGACCTGGCACAAAAAGCGACGAGCAGGCAACGATATTCTTCATTTTGACAAACGAGTGTGGTGGTTTGGATGAATCCTGGCCAGGTACAAGCTACGGGTATACCTACTTATATATGCATGGTGTTCGAAAAGGGACCGCTCAAGCTATGGAACTTTCACATTCGACTTTTCGTCCGAATATTGTGCTCCTCTCTTTCAGCTTTCGGTCGATTCCTCGGATAGCAAGATGCCGGGCATTTTTGAAGAAAACTCCACCATCTCCAATTACCGGCTAGATTCATCGTCGTCATATTGCCCACTTTGCAAGTTGAATACTGAAAATCTAGGAACTGGGGCAATTTATTGATCGATGATCAGAGCTAGAACCCCGCAAACCATTTAAGGCGACTTTTTATCTCCTCTGACTAAGCGGGGATCTCCCAAAAGCTGCCTCTTCTAGTTGGGGATATACCCGCCTCTTTAGTCTTGACGAATACATAGCCAGGCGGCGCATTATTACGTGCAGGTTTTGGCTCGGATTTGAGGTGTTTCAAACGACTGCCAGAAATCCCTGGTCATCCTCGGATGTCAACGTCAGTGGCTCAAGTTGAACAACCGAGGAAACGCAATATGCTGCAAGGAATAGCTTCACTCTTGGCCCCCAGTTCAACCAAGTAATAATCGGGAGTAAGGATCATCTGGAGTAAACATTCATGACATTTTGGTGGTTACCTTCGACATGGGAACTGTTAGTATCCCAATGAGGAACCGCTTCACGCGTTCCCAATTGGGTACCGCGCTCCTCGCTTATAACACCAGAGCGCACAACCGTACGGCTTCGTATCCTGCTTTCTCTCGATTAACCTAATATTATCCAGTACAGAGGACAGTGTCGACGGCATTTCAAATCGCTGGATATCGTGCTCAGCACCATTATCGAATCCCAGGACCCATGTGGTATGTACCTTGCCATTGCTATTGAAGCTTGCTGAAAAAGTCGATGACGAATAGTTTCCATGCCTGCCTAATTATTGATGGTAGCCTCTGAGCACACATTACAACCGCGCAGCCTTCTCGCATGTCAGCCTTCCAGGCAGACACACACAATATACAGCTTGGCTCGCCCTCACATTCTCTATTCTATCTCATCAGAGAAAACAACTGCCAACGATAGATCTCAAGTCAGCTCTTTTTGGCAAAATGCCCATTACATTAACCACGGCCGGTCATTCCCCGCGTAAATGGGAAACTTCGAAGGTATCCACGGCCGACGATTTGTTCAAAGCTTCATGCCCGAAATCATACAATCGCAGCCAAGAGGTGATACAGACCTCATTTCCACGCAGTCTCTTTCGCACTTCTCATATCTCCCCTTCGCACCATGGCTTCGTCTGGGCAGTGTTTAGCGCATACAGTGATCACCACAGCTTGACAATACCGCCGGAAGATGTATGGTTCTCCATCCTAACACAACTGGGCTTCTTCGTCAATGCTCATGTAGAAGAGTTGCGGTCTTTCTTTGTTTCCCACAGTGGTCGGGAAGAACTTGAAGTAATTGCTGGGGGTACTAGTGCTTCCGCCGATTTTGGTGCCATGGCTGTACAGATGACCAGACTTATTGAAAAGAATGTGGTAGATGAGGAGTTACGAAAATGGATCATGCCGGAATTTAGCACTACTATCGAATCTGACAATGTCGTTGCAGCTATTTTGATGATGGGTGCGTTGCAGAAATACTTTTCGTACAAGTTCACACTGAGATGTGGAATTCCTTCCGTCACCCTGCTAGGAGAACGACAAGACTGGTTGAAGATGGTGACGAAAATGGACAAGCTACAACAACTCGGTGATGAACCGGCTCGATTCGCCCAGCTTCTTCGACCAGTGCTGAATAATTTTGTCCGGTCTTTCGACAGCCCCGAATCACCTGATGTCCTGAGCTTCTGGACCAAATGCGCACATAAATCTGGTGGCAGTGGCGTGCATTGGTTGACTGGTTGGGTTTCAGCTTTTTGTTTCTGGGATGAGGAAGGCAAATTGTTATACTCTCAAGAACAAATTCATCCAGTTTCCTCGCCAAAGTTTGCCGCGCGCAACACAGACTTGGGCCTTGATGATGTCTTGTCGCGTAGGGTTGACACAAACAAAGTCCCATCGGGTTACGCCTCTGTCCTAGTTACTGTCGATGACAACGGTTACATTTATGAAGCAGAGATGTTGGCTGGACTAGTCGGCATTCAAGCCACGTCAACTGGAGCTATGATTAACGCACTCAGAAATCGCCCGCAGTTCCGAAGTCACCGAAGCGTCGCATTGGAACCCAGCGCGCCTGCTGCAACCCAGGAGCCTGTACTCGATTCCATTCGGCCTCTTTCAGGGTGGTGGATGTATAAAAAGAAGAGTGCGGAGGACGAAGAACATGCACAGGAAATTCAGAGAATTGCAGATTGCTTGGACGGAAAAAAATCTTCCAATCAGAGGAGGCTTGAACTGCTCCGCAGATATCAGGAACTCAAAGCGTCATGAGTTGCATAGTCTAGGTCGTATTGTCACAATTTGGATCAGCCTACCAAAAGTTTAGCCTAGAGAATGAGGCGCATTAAAAAGGTAACGATATCCTAGGTTTTTTTTTTGCTAAATGGACCCTGCTAAATGCTATTTCTCTGGCTCCAGTGCCCGAGAAACTTCCCAGTGATTTGAAATTTTTGCACACTCCAGAGCGGTTCGATCATTTGAATCTTTGATATCCAGATTGGCTCCTTCGCTGATTAAATAACGAACTATTTCTACTTTGCCGAGTTCAGCTGCTCTGTACAGAACCGTTCCGAGCCCTATGAAAGAGAATAGCGCCTGAGAAGGGTAATGGTCCTTGTACATAGTTAAATTTATATCTACCCCTTTTCCAATGAGAATATTTAAAACTTGAATATTATCTGAATTTTGTTTGATAGCGTGATAGAGGAGTTGTCCTTTTCAAGTGTCTCCGCCACAACTAAGCATAAGCTGGATAACTAATATAATTATAGTTTCCACCGCAAGAGAAAGTAGAGTAAGATCAATAACATATTGCTTATTAGGGTTAGCTTTATGATTAAGAAACTAAGCAACCATCTCTTTATTTATAGCGATGTAACTAAATAAATGTTATAATAATAGCATGGCTAAGATTACAGGGGCCAGTCACACCCTAGGACGGGAGATTTAAGCTTGCTTATGGGCTCATTAATATCCTATCTATTTTCAAGGAAAATTGCCAGAGCATTCTTGTCCCTGAGTTTGGTGGCTTCTAATATATAGAGTGGATTTATGGGCAAGCTACGAATAAGAAGCTCTTTGATGAACTGGACCTCATCTTGACTGATGGCTTTGATCATTATTATATTGAAGTCGCATATGTCAAAGCCCTCAGATGACGAACTTTGCGAGTCCAGAATCTCTTGGAATTTCTTGATATTACTAATGACACAAGAGGCATGTGATTCTTCAAGCGTGCCTGGAGGTGTTCGAGTCGGGATTTGAGGGTATTCGTTGGGCTGGACCGGAGGGTAGTCTGGAGGAGGCTGAACATCCATGCCGGGTTAGATGATAAACTATGGCATTACTTAGGTGCGCCTCAACAATAATGAAGCGTGAGGTGTGTGGCTGGAGAGAGCGGCATTTAAAGATGGGGCATGCGTTGATCGGGGGAACAAGCGGGACTTTGACCCTGCAGGGGACATCTCCGACTGTGCGTATCTGTGCAAGAAAGTATTTATGATGCTCTATATCCCATATACTAATTCCCTTCTAGATTTAATTTAGTCGGAAGTTGAACAGAGCCCTAAAAACGATATATTTTCCTGCCTGATACACTAGTTATGAGTTATCACGCATCTGGTGGCATCATGCTACTTTGGATATTCACTCTTAAACAGCTTTCCCCAGTACTCAATACTGTCATTCCGATAATCATCCTGTTCCGTGCGACAAAGCTGTGTCGCATTTACATCCCAGACGAACGCCTGTGGATTCTCGACAGTATATTTTGGCCATTGCTTTGTTCCGTTGACTGAAATTGGCCTGTTAGCATTTCTGTATAATCACTCAAGGTAGAAAGTCCTACTTGGAATATTATTCGGGTCCAAGGTATTGATGAAGCTGATCCATATGGATGTCATCAGATAACTGAGCGGCTCGAAGGTTGACTTCTGATTTGCCTGGTCTGTGGGTGATAGCGACTCTGAGAGAGTCACATTATGGAACAGAAAAGCAATGTCATCTTGTTCCTGGGCGCCGTATTCCCACCATTTCGCGTGGAAGAGGACATCGTAGAGGTATGTTTAGACGTCAACGCCGTATTGAGTGGATTCGGCTGTTGCTTCTGTTATGTTATGAATCTAATATCTGTATGCTGTGATGGCTTCAGGAATTGAACAGTAATTTGTGATCACAAAATATATAACTTCCGTTAGGTTACAGTAAGGGGTTATTAATAATGCCCTATCCTTCTTCATTGCTCAAATGCCATCTTCCAGAAGGTATAGGCATCATCACCCAAGCCAGCCAGAATTAAATGGTACTCGTGTTCTGCGCCTGCCACGTCCTTTCTGTAATGTTCCACGGTTGCCTCGCTCATGACAGCACTAAGAACGTCGATGGCCTTCGCTAGACGGTGATCATCACCACCGGAAAGAAGCCGGACACGAATTTTTGCTGCATGTAAGACGTCCTTCTTTGCCTAGACTACGTATGTCGGGTGGCTCGCATCATAGTAACCCTGGTCATCCTTGAAGGTAGCCCAAACCCGATCTTTTGGCTCGTCAGTGAGCAAGGGTAAGATAGCGGGAGCGATAGGCGAGATTGCGCAGAAGTACTCGCAATATTTGAAGCCCAGGTGCGTAGCCCCGTAGCCACCCATGGAGAAACCCTCAATACCTATCTTGCCGTTTGTGCGAAATCTCTCCCTGACGTAGGGGAGAAAGTCCTTGATCATGACATCCTCAATCGGCACTTTGCCATCGAGCGAGTTGATATATCACCCTATTGGAAGAGCTTGAGGACATAGGATGATACTCTGTGGCATGGTGCCAGCTTTGATGCCTGCTGTGTAGATTTCTGCAGCCCGGGCGGCGCCTGTGTTTGCGCGCGACCGTCCTCCGTGTAGCCAGATTAAAACCGGGTACATTGTCTCAGTGCTGTCCGAATAGCCCTCTGGGAGCAGATACCAATAGCCCCCCTGTGTGCCTTCGCCGCGGACGTTCGTGTCGTACAGGCCGTATTGCAAGCCCGCCAGCGCGGTGGCTGCATCATAGGGCTCGAGCCATTCATCCCGTAGGGTCTCAAGCTGCTCAGGCGTTAAAGACAAGGGGGGGGGGCATGGTATCGAGGCAGGTAACACTAGATGGGGCATCACTGGGTAGAAGGACAAACGTCTATATGGGGAAGACGCTGTTGAAAATGCGAGACTATGGAATGCTCATTTATCTCAGGCGATGAGCGACAAGCAGTGAATAAATATTGAAACCATTATGGAGGGTTCGGAGATACAAGAAGTACCCCGATGCTTACGATGCGTAGTTGGGCTATCTCCGAGGTGGCATTGTTGGGGAATTCGGGATTAACGAGCCATGAACTCTTCAACTTCGGAAGGGTCGCTAGGAGCGAGTGAACTCGGCGAGTTTGACCTAAGCGATGGACGTATTCCGGCGAGGAGTATGGACGTTGGTGATAGAAAGTTCCACGCAGTGGAGCCAAATCAGGCGTGTGGGCAAAACTGTGGACAATACCCGGGGGAAACGGGGCCATGAGTCCCACACTTTGGGAGTGGCGTTGGATAGAGTCGGTGAAGTCTGCCATGTCGCGTAAAGGGCCATCGGGGTTATTGCAAAAACCAGTTTGATGGCCTGATGGGGTCTCCAGCTCATGAACAACGAGTATTTGAGAGCGTTGCCTAGACTGTGGTCAGGGGAAATATGTCTTTAGTTGTTAGCCCATAGTTCTCGAAGTGCGTCTCCAAGCCATATAGTCCGCCTCCCTAAACTCCTTTGACAGCCCTCAATCAGTTCAAGTGTACGACATCTTTCTAGGACGCCATAAGTTACAAAGCCTGCAACGTATAAACATTGTGTTGAGAGTAGACCCTAAGTGTCGGCTACACCTGCGTTGGAAACGAGAAATATTTGCTCACGCGATTGCTCGATTTGACGGGATTCGGATGCATACTGAAGCGAGTCCAGTCCATGGTTGGTAGTGGCTGTTGAGGGGCATTTCATGTTCAGAAGAATTTTACATGCATGGTATACCTGATCTGCAATAGCTTGGGGTCTCTATTAGCTGATTTCTCGTGAGTGTGTTTGGTGCGAACATACCACTTTGTGGGTAGAGAAACCATAAAGATGGAAACTCCTGGGGCGAGTGGCGATATGATGATGTAGATTGTTGTTGAATAAAGAATTGGCCCGAAGATGCTGGCAGCTTCTTTTTCCACTCATCAAGTTCCTTTTCAAGCGCTGCTGCTCTGTGATATTGAGCCTGACGTCTCTCATCTGCGCCCTCTGCTTCGGTATGACTACTATCGTTGCAGAATGACACGCATTGGCCAAATATGTAAATGACGCGATTCGCTATATCTGTCACAGAAAGATGATCGAAGCTTTCGACATTTTCTGGCTTCCAGTATTCTTCGCCCAGAAACACGCTTCGACCAGTTTGAAGAGCGGCCCAGATTTCGTGCCTATACCACGTCCAGTACGATGCGCCCTTAATTCCACGCGCATTATTACCGTTGACTTTACGTGTCTGCATAAAATACGCGATTCCTTTCAGATGCGAGCCGAAGGCTTCCCCAGTCATATCAAGCATTTCATAACTATCACAGACAGTGTCAATCACCATTCGGGAGGTAACATACTTGTCCATCATAATACATACGTGGAAAGGATAATAGCCGAAGCAAGTATTCCATCATTCCGCGCATAATTGGGGTCCGTCAGCTTTGTGCTGAGTGCGCTGACTGCCTTCTGATAGTAGTTCATGGCGATCTTCTCGCGAATAAGTGCTTCAGCCCCCGTAGCCTTCAAAGCTAATTGCTTCGCCGATAGCGCCAGACAACATGGCATAAGCACATGACACCGCAGGGCCAGGGTAGGCACAATGGAATGGAAAGGCTGGTCTTGCGAAAATGAGTCAATCTGGACGAATTATTAGTAATGAACCAATCATGGAATTTTTAAGGTCATATACCCATTTAGACACATTCTCGACATAGTTCCGGAAAATGTATACCTCATCCGCTGAGAGTTCTATCTTTTCTGGAGCGAGAGACTGGTTTGAAGAAAAAGTCGATGCTTCCGAATGAGGCGTGGTTTCCCGATTGAGACTATCAACCATAGCAGTAACGAAAACATTTTGTTGGTCGTCATCCCGGTCAATGGTAGATAGATATGGTGAATGGGCTTGCTCTGTCTGAGGAAGAATCGAAGCAAGAGTCGTCGATCTCGAAATATGGAAAGAGGATTGGTCGTATACTGGATTACCCCGAGGAGTCGTTGTTGATGAAAAGTCGATCTGTGTCTTGGGAGAGCAGTCGCTCCTCGCTACTAACTGTAGACTGACCATTGGCGACCGATGACACCTGAGCAGTGTATGGATTTCTCGGTGTAGATGATTCATTCAGTACAGATGTCACATCACTTGCCCGGGTACTTGAGGGATTATTAACGTAAATGCATGCTCGATTCTTCTTCCCACAATTGGCGCATGTTGGTTTTCTTTCATCGCATTTTATGCGACGACTGCGACATGTTTTACTTCCCCAAGTTAGCTGAGATTCTTCGAGAAAGCGAAAATGACGAGGCTTACCATCCTGTAGTTACGCGTAATCTCTTTCGCCTAGACCCAGGGCTATTTTCGGTCTCCATTCTTGAATGCGTGTGGTCGTCTCGGATAGGAAGCCCTCGTGCCGAGTTCTCGAAGCGCCCGAAATATTTACCATCGTTATTTAAACGACATCAGTTTAATTTTTCTTTTTTCTTTTTGATCAATACTTTGCATCAGGTCAATTATCAAGTTCGTATCCAACATGTCGCTCCGTGGAAAAGTCGTGCTGCTTGTATAACACCCCGCACCCTCAAAATGACAGCCAAAATAAGAGCAACATTGATCTGACAAACACTTCTGTTAGACGGGGAGCTCGTCGGGAATTGGCGAAGCAATTGCTTCTTCTGTTGTTGAGGCGGGGGGCAATTTGATTTTATTCGCGCGCTCTGAGGTGACGTAATATGCACCTATTTTCTATCAAATACCTTGTGGCTAACAACTTATCCACAGGACAAACTCGCTAGATTGAAAGAGGAGCTATCCAAGAAGACGGATGCAAAAGTCATCTATCGGAGAGTAGATGTTGGCGACTTTGCGAGCGTCGAAGCTGCTGTCTCATCATCAGTCCGAGAAATGGGAGAAATAGATATCTTGATCAACAATGTACACCCCTTGCTTCCTCCCGGTCCAGAATTCCATCATTAGCCAGGCTAACCATTATGTACAGGCCGGTCTTGCCATAGGTGCCCCTAAACCATTTCACGAATTAGAACAACATGAAATAGCAACCATGAATAATACCAACGTAGCTGGGTACATGTACATGGCACATTCGGTTCTCAGGCATTCCATGCTCGCTCGAAAGGAAGGAACAATTCTAAATGTCACCTCGGTCACGGGGTTAGAAGAACCCCCATTCCCGGGAGAAGTGGTGTACCATGCCAACAAAGCCTGCCAGGAGGCCTTCACGAATTCTTTGCGCAATGAACTCAGCGGCACTAATATTCGGGTACTTGCCATTCGACCGGGTTGTGTTGCCACCAACTTTCATTTGCTCCGTGTAAATAACGACAAGCAGATGTATGATGAGTTTTTCGAGGGATATGAGTATGATTCACTTCCAAGCAATGATATTACGAGGGATTGCTGACTAGTCATCTATCAGGCCCCTTGTTGCGCCCGATATTGCGCAGGCGGTGGTTTACATGCTTCAACAGCCCATTAATGTCTCGATCAAGGCTCTAGACATTGTTCCTTCCGGTATGTTCTCAAACGCCTGTCCTGGCTTACAAAAGGTTCTCGTTTAATACCCTCTGACTGAACTACATGTGATAGCCCAACGTTCACTCAATGTTTTTGATCGGCAGTGGAATGAGCGGGTAAATAACAGCTAAAAGGGCGACTCCAAGCATGTTGACCGTGTATGTTGCATAGAAAGGGGATAAATCTGTGATTAGCGTGGTCCGGAAAAGGGTAGATTGCAGGTGTTTGTATATATTGCCGGTTGCGCTATCTGGTAATACTTTTAGCGGAGGATTCTTACTATAGCACGTTCCAACAAGTATCAAAGCTCTCCCTGGCTCTCTGCCTTGGGGTACACATGCAACAAGATTGCCAAGGAATTAACAGACAACTCATTTATTCAAGACTATTCAAATTCTAAGGTAGCCCTGGGGAGTACAAAGACTAACAGTTCAGGAAGGTTCCCTCATAAGTAACAGAATAACACGAGCACGGGATTTCACCCCCACAGCAATTTTCCTCGTCCCAATCCTTGACCTTGACTGACAACGTATGCTCGCCATAAGGGGCACTAAGTGTAACAGTCATTGGGTCAACAATAAATTGTTTACCAGTGTCAGCCTTGGCTGAATAGCCCGAATCACATTTTCCAGTGCAATCATCAATAATTCCTGAACAGGTAAATGAGCAGGTGTCAGACTTATCACTGTCTTCGGTTAGATCGATTTCAAATTGTGTGCTAAGTCCATCTGACACTGTTCCATATACGGTCACGCATGGGGTATGAACTGATGTGGTTGAAGTAGTTGACGTAGTCGCCTTGGAGATGATGGTAGATGAACCCTCGCAGACGGTTGTCGGCCCGGCCTCGTACAAGAAGACGATATCGGACTCGCAGGCGATAACATCGCCCGAGGAATCTGTCATTGTGTATGGGTACTTGGCACTGGTAGTTGCCTTGGTCGTCTTGGATGTTGTTGTGATTGACCCCGTGGGCGCTGTCGCCAGGAAGGACAGCTCCGGTCCAAATAGCCCATTCATCAGGCTGGCTTCTTGTGTGGCCAAAGCTTCCAGGGCCGTGATGGGGTCGTTCGTTGTATAGTAGGGATCAGCATAGATTGTCGTGACAACAGCTCCGACGGTGTAGCTAGCTCCAGTGGATGTGGATGACTGAGACTCTGATTCAGACGACGAGCCGTCACCATCGCCGTCTCCTCCTCCTCCTCCACCGCCGCCGCCGCCGCCGATGATGTCTTCGCCCCAGAAAGGAGGACACAGGGGGCAGCCAGGATAACAATACTTTGTGCCTATATGATGTTAGAAAAAAATAAACAACACTTGGTCAAAACTGTAAGAAGAGTGGGAAAACGTACATCCAGTACCACATGGCGCTTCAGTACACTGTGGGCCTGAGCCACCACCCTCACTGCTGCCGCCGCCACTAGTCGTCGTCTTGACCTTGGTAGACTTGGTGTTGAGGTCTGGATCGGGCGTCGTTGCCGTAGTGGTTGGGTAGGGATGCGGAGTCAACGTCGTTGTGGTCTCAGGCATCACGGTGCCGTTGTTAATATACGTTATGCCTCCAAACACACCCACCCATGGAGTACTGATGTACGTTAGATTACCGGTGGAGTAAGTCACGCCGGAAACAGTGCTCGTGGTGCCGCCTATGATGGTGGTGTTGCCACCGATGGTACTGATATTAAATACGGATTAGTATGAGTGGCAAAGGTGCTAGGGTCATATGTCTTGAGAAGAGAGGTAGGTACTCACGGCGTCCACGTATACACAAAGGGGCTCGGCTCGACAGAAGGGGTATTGTAGATGTCACTCTGGCCGCTGCTAACAGTTCTAAACCACACAGGCAACGCCGTTACGTTCGTTGGGGCGATAGTTATCTCAGTCGGAACGCTATGGGTTTGGTAGACTTGGATAGTACCCACACTACCGCTCGCCCAGGTCTCTGTCTCTGTTATTGTCACCTGGTACGTGAGATGCGTCGGCCAGGGCGGGAACTCTATGTACGATGGTTCATCCAGTGGCAGTGGTGGCCAGATCAAAGTACAGCCGGGCACCGCTGTGATGGTGGGAGAGTCTTCTTCCCACACCGTAGGATCGATTTTGACTTCACAGGCACTCGTACTGCTACTCGAATTGGTTGTTCCCTTCAAGTCAATTGCCCACTCGGCCGTGCCGAGGAAATTGAGTCCCTCATATAGCTGGCCACGCACACTGCGGATGTCGTCGTCCATATAGCCGGCCCATTGCGTGTCATCCCAAACCATTATATTTGAGTTGGAGTCCACGTCAATGTAGGTGTATGGGGTAGTCCCGTCGGCGATTTCCATCAGCTCGATGTTGGAAATATATCCCGCGGTGTTGGTACACTTCCCCGGAGTTGCCCCAGAGTTAGGGCCTGTAAAGTGGCAATCTGGTGAGTAGCAATCGGCTTCAGCCATTTCAAAGGAGCGGGCGTAGTTGGCAGTGCCAATGGCCACTTTGTTGGATGAGACGCCTGCCTTGGTAATCATGGAGAGTGCGCTGAGTGTTTCAGTCAAGTTGACGTGCGAACGTAGACATCCCCCAGTAGGACACCCTGGGTCCGCGTTGGTTTTATTCCAGTCCCATTGGCCGTGCAGGTCATACGTCATCATCACCATGTAGTCGACAACCTTGCTAATAGCCTCGATTGGATATGCTTTCAGATACCAAAAAGATGACGGCGCTGTAGTCGACAGGGTTTTGCCTGGTGTCGATGAGGCCATCTCCTCTGATAGCTCTAGTAGGAAAAGGAAGAAGTCTTCTGCATCAGCGTCTGTGTCAGCAGGGATATCGGGGATATCGGGTTCCCCAGGGTATTCCCAGTCCCAATCGATTCCATCCAAATCGTATGCCTGGAGCACCTCAATCGTATTGGAAACGAGTGTGGCCCTGTTCGCGCTACTGGATACAGCCTCGCGAAATATATCGTATGTGCCAACGTCAGTTGAGAAAGACCAACCGCCGACAGTGAGGACACGCTTAACACCTGACAGCCCCATAAAATCGCTCATTTGGTCCTCAATAGTGCTCAGGTCGAATGAAAAGTCAGAGTTGAGGGTGGCAAATGACATGTGGATATGTGTGTAGGCACTTGTATCGATGTCCGTAATCAAAGGTCGTAGGCAGGTGCGCTCTGTGTCAAAGCCCTCAAAATAGCCAATACTAAATACCGAACTAGGAGCGTCACTCTCAATGATATCAGTGCCGCAGTTGGATATACAGCCGTTTGTTCCATTCGCGGCCGTACCAGGTGCCCCTGTCGTTGAATTGGTTATTGTGCAAAATTCGGCCGTGATACCACATTGGCCCCAAATATCGCAGCAGGCGTTGAGTGGGCACTCATTGAGATCACTGAGGTCTGAGCCCTGCGGGGCTGTTGCTGTCCCGTTAACTTGAGGACCACACACGGCGTTGGATATGATTGTTGGCATGGGTGAATAGCCAGAGCTGATACAAATATACATATCAGCGAGCATGTCACCGCATCCCATCCATCCCCACGTATCAGTATTCCAGCTCTCGATCTCATCGACAGTAATAGTGTATGTCGCCGCAAGCGCAGAGCAGGTGTCGCCTGTCTGCACAAGATACGTAGCGCAATATCCGTCTGATTGCTCCTCTGGTGTGGAAAGCTGCAGCGTACCTTCTGTGCAACAGACATTTTCACCAACGGTTAGATTGGAGCTCGGATTGTAGGTAGCCAGCTCAGTTTCCGTAATGCCGCACTCGGACGCCAGTGTTGTGGAGTTGTCACCATAAACAACCTGTACAGTGTTGCACGTATCTCGAGCTACGAGTTTCCCATTGTGGCGGGGAGTCAAGCGGTAGGTACTGTTACTGACAGCGGTGCTGCTACTCTTGACAGCAATGCTGCTGCTAATCGTACTCCTCACGGCACTGCTGCTACTGCTACTGCTGGTAACCTTGGCGGTGCTGTTGGAAACGGCCGGTGCGGAATAGGTGATGTTGCTCCAGGAGGCTGTCTCGGTCAAGCCAGAGAGGCATTTGCTTTCGTGCCATGTCTGAACAGCGTCTTGGGCGTCGGCCAAGTTCGAAGCGACGATGATGCCCATGGTGTACCGGGCGCTGAGACCGGAGCCGCACAGCTGGACGGCCAAGGTGTCGGTGACGCCTTCTGTTTCAATACGGTCGATCAGCGCCTGCAGTACGGCGGCCAGTAGGTTCTGTCTATGCAGACTGGAGCCCATGTAGACTCCAACGGCAGTACTTCCAGAGTAGGCAAATCCTATGGTCTCGTTACAAGGCGACGGACTCATGCTCTCGTAAGCCAATAGCTGCTCCATGGCTGACACGGCATCGGCGGAGGTAGTAGTCCCAGTGGCGGAATCCCACATCATCTCTAGAGATGTCGTAGTTGTGTTGGTAGCTACGTTGTGAACCGGACAGGAAGAATTGGTGGTAGTAGTGGTGGTGGTAGTGGAGAGGTCTCCAGTGCAGCCACGGAGGCCGACGCGACCCGCAGAGCCATCAACCGGCGTGTTGAGGGCAAAGCTAAGCAACAGAGGCTCGTCACAGAGATCCAAGAGGCTGCTGGTGCTGCGATAAACAGGCCACGACACAGAGTCGACGCCTAGAGACAAACAGCTGGCGGGACAACGCTGATGCTGCGTGCTCCAAGGCCGGCTCGAGTAGTTGCTCGCCAAGACAGAGGCCACGAGACTCTCCGTGTCCATCTCGGGGCCCTGGATCGCAGCCGCCGACTTGGTGGTGATCGGGTATTTTGCTAGATACTCCTGGAGAGCCTCGGAGGCCCCAAGACCCAGTGTCCCAGGGGGCAGCAGGGCCATCCAGGCGAGAGATGCCAGGGCGGACCTCATTGTAGAAATGAAATAAGGTATACAGAGAATGAATGAGTGTATAACAAGAAGAGAAATTCAATGAAAGAAGGAAAAAAAGTACGGGCAGTCCACCCGTGGCGGAAAGAAGAGTGCTCTGGTGAGGAAGTGACGAAGGGTCGAGAAGACATTTTATCGTCACAAAAGTGCAAACCGCTTGTCTCCGTATTGGCCGTATTCACTAAAAAGCAGATAACTTCACAAAATTACATTATACAGCATACTACATAAGCGTCCTTGGCACGTGGGATCGATTTAGCACGATAACGGTGCAAAGCTAGCAGAGTGCCACACGATCCTTCGAGCTTGAACTTTACTCAGGAAGGCTAGGCTACATGTTAAATTAGATTAGGCCATTTCAAATCCTTGGTCGAGAGCCCCAGTTCCTGCAGAAGTGCTCGCACTAAAACAGTAGTAGCTGGCTAGCCCTAGACTAAACACTAAATTAGATCGATCAAGGTCCACCAAGCTCATAACGAAGAATGTTTTGCACCCAATTCTATCAACTTAAAATATGCTTAATTGGTCACGGTTCAATGAGGGCAGAACTAACTTTACACTACTCGATGGCAAATACTACATAAAACAGGGTTTATTTGGACTGTGCAATTACCACATAGAGCTCTTGGCCAGCAAGATGCTTAAATAGGATAAGCTACACATCAAATTAGATTGTTAACTTCAATCGAAGGATTTGGGTCTTGCAAAAACGCATTAATGAGCGCAGTAACTGACTCATTGCCGTTCGCCGATATGATACCGTAAACATACAATGTAGCATATTTTTTTAATACCAGGGATACGAGCGGAAGAACGGATACTAGAATGATTCCCATCTCATCTTGTTCTTTTTTTTTCTATTTCTTCTCGTGCAACCGCCTCTCGAAACATCGCTGTCTCTTTAATGTACTGTGGTTAAACATCTTCACTCATTGACGCTTTTCCATTTGTAATGTTGGCCCGCTTGACTTGGGTCTACGCGACCTGGCTCTTGGCCCTGGCCTTGCTGGCTCAGGGCAAAGCTATTGGCGATCTTTTCAACGTTTTTACAAAGGGCAATGGGAGGTGCTCTACTCTTGACCAAACGGTTCTGAACGCATATGTGACCGACGTACAACTTCTGCTCGCGTCTGTTCAAGCCGCCGAAAGCGCGGCTTTGCAGCAGGACAGTGGTGGCAGTGCTGGCCGCAACAGCCTCGTTGCCCGGCGGTTGTATACAACCTGGTTCGGTATCCAATTCACCAACGCCGTGGGCGCGACGCCTACGGTGACCAGTGAAACGAAGCAAATCTGGGATGATGTAAAAGGTATGCCTTATCCCCTCTTAGTTATTCGAGTGTATGTACGTGTGCTAACCGAGATAGATGTGTTCGATTCCATGTTGACTTTTGTCTCTACGGGATCTGTCAACGGGCCGGGAATAGGAGGAACGAACAACATCCTGCCCTGGTTGGCTTGCAGCGGCGTCCTTGGCAACGTGTACCCGTGGAACGCTCAAGCTATGGACAGCAGCATGAATCCGATCACGATTAACGGACAGGGAGTGGCCATTCAGGACCTAATTCCTCAGAAATCCCTCTCGGTGCCGATTTATTTTACGAAGAAAAGAGCATACATCTTGGGTGGCAGTTATTATCCCAACGGTGATTGGTGCGCGGCCTACGTCGATCCAGAAACTGGTGAGGACAAGATAGACCTCGCAATTACAACCTATGGCAGCAATAGCATTGACAAGTATATCGATGGTCGGAGGATTTACTATTCTCCCATGTCGCCAGGCATGGTGATATGCCCGGTGACTTTTGAGGGAGATGTGGATACTCTGAGCGACGTGGAGTGGTACGATCCCAGCGACAAGATGCAGATCAGCGAGGTCCTGTCACAGGGCTCAGGAACGCTGTTCCACGAGTTTGCACACCTCGTCAGCTACTGGGGTTCAAGTGACACTGGCACTTGGGTTCATAGTCAGAAGTATGTAGAGGATATCAGCTATGACGCGAAGGACTGCCTGCAGCTCGCCGAGGGGAAATTGGCCGATCACGCGGCTTCAGAGTCGCCCTTGAACGCAGAAACATACCTCTTCTTTGCCTTCTCCTACTGGTACTACCAACAGGATTGGGGCTCAGGGAAAACCGCGGGCACTTTCTACCCGGGATATGCCGTCAACTGGAATTGGAAGAACCCCAGCAGCTAAGTGACTAAGCGTACTACATTTGTATGGTTGGTGGTTGGATAATTGGCAGTTAGTGGCTGGATAGGTGTTAGTTAGTGGTAAAGGAGTGGTGGTTAGTAGTTACATGGTACCTATGTAGTTTTTTCTTGGCTGTTGGTTCTTAGACGAAATACTACATCGCTTATCAGGAACCTATAGCTCATGCTCGTATTGCCCTACTCATTGAATCCCGACCTGATCCTGATGCCAAATTTTGCTACCGAATTCCCGTCTATATCAATGCACGTGGTCTTGAAGGATTTGGAGCCCTAATTTAGCGTTCATTGATTGAGCAAGCGAAAACAGGGAAAATATCACTTGTAACTGCCTAATAGACGCCTCCAACAAAACTGGGTCTTGGCGTTGGACTGACTGGTGGTTTATAGAGTAGTTTAATCTCGCTTTTTTGGGCTCTTTTAGAACGCAACTAACAACAGAAAATACTACTCTAAAGCCTGACGCTTGGGTACTAAGGGTATGCACTACACTTGAACTACGTTAAACTATTAAAGTAGTTGGGGTTTTAGATCAGCCTCATAACTTTAGCGGCGTCCCACCCAACCGGTTAATCTCCGGGCGTCCACTAGCGCCTCTCCCCAGGAAGCAACAACCTAAATTTAGCCCCCAAACCGCCGCAAGCAATGTTGGGCTCCATTTATACACTACCTAGGAAGCTAGTGAAGAGAGTAAAAGTTGTTCCAATCAAACTACTCTTTTAGATAGCGCTCTGTTGGATTCATGAGGTTCTGTTCATTACAGGCTGAAATTAACTATACTGAGTTCGTTATAGGTGGGTTTCTTAGTGTCTCTCTTTAGCCCCTTTGGTGCTTACAAGTACTATGATTTGCTAAGGGCCCACCTTTTCAAGTGTCCCAGGCTCATTAGGGAAGTGTGATATGCCAAGACCCTAAAATAAAGGCAGACACAAAGGCACTAATCTCCAAAAAAAAAATACACAAGTCTCCAGCCAAGGTAATACGATAATGATAGTTGACGATAATAAGGAATGCGATGCAACATTGCAACGTGCCCGGAGTTATGTTCAGCCACGTGCTGGACATTGAATCGGATAGTTATATAATGCGAATGGAAGAAAGACCCGACATTATTGCCCAAAATACACTCGATCAACTCGTTACTCCATAACCATACCTATCTTTTTCAAACAAGATGCTCTTAACTCAGTTCATCACAGTACCACTCTGGGGGCTCGGGGTGTCGGCCTATTTGGTCACCCCACCGGGGACAGCCTTCCCTGAGGCCGACTCGGACTGCAGCGGCTGGGTCGCGGTCACGTCAGGCATGACCTGCGCCGAGGTTGAGGCCGACGCAGGCATTACTGAAGCTCAATTTGAAGCCTGGGTATGTCGTACCTTAAAGGCGTAAAGCCAACATCGGCCTCCTCTAAATAAGATGTACAAAAAAGTATACTAACTGATGTCCAATATAGAACCCCCTCATCACGGAACTATCCAGCACCTGTTCGCTAGAGGCAGGCTTTGACTATTGCATTCAAGTCAACTTTGGCTCTACCAGTACTGCTCCTACCTCTACTGCCACTTCTGCGACTGCTACTCCAACGACCCTCGTGACCACCACCTCGGGTGATGGCATCTCAACTCCCTCTCCCATTCAAACAGGCATGGTGTCTACCTGTGATGGATTCTGGCAGGTTTCTACGAATGAAACCTGTGACTCCATTGTGGCTGCTGTCGGTATCTCATTAACGGATTTCTACACGTGGAATCCTGCTGTGGGCAGTTCCTGCGAGTCTTTGGGTTTGGGTGACTACGTCTGTGTTGATGTTATAGGCTACACATTCACAACCAGCCCAGTCTCTGCCTCCGCTACTACCACCGCACCAAATGACGGGGTGAGCACACCCTCGCCTATTCAGACAGGCATGGTTTCCACCTGTGATAAATTCTACCTTGTTGTCGAAGGCGACACTTGCCAAGGCGTTGCCGATGATGCTGGTATCCCCCTAGCCACCTTCTACTCCTGGAACCCTGCTGTGGGCACTTCATGCGCAGGTCTCGGATTGGGCGATTACGTCTGTGTTGATATAATAGGCTATACAGCCACAACCAGTCCCGCGTCTACTACCACTACACCGGCTGACGGGATTAGCACGCCCACACCCATTCAGACAGGCATGGTTTCCACCTGTGATAAATTCTACCTTGTTGTCGAAGGCGACACTTGCCAAGGCGTTGCCGATGATGCTGGCATCTCCTTGGCCACCTTCTACTCTTGGAACCCCGCGGTGGGCACTTCATGCGCAGGTCTCGGGTTGGGCGATTACGTTTGTATTGACATTATTGGGTACACAGCAACTGCCACAACTACATCTGTGACTACAACTTCATCAGCGGGCAACGGCGTGACGACCCCCACTAACATTGAGACTGGCATGGTCAACGACTGCGATAAATTCTATTACGTGGAGTCAGGAGATACTTGCGCCAGCATCGCCACCGCAGCGGGTGTCACCAGCGCGGAGATTATAAGTTGGAATCCGACCGTTGGTTCCACCTGTACGGGTCTCTGGCTGAATTATTATATCTGCGTTGGTATTCTATAGGTATTTAGTAGTGTACTTAGCAACCGGCCGTTTATAAGTACTCTTGAAGTTGACGAAAAATGTTACTACTCTCACTGCTTGTGGCACATAGCCCTAAGCCCTAAGCCCTAACCTTAGCCTTCTACCAACACTAGTGAGGTATTAGCTCCAGTTTAGGCAACAGGCTACCTGTCTTGTCGCCAAGACCCTCTCTCTTGTTTATCCTTCAACCATTTCTATCTCCTCCTCTCTATCCATCTACACAATGACGTTGTTAGAGCTTCCAACTGAATTAATCCTGCTCATAGTACGCGCCCTGTCTGAGAGCGATCTCGCACATCTATTACAAGTTCATAGTTCCCTGTACAACCGCCTCTTCCCGCATCTCTACCAGCACCATCTTCAAAAAAGCCACAAAGGGTTCTTCTGGTCCATTGCCACGAGTAACGAAGCAGCTGTACGACACTTCCTTCACTACGGAGCAAACGTGAATGCCTCCATTAACTACACTTCAATATGTCAGGCGAAGATACCTCTTGTGCCGTGGTTCTACGTGCAGAGGCCCCTGAACGTAGCAGCACATAAAGGGAATAACGCATTGGTAGACTTGCTGATAAGTCATGGAGCTTGTGTTCACGGAGCACCTCCTAAAGCTGGCTGGCGCACTGCCCCGCCGGCAGTAGTGGATGCCGTGCTTTCTGGCCATGACAGTACTGTCCGGCTTTTATTAATGAAGGGGTCGCCTATCGCTGGACCTAACATGGAAAATGGCGGGCTGGTCGTCCTCGCTATATTGAGGGGGCAACTATCTCTGCTCGAGCTGTTAGCTGAATTTAAGGCAGATTTCAACATTCTCTATCAAAGAAGATACCCTTTAAACAGAGCTGCAATATCTTCGGAAATCTCAACAGATATAGTGCGGTTCCTACTGGATCACGGCGCGGACATAAATCTAGCGAATTCAGGTGATGGAACTGAGGGCCTTTCAGTTGAAGCTATCAGATTTGGCACAATCGACACGCTCCGTCTATTGCTTGAACGCGGAGCAACCTGTCCGCCACCGCATGTCTTACAGAGACTGGTCGAAATGGCCACAGTTGAAACAGTGGCCGTATTGCTCCAACACGGTTGCACACCAGACATCGAAGTTCTAATGGCTGTCGTAAGAGCCCATCATCACGACATCCTGCAGCTCTTTATTGACAGCGGCCACGTGGATTTGAATACGAGAGGTAGAACAGGGTCTACTCTTCTCCACGTGGCCGTCCGTTACTGTACACATTACAACCCGTCGGCCAAAAGGCCTAAAACGGCATCACCTCGACCTGCGGGGCCCCCCAGAAGAGATGTCGGGGGGAAAATGCTGCGTCCAATAGAGCTTGTTCCACAGCAGGTCTCCGCCAAGTGTAGCGTTTTCAAGAAGCCAGCTGAAAGAGACTCCCCGGTGGATATCGCTCGCTCTCTGATCCGTGCAGGCGCAGACCTGAATGTGACGAACGCAGAGGGGAGGACTCCACTGGATTTGATCCGTGAATGCCCTCTGGCGGTACAGCAGATTCTTCTCGGGAGTGCAGGTAGATAGAAAGCGGTGATATAAATAAGAGAATGGGTAAGCAGCCGGTGGTCACACACAGAAGCTCCAACGTGTTTAATTCACGTTTTTGAAGGTTAATGTACCGGCCGTTAGTTTTTAGGGTTAAGGGCGCGAAACCCGAATTATGCACGTGGCCCGTGGCCGGCTACACATAACAGCGACAGGGCAGTGCAAAAAACCGAGCAGCAACGAATACAGAAAAATTGTCAACAAGGTTTGCAGAATTTCTAGTTCTGTTGGTTTGGATTAGAATTATCGAACACGTGCAGGCATTGACGGAACACGCGTGCGTACTCGGGTAGTGCTCATTGGACGAGCTTAAATATACATACATTTATGCTGATCATCATGTCATTTTAACTTCCGGCAAGTGAAAGGCAACGCCTTCTAGACTCGTGTTTCGGGATGAAGACCGAAAGAGTACTCGAATTGGAGGGAAATGATAAAAGATCCGTCAGTCCCATCACGAATGAACAACAGGTGGTCAACCGCTACGACCGAAAATGAATGCCATTCTGGCTGTAGCCCTGTGGGCTGGCGCCGTTGCAGCTCGCGCACCACCAGCTTGGAATCCACACAAGCCAATTCCCGTCGTGACTTACTCGCATTTCCCCACGACTGCTAGCGCTTCTCAGATGATACTCACGTACTCGACCCCATCCGGATATCTCTTTGGAAGCAAAACTACACCAGCCAGTGTCCCGACAAAAACCCCAACCAAGTGTATCGTGACACCGCTTGGATGGGGTCAGGATGATTCGGGACAAATCATGGCAGCTGTGGAAGAGTGCGGAACGGATGGAACCGTCACGCTGCCAGCTCCATACGTGTATACAATCAGCCAACGGTTGTACATGAATCTCAACCGCGCTCGGCTGAATATCTTTGGAACCCTCTCCTTCGAACCCAATCTCGGATACTGGATCGACAATTCGCACCGTGTCGAGTTTCAGAACCAAAGCACAGCCTGGATTGTCGAGGGCAGTGACTTTGTCATCTCCGGCGGCGGCTGGCAACAGGGCGGAATCAATGGCAACGGACAGCCATGGTATGGCAGGGCCGCTGGACAGAGCAACCAATACGGCCGCCCCATTTCACTCACAATCTGGCAAGGGAACAACGTCACTATCGAAGATTTCTCCATCCGTCAACCCCAGTTCTGGTCTTTCTATATCCAGGACTCGCAAGACGTGAAACTAACCAACATCTACATCAACGGAACCAACACCGATCCTGCTGGCATTTCATCCAACTACGAAACCAACGTTGATGGCTTTGACTCTGTCCGACTCAACGGCCTCGAGACATCAAACTGGCTATTCCACGGTGGCGACGACTGTCACGCACCCAAGGGTAACTCCACCAACATGGTCTTCCACAACATCACCTGCATCGGTGGCGGAATTGCCTTTGGTAGCATCGGCCAGTACGAAAGCATGCCGGACTATATGACCAATGTGACTGCAACAAACATCAGCGTTACCCAGCAGATCTCACCTCTGTATGGTGGCGCAACTGTGAACGGAGCGGCATACTTCAAATCATGGGTGGGCGTCGACGAAGGCACAGCTCCACAAGGCGGCGGTGGCGGCACTGGACGCGTTTGGAATATCAGCTTTTCGGATCTTGAAGTGCACAATGCCACACAGGCGGTATATATCAACAAGTGCTACTACAAGGTTGCAGATCAGGCTAATTACTGCGACACGTCAATGCTCGAGTTCGAGAATATGTCTTTCACCGACGTCAAGGGTCAGGTGAATTCTAAATACGGTATCTCGCTGAACTGCTCGGCCGATGCCCCTTGCCAGAATATGAATTTCGTGAGCTTGAATCTGACACTGGCTAATGGCACGGCGGCTGGTGAGTACTGTGATAACGTGGATAGCTCAACGGGTATCACGTGTTGATAAATTTCAATCGTAGACTTTGACATACCCTGGAATTATGAAAATACCAGACTAATTTTCTTAAAATATAAAATTGTGATATTTTTGGGACTGCATGATGTTTCCTCCTTGCAGCTAAACCCAGGCGTGAAACCCACTTATGACATAAAAAACCAATGAAACGTCTTTCCGAGATCCGACGGTTCCTGGATTTTTCCCCACCCAAAATAAACCTTCCTCCTTGAGTGGCGTAGGAGTCGCGTGATCCTGTGAAATACAATACACAACAGACAAATCATATTCCATGTCATTTAGGCATACCAGCGTAGCATATTACGTATGTTCCAATCAGGAACAGCACCAGACCGGCAGATCGACCTAAATTCGTCAGCACGAGGCATTCCCCACGTAGCATGGGGAATCAAACAATGGGAACTCCCTCAAACAAGATATATTCAACGCCCCAACATCATCCCTGCACGGAAGTGAAATCCAGGTACATAGGTATCCTAATACTATCAATTTCAAATTGTAGGTAGTTAATTACCTAACAAAGCTAATACTTGATTGCCCCAAGAAATCGATATCATACCTGCAAATATATATCTTGGAGCTCATTGATATTCAACCAAACAGTTTTACCAGATCGAGTCAACGGTTTCATTTAGAAGAGCTACCTAGGTATATCCAATCGTTTGCCAACGGCAATGATGTCTTATAACCAACTACAGATTTCTTTTGTCTTCTCCAATTGGCCCCTGCACCTGTATTCAAGGCTAATGGAATTCAAGCCCGACGGAATACAAGGGGTACGTACGCAATTCATTCATTTCTTAAATAGTGTGTGGTGGGGGGGGGGGGGGGGGGGGGTTGTCTAGATGCTAATGCATTTAGAGTAAACGTTCTGCCGGCCCATGGGATTGATGATAATCTTTCACCCTTATTGTCCAATCAACTTCAAGTAAAAAAGATATTCTTGAAGGAACCATCTCATGCCATGTCCACGAACATAAGTGCTAAGGATTAGCAGAACCCCACAGTATTGAAACCGGCGCGTTCTCTGGCGAGCACCAGTAAAGCTCAAGCGTCGTACCAGGTATTACCGCTTTTGGAAGTTTACGAGCCGCCCGGTACTTGGACATCTTCATAGAATTATAAAAAACCACGCGTCCCTATACGTGTGTGCGACCAATCATTCTTGCCCCTGATCCTCTATCTCTTTTGTCCGGCTACTGAGAGCCATAAATACCAAGCCAGATCTTTGCAGAGACTATGGGTTTCTATCCTCTAGAACACTATCAGCGAGTCTCTTGACTAAAACCTATCCATACAATGTTTCCCTCCTCCATAAGCCGCGCTAGGCTCGCTACCGTTCTTCTTCTGGCTCTTACCACTGCCCCAGCTGCTGCACAGACAGTCACCCAGCTCTGGAACTTCACCTCAATCGTGTCCCCAGAGGGCTCTGCGCTGCTGCCCGATGGTTGCTACCTCTTTGCCACCGAGAACAGCAGCAATGTCTACATAATTGATCCTCAAGCCGCAGACCCTGTGGCTGAGGTTGTTGGTGTCCTCCCTGGTGCCATCGGGGTTCTTGGAATTGCACATATCAGCGATGTCAAATACGGAATAATTGGTACTGGGAGTCATGCCAGTGGAGATGACATCAATGCGACGTTGTATACCATCGACTTCAGCGATTCTACCACCACTGATTGGAATGGGACTGTGGGCATTGGAGCGGTATTACCCAATGCGGAGTTTTTGAACGGTGCTGCACCATTGCCAGAGGACGCAACCATCGTCTTCCTCTGCGACTCATTCCTCGGAGCCATTTGGCGTGTCGACACCAACAACGGAAACGTGAGCGTTGCAATGACATCTGACCTGTGGCTTGTCCCGGACAACTCGACAACAGGAGTTCCCATTGGCATCAATGGCTTGAAGACTCGCGCTGGATATGCCTACTGGACCAACACGGCTGCAGCAACACTCGGACGCGCGCGTATCACTGACAATGGGACCTTCACGGGGGAAGTCGAAATTATTGCGTATGGCTCAGATGCGGGTACATCGCCCCATTTCAACGACCTCTATGTCATTGATGACGATGGTACCTCTTTGGTCAGCGACTTTCATGATGTTATTGCGAAGATTTGTCCGAATGGTACCGTTGATAATGTTGTTGTTGATGCTTTACTTCTGGAGCCTTCATCTATCCAGGTCCTCAACGACACTGTATGGTATGTGACTACCCACGGCAGTCTAACTGAGAGTAGTCAAATTGCGGAGATACACTGGTAGTTATTTTTCAAATAGGACGCTGGGTGTGGATGTTGACGTGGGAGTAAGCCTGTATTTTTTGAAAATCCCTGCTTCAAAGCTATATAGATTTGCGCTGCAAAACGAGACAGAAATAACAATACACCGTTGAGGGAACACCTAAAGGACATGATTAGGAGTTGTAAATCATCGTCATCATCATTATTTCGGTTCTCCACCTCTTCTTCTCCTTTATATGCTACTCTTGCCAACCCTTAAGCCAGGTCTAGCGTCGGATGTGATTGCTATCCATCTCGTGTAATCCACCATCAATCGCATCCATTTCATGTCTTGCATTCATACGGGAATCGAGTTCGTGAGTCTTGAAATCTGTGCTAAGTTCCACCACACTCTTTTGAAGAACATATTGCGGTTTTCTCTTCCTCTGCAAGAAAAACCAAAATACTATCCCGAGTATCGCCAAACCACCAACCGCTGCCCCTACAGAAATCCCGGCCTTAGCACCAGTGCTGAGACCTGTCGTCGAGTTTACACTCGGTGTGTTCGTCGCCGTCGCCGTCGCCGCCGCCGCTGTTGATGCCGCCGTTGAACTCGCACTAGTCGTCGCTATCACCGAGGTCGTCGTCGAGTTGATCCCGCAATCCCCAAAAGATGACTGGCATCCATCTCCGCAATATGTAGAGTTTCCTCCGCAAAATCCTTCCCCGGAACAACAGTTTCCCCACGAGCTCCCGATACAGGTGTAGTTATATGATGATGTAGAGCCGCATTGGCCCGTATCGCTGGTCGTTAGGCCGGTTGTACTCGTAACGGTGCAATTTCCAAAGGCCTGCTGGCATCCATCGCTACAATATGCTGTTGTGTTGCCGCAGTACCCTTTTGATGAACAACAGTTACCCCATGTGGACGTTAGACATGTTGAATTGGTATCCGAATTCGAGCCGCAATTTCCGTCTGTGCTGACCGAGGACATGGTAGGAAGCCGTTTCTCGCGATGAGGATGGAGGTATGTTGATAATAGGACGTGCTTTGCTGAACGGCAAGGGCTGACACGACGATAGTTAAGCCCCTGAAAAATATGGAATTTTTGCAGCTAAGAGGAATTGCACTACTAGTTATTATTGACAGCGATATCTACTAAGTCAAGCACTTAGCCACGACCTATGCCATATATAGAGTAGTATAAATACCCCGAACTATCTCCGTCAGAATAGTCCCTATTTTCCAATCGGAGAACTCCGTCCTAACCCACATGAAACACATTAATTGTCATCCAAAATGCGGCTCGAGCCTGATCGTCAATGACAACTAAGAATTCCGTCGAGTTGTCAGCCAATGATAGGGGTGCTAATCTCTAGTCTCGACGCCTCGCCAAGATAGAAGCTAAATTTCCGCCAATCTGCTTCAGCGGTTTTTCAGCTTTTCGGCAGAAGGATTTGTAGAGTTTAAGTTTAGGCTCAATGTGTATAAGGCGGCGCTTATAAGCGCCCCCAATACTGTCACTAAAAATATATTTTATGGGGCTTTAGTTACCTCTCATTGGCCATGAACGTGCTAACAATAAGAACCCTGACCGGTAACTCCTGACTCGGTGTGATTGTCAATTAGATAAGGGGTGGAATCCCAGGGGTAGGGCTGCAACTGTACGGGGTATGTGCGCATGAACGGCAGAATATGCTGTAGGAGGAAAGGAAAGAATGTAGCCAGGAGCCGTGGCTATTTATAAATACATGCAGCAGCTGATAAGAGTGCAGGATATTGGATATGTAACAATATTACAGTGGATAGGATCCCCGGAGTTTCTGTTACAATTGTGGCTGCTGAGTCCTGACCACAGCGTTAAAATCAAGCCCTAATTGTGGACACAACCCGCTTTCAAGGCTACGGGAACTAGGAATGGGAACCATGGGAGACGGTTTTCAGCCCCATAAAAATAAAGTGCTTGTCAAAGAGCATGTGAAAAATTGTGGACGCAGTTTAGTTTTCATCCCAACGATAAAATCCATTACAACATTGTGTATCAATACCCCCATCTCTTGAGATACTTGTCCAGAGTGTTTTGTATCCTCTTCTTAGCTTCCAGTTGCTCTTTTTCAGATCTTCTCTTTAACCACCGCGGTAGTAGGAAATACGGCGGACAGACATCACCCAGAAACCAATAAACGGCAGCAAGTTCACCAATGTTCGGAATTTCAACTGGAGACTTAACATGTGCCTTCTCAATAGCAGCTTGCCACGTCCTCGCAGTTTTCCAGTTTACTTCGGCTGCTTCTGTCGATCCTTCTAGGCTTTGGTCTTTGAATCCGTTGAGTTGGGCCTGCCTAAGACTGTCCATTTCTCCATCTTCGAATGGACCAGGGACGATCCCGTGAAACTCCAAGAATGAGTAGAAGAATTCATCGGCTGGAGAACCAATGTGTGAGAAATCAAAGTCCAATAATGCAGTAACTTGCAACGTCTCTGGGTCAAATAAGATATTCTCCAAATCTAAATTCAAGGTTAGCCTTGTCTCTGCAGCAGGTAACTAGATGATTCTTACTCAAATCTCCATGAACCAGTGTTGGCAGAAATTTAGGGTTCTCATTTAACAACTTGGCAAGCCCCCCAGATTCGTCAAACCGTTTGAGACGGCCTTCGAGATCAGTCCCTTTCCAACCATCAACAAGTGCCGTCATTTTAGACAACTCGATCTGCTTCCGAAAAATATCTAGATACATGTCGGTATGTGTGACGAACGGTCCACCAAACCAGATCGTCAAACCACCGGTTACTAATTTTCCTTCATCATTGAAATTCAACCCTCCAAATCCTGTCACATTAGGAGTATAGCTTTGTATTTTCCCGAAGATTTGAGCCACTTGATCCAAAACATACTTTTTCTGCGTGTCGTCGAGCTTGGCGAATCTATCACCCAGTTGTTCACCAGGCATGTATTCTTGGATAATCCAACCTTGGCCTGATCCTGCTGTATTCCAACCATATACAATCGGAACAATTTTGGATGAGAATTTGGAGAGCGCGTCTTGCATTAACGTAATAGCGCCAACCTCATTCTCAACGCGGACGGCATTATTCAACATGGCATCCGGATTCGAGATGCGGACCACAATCTCCCGCACGGAATGCGGAAGTGGCTTTGTGCCTGGCTTTGACGATGGGGGGGCGGCGTCATCGAGCGAACTTGTTGGAAGCATTTCTGCAAGAGAAACGAGGTGGGCATAGTTATTTGAGTCTCGGCCCAAGCGAGAGATGGATGAAACCTGTTGGTAATTAATTGTTGGTTGTGATCGGAGACTGGTCTTGGAAATGCTCACCTCTCGTCCGAAGCTCTGATTCACAAGATCTTTGATAAACTCATGGCGAGAATCGAGAGAGGTGTGATCGAAGGGCATTATTGTAAAATTTCCGAAATATTGTTGTGTTATGCTCAGTAGATCTATCCGTTTCCTACGGCTGTTAATTCTAACGCGGGTAGTATTGAAAAAGCCAGGCCTATATATTTCGAGCACGACGCATTACAGCGGCGACATTGCTGCCTAATGGACTGGTGGGAGCAGCAGGGTTATTAAATACTAATTGATTTTACCATCAATCTATTGAGGATATTCCCATTGGTTGCAGGTGCTGGCGTCTAACATGCAGAAGCGTGGAACCGACAGGCACCGAAGTACAAACTAACGCACAATTTTTTATCCGTTCTTTGTTCCTTTTGTGGTTCACTATATATTAGCATGCATAATTCATCTACGGCGCTGCGCGAACAAGGGTCTGCCTACAGATAAGGCGAAATACAACTCACTGATTCGACGAAAACAACAGCGGGATCGCGACATTTCCTCATCCTAGTGACAATAATTGACTAGAGCGTTCTAGCCGCATCGACTTATGCGGGATGTATGATTGCAGCGTCGTACTCTGATCCTGCGTCTAGCATCTATCCACTCATCCAGCCTCTTTGCTCGATTAAAGATGAGACAGGGATCTGTACTTGTAAGCACGTCGGATCGTTCCGAGCGGATTCCAACTTCCAAGTGAGGACTCAAGCCCTAACTGGCCCAGCTTCATGAACCTGCCTTTCAAACACCGAGATATTTTTGTATTCGGAGTTAACAACGGGCTACGTTTCGAGGCTGTCCAATATAAGGAAACCTACGTCGCACTCATTGGGGCGTGCCACAAATACAATATGCATTCCAAGATGATACGATACGAAAATATATATTGTCCTTCACTACCTGCATCCAAGTACTAGCCGCTAGGGATAGACCGATACCATCCAACAACCCCGGTCATCTCATATATTTGTGAACAAAACTAAATAATGTGTGTATGTTTGGTTGGATTTTATCCACTCTGCTAAGGGCCATTTTCTGAATCCTTCGCTTTAGCCAATCTAGCCAAAAACCCCAAGGCGTGCCAGGCTCCGGCTGGAACGCTGCCCGCACATTCATAAAGAAGCGTCGAGAACTAGGCAGCATTACTGACGTTGAATTAAGCTTGTTTCAACGTCATCATTACTCTGCGGGAAAGGGAACCACAATGGATGCTCAAGGCACCCGCCTCGTGGACGTCCCGTTTTATCAATTCTCAAGAATCGTCACTACCCGCACCAATGGCCTGAAGAAAGCTTTGAGGTCCATCGGCTCCAAAAAAGTGGTTTGCATACCATTGGCCCTTCTCAATAGCATCAAGAGCCCGAGGCAGCAGATCCCTCTCGTATTGTATGACAGCGGAGTCCAAGTCATCAAGACCATGCCGAATTATTTGTCTGGCCAGCATTAGACTGTCGTACAAAGCGCTATTCACACCGGTTCCTGAGGGTACACTGGGAGATGCAATCGTCAGCAAGGTTAATTATTACCATGTTTCTTTGGGGTCGTCTTACGTTAAGTGCGCAGCATCTCCAAGTAGTGTCACGCCAGACGTATGTTCCCAGGTCACAGAAGTTTTTGACATGGTGTACAGCGGCCAGTACCGGAAATTGCGATCGGCAGATTTGATCAGTTCAGT
Organism: Talaromyces albobiverticillius; assembly: GCA_023721895.2. Taxonomy (NCBI): domain Eukaryota; kingdom Fungi; phylum Ascomycota; class Eurotiomycetes; order Eurotiales; family Trichocomaceae; genus Talaromyces; species Talaromyces albobiverticillius. Next base: position 6,342,111 of record JAMBUR020000001.1, on the reverse strand, counting down.
AAGCCCCTGATCCCAGTCGAGGAATTCATTTTGAAGCAAGTCCTGCAATAAAGTCGATGGATCACGAATAGTTCTGGTCTCTGAATCCCAGCCGCCCGGCCTTCTCACGCCCACAGAAAGGTGATAAGACCTGTCACCTAGATAATGCAGGAACATCTGGCATCTTTCGCCTAAGGCTAGATAATTTCCGGTTTCAACCATGGAGGCAAGAGACGAGTAAATCGGATTGTCGACCTGGATATAGGAAGTAAAGAATGTAGTTCCGGAGTATTGCGGTGAATCAGGCGTAACCTGCGGTGTATCATCAGTCAAACATCCTTCTTAACCGTGGCATGCGTTATGCCTACCAGCTTCCGTACTTTAGACCACGCGCCATCTGCACCTACAACGAGCCGAAATCCAGATTCAGTATGGCCATTTTCAGCATGGACCGAGATTGATCCATCCATATCTTTCTTGACGTGCTGGATCTTATACCCCCAGCGTACTTTATGAGCTGGAACAGAACCGAGTAAAATCTTCCGTAGATCTTTACGGTCAATTTCTGGCTCCTCTTGGCCACCATCTCCCGGAATGTTCAAGTGAACAATCCCTTGCGTATCCGCAATCTTTGTTGGAACATCATATCTGGCAACTGCCTGAAATTCTTGCAACAGGCCAGCTTCTTTCAAAGCAGCTTGACCTGTATCTTTATGAATATCAAGGGTACCACTACTTGAATTTTCTTCGGCCCATGTAGCTGACTCGTCTCGCTCAAATACAAGGAAGGGGACCTCGGCAAGTTCAAGAAGTCGCGCAAGGGTAAGGCCAGCAGGGCCGGCACCAATGATGGCGATGGGTGGCTGTGACGAGGTCATGCTGAAGAGAGGTTGAGAGGAATCTGTTCCTATATGGGCTTACAATGACAAATTGAAGGGATCTGTTTGCGATTCTTATATTCCTTGAACAATAAGTTGACAGGGTTTATGCTTACTCCGATAAGTCACGATAAGTCATGATAAGTCACAATAAGCTGCGATAATTTGCGATAACTTGCGATAATTTGTGATAAGTTGCGATAAGTTGCGATAAGTTCCGCTAACATCCGATAACATCCCGCTTTTTCCGACAACCAACTTACTGACCTCAGCTTGCAAAGTCCTTATAACTTCCAACCTCCGAAGGTTTCAGGATGGAAGCAAACATTGGCAAGCGGACACAAAAGTATTCCTGTGATAGTTGCAGAAGTAGAAAGGTGATTCCCCATTACGAGCTCTGAAACATTACTGCTGACCATGATGCAGGTCGCCTGTTCTAGAGAAAGCGATGGCTGCAATCAATGCGCAAACGCCGAAACCAAATGTATCTACTCGCGGTCCGGCCTGATTCGTCGCAAGAGGAAGCGCACGACAGGAGTGCACGATAGTAGCCAAGCTGCCTCAGAGGCCTCCATTTACGGCACATCCAATATCACTACAACAGAAAGGAGTGCTGATGTTGTTCAATGCCATCTAGCGGCTGATATTGAAACTACCCGCGAGCAGTTAAGCGGAAATATTACTCCACAACAGCAGGGATCACTTCATGCTCTTTCGTCTCTCTCAGAAGCCTGCACGAATACAGGTCTTCGACATGAAGCTCCGAAACTTCAAATAGCGCCTTGGGACTTTTATCCTTTTGAAGATTGTGCAACAGAATGGGCTGACAGTAGGTAAAACCCCATATCAACTCCATAATGGGCGCTGAATAACACTCTCTGTGATAGTTTTTGAAGATTTTCTTCGCAAGAGCGAGATGTTGCTTGGCACCGCACCTCCCGAGGTGATGAAGCATCTTAGAGCAGGTCACCCTTCTCAAGTACACCCAAGAGCCTGGCTGGTCATGTATTACAGTGTCATTCTCAGCACCGTGGCCTGTCTTACTGTCTCACTCAGGGAAAAGCTGCAATGCCATCTCAGCACTGCTCTTAGCGACATTGGGGTTCTACTTGAACCAAGCGAAGCTAACATTCATGCGATAACTCTGGCCTTGAGCCAGGCCTCGGAATTCACAGGGCCATCATTATGCTGGATGCTTGCAACTAGCGCCTGTAGAATGCTGCAGGCGCTTGGGGTAAATCAGCGCACTCTCAATCCACAGACTCGTGAACGACGCCAGAGAATATTCTGGAATCTGAACCTGCTAGATAAGGGGCTTGCCATCATTTTTGGTCGGACTCCCACGTTTCATCGAGCCATGGTGAGACATGTTGGTCTACCTAAGATGGGACAGCTTCAATCCTTCAGGTCTCATGTTACTTCAACTGGCACATCAATGCTATTTGCAGCAAGCTTCATGTACCAGAAGATTCTGCTCTCTCATGTAATGGGCGACATATGGCATTGCCTCTACGACGAGGAAAAACCGAATGAGCACAGCATCAAAGCTTCATACAAAGACCTGGTATCCTGGTACAATGAAGCACAAAGGGTAAGTCACGTTTCTGCAAAGTAAAAATGAATCTAATTAATTCATTGAAAATTTTATAGGTCCTTGACGCTGCCGCTCTATCAGAGAAGCCTTTTTGCGACACAAAAAATGCAAAGTCAATAGATGTCGCTCTTCGCACCATGGAGTTTCAATTTCTTTACCTTTGTATTCTACTCACCCGCTTTTCACTCGACATGCAAGAGGAATGCTTGCATAGCTCAAAACTAATGCTCAATCTACTCCGGTACATGTCACCCGAATGCAGGGAGCCATACCACCCCATGATCTGGCAGCTAGTGTGCTGTCCATTCACTCCGTTGTTGATTCTGCTTCGTGCGACTCTTTCAAATCACACTTGCTCATTGGAGGAAAAAAAGGAAATTTTGGAGGCCATGGAGCTATTCCCGGGCTACTTGAAAGATCTCGGCCAGCGAAACTCACTTGCACAAACTCTGGAAGGCATCGCAAAAGTACTTGTGGAGCACGCGAGGTCAGCGATATATCGCCAAAGTACTACCTGTGACAAGTCAGATACTGTCCCTCCAGGCGGAGCACAGGCATCCGCAGTCTTACCAGAAAACCTGCCATGGCCAACTTCTGATGAGACCTTTCGTTCAAATCTGTTTGGTAGCGGTTCTAGCGGCATTATGCCAAATATTTTTTCAGTGGAGACGTCTGATTTTGATACAAGCCTTATTCATGATTTCACGACGCTAAGCAACAGCTTTCATGATGACAAAATGCTTGACTGGCTGACCTGGGACATTACGGCACAGAGAGATACGAACGCACAGATTAATCTATCTACTTGAAATTCCAGTATGATTTTGATACTTCAGGACCGATATTAGATCCGAGAAATAGATTTCCACTAAATTGCTGACCAAACGATGTAATGGTGGATACTCGCGTCTTTTTGTGCTGAACAAAATAGGTATTTTGTGGCGATTTCATACACTAAAATAATCTTGGATGTGGGCATTGATTTGATAGGGTAGAACTAAAACTAAACAGGCCTGACGTGTCTGAAATCACCAGAATGCAACCACACGAAGCTCAACGCTCGTTCGAGGCTTACTATCGTCGCCACTCTCGCCAAGATCAGGGCTTACATGCCACGGCGCTCCAGCATGCGACGCATCCTGACCCAAGGCTGCGCTATCAAATAGTTTGACGAAAAGCACCTCGTCAGCCTCTTGGTTGGAGACATAGTACCATTCCAGTGATTCCCCGGCATCTTCCGATAACTCTGCTTCTTCTTTTGCAAGACCCAGCACAGCATACTCCTTCAGATAATCACCGCCCAAATGCTCCGGGCCCGGCACTTTATTATTATAATGGTGATAGACAAACGGTCCATCGACGAGATTGGCAGTGCGATTTTGGCGGGGACTCATGGCTAGAGGATCCCCTGTTACAGTGCGAAGGGGACGCCAGATACTGTACGCCGCATACCGGGGACCATTATATTCTTCCTCGATGACAGAATCCGACTCTCTATCTTGGGCCGATAACTCGTGTTTCTGGCATATACGGTCTTCGGCGGCGATCACTCCGGTCTCCAGGCCGGCCTTGTAAATGTCGTCTCGCTGATGGCGGGTCGACTGTCGCGCTCCGAGAGGCGTGTAATCCTGATGCGCAATGCGAATTGGTTTGCCCGTTGGCACATTAATTGGGAGTTCCGCTGCGTTGACGTCTTTGTCCGAGTCGCTCAGCTGCGGGTTCAGCTTGTTGAATAGGCTCTTATCTAGTCCTTTAGGGACCTCGTAGTTCTCTGGTACCTGCCCACCGCGGGAAATGCTATGGGTGATGAAGACATGACGTGCACCTAGCGTATCTTTTACCAGATTCCGCATTTCTTCGTAGTAGAGGTCTAGGTTGACAAGAACGTCTTCTTCATTTTCTGTATCTTTCACTGTTGCCGGAACTAGTGCCGCAGATTTGTGCTTGACAACACCAAATCCGTATTTTTGAAGCAGATCTAACGGTCCGTGAAAAAGCTGCGGTCGGATGTCAATTATTGGAAAAGAGCGAGGTACCAGCGTTTTGAAGGGTGGTGGCTGGTGATAGTTGCGTTTCCAGGGGTCGCTGTTTTTGGCCTCCTCGTCGATGACGGGCAGCATGATTTTCCCATGCTGTGTTGTAATCGAGCCCATATTCCTCTGCGAGCAACGAATTCGTCAAAGAATTACTAAATGTGTTCACCTGGGTTTTTAAATATATATTATTGATATTAACGACGGCGGGAAAGCACTGATAAATAACAACTAGATATATGGATACCTCCAGAAAAATCATGATTATATGAGTCGCCTGTGGAAACAGGGAGATAAGTTTTTTTTATACATGGCAATTATTCTCTTTGTTTTGGGGCTGACCGATCTGATACGAGAAATGGGGCCCTTTTTGCATCAACAAAGGCTTATCAGCTTATCAAACTGTGCTTGGTAAGCACTAACCCCATTTCTTTTTGAGATTTTTGTTCTAATTGGTTATCTGTGTGTTCTTCCGAGACTAGGGGCGAATCAGTAATCCTATCGGAGTATCCATATATTTCGCGTATATGCAAGAGGGGCCATATTCACATGTGGAACACTACCTCGACACTCTCGACGACAGCAAGCGGGGAAAAAGTTTGGCGTTGTGAGCAGGACCTTGCCTACGTCTATTTTTCTACGTATCACCTATATATAGCCAAATACCAGACGCAAGCCTGCCAACCATCTAGCTACCGGAAACTACTCGTACAGCGACTGACCACCAGCCCAGACAAAGAAGCTATCATATCGACTCTTCAGTCCTCTCGCGAAATCCAGTTGCATGCCGTCTTCGTATCAGACTATCTAGCATCTACATTGACCGGAGATTCACTTCCCGTCTTATGACTGAGCATCATGGCCGACACTGACCATAGAGAAGGGACTGTGCCATTCAAAATCCCTCACTTCGACACTCCATGCCATACTTACTACAAGATCATTGGCGATTTATCAAGCCCGTCGCCTCGGCTGGTTGTGCTTCACGGCGGTCCAGGCACTGGCCACGAGTATCTTCTTCCCTTTAGCCGCCTGTGGGATCAATTGGGTATCCCCGTGGTGTTCTATGACCAAATCGGCTGTGCCGCTTCCACCCATCTACCTCACACTGCTGGAGACGAGTCCTTTTGGCAGGAAAGCCTGTTTTTAGCCGAGTTGAACAACCTGCTCGATTCTCTGCGGCTTCGAGACGGGCCAGGCTACCACATTCTGGGCCACAGTTGGGGTGGTAGAATCGCCGCTGCTTTCGCAGTCACCAGACCCCGGGGTTTGCAACGACTGGTGCTGGCTAGCGGTATAGCCAGCTCTCAAAGCTGGGTAGAGGGTATTCAAAGAATCCGGAAAGAGTTACCATCTGATGCGCAATTAGCGATTAACGAAGAGGAGCAAAAGGGTAATTTTGACTCTCCCCGCTTTAGAGATGCGCTGGACGTGTTTTTCCGCAATTACTTTTGTCGCGCAAAGCCTTTTCCACCCAAGGAGCTTCTACCAGCCTTTAAGCATATGAGTGAAGACAAGACTGTGAGGGATACAATGTCAGTTTATTATTCCGTTTTCATTTTTGACTCTTCTTTCGCTGACTCTTCTTCAGAGCAGGACCATCACCCCTAAATTGCACGGGCTCCTTCCGGGACTGGACCGTCATTCCGCACCTCCATCAAATTGCCGTGCCGACGCTTGTGTATAACGGCGAGTTTGATACCTCGCACGATATAACTACGGTGCCATTTTTTGAGCAAATACCCCGCGTACGATGGATCACATTTCCAGATGCAGGACACATGTGCCATCTAGAGCGACCGGAGCTTGCAGAGAAAGTCTTTAGGCTTGTTGGAGAATTCCTGACGCAGGAGAAGTGAAATCCGCGGTCAGCAAAAAAATTCGTTGTAGTCAATCGTCCTCGAGTTGTGTGACAAGGCTGCGTACGGGCGAAAGGAGCTGTACAGATCGCTATTATTGATAAAGGAAGACGTTATGAAAGAATATCACAATATAGGCAGTCGAGCGGTGGCTGGTTTATGAAAGAGAGTAATAGGAAGAAACTAGGAGGAGATATGATTATCAATAAAAAGTGACATTTCCAGCGAATTCCTCAACATATTTTATCGTGTGTTGACCACATACTATCTCAGTACAATAACTCCCCCGTAGATCCAGCTCCACCCCGGCGTTCTATCGACCACCTGGGCACTTTTGAGACGCCGGTGCAAAGATAATCGGCAAGTCATCTAGCCGATATAGCCTCACCGTTATCACATATGATTCTGAGATTTGCAAATCAGCAATGGGCATTTGAGAATGGAATATTAAACTCCATGAAGGGGGCGAGACGGAATGGTCTCCAACAATTGCGGTGCCTCCATACATATTATCCAGGCAAATATCCTTGAAATGCGAGAGACTTTAAGTAAAATATTCTAGACCTTCATTGGCAATTTGGGAGTTCTCATCTTCTGATGCAGATTTGAAATGTGAAATGTCATGACAAATTGTTGGCAAACAAAAAGTGAGTACCAATGAATGCATTAACTCTGGTTATTGTGATCATCTCAGAATGGATCGCTAATTACTAGTCAAGTGCTGTTCCATGGTACAATGATGGGGAAGCGGGATACTCCGTTTCGCGCTCTGAAAGCCATCGCACTTGAGTACAACGTATCAATTGTGAATTAGAAATATGTATATGTATGAGGATGATTCCACCCCTGTTCAACTTGTAGTACTTGGGGGAATTTTATAGATTCTACTCCTGCGTAACTGAACTGTGGCTCTGAGGTCGAAGTTGCCAAAATTTAAAGCTTCGTGAGGAACCGGGAAGGCTATAGAACCCTAAATTAAGGCCTAACTGAGCATATAGACCGGGGTCTGCTTCTTCTTAATTGGTCAGTTCGTACGCTTGCTTAAATTCCAAATCAAGAAGCTCGTTGATTGGGTCACAAGCCATTACTAAGCAAAATCAGTTCATTCATCCAATCAGGTGAGATTAAAACGAGGGCCGTCAACGAGCTGGCCAAAGGCTCCCAATGCTCCCAATTAAGCCCGGGAGTAACTACCGAGCTGTGTTTCCAGTCCTATGCAACTAGTTAACGACCAACTTGACTCGTAGCTGCATCGTGTGCTGAATATATTCCATCCCATCTCTAGGATACATACATCCGAGCAGTCTTCCAAACCGCTGGGGAACAAGGATTTCGGACTCCGTGGCGGTCACACCCACTTCCTACCTCGGTATGTGGCGTGTGCATTCAATGCCAACAACCTTAATATCAATTTAAAGGTGTTGGTTGGTTGCAAGTGATAGGTGTACAGCGTGTCTTAGCCGTGTTGGGAGGCGCCGAGAGACGGCCCACTTGGCACTCGGTGGAACCCAGGGGGATACGTAGATGTGCAAATCACAGAAAATTATTTTCCCCAGCAAAAAGAATGACGCAGAAGACGCCTCTCAACGCGTTGGGGGCTGCTTAAGCCATTTATCACACTATCAAGCTGCTCCGGCGCTTCATTGACTGATAATAATTCTTTGAGAAAAGCTTCAAGTTTCAATATCGACTGCCGCGCGTGCTGTAAGTTACACCACCCCACGTGGAAATGCCCAGGCCCCTGTACGTAGATAGGGCTGACAGCTGCATTCCCACCCCCAGAACTACGTCCAAAACGGAAGCATCGTGCGCAAGCGTGAATATAAACCTCGTATGACGCATTGACTTTACTCTACTGCATCTCGGCATTGACTCTACTGCGCTCGGCATGGTTGGCATTCCAGGCAAGTCTGGTGGGTGCGCGACATGTCGCAGGAAGAAGAAAGGTGTACGTACCCCTTACCCCTCTTTTTTTGCCATCTCATGCTGACTGCGAGACAAAGTGCGACAAGAAAACCCCATTCTGTGGCCAGTGTGTCCAAGCTGGACTAGTATGTGAAGGCTACAATCGCAACTGCACCGTCTGGATCAACTACGACGAGAACCGCAAATATATCAAAAAGTCTGCTGCTTCCAGACCAACCGCGTACAACACGCGCCAAGACAGTGGGAGCACACCGGGAACACCGTCTTCCTCCATCGTCCTGCACGAGTCCCTCGCTAGAGCTGCCCGCGAGGACAGGTATGTCGGCTTGTACCTCGCAGCCTTCCTCCCCAATGGCCGCCTCTTCTCCCGCCCAGCCGCACAGATATCATCTGCCGGTTGGCTCAAACACCATGACGAGTTGTGTCGGTCAGAAAAGACACTTCGCTTCATTACCTTGGCGCATGGCCTATCGATGATGGCCACGAGGGATGGCGATGATCAGTTCAAGTTCAAGGGCTGGCAGGCATACCGCATGGCATTGCAGGAAATGCGCACGGCGGTGGAGGATCCGAAGAGGGCTACCAGTGACGGTCTCTTGGCCGCGGTTCGATTGTTCCGTTTTTATGAGATTCTTTATGGCGCCGACTCAGAAGGACCAAAGGCCCAGACCAAAGGCTTCTATGCCCACACGGATGGTGAAATGGCCTTGTTCATGAACAGAGGCCCCCATAGGAAATGGAGCGAGGCGGGGAGGTATCTACTAGCAAGCGGTCGGATTGTGTCGGTAGGTTTTCACACCCGATTCGTTTGACGAAATATTAATTTGCCTCTGTAGTTCATTCTAGGCGTCAATCGACGGAAGCGCTCGCCATTCAGTGACAATGGATGGTTGACAGCTCCATGGAAAGACGCACCCAAGTCCATCCTCGATGAACTGGTCGACATCATGGTCCAAACCCCAGGCTTACTAGAAGAGCTGGACACCATTCGATCAATCCCCATCGCCAAACGTACTCCAGAAACCTGGAACGATTTGCTCGATAGCTGTTCTCGCATTGAGCGAGCATTACTCGTCTGGAAGACAATTATAGGAGACGATCTACAAACATACGACTACACGCATTATTCAGGCGACTACTTACCCATCCCGCGAGTTGACAGGGACTTTGCAATCCTACATCTTAGCTTTTTCTACTGGAGTTGTTCTATCGTCGTATACACCACCATCCATATGGCCGCGACCGAGGCAGATAACTTCTCACACTGTTCACCCATTCCATTTTCTTCTCCAGGATCTCCCAATTACTACAGCGAAAGAAATCCGACTTTGCACGCCCACAGGATCATGCACGCTATGCGCTTATCCTACGAGCCCCACGCAGGCGGTTTCGGAAAACTCAGCTCAACGTTCCCGCTGGGCATGTCGCTGCGGTATCTCATGCTTGCCGATTCGTTCCCACACGAGGGCAACTCTCGGGACACGGAAAAGATGTTTCTCCAGACGATGCTGTCGCAGCCGTTTATGCGGTCGTTTGTTGCCCGTTTTCTTGGGAATATACATAGGATGGGCGGCACGCCGGCAGCAGTAAGCCCGACAGATATGCCGGGATGGGAAGGGGTGGAAGCGAAGATGAGGAGGTGGTGGTTTGGGCCTGATGTTAACATAGAACAATAATTTTGATAATAATTGACCTTTTTTTCTGTTGACAATAGCCAATATTTTGCCGTGATCCAAGCCAACTTTTCTCGCAACCTCCTCGATGATTTGAAAGCAAAAGCCCAAACACTTCCGTCGACTTTGAACTTGGTCAGTACCCGCCAACTGTAATAACAAATCAAGCCACAGGGCTGCCGCTAACGTGGTGCTGTAAACCTGTAACGTCGACATGACTCGTATCTTTTTTTTTTTTTTCGTGTATACCGCAATTATATTCCTTTGACTTCCAGTCACCAAGATCTTCGCTTCTTGAGGTCTAGATAAACCGGATGCCCAAACAGAGACAGATATGAGGATCGTCGACACAGCCGTGAACGTTCCTGCAGAAGTCGAATACCAAGAAAATATATCACGACCTGAACGCCAGTTTCCAGAGAATATCGAGTCGTTTTCGCCTTGGCTGCAAGCTGGGCAAGTCTTGGGTGTTGGTCATTATTTCTGCATTTCTTGGGTCGTCTTAATCTAAAGTAAAAATAAGTCGAGCTGAAGGGTAGTTTTTCGAGGATACCGCTTGGCTTCTCTTGGCCTGGTGTTGAGCTTGTATCTAATTGACTGACCGGTGTGTAGACGTCCTTGGCCATGGTTATAACGACATATAAAAGGATCTAGAGCAATCGAAACCTTAGAAAGATTAAAAAAAAAAAGAAGAGATTATTGTACCTACTACCTAATACAGTAATAACCTCATTGAGTAAGCAGCGTGTCGCCCACCCGCCCCAACACTCTTGATACTCTATTGAGTATAGCTCCCGTCTTGTGGCGCTTCTGATTGGATGAGGCTTGTTTTAAGTTGTTCGCTAAGGATTCTAGTGCCAACAACTTGCATGCGCTATACCTGATAAGGGATCCAAGATGCGATTTGGACCCACAAAACTTTAACAACTCTAATCTTAAATTTCTTTCTGACCATGCCTTCTTGGGGCCAACTTGCGGACAAGATACCCCGTAGAATCTACTAGGTATGGATTCAGCTGTGCCAGAAATAGATCCAACAACCCTGGGGCTGCAGGACCACTAGGATTCAAGGTTATTTTCCTTCCCCACCCTTGTCACTGTTGGAGGCCACTCTACTTGGCACTCAGAGACCTCGGGAATACATGTACTTACAGTGGTTAGATTTTGTCTAATCTCCGGGGTATCTCGGGCTCGATACATGCCTAGCCATTCCTGCTTTGGTGCTGAGTACTTGGCAGGCGATCTGCGCTCTGGGCGTTCGTGTTTCCCCTGATATCCACGGATTATCCACTGAAGCTAGGGGAGCTGTGAGCCGCTAAATTTAGCACTACAATAAAAGTTAAAAAAAAAAAAAAAACGTCTATGCTTCTTATTGTATCTACAAATTTGCAATCTCAGAAAGATATAAATAGAGCCTGTATGCCAGTCCTCAGGACTCAATTCTGTCTGCAATCCCATTCACCACGCAAACTCAGCGACTTGGCAACTTGAACGACAACAACCGGCACAATGGGCAACGACACAACAATGTACGAGCAGGCGGAAGCCTTAACCAGCTCTCAGCCCTCAGAGATCAACGACATCGGCCCCCCTCCCTTGCCCCTCAATCTGCGCGAACACAAACGCGCGATTGCGCGTGAATGGGGACTTATATTGCTCACGTCTTGTGTTGCTCCGTTGGTGCTGTATCCGGCTTTGCATTGGGGCGCCAATTTGACGCTCAAGATTTGTTAGTGTTCCCCCCAATTTTGGCTGGTCAATAGCATGTGAGCTGACAATAAGAAAAACAGCCCTCAGTATAGCCAGCGCCGTGCTAGGAGTTGCGACGCTGCTTTCACTGGGTATACGGACATGGCGACTGTTCAAAGCGGGATCGGATTGCAGACCGCTTACGTCGGAGAGTCGTTGGCATGTATGTTTTCCCTTTTGCTTTTCTCGTTCTTGTTATTTCCTTCAATGCAAAAATAACGAAACGCGGTAAACAAGAACATGCTAACATTGTCTATAGTTTGACTTCTTCCACTGGAATTACATGGGCGGCTTCGTCCTCGTCACCATCTTCATCGTGCTCGGCCTGACCACAACACCCGAGCCCAGTGTACGAATGGTGTCTCTACCCCCATCCATTCTCATGGTCCAGGTGGGCTTCACCCTTGTCCTAGTCGGAGTTTTCGCAAAGCTTGGCGTACAATCTCCATTCCCAGTCTCCTCCATCCCCAAAGGTTCACCTTTTCTGCCCGGCGTGTTGGTGATCATCGAAGACATCATTGCCGTCGATGGCGGTCTCGGTCGTGAATATCGCTCCGCCCTGATGGAGCGGTATATTGTGAGCATGAAGTTCCGCCGCTTGATTGAGCAGTTGAATTGGTTCTGGGGCTTTGGTGCGGTTTTGTTGGGCATTGCTTTGATTTGTATCATTTCACAGGCACATGCTCAGACGTTTGCTTTCGCTCTCGGTAAGTTTATGTCGCCTTTTTATCTTTCGTATTAACAAGAGAGTTGACTAACGTTTGCAGGATGGGTGATTCCATGGATTTGGGCTGCCGTCTGGGCCATCATTACTACTTACTGGGTCAAGTCTGCGCTGAGGGACGAGAAAGTTACCTGGTCCGAGAACCGAAAGGCAAATTCAGTGTAGAGTAGCTAGCTAGCCCTTCAAAGGGTGCTATTTTTGGAGCTTGGTGTCTGGATGAATATGTATGAGTTGATGTTTACTGTTGGATGATTTTGTTAATTCGTTATAATCTTAGTTAATTGAGTGATGTTATCTTTTGAACCCTAGTTGCCCCGTAACACATGTTTAAGAATATTCCGATCTGCCACTCGTCTATCAGTGGTTGTGCGATGAGCGCCATAGCCGCTGGATGATGCTGTTGGACAATACGGAAGATGAAAAGGTCGTTCCCAGTAGCAATAATGAATCCGGTGAACGGTACAGGTTTATTCTCGTCACATCGCGAAAAAGAGCCAGTAGCAACTAAACCAATTTTCTGGCACTAACCAATTTCCTTATCATTTTTTCTAAAAAAAATTAAAAGGCTATTTCTGGAATGAGGAGATTGGGGAATTACACCGCTGCTTTAGTCGCCGGTGCATCTTGAACGCCGGTATGCACACACGCTACCTAGCCACTAGAACTTCGTTTCCCCTCACAACAAAATCGCATTGATAACGAGGACGTTACGTTCCATCGTGGCGTGCACTGGACTTCTTTCCGGTGTAGCTAATCTGTCGAGAAAAGAAAGCTATCTGGCAAGCTGATGTGATATGACAGGGAGATCAACTAGAGATATATCACTCACGGCGGGCAGGAATCCCGGAATCAAGGAGCAAAACACATGTTCACGCCAGAATCGTTGTTCCAACGAATCTAAGTGAGGTTGTTAGTGGCAGTCATGAGTCTGTTGAAATCTTCCCTTTTGTCCCTGCTGGTGGTCGGCGCAGGTGCCACCAATGCGTCTTATCCATGGCTGGATACTTCCCTACCCTCGGAGGACCGTCTTCAATCGTATCTCTCTCAGCTTAATTCCTCGCAGAAGGTCAATATGACACAAGGAAATACCGCGGTAGGTTCTATATATTGCCTTTACTCCTCAATCTTACTGCAATGAACTGACTAATGCTTCTTGCAGCTTGAAACTGACGGGTGCATCGGGTATGTAGCAGGCAACCCCGAATTAGGCATTCCCGACATATGCATGGGCGATGGCCCAGAGGGAGTGGGCAACGACCTAAACAACGTGACGACATTCCCGTCTCCCGTACTCATAACATCAGCCTGGGACCCGAACCTCTTCCGCAAATTCGGCGAAGCTCTAGCGCAGGAACATCGGGCCAAAGGCCGAAATGTCGTTTTTGCTCCCACGATTAATATCGCAAGAACCCCCCTATGGGGTCGCGCTGCAGAGACAATGTCCGAAGATCCGTTTCTCACCAGCCGCATGACGGTAGCCGTTGTTCAGGGTATCCAGTCGCAGCAAATGATTGCCTGCCCAAAGCATTTCGCGGCGTATAACCAAGACACGAATCGGTTTGGTCTCGCGCCAGAGTTTGACGCTATCGATGCAATTGTCGATGAACGTACACTCCACGAAATATATTTCCCGGCTTTCAGGGCAGCAGTCCAGGAAGCCAATGCAGGCTCGATCATGTGTTCGTACAACAAGTTGAATGGAATTCATGCATGCGAGAACCCATATCTGTACGAGCGACTCAAAGATGATTGGGGGTTTTCGGGGTTTGTTGTTACAGACTACTATTTTGCGCAGCGTACTACAGTTTCGGCGGCGCTTGCGGGCCTCGATAATAGTCAGCCTGGAGGATCATGGGTGGATTATTACGGTCTTCCGGATTTCTTTGGAGAGTTGTTGGTCGAAGCTGTTGACAATGGCTCTGTTCCAGCTTCTCGTATCGATGATATGGTCGCTAGACTTTGGCGGCCCATGTTTGAAAACGGCGTTGTCGATAGACCGGCTTTGGGGAGTGAGGATGCTGTTGCCAGGACGCAGGCTCATTTAGATCTTGCTCAAACGCTAGTGGAAGAAGGCGCGGTTCTCCTTAAGAATGACGATGGCGCTCTTCCATTGTCCGGAACAAAGTATTCTTCAGTGGCAGTCTTTGGAACCGACGGTACGAACAAAAGTCAAGTTAGCGAGCTGCACGGCGGTTTTGTGATTGATTCAACGATGGTAGTGCAGTCGCCAGTAGAGTACCTCAGGACGCGCGGTCAGAGTGAAAATGTCTCGACAAGCTATTCTGAAGCATATCACGGAACAGATCCGTTCGCAACAGTCCCGGTAGAAATGTTTGGCGGCTCTGGACTCAACGTGACTTATTGGACAACAAGAGACTTCTCGGGTCCAGCTAATAGGACGCTCCAGGTTGAGAATATCACTGTCGAGACATATCCTTCCGATCTCGGGGCGGTGTGGCCAGAGGTTTTCTCAGCTCGTTATGAAGGAACATTCTATACAAACACCACAGGATTGTATCACTTTTCGCTGTACGGAAACGGAAACGCGGTTTTGTATCTGGATGACAAGGTAGTTGCCAATATGAGCGGTAGTAACTTCAATATGGTCGTTCAAGGGATTGCCAATCTCTCCCAAGACACACCCATCAGTCTGCGTCTTGATTACTCCATGGCTACGTCTGTCGATCCAGGAGAGTACGGCGTCACTCTAGGTGTCAATGTTGCAGACCCTAACCGGTATCCCGACGCCGTCGCAGCAGCTGAAGCGGCAGATGTGAGCATCATTTTTGTCAGCGACAAGCACACCGAAGGCCTGGATAGTAACCTTTACCTGGAGCTCCCCGGAGATCAAAACGACATCATCTCCCTGATCGCAGCGCATAGTAAGAAGACTGTGGTTGTGCTGAATACCAACAGTGCGATCCTGATGCCGTGGCTCGATGAAGTTGATGCTGTCATTGAAGCTTTCTACCCCGGACAACAAGTAGGGTCTGCATTGGCGGCGCTTTTGTACGGAGATGTCAATTTCTCTGGAAAGCTTCCTGTGACATTTCCTCAATGCTATGCTGACTCTCCAACTGCCCCAGAAGAGCGCTTTCCGGGCGTCGATTTGAAAGCTACCTACTCGGAAGGCCTACTGGTAGGCTACAGATGGTACGACGAGCAGAATATCGAGCCACTGTTTCCTTTCGGTCATGGATTGTCTTACACGAAGTTTGACCTTTCTGGCTTGCAAATCACAACGGACGCCAGTTACGACATTAAGACTGGCTTTAATATCCAGAATGTAGGAGGAGTATTTGGGCAAGAGGTGGCGCAGCTCTATGTGACGTTCCCGGCAGCAGCCAATGAGCCTCCTATGGTTTTGAAAGCATTCCAAAAGACAGGCCTTGAGCCGAATGCAAAGGCACAGCTCACGTTTTCTCTTAACAAGGATGATCTGCAAATATGGGACGAGGTATCACGGGACTGGACTCTTGTCCCTGGCTTGTACACTGTGTCGATCGGAAAATCCTCTCGTGATATTGTGCTGACGGGGACAATTTTCCTTGAATAAAGATATATTTAAGGCTTTCCCTAGGACAAAGTGCAAGCATTGTATATAGAAGGGATTTCCGTTTTCGATTTCATGTGGGGATGCATGACGTATCGGTTCGTGTTTTGCGCACCACATTTATACAGCTACCCCGGATTTCAAATTATACCATTTCTCCACTCAACTACAACACTCTCCCTAATCATATAGCAAACAAGCTCCATTATGCGCATCGCAATTGCCCCCGGAAGTTCGAAAACCGCAGTGGCAACTATCCGCTCACTGCTCAACCGCCCGTCCAACGAGGATCTAGAGGTGTACGCCATATACAGAGATCTCAATAAAGTGCCAACCAAGTTTTCCAGCCATAGCAACTTCTGCGCTGTCCATGGGGATGTGTCAGATGAGACATCACTTGACTTTGCAGGCTGTGATGCGGTACTCGTCATCACACCGCCAGCATACGATGGTCGCGATCTAGTAGAACATGCCAAGAAAGTTTCCAAAAACGTCAAGAATGCAATCGAACGAGCAGGTAGTGTAAACACACTAGTTCTACTAACCAGCGAGGGAGCACAGTTCAGCCAGGGTGTTGTATGTGGTGTTCCCCTGACTAGTTCTAAATATTATCAACTTTCTTTGCTAATAAGTAGCACAGGGTGAAATCAAAACCAACAACAAGGCTGAGGAGGTATTCAGTACCACGAAAGTAAACAACATTATCTACGTCCGTTGCGCATACTTCATGGAGAACTGGACCACGAATCTCGACACCCTCAAAGCGCCCACACCTTTCTTCTTCTCCACGATTACGCCCGCAGATTATCAGATTCCCATGGTTGCAGTCTCAGATATCGGCTCTGTGCTTGCTACCGAGTTGATCAAAAATCACACTTTGCCGACCAAGCCGCACATCACTAATCTTCGTGGCCCACGCGATTATAGTCCTCTGGATGTTCAGGCAGCTTTTTCTGAGGTCTTTGGTAGAGATGTGGATCTGCGACTAGTCGAGAAGGGGGATCTGCGTGACTTTTATGCTCAGGTGTTTCCTCCACAGATTTTGGATTATTGGGTTCAGATGGCGGAAAGCATTCTACCAGGGGGGTTGCTAGCTCGAGACGAGACGATCAAATCGGACGTCCCTACAGTATATGGGAAGACGGAGCTCGGAACTGCGATTAAAGAAGCCGTGGGGCATCTCTCCATGCCGGAGGGAAACAAATAAGCATATTCAAGATGCCAGTATTACTTTCTATATATTGTTTTTCAATTGGCAAAAGGTTGAAATGCAAAGTGTAGGTAGCCAACAAGAACCGAGTATATTGTCGAATAGATTGTATGTGTCCTGCTTCAGAATGATCAAGGTATTGATAGCTTCTCTAATTTAAATACCGCATCCGCGTCTTCATTCCTATATACCCCGTTGTATACTTGAACGTCACTATAGATATGTATGATCCTCGAATGTCTGAGCTCTAGCCCAAGCTCATAATCAGTGTACTACACCGAGCTCAGCATTCTTTCGCACTTTCTGCCAATATTTCTGTGCTGACTTCGCACGCAGCCGCTTTCCGTACTTGATCATCAAGAAAAACGAGCACGCGCCAGCGAATCCGATCATGCCGGCAGTAATGAAGCAGTTCTGGTACCCCATATCATCGACCCAGGGCGTAATTCTTACAACCATCAGCTGGATTGAACAATGTTGGGGGGCACAGATCAGACTTACGCATAACCAATAGCAAAACTCATTGTATTCCGCACCAAGATCATAGAGACAATGGCATCGCCAGCCAACGCCTGGTACGAATCGACAATGTAGGTGATTGAAAGCGTGCATCCAGTTACCACCGTAATTGCGATTAGGAACATGGCTACCATTAGCCCGAACCAGTGGACTTCATGCGCAGCACCGACGCCCCAAAGGATCAACGAGGCTGGTACAAGAACGACATTCAGGCTGAACAGCCATAGGCGATATTCTGGCTCGAAAATACCACCGTTGCGTCGCGCAATCCGGATACCGAGCCAGTCACAGGCCGGTCCGGTGTATATTGCACTACAAATGTCAATTTCATTGTTAAAAATAGGCTTGGCTGGGGTAACATACGCAACAATAGAACCTAGGAAAGCCGCGATAAACGCCAATCCTACCATGGCCGCTGAAAAGTTGTACGGTGGGCCGGAAAGAATCAACGACGCGGTCGCGTTGAGAACGTTGAACCAGACGAGATTCTGTCCATAGGAAAAGCCGGCCCAAACGACAGTTGGCCAGGTCAGGAAGTACAGTGGCTGCGTAAAGACCGGCCAGAGTTTGGTGGACTTGCGCGGCGCATTCCAGAAACCAATTTTCTGGAGGTACGTCTTCTGAGAGGAATGTTGAGATGAGTCAATAACTGATATGGTCGTTTTTTCAACGACCGCGGTCTGATCAGTCTCAAAGACGGGCCCACGTTCATAGTTGGTTTCTTCCATGAACAACACGAGAAAAACTGCCCCGGCTGCCGCAATGATGGATGGTATGTACTATTTGCATCACGGATTAGACTGATCTTTCTCAATTAGGAACTAACGACTTACATAACACCACTGCCATCCTAACCCGTTTGTGATGAAGCCCCCAATCACAGGAGCAAAGAAGTTGCTGCCCGTCAAGGATAAAGCATACGCAGCCATGTAGGTGCTTCGTTCATGGGCGAAATACTATCATTCCAGTCAGCGTGGATACCATTCATCTTCTCGTAAAATGAGAAAAACTTACAACATCGCTGATCGAGACCTCACAAAGACTTTCAATCGGGGCAGCAAAGAATCCCGTGACGATCTTGTTTGCCCACAACTGGCCAGTGGAGTGAATACTTGGAGTCCATGCAGTAAGAGCCTATAGTATTATCAGTATAACCTCCGTCTGATTCTAGTTCACTACCCACCACATTGCCTATCGTCGAGATGATATAGACCGGTCGTTTGCCGTAGTGAAGAGCCAAAGGCTGCCAGAAGAGATTGCTCCATCCAGCCAGCAGAAACAGGTACCCAGCACCAGAGTTTAGAGTGGCCAAGGGCACATCCATTCCATCAGCCACTTGGCTCAGCGAGGAGTTGGCGGTAAATCCGCAGAGACCGGAAGACCAGACAAATCTTGTCCCAAGTTAGCTCTACACAAAGCTGACCTATCTTTAAAGTGAGAACTTACACTGCAATACTGATAGATGACAAGAGTTTCCTCCGCTTTGGCCAGTTAAGTGGGTCATCTGGATCGTCTGACGGTGTTGGTACCAACACTATATCCGAGCGGCCCTCGGAATGCCTTGTCTGCACTGTATGGCTCAGGTCGACGAGTTGGACCGTGCCGGGGACGATTTTCTCGTCTATGGCCGCGGCCATGGTGAATAATTATTTAGAAGAATGGGACACTGGAACTCCTCCTCCTCGAGATGCTACGGTATATATACATTTTTCCAGAGGACCTCAGTTCCGCATACCTCATGGCCATATATAGGCTTCCCCAGTTCCCCACACTACTTATCCCCGCAAGATAAGCTTATCACCCACCGCGTCTCGCGATGCTTGCTAGCGCGATGTTTATCTGCTCGGGGCCTCAGGTTTCCCTGCTAGTGTGTCCTCTGACCACGGAATATAGGTGGAAATTCCGTTGTCATCTTCTTTCCAAATACAATCAAGCGACGCGCGATTATCTCATTATCATAAGATTGATTGAAAACTGCAATAGGGACGGTTATCAAGATGAGCACCGGCAAGAAGGCCTCGGCGCGACTCCGCTCGAGAACTGGATGTCTGACGTGCAGGAATCGGCGCAAGAAATGCGACGAGCTCCGACCAGTGTGCACTGGCTGCCAGCGGAATTTCCTTGACTGTGTCTGGCGACCGGGACGGAGGGAACAAGCAGTGGTGAGCGATTATTCCGCGCCTTCGTCTATCCTGTCCCAGACCGCCGTTTCCCCATCAATCCCAGATTGGCACTATGCCATCCCGGATGTTGCTCTCCAGATTGATGAGACGGCCGACGTGCAGACCGTTCTACGACGGCTGAAAGCCCTATCATTTGACACGCTCTTGATCGACCAATCATGCTTACTGCTGATTACCGAGTCCAAGTCGTCAGCCTTCCTCTTCTGCCACTATCTCGACAGCACGGGTAACGCCATGTCCGTGGTAAAAGACGCGTCTAATCCATTGATCCGACAGCTCGTGCCTCTATCGCTCCGATCCACACTTGTAATGCAGGCAATCATGATGATTGCCGCTATCCATATATCCGAAAATCGGCCGGGCTGGACGGCTATGGCGTGGCGTTACTATGGCGAGGTCTCGGATGCCATGGAAGTTACGGCGAGTCCTTCTGATCTGGAAGAAAGGCTGGTAGTCTGCCTACTCCTAGCCATGTTCCAGCCCATTGGTGGCGGTCAGCACCCCCAATTTTCCAGATATCTACGCCGCGCCGCACACCTGTTGGAAGCAACCCGGAGAGAAAACACAGCATTGCAAACGCAAAGCTTCATCTACGATGCTTACTTTTGAAACGCAATTGTCGATTACATATCATGGCCTCGCCCCGGTGATATTGAGCCAACGAGCTTTGACTTGTGTCCGTCGCAGCTGTGCTCCTTCGACATGGCAGGAAACCTGCCTGGATGGCTATGTGGTGTCTCCTATCAGATCATGGAGTACATCTGGTTTGTTGCTGCCTTATTTCGGCGGCTTGAAACTGAACGAGTTGAACTTGGGCAGGTCTCGGATGAAGCCTTGTCCGAGTATCATCGGCTAGACAACCTCTTGCGTTCCTGGCGCGCATCTCCGGAAATACTCGCTAACCATCCTCAGTACTGCCGCGTCGCTGAGCTGTATCGCTACGCGGGGATCATATATCTCCATCGCATCATGGATCCATTCACAGACTGTAACACCGACGAAACGGTTCAGACCGCTTTGGACGACTTCTTCCGGATAGTAGACTCGGCCCATCAGGTCTCCGACACACCAGGTGTACTCTGCTGGGCCGCCCTGTTAGTCGGCTCGTGCGTAACAGATGATGGACGCCGCGCGCACCTGATGCGTTTCCTACATTCAGTCTACGATGTGTCAAAGATGGTGAATATGGGCCACACGATCCGCGTACTGGCGAAACTATGGTGGGTTCGGAGCGACGAGGACGAGACAGAGTCGCAGTGCAAACAGTCGCGTTGTAGCTGGGACTTTTACTATATGTGGAGGGCTTTGAAGCAATGGAATACATTAATCTCCTAGTAAATTACATAATTTGCTGGTCTAGGCTTTGTGTAAATTGATGGGATGTTATGAATATACGGCGCTATTGTAAAACTAAAAACTCACATCAAGAAGTTATGGACAACTCCAGAGTATTCACCCACAATATCCAGTGCCCAGAGTCCAAATTGTCCTCTCTTTTTCTCATGGAAAGATTCCGAATCAGTTCCGATTATTTAATTCATGCGAACGTTAAGAATATATCCGGATTGCGGGGTACGTGTACGTGCTACCGATCATCGCGAATCGCGCGACAAGAGCGATAACATATATCCGAATAAAAATCATATATATACCATGTTCTAGTTCCTCCTTCTCACTATATCTCTTACCTAGGCAACAACATTTCAAAATGTCTCTCGAACCGTGGCAACTCATCGTTCAGAAGAAGCAGGCGGAGGCCGAGGCCAAAATCCCCGGTGCATGGCGACTACCTGCCCACTATACGACAGGCGTGTCTGAAACGAGTGGAACAAATGTTCTGTCTGTGCCGCGAGATTGTGGCCTTCTATCTCCAGAGCAGCTAGAGATTACTGAGGGCTTCGATGCTACCGCATTGCTGGAGAAAATACATTCCGGCCACCTCACTGCGGTAGCCGTCGTCGAGGCGTTTTGTATTCGGGCAGCGATTGCCCAGCAGCTTGTTCGTGTTTCCTTACGTTTTTTTTTTTTTTTTTTTTGAAAAAATGTTGTATCTGACGATTATTAGACCTGCTGTCTAACCGAGACATTTTTTGAGCGAGCTTTGGAGCGGGCGAAAGAACTCGATGATCATTTCCACAGGACTGGAAAGATCGTGGGCCCACTGCATGGACTTCCCATCAGTTTCAAGGTAAGAACTATATCGGAAAACTGTTAATACATACTCAAACGTCCTAGGACTGTTTTAACATCGAGGGCATCCCGAGTACCGTCGGGTTCACGTCCTTCGTGAAAAACGGTCCCGTCAAGTTCAACTCGCCAATGGTGCAAGTGCTCGTCGACCTTGGCGCCGTGCCATATGTCAAAACCAATATTCCACAGACCATGATGGTACGTAGTTCCCTCTTCAGCTATAGTATGATTATTATCTCATGCTTATATCTAGGCGGGCGATTCTCACAACTACGTCTTTGGCCGTACGTTGAACCCAAATCGCACCAATCTTAGCGCTGGCGGTTCATCCGGCGGCGAGGGTGCCTTGATTGCCCTTCGTGGATCAATTCTAGGCGTCGGTACGGACATTGCCGGCTCGATCCGTATCCCTGGCATTTGCAACGGAACGTTTGCCCTGCGTCCATCAGCCGACCGACTACCCTATGGAGGGCAGACTTCCCCGGCCCGCAAGGGTCAAGCTGGTGGTATCAAGGCATGTGCTGGCCCGCTGGCAACATCCGTACGGGACCTGCAACTATTCACCCGTCTGGTGGTTCAGGCCGATCCCTGGAAGCTGGATCCTTCGGTGATCTTCTCAACCTGGCGGACTGTTCCACCGGCGCCAGCAAAGCTACGACTCGGTTTCATTCTTGAAGACCCTGCCTTCCCGGTTCATCCACCAGTACAAAAGACACTCAACCGTGCAGTTGAAAGCTTGAAGGCCGCTGGTCATGAAATTGTTCCACTGCAAACACCCTCCCTGAAAGAGACCACGCTATTGGCTTTCCGGATGTTCGCCATGGATCCAGCCCGTACTGCCTTCGGACACATCAAGGCCAGCGGTGAGCCTAGGATTCCTGCCTTGTCATCTACCGACTTACCACACCCTGACATGCCGTTCGATTATGCCCCATTGACTCTCGATGGTCTCTACGAGCTCAATGTCCAGCGAGAAGCATTCAAAGAAGCATTCCGCTCTTTCGTTGTGCAATCCGGAATCGACGCCATTCTGATGCCGGGATACCAAGGAACAGCGCCTCAACATGACCTGGTCGGGTGGGTTCCATATACGATTTTGCTCAATCTTCTAGATGTAAGTCAGCTAGCTATGTGGTTTGATTGCTAGACTTGACTCACGTATAATAGTATCCCGCGACAATCATTCCCTATCGCAAAGCCAACCAAGTCGAAGACGCGGAGTATCTTCGAGATGTGAAATATATTCCTCCATGTGGGTATAACTCGCAACTTGCTTTAGGCGCTTAAACTAACGTGCTATAAAAGATATCGCAGACGATGTTGAAGGTGCTCCTTGTTGCGTCCAAGTGGTTGGTCGACACATGCAGGAAGAGGAGCTCCTCCGAGATGCGGAAATAATTAAGAATGTTTTGTACTCTCCAAATAGTGGTGGAAGTAATCGTGGGAAACTCTAGCAAGGGGCATATCTTGTGATTTTATAGAGTTCTTCCATATATACGCGCTGGCCGCAATCTATGTTTGTTATATATAGGTAACCTTGGAAAGCTATTGACAGGCTCTAGTTTGGATTGTAGGTACATTGCAGTATTTTGACAAAACCTAACCCTATATCTGATTTTCCGACCCGATATGAATGCAACAGAACTCATACAATAAATTTCCCCATAGGTTCAATTCAAGCCTAGTAACAGCAATCTATCCAAGCTAGTACTACAATAGGAATAGTGTGCTCTACCTAGCCTGGCCCTTTGGCCCTTTCAGCCTCGCGTTTCAGCCTTGCGCCCCGCTTTGGCCACCAATCCATCCCAACTACCTTTAAAACACCGTGAGATGTTGAGTTTCCAGATCATCAAAACCTCCACGCATATTTATCACACGAAAAGGAAATATTCAGTGAAATGAATAAATGACACAGCGATGCCTCCACGGTCCCGTGAGGAGTTCAAAATCGCAATAATATGCGCCCTCCCCGTGGAAGCCGATGCGGTGCAAGCCTTGTTCGACGAAAATTATGATCAATACTCCCACATCTACGGAAAGCAACCAGGAGACGATAACACGTATGCCACAGGCAAGATAAGTGGCCATGATGTTGTACTCGCTTTTATGCCGGGGATGGGAAATCGGAGTTCCGCCAGCGTCGCACGAAGCCTGCGGATTAGTTTTACGGGGATTAAGCTTGCGCTGGTTGTTGGTATCTGTGGCGGGGCGCCATATTTAACACACAATACTAGTACCGAGATCATCTTGGGCGATGTGATCATTAGCGATAGTGTCGTTGAGTATGATTTTGGCCGACAATATCCCGACGGATTTGTACGGAAACGAGGCATCAATGAAACACTTGAACAGCCTAACCAAGAGATCCGATCTTTCCTGAACAGTTTACAGACGACGCAGAGACAAGCCCAGGTGCAACAGCAAACCGCTCGTTATCTTAAAGACATCCAAGGACGCAACGATGAGAGAGACTGGAGGTACCCTGGTGTCGTCCAAGATATATTGTTCACTGCCTCTCACCGCCATAAACATTATCGGCAAGATGCTAGCATAGAATGTGTCTGCATGGATTGTCATTCTATTCAAGACCCTGTATGCGAACTAGCGTTGAACAGCGATTGCCAACAACTAGGTTGTACGAGGCTGTCAGGCGTGTCAATTCGGCGACACAGGCTTGACACAGATAACCCAGAAACCTTTATTCACATCGGCAGAATAGCGTCAGCAAACACAGTGATGAGATCCGGTGCGCATCGCGATGAACTAGCCAAAAATGAGAATATCATTGGATTTGAGATGGAGGGTGCTGGAGTATGGGATATTCTGCCCTGCCTCATTATCAAGGGCGTGTGCGACTATGCAGACAGCCACAAGAATAAGAGATGGCAAAATTATGCTGCAGCGACCTCTGCATGTTGCGTTAAAGCTCTGTTGAAATACTGGGTACCTGGGCTTCCACACAATGAAACGTCTGTTGGGCGAGAAGATGCTACCATGCCCACCAATCGAATCACGCTACGTAGTGAAGATGGCTCTATGATGAGTTTCTCTTCGATGGACCTACTCAGTCTCACGACCAACGTGCTTGCATCAGTGGCAGCAGCCGCCGATACTCTACGGGCGTGTCAAAAGTATGCGGCGCGGTTGAGGATTGTTGACCTTTCCACCGCATCCTTGCACACTGACTGCGCTACTATTCGCCTTGAGCTTCGACAGATCGAGACCATGATGACCCGTGATAAGGACGGGACACTTGAAGACCGCTACGAGGCGTATGTCTTGGAGGAATACGATGGTGTGCTGCAGGCCTGCCGTCTTCCCTTTTCGATTCTCAACATACATCTGGAACAACTCGAAGTCGACAAGGTAAAGGAACTAGATCGTCGTTTACTTGCTACAAAGCTGCAGGATCTATGGCGTAACCAACAGATGGACATGATATGCCATAACATATCAGGCTTGGCTCGCGCGATTCATATTCTGTCTACAGCCTTCCAATCGTATGTGGGATCCATTTTGATTTCTTGAGTGACATGTTAACCAATTTAGGGACACGCCAATAAAAACTTCAGAAATAATACAAAGTTCAAAAGCAAAAGAAGTGCTTAGAAGTATTTCCAGCGATGCCGCATCTCTTCACGAATCTGTCCAGAGTGAACTACGCGGTGATGCGGAATCGGCAAGGGACTCTGTATTTGGTGACGAATCATTTGGTTTCGATGAAATTCTTATGAACACCACGTTGTATAGAAGATATTTCTCGAGGCAGACGATGAACTCGAAGCAGCGAGAATTCTTAGATTACAACGGGCAGGAACAGAAAGTCCCTCCAGTGAATGCGGTAGATAGTGATACTTCTTTGGCAACAGCTGCAGGGAATTTTTTGGAAATGGATAGTTGTTCTAGCAGCTCCACTTCTACGATACACGCGACTTCCGCAGTCGTTCAGCAAGTGCCACGACGTGAAGAGCCTGTTGGGCTGTCCGGTATGGATCGGCTGCCAGACCTTACAGCAGGGCCTAGTATTACACCCTCTTCAGACGTTGCGAGTACCACCGCTCCTATACGAACCGCAGTGCATCCTTCATTCCCATGGAGATTAGACAGTGAATCAGACGCCTCCACTCTCCTAGTTTCGTCAAATACTGGAAGCCTGAGTGTTGACAAGTCTAAACTAGATCTTTCTGCGGACAACCCTGATAATACAGAACAGTCGGGCAATGTATCTCCATCAGCAGTCAAGTCTTCAAGACAGCCGACTTTGTCCAACATTCTCATGCGAAAAACCTTACCACCCTACACGTTATACGACTTTTATATATACATGAGAGACATACAGAGGGGCGTGAACTATCTTGATTTTTGGTACGTGACTACTTACATTTGTGCAAGCCTTTTTCCTTGCTGCCATCGGAACAAAGCGTTAACAAACTACCTATAAAGGCTTGATGCTCAGCAACATAATTCTCTCTATCAACTTTACACGGACCATCTGGTACGCTCTGGTGTCAAAATCGATAATGATGATTCCTCCAGCTCTATCTCTCCAGAAGGAGAATTTCTCGTCCAACGGCAAGACGTCCACGCCAGTGCACAAAGGATCCTCTACATGTACCTCCTTCCCGGATCTGAGCGGGAGATTGTCCTTCCAGCAAAAGTAATGAGTAAAGCAATTGACGGTCTTGAACGTGACGGCAGGGATGACCCCCAGATCTTTGAAGAAGCAAAGGACTACGTCTTTCTTGCCATGGAACAGGATGCTTTCCCCGGGTTTCTGAATCTAAGCCGGCCGCTGTTGAGGGTGTTTAGGAGATCGGCAACTCTGGGACCTCTGGTTAACAGGTTATCTAAAAGGAATTAAAGCAATGGATACGTCGCTCGCTACGGCCCGTGCTAAATTAATCTAACTTGATTTTCTGGCAATATTCTAATTTCAAATCTTAAATTCCTGGTTCGCAAATCTGATAGACTGTGATAACGGCTACGTTGTGTCGGCTAGTTGGCTTGCCGATTAACTTCCCACCGGCGTCTCAAGGCCGGCCTCATTTTGAGGGCGGATGGACGCCGGTGGAGCTAAAACACGTTGAGGAGTTCGCGGGGAATGTCACTTTTCGCTCCGCATAGTATTTATTTTCTTGCAACAAGGGCGAACAGCTTCGACGCGGAGATCGAGCGTGCCATTTTGAACACCTTTCGATGACAAAGAGATTCTACACAGCACTTCAAGCTCGATGCAGAAAAACGCATAAGTAGAGGAAAAATCCCTGCTCAAAAATCATTACGGAGATAAAGCCGATGCGGACGTGCGAGCTTCTCCACAAACACCGGTGACCAAAAGTTCTTCGGCCTTCAAAGATTATCGTTATCTAGGTTCCTCGGTAAATCACACACAATTTCTAGCTTCATCTTATCTCAGTGCTATCCTGAAACAATTCGTGGAGCGATGTCTTTTCGAGCTGATTAGCGTCAGGCGGATCAAGTTGGTTTGAACTCGATATCAGAACGCCCCTACCTAGAGCTCCACTTATATACATATGTAGCCCGGAGCTACAATAAACTCGAGTTAACCGTCAGACATTGCTACCAACTCGCTGCCTTTTTCATAGCCTGAACCGAGAGGTTCAACGTTGTCGACTACAAATACATGACAATGGACAATCCCAAGGGTTTCACATCCTCCAACTATGCTAAAGAGAATCCCACAATGACTGCCGACATGGAGCCTGCTATGGCATTAACCGGAGAGATGGAGGAGATCAAGCGCGACATGAAGTCGCGTCACATAAACATGATTGCAATTGCAGGCATGATTGTTCGTGCTCATCCCCACGTTTCGCCTACTTCAAAAGCTAACTAGCTTTTTCTTAGGGAACCGGACTCTTCCTAAGCTCCGGGACAGTAATCGCAACTGCAGGTCCGGCGGGGGCATTTATTGCATATGTTATAATGGGATTTGTTACGGCAGGAGTTTCCTTCACGACGGGCGAGATTACGTCATTTATGCCTTCGACAGGAGGATTTGTTCGCCATGCAACGAAATTCGTGGAGCCTGCGTTGGGGGCAGCTACGGGATGGAACTTTTGTGAGTCCGCAAACTCCTCGCCCAACGTCGAGTTACTGACAAGGAATTGAAGGGTACACCATGGCCATCTCAGTGCCAGCCGAGATCAGCGCTGCAGCTACAGTCATCCAGTTCTGGAACGCGTCTATCAATTCTGCCGTCTGGATATCCGTTTTCCTCGTCCTGATAATTCTACTAAATTTGATCGGGGTCCGGTTTTATGGAGAGGTACATCCCGAGCCCCTAGTTGTTATTCCGTATTCCTAATACGATCTTATAATCCAGTCCGAAGTCGTCTTCGCATCCATGAAAATAATGCTGATCATCGGCCTAATCATTGGTGGACTCGTCATCGACTTGGGCGGTGGCCCGAATCACGAGCGTCTAGGCTTCCATTACTGGAACGACCCGGGTGCTTTCAACACTTATATCGATGAAGGATCCACTGGTCGGTTTCTGGCGATATGGAGTGTGTTGATATCCGCTGCTTTCAGCTATGGTAACATCCAGGTCGTCGCAATTTCAGGTTCCGAGACGCAGAATCCAAGGGAAATTATTCCGGCGGCAACACGCAAGACGTTTTTTCGGGTTTTCTTTTTCTACGTGCTCAGCATTTTTATTGTCGGTATGATTGTGTAAGTTCAAAATCTCAAAAGCCTCTGAACGTGATTGGCAAGACTAACAACCGATATCTATAGCCCATATAACGACCCAGAATTGGCACTCTCCACCGGAACCGCGCAGCAGTCTCCATTCGTAATCGCCTTTCAGCGCTCTGGTGTTTCCGTTTTGCCATCCATCATCAACGCCGTCGTCTGTACGTCCGCATTCAGCAGCGGTTCAGCGTGTATCTTCATCGCCTCGCGGACGCTCTACGGACTAAGCCAGGATGGCCATGCCCCCAAAGTCTTCCAAAGATGCAACCGCTTCGGCGTTCCACACTATGCCGTCGGATTAACGTGTCTTTTGCTGCCGCTGGTATATCTGAACGTTGGAAGCAACACGTCTACCGTGTTTAACTGGTTTGTCAACATCACAACCGTAGCTGGGTTGATTGGGTGGATTGTGATTGAGGTTACGTACCTGAGATTCTATTACGGACTCAAATTGCAGGGTATTTCACGCGATGGTATGTTACACATATTTTCCTCGAGATGGGTCAGCTGGCTGATATGTAGTACAGAACTTCCATATTGCGGGCCGCTGCAACCGTATACGGCTTGGGCGACACTGGTCATGGTTTCACTGATTGTATTCTTCTCTGGTACGTACCTCTTCTCTTAATCTAAATTGGATGTCTGTAATTCGACAATATTGACATGGCCATAGGATTCGACGTCTTCGTCAAGGGGGACTTCACAGCCTCCGGATTTCTGACTTGCTATCTGAATGTTTTCATCTTCATCGGTAAGTCAGCCACACTAAGGATTGCAATCATGAAACTAATGCAATTACAGCCCTCTACGTGTTCTTCAAGTTTGTAATGAAGTTCAAGATGAACTCCAAGATAATACCGCTGCCAGAACTGGATTTCCAGACAGAACTTGAGTCTATCAGGGAGGAACGTGCGCAGTTGCAATCTTCCCAGATGAAGAGTGATGGCGAGGCATCGAAGTTTAGGTGGTTTTCGAAGCTCTTTCATTCAGTATAGCTTGGATTCAGTATAGATATTAAGTCTTTGATGTCAATAGAGACTTATAGGCAGCAATTCTAATCTGACTATCTGGAAGATACTTAATTGGATTCGCGTATGTGCAATTATCACGACGAACATACATAAACTGTAATTTATATACTATGCATGAACCAACCTAACTCGTCGAATTGGAGACAAGACCCAAATCAATGCTAACATCAGTAATCCACTGGTTCGCGCTAACACCATCGCTGTCACCAGTACCGCCTCCATACTCCCACCCATCAATACCACCAAAGTCAGAGTATGTTGCCTTGAGGCTGGCAATCGTAGTAGCAAGGTTCGAAAGAGAGACCCACTCGCTACCCTCGCTAGATGTAGTAAGAACACCCATAACAATGCGGCTGGGGTCCCATCCGGCATTGACAATAGTCTCATAAGTGGTTGGAGAAGCCGCACTACCCCATCCATCGTAGAATTGGGTGTTGTACCAGTTAAAGAGCTTGCCGTTCGGGCGTGTGGTACTGGTAGCTGCAGCATCTAGGGAAGGCCAGCTAACGTTATCGAGGTTTCCTTCATTGACAAGAGCAGTTGCAACGGGGGCGCCGGTGATAATAAAGTCGGTTCCAAGGTCGGCGTCTAACTGTGTTGCGACTTTGACCAGGGCATCGAGGGAGACGTCCTCCTCGACGTCGAAGTCGAAACCATCTAGGTTGTAGGTTTGGAGGATATTAAGAATGAGAGGGTAGTATGTATCAAACTATCAAACTTGTTAGCATCTTCGTGCCAATTGACTTTTAAACAATGGAGACCTACCTCGGTAGCAATATTCGCCCAACTACCTTGCGCAGCCCCACCCATCATCAACATGACCTTGACGCCAGCTGCCTGCAGAGACGACACCATGGGCCACAACGGATCCCAGTAACTCGAAGTAATATCGTTATCATTCAAGTGAATCTCTGTCGGACTATCCAAATGAAGCGATGCGAGAATCACATGAGTGATGCCGGTGTTTTGGGTAACCAGCTCGGTGAGATTGAGCCAGTTGCCGCTGGAATCGGTAAAAGTTTGGACGTACATGACATTGCGAGGTGTTGCAGTATTCGACTCTCGTTTCTCCAATTGTAATGTAGGAACTCGCTTGGGCAGAAGTGTAGGAAAGCCTAATGTGGATTGGAAAAGAGAAGAACCTGCAAGCCCAGCGGCGAGCAGGTTGAGGAAGTTGCTGTAAATCATTCTGATTTTTGTACACCAGCTCAACTTTGATAAACTGAGAAAAAAAATAAAAATGAGAAACTGGCTACATTTCGAGCAGCTTTATACCCTCTCTCTTATTCAGTGCCCAGCGGTGCCCTCCAAAGACGAGTAGTATAGTCGTATTAGATCAATTTATCCATTGATGAATGTTACATCTCACAGAAAGGTTTCATTCAAATTTAAGCCTCCCAGATGCATCCTTTGGCTTCGGTTGCACTTTATACCAACGGGATGAGAGCAAATAGAACGGGGTAAGAGCAAATAGCGTACAGCTATTCCAACCCGCTCAGGGCAGCTGGCATTCTTCATTGGCAATAATAGGCATGGCGCGTGAGCCACAAAAAGCGCCACCGTAAGAACTTAGAAAGGCACGAGGACATTCTTCACAGGCTCCCAAGACCTGGGCCTTTCCGATTGCTACTAGGGCGATGCTTGGTGTTGCGGGGCAGACAGACAAAGATAAATCATTTTCATCAAAGAAACTGCTCTGAGAATATATACCGACGGCGAGAACGCTCTATTAAATATTCCTACTATACATTATCGACTTTTTGCTGACTTATTTTTGAGCCTCACTAATCCGTAAATATACCCTTGAACTGAAGATCACTTTGCTCAAATGTGCTGATAATTGAGAGCAACGATAATAGCCCGCCAAGGCGTCCGGCTCTGCCCTAAGAAAGGTTCCCCTCACGAGGCACGGCAGACTAGTAAATGAGGCTTCCGTATCTCCGCTTCTTGCATTATCCCCCGGTGTGCGGGCATTTCCTCCTATTGGGCCACGTCAGAAGGCACCATTTAATCAGTAAGCAGTTATCACCTAGCTTGGCAAACGGTAGTAACCTCGAGGGGTATGCATATCGTTATCGAGGGGAAAATACACGCTAGCCAACGAGCGCATACCACGTCGGCTCGGCGTGAATAAGCATATATATACTCCGCATGTCGACGTGCCATTCACCCGTAGGCGCAAGAAGCTATGGCACGGTGCACTGTGATCAACAGGAACACATGAGCATTGGGAG
Organism: Talaromyces albobiverticillius; assembly: GCA_023721895.2. NCBI lineage: Eukaryota > Fungi > Ascomycota > Eurotiomycetes > Eurotiales > Trichocomaceae > Talaromyces > Talaromyces albobiverticillius. Next base: position 6,310,059 of record JAMBUR020000001.1, on the reverse strand, counting down.
GCCTGTGCATGAACTCGCAGGAGTGTAGCATACAATTTTATAACTGGTTATTGAGCCACCATTTTATATGTTGTAACCCGATGAACGGCCGAGGACCTAGACTAGGAAGGATAGGCCGAACCTATGTGAGAGCTGGATTTGAGGTGGTGTGTGGTTTTAGAGAGGTGATTAGGCTAAAAGTTGAACGGGCATCATTAGGATGATTTACTATGAAAGACACTCATTGGTGCCCAGATTTTGGCAGTGGGAGGGTGTACAGAGCAAGCCTTGTTTAGCTGAGTCCGCTTTTAGTGTAGGAAGTAACTATGTGACCATCAAAGGAATGCGCCTCTACATACAAAAACAACAAAGCCAAGGAATGCATAAACCTTATTGCCCTCCCTCTATTCTATCATGGAAGACAGCAATGATTACCTGAACTCACTTGTAGCAACTACATATTAAAGTCGTTATGAAATGGCAATGCACGTCAAGTCTGAATTTGGATTCGTATTCGACACCCAATAAGAATACCTAGGTATGTTATCACCAGAAACGTCCTTTCCTTAAAAGTTGCCATGCCGACCCATCACCATTGAACAATAATCCGATTGCGAGTCGGTCTACCAATCCCTTATAGCTATGATGGGAGGGAGGGCCTTGACATTGTATGGGAAAACTATGGAGCCCTAAGAGCAAGCCCTCGCCATCCATAGCTGAAAACTACCTAAACACCGTAAGATACATTATGGAAAAATATTATTGAACATAAAAACGAGAAGATATCAAAAGCCTGGCCAGCTGTGGAACAGCTTCTCGCCTAGTAGGATAACCATGAAGCTATTCCTAAATCTGTACTGCCAGGGGAGGGTTTCTGGCTCTGTAACCCTAAGTTGGAGAATCGTGGCATAGATTGCCTGAGGCTTAAAGTCCCGTCGTTGCTCCGTCTCAGCCCTAAAGCTATAAAGGGAAAACTGGCAACATTAGATGGTGGGAAATGGTAGTTTTATAACATCAGTTATGGGTTCGTCGTTTTCAGTACCATCGCTACGCTGATAGGAGCGACAGTAGTGCAGTTGGTGATGTTGTGCACAATGTCAAACAATTGGGTCGCCACTAACCTATGTGAAACGGAGCGATTAAAGCCAATGGATTTAGATCTACCTCGACAACGGAACCCTTTCAAAATGGATCGCCAAATACAACATCTTACGAAAAAAAGGTCACAGTCAATCATGACCCGACAGGCTAATGGAAAAAACTGGTGGGTAAGAACCACCGGTTCCGGCTCCTGGAGTTTGTAGCCCTTACGTATATGTCTATGCAATGTCTTTGTATTTAATCTCCAGTGTTTGTCCTAGGTATTCCAAGTGATATATACAACCCCTTGATTTTATGAATTTAACGGGAGAGGGTAGCAGTATCATCGTTATTCTCAATATGCCGCACTCTACCCGCCGAAATAAGTCTGCGGTAGATTGACAAATTCCTCGCGCCACCTCTGCGTAGTACCAGGCTCCAAGAAAAACCAAGTAACGACTTTGCCTTTCTCATCTTTCCACAGAAGAGTCCTCGATTCTAGGAGTCATATTTTATCATTCTATCATAGGTCTATGTCTAAGTTGACAACACTTGCCTGAAAAACATGCAGCTCCCCGTCGGAACGGTAAAGGGTTGCACAATTTTTCCTCTCTCGATACAAACAAAACCAGTTCCTTGAATTATTGCTGGATGGTTTAATTGTGTATTCACTTTCGGTGCCCAAACAACTATATCTCCCATACGTCGTCAGCATTTATTTGCTCTGCCAATTCAATTTAAGGCCGAAACGGGCTCTACTTACCTAGGTCTGGCAAATTAGTCGCCATAATATCAAACTGAGCCGTGACGTTGTCCATGTTGCCGCCCAGAGTCACATTCACAGTACTCTCCTTATTATTCAGTGTCGAGACTTCGTCCACACCTCCCGGCACCCTAAAGGAAAGCACATCATCATCAGACTCGGCGTGATTGCTAGCGGCTTCTGATTCTATGGGAATAATATCAGAATTGTGCTTCAAACCGTAGAGTCGAACGGTGCCTGGGCTCTAATACTCATGAGCAATTAATGACTGGTCAGCACGCTCAGTTCCCTGCCGTTGAAGAGAAATGGTCGATCGCAAGCTCACCTCGGCTCGAAAATAGTTATGAAACAATAACTTAGCTCGCAAATCCCCAAAGACATCTTCTCTAGTATTATTGTTCTTCACACAGAAGTCCAAGATCAATCTTTTTTGGTCAAGTGAGATTCTGGCAAAGTCAGTTCAGTCCCGGACTTAGGCTTAGGCTCTGGTCCTCTACCTACCTGTATAATATCTCCCAGTCTCCTGCTTCTCTCAGCCAGCAGCCCCCTAAATCGGCGGGTACATGAGCGGGGCATAATCGCAATAATATTTGGCAAGGGCTATCATCATTTTCGATGATGGGCCAGTCGTAGCTGTTGTTGTCGCTTACCACGTCCCATACACAATCCTTTGCGAAGCCATGATGAGGACCAGTTTTCATATATCGAAGCATGTCCTGCTGATCTCCTTCTCCCACAATGCGTTTGTCCCCGACGTTGCCAAAGGTTGGAAACATTACGGGGATACCGCCATGGCGATTATTACCACCGTTAGTGCACAGCGGCCAATCTGGATCTAGCCAGAGCATTTCACCGGTTTGGGGTGTTTGGAGGGAAAGAACTGTGGCGCCAAGTCTAGAACGGAATTGATAATTAATTCTAGTTAACAATTTTATGGTTTTCTTTGAGCGTAGGTACCTTGATATCGTTGCGGTTGAACCAGACAGATGGTTTAGATGAAGTATGTCTCCAACTCCTGGCGCACATTCCATGACGTGTTTAAACAAGAGCGAATGGACACATACGTTATTTCCAACGAGACATATAATGCAACATTGCAGTGGTATAAATACTCGATGGAATGGTCGTGTTCTCTATATACCTAATAGCTGCTTCTTTACCCCCACATTTCATGCCACGTTTTGCGTGGGAGAGCTGAGATAAAGTAAAGGCTGATAAAAAAAAAAAAACGATCTCGAAGCTACTCTCGACTTCAGTCACCTAATCATCGCGCGATAGAAGATAAGCTTCTGCAAGAAATAAACAGTACATCGATTGAAACCTCATTTTCTCGTCCCACAATGAGCTTTTCACCATATTAACTTGTCAGGCATGGGCAATTGCAATGGGGTTCGGAGTTTTATAAAGATTTGCTGTTATTCGTAGTAACTGTATGGATGATAGATGAGTGGATGAATGACTTGGCCTGAAATATAGCTCTGATTGATAGAAATAGGTTTATTGTGAGTGATGGCAACCGCTATATCTGCGCGGGATGCTTCAATCGTATTCAAAAATACAACTTTTTCGAAACCTATCAACGTTCCCGGATTTGTCTGCACGATCAATGCCATGCCTTTATTATACTCCTTAGCCCTAACCCTACAGACAATACGAAAAATTTCGTTGATTTCTTTGCGCTCTTAGAAGTAGAATAAAACAGACCGGCGTAGGGCTAGTTAACCCAACGATATTGCCCCGTACCAGTGACAGCTCGGTGCAATTATCACCCCGGGAAATCTCACCTCGGCACTAATCACACTACGGCGTAAAACCATCAAATGTTAAGGTTTTGGCGTCTTACATGTAAGAAATGAGGCTGAAGATATAACAACGATTGGGCTTATATTTACGCCTCGCCGCGCCCCAACATGCACCTTTTGCTCAGCCCGTCGTAAAGCGCTAAGACGGGTGGGAAGCTCGTATAAGGGCCGCTAAATCAATTTAATTCTGTTTCCAAGTGTATCACTCGGTCTAAAATTGCCTAGCTATGCTATCTAGTAAACGTCCTCACCGACTAGCAACCCTAACAATCTCCTCCACCAGCTTCTCCGGAATCTGCAAAAACGGCGAATGCGCCGATGGAATCCTCACAATTTCATAACCCCCCGTTTTTGCCAAGTGTTCCTGAAACGGCGGTGGCACAGATATGTCTTCCTCGGTCAAAAAATAAAATTTCTCAGCCTGAAACTCTGACTCGATATATGACGGCCAAGTTGTAAAACTCTTGTACGACTGCTGCTTGAATAGCGACGCCCATTCCTCGTCTTGCTTTTGTGGTGAGAGGCCGGCGAAGAGGAGCGGTTTGGCGTCTTCTTGGAGGGTGACTATTCCATCCTATACCTCACGTCAGCTATTGCAACCCTGGAATTTTGGGGTTTAACGAACTTCAATACGCCAATATGGCATCGGATCATTAATCTCATCACCGCCCAAAACATTCTTGCCTCTTGCAGGAAACGCAAAACCCGCAATGTTAATCACCGCTCTTACGCCACCCTTGAGGCCTTTGGCCGCTCGCTCAGCAGTAGTCTGTCCCTCAATGGCGGCTGCGACGACTAAACTGCCGTAACTATGCGAGATGAGGATTGCTTCTTTGCCCTCGTCGAATTTCGGGACGAGTTGGGCCAGAAGTGCGCGAGCATCGTCGTGTTGGTCTAGAGTTGCAGAAGGAGAGTCGCCGGTGACAGTGAGAGGGACGCTGAGCACTTCATAGCCCTGGGACCGAAGAGGGTCGATGATAAGCCTGTAGTTCTCGGGCTTGTGGAAGGCGCCGGGGATGATGACGATGATTGGCTTTGAGGAAGGCATTGCGATTATTTATTTATGGGATAATTTAGTAATTTTTATCTTTCAAGAGGAACATAGGACTGGGGGGATACGTACTTATAGATAAAGACGGGGTGACATAAAGACAAGCCGGTGAAATCTCACCTCAGCGCTAACAAAGTCCAAAAACGCCACATGGCTAAAATGTGCAGTCTTACATATTTATTTATACAATGATAAAGCCAATAAAAGAAGCATCAATCTGCGAGTCTATATTTGATAGGCTTACTTTGCTTCGGATTAGGGCTACTAAATTTCGGAACTATTTGCGCCGGGGACGAAATTTCGCCCGAGATGGTAAGCAGTCTCTAGCGCTGGCTTACGGCCTGGAACAGTGGACCATATTCCGATAAGGTTACTACAATAGTAAAAATAGTGGACTCTAGGCGACGAATATGGCAGTCCATTCGATCCAAACCAACCAACATTTATTACTTTATGTTCAGCTGGGTGTCAACGGACCCACAGGCTGGAAATGCTTCGTATATAAGATCCGCTGCGGACCGAGGGGTAGCTAGGTAAGCTTTATCTTCTGCATGTCCTCATAATTAACAATTCTTGCACAATCACACTCATCCATTGAATCTCTTCATAGCTACGACAATATTAGTAAACATGGCAGGCCTATACAACCAGACCGTGCCGGTGTTCATCCACTACCTCCGCAACTTTTCGCATTTGCTCAAGAAAGGCGCGCAATTCGCCGAGGAGAAGGAGGGGCTCACCGCGGCGTCGATGCTGTCATACCGGCTTATCGAGGACATGAGAGCGTAAGCCACCAGCACCATCACCAACCAATTTTATCGCTTGCTAACCTGCATCAAGCCTCCCCTACCAAGTCCAAAGCTGCTCCAACACCGCCAAAGCCACCATCCAGCGCCTCGGTCACCCCGAAGTGCCCGCGCTCGAAGACACCGAAACAACGTTCGAAGAACTCCACGCGCGCATCGAGCGCACAATCCAAATCTTGGAAAGCGCCAAACCCGAGGTTATCGACGCGTTGGCCGACAAGGAAATAATAATGGAGACCAAGATGGGGAATTTCAGATTTGCGACGGGCCAGGAATATGTGAGCAATTATGCGATTCCGAATTTCCACTTTCATTTGACGTCGGCGTATTGTATTATGCGGACACTGGGGGTGCCGTTGGGGGCGTTTGATTATTTGAAGGATGTTTTTCATAAAGTTTAATCTTCTTAAGATATGAACACAAGAGCAGTTTATAATGGCACTAGTACAAGGCCTTTACCACGGCGTAAACTAAGCCTGAATTATGCGAATGCTATACTTCACGATATTTATGCTATTTACACGTCCTCGGCAATTTGGTTCCAGTTGTGAACACTACCGCGCGGTAAGAATTGTGATTTTGAAATCCTGGTAGCTGATGTTGTCCCATTCACACCATTTTCAATTGGTGATCCCAATCCTCCACCTCCAGGACTAAGCTCCAAGTCAGCACAGAACCAAGTCTCGAAAGACTAGGAAAAAAAAAAAAAAAAACTCACGTGTGAATAACAACCCTCTCCCCGGACGCCACTTTAAGCTCCATCTTCCCACCAATATTAATCCTCTTCACCGTGCCATCAACCTCCTTCTTGATACACACATTCTTCCCCGCCGCCCCCGGTTTCCCGCCTGTCATCCCATACGGTCTTATAACCCCAACCCTGTATCAAAGGCCCACAGCGCCGTCATTGCCGGGAGAAGGTGGAGGCGAGAGCGAGTGGGGGAGTGCCCGCTCGCCTGGACCTGCACCGGCGGTTACCCTCTATTTGGCAGTGCTGTTAAGCATGATAACGACCCCATGCAATAGATCGACCAATGGCTTCAATTCTTTCTTGCGGGCTTCTGCCAAGCTGCCCGAGCATGCAAGGTTTGCTTTTGATTCTTTTTTTTCTTCATTTCGTTTTTGTGCTTTCAAGACTAGTCTGTTCTTTTTCTACGTATAGAGGGAGACCTGGTTAATAATCTCTTATTCACTCTAACGCCGTTGTTGGTTGCCAGTCTCTGACATTATGACTTCAAAAGAAAAACCAGTCCTCATTCTAGGCGCTGGTTGCTTCGGCCTGGCCACAGCTCACCACCTGGCTTCGAACGGGTATACTCAAGTAACAGTTCTGGAAAAAGCAGACGCCATACCCAGTCGCTTCTCAGCAGGTTATGATCTTAACAAAGTCGTCCGCGCCGAATACAGTGATCCCTTTTACACTGACTTGAGTCTCGTAAGTTATATCACCAAACACCAATTTCAACTTTCCTGGTACGTACAGCAGGCTGACTTTATACGTAGAAAGCGATGCGGAAATGGCAGACCGATCCCCTCTACACCCCGCATTACCATCAAACCGGTTTTCTGAATGTAGTCTCAAACGCGGCAAATCCTCACACCAGGCAGGTCGTCGAGAAATACTTTGCATCAATCCAGGAGCATCGCGCCTTTGATGGGCAGGTACGCCGTATCAATGGACAGGCGGAAATCAAGAAGCTTGTTCCAGCCTTTCAGGGACCGGTGAAGGGATGGTCTGGGTATTTTAACGAATTGGCCGGCTACTGTCATTCGATGAATGCTTTGAAGGCTGTTTATCATGAATGCGTAAAATTGGGTGTCAAGTTTCACCTTGGCAAAGACGATGGCGAGGCGGAATCCCTGCTTTACGCATCGGGAAGAACTGGGACAAAATGTGTGGGAGCCAAGTCTCGCGGGGGGCAAATATACCTCGCCGACAAAATCATCCTCGCACTTGGAGCCAGCACTGCGAATCTAATCCCGCAAATTGGCAAGCAAATGACGGGTCGTTGCTGGGGCGTCGCCCATATCCAACTCACCCCCGAAGAAGCCGCTACTCTACGAGGAATCCCAGTAACCAACGTGCGCGACCTAGCCTTCTTCTTCGAACCAGACTGGGAAACCAACAAACTCAAGTTCTGTCACATGGGCGGCGCATTTACCAACTACGCTTGGTCGAAAGATGGGTTATCTCTCCCATTTTCGGAGCTTGCAGACTCAGAGTTTATTCCTGTGAAGGATGAGATGTACATCCGGCAACTGCTGCAAGAAGTTCTACCGCAATTTGCGGATCGCCCGTTGATTGACAAGCATCTCTGCTGGGTTGCGGATACGAATGACTCGCACTATATCATCGACTATGTTCCGGGGAGCGGTGGCGAGTCGCTTGTTGTTCTTTCTGGAGATTCGGGGCATGGGTTCAAAATGTTGCCTATTTTCGGGGAGTTTGTGCAGAGGCTCTTGGATGAAGGGTGCCAGTCAGAGGCCAGGTGGAAGTGGAAAACTCAGACTAGTACGGGCTCTGCGTGGCGGAGTAGTGATAGTCAGGAACTTGCTGGTATGACTCGCGCGAAGCTGTGATTATTACCTATTTTTGGCTGATTAATTATCGGATGCCATTTTAGTTCTTCCAGATAGCAATTTTTTTTCGTTTCAAGTGATATAGTACGTAACCATGAATATTCCCCCGCTTCTGGCGGCCATGTTGTGTCTCCGAGCAAACCCATCAGAGTAGCCATTTGGTGCAATAGGAACCTTGTCGTCCGTTGTAACGGGCCTTTTGTCGTATGGCATCGGCCAACTCGGATAGCAGTGTTGCCCCCTGGAGGCTCCTTTTCATTACGCTCGGATGCATCACCACACTCTCGTCTATCATCTGCAACATCATCGCCAGCCGGCTGCCCGGTTACCGGTGCCTAATCATACTCATCTCCATCCTCTTCACCATGGCATGCGCAATCTGTCTCTGGAAACTACCCCAAACCAACAGAGTTGCCTTACTTGGCCCGTACTACGCACTCTACTCGTACTGCACAATGTGCACTTCGCTGCCCATGGCAAACACGTCGGGCTACACGAAAAAGGTGACCATGAACGCCATGTTCTTTTTGAGGTATTGTGTGGAGAATATCTTGGGGCCGCGGGTTTTTCAGGCAAAGGATGCGCCGTCGTATCATAATAGTTATATTGGGTTGTTGGCGAGTCTTGTGGTTGGGGCGGTGTCGATTGCGATTTATGGATTGCTGTGCAAGTTTGCAAACGCCAGGCAGGATAAGATGCAGGGTGGAGGGCCGCTGCCGCAGACGGAGGACAGGAAGCGTTTTCGGATATGACGGATAAGGAGAAGGAGAATTGTAGATATACATATTGATTGCAAGGTTTGACAGTTTTACGCAGAACTGTCATGCCTGGTCTGGACATAGAGTGTGGGTGTGGTATATCTAGGCATTCAAATTCAAATGCTTTATATTTTCCATGTCTCTATTTACATGGTAGTTCCTGCAAGACCTGCTCCAACAACAAGCAGCATATCAACAGAGACGCAGCCCTAATCAATTGTTCCGTATCCTCCCAACCTTCGCTACAGCCTTGATCTCGACCAGCGTCCTCTCATCTGGCGGCATACCCTTGACTTCCACACACGTCCTGGCCGGCAACGGCACCCCTTTGCTTCTTAGTCGCGTTCCAACCCGTTCGTTGTATATCTCATTGATCGCTGCATAGTCTCGTTTCAAGTCTTTGACAAAAATTGTAAGCTCCACCAAAGCTTCAAGGCCGACAGGATCAACTGAAATATTGTTAATGACTGCATCGATTTTCTTGATAATGATGGCCGTTTGAAAGCCTGCCGCCGTCAATTCGTCGTGCGGATTATCATTGGCGACATAGTCATCGTAACCATCCTCGAAAGGTGGGATCGTCCCGTCGTCCTGGCGGGCTGTAGTTCCTGAGATGTAGAGAAAGTGTACATCCGGGGTGATGGAGACAACGCGAGCAGATGAATACGCAGCCAGAGGCGGTGCCGTGACATACAAGTGCCCGGCGTCGGCTTCCATGGAGACAATGCCAGCAATATTATGCCGTTTTCGGACCAATCAGTTTGGTAATAGGCTCCTGGGCTGAAAAAGAACCTCGTATGAAGTACCTAGGTAGAGTTGACTTTGATCGTCTAGCTTTTATCTTGTATTGAGCATTGTACAACATAAAGAATGTCTCTGCAAACACTAGTGTCTTTCCAGAGAGCCAGGACTCAGAGGCTGGATTGCAGGCAGGAATACCTCACTCCGAGACTAATTTTTTGCTGCTAGTTTGTCCGTAAGTGACTGTGGAACAGTAACCGTTATCGTATCAGGGAGTAACAACTCTGGTAAACAAAGTTGAAGCTAAAATGAGGGGTACATTCTTCGCCTCGGCCTTCCTTGCGGGTCGCTTGTACCTCCACCTCTCCTTGCTTTCTCCATCAACCTTTGATCTAAGATGTGATATTCGCACCCAAATGGACTCATATTTGTATGCCAAAATCGGATTCGTACGAATCTACTGATATGCGCCGTGTTCGGCGTTTATGCCTGTCTCTTACAATCTCCTCACTCCTTAAGTGAGGGTTATGGTTAGGGTTGATAGATCGGTCCAGTTCAACCGTCGGAAATTCAACATAACGGGTAGTTTGATAGGAGAATGGCAAGAAAGGCAATATGATAAATAGTACGATCATGATTTTATAATTTACAAGGGAGGAAAAATAGTTTTGTTTAAAATAAACCAAAAAAAATTTCGGTCGCAGTGGTTAAAAAAAATAAAAAAAATTAAGAGGACCCAACCAGATTTGAACTGATGACCTATCGGAAGCAAGACGCCTGATTGGCTAGCTGCAGCCGATTGCTCTACCCCTGAGCTACGTGTCCTGGTTGTGGACTTACCATTTGAAGTGGTTCCCAACCTGGGAATCTTAAACTGATCTACGGAGTGGAAGGGCCACTATTCGTAACAAGAAAGACTCCGTTACTTCGCCGCCCTCTTATTGTCCCGAGATATTATTATCTACGAATAATAGTACTAGATTATTTTCATAATATCGAATAATGATATAATAAAATAGCGTTGGCTTGTATCGATCGCCTCCACCTTCCTCGCGGGTTCGGTCTCCACCACGCACCGTTCATCTCATCAGCTTACCATGCATATCAGAGAATACTGCAAGATCGGATGTGCGCCAATCTGCCGATTCGACATATTATTTGATATTTGTGCCTATCTCTTCTAGTTTTTCTATCCTTCATGCCATGTCTCAAACGACTTGTACTTTTGTGATTTCTCTATCAACCTAGTAGATGCGGCTCCATAATCTTCCAGAAGCAGCTGCGGAACGCGCTCCAGGAGCGAGTAGACATCTGATAAATGCGAGATTGATACACTTCATAGCTCTCACCAAGACTCGCCGGAACGTGGGCGCTGTATTCGTCGCGGACACGGGGAACGCTGTTGCTGTCATCTGGAACCAGGCATAAAACATTCGTCCTATACTCAACGAGTCTCTTCATGAGATCGAAACATTTCATATGTATGCCGACCCAGGGAAAGGGTTCCTCCACTTCAAAAATGTCTCCTCTTGCTCCATGCTCCCACCCTCTCCATTGGTAAAATACGAAATTATCTTCTTAAAAGTTAGACGTTGACAAAAATGATTCTGATAGGTTAACTTAAACACATACCTTTAATAGGAACGATCTCTAGTGGCGCCCCATAACCGTGGAATCTGTTTGTTTCCCAGCTTGTTCCCCGCTGCTCGAGCGATGACGGCCGAATGCAGACACCATCCAAGAGCCACTTGTATTTGTCTTTGTCTTTCTCGAGATCCAGCACGTAGCCCTGGATTGTAGTCAGGTATATAACTGAATGCTTGTCCCAGGGAAGCATACCAAAATTCGCATGCGTCAATGTTGATACGCACGTCTCGGCAATACCTCGTTTATCACCTTGTCATGGCCAGGGCTACGTTTTACAGTGATAACATTATACCGAATGCAAAGTCTGCGTTGTCCCTGCTACTGCCTGAAAGTGGAGACAGCTGTAACCCGGGACTCGACCTTTTTGGTTTATCGGAAGATATGAGCCTTATTGAACCGTATCAAGGATTCAGTAATGCGCTTCTTCTCATAATCAACGATATTTGCAACTTGGTCGACATTCGGGAGGACACTGACAAAGCCCACGTCGCCTAGCAGGTATGCCAGCTCGAAGCTGAACTCCAGAATCTCATCCAGCTGCCACCAATTGCCCTAGAAGAGCAAATAACCACACAAAATGTGACCCAAGAGGAAATAGACATGCTCGAGCCAATGTTCGCCACTGCAGAAGCAAACCGTCTAGCCGCCTTTTTCTTACTCGACGAGATATGCGCAGTCCAATTCCCAGAAGTCACCCCAACTTGCCGACAAAGTCGCGCAGAACATATACAAAAGATCCTGTCGCTAGTCGAGGCGGTTTGTAATGAACACCCCGTAACGGCAGCCCTTCCCATCTGGCCCGTCTTCATGGCGGCATGCTGTACGGGCGAGGAGAATCGGATCCGGATTCTGAATATATTGGATAAATTTCAGGGACAGCGGCTTTTTGGTGTAAGCTTCACACCCTTTTTCTTATTTCCAAAACACTAACATTCACAAGAGCATCCCACCTGCGTGCGCCGTAATCGAAAACCTGTGGAAACAGCAAGATTTGAGCGCCGACGAGAACCCGCGAAAACCCCTGCCGACATTATCGTTAGGCACTCTTTTACGAACGTCAGAGAACAAGAAATACTTGAAGCGGTCGTCGAGGAGAGCACGCGATGTTTTCGAGACGCAGTATCCCTGGGAACGGGCGGTTTCTATGCTCGAGGGGTCTATATTGAGTTTGACTTGATACTGTCTCATGTTTGCAACATGGTACCTTACATAGCATATCGATTTTAGGATAAAGCGCTGTCACCTCATAGCATACCTGTCGGACTGGGGACTAACATGCTAGGACTCAGTTTATTGATCACTATGGTCGGTTGCTGCTTTCATATAGAATATCCATGTAATGTATTAATCATTACTATATCAAGTTGAAATAGCCATATAACAAGGACGCTCAAAGTTGCGTGGATGGGTAAAAATGCATTTCGGTTATTATATACACGTCATAATCGTAAATTTCTTCCAGGTTTGAAGAGCTAGATTTCATGTCCGCCGTTCAACGCAACAGGCTTGCTCATATGCCCCGAGCCTTCCAACTCCGACAAAACCGTCGCATCCAATTCCTGTACTGGCGGAGGCGCTGTTGTTTCTTCCATTTCAAATCGCGGACGACTGTCTAGATTCACAGGCACTTGATGTGCTACGTTCTGCTTTTGTCGTCTCCGTACATATCTCATACCAAACACAGCAGCGGCAATGATCAGAATCCCAGCAATCGCCACGCCAACCCCAATGCCCGCTTTGGCGCCCGTTGAAAGCGATGATTTGGCGTGGGCGCCGCTAGAACTAGTAGATGTCGCCGCAGTTGTTGTCGATGCTGCTACAGTTGTGGCAATACTCAGAGAAGACGTAGATGTAGCCTCGAAGTCAGCTGGTTTCCATCGAATCGAAATCCCATATGCGTCAAAATTATTTACTCCGCGTGTCGCCGTCGAGAGGTATGGCGAAGCGGAAGTGTTCGTGGTAATCGTATAATCTATCGTCGAGGCGCTGACGACGCTGCACAGTTCGCTTGTGTACCATGGCCAGGGGCTGTCGGAGGAGAGCTGGCAACTGTATCCACTGCAATGCACCAATTCCAATTAGCTCAATCCACACGCAGTAAGGAGGGGAAATACATACCTCGGACAACATGTCGCTCGATATTCCGTCGTAGAACTCGTTAACGTCGCAATGCTCACGCCGCAGTCGGTATAACCAGACGGACACAAACCCGGAGAAAAGTAGTGCGTCGGAGCCCAGCCGGACGGGAAGCAGGCGGAGGTGCTGGTCGCTGGGCCTAGATGGGTGTATGAGCAGGAACCGTGTGCGCAGCCATAGCCAGATGGTTCTGGGACGCTTTCGAGATATAGGTCGGTTAAGCACCAGGCCGATGGGGTGAAGGTTGTGGTTAATGGTGGTGGTGATGATGTGGTTGTGGTTGACGCGGCCCGAGGATGTAAAGTCGGGGGCTTTGTGGTTGTCATTGTTGCTGCATAGGGAGGAGCTGAGTTGGCCTTGAGATGTGCAGGTTATATACCTGCCCGTCAACACGAGCAGGAGAAGCAGCGATGCCTGTTGCACAACACAAACGTGAACGTTCCGAGGAATTTATCTGGTGCTTCCTCGATGGAAAAACACTCTTGACAGGAGAGTGGGCAGCCAGCTGCGTAAATAAAGTCATTGAGACGTGGGCATGGGCCAATAATGCACTGCTGACAAGAGCCCCAAGCCACAATGCTAAGTTCAACCAAGCAGGTTTTCGGGTTGGCGAGCCGCACCGTCATGTCATTTAAAATTAGGACCTCGCATGGATCAACAGCCAATAATTAACGTTGCTAGGGGCTAGCTTTTCAGCCCGCGTTGTTTCTGGGGGGGATAGGCAAGCCATGCTGCCTGTTCGGTTTTAGTGTTTGGCCCCAGCTTTAGGCCTTAAGCCTTTAGAGGTCAAAAGTGCGGAGAATTAAACAAGCCTTTTAAGTGTGAAGATTATGTGAAGATATCATACTTCTTTATAATTTTTTCCTTTCCATCTATTGTAGAATCAATTCGACAATGATAGCATTGTTGAGATTCATCAAGAATATCCTCAATGCGGCTCCGATCATTTTACTTGGTAAGAATAGGCATAAAATAATGTATATTAGTTTCATTATTGACATGATAGTATGTTCAGTCTATATATACAAGTATAGCAGGTTATACTTACGCCTTGCCCATGTATTTCTCCCTAATATCCACGACCTGCGACTGACCATCACCCTCGACCGTGAGAGCCATCCAGAGGAGCATTGACAAGTCATCGACCCCCTCACACCACTCAGCAAGCTCTTCCTCGAAATGTCGTTGACTCCCCCCAGATTGACTCGGATCCTTTTCGCGAAATTGTCTCAGGACAAGCAGATGCCCCAACGTCAAGCCTCGTCTTGATTTTTGTTTCTGAGAGTTGACATGTTGCTGATACAGTTTATGCCATTCTCTGTCTGATATGGGCTGCCAAAGGTCGCGGATGCAAGCTAGAGGTAGGTCGAAGAGTTCGCGGCAATTGCCTCTTGAAGGTGTTCGGGTATCTATTTCGAGTAATAGGTCTAATAGGTAGAGCAGGCAGCCGATTCTAAATGCTGTTAGATCTATTTGCATGATCTTCGGACGGGTAGTTACCTTCTCAGACTTTCCACAAACACCCATTCACTGCGTGAGAAGAAGACGTGGTCAACATCTAATGCCCATGTGCGCATGCTGAACAGACCCCGAGCAAATGTCTATCACAGAGTTAGCGGTTGGCAACGTCCAGACAGAGACAGATGAAACAAACTTCAATTGTTGCCACCACCCATGCAGAATCATCACTCGAGACGGATTCAGTGCATTGCGAACACAACATACCATACACAAGAGCCGCCTGCAATGCCTCTAGTTTTCTTTCCTTATCGTAGCAGTCATACTGATAACTATATTAGCATTCCCAACAGTCCAGCGCAAGACAGATTGAATCTTACCTCTCCACGCATCTGCCGTATATGCTCGTATATCTGCTGCCATATAAAGCTGTGGCTGCCCAGCCTGCGAGAATAGAACATCTGAGTGAGATTGGCGCAGATTGATAGCGTTTCAGGCAGACACTGATGTGGTTGGTCTGCAGGACACTCGACATTAGATCCGAGGACGCATGGTGAATGGATAAAAGGTGGTAAATGTTTTGCATCGGCCATCATCCGAGTGTACTCGGTAAGTCGACTATAAAGCATCTTCGCCGTGAGAGAGCCCTGCTGAAGTGACCGTGTACGCTCTGAAAATTGCTGTTGTTTCTTTGTACTTGACACGGAAACAGTTCGACTGGGCGTGGGTAGTTTTGATGAAGTTTTGGGCCTCGGAGTCGTCCCTGCGAGACTATGATTCATAGAACGTGGAGACGACAGGAAGTCATCAAAGGACAGGGATGTCGGAATACTAACAGGAGTTTGTAAGCTAAGAAACTCCGGGCCAACTTGTATGGGCAGGTCATATAGACCCGGGATATCGAAGAGCTGCGGCATCAAGGTCGGGTAGACGGCCGAGTAGTTGGATGTTTCAGCCGATGTTAATGTAATCATCATTGTGGATTGGGCAAGGAACGCATCAGTATTGGAATAAACCGTCCCAGTGGCCGTTACCTCCGGCAAAGAAATAATAGAACCCGAGGCGGTCTCGGCCCTGTGGAGTTGATGATACCCAGATGCGGTTCCATTTAGATGAACAGGGTCCGCTGCAGCCGGTCTAATTGGCCGAAAACTCCTTGTCGGCCTTTCGTGCTCAGGGCGATGGAGCTGAGAAGGCGTATAATGGCACTCGAGACATCGCTTCGCGCACCGCGAGCACGGAGTTGACAGCGAACATCGTGCCTTGGCCCGGCGGCAATGGTCGCAGGACTTGGCGCGACTGACAGGCATTCATGCTCCACTGTCCCCAGCTTCGAGGACAGGACGGAAAAACAACGCAGAAAATACGGACTTCAGATGCGAGGGAAGGGGACTGACTGTTCGTTGTTCGTCGTTTGAATAAGGCCATAGATGCACGTGACTCCACCGCAGTTGTCAGCCAATCAAAGGCTGGCAATTTCCAGCGCCGGAGTTTGTAGCCAATCATATCGCCAGTAATCCAGAAAGCCCCACCCATCGACGAATGCGGAAATCGTAGAGGATCTCTTCAGATCGGGGGAGGGAACATCGCGTACATGAATGCCATAGGTAAACATGTCCGTACTTTATCAGAGGAGAAGGTACAGTTATTCGTCGAAGAATTAAAACTCCTGTGGTAACCGTTCATCATTCCAATTGGAGATCACATGCCTCCAGCGCTATATATATACATGCCTGTGTCCAATGTTCCTCCAATTCAGGTCTTCCCTGTTCTCTACCTAGGTGCATTCGACCCAACTGCTTTCCCTACAATTAAGTTTATTTAATTATCAGAATGACTGCCATACGTAAAACCTGCTTAGTTACAGGCTGCTCCAGCGGCGGCGTCGGTCCCGCCGTGGCCGAAGCCTTCAGCAATAAAGGCTACCACGTCTTTGCGACAGCACGTTCACCATCAAAAATCCCACAGAGTCTGCACGACGCATCCAACGCTACTATTCTATCACTTGATGTCACCTCCTCCCAATCTATTGCTGCAGCCACTCAGGCCATCCACAATCAGACTGGTGGCAAGCTTGACGTGTTAATCAACAATGCGGGTCTCGGATTGAACATGCCGGCCTTGGACACTTCCATTGCCGAGGCTAGAAAGCTGTTTGACGCAAACTTCTTTGGAGTTCTCGAGTTGACGCAGGCCGTCAGTCCAATGCCGATCAAGGCTGGCGGCTGTATCGTCAACAATGCATCTGTTGGAGGCCGTCTTCCAATTCCATTCTGCAGTATGTGACCTTCCTGAAGTATAAAATCTTTCTTCTAATGCATGGTTTCAGGCGTATATAACGCGACCAAAGCCGCTCTCATCCAAGCCGGCGAAATATGGCGTCTGGAAATGGCGCCCCTCGGCGTGCGCGTCCTAACCCTAATCACGGGTGGCGTCGAAACACAATTCCTGTCCAACGTGGCATCCCTAACACTGCCCGAAAACTCCTACTATACGGGTATCAAAGATATTATTCAACAACAACCAGACCATGTCCAGTTTGGTATAAGCCCCGAAAAATATGCGCTTGACGTTGTGCGCCAGGTGGAGAGGGGGACGACGGGAAAGTACTGGATTGGCGGTGGTGCTGGCATAGCTCGGTTTGCGCTCTGGCTTTTGCCGCAATGGGCTATCGTAAGTTTTGGTGTACTCTAGGTGGTTGGGAATTGGCTAATACGTGGGATTGCAGGACCAGATTTCATTCAGCCAGAAGACATTCTCCAAGAAGCTGGCCGAGGAGTATCAGAAGCGAGTTAGAGAAGAGAAGAAGTCTACTTGAGGTGCTACTAGGGACGAGGCATTCAATCGTTGTACAGTTAGTTTTTTATGTCATAGTTTAATGTATAATGTCAAGTTTTGAATTTTAGTTCGCAGAAGCAAAGCGAGGAATAACAAAAGGTAGATAATAGATTCTTAATGAAGATGAGGCATGGAATCTAGTATAATCTAATAAGGCGAGAGGCCAGAGCCTATAAATAAGCACGGGCAAGACCCTTAGAATATGCAAGGAGGTGCCTATTACTGGAGGTAAATGAAACAGTCAAAGCAAATAATAAAACTTAACAATAGCCACCTATGTGCCTATTCTTAGGGCCTGAAAGAAATAAAGAATCACCCACGCTGGAACCCAACACCCTGATATACAACGGATAGTTTTATACTCTTGATTAATTGCAACATTATAATATTCCTTTTGGAATAGTCGGATGAAGTACTTTCATATTATTATCTGAAGCATAGCTTTCATCCGAGTGAATAAATGTGAGACATTGAGCATCGTCTGATCCTTACTCCCAAATACACCCCTGAACGTCCGCGGAAGTCGTCATATAGCTCGAATATTAACACCTATCCAAGTTGACCATCCTCTTCCAGGACCTACAACATAACAAGAACGTCAACAAATTATGGCCGTTGGCGAGGTTATTCTTACTTTCTTCGAATCTATTGTCATCTTCATAGCAGCTGTTATCCTCCTGTACGCAACAATGCTAACCCTCCTCCGCATACCCACACTCCAACGCCACGCCGTATACCTACACGCAATTGAAATGACATGGTTCAACGATCTCAATATTCCCGAACAATTCGGCTTCCTAAAAAACCAAGTAACCCCTTTCTCAATCGACACCCCTGACGGCGAGCGTTTATACGCTTGGCATATCCTTCCAGTCCAATTGTACCGCAGGCACGAGAAGTCTCTGATCACTGAACAGCCGATGGGGGTTGCTTCGAATATGACGTCTAGACTTGCAGTTAAACTGTTATGCGACGATCCCGAGGCGAGGCTTGTTATTCATTTGCATGGGGTTGGGGGTACTCTAGCGTCGGGATACAGAGTCCCCAATTACCGTGCGTTAACAAACTGTCAGCCAGACAAGATTCATGTGCTGGCATTTGATTATCGTGGCTTTGGTCAAAGTACTGGCTCACCATCTGAAAGTGGGCTTATACTAGATGCCATAGCCGTTGTAAACTGGGCTATGAATGTTGCTGGTATCCCTCCATCGAGAATCGTGATATTCGGCCAGTCTTTGGGTACAGCAGTGAGCATCGCTGTATGCGAACATTTTGCATTGCAGTCTTCCCCGCCAGTTGTTTTCGCGGGCACAGTTCTTGTTGCGCCCTTTGTCGATTGTGGGATGTTGGTGTCTACTTATCGAATTGGAGGGTATGTTCCGATCCTCTCGCTGCTCGCAAACTTCCCTTTGCTGTTCAATTACACACAACGTTTTATACTGGATAAGTGGTCAAGTAAAGACCGTATTGCACGGTATATTCGCGCCAATGAGACCAATAACGAGAAATACCGTCTCACCATCATACACGCCCAGGATGACTGTGTCATTCCATGGCATCATACAGAAGTCTTGTTCTGGCATGCAGTTAACGCCTCAATGACCACCGCGGGCGGCATAAGCTATGAAGAACTTGGAGCGAAGAAGCAGGACTCACGAGTTGATTTAGGTGCTGCTGGTTCAGTCATGGAGTGGAGAACAGATAATGGTGTGATTCGCGAGGAGATATTGAAAACTGGCTGGCATGATGTTGTCATGCAATATCCGGTTGTGACGATGGCTGTCATGAGGATACTTGAAGAGGTAGATCCGTCATTGGCATCATGAATTGCATCAAATATACAAGTAACTTTCTCTGCGAAAGAAATCCAACCACATCTATGTAGATCCTCCCTCTACATCTGGGAGAAAAAGCGCTGTGCAGATGATGCTCAAAGTGTTCACAGCTAAAACTAGGGTCATTTAGGGCTTAGAGCAAGGTTATATTACGAGATTAGTAAGAAGTGCACTCTCTCGCTGGTGGGTTGCTCTATTAGAAAGATTCCTAAGAATCACGCCCTGTCGAAATCCTTGGATTGGAGATGTGGTACAAATGCAGCTAGAGGTGGCGCAGAAAAGAGAACATCTTAGAGATTATCGAATTTTTTTTTTGTGAAATTTGTATATAATCTCCTATTTTGGGGATATAAATTATGTACAGAAGATAATTATATAGAAAGAAGAAATAAACGTAAAGATTATATAGTCAACATATGTGGAGCAGAGCCTACATAGTGAATCTGTTTCTATTATATATGCCTTGCTCCTTGAGCCATTATGTGTATGTTAGCAGGCCTGATCATCTAGTCTCTAGCAACCCTAGGGATCGAATGTAGGGCCACTCATGGGAGTTGTCAATGGCGCGCAGGCCATTTATCAGACCTTCATTATGAGCCAATGGCAGGCAGTGCTGCTTCTCCTCTTCGCTCACTCTATATGTGATACGGGCAATGACTTGGCCATCTTCACACATTTCGAATGTCACGCCGGGTGGCAAATTCGCAGCACTATAGTACAGCTGCTGCAGCTCCAGCTTTAGACCCTCCTCTAACATATCAGAGATCAAGATAGGGTTCATAAAAGTCTCTTCTGACTGCCATGAACGCATGGCCTCGATGCCACGACAACGAACACCATAATCAGGGCAACGATGGGTCCCGATACAGAGGGCTGGCACAATGCCATGATTGGCCATGAGAATTGGCCGTGGGGATTGGCCGTGAAACTTTCTCATAGCGATCTCTGCTGCTTCAATCACTGCCTCACATTCGGGGACTATACTTAGGGGTAAAGGGTGACTTTTGCTGTACAAGGACATCTTCAGGGCTAAAATGCTGGAGAGTGATGATAGTCGGGTGAGTTCAGCTTCGCGCCACTCTTTGCAGTGAGCTGCGTTATCGGTATTGATGAAGCGAGATGTACCATATGTCTGTGTGCAAAAGGCCTCGAACAGCTGTAGAAATTTGGTGAAGTAGGAGATCAGCTGCATGGTGTAATATGGGGTTATAATCTCCGCTTGGAAGCCGCTCGTCCACTGCGTTACGTAGAGACAAAGGGTATTTGTGAGAGGTCTCAGTACATCCCGGGCATGCTGTAAGCTAGTGAAGCTCCGCAAGTAGCGGTCATATCGTTGTTCATACACAAACAACGGGTCAATGTGAATTGTTGGTTTGATTCCGAAAAAGACCGAGCTCGCTTGAAGGGCCAGAAACGTCTCGATCACACATTCCTCAAACTTATTCGGACTTTTCAAATCCAAAGTGTGTCTCCTGATATTCATGCTCTTCACAATCTGCAATCCTCCCTCAACATGAAAAAGTGCGTTACGGATATTTTTGTGCATCAGCTCGCATACAATGAAGAGTAGACAGCAGACAAGAATGACAGTTTGAAGCTGGGGATCCTCTGAGATGGGACGCTTGGTGAGGAGAGCAAATGATCGTCCAGACTGTTCAAGTGCAAATAAGGACCATATTTTTTCTAGGTCTTGCCTCTTGCCAGGACTATAGAGTCTACCTCTCGCAATCTCGCGAGCCTGATTCACGGCGCCTAGGGCGACAGCTGCGTGGAATACCGCTCGTTCTGAGTAGCACAATTGTAGGACCAATCGCTGCCATAGTGGAGATTTGAAAAGGGTCACCAACTGAGGTACAGACTGATACTGAAAGAATACCAGGCACCGTCCCTCATCCGACGTCACTTTCCATTGTAGCCGAGGTGCAATGTCGGCGTGGATTTTGGCAAAGGCCGCCTCATTAGATGATTTGTGGGGCCCAGACGCAGTAGGGATCCTGTGCGCATCGTATCCCTCACATACCCTTTTCGCTCTTACACAGTTGTTGCATGCGCCAAGGGCTTCGTCACACTTGATCCGGCGGACACTATGAACAATAACCAGCACTTAGTACGAGCTAATCATGCGGCAGGCACGCTCTGAGATGTACTGACCGACACGTCCGACAACCCGTACGGGAGCGCTTAAACCTCTTCATTCCGAAGATTTCGATATACCAGATGGACCAATCGATCTTTTAGCGAGTCAGTCTCAGTACGAGGGTGGAGGTTGTACGTAGAGAACAATAATGGCAGGGCGTGAGTGCGGCTGAACTACCGGGGTGCTGAAGCACTGCATCTCCGTGGGCTGACGACGACGTACCCCCAAAAAAGGACACTCAATCCACTTTTGATCCCAATCCAGGCGAACTGACCAATCACATACAGATTCTGCAATGTCGTTAATAAACGCTAATATATAGTGCCCGCACTTTAGATTAAATCTAGGGATAGGATGTAACCACAACCCTTTTAAATAGAGCCACCTCCCACCGCGCCGAAACCTGGACACCTTTTAAGTACCAAAGTACAACAAAGTTAATGCGAACAAGTGAGAAATTTTATTATTCAAACAGGGAAGAGGTTTCTTTTTGAGGTAGGTTGATTCGACACAATGCCTTTCCGTCAAAGCACTGTCATTCGTGGAGTCAACGACAGCATTCAAATAATC
Organism: Talaromyces albobiverticillius; assembly: GCA_023721895.2. Lineage (NCBI taxonomy): Eukaryota > Fungi > Ascomycota > Eurotiomycetes > Eurotiales > Trichocomaceae > Talaromyces > Talaromyces albobiverticillius. Next base: position 6,287,878 of record JAMBUR020000001.1, on the reverse strand, counting down.
GTGGATGCCGCTAAAGCTGAACACGGACTTTTCATTGAGTAGAACCTTAAATAGTGACCCAGGGTCATATGTTGTAAGGCGGGATTAAGAAGATAGTTATAACAACAGACTGAAAATATGATACTCTATCTAGATGACCCGATGGATAAGGCCCATTTCACCCTTAAGTTAGGGTTAGGGTTAGACTACCCAGTCCGATCGTTTGCCGACCCGCTCCGCAAGACTTCCCGACCCCGACCCGATCCGCAACATTTGCCAATCTGATACGACGTCTGGGATTATCCCAACATTCCCTTGATGTTAATGAGGTCATCCGGAGTTGTTTTATTTGTTGTGCCTGGCGGCAGCTGATGCCATGGGTTGCCGCTCTACGTTGTTGATTTCTTGGATGTGTTTCTGGTTGGACTCGGTTCCGTGAATCGGGACGTGTTATTCTCTGGTATAAAAGAGTTAAGCTAGCCCTGATCATCCTACTCATCATTATAGGCCGTCTGGAATTTTAACATCAAAAGAATCAAGTATGGTAGTCGAAACCGTCGTTCCATCCAAGGACCGGATTGAGCCTGGCTCGGTCAATATTCCCTTGGGTATCTTTCCTCCTTCAAGTGTCTCGTCGTCCGTTGATCCGGAGGAGATTGCGTCAGACATACTTATACATTTGAATAAGGCATTAGCGTGCAAAAATTCCCAAGCTGTGTCAGCTTTCTTTCACGAGAATAGCTACTGGCGTGATCATTTGTGTCTGTCATGGGATCTCCGCACCATCAAGGGACCTGGAAAGATCTCTTTCTTGGGATCCCATTTCACTCTTGCCTTGGTCGAAATGGACAAGTGGAGTTCCCTGAGGGCTCCTCAACATGGACCCATTGATGGGTTTGGAGACGTTCACGGCATTCAATTCTTTATCAGCATTACTACAGAGCCTGGATCCGGTGTAGGTATTGTGCGGCTCGCCGAAGTCGACGGCCTGTGGAAGATATTCACGCTTTTTACGTCGTTGCGCGAGTTACGGGGCCATGAGGAAACTGTCTATCACCGTCGGCCCAGGGGTGTTGAGCATGGAGTAGATCGTGGTGAACTGAACTGGCAAGATGAACGTAATAAAGCTGTGGAATACCAAGAGAAGCAGCCGGGCGTGCTCATAGTCGGTATAGTAGTCATAATACACTATAGAAATTTTGTGAGGAACCCGTTCTAACTCGAATCTTTCCGGTACAGGAGCTGGTCAAAGTTGTCTTACCACAGCTGCTCGTCTAGAAATGCTCAATGGTGATGCTCTCATAATCGAACAAGAAGATACAGTTGGTGCTAGCTGGCGGAAGCGTTATCACTAGCTAGTTCTCCATGACCCGGTCTGGTTTGACCACCTACCTTATGTGAACTTTCCTCCCCAGTGGCCCATTTTTACGCCAAAGGACAAATTAGCTGAATTCTTTGAAGCTTATGTTACCCTCTTGGAACTTAACGTATGGACCAGAACTATCCTTAAATCATGCTCTTGGGATAATGACAAGAAAAAATGGACAGTCACAATGGAACGTCAAAAGGAAGATGGCAGCATTGAATCGTGCACGTTGCATGCCTCTCACATCATCCAAGCCACGGGTCATTCAGGTCAGAAAAATACACCAGTGTTCAAAGGACAAGAAAATTTCCGAGGTGATCGAATCTGTCACAGCTCCGAGTTTTCGGCTGCAAATCCAAATTCCCGGGGTAAAAAGGCAGTCATCGTCGGATCCAGCAATTCAGCGCACGATATTGCTCACGACTACCATGAAAAGGGGTACGATGTCACCATGGTCCAGCGCAGCACGACATGCGTGATTTCTTCCGACTCCAGGAACACCCTCGGCATGAAGGGGTTGTACTTTGAGAATGGTCCTCCAACAGAAGATGCCGATTTGCTGTATTGGGCTATGCCATCAGAGCTCTATAAGAGCTAGCAGGTCAAGGTTACTGCTTTGCAGAACAAGAACGATGTGGAGACGCTAGAGGGCCTGAAAAGAGTCGGATTCCAATGGGATATGGGCCCTAACGAAGCTGGATATGTTATAAAATATATGCAGCGTGGGGGAGGCTACTATATTGATGTTGGCGCCAGCAGCTTGCTCATAGAGAGCAAGGTTAAACTCAAGGTCGGCCAGGAAGTTAGCGAGATCCTTCCTCATCGACTGCGCTTTGGAGATGGTTCGGAGTTGGAAGCCGATGAGATTGTCTTTGCAATGGGCTTTCAGAACATGAGGACGTCGACACGGGCTATTTTTGGTGATGAAGTGGCAGACCGTGTTGGAGACGTCTGAGGCTTCGACCAGGAAGGTGAAGTGAGGTCAATGCGGCGTCCGAGTGGCCACCCTAGATTTTGATTTATGGGGGGCAATCTTGCGTTCTGTAGATACTATTCTCGAATCGTGGCGTTGCAGATCAAAGCCAAGCTGGCGAGGATTTCTACATAACTCTGCAAAAGCTAGGTAAAACGAGAAGCCTAGGGGAGTCGCGTATATCTAGGTACAGGGAAGGGTAGCCTTCCCATCTAATCTTGGAATAACACAAGCCTTTCACAAGTGATCCATTTGAATGGCAAATAAGGACGGGGAGATAACGGGGTATTTCCGATGAGGGGCCGCTAAGGTTCCGGGATTTGTATCTCCTCCCCTTCCCCGCGTTTCTCTCTCTCTACTGTTTGCACTGTTGCTTTCGATGCAAGAATGAACGGTTCCACTACTACCAGGAGGCGTCTGCGCGCCAAGTGTGCTTGTATTCCTTGCTCGACACGAAAGAAGAAATGTAACGGCACCTATCCATGTAACACATGCCGAAGATACGGCCATGATTGTGCCTATCGACATGACCACAAGCCCCAAACTGGTCGGATCCAAGGTCACCCCACCAATTACCCAATCGAGCCACGCCAACAACAGCAGCGAACATCACCACCAAACGCTTCGCAGTTACAATCACGGTCTTCACCTCGGTTACAGCTTCAGCAACAGCCAGACCAAGAAACATCTGAAATACTCCAGGAAAGCAACAATGGATACCTGATTACACCATCTTCGCGATACTTAGGCCGTCATTCTCTGGAAACGTTTCCACGCTATCTGGCATTGCATTTACAAGCCGAAACCCTACCACAGTTACAACCTTTTCTATGGAATCTGCAGATTCGCCAAGGGCCGCATTGCGCCATCAAACTTTCCTTGTGCTCCTTGATTACCTTAGACATGGCCATAAACCATATTAACGCTACCTTTGCAACCGAGTTTCCCGTCTGCGGTTTGCTAGACTTGGAAACACTCAATATGCGATGTCAAAATCACTGGGCTGGAATCAAACAGGGTCTCGCCTCCGAAGCCCTCATCTCTGGCATCATCGGTCTTGGCGCGGTCCTTTGTACCCCAGTCACCACGCCGCCGCAATCTGAAGAAGTTGATATCATCGTTCGACATGCAGAGACCATCTTATCGGACCAAGCAATCCTCACAGAACCCAACATCGAGGTTGTCGCTGCCGTGATTTTCAGGGTTTTGTATCTGCGAGCCACTGCAACTCCTCACGTAACCTGGCTGCTGAGTTGTACGGCAATGCACATGATTGAATCGTTGGGATTGCACAAAGATTACTCGAACCAATATGATACAACTTATGGGCCTGATACGAATGCTTGCTTGTTCTGGATCATCTGTGCCGGTAATCCTGTGCTATCCCATGAGCTCGGGCGCAGCCCAGTCCAACTCCACGGTGTTACTAGAAAGTTTCCGTTCCCGCTCTCCGATAAAAGCCCTACCGCGAGCCTGGCGAGACTCGGGTGCATCCTACCATTAACCGACGACTCTGACAAACACAACGACCTGAAGCGATTAACCCAACTGGTCGACACCGTTAAAAACCACACCGGTAACCACACTTTCCTCAAATTGTATGCCGCCGATGTCTGCTTTTGTCTCTATCGGCGAATTTGCGTAAACTCCAAAAAGGAAGTAAACCTGATTTCACGCCGGGAGTCGCAGCAGATTATGTCAATTGGCAGGGCAGCGGTGCAGGCCGTTAATCTTATTGTTCAGAGAGGGCAGCCGTGGTGGAACATGCTGAGCACTCTGTTTCAGTTTGCTTGTGTGCTGATTTCGATCGACTCGCCAGACAGCCTGGAAGATCTGTTCTATACTGTGAAAACTATTAATTTGGTGCGAGACTGCTATCCGGAAACCAAGGTCTCCCAGGCGCTGTCTGCTCTGAAAATCCTCATTCACGCTTCGAAGCAGAGAAAGGAGCAAGAGATCACATTACTTAGTGTTGTCAAGGAGTTGGAGACCAAGCCTGGAGGTGATACTATTGCAGGGCGAGGTTCAGACACAATGCCTTTGGATAATGCATTTCCTGAACTGGCATTTGACTTTAGAGAATGGGGTATTGATGATCTAGAGTGGGCTACGTATAGTGACCTTCCTGGGGAAAATTCGACCATGTGGCGGAATTTAAACATATCTTGCTTCATTCATGCCTTGATTGTGGATAATGATTCAGACGCTAATGACAAGCGAACGATCTCATGGACTCTCTGCAACGTGCTTGAGTACCCTATCTAAACCCTAACAAAGAGCCCTAATACTAGGCCTAATGCGGCTCCGGTCGGGCTTAGGGTTAGGGTTCAGTGGAGAGTGTTATTTTGGGAAGGCGGTGGGAAGACATTCTGCCGGCAGCTAGACCTGCTCTTCTTGTACGGGATCCACTTTTAGCTAGATGCTAAACTGTATTTGGTCTAGCTCAGGCACCGCTCACCGTCACTCTGTCCTTTTGTTTCTGCGACCGTTAGTGAATGTCATCCTAGACATAGACAGACATCCTGCCATCCAATTGACTCTGATCCATCATGGATTCCGGCAAGTTCAACCTGGCCAGTGATGTGCAGTTCATCAAGACCCCTGCACAGCCGCCCTCCGCGTTCGAAGCCAAGGACTGTCGTGTCCCCATAACAAATGTGAGTGACCTCCGTGAGCTCGGCAACGGTGAAGCTCGGCTACGCGCGTCATACAATAAAAAATAAAAACACTGCTTGAAATCAAATAAATAAAGCTAACCCGCGCCTCAGTCGCCCGCAATTCACAATGCGCCTCTACCTGCTGAAGGTGCTGGTGCCGAGGGCTTCTCCAATCTTCTTTTGGGCGCTCTCCTCATAGGCGTGCCATGGTTTCTCGCTCGCCAGGTTGGCGGTGGTTTCAAGACCAAGATTTTCTTCGGTCTTATCACCCTATTCCCAATTTTGATTGCCTACTGGACGTACATGTCCTCTTATGGCCCACGCATCAATGACAAGGCCAAGTTGCCTGGTCGCCCGATCGAATCTTATGTGACCTTCAAAAACGCTGACGACAAAGCAAAGTGGAGTGGCCGCAGCAAGGTGCCGCTTCAAACCTGGACCGAAATGTATGTTGATGGAAAGACTGACATCAAGGGCGACGCCGACCTTCTTGATGTCCTGGAGTACCGCCATGATTGGTCTTGCTTTAGCTTCACCTGGGATTTGTTCAAGTACATTCTGTTCACTTTTGCTCGCGACGTCCTCTTCCACACCAAGGAGCAAGATATGGAGCAGATCCGTCCCAACTATGACACCGGAAATGACCACTACTCTTGGTTCCTGGGTCCACGAATGATCTACACGAGCGGTGTCATTTCCGATACCACTCGCGAAGAAACACTGGAAGAGCTGCAAGATAACAAGTTGGCCATTGTTTGCGAAAAGCTTGAACTCAAGCCAGGCGAAACTCTGCTGGACATTGGTTGCGGCTGGGGTACCTTGGCCAAATTCGCCAGTGTCAACTATGGCGCCAAGGTTACTGGTGTTACGATTGCCGAAACCGGAGCAGCATGGGCCAACGACGGTCTTCGCAAGGCTGGAATTCCCGAAGAGCAAAGCAAGATTTTGTGTATGGACTACCGTGATATTCCACAGCAGAAGTTCAACAAAATCTCGCAGCTGGAAATGGGTGAACATGTCGGTGTTCGCAAGCTTACTGGGTTCTTCCGCCAATGCTATGACCTGCTCGAGGATGATGGCGCCATGTATGTCCAGCTTTCCGGACTGAGACAGGCCTGGCAATACGAAGACTTTATCTGGGGCTTGTACCTGAACAAGTACATTTTCCGTGGTGCCGACGCTTCTACGCCCCTTTGGAACTACATTCGGTCGCTCGAGAGTGCTGGATTCGAGGTCAAGAGGTGAACTCTTTTCTTCTCCTAATCTACATTGCAATCTGCATTTCAGATTTCACTAACTATTTACAGTGTCGATACTGTCGGTGTGCACTACTCAGCAACTATCTGGAGATGGTACCGAAACTGGGTCGGCAACGGCGATACTATCAAGGCCAAGTACGGTCAACGGTGGTACAGAGTGAGTTTCTTTCCATTCTTCTTCCTCATGCTCAGTTCCGCTAATTAACCGCTAATCGTCCAGATCTGGGAGCTGTTCCTCGCCTGGTCCGTCATTGCATCTCGCCAGGGCAGCGCTTCCTGCTTCCAAATGTTGGTCGTCAAGAATCTCAACGCCACTCACCGTATCAACGGTGTTGGCTCGCAATTCGGCCTTTCCGGTGCTCTCGCCAAGAGCAAGGCAGCTGGCAAGGCATCTCTCTAATGGCACTTCTGTTCCGTCATGGTGTAGTGACCCATGCTGGCAAAAAAAACTCGCGGATTGAGTCTGATAGGAAGGATGGTGAGAGTTGTAGCTGTTTAGTGTTTATAACAGATAAAAGAGGATAGTAAATTATATGGTGTGGTTAGATAATAGATTAGCTCCTTCATGTGATGTTGATGTTGATGTTTCTGAGTATACACCGCATCAATCGGCGTGACGGCGGAATTAAATACTCCCCTAAAGTCCGCGCGCCAACTACTACAAATACTCGGCTTCCCCCCTGCTCCTTTCCACCTTTTGATTTTTTTAATTACTCTCCGTCTCCCTCTTATCTCGAATTATCATGGCATACCCCCTCTTCCATAAAATTCACCCGGAATTGCAAGGCAGTGACCCCGAAATTACGCCCGCTTTCCACGACACAGGCGGATCTCCAGTGTACGAGGATGGCTACGGGGGGCTAATAAGTCACATTATTGCACAAAACGACATTGCAGCTCTACGACTCTATCAAGATAGCCCCGACACCAAAGTCTTTTGGGGAGCATACGAGCGGCCGTCTTGGCATCCTTTTATTATTGCTGCAAGATGCGGTAGCCTTGATGCACTTCGCGAGCTGCTAGAGATTTATTTGACGGACCCAGTATACACGGAGCCGCTTGATCAGTACCTAGAGCGCCTTCGCTTTTCTCCAATTAATGTGGCTTGTGCCGCTGCAAACTGGGAGCTGACATTATGGTCACTGCATCATCATACTCCTCCTTTGTCAACATTGCATGATCGGGACACATTTGGAGAAACGCCACTGTTCAGCGCGGCATGCGGGCTAAGACGTTATGACGAAGACCGTTGCATTCATGACAGTGCGAACCCCAGTAGTGGGAATATAAGCAAGCATGAAGACTTCATCTACTTTCTTTTAGACCAGGGCTGTTCAGTTCGTGATTCGAATATCTACAACAACGACAAAAAACAACGCGAGGAAGAAGAAAATCCAGATGATTCTTCAACTCAGCCACCCTCTGAGCTAGAATGGACAGTTCTCGGTGCCGCTATTACCCACGCTAGTTATGAGATGGTATCCCGCCTCATTGCTGAAGGAGCCAACGTTTACGCCAGGCAGAAATGGTGGGATCCTACTAATACTTTTAATATTATTCAATATACCAAAGGAGTGACACCACTACATATAGCAAGCCTTTTTTGGAACCTGGAGGGGATTCACGCCCTAGTGGATCATGGCGGTGATGATGTGAGTGTGGCAGAGATGGTTTCCTCTGCAGATAGTCATGGTCGACTCCCACTGCATTGGGCATTGCTTGGTAACTGGAATGAGGAGGATAGCGAGTAAGCCAAGGATAATAACCCAGACGACGACAACATTGTTCTATTCCGGATGATGTCTCGAATGACAAGAACCGTGAAACTACTTCTCGAGGCTAACCCTGATACAATCAATGCGCGAGACCACCAAGGAGCGACAGTATTTAATTTTGCAGTGAGATCCAACCTGGGAATCACAAATGTCCTTTCCATTGTGAAACTACTTCTAGAGGCCAACCCGCTTACATCTACCATAAATTACCGCGACCCGGTAGGCCCAACGGCTTTGCAGGATGCAGTGGACCATCACTATCAACAACAACGCGGTGATCTCGATTACAGGCAGCTTACCGAGTTACTTGAGATATTGCTGACGAATGGGGCTGATGCTCATTTATGCCTGCATAGATTGTGTCATCGTCACTGCCTGGGTGAATCTGTTAGCCCTGTCCTGATCGACCGCCTGCTGGAGGAGACTGACATTAACGACACCGATGACAACGGCTGTACAGCAATGCACTATCTAGTGAGACATTTGGATCAGATTGATGCTGCTCGTCATCTGATCAGCCGGGGCGCGGATGTTAACGTGATCAATCACAAGGGGAATACGCCTCTTCACGAGGTGATGAAGGGTGGAATGATGAGAAGGGTGGATGAGAATGGAAGGCCGGATCCCGAGCAACCCCGAGATGCGCCGGTGAGAGCCCGGGGGGAGTTTATTCGAGTTCTGGTGGACGCCGGTGGGTTGATGGATCAACGGAATGCGGCTGGGCAGACACCGGCCCAGCTGCTTGATGAGATAACAGAGAGGGAAAAGCGAAGAACGCAGGAAGAGGCATCCCGGCGTGGGGGGCGGGGACGAGGTCGGGGAGGACGTGGCTAGGAGTGAGGTCGTAGTTGTTGTTGTTCACGCGTTAGACGGATATCCAAGACGTGAAGCCAGACGCTGGCTAAGTTTCCATTATTTGCTAAAGACTGACGGGAGTTGCCTGGTGAAACCATATATGTATTTTTTTTATTTTTGATTACTGTGTCTATTTCGGGCTAGATATAGAAAAAAACAATACATAATTTCTTGCAACAGAGTCAAAAAGTAATGAAGATATATTTGACCCATTTGTTATCTCTATTGCGGAATGGCAGTGCTCTAGGATTTATGGATTAGAATGTACCCAATGCGCGCTTGCACAATTGGTCTTCGTCGTCCAGTCCCGAATCCTTTCTGTATTCCATCCTGATATGTACCTTTTCGCTCCATTCTCTTTTTTCGGCAAACGTTCGCGACCAACTCGGATGTGGTCTGACAGCGCGCAGGTAGTGCTGTCATAGACAAACTGAAAGCAGGATTTGTTTGCCTCACAAGCTTCCTTGCAATTTTCGAAGGAAGTATGAGAAGCTTTATTCTTTGGGTATTTCTTCATGCCGTCATCTATATTATCCCAGTCCTCGCGGGTACTGACGATTTGAGTGGCAACATATTCAAACAAGTCTTTGAATAAAAGTGGATGCTGTATGTATTTTGGTAAGCGAAATCGAGGTTTTTACGGAAATAACGTAGAGACAGGGAAGGATGAACCTACCATACTGCTTGTCCTTGCCTTCCACTCCTCGACCCACTGCCAAAGATCTTGCATAGCCTCCCCGCCAAGATGGTGCAACGAGATGACTGGCTCACACCAAAGTTCCCCGCCAAAGGGTAGAGTGGCTGGTATCTCCCCATTGAACATTGGCCAATAGCCTTTCAAACCGACTCCTTTTGGTTTTAATACATTCGCGAGGGCTTCATCGCCACAGCAAAAGGAAGTTGTGTTTAGACCGTATTGACTATAATACAGTGGCCGTTGCTTATCATCTTGTGTCGTGTCAGGGGTGTTGAGTGCTTCCATGGCGCCATATGACAAGACATATGCGCTCCCGCCATGTGCATATTGCAGGTTTGGTAGCCAGACTGGGCTGCCTAGGTACAATTCTTTCGCGGGGTCCAGATGACTTAACAAGACGAGAAGGTTGTCCCAGTCAATGAATGTGTCGGTATCTATGAATACGAACCACTTCATCCACGAGGTGGTACCAGGAGTTTTCTGATGCATTTTCCAAATCTTCCGTTTCATAGCTAGATTCATACTGTGGAGAATTGCAAATTAGAATTTGCTTTGAGTAGCTGCTACTCCTCAAACATAATTCAAAGACAGGGACATCAAAACAATGTGCTCTTTGACAACTCACTACTTGGCCAAATCCCACCCATGTGGTAGTTCACGAGTATCCTTCCCCTGTGCTAAATACTCCTGCTGTGCGTCATACAGCTCAAATTCTGGATATCTCGCACGCTCTTGCTGTGATAAGTCGGCATAGACGTCATGAACATGGTAAGAACCGATTTCCTCTTCCATATCCGACAAGATGAGGACATTTCGATGTGGAATCTTAGACAGAAGTGTAGAAAGTTGAGCATGCAATCTACTCTGCTCTTCAGTACCCCCTGTTTTGACCACAATCTGTATGTCTTGGGCTATCGTAGCCGTAGGGGATGTGCATGATTGTTCAAATGGCGACGAGTCTGGCCCGCAACCCGTCCAACTCCATGTGCTGTACCGCCGTGCCGAGAACCCCGGAAGTCCAAAGAAATGCTGGAGTAGAACGAGGGAGATGCCGAAAAAGGCGAGGCACTTGATGGCCTGTTTAGTGCGTAACGCCATCACCCACTCATTTGAATTGAAGGTTAATCAAAACGACGGAGATGGGAAGCTTGGCTTTTTGACAGGTGCCTAGATGTTAATCAAGGCTAAAATCGCTAGCGTTTTCGTAAACCTGTATATATGAGACATAGCCTGGTTGGGATGCCACTACCATCAATTTTGGATGCTGATTGGCCAATACAGTTAATCGCGGGGCCCCGAAATTCAGCCGCATTCTCGCAAAACGCTCCGAAAATCTAGTTTTTGAGACATTACGAGTCATGCCTCTAACCTAATTAGATATTAGCTTTGAAAATTTACGCAGGTTGAATTTTCAATCTATACCTAATTAGAAACAAGTACATATATTCTTGCTTCTATCAAGTCCTTGCTTGTTAACATTTGTCAAATACGCTCGTTAGCTTGATCGCGCCCTAGATCGTGTCCTGGATCTCAAACTGGCACGTAAACTAATGCTCATATGCTTAGTTGCGACCCAAACCGTGGACCTTGGGCAAGAAGACTTTGAACGTGTTCTTTAAATACGTCTTGGATCACGAAGCACGAGATACGTAAGCAAGGCTAGTCAAATATGAAGCCTTGAAGCCAGATCAACATACTGTGAATTTCTTATATTAATTACCTCTACCTCAAGAGGACGATTACGGATAGTTTCCAAGGTTACACGTCGTTATTCCCGGTGCGGGCTGGGCACGGATTAACTCATCATCTTGATATGGCGGAGATTTGGACAGACACATCTATATTGTATCCCTCCTCCTAGTACACGTATTGGTATACACCTGGGATATCAGTCAGCTGATACCGTGAGCCCTATTCCAGTGAGAGGGAGACACTGTACTATTGGCTACTTTAATACAGGCCCTGGCCATATTTGTACTACCTTGGTAGAGCCCTGGTTTCGGAATGTTCCGTGAAAGGGAAACAGCATGAGGATCTTTCCTAATACCGTTAAACCGTGCATATATAACATCCCTCCTCTCCGGATTTCAACGTCAAGATTGTCGACTGCTTGCTCAGCTTGATAGATAGGCACTATTTCTCCATGATGGCGAATCTGTACGTACCTTCAAGCCTGGATAAGCCCACGATCACACTGAGAAGATATAGTTGTACCATCTGTTCTACATTCTTTTCATATTAGAAATATTTCAATTATCTATATAGCCATTCTAGAAGTAAGGATTTTAAATATAATACTTATTTTGAGAAAGCAGGTACTTTGCCGCACTTCGTATGAGTGTCAAATTTTATGAATCCCCCTAAATATACAGCTTATTCTTGCTTTCATTTCTCAAATTGTACGCTGCATTTGACCCGATGGCCTCCGTACGGTGAGGAAGCATCCGAAGCGGGGTTCTGACGGGGCCTTCAAGGGAGATCTTCACAGGGTTACACAGTTGAGGGAGTAAAGCATATAGCGGTGTAGTTTTACACAAGGGCGATTTCCGCCATCTCAGACCATTTTTTATCCCATCTCAGTCTCTGTTTGAAAACAGTGCAATAAAATGATACATGAGTTCCTTTCAACACCCTTTGGGGGTATGGATAGTCTGCTATGGCTAGGCATGGCTCTGCTCGTCCTTTTGGTGGTTATTGCTAAGTTGGCCCTTCGAATATATCGCATACATATGCATCCCCTAAAATCTTTCAAAAGTCTTTCAGAGGCATATATTTCCAAGGACTGGCTATACAAGGTTACAAAGACCAATACTACTGAAGAAACGTTTAAGGCTCTTCACCAAAAGTACAGTATAAATAAAACTCCTTACTTTTCAGCTATACACCCACTTACTCGAAAAAATGCTAATCGTTTTCTTCGTAACAAGACACAAAGGCTCTTCGCATTGGACCAAACGAGCTTCATATTACCGATATCAACCTTTATAAAAGTATCTACAATCAGTCTATGCCTTTCCCCAAGCATGCCGCATTTTATAATGGATTCAGTAGCACCCATACGGTGTTTGTGGAACTCGATCCTCGCTTGCACAAAGAGCGTCGCCGCATGTTGAACCCTTTATCTTCAAAGATTGCCATTTGCAAGTTGGAACCCCTAATTCGTGAAAAGATATTGATGCTGTCATCCAAAATCAGTCGACTTTGTGGCTCTAAGGAGATTGATATTTACAGTTCAGTCCGGTAACTTCTTTGCCGACCTCTAAAAGTTTACAAAGTTAACCATTAGGAACAGCCTCTTGACGACAGAGATTACCACACATGTCGCTTTTGCCAAATCAGCCAACCTGATTGAGGAGAACAGCGAGAAAATGGGTTCATGGATTCTTGATGCTCTCGACGTTGGCACCCAAAGTGTGGTTGATTTACAGTACAATACACTCCTTCGACAACTCGTAAAAGTACTCCCCGTTGGTATTGCGGAATTGCTGAATCCCAAGCTTAGTTCTATTCTCAATGTGCAAAAGGTATATTATTGAGTTCGCCCGTAAACTTGTATGATGGAGTACTAAGAATGACGAACGAGCATTCAAGTATGCGGGAGATTGCATGCGACATTGGCAAAAATCATCAGACAGCTCTTCCCATCCTGTTGTCTTCGATAGCCTAAAGTCGGTTTCAGATGATGACAAGGTGGCTGAGGCTATCGGCATTTTCATCGCCGGTTCTGATACCACGGCAGCTACCCTGACAACTGGGTTTTATCACATTCTCTCCAAACCAAACTGTAAAGAGAGCCTTGTGCGGGCGCTTGATGAGGCTATGCCGGAAGCCGGGTCGTTCGTTTCACTCCAATCCTTGGAGAAAGTGGAATACTTGGTATGTGAAAGCTGACGATAAAATAGTTGTAAAACACAAACCACTGATATTGTAATAGACGGCGTGTGTTAAAGAATCGATTAGGGTTGGTATGGCTGTGCCTGGTCGTCTACCCCGTGTCGTCCCCACTGGTGACCCATTCGTTGTCGAAGGAAAGGTTGTGCCTCCGGGTGTAGGTTCAATTCTTCTTGAGAAGGTTGCTCGCCGACCTACAGTGCGGGTGCTAACGGTGTACTCATTAGACAATTGTTAGCATGTCAGCATACACCATGCACAATTCAGTGGATGCATGGGGGCCTGACGCCCGCGAATTCAACCCTGACCGTTGGATTGGATCCGCTCGGAAAGATTTGGACAAGTGGTTATGCACTTTTTCCAAAGGCGCAAGAATGTGCATAGGGCAAAAGTAAGTCTTGATACATAAAGTAGTATACCCGACTTATGGTCCATACATTTGCTCACATCTTATCCCTTGCAGTCTTGCACCAGCTGAGATAGCCCTCACGTTTGCGTACTTGTTCCGTAATTACGAGATGAGCTTTCCCAAAGGACATGCGGCACCAAAGGGGCTTGATCGCTTTACCCTCCAGTACGAAAACCCAGGACTGCCTGTGGTGTTCAAACTTCGTCAATGAAAGAGAGACTGATCAAGGACAGTGGAAGGTCTTAGAAAATCTAACATCGTATTCATGTAGGCGCTGGCTATATCAATCAATCTCTGTGTGAATCGAGTGGCCTTGGATGCCATTGATAGGTAGGAAACAATGAGCTCGGTTAACAACTCGGAAATAGCAAAAAAAATATATGACCAAAGTGCATTGCATCCTTGAGATTCACTCATAGCATAATTTTAACTGCACTGTGGTAAAGAGACGTAAACATATTTTTGCAACGCGAGCGAGGTGGGCAGTGAGTCAACATGTTGACGTGCTTAATGAAGCATGTACCCAAGTGTATGAGACGTTAGGTCATACGAGGAGCAAAAAACGTACGCCAGCCCGCAGGCAGAAACACACAAAGTACTGCTGCATGAGATGTAAGAAGTGCAAATAAGCTCACCTTCTCGAACAATCTAGCCGCGTGGTGTGTTGCGCCCGACGGCCCGTACCTAATGAGGTTATTGTGACCTCACTGTACACTGCGGCGCACGCTAGCTAGGTAACGGAAGCCTAGCATGCGAAACGCCTGCAAGGGGCCGCTCAAAGCGCAGCCTCCAAAAAACCACTACATCATGAAATCTAACAAGAAAAGATCCAAGCAGCTATACAAATTGTATAGAGTTTGAGAGCGACAAACCCTGTTCGTTGGGATAGCCATGACCTCGTCCCGATGAACGTCCACTTATTGGTTCGCTATATACATATAGAAAGTAGCCCAGAAGTTTTAGACAATCGAAGGGCCTTCAAATTGCTTATTTGAATCGAAGATTCCTCCGAAGAAGTCGAGATCTGTATCCAGCATGAACTCGCTCAGGTCAATGTCCACGGGTAGTCCATTTTGCTGGTAACTAGGAACTTGTTTTGAAGCCTCAGCTGAAAGTGCTTGAGATTGATTTTGTTGGCTGTTATTGATAACGGCGGATTTGTCAATATTGCCTGTGCGTGGAAGAACAAGACTTGGATCGAGATTTGTTGACGCTGAATATACAACATGGTCAATATTTATAGATGTTATGAGGGTGAGAATACTCACGCAAGCTAAGAACTGCAACCGCCATCTGAGACAGATAGTCCGAAATACGCTGTACAAGTCGATTCCCATGATCCAATTTCTGTAATGCCTCGATAGCCATGTTGAAGTAGATGGTTGCATTTTCGAGGAATTGCCAGTCAGACGTGTTCGTTTGAGCTTCCTCTTTTGGGGAAACCAGTAAAGCTGCGAGTAAAACTAGGCCGGCGTTGAATGCTATCTCGCCATAAGATACCGCAAACAGATACGCACAGAACGGTGGTACTTACTGTAGAACAAAGAATAATTCCACGCACCAAGTAGATCACGACGCCACCCATCAGACAATACGACGGTATGGACAATAGATATTATAATCATCGCCGAATCAACGCACGTCTTGATGCTGCCCACACAAACCTGATGCATCATACCTTTGCTCCCACTATTATTACTGTTGGATCTATGTGTGTCGAGGAACTTCTCTAATATCGGCCGGTGGTTCAGGATCCGAAGATTATGAAACCGAAGGGATAGAACGAGATTAAATCTGTGCACAGTCTTGTCCTTTGCTTCAAAGTTGTCGAGGTCATGAGCGCTGAGTGGAGCTTCGTAGACTCGAAGACTCAAGGGAGGCACGGTTGCATACTTCCACTCATCGAGTTGTCTGTCACCCTTCAATGTCAGGGCGACAATCGTGTCGTCTAGGTGCGATTCTTCGAGTCCAAGGTTTTGCTCGTAGCATGTATCGATTATTTGATACATGACATTGTAAAGCGTGCTGTGCGGGTAAGTTACCATCTTCATAATCTTTAGTAAGGATAACCTACATTGTAGCTTGGTAATACATGGCATCCGCGTGTGGGCTAGTAAAATTTTGAGATGTCTGACCCATCATTTGGATTGCTGCACTCGGAAGTTCAAGCTTCACATATTTCTCTGGAATAATACAAGGACGACCAAAAGTCATGCTCAGTGTCCTTAAAAGGTAGCCTGTAAGTTAGAATCCTTGTGATGTAGATTACTATTCAAACGTACCGATCTAAAAGAATGCAACCAAACCAAACGCGCTTCCGAATCTCGCATTCTAAAGGGGGGAAGTCCCGGTTTGCTCTAGGAGAGTGCAAGCCTAACTGAAACGCAGTCGTAGTGGCTAGTCCATGCACAGTCCACGCCTGAACTGACTTTTGAGTTCCTTGGAGATACTGGCCCAGGATGAGCAAGTATTGCACTGTGACACACTGTCAGAATGGTTCCCATCATGGACAGAGGTCGACAAACCAAGTTCAAGACTAATATTCCGCCTTGATTCCCTTTCACAAAGCCCATTGGCTCGTTGATAGTAGATATCCGACTCTTGAATTCTTTCCTCCGCCGAGGCATAACCATCGACAGTCAAAGTGCAAGCCATTGCTAGTATTATGTTCAGCAGTCCTAGCCAGGTCCTTCGAGCCATGGTAAAATTGGTTCGCTTCATTTGAAAGTAGGTTTCGCAGAATGATTCTTCGTGGACAAAGGGTAGTAGCTGGCCGGTCTTCTGGAAATACTCCTTTATTAATGTCCAGGCCCGGGTCTCGGGTGGCAACATGTAGATGTTAACGCCGTTTTCAGAGTGATTGTAGGTGGTGTTCTTGTTGGTCCCAGGCACATAGTGTGGGCGAGAAACCCGCATCCAATCGGTGGTCGTTCTTGAATAATCCGGAGAGGGTTTCCCTTGTTGACTCTTATTTGCCTGTGTCAAGGCAAGAGAGATATGGCGCAAGAAGGCTATATTCGACGAGGGACCTGCAACAAGGTCAGCATGTAAAACATAATTATGCAAAGAGACAATCTACCAAAGAAGCCACAGTCTTCTTCGTCTGTGAATTTTATGGCTCCCATGCCATCAATCGCATCTTCGCTGGCATCGATTTCGCCCATTTCGGGATTGGTTGGGTAGATGAGCTGAGGCTGTGTTTCGGGAGAGACTTGAGAGTCACCTGCAGATATCTCCTGCCTCTGAGAGAGAGTACTGGTGCCAGTGTGCATGGAATTGGCATTGTTGGGCTGCGATAAAGACTGCGCTTGCTGTAGCTGCCTTATGTTGTGTTCCATATACTCAAGTCTTTGCTCTAGCTGTGACAGGTAACTAGGCGAGGGTGACTCGGTTAGCTTTGAGTTACATATGATATAAAATACCTTAAGACACACCTTCTGCCCACAGTCAGGTTTGTTGTTGTGCCCGCTTGCTCGTACGAGCATTCGCACCCAATCTCGCTGCAGAGTGAACACTTTGGGCGCCCTCCATCACACTGCAAGAACTACGATCAGCATTCCAAACATACAGTATAATTTATTAACAGGAAACTGACTCGTGACTTTCTGTGTCTGCAATTGCTACACGCTAAAGCGATCCTTCGCCGTTTGTTTGGCCATTTTGCTGACTGCAAACCGTCAGTCTGGGCATTTTGTCTGTACGACTTGTCGGATCCAACGGCCCATGGCTGTTCGGCATCTTTGGAATGAGATGACATGTCGCTAGATCGGAAACCGGATGTCGATTTTTTAGTTGATGTGTAGACGCAGGGGAAAGTTGCGGGGAGACGAAGGTCGACGGGATCCGGGGAAATAGGAAGGGCGGCTCCCCTTTTATAGGCACTGTGCCCCCGGACCCCCGGCATTTTCCCCCGAAGTTAACCTCCCATATAAATTGCCACTATTGGAGAACTACGTATATCAATACGTAATTTGTCAATGGGTTGAATAATGAATTTAATACCCCGCCTTAACAATAGTAGTATGTAGTGCGAAAGCTTAATTGAGCACCTATTCTATTTCTATACAGTACTCAATATCTTGGTTTTACAATGTACTTGGGCTCTTATTGCTATTTCCTCATTCTTCATTTTTTTTAGAAAAAAAATTTCATTTGAAATTTGCATACTGTGATTCAAAGAGATGTTGAGGATGAGTAGACTTTCCTCGGCTGAAACGGAAGCAATTCATAATTTTCCAATACCATCCGTCGGCCTCACAGTGAAGGCTTTCGCACCTCTGCCCACTTGTTAATAAAATCTATAATTTCTTGATGAACCCTTTGCTTATGCGTCCAGCTCAAGAAGTGAACGCCACCAGAGAGCTTGATCAATTTGGCTTCAGGTGAATTTGTAAAGCGGTTAATGGCTTCCTCTGCATTCTTGACGCTGAAAACGACATCGTCCGTTCCCTATCATTCAATAGTCAGTGCCCGGCCTCTTAGTAAATCGGAGATCGTATAGAGCAAGTCTACCTGCAGCCATAAAACAGGACATCGAATATAAGGCAGTCTTTCAAGTAATCCGTCTCGAGTTGCAAGCGCGAGAGCTGCTAAACATATCCTCCTCTTCCCATCGTCTCCACTATAATTTTGCTGTATTGTTTTGGCCCAAGAGTCCTTAGTCGCTTGGTCTACGGTAGCTCCGTATCCAATTCCCATCAAGAAATCGTAATAGTCGGTGCCTGGTTCAAAGTCGTGTTCCGGAGTAAAATCGCCTGCTATGGATACGAGGCCAGAAGTGGCTAGTATACCGTCCCAGCAGCCCAGCTCACGGCTTCGGGGTGACTCGGAATCCATTGATGAGCCGATTGGGATTATCCCTTGGATCTATGTTTGACAAGTGTGTTAGCATGGGACTTAAAAATCAAGTATATGAATTTTCGAACCCTTTCCGGTGCAAGCAGCGCCATCCTTGCAGCAATCCAACCGCCTTGTGAAGTTCCTGTAGCAAACGCTTTCTGTATGCCGAGCTTGTCCAACGTTTGAAGTGCCATTATGGCCGAATCCCAATAAGTAAAGGTCTCTGCTTTTTGAAGATATGTCTGCCCATGACCCAAAGGCTCGATCACAACAAGGTTCGCTACGTCGGTGAGGAATTCATTTTCGAACTCCGGTAGATAATAATCCGCCGTTGTGGTGAATGGGATGAACAAAAGTAGTGTCGGTTTTGATGCTTCAAGTTCTCCAGACGTGCGATAGCCCACTTGGATTCCTCCCAGGTGAGGGACATTCAATGTCTTTGTTGGATACATTCTCGCGAGACGACCGTCGCGTTAAAAAATGGTGCCTGAATGGTTTATCGAGGCTTGCAGGTAGAATTTGCGCGACGTATCTTAGTCATATGCCTGCACCTTGAATGAGCAATAATTCAATAATTCCGAAAAAAAGGTCACCAGGTGGCAGGAGGATATTGGTCTGGAGAGTGACACCCATAGTACCTTGAATGGAGCGATCCGTCCCTATCTCCCCGATCCGCCTTCCCCGCCGGGTTCACAGCTCAACTTTCCACGTTTTTATAGTGCAGGCAAATTGCAGATCTTCAAGGTCGTAATTAACTATTTTTATTTTTTCTTTGTATCCTGCATCTAGCTACATTCAATTCCGACGGTCGATATAAAGCCGGCGATTGCCAAATCAGCACAGAGACGGACTGTAAACTCGGACGCAAAATAATAATAGCCATTCGTTCTTAATAGCGCAGAAATGGTGAGTTCTGTCTGGCCAAAAAATGACAAACGCTTTTCTAAGACATACAGGTATCTCAACGAAACATCCATGTCGGCATAGTAGGTGCTGGGATTGGCGGCCTTGCAGCAGCCATTGCCCTGAAACGAGCCGGTACGAATGTGACTGTACTAGAAGCAGCGAAAGAGTTGGGCGAGGTATGTCTCTCATCTGGTTTCCTCAATTCCATGCGCTGACATGACTGAGCGTAGATCGGCGCTGGAATCCAAATGACCCCGAACGTGTCCATACTTCTCCAGAGATGGGGTGTTGACACAGTCATTGGGAAGAATCTAGTGCAGTTTGAAGACCTGAACATGCGGCGCAAAGACGGAACCCTCGTCGGACACACCACAATCGCTACATTAGAAAAGAGCTTGGGTCGTCCATGGTGGGTAGTCCACCGCGCACACCTACACGAAGGTCTAGCGACAGTCGCGCGAAGCCTGGGCGTCAAAATCGTCATCGACTCCCAGGTCACGCGCATCGAATACCAAAGCTCAGACCAAGTCACCGTGGAGAATTACAAAAACGAGAAGTACACCTTTGACCTTGTGGTTGGTGCAGATGGCATCAACAGCGTCACCAGAAAAACCTTGTTCCCCAATGTCCACCCCGAGCCGCCTACGACCAACTGTGCGTACCGAGCTCTGGTGCCCTATGAAAGAATTCGACAGGACCCGATAGCCAGAGAATTGATCGAGAAGAAAACCATGGAAGTCTGGATGGCCGACCAAGCGTACATCATTACTTACCCCATTAGCGACGCGACCCTCTTCAACCTCGTTCTGTCTCACCACCGCCCAGAGAAATTACGGGCTACTGAGGCTAATGTTCCAATTGAGGAGCTATGGAAGGAGTACAAGGATTTCGATCCAAGAATCCGACGTATTGTAAACATGGTTGAGAGCACTGTGTGTATTATCCCTTAATTTTCTTGCTTGGTTATATGTACTAACGTACGCCAGTCCCGATGGCCTCTGATGGTTACTGCTCTTGAGTCATGGTCATCACCACGAAAGAACGTAGTTCTCATGGGCGACGCCGCGCACTCGATGGTCAATCATATGGCTCAGGGAGCAGCCACCGCAATGGAAGACGGGGCTTTCCTTGCACGGTGCATCGGCAAGGTCGTTGAGGGCAGAATGCGAATCGACGAGGCTATAAAAATTTACGAGGCAGAGCGCATGCCAAAGGCATCGATGAAACAACAAGTCTCGTTCCTCAACGGCGCAATTTGGCATCTTCCGGATGGCTCTGAACAACAGGCTCGAGATGCCGCAATGGCACCTGAGCTTGAAGGGAAGTATTATGTTCGCAGTAGCAATCTTTATGGAGATCCACAAACGGTTTTGGACGTCTACGGATATGACTGTGAAAACCATGCTGAAGTTGCCCTCGCTAAGTATCTCAATGGAGGTAGAGAACCTGCTCATCCTGAGACTGGTATAACCGCGACTCTGAGAGAGAAGTATGTTGGCTGGTTTGCCGGTGGACAGGAGCAGCTACAACTAAATGCGAGATTGTGATATGGAAGTTTTAGATTAGGTATAGGTAGATAGCAAAATATATATAGTTCGGAAGTGCGATGCTTTCTCAGTATTAATTTTATAATTTTTGATGTAGATTTTTAGTCTTGCCGCAGCTCAACCTAATCTGCATGACAGTTATATCCTAAAAGTGCATTTAAGATGCAATTAGCAGTCGTAGTCACTGGCGCATCGTTTGTTGTTAGGGCTTTGGCGAAGAACCCTTGCTGCCCCACCACCAGGGCGGTTGGCCAATAAGGGCGGTTCCCCGCCAAATTGTCACGTGCAAATATCGGATTCTTTCTTTCTTGCCTGCTTGTAAATGCTCAATAATGATCAACGCAGCCTCCAATGCCCTGCGAGGCTTTTGCCACAAACATCAGACCGAATTCCTGGGTCGCCGAGTGGAGCTTACCAGCAGGCGCGGATGGCGCGGATGGCGGATATCACTATTTCTTACGCGGCAAAACTATGTCTCTCCACCAACTCCATACTCTCTCCCCCTGAAGACGTCCAAAACTCAGGATGATAATTAAACGCCATGTATCCTCAAGGCAACAGCTCTGGACTCCATAGACCATCCCGTCGACCGCCCGTCGACCGTCACTCCGTCCCCTGGGCGGCTTGAGGGCTCTGGGTGTACGCCCCGGAGTCTTCCCCACGATCAAAATCCGGGGTCTGATCGTGTTTGCAGACATTATTAGGTACGTATATACCTTGGATTTCCCCTGTTCATATCGCAAGTAACTCCTAGTCTGTCTAGACACTCGACAGCGACTTTAACACTTTCTTCTTCTATCTCTAGGGAAACATACACAATTTTATCTTTGCAAAATGGGTGGCCCTGTTGGTGCTACGCTTGATTCTCAACCCGAAGCCAAGTTCAAATCAATTCCAAACAACACTCACAAGTTATGGTGGTGTGATCCTGGCCTGCGAAAGAACATGCTGCATTGCATCGGATTGTGTGGAACGCTTTTCTGTAACGGCTGTTAGTCTGATCCCATATTGAATGATAACGTCTAGTTAATGCTGACCTTGCATCAGATGACGGCAGCTTGTTCAACGGTCTCCAAAGCATTGATGCATGGCTGGAGTATTTCGATCACCCGACTAGCAACATATTGGGCTTGATGAATTGTGCTGGTTTTCTGCCAGGTCTATTCGTTTTCTGGATTGCAGATTGGTTTGGCTTCTATTATGGCCGACGTTACACTGTCTGGATTGGATCTGTCTTTGCCGTGAGTCATCTAACCCTAAGATGCAAAATTCTAGCCTAACAATGATTGTTGCAGATATGCGGTGCGCTCGTCATTTCTTTCGCCACTAGCCGGGGTATGTTCATTGCTGGTCGAGCTGTGTTGGGAATCGGTGTTCAAGGGACTTTGGTTATGTCTCCCTGTCTGCTTCAGGAGATTGCCCATCCTCGCCATCGAGCCAAGATCGGATCGCTTTGTTAGTGTTAACTTCCTTCCTGCTATTGAAAGCAACTCGCAGTTGACATTCTATAGATATGACCATCTACTACATGGCTGCCGTTATCTCGGCATGTGTCTGCAGAGGCACCATCAGCTTGTCCGGTAACAAAGCATGGAGAATCCCTTGTTTCCTGCAAGTGATCGGTCCAGCGTTCGTCATTCATTCCACCATCACATGTCCAGAATCGCCCAGAGTAAGACAAGTATACCATATCATAATATGCACAGTTTGCCTTTCTGACTTTACTTACAATGGCTTGCAAAGAAAGGAAAAAAGCAAGAAGCCCGTGACGTTCTTGTAAAATAATACCACGCAAACGGTAGGGAGGATGATCCCCTAGTCGAATTCGAATATCGCGAGACCCTCGAAGCACTCAGTCACGAAGAAGCGGATGTGCCAATCAGATATACCGACTATTTGAAAGGCTCCGGTAATCGCCGCAGGTTACTCATTGTCGCTGCGGTTTCTCTTGGAACCAACTGGGTTGGAAACGGTATCATCGGTTACTATTCACCCCCAACTTTGTCGTCACTGGGCATCACGTCCACGGACAAGCAGTTGGATATGCAAATTGGCCTTCAAGTGTGGAACTGTAAGTAAACTAACCCTAAAACAGTGTGATGAGAGACTAATAGTCCGATCAAACAGTCGTATTAGCTTCAGCCGCTCCTTTGGCCGTCGACAGAGCTGGCCGTCGTCCACTCTGGCTTGTATCCACCGTCGGCATGCTTATCTCCTACTGTATCGTTATGGCGCTGTCAGCCAGCTACGATAAAGATGGAAACAAGGCAACCGGAACTGCAGTCATTCCATTCTTCTTCATTTTCTACGGGTTTTACGACATTGCTTGGACGCCATTATCCTACTCGTAAGTGCAACACATATTAAAATCTTCACCGATATCTAATCGTGACTCGTCACAGGTATCCCGTCGAAATCTTGACGTTCTCGCTCAGAACCAAGGGACAAGCCATCTTCGTGTTCATGCAGACATTGGGCATGTCACTCAATCTCTGGGTCAATCCAGTGGCACTGGATGCTATTGGGTGGAAATAGTGAGTATCATTGCTTCAAAACTGCCAATAATGGTTAAAGAGTAACATTCGTTTGCTCGCCAGTTATTCAGTCTACGTTGCCGTCCTTGCCGGTTTGGTGGTTTTGATATACTTTACATTCCCCGAAACCAAAAATCTTACAATTGAAGAAATCGCTATTGTCTTTGACGGGGATCGGGCAATGAGGATTGTCGAGGCCTCGCACGGAGAGCAGGGTATCAAAGACAGTGATGAGAAGGATTTTGGTGACGCGGAACACATTGCCGTCAGCGATTGATTGACAGTCAGGTCAAGGTCAAGCACATATGAGGACCTCATATTCTCTCAGGATTTCAACATGAACGTTCGTCAACTATGTGACTTGTTGAGTTCGGTGTTGAGTTCGGTGTAGATTGCAAATTCGCCTGATCTAGGATTTGGATGCATCTATTTTAGGGTTATGTATATGGCTGTGTAGTGATTTTGAACCATTCGTGATAGGTAGTGCGGGGAGTGGAATCAAGTCAATTCAATGCCATTCTATACCAGTCTAGATGAATCATTCTCTTAAAAACGTAACAGTTACGCGAAGCAAAAAGAAGGAGAAAAAGAAAAAGAAAAAGAAAAAGAAAAAGAAAAAGAAAAAGAAAAACCCATAGCCAAATTTCATATACCAGTTATTTTGCATCATACATCATCAGCAAGATCGTAGAACTCCACCTCGGCGATCATCGTCCTGGCAGGGATCGTAACACAGATAGGGAATCCACCATAATCAGGATCATCACTCGGCATCATAGCAAACTTTCCACTCCTCGTTTCATCTCCATTCAGGACCCGCAAGGTTTTGAGTTCACCCGTCTCTTTATTGGCCACGTACTTCTCTTCGAAGCGGAGAATGCCTGTGAAAGTACTCTTAGGGGAAACGCTACGTGCGCGGACCTGGAACCCCCATCCGATGAGCAAGAACTTGCCACCACCACGGTGAATGACCATTCCCGATGCTGCGCTGCGCTTGCCAAACACGAAGCAGGGCTCGATGGTAATTTCAAAGCCAGGCCAGTGATTCACGACAATGGGTTTAACAGGATCAGAGCCTGTGTCTGGCAGCTCGTCATAGAAGAAGCCAACAGATGCAGTGAGTGATGTTCTTTGGGCCTCTAGAACGATCTGGGACACGGAGTCAAGTAACTTATAGTGTCTTGTAAAGGCGCATGTTTCCGGCTCCAAGGTGTCAACACCAAAGGGTGATGTTCCAAGGGCTTGGTAGGAGCCGAATGCGGCCCAAACGCGTCGAGCACCGTACTCATCTCGTCGCTGTTCGGGGATGAAGAGTGGTTGATTACGGTGACGGTACTTATTGCACGAGCTTGTGTACTCGTTCAAGTAAACATCAGGCGCAATAAAATCAAGAGACGGCGCAAACCTTTGCCACACATCGAGAACATTAGTGGTACCTCCTCCAGAAGGATAATCGCCTGGGTGGCCTCCTCCGCCAACAACAACAGGGAAGGACTCGTCGCGATCATCGCCGACATAGTTCTGCCAGACATTGGTGTATAGTGGAATTGGGTATTCCTTCTTGCCCGCTTCGGCTACGCGATTGAGATAGAGGGAGTAGTGGTAAGCCATAAAAAGCTCGTCGGTATGCGGGTCTTTGCCAAAGACTTCTTCCCACGAGCCGCTGGTTGCCTTTTTGGCTTGAAATCCCTTTAACTTTTCTTTCAGGTCAATGTGAAGGTTGTTCCAGTCATTGTAGAAGAAGTTGAGTAGTTCTTGTGGCACCTGCTCGGCGAATCGCTTCTCTGCTGCTGCAGACCCGTCACGAGAGTCACCTAGCAAGCCAGTCTCATTCTCAACTTGCACCATGATAACGGTGGAATGTTCGCCATCAACCTCTTTGAGATGCCTCAGCAGGGTCGCAAAGGCCTTTGCATCGGCTTTGGATGCCTCGTCATGGAAGATTGACACGACATCGGCTGTCTCAAGGATGCCGCCTGCCTTGCGTAGCTTGGCTCGGGGGAAACGTTTCACGTCAGTCTTGACCCATGCTGGAGCGTAGGTCGAGATGCCTATTTCGTTCCCAGTTAGACAACAAGCGATAATATGCTGTTTCAATACTCACCATTCTTGAATGAGCCAAACCACAAAAGTACCAAATGTAACCTGTGCTGCCTAGCACCTAGAATGACTTTGTCCAATTCGTCGAACTTGAATTGGCCCTCTACGGGCTCGATATCTTCCCAGGTAACACATCCAAGAAGGGTGTTGTAATTTGTATCTGCCATTTTTTGCCAGACTGTATTCATATAGTCGGCGGAGGTGAGCGAGGAGTTTTGAAGCTCCCCGCCCAAGATGAGAAAAGGCTTTCCATTGACATACAGCTGTTTGCCAGTGGCGGTATCGCGCAGATGGGGGTGATTTGGTGCAGAAGACATGGTGACGGTTTCCTTGACTCAAAGGACCTCGGAGTATAGGAGGAAGAAAATCAATTGCTCAATTTCAAACGGAAAAGCCCAAGAAACGGGGGGTACTTATGTCTTGTCACTCCATCAGCTGACGATGCACGTCTTATGTCCGACACATCCATTCTGCAGGTGATGGTGGAGAACTCCACGCATCTTTTGAGCGATTTTTCGTTTTTCCTTGTTAACCATGTAGCCCACAAGGATGATGAGAGGCAATCCGGCTTTGGCAGGAGCTCATTGGGCGTTATCCCGGAGCGATCACCCACAGGCGCATAACCGACTATTAACCGAGAAAGCTGTGGAGATCAATCTGGGGTACAGCGTTAGGCTTGAGCGCCGGCTTTGGCGCAATATTATTGGCTCATACGCCGGTCTCAACGTTTTTTGCATCCACAAAACTTTCCAATTGGATTCAAGCATCCACGCGTACTCCGGATTCTTGTGGCCTGATCGATCTCCTTCTGTATAGCGAAGTTGTGTATAAAAGGACGTTCAATCCTCAGCTTACCTATGGATGGAAAAGGCAGAAAGCACCTCGTTTCTTCCTTGCGCACGATTCTCCAAGGATGGATGATATGGATACCAAGATAGAAGCACAGCACAATGAACACCAACTCCAGGGGTCTTCCCCGGATATTCCCCATGTTGTTTGGTACAAGCACAAGGGCCTGCGGAAGCTCTATATTATGATGCCCATCCTGTTTCTAAGTGAGGACTTCCCAGTGTATCATCGGAAGCACACGCATGCTAATGACACCGATTGAAGGCGCGACAATCAACGGCTACGATGGCTCTCTTCTTAACGGATTGCAAACGATGACACCTTGGGAAGATTGTGAGTGAAAGGAACTATAACTAGTACACTCACGCAAAATGCTTACACTAGAAAAAAAGACTTCGGAAATCCTACGGGTGGGAGGTTAGGCCTGTTTACGGCAATACAGAACATCGGTGGCATTTGCGCGCTATTTCTATGCGAGTATTCGGAAACTTCCTGGTTTGAAAACTCAAGCTGACGGATATCAGCGTCCTACGCTGCTGACTTGCTGGGACGCCGAATGGGTGTCACAATCGGTCTGCTGGTTCTCTTCGTGGGGACTATTATACAGGTCGTTCCATCCGTTAACTCGAGCATGTTTATCGCCGGTAGATTCCTCGTCGGTCTCGGGTTGGTACATCCATTTCTCTTTACTTTCAGGTATTTGCTTAGATTCTCACGCTCGACTCCAGCTCGAACATCGCACAAGGCTCTGCGCCCCTTTTGATCACCGAGCTCGCCTACCCCCAGCACCGAGGTACATTGACAACCATGTATAATACACTGTGGTACGTCGGCGCCATCGTTGCTGCGTGGACGGTTTTTGGGACCCTCAAATACACATCCGACGCCTCGTGGAGGATTCCTGTCGGCATGCAAGCTGCAATGCCGCTTATGCAATTTGTGGGGATTTGGTTCTTGCCTGAGAGTCCGAGGTGGCTTTGCGCAAAGGATCGTTCCGATGAAGCTTTGGCGATTCTGAAAAAGGTAAACACTACGCCCGACTAAATTTTAATAGAAAGTCCATACTGACTTATCCAGTACCACGGACACGGCCCCGTTTCCGAACCTTTCATTGAATGGGAGTTTAATGAGATCCAAGAAACCATCAGACAGGAAAAACAGCACTCCTCCGACGGATGGCAGGTGTTGATTCAGACAAAAGGGAACCGGAAGAGGCTTCTCTTAATCGCCCTTGTGGCCTTTTTCTCTCAATGCTCCGGAAATGGACTCGTGTCATACTACATTCATGACATTCTGAACTCCGTCGGTATCACGTCAGCCAACGATCAGTCGATAATCAATGGCGGTTTGCAGATATGGTCGTTCCTTGTTGCCTTGGGGTTTTCGTCTTTTCTGGTTGATAAATGGGGTCGACGGACGCTTTTTATGATTGCTGCCGTGGGCATGCTGGTGTCTTTTAGTATTTGGACAGGGTAAGCTCCCATGCAACAAGTCACTGCAAGAAGAAAGAAACACTGACAGCTCACACAGTTGTTCCGCCGTTTACGCTAAAACTGGAAACTCGTCCGCAGGCAGCGCCGTAATCGCCATGATCTTTCTCTTCTATGGCGCCGCTGGCTTTGCATGGCCGGGACTCACTGTAGCATACTGCGCGGAAATTCTCCCCTTCAAAATCCGAGCCAAGGGGATAGCAATATCGTTTGCTCTGACGGCGGCCTCGTCGGTTTTCAACCAGTATGTTAATCCAATTGGTCTGGCGCATTTAGCGTGGCGATATTATTTCGTGTATATCGCTATCCTGGTTATTGAGTGTCTTTGTATTTGGTTTTTGTTTGTTGAAACGAAGGGGCCGACGTTGGAGGAAATTGCAGTGTTGTTCGATGGGGAAGATGATGATGATGCACATGTCGACAAATCTTCCACTAAGGAAGAAGTCCAAGCATGAGAGAAGTGACCATTCATCTGTCTTGAGGTCGAAGAATAGAAAGCGTATCATTGGCGACTTTCCTACGCTCTGACTGCGGAGAGGACGCCGAAGAGGATTCTTCAATAGGGAGAGCGTGTTGAAGCAGGAATTTCACAACCCATTTGTCGACTGTGTATATCTTTTCCATAGCCCTCATGCAAGCTTTCTGGAAAACAAAGAGTCTTTCAATCTAGCCTGTCTTTTAGCAATGACATGTAACAAGAGAGTAGGAGTATGACTGACCATCATATCAACAACCGGCCAATACTGTTTCAATTTCAACATAATCGCAAAATTGCCGCACAGCCTCAATCTCGTATCGGACAGCTCCTGGTGCTCCCCAAAGAGGAGATTGTGAATCAACGCCGCAGACGAGACGACTGTCATGTGTGCCACAATAACGTACACGGTTTCGCATTCTTCGGTCTCGTGAGACAGTTTCAGTATGTCACTAAATAGTACCGCATGGTGTTTGCAGCGATTAGAGTATACATTTTTGGTGGATGATTCTTTGAGTTGGGGGTCCAGATAAGGAAAGTATAGCAACGTTGCATAATGGTGATAGCCCAAATGAAGGGCGGCAAATGCGCGTCCAAGCCCTTGAGATGCGTGAGTCTTTAGGTTGTCGATGGTAAAATGGAGTTGCAAGGGCAGGTTCTCGATGAATGTCTCTAGTTCAGAGGCAAGATTGTGAGTTATCTGTTCTGCTTGCGTGTCGTTCAGCGCACCGTCGGCTAGACGTTGGTGTAGGTTCTGGATATGGCCAAAGGTTCTTGCAAGTATGACCATGTACCCCCATAGACCACATTTTTCGGTTGAATTGATCTCTCGGTGGGGGTCGTTCGGCTTTAAGTGCCAAAATTCAAGCTCCTGTATGGGCAGAGAATGGAAATTGTCATCGCTTAATTGCTGAGGCACAGCCAACCCAGCAGAGGACCATCGGTCAATCATATAGAGCGTCCACCATGTACGGTTTTTTATTTCTCTTGCGACTGCGCCATCATTATTGTTGGGTGCGGGGAGGTGCAGTATCTGAGCAAGTCGAAATGAGATTCCTAGCCAATCGTGAGCATATTCCAGCAAAGGGGCCTGCCCAATCATACCGAAAAACAACGACTCCAGCTCTGGCTCCCCTTCTACTCCACAGACATTTCCTACAAGCACACCGGCTTGGACATTTTCAATACTGATGTCTAAAAGACCCATCTTGAACGAGTCCTTGGCACACGCCGAAAACTCGCTTGTTCGCTGTCTCACGGAAAGATCATTTGAAAATCTTTCGGATACGTCAGCTCGGTCCGTCAAAAATTCTAGATGTATCGTCGATAGAGTCCTACCGTGCAGCTAGTGACATGATACTATAAAGGATGGCCTTGGGTAGTATGTCCTCACGCACCTGTGCCCTCAACGTAGGCGGGTGGAAGAGAGTGTGCGGCTTGTCGTGGATCAAACGTAGATACAGGTCTACCAGATGTTCGCGTGTTTCGACATCAACGAAAGGAAAAGATGAGAAAGCAGACGAATCCGGAGCGATGGATCTGGGGGTATTGGTATCTTGAGCCTTTGCGAGTGAGCAGGACTGGTTCCGCTCAACGCATTGATGGCAGCTTCGAGCAGTCGTGCCTGCTGTGCATTTTCGCTTTGCCGCCCTGCATTCTTTACAAGACTTTGCAACCCTCATGCCGATGATGATAAGCGTTGGAACGCAAGAGCTGAGAATCCGGCAGTTATATTTTTTGTTGGGGAAGCTGTGTGTTTTCTGCGGGGGCGTCTGGCCTATCTTATCTACGAGCGCTGCGGGGTACATACGCTACCACTGCCTATCTCCAACACCCGGCGTGGCATCTCTCGCAGTTTTTATCCTTGTCGTTGGATGGCAATATGGATACCGACCACGAGGTCAGAAATATTCCGGGAAAAGGAGGGACCAGCCTAACATCCGAGAACACTGATGACACTAGGAATACCATCAAGGGAAGGAAAACCAAACACATAAGCAGAGCATGCAATCCTTGTCGTCGGAAGTATGCGTCTCGTCCAATTGTAGATGTATGAAACATACTAAAAAATGGGAACAGGAAAAGCCGATGCAACGGCGAGCGACCTATATGCTGTAAGTTTATTGCCACAAGTCCAGATGTATGCCACTTGGTAACAATACATAGCTCTCTGCGCGATAAACAACAATGATTGCACATATGACACTACGCAGGACAAAAGAAGGCCAATATCCAAAGCTTATGTCACTGAGCTTGAGAACCGTGTTGCTTGGTTAGAGAGCATCCTAGAGGGCCGAGGCGGAGGTGAAGGGGTAGGCGAAACCGAAGAGGATATAGAGGCGAGAACCGTGACCAATGCTGGGAACTCGTCACTCGACCGCCTGCTCATGAGGCCTAATGCGTCCCAGGAGCGGATAGAGCGACTTCAGGTATGTCTCCCTGCTTTGTCTTCAGCGACATCTGTTTCACTTCCGGATATTATAGCTCAACAGCGGTGATGATTAGATTGACAGTGCCACTGGCGAAGTCCACGAGTACGGACCAACGTCAGTTTTCAAACACTTTCCGGCAGGTCATGTCTCATCAAGTATTGCTTTCCAAGACAACATTGCTGCTACCCCATCCGGGAATGTCGCCAGCCCGTGGTTAGTAGACGGGTTTGACGAAGCAGCACATCAAAAGACTCTCCATAATTTCTTCATCTTCTTCAACCCCTGGTGCTGGTGGGTCGACGAGGAAAAGTTTCGAAGTGAACTCGCCGAAAGGGACACAGCTACTGATAGACGCACGTCTTATTACAGCCCGCTTCTGCACTTCGCCATGCTCGCCATCGGCGTCATGTATCTAGAAAACAAGTCCTATGATGATAGAGCACGCCTTTCTGACTCTTTTGCGAGAAATGCCGTTTCGTATATGGAAGATGAGGTTGAGACTGCCAAGCCGAGTTCCGTGATTGGGACGATGCTTCTCGGATCGCACCATGTAGGGCGCGCGAGACAGAGTCTGGGTTGGATATATACAGGGGTTGGTCTAAGACTCACTCGAATACGTAAGTAGTGCTGTCAAGCAAACAGAAGATTGAATGTTGACTGTAACAGTTGGCCTTGGTGTCGATACCTCCTCGTGGGTTGAAATGAACGCCATCAGCGCACAGGATAAGCAGACCAGTGACAGAGTCTGGCACACTGCCTATATCCAAGATAAACTGTGGTCGACGTATGTTGGCCGGGCACCGGCTCCCAATTTGGCACATTGGCGTATGCCGTATCCGGCCACGGACGGGGAGGAAGATGCGAGGCTATGGTCTATTAGTCCTAATCAGCCTCAAAGGTCCTGGGTAGCGTCGACATTCACGTGGACTTGCAAGCTATCGAGAATTATCGAGCTTATATTAATTAACATGTGAGTGATCCTCTCGCATCAGACATATTGTGAGACCTAATTGTCGCGGAAGTTACTCTACCCGGAGGGAGCCCTACTCGGAAAAGTCCAAAAGCATCAAATCCGAACTCAGGTAAGTGGCATCTAGCTAATCAGCGAGGTGCCATGTTGACGTCTTATTTGCAGTAGTTTGCTAGAAAAGTGGCGAGTGGAACTCCCCGAGCAACTTCAAGCCAGTCCCGTCATACCTCAGAGCCGACATATGTTGCCTCATGTTCTAGTAATGAATATTATGTTTCATTTTGCGGTTATATTGTTAAGCCGACCTACGTATTGCGATACGTCAAGGTCTACAAGGGAAATGTCGCAGGAGATGAGAGCAACTATTACAGCTGC
Source organism: Talaromyces albobiverticillius (assembly GCA_023721895.2). NCBI lineage: Eukaryota > Fungi > Ascomycota > Eurotiomycetes > Eurotiales > Trichocomaceae > Talaromyces > Talaromyces albobiverticillius. Next base: position 6,255,500 of record JAMBUR020000001.1, on the reverse strand, counting down.
TGCGAGAGAGCAGTGCCATGAAGCTGCGTAGGTTGTTCTTTTGCCGAGTATGTTGGATTACTGATTAATTGGAGATTACAGAGCGGCCGTCGTGCGTCTCGCCGAGGTAAGTGAACGCCCATCATCTCTAACTTTTTATACTATTCTATGCTAAAAACCGAGAAATTTAGATATTCGATACGACTTTCGGCCTCCGACACGCCCCCATCTCAATGACTCAATTCATATTCACCGCGGGTACAATACACCTGCTAGGCGCCGCCAACGACAGATATATCGACGAGGCAAACACAGCCTTGGTCAGGAGATGTGTTGACATGTTGTACTCGGTGGGTCAGGCATGGAAATGCGCCATGCAGAGCGGGAACGTGTTGCAGCGACTGTTGCGGGAATGGCATCCTAAATTTGGGAGAGATGATGGTGCAGATAAGTCAAATATCAATGCAGACTCGACGTCCTCACAGACGTCTGCATTCGTCGATATCCAAATGCAGGATCGCGATTTGGAAACTCACCTGGAAAGTTATGTCTACGCGGTTAGTGATCTCCCTTCTAAATCCCTGCCTTTGGTTGCATTAAGATACTTATTCCTTTTACAGCAAGCCTCCCAACCCGCCATGCCTCTAGATATGGACAAAGGCGACATCTCATGGCTCTCACAGCCCTCTGCATTGGCCGATAACTATTACTCGTCCACTCCAACTCCCACCCAGGAACAGTCGTTACTCGGGATGCTAATGGGATACAGCGGCACGGCGCCGGGGGCATGGTCTCAACGTTTGTTCAGCGAGGACGGTTCTGCATCCAGTCTGTGGCCTTGATCATATGACAAATATTCACTCTATCTATACGTCCCAGTGGCTATAAGACTGCATAAGGGATCCAATAGGGAACCCCTGTGTAATATGGAGCAAGCGCTATGACTACGTGCTATATTTCATAAAGTTTTTCATTACACAGTACTAACGTCGATTGTGCAAAGGATTTATTAGTGATATCTATGTAAATGATACATGCGTATATCCGACACATTTGGTTTCAAATCTTGAATTCAGTGGGCTAAAAAGAGACTAGTATCATATAACATCTAGTATTAAGCCTTGGAAAAAGTCTGGAGTCCGGACTGTGTCAATTGCCACGCCATGTCATCATTTTAAGCATGTGACTATAGCAAGCATATAATATATGTTGTCAACCTTTAAGAAGTGCAACCAGCGTACCGCTGCGCGGCGGCACGGCTGGTAGTTTGTGTTACAGACTGGTCAACTAGTCAAGGGATGGTCCAATTGCAAAGAGCTGGCGGTAATGATTGGATGGCGCTTGCTGTATGGTGGTGGAAACTGACAAGGTACATACATGCTGGAGGCTCTATTTATTTTATTGTAGGATATGCGATGAGCATGGATATTCGGGGTTGACCTATCAGGGACGGGCATGTCCCGACGAATATAGTGATATTATAGTACTAATGCAAGCCTAACCCGGGCGGAAAAACGTGATTGGATCGTTCATACGGTATGTTGGTTTTGGCCCTGATTTGGAAAAAACGCTTTGACGACCAAGGACACTGTACGAAACAATCAAGCGAATACTAAATATCGAAGGGCCTGAACTTCGGCTTGTGGTTAAAGTCGCTCCGATTTCAATTCTCTCTGCTGTTTCTTTGTTCATTCCACCATTATAACTGCAATGGGAAACCATCGCGACAAACCAAGGAACTTCCCATCATGAACGAACTTCCCACCGTGAACGAGTGTCGCCCTAAATCACCTATCCAGCCTGGCCTTGAAGTTGTAAAACCCCCAAGTCTGATTGTTGTGCCCAAAAGCCATTCTCGTTACCAAGGTCCAGTGTACGTGGACAATGGAAGTGATGCGCCAATACCAACCAGCACGGAACCACGGAACAGAATCTGCGGCCTACGCGCTGTTTACTTCTGGCTGGTATTAGCCTGTTGCATTCTTGTGACAGCAGCTGCAGTTGGTGGAGGGGTTGGAGGATCATTGGCAAAGAAAGGAAACGGTGATGTGAAGAGTGAAGCCAGGTATGTATTTTTTTTTAATTTGTTAGTTGAACTTGTTTTTCTCTCGGCGTAAGCTTACATGCGCATATTCGAATGTTAGTTCAGCTTCTTCTTTATCTGTTTCCACAACACAATTCACCTCGATGACACCCTCTACCTCGACAGCACAACCAACTACCACATCTGCAGCGAACACCACAGATTGCTCTTCCCTAAATGGAACAACATACACATCAGGTGGATACAGCTTCCTCCAGCTGTGCAACCAAGGCCTATGTGCCAGCACTAGCTGCGACCACTCGACGATGGACACCGAAGATCTGTACACAAGTTCAATACAGGATTGTATAGAGCAATGCCTATCATACAATTCTGCTAACAATACAGTTATTTGTGAAGGCGTCACATGGGATATCTACGCAGAAGACGAGTCGGACCATGACGAGAGGTGTTTCTTGAAGAATGATACGAGCTCGACAACCGCAGCTGGGGCGGGGTGGACACTTGTCAGTGCACTCATGATTGACAATAGCTAGCTCATGAATGTGATTTGAGAAATTAGCACTGTTAGATGAGATCTATCTAAAGTTTCCTACCAACTAGGGCTATAGTTGTCACGGTCGGCCTTTAGCGTTCCGGTTCTGCGTGGCCGACTCGGTCTGGTCAGGTGGGGTGAGACGTTTTCATCGTTTTCATCGTTTTCATCGCAGGAGGATGAAACAAGCCAATTCGATGGAGAAAAAGGGCACTGCAGTTTCACTCCACGAGAGGCAGGGATTCCTACACTAAGGAAGTTATATACTTAATACGATGGCACAGAAACATGGTTCCAATTATACAAAGAGCAAATTCAAGCCGAGTCTTGAAGCTGAAACTCAATTAGGCAGTATATTATTTCAAAGTAGTTCAAGCCCAACCCCCTACCTACCTACCTATTGCCCATGCTGTAACCATTCACCAAAATACTTCTAATTAGGTAACTCGCGACAGAAGAGAATTATAAGTGTCCCGTCGTATTTCCCTCCCTCAATCCCCAGAACTGATATCTACGATCATTGTCTGCGAAAAGGAATTATTTTCTATAATATTGGATTCGGTGCGACTTGGTCTTAATTAGATTTTATATATACTGAAGAGGCTCTTCGCGTAATAGTAAGAAAGTAACTACTTAAGGTAACCCATATATCATCAATCACTTGGGATACCTACCTACTAGACCTGATGATGAAAGTTGTGCCTAGACGATAGATTCACATAATTCTTCCTTCATATCTTGACGAAATGCCATTTTCATATCATGCGCTCCTCGTAATTGATCTAATTCCCTGCTTCCAGTGTGTAAACTTGACGATATATATATGGGATATATCAAAGCTCCGTGCCCTGGAACTACCTACTGTGCCAGACAGACCTGGGCAGGTTTTCTCCACTACTCAAGTGTATACAAATGGTACAGGTCTATACACTGATTATTTATTAGCTCGATTGGAGGATATTGCATTCCACTTTGCTTGGGAGATTCAAGCTTTTCCAGGTGAGAGCCGCAGAGCTATGCTGCGCCGCACTAATTAATTAAGTGGCGGCTCTAGAACTGCATGCAATTATTCCATATTGTTTCTTGGTGAAATGTGACGACCCAATTATATCTCACTATCTATATGAGACCCTTGAGGCTGTAACCCTGTGGCTAACCGCTTCCAGGCTAACGTGAACGGCGAAAGAAATAATATAAAAGCTTGTCCAATCGGAGCTATGACTGCGTATATTTAACGCACAATTCTCACTGCTCTATTGTGGCTTAGCTTGGATTCCAAGAAAGCAGACTCAGGGGCTTAACCCCGCGGTTGCAAAATAGCCTATATACAGGGTCCAACACACCTGGGGAAGTCGGATCATCTCAAAATTGTACTCTTTCAAAGCTCATATGGATGCTTCGGATATTTCGAGACTCTGATCTGCAAACATGATGCCCCCGGTTCCATCCTTCATTGCCATGGCACTTGCCGGCATCGCCTGCATCCCTTCAGCCGCCTCTGGGACAAGTACTACTCTCACCTCAACTGCACCTTCTCCTATCTCTACACCCTCCGGTATAGAGGTAGATGTCATCTTTCCCATTCAAAACGCAACATATAACGATACTGAATCGCTTCCCGTCGTATTTGCCCTGCAGAACCTAACAGCTGCCTCTGCGTACGGTCCCTTCTGGTTCAATTGGGGCATCGTACCTTACTTTGGGGGTTCCAACGTCTACGCCGACACGCATATTAACGCCTATTGGGAGACTCGCTTCACCACTGCCAATACCACCACCCAACCCTATATTGTTGTCAACCAAACAGATGTACAGGAGTGGCAATTTGGGGTAGCCATCGAGGGCGAGCTCTACGGATTTGCGTTGGAGTGGGCGATACAGTGGGAAACGTGTGATTATCCACCTGTGAATGGAACCGTGATCTTTTATGTCGTTATTGGCAGTCCAGAACCGGATCTGGGGAGACTGGTAGGGACGTGTCCCCAGCTAGGCGGGTCGTTTCAGATCAGCAGCAACAACTCCTCCTGCCCGGCGGTGGTGAACAATACTGCTATTGGAAATCCCTGTGCGGTCGATTTGAATGAGACTACAGTGGCGAGTATCTCGAGTAGTGTGCAGAGCCTTATTACCGCATCAGCCGCAGCCGCATCCGCCGCCTCTGCTACTGCTTCTGATTCTGCTACCTCTACGTCTTCGCCCGCCGCCCACAATAGTGCTTTTGGTTGTAATGTTTCGTCGCCATATGTGTTCATCGTTACAGCACTCTGCACTCTCCTGCTGATGATATCTTTATAAATTGGAGGGCCCTATATTAATAAATCTGGGCGAATATGTCTGGTCTCCGCCAAGTAACGGTTTTTGTTTTTCCTGTCTTGATAACTATAGAAGTAGAGCACGGTGTTTTAAGCGTTATTTCCTGCTTCCGGTTCGTGAACATGATGGAATATATGAGATGTAGCAAAGTTTTAATTTTTTTTCCCCTTGCGGTGGAAAGCGTTCTTGATACTTGCTATCATACCCCGTCGCTTCTGCTGCGCTTCGGCTGTTTGAGCCCTAAACACGCATCCGACATCCGGCATCTGATACGAACATTCTGATTCGATATAATTCCCGACCACTCCATGTTTTACCAAAATAAGCATTGCGCTACTCCTCATCTACCGCTAATGTCTCGACCTAGTGCTGTTAGTTGGACTTAGCGATAGAATAGATAAGAGATGCGGAGTAAAAGGTCCGACGAAAAAACCGGATCCGCGAGTCAGGATACAGTGACCGGAATTTGAAAACCCGGTTATCACCAGTTTATTTTTTAGATAGTGAACTATATGATCAAGCCGGTAGAAATTGTAATCTTAAATTGTTGCAGCGAGCCGGTTTTCTCCCTTTTCTTTTTCTCGTTCCCTGTGACTCCAGAATTTCCCATTACTGGCTGAGCACGATATCGCCATGTCTACTCCTGCCGGCGATGAAGCCGATGCCCTATCCATGTGGCCTCCTGGCACTCTACGCCTCGAGGACATGCAAGCATCAGGTAAAATCATCCTGCAGCCTCATCCTACCGACGACCCCAACGACCCCTCAACTGGGCCCAATGGCGCAAATATGTGAATTTCGGGCTCGTCTGCTTCTACGTCGCCATGGTCTTTGAATTCATCGACGCCGCAACACCCACCTGGGGGCCCATGGAAACACAACTCGGCTTCAGCGCCGAAATTTTGAATGACAGCTACGCTGTTGGGTGCGCTGCGCTAGGTCTTGGTTCTTTGTTTCTCATTCCGTTTGCTCTCAAATTCGGGCGTCAGCCGATATACCTCATCAGCACCGTGGCGCAATTTGCGCTGAGTATCTGGTCGGCGAAGATGCAGACTGTTGCGGATTTGATGCTGATTAATATTTTGAGCTGTCTGTTTGGGAGTCTGTCCGAGGTAATTGTGCAGATGACCATAGCAGACGTCTTTTTTGTGCTCCAGCGTGGGAGGATGAATGCTATCTACGCTTGGATTGTGTTTTTGTCGAGCTATCTGGGATCGCTGATTGCTGGTTTTGTTACAAAAGGCCAGGGCTGGCGATGGGTTTGGTGGTGGAATGTCATTTTCTTTGGCATTGCTGTGTTCATTGTCGCGTTTGGATACGAAGAGACCAAATTTTGCCCTACTTGGAACCCTGTCAGCTACCGGAGACGGAAAACAACATCGCCACTGCGCATGAAACGGACATTACTGCAAGCAAAGTGCCTGGTGATATACAAATCACGCCTACTACGGACCAAGAAGCCCCCATCCCACCCGAAGATAAAGCTTTAGATAATGCTTACACTACCATCCGAATAAACCCTAACATCCCCGAAAAGACATACTGGCAGCGATTAGCAATAACCACCCCTTCATTGTCTTCCGGCGGAACTTCAGGCGCGTCTTTGCTACGCCATATCTACCAGCCACTAATCCTCCTCACAACCATCCCCGCCGTCGCCTTTGTCGCCCTCGTCTACGGAGTCATAATCGGCCTGCAGGCCGTCATGGCAACCATGCTCTCAACCTACCTCATCGAACCACCCTACAACTTCGATTCCGACCAAGTCGGTCTCATGAGCGTGCCCGTATGATCGGTGCCACCATCGGAGCCCTGCTTATCGGCCCCATGAGCGACTGGATGATTATCTATCTCTCGCGCCGCAAGAATGGGGTTTTCGAGCCTGATATGCGCTTATGGTGTATTGTCCCTTTTCTTCCACTTATTCCGGCTGGTACACTCCTGTTTGGCATTGGGCTCAATAATGGTCTCCCCTGGCCAGTTATTGCGGTGGGATTGGCGATTTATAATGCGGGAATTATCCCGATTAACAGCATTATCATTACTTACTTGACGGATTCGTCAGAGATGCAAGTCTGTCCATCCCAATATTTTTGAAGACAATACTAATGATCTGGCAGATTATCGGCGACGCCATGGTCGGTGTGACGGTTATACGGAATTCTTTCGGCACCGCATTTATTTTCGCTGTTACACCCTGGGTTGCAGAAATAGGGATCTAGTATGTGTTGATCACAATCCTGCTGATTGCATGTGCCATCTTGATGCTTTCTTTTGTCTTTATTCGATGGGGAAAGACGTTCCGAGCTCGGTATGCTTCGAGATATCAGTATTATGCACTCCGGCAGTATAAGGAGAGGTAGTGGACTGGAAAAGAATATTTCGATGATAGTTGTTATGTGTTGGACGCGGAGGTTATATAAAATTCGGCTGCAATCTAGTCATTACTTGCATTGTTAGGTAGGACTTGGGTCAAACCTCCAAATCCTTAAATAAGGTTTTCCTTAATTCCAGTCTCAAATATTATTGGGAGATCATATAGTTCGCGTTTTTAATTAATACCTTTTCTCGTTTAGGTCAAATGCCAGTCACCTTACACCGGGTCTTATATTATCACCCCGTTTGCCAGAATGCAAATTTCGGGCATTTACTTGAAATCTGTAAACTGGCCAGTTCAGATGACTTTCAATGCATCAAAATAAATATTGGAAGTTCAGATGGGTTCTACTCGATCACGTACCTAGTCACGTGGGTAAGCATTTAATTAATCCTCGCTAGAAGACCACACACAGATTGAATTTACCGAATAAAAAATACAGCAAAAATCATGTCTACATTCGCAATCAACGCAGAATTAGGAAACTGTGCACTTTGTGATAACTTATGCCGTGCAGGCGATATCATCCACGCTAGTGAGGCCCCTAGATTTTTTAAAAAAAAAAGAACGAAAAAAAAAGCCCCCATGTATATACAACTAACAACTGCAAAGTCATAGAAGAAAAACCCAATAAACTTTTAATTACGCCACCCATAAAATGCTCACCCAACCGTCCTATTAAACTAAACGCCACTTATGAGCATGATCCACAGCTAGAGACAACAATATGGCTGGGTCGGGCATGGGACTTTATAAAACGGAAACTAAAATGTCACTATGCAACATTTTGTTTTCATGATGAGGTGTGTTGGGCAATTCTTCTGCAAACGATAAACCAGCCACCGATTCGTGCTTGTTATGATATCACATTGGCAATGAACATGCGTCGTGACGGACGTGCGAGACGGCGCAGAGCCACACCTATACCCAGGGCGGAGCCTTCAGTGTTTTATAAACCCGAAACAATTGAGAGAGGATATCAAGTATATCTCTCTCAATTTGGGAGGCCGCGGCTTCATCACCTCTTCTCAACAATTTCCGAGCGGGATGATGATGATGATCGTGCGAACAACATTCTCCTTTCTGTCCGGCATCTGCCGTATGAGCTCCGGGTCCATATTTGGAGCTATCTAAGCAGTTCTGACCATATGGCGCGAGCTTTAATTATTCTCCTCCGAGTGGCTGATATCACCAACTTGGAAGACAGACATTCCCGAGACCCATCATCAAAGATCCATCTAGGAAACGACTTAGAATTATCTTCCTACAGCTTTCCCACTATTGAGGGCAGCTGGCTCCAGTGCATCCACGTCGAGCCTCTGGGTATTGCCACATGTCGTGGAAAAATCGTCATCCCTCTTCCAGGTATAAGTACCGTAGAGCTCATTAATAATGGCTCTGCGATAAGGTTTTATACCTCTGGAGACGACGACACGCCAACACAGTGGCTGGGCAAGGTGCCTGCACGGGCCGAGGATTGCTGGTATCGGTTTATCCATAATAACAAAGAACAAACCGGGTTGCTGTATCTCAAGGGTAAAGACCGAATTGAGAAGATTGGATTTAAAGACGAGAATAATATGGTTCCATCAAAAGAAGCCAATGCCAAAAAACAATTCGGCTCTGATTTTCAGTGGCAGCCACCCCTGTCAAGGTCCGAGGTCTATCCAGAGGAAAGTTACTTCGATCATGCAACCGTTGATATGTATGCTGCATCCGCTCAAAAGGGTAAAGATAGAAATACACAAGTTCGCCGTGTCCGATTTCACCGAGATGGGTATCGGTTGCACAAAATTACAATGTTTCTAGCCCATGGCATCTCAGGGATCGAGTGCGTTTTCCAGTGTCTTGCTACAGATCTGTACGAGACTGAATTCACTGGCCAACGAGCTGACAATTCAACGCATCTTCAACTGGGCCAAGGCGAGGTTATAACCCACGTCTGGGTTGCGCGCGAATTTCAGGGTTTCGCTTTCCTTCAGGAGGAATTTTATCCGGGACGAATGGGGCTATATGTGAGTATCTTCTCGATTTCAGATTCAATTCTATCTTAACTTTTTCCTTCAGTTGGGAACAAGTTTTGGGCGAGTCAAATCGTTCAACGATACCGAGTACAGGGACATTCACTGTCTCACCAGGCAGGGGCATACTCATGGTTTGGTGACTGGCACTTACTGGGATACTTTTTATAGTTATGGTGTTACTTTTTCTGGCCAGGAGCCACAGGTGTATCCGCGTATCCCAGATCCTGATCCGGATCCGGAAAAACTGTCGTGGAAGGAGGCTGCATAACAAGATCAAAAATTTGTAATATATTCAAATCCTCACAGCTTCGACCGAATAAAAGACTCAATCCCCTGCGGCTTCTCCTCTTTCAAATGCTCCACCACATCCAAAATCGTCCTCCCCTGCAGCACCACCCGTCGATCATTAACACCCAAATTCCCTTCCCGTCCCCATTTCCACTTGTTTCTCATCTCCATTTTTCTGTCCTCACTACTTCCCGGCGTATACGAACCCACAGCCTCACTTGTGACTAATTCCAACGCCTCACTAATAAACTGCCCTACAACTGGCAAAAACTTAAACCCATGCCCCGACCCGCCCGTCGCAACACTCAACCCTTTAATATCTGGATGATGGTCAATCAACCACCCGCCATCCGGCGTCATCGCATCCCAGCACATCTTCATATCGAAAAACGGCTTATTTGCGAGACTAGGTGCCCACCGACTCAACACCCAGCGAATACCCTTTTCGGCAATGGCGGGAATGCGGGCTTCGTCGGGGCCACCGACCAGATCCGAATTTGGGCGCGCAATGCCCGTGCCTGTCCCATCTTCTGGGGTAGGATGGTCGTGCGTAAACCCGACGATTCCCAGACCGAGTTTCATCAACCGAGTTTTCGGGTCCGGGGGGAAGAAGTATCCGAAATGATACATGTCGACGACCGGATGGTCCGCCCATGCTTTGAGTTCTTCGTCGGAGTCTAGTTTCCAGTGCGCTATTGCGAAGCCTGTGGGGTGGATTTGTGTATCGAGATCGGGTAGGAGAGATTTTTTGAAGGTGGTAAATGCGCCAATGGCGTATATGACCTCCTTGGCGTGATGGGTTTGGCCGTCGGCTGTTTTGACGCCTGTAATCTGGTTGTTCGTGATGATGTTTTCGACTACATTTCCGCGCTTCGAGTCGCCGATGAATTTCCCGCCGAGTGCTTGATATTCTTTCATTGCGGAAATGACGGATTCGCGTGGGTTTGCCCATCCGGCGTTCTGCATCGACAAGTTAGTAGATCGTTCATTGTAGGCTGATTAGGTGGTACGAACGGGGTTATAGTAAAAATCCCAGCCCTTGATCTTGTCCACATCAGCCAACATGGGGAACTTTTTCTTCAAATTCTGGGCCTTGTTTTCCCCGCCAAACTCTTCAACTTCAACATCTACTTGTTTTAACGTATCGCGACATTTCTGCACAAACGGCACCCCCGGCGCCGCCGCTGCTACACGGCCGCTCTTTTTGTAATGTTTTGTGAATACTGGATCTGTGCCCCAGGCCTGCACGGCATCTTTTCCGAGGTCTGCATAAAATGTATCTGCGTAGTCTGGGCGTATCGCGCGAGAAGTGTCGTTTCCAGACGCGGAGTTTACGGAAGGGAAAGGCTGAGAGTCGAGAAGTAAGACGTCGATGTGTTGGGAGTGGTAGCGTTGGAGGTATAGGGCGGTCGAGAGGCCGAAGGCGCCTGCTCCAACGATTATGATGCGCTTTTTGGGGATCGTAGGGGGTGGCATTTTGTAAAATCTGGTTTCGTTTACTTGTGAGGTGAAATTGTTTCACGTCTATGGGAGGAATAGCTATTTTAACAGTGCTTCTCAGACCGCTTTTATGGCAAGCTTCTTTCCTCTTGGGGTAGAATCACGGACATCTTTCCAGCTCCTTACCATTAAGAAGTCCATTCTAAGCGAGATAAATATTACAGTATCCATGCAGCTGTTTAAGATCCCGCACGTATTCTGGCCAGACAATCAAACTCCACCATTCACACACACGCCTAGATCGGCACTGCACCTTGCCTAGGCCGACACTAATCTTATAGAATGCATATCAAACCAAAACTAGAGCAGACAAGAAAACCTGCAGTCAATCCATGGAAACGTCCCACTTAGGAAATCTTAGGGTTTTGTTCCTGCGCTAACCGCATTCGGTATATATCAAACGAGATAGCTTGGGCGGGGGTAGCGGGGATAACCACCTCCGACTTCATGCCACATGCCACTTGCTATCAACCAACACGATGTGGATAAAAATCCGAACCTGTAGACGATAATATATATGTTTTTTCCCACGTGCAAATTACCCCTCGTAGCACAAAAACAGCTTATCTCCAACTCTTATCATTTTACCATCATAACATCGACACGATGGCCGACGTACCTACTGTGAGCATCTTCTGTCAATAATTCTGTGTATGCTCAAACTGATATGATATTAGTTGAACGACCCCTCCCTGTTTATCGACAAATGCTATGTCAACGGCGAATGGGTGTCTGCTCGATCGGGCGAGGTGTTTGAGGTTCACGGTAATCCTCCCCCCCTTTCAACTTATTCCAATTGACACTGCTAACGAAATCTACAGATCCATCAAACGGAAAATTAATCGGAACAGTCCCCGAATTCAACACTGAAGATGTCGAGTCCGCCATTTCAGCAGCCGCCGCCGCATTCCCATCTTTTAAGAGCCTCCTCCCCCGCGAACGCGCCCGCCTCCTACGCAAATGGTTCGACCTCATGCTCGCCAACTCGGCGGACATCGCCAAACTCATAACCTGGGAGAACGGCAAACCGCTCGCCGACGCCACCGGCGAAGCCTTAACCGCTGCAAACGCGCTGGAATGGTTCAGCGAAGAAGCACCCCGAATTTATGGGGACACCATCAGCGCCTCCATACCTGGTAACCGCGTCATAACCCTCAAGGAACCCGTGGGCGTGTGCGGCTTCGTGACACCATGGAACTTCCCCGCAGCCATGATAACGCGCAAAGTTGGCCCCGCGATTGCCGCTGGATGCACAGTCGTCGTAAAATCATCACCAGAAACACCCTACACGGCAAACGCAATTGCTGAACTGGCGCATCGCGCGGGCCTGCCACGGGGTGTGTTTAACGTGATTTCCACACACCAAAACGTGGCAGCTGTTGGCGAGCTGTTGACCACGCACCCTGTGATACGCAAAGTGTCATTCACTGGGTCGACGGCAATCGGAAAATTGCTTATGAAGCAGGCATCCTCCACAATCAAAAAGGTGTCCCTGGAGCTAGGCGGGAATGCGCCGTTTATCGTATTCGATGATGCAGATGTCAACGCCGCGGTTAATGGGGCGATCATGTCCAAGTTTCGGAGTTCAGGGCAGACGTGTGTTTGCGCCAACAGAATATATGTCCAAAAAGGGATATATGATGAGTTTGCGGCAAAATTCGCTGAAAAGGTGAAAACCTTCAAGGTTGGGCCGGGGTTTCAGGCGGGTGTTACGCATGGGCCGCTTATACACCAAAAGGCTGTGGAGAAGGTGCATCGGCATGTGCAGGATGCGCAGGCAAAGGGTGCTACGCTCTTGGTTGGTGGGAAAAAGGCCGAGGAGATTGGTGAGAATTTCTACTACCCTACCGTCCTCACGGGAGCGACGAAGGATATGAACATTGCGTCTGAGGAAACGTTCGGGCCTGTCGCGGGTCTGTTTGCGTTTGAGACGGAAAACGAAGTCATTGAGCTTGCGAATTTGTCAGAGGTGGGATTGGCGGCGTACTTTTATGCGAGTGACGTCAAGCGTGTTATGCGTGTGGCAGAGGCGCTGGAAGTGGGCATGGTTGGTGTGAATACTGGTCTTGTTGCGGATATTGCTTCACCGTATGTATCCTGCTCCCCTAAAAACAAAGACACTGTGCTAATTGATTCTAGGTTCGGCGGCATCAAGGAGAGCGGATTCGGTCGTGAGGGTAGCAAGTACGGTATCGACGAGTACCTCACTATCAAAGCTGTCACATTTGGGGGGATTCACTCTAATCCATAGACACATAACACATTAAAATATATTAGCTCCTAGCTGGATACTATAGATTCATTCAATTATAAAAGTGAATGTCTAGACCCATTCAAAAGCACAATTCCCGAGCAGACTAATAGTCTCCCACACAAATCTCGTATTCCCATCCCCATCGTCTATTAACACGCTCGTCATATGATAATCCCTCATAAACGTCCATACATGCACCAAGGTATTCTGAATCTGCTGCGCCATCGCATTACCAGTCGGCACACTTGAACAATCTGACGTCAAACTCGCCACATGTTCGAGCATAGACGCCTGTTGCTCTGGACACCGCAAGTGGCAGCCTGCAACAAAACAGGGCCAGAAATAACTCGATGAACCCAGCTTTCCGGACTCGGGGATGTATATTCCTGATTGGAGGAGTTGAAAGAGCTGTGACAGGTATTCCGCTTTTCTACTTTCGCTTTGATTGTTGGGTATATTCTCTAGCAGCAGCAACGTTGCAAGTCGGAATGATTCGGCGGTTTGTTCAACGGATGCTCCCCCTGAGCATGACCCATTACTTCGATGATGGCCTGATATGCCATCAAATACGCTAGATTGCGTGTTTCTAGGCGAGTACTGCTCAATACTCAACAGCTGCGCTCTAGCCTTCTCCGCCCACTCATAGTCGTCATAATCTTGCCGGGATTGTCGTTGATGCCGCAATTGATAAGTAATCGTCAAAATCAACCTGAGCAGCTCATTCGAGCACCCCGCAAACGGATTGATCTCATTGTCCGGTCTATCCGCCATATCCAGCCAGTATAACGCGCTCTGGAGGATGCTCTCGTGATCCTCATGCGGCATCATAGCGGTATACGTCAATATACTTCTAGACACAAAGTATTGACTGTGAAATGACAAGATGGCTTGTTCGTACTGCGTGTCTTGCTGGGTCGAATCTTTGTCTTCTTCGAGCAAATGCCGAATGCCCTGCGAATGAGTCACCCACGGCCGAAGAGGGACGCTCATCCCATTTTGGTCGTCTGTCGTTGGGCCGGGAATAGGGTCGTAATCTTCGAAAAAGCAGAGCATCAACACAATACTCAGAATTTCAATTCGTGAAAACCACGTCCGCTTTTGCGTAACAAGTGATTGTTGGAGGCCCTTTAGGACGAGGTTCTGGTAGCGGAGGGCCACGGTTTGGTAGCTGCCGTTGTGCAGTTTTAGGCGGTTTGCGGCAACAGCGAGCACCGTTTTGAGAAGCAGACTGGATTGGTAGACGAGCGGTAAGACGACTTGGCGGTAGTTGTTGTTGTTGTTGCCGTTGCGCACCATGCAGCGGGGGCACATTTTGCTGGCGTAGAAGTCGAAGAGGAGTCTGTCGTCGTTGGTCATGTGTGGGAGTGAGTAGTCTAGAGACCGCACGAACGGAATACACGAGTCTAAACGTCTGTCTTTACGTGAAAATTCCGTGAGGTGCAAGACCTGTTCCTCTGCTTCTGACCACTCATGTACGCTTGAGGGAGACGTTTTAGCGAGTGGCCCAGAAGACGAATCGTAAACATCTTGTCCGCCGGGGCTATTTCTTGAAGCTGTATCGGCTGAAGGTGACAATGAAACGCCGCGGTGTCCTCCGTCCGGTGATGAGGCGACTTTCCGTCGACTCTGTCGAATACGATTATTTCCCAGCTTCGCACCTTCCGTCGGCCATCGGATTTGCACACGATAAACGCATTCGAGATCTAGATTTGTGCATCTTGTGCAGGCCGGTTTCGTTTCTATCACCACCACCACCTTGGAATGAGCTATGGTCCCTCTTGAGCAATTGGAGGGGATGTACGAACCGTCACATTTCAACCGTCTCTGCCGGCACGTTATACAGCCCGTGGTCGTACGCGGCGTATACCTCCGTCCGTAGAAGGGAATCTTCTTAGATGTTGATGTTGATGGTGATGGCGATGACATTGCAGAGACTCAACAGGTGACGAAGTAGAGAGACTGTTGTTGAGGTGCTCCACCAGCTCTATCTCTGCGAGAAGTTAAAACACATTAAAAAAAAGTGTTGGGGTGTGACTCGTGAGGGGATTAGTGCCTGGGCCCTGGAGGCATGCGGGTCTCCCCTATCAGTGCCCCCACGCGGCCAAGCCGATAAGACGATAGGCATCGGAGTTTGCTCCGGGCTCCGACCGTACCTACTGCCCAGTATGGAAAATTTTCAAATGTCTTTCAAGTGCGAGGATGGATGCATGTCATATTCTTTATTATGTGATGATTATGCTTGCTACTCCATTTTAGTCTGTTGTTAGCTACATCAGGCATTGAATTGAAGCATGATAATTGAGAATCAGTAATCCATTTCTATCTACTATTTATTGACGATATACCTATCAGCAACATTCTGATGCAGGATGAGCTGTCAACAAGATAAGAATCTGACTGATGGCTTTACAGCGAGTATCTAAAAAGCGGACTCTCATCACCCATCTCCGTCAGTTCTTCAACTGTATACTTCGCCATGACATCTTCCACGGGAATAGCCGCGCGTTGGTTGTTGATCCTTTTCAGGATGAAGTAGTAGATAATCGGCCAAATAACCCCGAATACCGTTAGCATTGCGAGACACAAGCCAAACCCAATGGGGTACGTAGGGGCTTCATTTGAGAGGAAGATATTCGAGCCAAGGATCTAGCAACATCAGCAAACAGAATAATTAAGATAGTTAGTTAGGGGGGCCTTACTCCACCGAGTTGAGATATCGAAATCATCGCGCCTATCCCAGCAGCACGCTTTGTGCTGCCAGCCATGTTCAACGCCACCCAGGCCATGACGGCCGGGGAGATTGGATACAGACCGCCAGCCATGAAGAAAATACCGAAATAAGTCACGCCCGTTACGTGTGGATATCTGACCGACGCAATAATCATAACAAACCCAATCACGGCCATGGCATTTGGCAAAATAATAGACAGTACACGTTGCCGGTACCGATCCGCCGCCCAACCGGACAGAATCGTGATAAGACACGCAAACACATACGGAGGCGCAGTCATGGCTTGTGCCTTGACATTCGAGTAACCCAAATCTGCAACGATGGTTGGCAGCACAAAGCTGATGTCATAAACGACAGTGGCCACCGTAAATTCAATAGCGGCAACAGCGTATGTGTGCATGGACCGGAATGCCTTTTTGACGTCCGTCCACTCGAACTCTTCCTTTTCTTTAACACCCGTTTCTCCACCTGCAGAATACTTATGTCGCAAGACCAGAAACTCCTTTTCTTCCTCAGTCAACCAGCCCGTGACTCGCGCGGGGGTAGGGTAAATCCAGAAGAACGAGGCCAGCCCAACAACGACAGCCAGCAGGCCTTCAACGACATAAATCCACCGCCAACCGCGGTAGCCCCAGGTACCATCACAATACCCAAGCCCGTAGGCCAGCAAACCGGAAAAGGCACCAGCGATGGAAGCCGCAGAGTAAAAGATTGTCATGCGTGTGTGGAGTTCCTTGGGCGAGTACCAAGAGGTCAAAATGAATGAACACCCAGGGAAAATACCTGCTTCGATGAGGCCGAGAAGAACGCGGAATGCGGACCAACCGCCGTAAGAGCTTTGGAGGCCGCCGCAGACAATGATGATTCCGCATCCGGTCAGGAGGGTTGGAAGCCAGAAGCGTGGGCCGACGCGGTTGAGGACGATGTTAGAGGGGCTAGACTATAGTCAGCAAAGGTGCCGGGATGAAGATGGGAAGGATTGCATACACTCCACCGAACGCGTAGGTAATGAAGAATATGGAAAGAGCCGTATTCCATTGCTGACTGGACATGTGCAAATCTTCCAGCGCACCAAACAATTTTGCGTTTCCTGAGTTTGATCGATCGATGTATGCCAAAAGATACACAATAACCAGCTGCGGCAGAACATGATAGCTATACAGATTAGTATGTAGGCTAAATACCTAGGTAAGGGGAGGGAGACGAACTCGATTTTGCGGACAAGCTTGGCCATACGCTCTTCCGTAAAGTTTGCGGCCAGCGAGCAGTAGTAGTCATACTCGGTCGTCTCGCCTTTGCTGCCATTGACTTGTGGGCTTTTATCCACGGGGGATGGTTCGACGGGGTCCATTGTGGGAGAGCAGGGCAATTCACAGACTCTCACCTTTAACTTGGACAGATGCAACGGGCAGTAGTGTAGGTTTGCGTGCAGGACATGGGAGATTTATATCCCCAATCCCTATCTACAGCGCAGCAATAAGTACAGAGCAGAGGCAGCTCTGGTCAAAGCCATCTCCGCAAAATTGACATCCTTATCACGCGGGACGTGTGTACATAACGCTAACAGTATCGGGGAAAAGGCCATGCGACGCAGAGTCTAATCAGTCCGTATCCATCCATGTCCATCTACTGCAGCCATGCTTTAGGGGAGTACGGAAAAAAAAAAGAGTCACCGGCAAAAAGGTCGAAGCAGGCGAGATAAGCCGCGCTTGTCCCTTTTAGGTGATTCCGAAGCGAGATAGAGCGGGGAAACGCTAGACCGTTTTGGGGATGTACCTGGCGAGATAAGATAAGCGATAGCGATAAGATAGAGACCCTCTCTCTTCGTGAACAGACACAAAATGAGCAGCAATGGTTCTGCTCTAGACTGTTTTTGGTAATTTCTACACGAGATAGGCCGACAAAAAATAGCTAAATCGTCAGGATGGATGTCGCGAGGACAACGTGGAGAATCGCAAGCGGGGTTGTGGTCCACAGGTGCATAGCTTGCATGTTTCTGCGCCGTTATGCATCTAATAAATAGTACTGCGTCTGCAATCCTCCAAGGTAAGCTTGGAAAGCAAATGTACACAAAACTTCTACGTGTATAGTGTTGTGTGGTGAATTATACTGCGAAATGGCAAAAGTCACCATCCTCGGTGCCGGGTACGTTGACGCATGCCTTTCAAGGCCGCCATTATTTGCTGATTCTTGAATATGAATAGAATCACCGGCATGGCCATTGCCAGCCAACTGCCCCGAAACTACGACATCACCATCGTCGCCCGTAACTTACCCGGCGACCCCGAAACCACCGAATGGGCAAGTCCCTGGGCTGGTGCCGTCTTTATGGGCATGGACGGGTCGAACGAGCGCGAACAAAAGATGCAACTCGACGCGTACTGGGTGTGGTGGAAGCTAGCACAGAGCAACCCAGAGTCTAGCGTACGACAGGTCGAGATGCAGGATCTGATTGACGGCTCAAATGTTGAATTAGTGTGGTACGCCAACAAATTGCCCGATTTTAAGGTCATGTCTCCGTCGGAATTACCGGCTGGCGCGTCGTTTGGCATGTCGTACAAATCTATTATTTTGATACCACCCGTCTTCTTGCGCTGGCAGAGAAAGCGCCTCGAAGCGTCGGGCGTGAAATTTCAGCGTCGGACGGTCAATTCGCTGGCCGAGCTGAAGGGGATGGGCCATGATATTTTGATCAATGCTACTGGTATAGGGCCGAGATATCTGACGGATGTCGTGGACAAGAAAGTGCAGGAAGTCAGGGGTCAGACTATTTTAGTCAAGTCGAATTTCAATAAGATTTGGATTCGCCGTGGGAAGGACTATACCTATGCACTCGGCCGTCCGGACGGTACAACTATTCTCGGTGGTATAAAGCAGTTTGGCAGCACGATAACTAATGTCGATGACAGTTTGCGCGAAGATGTGAGTATTCCGTATTGCTGCTAACAGATTAGATGCTGACAAACATATACAGATATTCAGAAGAATCAATGAAAACATCCCGAAAGACTTTCCTTCCTCATCCTCCAAAGACTACGAGATAGTCCGCGACATTGTCGGTATCCGACCACAGCGAGAAGGGGGCATGCGCGTTGAGAAGGAGATCTTGAATGGGCAAAAGGTGGTGCATGCATATGGTCCCAACGGCGGTGGCTACATCTTCAGCTGGGGATTGGCGCGCGAGGTTGTTAATATGGTGAACACTTTTCATTTTAGTCCAGTGCCGAGTCAGACACCATTGCTAGCTAAGATATAGTCTGGATGTACCATGAATAGCATCGGAGTTTGAAAGTTTTCTCACATAAAATCATAATTGTCTTGGCCTGCCGCATTCTAACATACCGAAATAATTTCATACTTCCATATTTAAATAAGAAAGAGGGGCGAGCAAATCTATTAGGATATACCTAGCACAAAGTATCACATAAAGCCCCGAAGTCGTGTATAAAGTTATTGAGCAAGAAAGATGACGGCCACCATTCAACTCTTTGATTCTGGAGCAACCTTTCGCAGAATCTGGGAGACATCCTTTTCCATGCTGCTGAATTCTTGCTCAATTATTCTCCGTCGATGCTTATCTCGCACCTCAAAGTCCACTTCAAATGGCGCCGGTGCCGATGTGAAATGATTCTCGATATCCCACGCCCCAACCTCCACAGTTCGGCCATCCCGAACAGCGTGTTTGATATTATATGTCCATAATATGCGCGAGATGAGAATGAATAGACTGTTCATTGCTAGGTATTTCCCGGGGCACTTTCTGCGGCCATATCCAAAAGGACTCCAAGCCTGCAAATCTGGGTTTTCGAGCCATCTCTCCGGCTTGAATTCGTACGGGTTAGGGCAAATATTGCTGTCGTACACCATTTCACTATTATTTATTGTGATTATCGAGCCTTTCGGAATGCGATATCCCATATACTCCTCATCAGTTGCGGTGGAATGCGGCATACTCAAGGGCAACAGTGGCTGCCATCGTAAAATCTCCTGTATCAATGCATTGACATACGGCATTTGAGGACGATCTTCAAATGTAGGAAGACGATCAGAGCCGACAATATCGTCGATTTCTTGCTGTGCTCTCTGAGTGGCAGCGGGATTTACGAGAAGCGCCTTGATTGCGCTGCGCAAGGTCTTTGGGGTACTTTCAATACCGCCTCCGTTCATAGTGCCAATCAAATAAGCAATTTCTGTGTCACTCATTCCCGGTTGGGCCCTTGTTGCTTCGAGCGTCCATGTCCAGGAAGACTTTTGTTCTGTCCGAGAGTATCGTACATTCTCGAGATAGAATGCAATAGTCCGGTCATACCTTTCCCGCCAGAACTTGTTCCAAGGAGCGAGAAAACGAGGTAGTAAATCAAGGAGAGGGAACAGCTCAACCAACCCCATTGCAATATCGTGCAAGCCGTCCATTAAACAATCGACGACCCATCTCATCTCCGAAATTTCTGGCCTTTTGACACTCTCCAGTGGCATACCATATGCCAGAGTAAATTGCAGACTTGTAACGAATCGTTCAAAGATCAATGAGAAGTCATGCGAAGCTAAAAGCTCATGCACCGCTTGCTTGCTCTCAATGTCCTGGACGTGTTGTTATCTTTTGCTCGCGGTTGGGCTAAGTAATGATGTCATAACACGCCGGTGAGTCTTCCACTGTTTGTTGTATGGCATCGTAGGCATGAACATGTGTCGTGACAGGTGCTTGGCTGCGATATGGAATTCGGGACGCGAGCTATATACGGCACCTTGTTTATCTAACAGGTCGTGCGCAATCTGATATGAGCCGATATCGATGACAGTTCGCTGTCCAGCGTGGAAGCTTATCAAGGGTCCATATTTCTGGTGCCATTCCTTGATTTTCTCAAATGGGTCGCCAGTAAACTGATGCAAATTCCCAACCACCGAAAGTGGAGCGGGACCAGGTGGTAGGGGGAGAGTGTCTCTGGGGTAGTAGTACTTGTAAAAGACAAGGACCGAGCATATAAACGCTACAACATGGAGAAAAGGAGCACTCTCCAAGTTGCTACCTCTTATCAATTGGAAAGAGATGTCATTGGGAACTTTGTCCATAGTTGAATTCATTGCTGAGCCAGGGAAGAAAGGGACAGATGAAACTTGAGAAAACGAACTTTGTCACGTAAAACTGGAATCTTTTCTTCATAGTTGACAACCCCTGTTATTTTTATAACATGATGAGTATGTTGCTCAGAGGTACTCGGTCTTCTCTCCCTTCCCTTGCCACCCTTCACCTCAATTTGGAAGGTGGCATGCGCATCAATCATTGAAAATTTTTGCAAAACATGCAGATAGAGTTGCAGTTCACAGAGACATTTTGGATAGATCAAATTTTTCAACTTGCAGATGTCAAAGTGTGTGGCTGGCTGGCGCCCACCCTCCACGTCTCTACATTTATATTCGGGCTGGATGGCGCGTAGTTGGCACCCGGCACCCGCTGCGTGCAGGTAAGACAGTGTCCTCCAGTCGAAAGACGCGCATTTACGCTTGACTAGGGTCCAACATGGTCTCGGAGGAGCATCTTTCTTTGGTTAGGCACCCCGCTTGCATATCATTGTCTTCCACGGATAATAATTCCAGATGCGGCCAAATGCATGAAGAATTTTTTTGCTATCATGCAGTCAATGGGAAGCAGCGCATATCGATTCGATAGCAAATTTTCTTCAAAGCAACCAATACACTAAACGAGGAATGAAGTATCTGATCTGCGGAATTGGCATCCATTGATGGTGTACTTAACCATGACAAGAACATCGGGAGATCTCGGCATTTGATTGATTTCCAACTATGGCTATTATCTAGTCCCGAACTAGTTGCATGCATGCATATGTATATAAATGTATTCAAGTATTAATACTGAATTGATATTAATAGACTAACTGTTTGAATACAAAAACCCGTGCTGCTAATGATAGATAATGATAGAATTCATCTAGAACCGTCTAATTCCAAACTAGACACATAGCTACATTCAAACGTGTATATAGAATTAATATTGATAGGCTGAGGATATTGTCCATCAAATCAGTGCTGTTGATCGCAGGATTTGACTATGGTTGTTATCTAGTTTTGAAATGAACATCTGTGCGTGTATGAGAGATATGTACTCATGCATAGATGTAGAATTAATATTAGTAATTTAACTTTATTAATAAGGGTATTATTATTTTCGATCCTGATATCTGATGGCTATGCAATCCTGGATTGGCCATATGCATATGTAAGTCGCAGTGATGGGTGTGCTCAGGCACGTATACAGAATTGATGTTCATAAATCGAACATTTTGATAAGAGCATCGGCAATGCTGCTCAACTATGGCTAGCATCTAGTTCGAATTTGCCACATGCGTATGTACGAGAGACCGGCGCGGCCGAGAATGTATACAGTAGTGCCAGCCCTTCTACCTTCTGGCGCTTTATCTTTTCAGTTTTCCAGCTGCATGTCTTGGTGGTATCTAGCATCTCCGGGTCTAGTTGCATGGCTCAGAATGGGATGGTCGGCAGGAAAAACCAAAAAGCAGAAGGGGGAAGGAAAGGAGAGACGGAGAACAAGTAAAAGGACAGAGGTCGAAAGTGTCTATAAATTTACCACATGTCATATTTTTGATAGCGACGGTGAACAAGACACGAGACTGAATTGAGTTGGTAACAAAAGAAAACTAGACGCCAATCAATTTGACTGAATCACTTTTCTCGAAGAATCCAGATACCATTGAACTGTTCCAAATTTGTTCCCTTTGTCATTCATACAACCATGGCTTCATTTTCATTCATCTCTTCTCTCCTTTCATCTAGTTATGATGCCATTTGCAAGCTCAACTATACTACAACTACCAAGTCTTTGAAGCAGCAATGCGCCGCCACGATGAACGAGTTCCTCCGCGAGATTTCGTACCGATATCCAGCAGAAGTCCACTTTGACACTACCCTAAAGAAGAAAGTGGAAGATTCTATGCTGAAAGCCGGTCTTTCACAAGAGACTTTGACTCGGATTCAGCCATACATCGACGCCAGCGTCAATATTGCACTCACATGCTATGCACACACTTCTCCTGACGTCCAAGAATTTGTGGCAATATACACATCATATGCCATCACCATCGACGACATGGGTCACGAGTTTGTCGATGACATGAAATCATTTGTCTCGAACCTCTTGCTTAGAGGGATCCCAAAGAACGTCATCCTCCGTGGCTTTTTGGATCTTATAAAGGACCATGGCTCCCAATTCGGCCAATTCGGCGGCAACATGATTGTCAAATCTAGCATCGACTTTGTATGTGGCTGCTACTTGGAATTAGAGCGGGAGAGTCGTGGAAACAATGCACTCGCCGAGAATGATACAGCAGCCAAGGCACCCGAATTCGCCGAGTATTTGCGCATCAAGACTGGCGTGGCCGAGTCATATTCCTTTTTCCTATTTCCAGAAGATATGTTCCCCGAAGACGAACTGTTGCATACCTATCTCCTTGCTGTGCCTTACCTCGTGCAGTACTTTAACTGTACCAACGACCTTTTGTCTTACTATAAGGAGGCAGACGAAAAGGCCAATTTTATTGCCAACCACGCAGCCACTCACAATATATCACCCCTCGAGTCTTTGGACATACTTTCTAAGAGAGTCGTCGGCATATACCACACAATCAATACAATCCTCGCTCCGAATGAGGGTCTCAGGCACAATGTTCAACAGTTCATGTACGGGTATGCGGTTTACCACATGTGCTCGCGCAGGTACAAGTTGGCCGAGCTAGATATCCCAGCTGTGTTGGAGGCTAGACAGTTGTTTTTTTCGGGCATTAGTCAAGAGCCAAAACCGAGTTCATCATGACGCTTTTTGCTGACTTTTTCTGATATTGATCTATTATGAAGTGAGCGAGGGATACATTGCCGGCTTTATTTTAGGGGCTTTTACGATTCATGACGATGTTTTAATAAGGATTAGAATGCGCCTGATGCTCAACTATGCTTTTAATATTAGACGCATTGGCCTGTCTGCGTTCGGGTTACAGAAGCATAGTTGCTGTTTCATTTTCTCAGCCGTGACTGAATGTTCAACAATCTGCTGTTTGTTGAAATAGGTGAGGGAGTCTTTGGTGCCGAACATAGTATACTGCACATTGGCTTGTTCGGTTCAGAACCGCAGTTTAAAAGGTTCGATTTTCAATATGTGAATAAATATTCAACAATCTATTCTTTGTCATTATAATACAATGATCACAATTTAACCATGAAGAACTAAACAGTATGTGAAGGTCAAAACACTATATAAATTTAAATCATTCCAGTTGTTATAAAGTTAGTTTTTAGCCTCATGGAAAACTCGATACAGCAAAGGTCCCCACTAGTTCATTGATTTTCAGGCGATCATTAGTCTCATTGCTTACGTGCGTTAGGCTTAAGGATATGTATGGTACCAGTAAAACCTGTCTCTATATAACAAACTGGCCTACAGCAAAATAATGACCAGAACCCAACAACTAGCGTGTACCGTTCTAGCTACGTTGTAGAGTATTTCAGCCATAACAGCTTTCACTGCGTTAACTTCTACCACACTAACTAGTCTATAAATGGGACACAAGCTGCGATAGCCGCGATAACCCCCTGTTGGCGCTAAGCTCGTTTCCGAATTTTTATTTGGCGCTGCTTGAAGCTATCCCCAAAATCAAATCCGGCCTTTCCAGATTAGGCAGATACCTAGATGGGAAAGGTGCAACCTTGGAAATTCGTACAAAACCCTAACATGCTGGCCAACCCAGACATCAACCTAAATATCATCATGGTTGATTATGGTATCATACGTGTACCTAGGTAGGTAGGGGTATACTGCTGTGGTCGAAATCGATTATATATATCCGCGGGAGGGACTGCCTCACGTCACCTGGGCATCCATACCTATATGTCACAATCACCACAGAGCGCCTGTAGCCTCGACAACACTTGATTCGAACCCTTTTATTCTTTCTAGACAGCTTTCCCTGTCGAATCCATATTCGGAGTATCTTCACCGCACGTGGCCACACACCCAACATCCAGATTCGGAACATCATTATACCGCCAATGACGTAGCCCCCGGCTACTCCACCACGTACCTCATAATCCATCCACGCTAGTCCTTTTGAGTACTAGCCTCCATCGAATCAGCTGCACGTCGGTCGATTTTCCGAACTGCGACATTCACCCATACCTGTTTAGGGTTAAGCTCGGTGTAGGCCTGCACCGAATGCCCCACACTGCACAGCAAATGTTTCCCGTTCGGGCGGGTTGCGACCAGCGGCGGTGCGCGATCATCCGATGAAACTAGTTCCTGGATGGAGCTTGATTATTCAATTGCGACCGACCCGGTGACACTAGGAGGAAGAAGAAAAAAAAATAGATTGGATTGGGTTGGATTCTTGGCTGACGGAGAATCTAATAAATAATGTGCCGCGGTATCCTTGGGAGCTTTTTCTTTTCTCTCCTCTCTCTTTTGCTACACCACTCTACTAACTCCCACTGACGCAAGCTTCATTCAATGGCAGCCCGGTCGACATCCCGCCGCTTTCTGCGCTATGCTGCTGGAGCTTCAGCAATAACCGTCACCGGCGTAGCCGGCTTGTACACCTTTCGCGGTCGGCGACCGCTAGACAATGACTTTTCACACATCCCCTCCTTCGTGACTAGCCCGCCGCAATTCCCCAAAATCACACCGCGCAACGAACAAATCGCAACCCTCAAACAGAGCACAAACACAGACGAAGATGTCTACGATTTACTAGTCATTGGCGGCGGCGCAACAGGCACGGGCATCGCACTCGACGCACGAACGCGCGGCCTCAAAGTTGCGCTCGTCGAGCGCGACGATTTCAGCAGCGGGACGAGCAGCAAGAGCACTAAGCTAGTGCATGGGGGCGTGCGATACCTCGAAAAGGCCGTCAAGGAGCTGGATTATGAGCAGTACAAGCTCGTTGTGACAGCGCTGGCGGAGCGACGCTATTTCCTGGATATTGCGCCGCATTTATCGAATGCGTTGCCGCTGCTGTTGCCCATTAAGCACTGGTGGGAAGCACCGTATCTATGGATCGGAACACAGCTGTACGATTTGCTAGCTGGGTCCGAGGGACTGGAATCTTCATACTATCTGCCGCGCGCAAAGGCGCTGAAGGAGTTTCCAACGCTAGATGGGAACAAGATGGTTGGTGGGTTGGTGTATTATGACGGGCAACACAATGACTCGCGCATGAACGTGTCGCTGGCCATGACGGCCGCGCTGTATGGTGCAACAGTAGTCAATCACATGGAAGTGACGGGCTTGGAAAAGGATGCGGACGGAAAACTGTGTGGTGCCAAGGTCAAGGATTGTTTGTCGGACGACAAGGAATTCGTAATCAAAGCGCGCGGTGTAGTTAATGCCACTGGTCCGTTTGCGGATGCCATCCTGCAGCAGGATCAGCCTTCGATGAAGGAGATTGTAATGCCGAGCAGCGGTGTGCATATCGTGTTGCCAGAGTGGGTTGGGCCCAAGCATCTGGGTCTGATTGATCCTTCGTCGGATGGGCGGGTCATTTTTGTGTTGCCGTGGCAGGGCAAGATCTTGGCTGGAACAACCGATCAGGCGTGTAAGGTTGAGCAAGAGCCGATTCCCGAAGAGGAAGAGGTGAATTGGATTGTGGGTGAAGTCAACCGTCTTTTGGCAGCGGATGTCACTCTCAAGCGCTCTGACGTCTTGTCAACGTGGTCTGGTGAGTTAAACAGTCTATTTGTATTTCTGTGATGAAATCTAATATGCGAACAGGAATCCGCCCTCTCGTTCGCGACCCCAACGCTAAAAACACCGAATCTCTCACCCGCAGCCACCTCATCACAGTGTCTGAATCCGGCCTCTTGACCTGCGTCGGCGGCAAATGGACAACATACCGTGAAATGGCCGAAGACGCCGTCGACCACGCAATCAAGCAATTCAACCTCCAGCCACAATCCCTATCCTCTGTCCCCACAATCACCGGAACCAGCCAGACTGCCCCCGATCAAAAATCACTCAATGGATCCTGCCAAACGCACACCGTCCGCCTCATTGGCGCTCATGGCTACTCGCCGAAACTCCACGACGAGCTCGTCAAGCGCTTCGAACTCGCCGACGATGTGGCCGACCATCTTGCACGAAACTATGGCGATCGCGCCTGGGAAGTCGCCACACTCTCATCTCCTACATCCAAACCCAGCCAGCGTATTGCTGGCGCTGCTTTCCCCTTTGTCGATGGCGAGGTGCGCTACGCCATTCGCAATGAATACGCCATGACAGCTGCGGATATTGTCGGCCGACGAATGCGTTTGGCTTTCTTGGATGTGCAACAAGCACTCAAGTCGCTCCCGACCATCATTTCGATTATGGGCGAGGAGCTCAAGTGGAACGAAGCGAAGAAACGCCAAGAGTTCGCTAATGGAGTCAGTTTTCTGCGATCCATGGGATTGAGAGACGAAGTTGCCGTCTAAATTTTTCCTTTTTCATCAATCATGTTCTTTGTTTTGGAGTTTTGGCAAGCGATGTATCCTCATTTCCGGGTTGTATAGATTATAGACGTTATAGAATTAATTTCTCCATGAATGGGATATAAATGCATCAGTGTGCTGGTATCATATGAAATAGAAATATATCGTTTCTGAAATGCGAGTATTAAGTAGGCTCATAAGACCATGCCATGTTCGTCGTTGCGACGGGAAAGTCAGTCGCTGCCATGAAGTAATCCTTCCCAGTCAAGACACCGTCGACATTCAAGAAATAGCCGTAAAGCCTCTGACTAGTACTGACCATGGCAGTGGGGAGGCGTGGATAGTGGAAAAAGTCAAAGACCTCGAGATATTCCAGATCCTCGGCCGTGACGGCCTTGGTAGGTAAAGGCTTAGTCGCTGTTGATGGCCGCTGAATGGTTGAGATGTGGATTTCGTATGCTCGTCTGTATTCATAAATAAATATGTTGGTCAAAATTAATTGAAGTGAGTAACTTACCTGCGCATCATAGACCACTCCATACGCGGCCTCTTGCATATCTGCGTTAAGAGCTGAGCATATTGACGAGCAATACTCCAATGCTGACCCATCTGGTCAAGGACGCGAATGAAAAACTCGCAATTTGGGTCTAGTTCGGCACCGGTACAGGCAGTGTGCAAGACCAAAAGTCGAGCAGCCACATACATCGAAAAGGCAAAATGGGGACCCATTAGATCAAGCATGTTTGTGTTTAAAACATCCTGGGCAATTTCCTTCAAGCTTTGCGCAGCTGTGAGACAGCGCTGCGAGGCATAGAAAGACGGCGTGAATATGTGGGATCGCACAGTAGGATATGCGGCGCACGAGTGTAGTCGTATGACCGAGGTGACAAATGCAGCATGCAGAGCGATCCAGTTTGAAATCTTGCTGGTGGGATCGGAATGGCAGAGCTGGGAAACCTTGCTATAATCGTCAGGCAGATTGCTGAGCCATGCATTTAGCTCGCCATCGAGTTCTTGATAGACGTTCTGCCATCGCTCGACTTCCGCTAGCGAGCAAATATCAACTGGCGTTTGGAGAAACGTTTGAACACGACCGAGCGTGCGCAGCACCTCGCAGTGATATGAAAAGCTGCCTAGATTTTCCGGTTGATCAATGATCATCCTCGATCGGCCCGGGCCCGCGAACCAGCGCGTTTCAACTGGTCGGTTTTTTGAGAATAGATCGTAGCGACAAGGAAGAGAACGGTCAATGTCATCTTCGTTGAGAAGAAGATCTGCCGCGTTGGCGACAGCAGCGTAGCGTTCAATGATGTAAACCATCCAGAAGAGCCGTCGGCGGCCTTCCTCCTCGACCCAGGAACTGGGCTGAGGAAGAATGCTGTCGCGCAGCGGACCAGGAGGGGCCCTTGCACGAACAGCAGATGACAGAGATAACCCTGATTCAACCTGGAGGTTGAGCTGCAAGACAGTGCTGACCATGACCGCACGAATGTTAACGCTCGACAGGCCATCGCTTGATCCCAGGAAATCCCACGCGAGAATGACAAGAGCTTGCAGCGAGCGTATAGACGGGGATTGCACGCTAAGAAGCAGAACCTTGTCTTTGGCAATCGAGTGGTATCGCTTGCGAGATTCGGGTGTCAATAATGGATCTTGGCTGAAACGCATGGCAGTTGCCACAATTGCATAGAGCACAATAAAATCTATCTGTTCAGGGATTGAAGAGCCGAAGAAGCTGTCAATGGTGACTCTGCGATCCAGAATAGGACACCATGGATTGACATGTTTGAAGTACAAATCCACGAGGGTATACAGCAAGTCGCCCGCCGGCAAATCTGCCGGTGTTCCCTTTGTATTCACTATCGACTGCACAGACATCAACTCTGAAGCACGAGTCGGTCGAATGCCTTCGGAGTTTCTGACATCTGGAACTTGGACTTTTGAAATCCCTGGCATTGGCCTAGATGAATCGAGTGCATCCGGCCCAGTCGGATTTTCGCCAAACCCTTGAACTCTAAAAGTGTCTTCTACTTGACGACCTAGAGACTGCAACGTCGCTTCAAGACGATTGACTTTGGTCTCAAGTTCGCGCACATACCCGGTGCGGAATCCAGGCTTTTGTCGCTCTTTGTAGACGCAGCGCCGCCCATTACGCGTGCACCATCCACAAGAGGGCTCTACACGATCACATCGCACTTTTCTAGCCTTACACAGCTCGCACCTAACAATCAGTCAGACAGTCATCATTTCGTAGAAAACGGGATAGATGCGCACGCTTTAAACGCCAAATGCCTCGTCGCCTTCTCCGCATTTACCTCCACATCCTCCTCGGTTAGGCTGTCAGGGCGGGGGGACTGAGACTCTGCAGTCGCTGCGACAGGGGGTGCCTCACTATCCATAATTTCATATCCCATCTCCCCATCGCCCGAAAATCGCAGCAGAATCGCTATTGCGGAGAAAGAAAGCGAGAAATGGTTTGACCCCATTCAACTAAGCAGGTTTCGTAGTGTGGGGACTGGGGAGGGAAGGGGAAAGAGCGAGCGGGCCAAAAAAACAAACACGCGCGCTGATTGGCTGGCTGCACGAGGCCTGTCACGTGCAACAAAAACGATTGGGGAAACACCAAAAAAATATTTCTTCTGTGCATAATTTGCATCCGAGTGCATTTTTATGGCATCATTTTATGCCATCGATGTCAATGGCGATAAAAGTGGACATCCAACATTGACTTCACTGCTATCCACCTTCATTTGGACCGACGAAACGGCGGACCAACACTAGAACTATTGCTAATCATGAGTCATTTTGAAGTTTTCGGACTTCCTTCCAACATTCGATCGACAATTGGAGTTATATGATCTCGGATGAGTTTTCTATTTAAAGAAACGTGTTTGCCCATAACTGCTCTTCATCTAATAGTCAACTGCATCGACTGAGAAAAGAAGAACACAAACCAACATGGCGGATCCACGAGTGGTCAATATGGACGGTTTCACGTCAACAACCCACTCCAATATAACCCCAATCCTCGACCCGACTGCCAACAGCATCAAGAGACCATTCACAGTCTGTGTCATCGGCGCGTCGGGGGCCATTGGCGCCGGAGTCGCGCAATCCTATGCCCGCGCTGGCTGCAGCGACCTCATTCTCGCAGGCCGAAATGTGGAGACACTCAGCAAAATCTCCGAATCCATCACCAAGGACACATCTCCAGCGCCCAGGATACATATCCAGAACTGCGACATTGCGTCGGCAGAGTCTGTCAAGGCACTCGCCGAATTCACATCCTCAACTTTTGGATCCCTTGATGCAATGGTTCTAGTCAGTGGCATGTCCGGTCAAGTCGAACTGCGCATTACCGATGGCTCGCCCGAGGACGGGCAGTGGGCTCAGGTATTCGGCACCAACGCGCTGGGGACATACCACGTCGCGCACTACTTTGTGCCAATCCTACTCAAATCAGAGACAAAGGCGTTTATCGTCGTCGGCTCTATTGCGGCATGCATCACAAAGGGGATCATCGCAAACACAAAGTACTGTGTCAGC
The DNA here is from genome assembly GCA_023721895.2 of Talaromyces albobiverticillius. Lineage (NCBI taxonomy): Eukaryota > Fungi > Ascomycota > Eurotiomycetes > Eurotiales > Trichocomaceae > Talaromyces > Talaromyces albobiverticillius. The sequence continues at coordinate 6,224,425 of JAMBUR020000001.1, read as the reverse complement.
AAACTCGCGCAGGCGCGGATTGTTGAATCAGTCGCTCACCAATTCCAAGACGAAGGGTTGCTGGCGGTTAGTGTGCATCCGGGCGCTGTTGCGAGCGAGAATGGCGTGGCGAATTGTCCGGAGCAGTTTCTTCAATGTAAGCAGTATATTCCTCTGAAATATTGATCACGCATCTTACTGACTGCCATAGATTTAACGGATGATCCAGTCCTCTGTGGAGCATTCTGCGTCTGGCTAACCAAGGAGCCATCGCGGTTTCGCTGGTTGAATGGCAGGCTGGTGAGTGCTACTTGGGACCCGGAAGAGCTGCTTGTGAAGAGGGATGATGTTATCAAAGGTGATTTGCTCAAATTTGAGGCTAGGACGACGCTGGATCTGTAGCAGACCAGTATATTCTCGATATAGAGTTTCACTGTACATATTTACACCGTGACAATTGAATAGAGGAACATAAATAGACACGAATATTGAAAAAAAAAAAAAAAAAAAAAAAAAAAAAAAAAAAATTCAATCAGAGGTTTAAAAGAATCATGAGGGAGCGTAGGTCAAACAGCTAATTCAAAGTAAACTCGTCCTTTTCAAAGTCTTTATGCAATACGACAAACAATCTTCTCAGCATTATACCTCCCCTCTCTCATATCCTCCAACCCCTGCAAAATCCCCTCAAACCCATCCCTCACACTCACCGGATGCACCTTGACCTTCCCAGCCTCCAGCAATACACGCGCCTCCTCCCACCATTTCATCTGAAACTCTCCATGCTTCTCATTATCCTTGTAAATTTCACCATACTTATCAAAATCTTCTCCAACTCCCTGATACGCCAGAGTATCTGTATACTTGACATCCTCACGCGGGAAAGGAAGGCCGAGAATGCTTCCGTAATGAGCCCCAGCTCCTGATGTCAGAGCTTCTGCACAGATTTTGGCGGGTTCTTCGAGGCTGATGCAATCAAATGCATACTTTAGCGTATTGTTAGTGTAGTCGTTGATCTTTTTGCCACAATCAGCGTCTGCATAGTCAAACGCCTCAACTGCTCCTAGGCTTTTGACGAAGGATGTGTTTCGGGGAGAGCAGGTTGTGATGACTGAATAGCCATATCTGGTTTTCCGTTAGTATTAACTCGACATTAACATAAAAGAAGATGCTCACGCCTTCAGAAACTGAATAGCCAACGACCCCGTCGCCGAACTCCCGCCATAAACAAGCACAACCCCCCTCTCTTCCCCTTCTTTCACCTCCTGCTGCTCATTCTGAAATGGCAGACCAAATCCATACCCCTCCTCAAACAGCCCCTGACCCACAGTCGTCACTCCACAGCCCAGGGTCGCAGCGTCCTCAAAACTCAACCCATCCGGAATTTTTATAGTCGTATTCTCCTTGGCAAGAATGTATTCCGCAAAGGCTCCGTCTTCGGGATTGTTGGTATTGCCGCCATGCACGAAACCCGCTACGCGGTCGCCGACAACAAACGGTTTGGTGACCTTGGGGCCGATCTGCTCAATGATGCCGGCGTAGTCAACCCCCAAAAGACAGCCGTCGGGGCAGAGGTCGTAGGTGTAGTGTTTCCAGTCTGTGGGGTTGAGGGCGACGGAGTGGACTTTAACCAGGATGTAGTGGTCACGGAGAGCAGGGATGGGTCGGTCGGTGGCTATGATGGCCTTTTCTGGATGTTGGTATACGATGGCTTTCATTTTGTCGTTGTTTTTGTTGCCGTTGACGACTAAATAATTTGAAAAAAAGGACTGTCAACAACACAACGTGTATTCCCGGGTACCTCCTAGATAAAAGAGAAAGCTTTCTTTATATATTCAATCAATTAGCAATATACCTGTGACCAGGCAGCAAGTACCTAGTTAACTCCTTCTGGAAGGTAGCTACCCCTCACTGGGGCCTGCGCCGCATTGATAAGTTTCAAGGTTACAATTTTTAGTGCTCTATTCATATCTTTCTCGCACGCTCATTGGCACTAGCTGCCAACTAAGCGTTTGGCTTCAATGACTTGCATTAAGTAGTTCAAGCTAGAAGGAAAGGAGGTTTAGTTGGATCCATTTCCTTCGTTTACATATGCGAGAATTAGTGCGGACCTAAAATTAGTCATAATTCGTCAAGTTCGCTCATAGGCCTTACAAAACCTCAACCTGTATTTTGCTAGCGATGATCTGCATGCCGTATGTAGGTCTTGATGCGCCGCAAGATGATAGACGATATTCTGGTCATTGGTTAGGTTTCTGTTGCATCTAATCTTCTCAGTTTAGAGCCCCAGATCGGATAATTTCCATCGGCACCGGAAACGTGCCCTTTCTCAGAGCGAGATCATGATAGATACATAGTACCTAGATTAAGTTTTTATTTTGCACATTTAAGTAAAAATATTAAACAAACTCACGCCTTTTTGGGTGGTTGTTGTATATATGGCTATTGTGGGAACTCTATATTGCGTCTTGGACCCTAGTACCTCCTAAATAGGAAGTTATAGTACAATGATCTCCCATGAATGGACGTGTTACATTAGATCTTTGTTTTAACAACCTCCTCCTCCTGTAGCTCTTGGTCTGTCGTACGGACCTCCGTCTTGCGAATTGGATTATACGACACCGAGAATATTGCATCCGTTTCCTCGAGTGAGCATCCCTACCAAGACATGTTAGTCTAGTTTTCCCCGATAATTGCATACTCTCAAAGGAGATTGAAGGAGACTGACCTTTGTCTCCGGCAATACAAAAAACGTAAACACCAAGCCCAACAACGCAACACTACCAAACACCCAGCCAACTTTGAATCGTAGGTGAGCAATCATGTACGGAATGACGAAATTGGTGACAAAGGCCCACACCACGTTCCACGCGGTGCCGAGTGCTTGCGTCTTTTCGCGGAGTGCAAAGGTAGGGATTTCGGCGCCGAGGAGGTATGGGATGGATGCGCCGCCGGCCTATATACACCAAGGTCAGATAAAAGGCACGAGAGAGAAAGAAAGATAGAGGACGCACGTTATAGAATACAGCATACAACATAAAGGCTGCGACTATCAAATTTTTTTCAGCGGCAGATTTGCTGGTAAGCTCGCCAACGCCGGCGAGAAGGAACATCCAAAAGCCTTGGAAGAAAAAGGAGATCATAAGAATGGCTCGGCGTCTGTTTGTTACAAACAATTAGTCAAGTTGAGTGAATTAGTTCTTTGTAGAAGGAGGGAGAGACATACCCAAGTCTGTCAATGGCGTACATGGCCGGCATAATCGACGCAATACCCAGACAAGCGCCGACAATGGGATACGTAAAAGCCTCGGCCGCGTAGCCATTGCTTTTGTAGAATGTTGTCGAATATGTAGAGTAGAAAGCTTGACCAGTGCACTAAACAATTTTTAGCCATAATCATGTAACAACATCGACAGCAGCATACCTGTTGGAAGAAATAGTATGCAATGACAATCAACGTCCTCCGCAAGTTATTGCCACGAAACAGATCAAGCCACGACGCCTTGTGCACATGTTCTTCCAGGCTTTCTCTGATTATTTGGAGCTCTTCTTCGCACTTGCCGTTGGCCGCATATTCATGCGGTCGAAGTTTACGGAGCGACGCAACGGCGTCCTCGGCACGGTCTTTGGAGAGCAACCAGCGCGGAGAATTGGGGATGAAGAAGGTGAAGCCGAATATTACAGCCAGATTTCGTCAATCAATCACGCGCGGCTTGAAAGTGTTGAAAGTGAGTATTAGGGTTAGGCTTAAACGTACAGAATGGAAAGATAAATTGCACGCCTGTAGATGTCTTCCATCCATGAGAAGTTGCGTCGGTCGAAACTGTCTTGCTGACAACACTGGCAATGAGGCCGCCAACATTAAGGAATAGTTGTAATGAGACGACGACAAGACCCCGGAATGACGAGGGAACGATTTCGGACTGGTAGGTTCTAAAACATTATCAGCTTGGAACGTTTGGGTAGGAGAGGGTTGATATACTCACGTCACATCAACTTCTACCAGTCCGACGGATATGTACACAATGATGCGCCCAACAATGAAATGCGCGAATCTCCCAGTTCCCTTGTCAGAGCTGGCCGAGGTGATTTCCACTGCACGTGATTATCAGAACCTGCACCCTCGATATATTGGGGTAATGAACATACCAATCACACCAACAACCGAGATGATCGACAGCGCAAAAAATACCACACGGTGTCCCCATCGCTCAATTGCTGGACCGGCGCCGAGACATCCAATGAATTTTCCAATGAATGCTAATGAACTGAGCAGCGACGTGTGTAGGGAGCTGATCGAGTAGGTTTTGGTTGCGGCATGGTATGTTCCAAACTGATCCACGAAGCCCTATCTAACCTTGTAAGTCAGTCTGTCAAGTCTCAACGAGGAAGGTAGTGAAACTTACAGGATTGGCGAGGACTCCCGCAAACATTCCCGTGTCGTAGCCAAAGAGCATGTCGCCCACGAGCAGACAGAAACATGAGTAAAGTAGCAACGGGGTCGCCATGGACCGGGCTGATTGCGGAGAGGTCATCTTGAGTCTACCTACAGACAATTCACTAGATAATTCAGATACTGCTGAGTCGGCAAACAAGACATTGCGCGCAAGCTGGACTAGTTTTTATATATCTCAACTAAACTTTCTATCCTTGAGAGGTTTCCATGATGCATGCATCATTGCGATGCCAAAGCACGAAATCAAGCTGCCACTCGAATGGTAGAAAATCAGGCCTGGGCTGACGGCGAAGGTTTTCGCTCGGATGAAGCCGACGGAAGGCTGTTGTTCTACTACATATACGATTAATTTCAAGACATATTTACATCGGAGGTAAACAGTTAGGTACGGTTTCAAATAGTGAAAGGCACCGAAAGCATCATCTGCGTGTCAAAGCACGACATCAAAAAGCCACTCGAGGGCGTCAAATGGCTGGTTCTCGCTCGGGGTTGCGGGCCAGAGAGGAAAATTGCCGAGCGAGATGGCCCACCAAGAGACCCACCGTATATTGTGCTGCTATGTACAAGCATGGTTTTTTTGATAAGATCATAAGACTGATAAAATAGCAGCAAGTCAAAATACCTTGCCGACTGTCGACTTGATTCAACTACTTTCTTCTCTCTTCATAGACAAATCCCCAGCAGCATCATGGGCAGTCCTAATACTAAACGACCCAATTTCCTTTTCATTCTTGCCGATGACTTGGTACGATGTGCTGCATAGCAATCAACACATAATAATACTTATTTCAAACTAATATGATGTAGGGCTTCTCAGACATTGGCTGCTTCGGCAGCGAGATCCAGACCCCCAACATCGACCAACTCGCCTCCGAGGGGATCCGGATGCTGAACCACCATACCGCAGCCGCTTGTTCGCCTACACGCGCAATGCTCATGAGCGGCACTGACGCACACCTGGGCGGACTGGGCTGTCTGATTGAGTATAAGAATTCTCCCAAGGGGGCGCAGCGATGGGGTGGCAAGGCCGGCTATGAAGGGTATTTGAATCAAGACGTGGCCGCTCTGCCAGAAATCCTGGGAGACAATGGGTATTTCACTGCAATTTCCGGCAAGTGGCATCTAGGGCTCCGCGCAAGTCAGGGGCCGTTCGAGCGCGGATTCCAAAAAGCATTTGCCATGCTTCCTGGTTGCTGCAACCACTACGCCTGGGAGCCCGTTCAGGAGCGCTTCGCACTGGGCGGTTCGCCAGTGCACACGGAGAGTGGACTCAAAGTCGATATGTCAGTCGCGTTCAAGAATGAAGCATACGCAATCGCTAACTGGAAAATAAATTTAGTACGCCAAACACGACGCATGACCCAGAGGGTTTTTATTCTACTGACTTCTACACCAATAAATTGATACAATACCTCGAGGGCCGATCCGAAGAGGAAAAATCGAAGCCTTTCTTTTCATTCTTGCCGTATACGGCTCCGCATTGGCCTTTGCAGTGCTCCAAGGCTGCGCGTGACAAGTGAGTACATCACAACCAAGCCGCTCTATCGTGGAACCTCCGAGTTGACCTTATACAGGTACAAAGGAGTGTACGAAAACGGCCCATACGCGTTGCGGGACCAACGACTCAAAAGAATGATAGAACTGGGCATTATCAACGAGTCTGTTGTCCCTCATGAGGTCGAGACAACCCGGGTCAATGGCGGAGAGTGGGAGGAGTTTTCTGCCGAGCAAAGGAAATGCTCCAGTCGGGCAATGGAGGCCTATGCCGGTATGGTAGATACAATCGACCAGAATGTTGGGAAAGTTGTAGAGTATTTGAAGAAGACGGGAGAGTATGATGATACTTTTGTTGTTTTTATGAGTGATAATGGTGCAGAAGGTGCAGCGTGAGTTATATCTTTGATCATCATCATGCTTCTATTTCAGTGCTAATCAAGCAAACAGGTGGGAAGCATTGCGTGAGTTACACCGATCGACCGAATTGCTTGTTTGCTTAGATAAAACTGACATGTGCTTAGCTGTCATGGGAGACAAAATCGTCGAGGCCATTCACAAATACTACGATAACTCGTACGAGAATATCGGCAACTACAACTCCTTTACATGGTATGTCACATTCACTACGTAATACGTTCTATTCGAGACAAACTCACCCGTGTTTTTACAGGCTCGGACCTCTATGGGCGCAGGCATCAACCGCGCCATCGCGACTCTTCAAAGGCTTCCCATCCGAGGGCGGCATCCTTGTTCCCTGCGTCGTCAAGCCGCCTGCGAATACCTTTCTCCCATCATTTGCGCCAGGCTCATTCAATCGCTCCTTCACAACAGTCATGGATTGGGCGCCTACCTTTCTCGAGCTCGCGGGCATCACGCTTCCGGCTTCAGTGGAAAAACAAAACAGCAGACCTGATAACGTGCTTGTGACACAAAACATGACCACGTTTCGCGGCAAGGACGTGCACGCCATAAAAGGCAAGTCTTGGCTGCCCCTGTTTGGGCGCGGCAAAAAAACCGAGGCCGACAACGAACTCTGGTACATCCACTCATCCAGCGAGCCTGTTGGATGGGAGCTTTTTGCGCGCGCAGCACTACGTAAAGGAGACTGGAAAATTGTGCACATTGAGAAAGCGAAAGGTGGTGCTGGTGAAGCAGATGGGAGCGGCTGGGAGCTGTTCAATGTGGCAGACGATCCGGGGGAGACCAAGGATTTGGCGCAGACTCACCGGGAAAAGTTGTCAGAGCTACTGCAATGCTGGGACGAATATGTGGTTGAATGTGGGATTGTTTGGGGAGAGAATGCATTTACTGCTGGGCTCAGCCGGGAGGAGGCGCCGCAGCTCTGGGACGATGAAATTGAGCTGCAAAAGTCGTGGATGGGTGCGGCGGCCAGAGATGTTCCGCAGTACTGCGCTTGATGAAGCCATACGATTAAGATACAAATGATGATCTTGTCCTATACAATTACCTAGAGATATTTAGATTTAAGTGCATGAAGCAAGCCGCGTAATTGTGGAGCGATAATATCACTAGGGGAAATGGCGATTTTAAAGCGTGAATTGCGTGATAACCCTAACCCTAAATTGACTGACTCTCTTCGTCGGCAACTGCAATAACCAAGTTGCATGGTTTTTGACCTGCGTGTGAGCATTAGACATGTCGGAAAACGATCGTCTACCGCACCGCAAACTCCGAGCAAACATCCACCGCACCCAGACCGGGTGCCTGACATGCAGATCGAGGAGAGTGAGTCAGTAATCCACCTTTCTAGCACAAACGACGCCTAAGTCTACTGTCTACAGGTCAAATGCTCCGAGCAAAAGCCTATTTGCGCGCAGTGTTCAAAAAAGCAGAGACGATGCGAATGGGCAGGGTCAGCAGCTCCCAAACGAGTCAGCTTTCCGCGGCGCCCGAGCTCGACGGCATGTATTGCGTGTCGAGAGAAGAAAGTAAATTTCCTTTTCAATGGTTTCCGTCATGCTGCTCGACTGACCTGGATATATATTCAAGCTCAAATGCATAGGCATTTCGCAAGAAACATGTGAGAGGTGCCGTACCTTGGGCTTATCGTGTGTGCGATCAAAGGAGGCTTTCAGGTTGGGATCTGAGAATTTCCTGGGTCCTGTTTCCCAGGCTTTTGATGATACAAGTCAATCATCCAGTAATAAACCATCAATCGACGCTACACGCATCGGTGAGCTGCCTGATAGTCCAGAACTCGACCAGTTGATAGATCTATATTTCAACTCGATCCATCGTGAGTATCGACTCTGTCCATAATGCAGTCGTATTTATTTATTGATTGTTGTCCCCAGACTTTGGTCTTTATTGTTTCATCCACCAACCCCGGTTCAAGCGGCTTCTTTCCGAGGGCAAGGCTCCCCGAGAGCTTACCCTGATGATGATAGCTTCTGCAACACGGTAAGTGGTAAAACACCGTTCATTCTATTTCTTCTACTAGGAGACTTCTACTAATGTCACAGTATAAAAAGGTTTGGAGGCCAGGTATCTGACGACAGTTTAGCTCGCGCCGACGCCTGGGCGGACGCCGCTCTCAACGTTTTGCTTCCGCACATGTTCCAGGGCTTTGGGGTTATTCAACTCATGGTACAATCTATTCTCTTCCAAAATTCCCTTCCAAAAGGCTGAGCTGTGGCTAAAAGCGGTCGTCAGACGTTGTTGCTTGCTCAGCATTACGATTTGCATCGCGGTAACTTTACATCGGCCTGGCTATTAGGAGCCAACTGCACTAGGTACCTGGTCTATTCATACATATTCAAGGCAGAAGGTACATACTAATAGGGTTCAGGATGATGCAAATGATGTCCCTACAATCATTCGATCGTACCTATCCGGCCATACGCGGCGCTGCCAACAATCATAATCTCTCATCACCCCTCTTATCCGCCGAAGCTCTGCGTCGCGTTGCCTGGTGTACCTTCTATGCCGACGCCATGATCGACGGAGGCCGGTATGGCGGCAACACGGTGGACGAAAAGGCCTATCGACTGCAGCTACCATGCGAGCAGGCCAGTTTCTTGAGCGACGAGGCTGTGACGACGGAACCACTGTATCTCGAGTCGTCGTCGGCACATGATTTTATGCAAACACAAAATAAAAATATGGTATCAGCACCTCTAGACATGTCCGCATACCTCCTCCGAACAGCCGCCGCCCGCCGGCGCGCGCTCTATTTCGCATTTCGCGCCTCCCACCACGAACAGCCAGCCGCCCAAATGGCCGCCGAGCTGCGCACACTCGAGGCAGACATGGAAGGAGTCATTGCAGACTTGCCGAAACGGTTCAATTTCAACAGCGACAGTCTATTCATCTACGGCGATCGACTGACGACGTTTATTACGCTGCATGTCCTGCGGCATAATCTGTTTATAATTCTGGGGCGGGCTGCTCTTTCCATCTATAATCAGTCTGACGACCCAGAGAGAGTGAATCAGATCCGTCGAAAGCGCATTGCGCGCGCGTTGCCGATTGCCGGCATGGTCGCGGAAGGGCTGAAGGCTGGTGTTGTGTTTGACATGGACATTGGGATACAGGCATATGTTGCGCTGGAGAGTACGCAGTCCTGCCTGCCTTATAAATCAGGACCATACCTAGGTACATGCTGACTAGACAGTCCTCCTATTCGAGCCCCATCGCCTGCGCAATGTCGATGCGTCGATTGACTCCAAAGCGCCCGAATTAGTCGAGGCCGTGACTAATCTGATAGCGGTTATACGACAACTTGCAGGCAGGTCACAAGTCATCAAGCAGATGGTAATATCCCGAACCCTAAGTGTTTGCCAAAGGGTCCGAAAATTTGATATTCTGGGTTGTTTCTAGCATGTCGAAGCGGTTCACAGATTACTCCGATTCGAGTACACACATCTCCTCGAGCAAACAGATATCGCAGCTTTGCACAGGTACGTACGCCCAATCAACAACCCACCCATCTTTTAAATTTGAAATTCCCACTGATACATCCTCTTAGTAAATATCGATTCGTCTGCCAAGACCCCGCGGAATTCGACTTTCGCGACTTCCGCTGGGCAAAAATGGAGCGATTACGCCGGGGCGGGGACAGCGCCAAATCCTCCTCAGCAATGAACATGAACGGTAACGAAGCTGAAGATGAGTCTCTGCTAGAGTACAAAGTCAGCAGGAATAATAATAATAATACGACCGCCGCCGCGCCGCTAGCCACTGCAGCCACTGCAGCTACTCCATCACCGCGCTTGGATGCAATTGATATCAACAGCTCGGCTGCTTGGCACTCTGCCACCTCCACTCGAGAGGGTTTACAAGATGGAACGACGGCGTCTGAAAACGCTTCACATGTACAGCAACTGGGAAATCATAGGGCTGGGGACGAAGGTCTAGAGTTTACGCTTGACTCTTATTGGCCCTGGTGGCCCTTGGAGCAGTCGTCCACGAATATAGATGATCCCAATGAACAAGGGCCTCTTACTTTCTGGGGTCAGGAGAATTAGACCATGTGTGGATATATACAGATCTGCTGAGCATTTACTGACGATACTAAAAGCATATATAATATACATGTCGGAGTTTGGTCGGAGCATTGAAACGATAGGTATCCGTAGACTTTTCCCTCTATTGTAGTGTAAATAGCTAACACATCATCAAAGAACTATCCAGAAGGTAGGGAGGGGGCTGCCCTAGTTGCTGTCATGATTCCTGATTCCCGAGGCTGCTTTAGGAAGCTTTTTTGGCTCAACTACATACATGGCCATGCGGGGAATCCGGAAAAATGTCTCATCTGGATTTCCCGGGATAGTCTGATTCTCTCACTTCTGATATTCACACAATAATAACCAGGAATACTTAATCATACCGAAAGAAAGTTGTCCTCTTAAACGACGCCGACGGCACTTCCGGCCGGAGTATGCACCCAATTACATAGGCTGCATTCTCACCAATCCCCACACTTGGACGCTTGGGTTAGTTGGTTATGCCGTATCCTTTACACGGATAAAGTCGGCGGTTCGATCCCGCCAGTGTTCAGTCTGCGGAAACGCGTTTTTTTTATAGTCATCTGTAAGATGGTACCGGTCGCTCCTGAAGTGATCCGGAGCTTTTTTTTTTTTTTACTTCGTCAACGAAATATCGATGCCGGAAATGAGTTTAAATGGACGTTGCTGCCTGTGCCGGTGACTGGTGAGTGCCTTGGGGGTGGTGGGTGCCTGCGGAGTACCTTGCGAAATGAGGTGAGCATATTTGAGTGAGCACATTTGAGCAACATTGCAATCTTCGCCACCCACCAAGGTCAATTCTCAAGAAACAAAAAGAAATATATTCATCCTTGCACGAAATCAATCATAATCTCACATCCGAGGATCTTTAAATCATACATCATGTGTGGAGGAGATTGCACGAATGCTCGCGCCAGCCGCGGCGGCCTGATGGCAGCCATGCTCCCTTTTCAAGACACAAATGCACCACATAACTCGGAGTTTGTGCTCGCGTTCAACAACACAGAAACGTCTGGACAGACACATGCTACGTTAAGCACATCAAACAATCACACACTAGAGGTCCTTCGCGAAGTTCCGGTATTCACTATGCGGATTGAGCAAGTCCCCAATCTACATCCCCTTTCAGACACACTACTAACTCGGCATGTAAACAGAAAATATGGCCACCTCACAAACAATCACGATCTCGAAACTAGCGAACCTCTATTTTCATTTGAACTGAGTCCGCAGCACAACAACAACGGGGTAATCAATTTCGAGCTGCCCCAAAAACTCGATTTCGGGGTTTCCGAGTCTGGGATTGTGGGGAGGCAGGCGACGCTGCTTTCGTCGTCTGGAGATTCAGGGGGGATGGATGTTGTTGGGAAGGGGGTTATTGGGTGGAATTAATCAATGTCATGGGATATGCACAGTCGTTGTTTTTTTCTTTCTTCTCAAGTTCTTCTGCTCATCACTTCATATTTGCAATGTATATAATAGATATTTGCTCAACTTATAGACAGAATAGGTCACTTACTATGCACTCAGTATGCTCTCATCCTCTAATCCTTTTACAAACTCGACCTCGCACCCTCCGGCACCCACATCTGCGCCACCAAACACCCCTCCACAGTCTTCCCCCTGAGTTTGATGCGTACCATCCTCGTCTCATTAAACGCATAAATAACGCCCTCTTCCCCAAAACAGAAATTCGCAGCCCCTCCCGGAATCTTGATCGTCCCAATCAACACGCCCGATGGGTTCCAGACCTCAATTCCATCGCCACATCCAGAGTACACATTGCCGCGTGTATCGCACTTGATACCATCCGGAAACCGGCCAGGCGCATACGCAAACAGGCGCTTATTAGCCAGGAACGGCTCTGCGCCACCGTTGGGGTAGACGATATCAAAGACATAAACATGCGACGGTCCCGCAGGGTCAATAGGCACGGCCGACGAGCCGTGTATGGCGCCCGTGTCGGTGACATATAACAATTTTAGCTCCGGATCAAAACACAGCCCGTTCGGCCTCGTAAACCCTTCCGCAATAGCTCTTACTGCGCCGGTTTTCGGGTCGTAGCGGTAGACTTGATTAGGCAACTGTGGCTGCGGGCGAATACCCTGGTGATAGCCATAATGCGGGTCCGTAAACCAAATCGATTTGTCTGTAGGGTGCACAATCACGTCGTTGACAGAGTTGAAGGGGATGCCATGAAACGAGTCAATAATCGTTTCGGGTGCGGGCGTTGGGTTTGATGGTGTCGGAATAGCCAGTTTAATCAACCCAGAGACATCTCGCGGGTCTTTTGAGCCCTGCGCGCAAAGCAACAAAGTGTCCTTGTCGTAGTTGACGCCGCCGTTGAGCATGGCGCCTTCGATGCCGGGGAAGTGGACGTCTTCGACTTTGCCAGAGCCATCGTCGTAGAAGCGGAAGAGTTTGACGTGTTTGTTGGATGTTGCTGCGTTTGGACTTTTAGGATCATTGGGAAGTTGGTTCGAAGTTACAAAGACGCTGCGAGTGGGTGGGTGGTATATGCCTGCTTCGTGATACAGCGGTAAGCCGGAGGTGCTGCTGGCGTCGGCAAGAATAGAAACATCCTGGATTGGGTTGCCTTCGCCGAGGAGGATGTCAAAGTCGGCGTGTTCGCGGGCGAAAGTTACTTTGAAGTCGGCCATTTTCACACACACTCTCTCTAGCTTTTTTCTATGTGCTTGCTTGAACAGAGAGGTTGTCAGATGCAAAAGTGAAGTTCAGCTCGGCATTCTGGCCGCTGTACAACTCTTACCCGGTCATTTGCCGATCAGCCGATCAGTCTCCGTGATCAAAAGCCGACACCCCCGCTTCCACTTACGCAAAGGACCGGCAATCCCACACAGAAGGGGTAAGGGCTCGTTCGAAAGCTACAGAAGGAGTAAGGGGTGGTGCTGAAACTGGATTAAGCTCTGTCCGTCTGTCGGCTATTGGATTAAGCAGGGATTAAGCAATGCCGCCGAGTGGGGGTCGGACATTCCCCGTGGGGTTTCTTTAAATGCCTATTCCTCCCTGTCTGATGTTGATGTTCGTTCTCGTATTCATCCTCACCTCATCTGTCTTCTCTCGACGTGTATACAGATTCAAGATGGTGAAGCTTCGAGGAAACACCCTCTTCGGGGTCGTCGTTGCGCTGACCGCTCTTGGGTTCATGCAAATCGGGTACGTCCATCCACCAGAATCCAAGCCTTCATCTTGTGACTAACTAATTGTTTAGCTACGACAATGGCCTAATGGGCGGTCTCGTCGACGAGACTGCTTTCGATGAAACATTCAACAATCCAAATTCCGTCATGACCAGTCTCATCGTTTCTATCATGGAGGTCGGCGCCTTTTTCGGCAGTATCTTCACGGCTTTCACTGGTGAACGACTCGGCCGACGAAAGACGATTGCCATTGGCGTTGGCATCATGATCATCGGCTCTCTATTACAGGCTACTGCATATAGCCGAGCGCATATGATCGTGGCCAGAATCGTAGCTGGCTTCGGTCTCGGAACCGTCAACTCGACAGTCCCCGTAATGATGGCCGAGTTTGCGCCCAAGGCGAACAGAGGATTATGTACGTCCTTTTCCTCTACATTCCTATAACACACTTCTGACCGACTTGTCTAGTCGTCTGCATGCAACTAACAGTCCTCAACTTCGGAATCTGCATCGTCTACTGGATCGACTACGGCTTCTCCACGCACCTGGGCAGTTATGCATGGCGCGTCCCCGTCATCCTGCAATGCGTCTTCCTCATCCCCATGTTGCTTCTCGTCTGGATCGTCGACGAAACACCCCGCTGGCTCGCCGCGCACGACTACACCGAAGAAACCCTCGACGTGCTACAGCGCCTCTACAACGGCCGAATTTCAGACGCCGACGTCCACGCGCTGTACGAAAGCATCCTGCGCACCGTCGCAATCGAGCGGCAAATCGGCGCTGGGTCATGGAAGGATTTGCTCAAAAACGACAGCATCCAATCGCAGCGGCGTCTCTTTATTGCGTGCGGAATTCAAATGTTTCAGCAACTAGGCGGCATTAATGCGATTATCTACTACGCTACTACCCTCTTTGAGCAATCCGTGGGCTTCTCGAGCCACATGTCGAGTCTAATGTCCGGCTTTTTGCAGACGTGGTTGTTTGTCGCGAGTTTTATTCCGTGGGTGTTGATTGATCGGATTGGGCGACGGCCCTTGTTGCTGTCCATGGTGTCTGTGATGGCTGCTGTGATGGCCGTGCAGGCGGCATTAATCTATCAGGTTCAATACAAAACCTCTATCGCGCACAGCTGTGGTATTGCGGCTGCGGTGATGCTGTTTGTGTTTGAGGGTGCTTTTACCATTGGATTCCAGGCTACCGTTTGGGTAAAACCCTCCCCCTTCTACCACTTATTACCACATTCTAACTTATACAGGTATATCCCGCCGAAATCCTCCCCCTACGCCTCCGACAGCGCGGCTCTTCAATTAGTACCGCCGCAAACTGGATCTGTAACTACCTCGTTACGCAGATCACTCCGCCGGCCATTACAAACATTGGCTGGAGGACGTACATCATTTTTGCGATTTTCAATACCGTCTGGGTTCCGATTATCTATTTCTTCTTTCCGGAGACCAAAGGTATATCGCCAAAGTGTCTATTGTCTTTTGATTGCAATTACTGACTGCGTTTAGGAATGGAATTGGAGGATGTCGACCGTCTGTTCAGCGACGAAGGCGTCGCGGCGATTGAGGAGGAATTGAATAATAAGCGGAATTTGGAGCATCATGAGGATGTTGAGGCTTGAACTGGTTATTAAATCTCGAGCGCAAATCTAGGGCTATTTACGTCGTAGCTAACGGTGATCTATCAGTTATATGTGACGTGTGTGTGTGTGTGTGTGTGTGTGTGTGTGCATCATATTAATCAGGAAACTTCACTCGGCCTATCTAGCAATACTTCTCATCTCATCACAAATTATTCAATTCCATCACAATTGTTTCACATACCTTTCCGCTCCTCCATCGGCGGAATCACCGCCAGAATCGCAGCGCACGAGTAATAGTGTACTACTTCCGGGCAATTCCCATAAACAATCTGACTAAACGCGCCCTCCTCATGTTTGGGCTCATTTATCCAAACGATGCCAGGAAAATAGTAATGCGGCCAGGCGTCTTGAGCTACTTCGTCATCACTCTCCCCGTCACCCGTAGTCGAATATCCCATCGTCGTGACCGCATGTGGCCTATATTTCGTGCCTACTCGCGCGCCCTCCTCGGCATAAACACCGCCATCATCTGCTGCTAGCCCTTCCTCATTGGCGAATTGCGCTGTGCCACGCATGTCCTTTACGCGCCGCGACATTAGCAGGAATTTTCAGTAGGCGTCGATATCCATGGATCCGGATCCGCCGCCATCCAGGCCCCCGCGCGGGAGGAATTCGCAAGACTCAATCTTGTCTGGCGTTTCTCCCTTTGTTAGATAGTCTAACAACTCGTCACTTTTATGTTCAAAGACGCTCCAATACTGGTTTTGCGTATTCTTGATGACGCCTTCGATTCCTAGCGAGGGGTTTCGCGAGCCGTATCGGCCGCCGTGTTCGAGAATGGGGCGGACGTAGCGTTCAATATCGTGATCTATCTCGGTAAGGCTTTTGTAATAATAATCCAGACAGGCGTCTACCTTAGCCTCGATCACATTTTGTGTCACCATGTCGTCCAGATCGGGATTTTGGAGATCACTGACCTCGTAACGCAGACCCATGATGGCGTCGAGTTTGTCGTTTGGTAGCGGCAGGTTCAAATGCTTGGCTGTATCTTGCAACTGGTTTCTGGAGTAGCAAATAGATTGATGAGAAGATTGAATTGGGGGTGGTGAAAGGTCTAAAAGACTAGGAGGTAGCTGCCTCACAGGCATATGTTTTGACCGTAATTGCCTATCTAGGCAACCAACAGCACTAATTGGTAGTAACACAGAAAGTGGTATACCACGTCCACCTTAATTCAAGGGTTTTTTTTTTTTTTTTTTTTTTTTTTTTTTTTTTTTTTCAAATCTTCGTTACTGAATATGTTGGAGAACTTGCGGTAATGGCTGTTGTTGTTTTTGTTCTTGCTCCTCTCGTCCGTAGCGCAAATCGACGACCGCGGGATACATAGGGATTTATGAGCGAGGTCCGAGTAACGACACGTTCGATCTGCTCTGCCATCGCGCGTTATACCGTCTGCCTACGTACTTGATTTTTCCTGACGCGCGAAGGCTTTCCTGTTCCATTTTAGTGCTCACCCGGTCGCCACTTTTATAAGATGATTTTTTAAATCTGTATATAGTTTAATTCTATTATATAATATAAGCAACCAGTCTATATATATACTCATCAAAGAGCGACATAAAGAATCACTGCCAGAACAAAGGCTGAGAAGGAGCTCCAAGTCATCTGCTTAGATGCAGCGCCGCCGGTGTATGTAGGAATGGCAGTAGATACCGTGGGCGTGGAGCCCAGGGAAGTGGAAGAGCTGCTATAGACGGCTTCAGCACTAGAATGGTGGACCGCTGAAGAGGAAGGCGCATTTGGAACTGTAGTCTCTTTTGCGCCCGCAGCTGTTGGGCTAACTGAATACATTGTAGACGCAGATATTGTTTCGACTGGACTAATTGTATAGGTTGTCGTATACACAGGTACCGTTTCGGTCGTGATATAGGAAGTTTTTTCCGACGCTGGGCAGTCCTTGACTGCTGGCGGACAGGCAGTAACCGTATGCACCTGGGTAGTGAAGACAGTGGTAGTTGTCATTTGAGTACTGGCGGGAATAGAAGTTTGCGAGGCAGCTGTTTCAGTTTCAGTAGCCGTGACAGGACAAATCGTGGTGAGACGGGTTATAGTTTCTGTGGTGACAAAAGTGGTGCGCTGATTCGCGGGGCAATCCTGGACGGAGGGCGGACACGATGTGATCGTGCGCACCTGGGTAGTTGTGACCGTGGAGGTAGTAAGTGGAGTTGATAACCCAATCGAAAGCGTCGAAGACGAGCTGCTTTGGCTAAGAGAAATAGAAGAAGATGATGGCAATGACGAAGAATGTGTTCCCATAGCGATTGACGTGGATTCGGTCAGCAATGTAGATGTGGTGATTGGAGTTGTTGAAGAGAAGACGGCCGAAGAAGAGGGGTTGGAGCGGCCTGTGGAACAAGGACGGCGCGATCGGCGTGAGGAAGAGATAGCAGTTGAGGAAGAGGCGACGGCTGAGGAAGAGACAACGGCTGAGGAAGAGGCGACGGCTGAGGAAGAGGCGACAGCTGAGGATGAGACAGCAGATGAGGACGCAACTACAGCTGAGGATGAGACAGCAGATGAGGACGCAACTACAGCTGAGGACGAAGATGATACGACGACAGCTGAAGAGGAGGAAGATGCAGTAGCAGTACTGGCCGAGGAAGTGGCAACAGCCGATGACGAGGCGATGGTCGATGAAGCCGAAGAGCTTGTAGAGAGCGTTATGGTCGAGGTATAGACTGTTACTACTTGCACAACGGTCGTTTCCGTGGTTACTTGTGTTGTAGAGGTCGTCGCGGTCATTACGCATGGGTTTGTGGTATATTTTACCAAAGCTTCAAAGGCGACGGCACCTGTAACAGTCGACGTAATGTCCCCGAGAAATGTGCAAACACGCGCCGCTGTATTATAGTTGACGCCTGAGCATAGTGTCGAGTAGACACTACAATACTGAACACACAACTGAAGTTGGGCTGCAGGAAGGACGAGGACTGTCTGTTGTGCTTGCAGAGAGACTGCCGAACACTCCTCCTGCCAATAATATCCACCGCTGGAAAAGACACCATTAGAACATTGCCCAATGGGAGCAACAGACCCAGGGGTACAAGTAGTTTGCGTTGTGGTCAGGGGGAGGATGCTGGTAATCGTGCTGGTGAGTGTCTCAGAATAGGTAGAGGTAGCAGTAGTTAGAGAGGTAGCAGTTGGTGTAATGCTTGAAATTGTTAGGGCCTGGATTTCTGGTGATAGGGCCACCAGGAGCCCGAGAAGGAAACCGGATCGGTGCATGGCTGGGTGAAGCAAGCGAAGGAATGGCTGTCTCTAAAGAAGACTACGTTTTCCAAATGGAGGGCGCCAGAGAGAGTCCGTTTTATACGATGAGAGGCTCTCTCGCGGATTCTGGCTTGGTCTTAATTTCGACTCGGCGACGATGTTTCCTTGATGCTGAATGGCTAGAAATTACCATGTGGGCTGCGCCTTTTGCTAGCAAACCTGGATTGCGAACGCACTACGAACATAGTTTAAACCTTGACGGTTGGTCTAGCGATTTTCAGAGTCAAAATAGCCGACCCAGAGCGCCGGGGCGCCTCAGGCACCGGTCAAAACATTATCACCCGCAGCCAACCAAATGGCCTTCTCTGCGCCCAAGCCTTACTTGATTAGCAGTTAGTACTTAGTAGTTCCTCTGTTCCTGAATATAATAGTGCTGGGGCTTTGAAATTACAAAATTTGTAGTTACATGTAAAATAGGCTTTGCTCGGTGTAATAAAAATTTCATTTTACAATTTCAAATTACCACCTAACCTATATTGTATGGGGCAGAAAAATTTGACTATTATTATTATGTAATCAAGTTTAACGTCCATATGCAACCCGATAGGTTATGACAGACTCAGGTGAAGCCTGGGCTTGGCCCTGGGGCCCTAGGGGCCACGGGGTCACAAGCCCCCTATAAGTCTCGGGCATCTCACAGATCCGGGCTCTCATATATAATGGCCTGGGTATAATATGTTATGTTGGGGGTATAAAAGGTGCTTCCCTCTATCAGGATTCCCTTATGTATATAAAGACATTCACTCACCCACCTAGTTAGTTTACTTTATCGTCTTGAATTAACTGTGATAACTTAAATATATATTCTTCTATTGAACAGGATATTCTTATCAAACCTTATAAGACTTTGCTTCCAGAAGCCTTTCGTATTCAGAATATATTAACTTTCTCCGTTAATATAACTATCATAGTTATACTCTGACGGTCATCAACCGAAGTTTCCCGACAAATAAATCTGTAGTTTTTGCTCTCTGGATTTCGGTCTGTTGAACTATGCTGTTGTATTGGGCTTCGTTTTTAGAGCTCCGTAGCTCAGGCTATAATAATGATATATACTAGTAGAGATTCTAGTGGTGTTTTTGAAAATACTTTAAAATGTAGAACTGGGACTGATAGAGTGAAGAATGGTTTATTTTAGTGATTTGATAAAGCCCGTTTATTTGATATTATATAAAGATTCTTTGTAATGAGGGTAGTTCTAATAAGGGACTATGGTAGAGTGAATAGTAAGTAGCTTATTATGCTTAGTGAGTGAATATATAGATCTAAAATTGGTTATATGATGACGCTGAGCTGCTCAGTGAGCGTGAGCTTGGATTGAAATCTATTTAGTGAGCGAAACTATGAGCACCTTTATTAAACGGCGGCAGCTGAAAAAGGAAAGCCTCGCCTGGCAGGAAAAATCAAGTTCGTATAGTGACCTAGGTATGTTGAAGTTGCTTCTGGTGGTATGGGTCCCGCCCTTGATTCAAGCCTTTCTCTCAACTTCTCGTTGCTGAGTATGTCGGACCCGTTATTAATATATCCCGGTGCCACTCGATTGAGATTGTTTTTCAAGTCAGTCACAATGTCATTGTACCTCTGAAGATGCTCGTCTTGATTAGGGAGGCGAGCAAGAACGTTATCATGAGATCGTGTGAGAGCAGACACTGGAAAGAACCACCATTGACGGGGGTCTGTTTGGACAATGCGTTTGATGTCGCGATCTATTTCAGTGAGGGCTTTACAATAGTAATCGAGGCAGGCGTCTATCATGTTGTCCAAATCGGGATCTTGGAGGTCACTCGTCTCGTAACGCAGACCCATGACGGCGTTGACTTTGTGGCTTGTCACTATAGTTTCAAATGAGAGTAATGAATTGATGAGATGAATGAATTGAAGGAGAGTGAAAGATCTAAAAGGATTAGGAGATAGCTGCCTCGTAGGCATATATTTTGACAGTAATTGCTTATCTAGGCAGCCAACAAGGCAGCCACAACTTCCGACCTTATTGCAAGCCTGTTTATCAAATTCTCGTTGCTGAAGATGTCGGATTCATTATCTTTAATATATCCTGGCACCAATCGATTCAGATTGTTTTTCAAATCATTCACAATGCCATTGTACTGCTGAAGACGCTCGTCTCGATTGGAGAGTTGAGCAAAGACTAATGGCATGTACTCTGGATCTATTGTGATAAGATCCACTAAAAGGAACGACCATCGGTAGAAGTCCTGGGTTTGGACAATAATGCGTTTAATGTCGCGCTGTATCTCGTGATGGCCTTTGAAATAGTGGTCGAGACAGGCGTCCACTTTGAACTGCTAAAGTAAAGAGGGCTCTTAGCATAACTTGACAATGATTACCAGACAAACAATAGGTTTAGTATGCAGTTCACAAACGAAATAAGCAATACTTACCTCGATCAGCTGTGGGGTCGCCATGCTTTCTAAATCGGCCCACGTGCGTTTGGGATCTTGGAGATCACTGGTCTCGTAACGCAGACCCATGATGGCGTCGCTTGTTACCAGTAGTTCCGAATGTCTGGCTATATCTTGCAACTGTTATCAGGAGCAGTGAATGAATTGATGAGACGAATGAATTGGGGGGGAGGGAGTGAAAGGTCTGAAATATTAGGAGGTAGCTGCCTCAGAGGCATATGTTTTGATGGTAATTGCCTATCTAGGCAACCAACAGCAATGCCTTGAGTGTTAGGCATTTATTCGCAGACTCGGCAAATTTCTGATGGTCTCCCATATTCATCTTTCTTTGGAGCCTCAATGAAAATCGGTCTTGAATGGATAGACAACAACGATAGTTAGGCATCCGCCGCCATAGACACACATCTGGGCAGCATTGCACAGATCTAGCCTTCCGTACAGCTGTCACATACCGTGGCATGGATCTTATACGGTTATCAATTACTGAGACATATAGCTGTGTACTCATATAAAGCGCCTGCAATCTATCTTACTGCTATCGAAAAGCGTTGAGGCGATGCGAATGGCTGAACATCTTTGTCTGGACAAATCAATTCCGCTCATGTAATCTCTATACCCCGTTGCCAAATCACCCGACTTCTACGAACTACCAAGAGTACAGTTCTTTGACGTCATCGATAAACAAAGCTCACTTCAATTCCCATAGAAATAGTGGGCGACTTCAAAGAATAAACACTTCTTTGCTATAGGGGGTGGTATGCAAGATCAGACAAGTTTGTGAGGGGCTTGCATTGAGGGCCTAAAGAACAACATATTTGACTCGCCTCTTAAGGAGCTATTTCCTGATCTTCGAGAGCTCTCACTGTAACTGCAAATTCATTAGTATCAGGATGTAGGGTTGGCATGTATATGGTTTCCCTCGGCGCATTCAAACATCAACGTCGTTTTCCGCGGCGCACATGTCACGATTGTTAAATGAAAAAGACTTTCTTTTTTTTCAGCCCTTCAAGCTGTCCGGTGTCCAGATCATGTAATGTGCCCCGCGTCTTCAGACTTCTTGGATGGATGTCATCGCTTAACATGACCCGTAAACGGTTTAGGGGCATCTAGATAAGGAACTCGGTTGTTGGCGGATATCGGTGGATATCGGAACAGCCCACCACGACGCCTTTGTTCAGATAGTCTGATAAGCGGATAGACTGATAGAATAATAGATTAAAATAAAGATGGCTGCGTAATAAACATATATGGAGCTGATGTCGTCCTTCTGAAATTCCTCCATAAAAAGACCTCGTCCGATCAATCCACGCCGAGGTACTTCCCAGATACCACAAACACCTCTATACATCTGTGTAAATCTGCTTCTCTCGGCACAGCACCTGATCACCTTTGCTAGCTATTTCCTACGCTCCTAGTTCGTATAGGGCGTGCACATCTTCTTGGTCCAGTTGGCTTTACAACATACATCAATCATCATGGCGTACACAACTCTCCCCAATGCCGACCACCTCCGCACCAAATTCTCTCTTGCCATGTCAGACATGTACAAGAAGGAGGTTCCGTTGTACGCGGATTTGCTCTCCATCGTCGCCGACGTAGATGATCAGGTAGTCACAGCCCTTAACCCCATCAAAATCCATCCACATACTCACTGAGACAACACAGGTCTCCAATGAAACGCTCCCAGCGCGAAACAGAATCGAACGACACGGCGCCATCCGACTCGGCACCGCAACAGAACTAAGCATCATCGCACGCATTTTCGCGCTATTTAACATGCATCCAGTTGGATACTACGATCTCAGTCTTGCGGGCTTCCCGTTACATGCAACCGCGTTCCGACCATTAGACAGCGCTGCACTGGCAATCAACCCGTTCAGGGTATTTACAAGCCTGCTCCGACTAGACCTATTGCCGCAAGACATTCGGAGCTTAGCTGAACAGGTGCTATCAAAACGGAAATTATTCACAGACCGATTACTTTCATTACTGCACCAAGCCGAACGCAACAAATTCCTAACACCCGCCGAAGAAGAAGAGCTACTCACAAACGTTCTCGAGACATTCCGCTGGCACTCGACCGCCAACGTGCCACACCAAGTCTATCTAGACCTCAACGAGGCACATCCCATGGTCGCCGACATCGCCTCTTTCCCATCTGCACATATCAATCATCTCACGCCGCGCACGCTAGACATTGATCTTGTGCAGGAAGCAATGACCCTCAAAGGAATGCCAGCTAAGGAACGGATTGAGGGGCCACCGAAACGGGACTGCCAGATACTGCTGAGGCAGACGAGCTTCAAAGCCTTAGAAGAGCTGGTGAGGTTTGTGGATGATGGGACGGGGAAAGTGGTTGATGGGCATCATACGGCGCGGTTTGGGGAGGTTGAGCAGCGGGGGGCGGCCGTCACAAAAGAAGGACGTGCGCTCTACGACAGGCTCTTGGAGGAGATAAACCACATTTCATCCATGGATGATGAACAGGGTTATGAGGAGATAGCGCGTGAGGTGTTTAGGCAGTATCCGGATACATGGGAGGAACTACATGCCAGAAAACTGGTCTACTTCCGATATAGTACTACCACCACACAGAGTGAACCAGCAACTACAACGAAACTGTCGGAACTCATCAAATCCGGTTACGTGAAATACGAACCTATTACTTACGAGGACTTCTTACCCATCTCGGCAGCCGGCATATTTACGTCCAATCTCAAAGGATCGTCGAACAACACTTTCCACAAAGCTAGGGGAGATTTGGGGCTTATAGAAAAGTGTCTAGGCAGGGCGGTATATGACCCTAATGAGCTGTATGAGCAGATTCAGGAGGATAGTTTAGAGGATGTTCGGCGGCGGTTGGGGCTGAGGGAGGTCATTGTAGATTAGTATCAAAGCATGCATGTATGACGAATCTAGTCGAGAATTTATAATTAATCAAGGAAAAAGGAGCAATATATTCTTACTCTCACAACTAGGCCCCTCGATTATGTAGAAAACGTCGTCACAATCCACTCAACAAGCACCTGCGCCGTCCCCCCTGGCTCCCTATTCGCCCGAAAATCCATCAACGGGCCATCATGCGCTTCATCCATGGCTATATGCCACGACACATCCACTTTTCCCGTCACAACATTCCGTCTTGACACATCAACAAACTCTCTCACATGATCCCGAAAATGCTCCTCGTACCCGCCAGTTACCAGCATTCGATCCACAACCTTTAAGTCTTGCCACCATTTTTCGGGGACGTCGAGGGCCATGCCCCATCCAAGACCTTGGTCGATTTCGTGTTTCCAGGGGGAGTTGTGGGTGAGAAGGTCGCCCCATTCGCGGATGGTTTTTTCGCAGAGGACGTCTGCGGGGGAGTGGGAGAGGTAGGAGGTGGTGCAGAAGGAGGTTAGGGATAGGAGAGGGGAGATGACGAAGCAGCCTCGAAGCGAGGATTGGAGGTGGATACTGCGGTGTGAGTCTGGGCGTGGGTGGTGGAGGTGCGAGAGGAGAGAGAGGGCGAGATGCCCGCCTGCTGAGTCGCCGCCGATGATTATCTGTTAAGACAAGAAAAGGTGTTAGGGTAATATATGGACGATTAATGGGCAATGGGTATAGAAAAACAAACATCACTAGGAGAACACCCCGAAGCTAGGAGACTCTTGAAAGCTGCAATTGCCTGATTCATTTGGCACGGATATGGATACTGCGGAATCAGACCTGTTGGTGAAAGAAGTTAATTACTATTGTTACGGTCTATAAAGAATGCGGACTGTGCATACTATACTCCAATATAGCAACGCTAACATCCAGTCCAGCCTCATCGCATCGTTGGCGTATATACGCCATCCAATCGAGATACGCATCCGACAACGGCATCACATAGCCACCTCCTGTAGATCAACACCAAACCATAAAGCAGTCAGCCCATCCAAACTTCTATGTTGTGCGCTTATAAGGATGACTTGGGCTGCTGACCATGCAAAAATAACAAAACCTTCCCCTCCTTCTTCCTGCCTAGCCACAACAACCTCGTCTCTGTCTCCCCATCGGCGACTGTCTCGATATCACCCTCAATTTCATGCTCCCCGACCCATTGCCGATACGCATCAAAACTCGGCGGTAGAATGGCTTGGATATACGCCGGCGGCACATAGGCCATGAACGCACGAGCAACTGCATTCTCAATTGCTACCCTAACTGGGATTTGCGCGACAGAGGCGCGAAGCGTGGCGCGGATGATGTTGTACAGAGCTACGGGGATGATGATTCCAAGTATTCGGAGGAGGGAGAATTTGGCGGTCAGTGGTAAAGGCATGGTCAGATGTTTTTCTGTACGACATGGAATTGAATCTTTTTGACTGCTGTGTCGACACCGTCTTTATGTTCTAATCTATGGGGTAAATCCTTTGATGCACGAACCCAGAGGTTGCCTGCTTTTACTGTACACTCATGTGTCGGAACGGCGCCGGTGGACAAGGCATAGCTCCGGAACAGTTCCACCACGACTATTTTCTCGTCGGCGGTCGAGATATAGAGTATTAAAACATTACGGATTGAATTCACTTGTCCTTGGGTATATTTTTGTGTTCAATGTTTGGCCATCGCAACTTTTTCCGCGCTCGAGGGTCCTCGATACGTCAAAGGGTCTGATACCCCGCACCCCTTTCCTCTGTCGGGAATAATGATAGCAAGTCACTTTGCATGCAACTCTCCTATAGAATCCGTTATAAATTCCTATCTGTTTGGATAGGTTGCATTGGAGGGGTACGGTCTCGGCACAAGCCAGGTCGTACGGGTGAATATAGGCGGGTTGGCTAAATTCCTCTCGGATAAAGACAAACATGGGCGCACTTTATAAGAATCATCGTACTACGTATATTAAGGGTGTTAGCCTAATAGTAATTATCTACAACAAACTCAGTTATAACGAATTTCATGAACAAAACCCTATGCCCAGGGTGCAGCGCTATACCTAGTACAGTATTTATTGCGTTTTCACCCTAGACTCTAGAGTGTAACGCCTAGGCAGACTGTAGTCTAAATTGATTCGCTACGATAGGCTTTCCCTGCGTACCCATTTCAAATCAGCGCAGATCATCAGCACAGTCTCCACAGGGTACACTTGATACCCAATCCAGGGAATCCGTCAAAGTTAAAGCCGATCCAACTCCATAGAATTTCTTTAGCCGGACGAGCAGAATCGCTGGGGGATTTTTGATACGCTCGACCATCCGCTGGAGACGTATGCGTATGGGCCCATAGCCTTAGCTGGCGATGCAGCGCATGGGTCGTCGCCGCATCATGGTCTCGGAGCGGGGATGGGCGTTGAGGATGCACTCATCCTAGCGACAGTGCTAGAAAAAGCCGCCGCAACACTATCCTCATCATCATCAGAGGGACAACTGCCTGGTGCAGCCATAAGTAAACGGATTGCGCTGTCCAGCGCATTCAAAGCATTCGATTTGAGCAGGCGGGAACGCTCGCAGTTTGTTGTTTATAGCAGCCGCAGACAGGGGTATTTGGTGAAATTCGACGAGCCGGAAATCGACTCCAATGAAAAGTTCGCCAAGGATACGGGCGAGAGGCTGGACAGGATTCATGCGTATGATGTGGAGGTGGCGCAGAGGGAGAGTGTGGAGGAGTATGAGCGGCAGTTGAGTTTGTGAATGTTTAGGCTGGAAATGATTATCGATAACCTCGAGAGTTCCATTAGTTAGGAATGAAAAGTTGTGCAAAGACAGCTGAGGAAGGCTTGAAAGGTTTCTCGAAGCCTTTGTAGTATATATAGGTATCTAATGATGAATTGTAGGTGGTCAAAGCGGCGGCTTGACCTGCTCACCCATCCACGTTGCCCTCAATCACCCCCGTGTCGTCAAAAACGTCAAAGTGGTCAATTTTACTCAATAGAAGATGCCAGCCAGGATAATATTCTGGGAAGCAGCATTGTCTACGGTTATAGAATATTCAGTATTCGAGGAAGATCTAGCTAGGGGCATCTAGGGGCATATTCATAACTAGGCTAGCTCACATGATTCTTCGTATATTGAGGCTTAGAAATGAGCACACAGGTGTTTCGCTATGATGTTTTGTGCTGTCTAGGTTTCATACGTAAACTACGCCATGGCAGCGTGTATTATGACGAGCACATTAAATGATTTAGAGAAGATAGGACTTGTTGAATAGTATCAATGAAAGAATTATTTTATCATTTTCGGGCTGTTGGCTTGGGCCATCCATGGACAACTCGTATTCGAACATGAATGGTTCCGTAAATAGTAATTTTGCGCTTTACAAAAATACCAGGCGCTCACCGTCAATGCTTATTGCTGAACAACCTGAATTAGTAATTCTTCTTCTATAGGAATAGCTTTGAAAAGTATAATGAATTCACCACTGCATGAGAGGAATCGATGATATGTATAGTCACCGAGGTTTGTGTGGATTATTGTGGCATGGCACCGATCATTGGTTAGGGCAAGGCCGTCTATTATCGAGGTCTATTTATATATTTGATCAATTTTATTCACGGAATAGAGACACTCAATGTAGCGAGCACGCCTCTTGGAAATAACCACTCTATAGCAAGCTAAGGTTGTTTGCATAACTAGGTAACAGAGGTCAAGACCGGGGGTGCCTGTCCGAATCTAATTTGTGCGACCGCCGCTACATCGCCCTAATCAGTCTCAGCGTGGGGTACATTGTTAGCCTGATCCTTGTCGCGGTGCTGCCTAGTATGCGTCCGAAAAGATGATGGAATGTAGAACAAAGGATGTCGCTTTGATTTCGCAGTATGCTTCGAACGAGATACTTTATTTTCATTCACAGAAATCTGAGGATGTGCACGTGAAAGTAGCTCGGAGGAAACTGACTTCTTGTCATCAAGAAACTCAGGTTTAACTTTCTCCATTGGTGAGGAGTGAGACATAGTTGAAACCTGGTATTTATCTGACGTCTCTGATGAATTATCATTTATAATGATTTCTGTATCTCTGCCTGTTGCGGCGAGATTTTGAGGGGCGTTCTTTGCCAGGCTTTTAGTATTGCCACCGTTGTCTCCAATCCACTTGGCCTTGTTTTGAACAGCTTCGCGGTTCATATTGCTCACTGTTTTATCTTTTGGAGTTCGAGTTTCCAGCTGGCCTGGAGAGTTGGGATGGCGGCTCACCTCTGGCCCTCGGTGCAGCTCGTCGGCAGGAATCTGTGGGCGGCCCTGGGCGTGTTCATTTGCTGCCGAGGGTAAGACCACAGGCATTGCATATTTGGTTCGTATTTCATCAAAAATATCAGCAGCGGGTATGATATAAGCTGTTCTGGTCCCGGCACCGCCGCCAAATATGTGCCCATAGAAATGGCCTGAGGTCGCGTCAACCACCCATGACCCGCAGTCCCCAGCTTGTATCATCCCATCCAGTCTAAGACTAAATGTCTTTCGTATAGTGGTAGCTTCTGGAAGGCTCATGAAACGAGGTGTAGCAAACAAAATGCCCCTCAAAACTCCTCTAGACGCTGTCAGGACAGCTACTTCGCGATCTTCATCGCCAATTTGAGCAACCTGGTCGACGCTGATATTGTTCAAAGGAATTTGTGACGCAGGTAACATGGTCGGTCTTATCAAATTATTGTCATAAATCTCAATCAATAGATAGTCAAGCTCTTGACTTCCTATCATATCAGGTGGACCTAATACGATGCAGGCTGAATGTTCGAATTGGGCGGTGCTTAAATCCAGTGACCTCCGGGCTTGAAACAATAAAACGTCGTCATGAAGTCTGGAGATAGCGAGACTTTCATAGCTTTCCTCACTAACTGGTTCACTGGCCTCTGAATATTGACTCGCGCTGCTGGAAGGCGTGGATACAACACCGCCATCAGCTAGAATGCTATCATCGGCATCTTCATCTGCCTCCTCCTCCTCTTCACTGCCTTCCTCTTCGTCTTCAATTAGGCTATCACCACCCTGTAAAAATGCTTTCGGTTCCTTGTTTTGCTCAAGAACATGTGATACCGTGAGATAAAAGAACCGACTACCGACACATATGATTCCTCCTGCTGTAGCCCGTTTCATTCCACCTTCGCTCGGCAATCCTGCAACAAATACTGAAACTCCGAGCGTATTATCAGAAGGCATGTAGTAAAAGGATCTGTTATTTGCTGAAGTGTGTGGACTATCTGGATTCTGAACCCTCATTTGATCACCAAGAAGCCGCATTGGGGCGTTCATCCCCGGAGGATAGCGAGTTCGTCGCAGCTTTAGAGTCGGAGCATTTTGAAGAATGCCGCTGTTTCTTACTAGGTTCATGGCTATTTTGCACTTTTTTCCGTCGGTCGAGGAGAAAACCAAATTAGGCTCAGCCGTCTGGATGTTACGTCCGCACATATACAAGGACCAACATAGACCAACCTGCGGGGGTTCCATAGATTGCTGGAGATAATCCTGGATAGCTGGTCCAAGATCGTCTTTGAAGAGTTTGCGCATTGGCCCGATTGCTTCCCAGTACTTTCCGCTGAGCTTTGAAGATTGTATCAATGATCCCACAGATGTCGAGGATGACTGCATTTCTAGTTTGAATGTGAGAGAGAGAGAGAGAAACAAGGCCCTAGATATTGCTTCAGATTCTAACAAAACTTCTTCTCAAGTAAGAATATAAAAGGAAAGCAAGGCATGAAAGGGGGCCGCAATGATATATATATGTCAAAAGAATGTAAAGAGTGTGTACTTGGTGCGGGGAGGACTCATACAAGCAAGCGAATGCCGGCAACTTTAATGGAGCTGAGCCCGAGGCTGAGAGAGCAAGCCTTGCTTGCCAACCCTGCTCTCTTTGGGACGCAGTGCATGCATCGTTAGCGTAGTATTCACCAATAAACTAGATTATTAAGAAGAAGTAAAAAGAACAAGGGAGAACGAAGTGCCATAAAAGCACCTGACATAAATAGGCATAAGTTGGTTAACTATTTCAGACTCGGTATATCAATACCGACTTGATTATCTTGCAACTGTGAACTTGTTTTTCTTTTCAACTGACAGGCTTCCCCCAAATGGCTTCGGTAAACGACAAATTTGTCGTTGAGCCACTAACAGGTGCGCAAAAGCGGCTGATAACCGAAGGCCTCTGGGGTCCGCAGCCGATCGCTAAGAAATTTTCCAATGGTGAACGTCCTCAAGACTTGAATTTTGACGCATATTTTCGCTTCTACCTTTACTCTTATGTTCATGCTTTGCGCAACAGTGAAGGCCGTATGTGGGCTAAAACGTATCAGCAAATTTTAAGCATAGTGGAACAATTGCGCAACCATTGCACTCGGCAGTCTATTCGAGATGAGATGGCTCGTCTTAATCCCTCATGTGACCCAGAGAGCTCGATTGATCTAGCAGCGCAGCTCTTATTCATGCTTGACTTTGCTGCAAGCCCTCAAAACGCAATTTCGGGGGCTGAAAAGGTCATCTGGACTCAAGATACTGTCAAAAGCTCAATCGATAAACACTTTTCTTACACGCCAAAACTTACTGAAACGTGCGTCTATCTAGACCAAGGCTTTACGGGATACAACATTGAGCATATTGCTGGTATTGAAATATTCTGGACGGACAATCTTGCAGATCATCTTCGTTTGATAGAAGGGGATACAAAGGTGGCTATATTTCACCACGTTACTTTTCTAGAGTGTCAGGAAAAGTGAGTCTTCGATCCGAGTCATAACTAATGATGTAATCTTCTAATACAATACTTAGCTCTCTTCTGCCACCTGGTCTGGCGAAAGAGACTTTGCGAACTATTTCACTTCTTTTCCCTGAACACCAAAAAAAAGCAATCCGGAAGTATCAGTCTTGTACACTCGACCCTAGGCTTCTACGATGTGGGTGCTTGCGTGGCACAGATCGTAATATTGACACCTTCTCCTACTGGAGAGACCGGTTGGTCATATTGAAACAATGTTACGATGATACGAAACCTAAGACCATTAATCAATGGTGGCGGGACAGGAGAAACGGCGTTCAGTGGTCTACATTTTGGGTGGCAATTTTAATTCTTGTTCTTACGATATTCTTTGGCCTGGTCCAATCAGTCGAAGGGGGTCTTCAAGTGTACAAAGCGTTTGTCCCAAGTTAGCGAGAAACAAACCACTATTTTTATCGCTCAATGGGATAGTCTTGATTACAATAGTAACTAGCGAGAGGCACTAAGAATTCCTTCATAGTCGAAAAAGCCGCGTCGTAAGCAGAACTTAATGAGGCGCCTTTGGGCACTACAACTTCAACATGATCCTCCTTGTATCTTCTGCAAACTTGCTGCCATAGCATAAGCGTGAGGCTTAGACAGCACATATAATCATGGTTTTACCTGCAGCCTCGCGCAATACAGCCTCGCGCAACATGCAATGCCACGTAATCCCGATGATAGCGCCATATTAATAAATTGCCATACTTCTTGTTCATGCATATGCTTTCTTTTGTTTGCGTCATCTTGCTAAAATATATGAGGCTGCCTGAGGTGCTTCTGCAAGGGTTTATTTGCCCTGCCCAGATCTAATCATTACTCGTCGTGTCCAATGCGCAGCGCCCCCGCCCGGACATGCCATATCATCTTTCATTTAATTTCTTGATATATATAGTGCAGGTAAGGCTTTATGGGGCCGTGCGGAGCACAGTTAGTAGGTGTCGTGAAGCCGGCAACATACTTTAGATATCCCACATTTCAGCCTTGCGCATTTTGAGTGGAAACTAAAAGAGGCAGTGAATGGATGGAATCAAGGAAAAATGCGTGCCCAATTTGTGTGCCTAGTTAAAACAATGTGCATGACTTGGAGATGCCCAACGAACTTGTATTTGTGATTCTCAGTGTTCTATGTATAAATTCCCTTCCACCCTCTTTTCAAACATAAGATGTCTGGTCCTGATATATCTCCAGTCAATAAATTTCCCTTCAGTTTCTTTAATTGCTCCATATAATTCACAGATGGCTACTTTACCAAGCTCATTGAATGAGTACTGGTCAATCGGTAAGGATACCGAATGATAATTGGAAATTGCTGATCCTAACAGCTGACTAGATACAACGATTGGCCGGACCGTGTTGTTGACCTATATTACTTTGAAACATGTCGAAGAGCTCGAACGCGAGATTGAGGAGAGCAGATTCAATGTGAGTCAACCTACCAAAGTCTGAAGCTCTTGCCACTTTGCTTGTTCTTCTATTTTAAACTTCATGTTCATGATACGGGCTTGCTGAATTATATACTGCAGGCTTCCATTAACCATGCCATTGAATTGTTTGATTATCAAAAAATACTTCGAAATTTGGTTCATGTGGGATATGTTGAAAGCGGCGGAGATTCTCAAAGTAATTGTTATGAAGCTATTGGTTTCCTGCAACGCACTAGGTCCCGCGAAGAGTTCGACTCCATCGTAGATGACTACATCGTTCCGGAATTGCCTGGATTTAATCCGCAATACTCCGACGGCGACTCAGGAATCACGCTGAGAGAGAATATCTCTCTGGCTAGTGACCCACCTCCATACAGCGCTGCTAGGGGGACTGGGTTGCAAGATCCTGAAGTACAAAGCCCAAGTCGCCCAGAGGTTGAAATCTGCAGATATAGTTCACGATTGTGGGAAGAGGGAGCGTCTTCAGGTCAATTGCCAACAGTGAACGACAGACTAGTGCGTGCCTTTCCCGCACGATACCAAACTGTTGTCACGTTTAGGGGAATGCAAGGCGAAGGCGAAGCTTCAACTAAGAAGCTCGCAAAACATATTGCGTCAAAGAATATTTGCCAAAGGTTGGGTATCATACTGTGATATATGGTATAGGGCGGTAATGATTTTCCGGATTTCATGCTGTTGAATTGATGGTGATACTCCGCCGTCATAGATGTGATGTTAAACGCCCTGCGTGAATACTGCTACATAGTTTCACCTATCCAGTCCCCTATTATAATTCGCTATCTTGCTATGAATTCAGCATCAGCAATGATTTGATTCGAGTTGGGGGGAGGGCGGTTGACAGAAACCGTTGTACCACCACCCATCTGTAACCCCCATCTGGTACGTATCGAATACCAGCGAGATCAGGTTTATGGCGGCTGTCACGCATTCAACGATGCATTTAAGGGAGATGGATGAATACAGGAGGCTGGTTGATAAGCTGCTACAAGTAGACTGAAGATATTGCGACTAAGCTTAGGCGTCGGTTTTATCGGCACAGACCTGCATGAAGATGGGGCTGTAAAGGAGGAGGCAGGAATAGAGAAGTTTTCTCAAACCTTTTTGTACCTAGTATACAAAAAAGGTCTGGATCGGTACATCCCCGGGTTACCCATTTTTGGGTTGAAAGAATATCTATCTATATACAATCCAAATCCGAAAACCACATGGGCAAATCCGGAAAATCAGACACCCCCAAAAAACCTAGATCCTGCGAGGGGGGCGCTATACCCTCATTCCAGTCAAACGGATTATCAGCGTTGCTCCCGATATCAGCAGTATACCCACTACTAGGCATGGCAGTACTAAACATAGCGGAAGTTTCCTGTTGGCTAGTATTGGAAGAAGTATTTTGATGATGATGATGACTGGACGAAACAGCCTGCGCATACGCAGCCTGCAAAAAACTAAGCGTATTCCCCGCCGACGGACTAAAACTCGTCATCTGCCCGAGTATGAGTTTACATTTGTTGAGTGCGTCCTCGAACTTGGGGTCGGAGAATTCACGCAAAATAGTTTTGGAGGAAAGCGACATGATAACTACCAGGCCAGCTGTTGAGATGTCTACCCGGTATCAGCATCAGCAAGCAATGATTTGGAGAGAGTGGAAAGGGGGGAGGGGGCGTACAAAACCCATTATACCACCACGCATCCGTAACCTCCGTCTGATACGTATCGAATATCAGCGTGATAAGGTTTGTGGCGGCCGTCACGCATTCAACGGCGCATTTGAGGGAGATGGATGAGTAGAGGAGGCTGGTTGATAAGCTGCTACTGCTGCTGCTGTTGCTGTTGAAGTGGTGTTGGGCGTCGGTTTTGTCGGCGCAGACTTGCGTGAAGATTGGCCTATAAAGGAGGAGGCAGAAATAGAGATATCTAGAAAGAGTTAGATGGGGGAATAAGATGGGAATGGGGTGGTGACTGACCGTGCGTGAAGGACGTTTCGCTGGAGGTGCATTATATTCCCAGATGGACTGCCGTCTTGATTTTCAGGGCAGGTGTTGAGCCAGCTTAGAAAAGAGGGTAAGTGCGCTTCGTAATGGGACAGTTTCTCCTGAAGTTTGATGATGATATCCAGACTGCCCCGTTCCATGGGTGACTTTATTTCCTGGCTTTGGGCTGATTTGCCGGGCCATGTATGGTATACATCACGCAGTATAATGTCTAGGATATTGTGCAGTTCAATGGTGGCGATGTAGTATACCATCATCGACGAGCGGTCCTTGTTAGCTTCCACTTCATCCGCCAACGGTTGCTCGCTGGGTAGTGGCGGTGCAGATAGATGTGTAGTCATGCATGGCCGTCCATGGGTCATGCTTACTGTCCTGAGGATGTTAGTTGACTTAATATACAAGAGATGAGAAGAATACCAACTTATCCAGAATAATACACCCATGCCACGTCCTTCGTCGAATCTCCATCTCCAGCAAAGGCACATTCCCCTGCACCATCGTCCTGTGCAGCCCCAGTCCCTGCGCAACTCGACACGCCATACCCACCGAATTCCAGCACCGATTGGGGAACGGCGTACTCTGCAGGAACAACGTGGTTAAAAGCAACGTGTGCACGACACCGAGCGATTTTATGTCCAACAGGTCCAATCCAATGTGTTGTTTGGCGCGCAGAAAGAACATGAACGCTAGTTCCTGCCTTTCGGTTTCGGGGACTTCTGCAAAGTGGCACCCCAAGGCGAAAATGATGTTTAGGGAAGCTTGGAAGGTGAGGGATTGCAGTCCCGAGTCCCATTTACTTCCTAGGCCAATGTTGAGGTCTGTGAGTTTCTGGGGTGGTTGTTTGTTGGAAAGCCATAAATTTTCATAGGCCTTTTCGAAGCTTGGGCGATGGAAGAAGGGATACAAGCAAAAGACGCGATCCCAGAAACCGTCTAACAAGTGGTCCGCCAGTGCCCTGGGCGGGAGAGGGAAATCATCAAATGCGAATCTCGCTGAAGGTCTACATGCCTCGGCAATGATGTTTGACGCTGGCTCCTTTAAACTTTGTCGATTAATTTGAGTATTATTTCCTGGCTGTGTGCTTCTCAATTGGACTGACTGCCAAGCCAGCCGCATGAATGAGACTATCGAGGAACTACCGTAGTAGTCATCACTAGGCAAAGGCAATCTCTCCCCTTCGTCATCAAGAGTGGAAATCGCGCCCATTGCTGTGACGTTGCTCTCGAGCTCGGAGCGTGGCGAGAACTGAGCATGGGCGTCTGATCGTGGGACAGCATGCTCGCGACCAACAGCGTGGGCCATTGGCAGAGCATCGGAAGGGAAACGCCGGACATTTTCCGAACTGTTGGCATTTCTGATCTGAGGGCTGGCTTCAGCTATTGCAGGTTAGCTAGCATCTGGTAACCACTTGGGCCATTGACTTGCATGCTACATCGGAGGGGACAAGTGGTTCAGTTCCAAACGTCTCCTTTTCCGGTCCTTCCAGGTTTGGATTTGAGACTGGGAAAGCAACATTCGCAGCCCGACAGCTACTTTCCAGCTGTCGAATACGATTATGCAAACTCCGGATATAGCTGCGCCTCTAATTAGTCACCACCACTCAACATGTCATCGGGATGAATGAACATACGCAGCATTACTCTCCGACTGAACACTATCCGAACTGTAGATACACTGCTCCAGCCCGATAGATCGCCGCTCGCACGACGAGCAGATGGGCATCCTCCCATCGCACCGGGATTTCCGCTCGCGACATGGTTCGCAAGCCCGCGCGATTTTGCGTCGGGTGGGTTGTTGGCCTTGTCGGTCGCGTCCGTTTGGGCGACGGGGGTGTGAGGGAGAGGACATTTTCGGTTTTTTTTTTTTTTTTTCTATCAAGTCACTATCAAGTCACTACCCCAGATGTAGGATCGATATCAATCATGGCAAGTGAGGTGTGTGGAGGAGGGTTTATGGAAGAATCGCCGGAAGCCTCCGACGATGATGATCGGCGTGCCCGCGCTAAACTGTTGTAGGCACTCTCTTCGAGCCTCTGGACATTTCGTCCCATCCAGCCCAGCACATATTGTTGCTTATTTGGCATGTGAATGGCACTGGATGATCCCTCCAAGTCAGATCACTCGGTCTATGCGGCCACAGTCAACCTCATATCCCAATCATAACCCTACGAGGCCGGGATGATTCCGATCGGGACATTCCTCTGGATTCGCGCCTATCCCGTAGGCTACGCAAGTTAAATATTTCGTGGACCCAACCCCTAAGTATAGTGGAGAAAAAAATCATGCCGGCACTGTGACAAGCTTAGAGCTTAAATCGTGAATCGTACGTACGTGTTTCAGCTTCGAATTTTCGTGGCATTGAAAATGTCGACAGCACAAAAATTCCTACCTGCGTGGGCAGATAGCCACACCGTTAAAGTTGCTGCGGCTGTTTTAATTGGCATTGTTCTGTTGTTTGTCTACCTGCGAGAAGTCGCGCTCAAACCCCCTCATAAAAAGCGAGCACCAGATGGCAGGAGATATCGTGTTCCTCCCGGCCCTCCGGGTTTGCCTATTATTGGCAATCTGCTCAGTTTGAAAGAAGCGAGACATGATATTGAGCATAAATTTGTAAGTTCTCTTCACCAGCACTGGTGAATGGTATAATTGACAATTGGTAGCAACTCAACATTCGAAAATATGGCGAAATGACAACTATGCACATGGGCTCCAAACTCTGGGTTTTTCTTAACAGCCATCGCGTTGTCCGCGAAATCATCGTCAAGCGTGGCAGCAAAACAAATTCTAGGTCCGAGTACCCTATTGCAAGCCACCTCATCAGCCGTGACTGCCGGTCCCTGATCTTGCCAACAGCGCAGTGGTCCGAAAGACGACGGGTTATGCACCATTTGCTGTCTGGCAGCGCGCTAAAGGAGTATGGCGAATTCCAGGAACTGGAAAGCACGCAGATGCTGGCTGAATACATCACGAAACCAGCAGATTGGTACCGCAATCATTATCGGTATGCGAATTCGGTTGTGCATCGTATTGCATTGGGGGAAAGGTTTGTGATGTCCGCCCAGAATCTGGCAGATACGCAACGCCTCGTTGCTGAATTCACGCGCGGCATCGGTGCGAGTGTAGTCGACTGGTTTCCGGCACTCGCCCGATTGCCAAAGTCTCTGCAAGTTTGGCGGCCGTATTGGGAGAAGATAGGCCAATTTCATTATGATGTCTACCGCTCATGGTGGGATCCCGTCAAGAAACAGGTTGATAATGGCACTGCACCCCCGTCTTTCGTGCGCGATGTACTGCTGAGTCCTGACGTCAAGTTCTCCGGCACTGATCAAGAGGCCATGTATGTAGCCGTGCAAATCATTGAAGCTGGCAGCGACACCACCCGCGAGGTCCTCAATTGCTTTGTGATGTCTGCGCTGTGCTACCCGGAAAAATTTCAGCGTCTGCGCGACGAAGTCGATAAAATCTGCGGCACCAACGCGGAGCGTTTACCTAGCCTTGCAGATATAGAGTCTATCCCCTATGTGCATGCCTACGCCAAAGAGTGTTTGCGCTGGCGGCCCATTTTCGTTTCTACCCCCGATCATATGTTGACAGAAGATCTAGAGTTTGAGGAGTATTTTTTTCCTGCGGGTACATGTTTTGCGATCAACGAAATTGCGGTGGGGTATGAATGCGAATACCCTACCGAATTTGTGCCTGAAAGGTGGTTAGTGGATGGCAAGGAAATGGATATAACGCATGGGCTGTGGCAGTTTGGTGGTGGTCGACGGATCTGTGTGGGCTATAAACTTGCGCAGCGCAGTTTGTTCCTGAATATAGCGCGGCTGGTGTATTGTTTTGATTATCAGGCGGTATGTCTATACCTCCTCATCTTCTTGGGTCATGCTAATAAGGGATGTAGACTGGGCCGTATGATAGTAAGCATATGAACTATGAAACTACTGCAGAGCCGTTCCCGGTCAAACCGACCGTTCGGAGCGAGGCGCATCGAGAGCTGATTATGCGCGAGGGAGAGGCTGCGGGCGTGCTCGAGGAAGCGAGAGTTGCATATGAAACTGTTCCTCCGTGGATTCCTGAGTATTGATTAGGAGAATCTCTTCCTTTCTCTCATTTAAAGATCTTTAGAATAGAATTACCAGCTTCCTATGGCGGTAATATTCATGTACACGTTTTATGAATAGAATGGAAACAAAGAAATTGGAACGATTCTTTGATGTTATCAATACATGGACCTCACTTTCAAGAATCGCCCAATTAATTATGCATGTCCAAGCACCGGCATGCATGTGGGGGTGAGCTCGCATCGAACTCGCAACCCAATCGCGACCCTTGCTGCGTATCAACACTACTGTGTAACCTTGGAGCTTGGCGGATCAAGACGTTGATTCCTGGGACATATTCACAAATTACGTGCAATAAGTATAGCAAATCACACCACTTCCAGACAATGTATAGTCCAGTGTAAGTGTTTTTCCTATAATACAGACGAAATATGGTACCCATGTAAACATGCCGCCACACCACCATCAGCTGACTGACTGTCCGTGATGGAGTGAGTGCCTCGGTTCTCCTCACTCTTCGGAATGATCCGATGCTCCGGCATGCTTCCGGCTTCAACACTTAGTTTAGTTATCGAGATGATGATGTTGATTATTTGAAGTATATAGGGGAGGTTAGCAGTGTCTATACGCAAAGCAAGATCGAGCGACAACATTCTCTTGTCTACGCTGTGGGCTGCATTGCAACATGGCATCAACAGATTCATACGACATACCACGCTACAGCCAAATCGTCTGCATCGGCACTGGCCTCTCTGCAGTCGCTCTGGGCGCCACGTTGAAGCGATGGTACGGCTTTGACGATATACACTTCTTCGACAGACAGGCGACAAGCGGGGGGACGTGGTATGTCAACTCGTATCCAGGTTAGCCCCCTCTATCTGCCCACCAAATGTGCTTGTCTCTGATATGTATCCAGGATGCGCCTGCGACGTGCCCAGCGCTCTATACAGTTTCTCGTTCGAACTAAATCCAACCTGGACCAAGCTCATGCCGTCCAACACAGAAATTAAGGCGTACCATGATTCTGTATTGGACAAATATGAGCTGCGCGACAAAATGACTTTTTCGACAGAAGTAATCAGATCCGTTTGGAGGGAGGATGCGAATCGATGGCTCATTTATCTGCGCGATGTCAAGTCGGGGCGCAAGTTTAGTTATGAATGCCAGATCCTGTTCGCTGCTACAGGGCAGCTCGTTGAGCCTCGGCCATGCGATATCCCAGGCGCAGAGGATTTTGGCGGGACAATCTTTCACTCTGCGCGATGGAATCATGATGTTGATTTGGACGGGAAAAGGGTGGTTGTTATTGGGAATGGCTGTAAGTCTCCCCCCTCCCTCCTGCAGTAGACCGAGTATCTGATGCCGTGAAAGGCACCGCGGCCCAAATCGTCCCCTCCATCGCGAGCAAAGTATCATCCCTAACCCAAATAATCCGCACGCAACACTGGATCTTCCCCGCGCACAATTTCGAATACAAACCCCTTCTCCGATGGATTTTTAGGCACATTCCATTCACCATGCGTCTGCATCGATTACACATCTTTCTCGCCGCCGAAAGTGATTTCTCAATGTTCACCATGACTCCAACCGCAGCAAAACTACGAGCGCAAACCAAGAAAAGGATTGAAAGTTATATGAGGACGACGGCGCCGGAAAAGTATCATGATTTGCTCGTGCCGGATTTTGATATCGGCTGCAAGGTACCCCCTCCCACCCCATACAGCCCCCTTTCTGAGGTGTGCGACTGACTGACATGGTTTAGAGACGCATTTTCGACCCCGGCTACCTGCAATCCCTACACTCCTCCAAAATCCATCTCACAGA
Source organism: Talaromyces albobiverticillius (assembly GCA_023721895.2). Taxonomy (NCBI): domain Eukaryota; kingdom Fungi; phylum Ascomycota; class Eurotiomycetes; order Eurotiales; family Trichocomaceae; genus Talaromyces; species Talaromyces albobiverticillius. The sequence continues at coordinate 6,184,477 of JAMBUR020000001.1, read as the reverse complement.
CGCCAAAATCTCCAAAATCGTCCCCTCGGGAATCCAAACAGACACCGGCGACATCATCCCCGCTGATACGATCATCCTCGCAACAGGCTTCCAAACCAACAAATTCCTTCCTTACATGTCCGTCATCGGCCGGGACGGGAAGAGCGTCGAGCATCACTGGTCCCAATACGGCGGGCCCTCGGCATACAACTGTTCGGTCATGAATGGGTTCCCCAATTTTTTCCTGTTGCTGGGGCCCAATGCGGCGACGGGGCATACGTCTGCGTTGATGGCTGCTGAGAAGTACCTGAACCCCCTCCCTCCCTTATGCTTCGCATTCTGGCATTCTGCGAATTTGCTGATTGATTTCATAGCTCCGTAAACTACGCCCTCCGCATCCTCAAACCCGTGCTCGACGGGCACGCGTCTACAGTCGAAATCAAACAGAAAGCCGAACATGATTATGCGTATTGGGTGCAGGACGCGCTCAATAAGCGGGTTTGGAATGCGGGTTGTGTATCTGTAAGTCCTACCCCCCTCTTCTATATTGGAACGTGAACTCATGGGGTTGTGATAGTGGTACCTGAACGACAAACGATGGAACGCCATGTCCTACCCGTGGACGCAGGGGTATTACTGGTGGCGCAGTTTGTTTCCTATTTGGGCTGATTGGGACATCAAGGTACGTTCCCAAGCCTCTAAAAAATTATATGATTGATTGTATGCTGATTGTCAGTAGAGGGTTGCAAGGCCGAGACGGTCATGGACACAGGTCTTTATTGCTATTTTCCTGTTGAGTGTTACGACTGCGGTGAGTCTTTATCCGTTCACAGGTCAGCATCCTGGCCGGTTTGGGGATCTGTCAAAGGGGGTGAGGGAATCGGCGGGGAGATTGGTGGGACTGGTTCAATTGGTGTTGAAGAATTTCTAGGGTACCTAGGCTATGGGTGGTTAGTTGTGTAAATATGTTATGATTTAGCTACTTCCAAGGTTTGTCTTTTTATTTTATTTTTTCAATGTTCAGGTATATTTTGAAGCCCGACAGAGATTATATATATACACCAGCAAAATGTTATATGGGCTGTACTTAGAATCGGTCAGATACCTAGGTACAACTGACATACTTTAATTAAGACTGCCAATCTACTGATACAATCATTATGGACAATGCGATGACTATGCGTGTTTTGTATGAGCTTTGGTCAATTTCCGGCGCATGGAGTATCGGGACGTAGGGTTGTCCGGAACATTCCCATTCCTGTTGGTGACCATTTTATTGCACTATTGAAGTACATATACTTTTTTCATCTTTCCACGGCCTATATATACTATATACATCATGGTAGCCAGGAAATGGACATTTCGGGATAGCCATCCCAACCAAAAAGAGTCCCCGGAGGGCTAAACCCCCCCCCCTCTGGAAGTGCCCCGGAACGCTACACAAAAAGTTTATGCACTTTAGGTGCCATTCCGACGTAATTAAGGCCCTGTTTTGCCCTCGACGCAATAAAAATACAAAAAAAATATGCGACACCCACGGCAGGGCTCGAACCTGCAGCTTCCAGATATACTCCTAGTAGACTGTGGAATGTTAGTATGTCTTGTTGACGAATCAGAGGGTGGAAAATGGCGACTAACAGTCTGGCACGCTACCATTGCGTCACGCGGGTTTCCCCAGTCCTCGGTGGAGCAGCAATTTGCCACTACGCCATGTAAACGGTAAATTTTTTGCGCGCTTTATTGGCACAAAGGTGCAAGCGCGACTGGCTATAGGGCTATAGATCTTGTTAAAACACGGTTTAACTTGACGTCCATTCTATAGAATAGCAATTGGGCGAAGACTGGGGTTGAAATACAATCGACAAATGATACATTCTGCACAGTCTTGTAATTATGCGTGTTCTGTGAGAAAGTCGTCTCCCAAATATCCGACGCATGGAGTATCGGAATCCGTCCGAAGGCTTGTCGGAACATTCCCATTCAAATTCAATACATTTTTATTTTATATTCAAGTGTATATACATCTTCTTTGCGTCTTTCTGGCTAGTTCATCCTTCATATCTATAGTAGCAAATCACATGGTGCCCATCCATATCTCTGTGTCTACATCCGAAAATGCCTACCAGGCGCAGCATCCTTCCCCGCGAGGGTCTATACATCGATCCGCTGGTGACCGGAATACGAAGAACTATCCTGCATCCTATCTTTACTTTGCCTCTGCTATTCCTAGTGCGTTTTATTCAACTCGGCGCCCTCACGCCTTATTCGAAGGCCATTCACTACACCGCAACGGCGAGTACCCTCCTATGGCTCAACGACTATCTAAGCGTAAAGAGTCAGAACAACTGGACCAGCGACCATACATGGGATTGGAAAAACGAGATTGCCGTGGTGACTGGTGGCAGTGGCGGAATTGGTGCTGGAGTTGCGCAGCGTCTCGCGGAAATGGGGGCAAGGGTTGTTGTTGTTGATATTATTCCGTTGACGTATAAGGCCGGTATATCTTGAATATATCCCAAAACAGATGGTAAATATGATTAACGCAGAAACATATTTTTGAAGACAGCGGTCTTATTACATATTACAAATGCGATCTAAGTGACGAGACGCAAATTGCAGATCTCTGTGACAGGATCAGGGCAGAGGTTGGCCATCCAACTGTCCTAGGTCAGTAACGAACACAGTCCTGACTCAGACATAATACTGAAAAAGTCAGACTGACATTCACAGTCAATAACGCCGGTCTTTCGCGCGGCCAAACCATAGCCGAAGGTGCATACAGCGACAACCGGATAACCCTAAACACCAATTTACTAGCCCCATTCTTCCTCACAAAGGAGTTTCTCCCAAACATGATCCGACAAAACCACGGACACATCTTGAATGTTTCTTCGATGAGTGCTTACATCCCGCCTGCGGGACTCGCTGATTATGCGGCTTCGAAAGCCGGGTTGATTGCTTTCCATGAGGTACCCCCTCCCCCTTCCGCCCGAATCTATTGGGCTCTACAAAACGCCAACATTTTTTTTTTAATCTGCAGTGCCTAGCCCAAGAACTCCGCCATCGACACAACGCCCCCAAAATACGCACATCCCTTTTCGTACTAAGTTTTACTCGCACCCCACTGTTCAAAGGGGAGACGAATCAGTCACGCTTCCTAATGCCCGTGCTACACGTCGAGACTGTCGTAGATGCTATTGTTGATACGCTGGAGAGCGGATTGAGCAGAACAATCTTTATGCCAGGAATATTTGGTTATTTTGCGGGGTTGGTGAGTCTCCCTAAGTTTCTTGCAAACAGTTGTTAAATTGAAATAACTTGAAATTGTGTATGGTGGGCTAACCGATATATATTTAGCGAGGAGCACCAGAGTGGTTCCAGAATATGATTCGAAATTCCTCTAGATCCTTGAGGGTGGATTTCAGAGGACGACAGAAGATTGATCCAAGGACTGGGAAGCTCATGTAACTACACCCTCTTTAGGGTTATGGCATTAATGCGTGGTTTCTAGTTCTCGGATTTCTATGAACCGAAATTACCGGTTTTAATTTTGACTACTTTGTAAATCCCATGATACTGTTTATCTACATGGAATGAAATATGTAAATAAAGAGACGGAAATAAATAGGTTAATGTATCTACATGGTATTGATTGTGACTGTAGTTGTGCCTGTATCCGGAATGCACCCGAACATAGCAGATGAAGTGACGACATGACCGGGTGCATCCCGACTGCGTCGCAACTCCTCATTTAAAGGCGAAAACCCATCTCCGCTTAGCGAAACCTCAGGCAAAGTAGACATGATTCTTATTCTTTGCGCTCTAGTTGCAATCTTCACTCTCTTTTATTGGAACATGACTATCATGGCTGATATCGGATATGACTGGATTACGGGGCGAGTTCTCGACTGGCCTCACGCGCCGCCTGTCAACAAGGTTGATACGCACCATCATTTTGTGCCGCCGTTTTACCGGAAAGGTGTGTTTAAACCATGACATGACTGTATATTGAGTATGCTAACATAGCTTTTTTTTTAAGCTGTGGAGGACGCTGGAGGTACGCCTACACCCAACATGGATATGTATTTATACCAATTGCTAAGCTTGCAGGCGACCCGAGTGGCTGGCCAACTCCGCATTGGAGTCCACTTGGCTCAGAACTGCTCATGAAACGTTTAGGAATCCAAACCGCCATTGTCTCCGCCACAGCCCCCGGCGCCTGTATCCTCAAAGGCGAAGCATCCTGCAAGTTAGCGCGCCAACTCAACGACTATGCCGCCAACATGCGCGACAAAAATCCCGAGAAATTCGGGTTCTTTGCCGCATTGCCTGATGTCCTCGACAACACAGACGCGGCGCTAGCAGAAATCCACTATGCAATGGATACCCTACACGCTGATGGCGTCACACTGTTTACCCGGTACGGCGCAGGCCACAACTACCTGGGCCATCCCGGCATTGAGCCGATATGGACAGAATTGCATCGTCGCAAAGCCGTGGTGTTTGTGCATCCTACGCATCCTGTAGATACGACCAAGGTAAATGACAAAATGGCGCAGCCGTTGATCGATTATCCGCACGAGACGAGCCGTGCGGCTATGGATATGATCACCACGGGGACGCGCTCAAAGTATCCAGACTGCAAAGTGATCTTGTCGCATGCGGGTGGCACGCTGCCTTATCTGATCAGTCGGTTAGCCACGCCACTGCGCAAGGCACCCAATCTCGCCAGTTCCTTTGTGTTTGGGACCACGCACGAAAAAGTCATGGCGGATTTTAAGAGCTTTTACTTTGATCTAGCCCTGTCGAGTTCTCCACAGGTGCTTGACATGGTTCTAAAGGTCATTCCGCACGACCATATTCTGTTTGGGGTTAGTCTCTCAATTTTCCTCTCCATTTCCCGATAAATGTTCCCCATTTTTCTTGATGTTAAGAAGCTAATTGGCGAATAGAGTGACTTTCCGTACGCGCCCACACCAGCTTACCCGGGATTTCTGGAGGAGCTCGAGGGGTATGAAATGAGCAGCGAGTTGCGGGAGATGATTAATTTTGGGAATGCGCAGAGATTAATCCCACGACTTGCTGGGAAGAATAAATTAGTTTGATTCGTATCGTATGATGCGAGAACAGACCGGTGACTTTTGTTTCAATGTACATATGTAATAGGCCACAGATGAATGGATAGGGAGATTCCGGCGCGTTGTTTTGCTATCCGATAGAAAAAGGTACTTCGACGCGGCAAGTGGCGGATAAGAGTTACCCGAGGCGCGGCAGCGGGCCGATCACGTGAGCAGCCGCCGGCTGGTTGCATGCTTGGCGATAACAGTCGGGCCGACGGGTAAGCCCTTCTCCGTGCGCGTGTAGTCAGCAGAGCAGGCCAATTAGACTCAAGCGGTGTAATACGGCAGTTTCGACTGGCTCAGTGCAGCCGCCACCCCGCACTGTACTCGCAGCTTCGTCCAATCAGCCAGCCAATCAGTCCGCTCGGCATATGGCAACGGTATTTTTGATGACGCCCTCCCCCAGCGCCCCCCATGAACCAGATCCGAAAGCAACTACCGTCCCCGTGCCACCTCTCATAGTCGCCTTTTAGCACTTGGTATATGTAGAGCCCGGTTTCCCCCAGATCTTACTTTTCGCTTTTCATCTTCATCTTCATCCAACGGTCACTCCGCACATCCACACACATAAACCCTTAGACGCACACATACATACATCATGTCTACCAACTCGCGATTCGACCCCAACTTCACCCCCCAGGTCGTCGAGGCCATGGGCCCCAAGACCAACGACCGTGCTCGCGTCGTCCTTGGCTCTCTGATCAAGCACATCCACGACTTTGCCCGTGAAGTCGAGCTCACCCCCGCCGAGTGGATGCTTGGCGTTGAATTCATCAACTCCATCGGCAAAATTAGTACTCCTGTCCGCAACGAATGCCACCGTATCTGCGACGTTATCGGTCTGGAATCCCTCGTCGACGAAATCGCCAACAAGATCATCACCGAACAGGGTCTCTCGCCTACTTCCAACGTCATCCTCGGCCCCTTTTGGTCGCCCAATGCCCCCTTCCGCGAGCTCGGTGACAGCATCATTCAGGACCCCAACCCCCAGGGTAAAGTCACCTTCATGCACGGTGTCCTCAAGGACATGGAGACCGGCAAGCCCATCCAGGGCGCCGTGCTCGACATCTGGCAGGCCTCTGCCAACGGTCAATACGACTTCCAAGACCCCGCTCAAACCGAGAACAACCTCCGCGGTAAATTCACATCCAACGAAAAGGGCGAGTTTTGGTGGTACTGCTACCACCCAACCCCCTACTCCCTTCCCACCGACGGTCCCGCCGGTGTTTTGTTGAATGTCATGGACCGCTCGCCCATGCGCCCTGCTCACATCCATCTCATGATCACCCACCCCGACTACGCCACCATCATCAACCAGATCTACCCCAGCGACGACCCCTTCCTCAAGATCGACTCTGTCTTTGCCGTCAAGGATGATCTCGTTGTCGACTTCAAGCCCAAGACTGACGACCCCAAGGCCCAGCTCGACCTTGACTACCCCGTCCTTATGGCTCTGAAGAAGCACCACCCCAACCCCAACTCTGCTCCTCCCGTCTCCTCCTTTGAGCGCTTCAACAAGGGCAACAAGGATGGTGCTCGCATTTAAAAAAGTGATATCCAATATTTGTGGCTTGGGGAGTGATGTATTATGATTTATTATTATTATTATCTGGATGACGATAACATGAGCACTCGGTGTCTCCTCAACGGTGTGGCTGGATGAACGAAAAGTTCACACTATTGCATTTTTCATGAAACTTTTTTTTTTGTCGATTTATTTTCACTGTGAATATTGAGCATGTTTTGTTTTTGTTTTTCTGTGTTTTTCAAAAATTCAAGGATAAATGAATTAAAAAAATTCTATACTACACTCTTCTACCAGTAGACAGACTTGCAATAAATCAATTACCTTGTGTACCTATAGGTACATAATCAGGTACCTATGTATGCGGTTTGAGTTAATACGCTTCGGGTTGCATAACATATTCAACTCGCATGTCTTGTGTGCGACCAACGCTCCGAGAGCGGGGGTTTTGAGGATGAAATTGACTACGGTTGATAAATTTGAGATCCGGCAGTCAATAATGGCCGACGTTCGCTTCCTATCTGACTACGTAGTACGGTAGTAGAAATGTGAAAGAAAAGCAAATTAGCAAGAAAAAAAAATATCGCTGTGCCAACAACGAGGGAGACAACCGTCAGTGGAGGGGGTGCTCTCGGAGTTCTCATCCATCATAGATCTATATATAAATAGTACGCGATCCCACAATTGATTATGGTAATATAGATAGATCTGTTTTATTAAATATCCGAAGACTTTCCGGACCCCCCGGATGCCGTGGTTGACATCCGGGGATGTGCCCCATTCAACTTTTTCATACACCTACTTTTCGATGCTTGGCGAGTTTTTCTACAGTATACCTTCTAGGACGACTGCCTAATGTTGCATTACAATATATTAACTAGGCCAGGAGGTACGTAGCCTCGGCAGTTCCAGGATTGGCATCTCCCGAGGCATGTATAGTTTAACTCCGGAGGCTTGATTGTCCAACAAATTCGTATACATACAACCATTCTATAGGCTACGCCAAGTACTATAATCATTTAACCTATACCTAGGTACGCCACCGTCAGGCTCCCTGAGTAGACTTTATTAGATTGAATGGTTGTGAGTCTTGTGACTAGCTGCTCACTGATTCCGAGAATCATCTATACTCAAGTAAGTAGCAGACCTATAATAATTATATATATAATTTTTTTGCTTGGAACGATAATTCATCTATTTCCCCTGTGGCTTTCGCTATACCTCAACAATGTGGTCTATCATATGCAGAATATCTCATGAGGACAATCTATCTCGTCAAATATCCCTTCATCACTTCATCGTCATCAAATATCCAAACTCAAGATCTCTCCCTTCTTCGCCGGATAAAGCATATACGAACTCCCATCACCAAGACAGACCCAAAACGCCGTATCAAAGTCAGCCACTACATCAACATTTTTCCCCGGCGCCCACGACACCGACACCTTACCCTTATTCCCAGCCGCAAACGTCCCCTTCATCTCCTTCCACACTTTTCGTCTTGGTGCCAGCCGTATCTTCTCAAACCCAGGTGTCGCAGGCGCCAGGCCCGCAACATTGGCCACAAAATCATGTATCGGCACCGCGCTCCACGCATGACAATCACTCCGCGGCATAGCCGCCGATTCAGCCCACGTACTCAGATTCTGGCCGATCATATTCCGCCATGGCTCTAGCAAACCCTCGCGAAGCTCATCGTACAGGCCCGCCTCTCGCGCAGCCTCAAAGACATAAAACGACATTGCATACGAACACCGCACAAAGCTTGCATCCGTCAACGCGCGGCGGAGCACTGTGCGCGCCGTCTCGCCTTCCAACGCACCGCACAACACGGCAAAGACCTGCGCATGCTGGCTGCGCTCTTCATCGGGACTATCCGGTCCATCAACAAGAAACTCGCCACGGAAGCAATGCTTCATAACCGCTTCATTCAGCTGCTCCGCACGCTTGCGATATTCCTCCGCCGTGTCATCCCTCCGCACAAACTCACACATCCTCGCAGCCCGCTGCAACACCAACGAATAAATCAAACTAGCATACGTCGTCACACCCGTACGCGCATACGCTGGCGGAACCGCCATATTCCTAAAATCCCCCTCCGGCCCGGGATTAGACCACTGCTGCGTCCAGTCCACAAACGGCCATGAATCCCACGCCATACTGCCCACCAGGTTCCGCTCATCCATGCGCTGCTGGAAATAATCCAGAATCCCATCAATCGTCCCCAAATACCGACGGATAAGCTTCCCGTCGCCAAAATACATCATATGATCATAGACAATCAGAACCCAATACAGGGAAAAATAAGGGATATTGACGCCGGGCACCGGCGACGGGAAATGCGTCTCTAGCAACCCGTCGGCGCGCCGACTGGCATAAAATTCTTGCATGCATTTGCGCGCTAGTCTATCGTCGGAGGAAAGCTGGTAGGTGAAGAGGATTTGCAGGCGCGAGTCCATGCCGAATTGGTTCTGTTCGTAAAAGGGGCAGTCTTCGTATGTTTCGTGCATGCAGTTGCGGAGCGTGTTGATGCTGATGTCCCACATTTTTGATTCTTCGTCTGTATTGAATTTGGCGATTTGCGTGCTTCGTTCGAGCGGGTAGTGCGTTTCGCGGAATGAGAGGCTCAACAGCTCTAATGGAGCAGATGCAGATGTGGATGTTTCAATTTCGAGCTCGACGTAGCGGAATGTGCGGAACCAAAAGGGTTCGTAGACGATTGTCGTGTCCGTCGGTGGGTTGGGTCCGACGGTGTAGTAGTCGTCTTTGCCCATGAGGACGCCCGAGGGGTCAGTCCGGGTGCCCTTTTTGCGCGCAAAAGGGTTGGGTGTGGCGGATGGCTGCTCAAAGCACTCTGCGCAGCGAATCCGGATTTTGGACCCGGCGCCATGGCGCATCTGGAGATTCAGAAATCCAGTTGTATATGTCTCGGCCGCGAAAGCCACAGTGACTTTACGACCACCTTCAATTTGTAGTGGCTTGTCATGGAGAATAAGTTGATTCCAGGCCTCGACGCTGGGTGTGTCTGCATCGCATTTAACTGCCTCTGCAAATCGGGCTGGAGTCTCCGGCAAAAGCGGAATCGTGCGCTCAGCTAGACGTCGCTGGTCCAGAATCGGCATCATCGGAGCCTTCATCGTAGATTTGACGGCATGCCCCCAAGCACTATCATCAAAGCCAGTCTCGACCCAATCCCAATCGCGCTTGGAGCCATCTACCTCCTCCTCGATAGACAGCATCAAGGGCCCCAGCGACGGATCCCAGGCCGGCGATTTGCCTATCGTTACGGACTCATCGATCTTGCAGCGCCAGGTACTATTCGTTCCGATTTCGGGCTTGCTTCTCAATTAGCCGCTTTCCATACCCATGTCTTGTATGAAACTTACCAAATCATCAGAATGCACAATCACACCCGGCTTAACTGCCCTGACAAGCGACATATTCCCGGGGAAATGCGCCGAATACCTCAACACGCGCATCGCAATCGTATTCTGTCCGCTCTTACAGAACGGAGCAATGTCGACAGTCTCATAGTTCCATTCCCCCAAATGGCTTTTGGCGGGCCCAAAACAGACGCTCTTCCCGTTTATGTAGAGCCTGTATCGCGTGTCGGCGGAAACGTGGACGAGGCATTTTGTAGGAAGCTGGTCGACGGTGAAGGAGCGGCGGAATTGGACGATGCGGGCGACGTCGTGAGTCTCGTCCCAGGCGGACGTCCAGATCCAGTCGACTGTTTCGCTCCAGTGGCGAGGCATGATGATATGATGCTAAATGAGGATGAACTTGTGTAAAGCTTGGGGTGATTCCATTGTGCATTTCGTGTAATATTTTAAGAAAGATAATCGGTGCAAGATGCACCGAGGAAGCTCCCCGCAGCTCTGGTTCGGGATGTCCAGTCGGCTTTTGCTGCGGACCCCAAGTCTGGGTATGGAGACCCCGGGAAATCCGAGTAGACATCTCCAATGATTCTCCATTGCTTTCAGGCTGAACTGCTAGGCGTAGACAGGCAAAATTGAAGCTCCATGAGCTGAGTCAGTTGCTTCACATGAATGACGTCTATATTTTCACCCATCATAAGACAAGGCAAAGTTGATCGATATGGACACTCATCCAACACCTCATCGCTCACACAATTATGAAATTCTCAAACCCCATTATCCCGGGCTTTGCACCCGACCCATCCGTGGTCCTGGTGAATGACACTTTTTACCTCGTAACCTCCTCGTTTCACTTCTTCCCGAGGCTGCCGGTGTACGCGTCTCAAAACCTTCAAGACTGGATACACATTGGTTTGTTTTCTAACCATCCTTCCTTCTAAGCCATTTTCTTATGGTGTTGTGTTGTTGCAGGAAACGCAATCAACAACCCCAACCAACCCCCCCTCTCTCGTGCCAGCGTCGATGGCTTCCCCATCGGCAACGGACAAGCCATCGTCGCCGCAACCGGGCTCTTTGCGCCCACAATACGACACCACAATGGCACTTTTTATATCGTATGCACCAACGTCCGCAAGGACGGCGAGAGGCTAAACACGCAAAACTTTTATATTACCACGCGCGACATTTGGGCGAATCAATGGAGTGACCCGGTATACTTTGACTTTGACGGCATTGATCCAAGTCTATTCTTCGACGAGGATGACGAAGACGGCCGGGCATATATTCAGGGATCATGGCATGCGGGACCCCTGGGGAACCCCATGTGCTCAATTCGGCAGTTCGAAGTGGACATTTCTACTGGCAAGGCGTTGCCCGAAACCAAGACGCTTTGGACGGGCCATTTGAGGCATGGCGATGTCGAGGGTCCACATATTTACAAGAAAGATGGCTACTACTATTTGGTCGCTGCAGAAGGGGGGACGTGGCAGCATCACTGTATTACGATTGCGCGTGCAGCAAGCATTTGGGGGCCGTATGAGAGCTGTGCGTCAAATCCTATATTAACAGCTGATGGGAAGGATGAGTATGTACAGCATACAGGCCATGGGGATCTCTTCGAGGATGGCGATGGGAATTGGTGGGCTGTTCATTTGGGTATACGCAAAGGCCAAATTGGGAGGGCGCCGTTGGGTCGGGAGACGTTTCTGACGCCGGTCAAGTGGCCAGAGGGAGGGTGGCCTGAAATAGAGCAAACGCGTATTTCTTTTGAGGCGGTTGAAGTTGGTAGTAGTATCCAAAAACTGCAAAAGGAGGAAGAAGGAGCTGCAGATGTTGAGTTGCTTTACCTCCGCACACCGGAACTCTCCGACTATACAATGTTCCCTGATAATCGCAAGATTTCGCTCGTGGCGCGAGGCAATGATCTGTCTATCAAAGAAGGAAGCGCTACTTTTCTCGCTCAACGGCAGCGCAATCTTACTTGTACTGCAACTGCAACATTGCATCTCCAGCGAGACCGATACCAGCAAAGTTCAATACCGTTAGCAAAGGCTGGTTTCTCGTTATTCAAAGATGACGTCCGGCACGTCGATATATACTACGACTTTAATTCTGGTCTGATCGAGCTGGCTCATACTGATAAAGTGAAGCACAAAACCAACCCTGTCGTGATGAGTCGACACCCAGCGTTGAAGAAGACTGATCGAATTGTGTTTGAGATTCGTGCTACTCCGGATGAGTATACTTTCTTCTTTCGGGAGCTCGCCACAGAAGGCGATGAAGGCTTAGGCGAGTGGGTTTGCGCTGGATCAGTAGATTCTTTGCAAATGACGGCGCTGGATTTCACGGGTCCTGTATTTGGGATATTTGCATCGACGGGTGTTGAAGAATCAAAGAGCGAGGAGGATACCAGTAGTAGAAAGTTTCCGGACGTGCTGTTTGAAGACTTTGCGGTGCTCTGATATTAGAATGGAATAGAATTCAAGATTTTGACTAGAGTTGTACAAGACAATAGGAGCTAGCAATACATAGAAGTCAATATGTCTCTGAAAAGAAACCTCTCTAGATTGCCTATTCGCTACCTAGGTAGCTTGCAGTATACTATTTTCATTACATCCTCTCAACCTCGATATATCGGGAAGACTTCTCATTAGACTATTCGTAGTAGCAAGTTTGTTCAGATAATAGCCACACTTAGCAACTGTATGGGAAGATTATTTGTTTTAACGGAGTCTACAATATAAATGGGGCTAATTATGTACGATAATAATGGATTGATACCTAATAATGAAACTATATAACCCTGGAGAACCAGAAAGGAGCTCACACCGTAGCCAACTCATGATTCTCATGTCCATGCCTCCCAAACTCTCTCATCGGCACACCCGCCTCATACAACTCATCAATATCAGTCGGCGACAGCCCCGTCGTATTCGGCACAATCGTCAACGCGCCCCAGATGAGCAACACTGACAGACCCGCAAACACAAAACCCGTGCGGGCTCCCAAATTACCCGAATCAACATTATACATGTATGGCACAGTGAACGTGAAAACCCAAGTGGTGAGTGTCTGCGACATGATGCCCAACGACATGGACTTTGCGCGAAGACGCAAGCTCGAAATTTCAGCGGCGATACTCCAGCCAGGGGCTTGCATGAAAGCAGCTTGCAGAGAGATTAAGACGTTCCTGAACACACGTTAGCTTTTCACCAACCTTTTAAAAAGGGTTATGGGGACTCACATCAGCACAGCAATAGCCCAAATCGGACCCATCCCCTTGGCATAATACAGACATCCAACGATCAACAGGATCGAAAAATTGATAATATTCCCGCCCAAAAACACTTTATCGCGCGAAATGTTTCGCAACCCAAACTCAGCAACAAGGATGATGACGATGGCGAGCGCAAAGCCACCGACAGAGACGTCGAAAATGTGGACAGTTGGTAGGCCCACTGTAATCAAAAAGTAGATGGATTGCGACAGAAAGGGGGCTCCGCCGATGTTGACAGCGCCAAACAGATAGCACATGATGAGAGTTCGTTTGAGGTTTGTGCCCTGGAAGCATTCAATGTAGCTGGCTTGCTCCGAGTTGCGGTGTCGTTCCTCGGCGATGGTTTGCACAAGATATGCATAACGTTCGTCGCGCTCGCAGTCCTCGCCGTATAAGAGGCCCATGGTCTTTTTGGCCTTTTCGGGTTGGTCTTTCAGAATCAGATAGTTTGGCGATCTATACACTCGTTAGCTCAACATCAACAATTTGAAAGCGCAGAGAACCTACTCAGGGGCGAGTGCATAAGCAATAATCACCAACCCAGCAACCGCAAACTGAATCGCAAACACAGTCCTAAACGCCTTCTCTGCCATATTCGTCACAAAAGCCCGAATGATCCCCATGGCCACGCCCTGCATAAACAGAATAAAAATGACGAGCCCCTTTTGGATAGCCGGCACCAACCTCGGCGGCACAACCTCGGACGCATACGTCGTGCCCGTCGCCATCACAATGCCAATCCCCAACCCATTCACAATCTTGCCACCCAGCAACGAACTGCGAGTCTGCGCTGTGTATTGCACTGCTGCACCAGCCAGCGAAATAGCGCCGCCAAGGACGCCAGAGTATTTCCGGCCAATGCGGTCGACCAGCATACCTGCTGCGGTGGCCGAAAGCGCTTGAGCCAAGGCGGACATGGAGGTCCAGAGGGATGTCCAGAGTGAAGGAAGATAGAGACTGCCCGAGGCATCGATGCCGCCAAAGTAGAGGATGAAGGCGGGCATGGAGATGCCGGCGCCGTTGACGATGGTGTCGTAGCCGAAGAGGATGCCAGACGTAAACGATATACTACCTACGCCAGAGTCAGTCATGAGCAGAGGGGTGAGGGTTGATAGGGCTCACAAATTAAAAGAGCTCGTCGGTGCTTCTGCAGCAGATTCCAAATTGACAATTCACGATCGAGCTGCAGGAACGCTGGCTCGCTGAGCTCGATGTGATCGGCAGATAATTTTGGATTTGCCATTGTGTATGATATGATATTAATTGTTGGTTGTTTGAATCTGATGAATTGGAGAAAAAACCTGGGGAAACGACGGTCCTAAAAAGGCTTCAAATTTTCCTCCTAGCTCGGTCTACAAAACACCGAAGCGACGAAAGGACGAAAGGACGAAAGGGAATATCTAAATGTTTGCGGAGAATCCGGGGATGCCTGGGGATAGAGATAGCTGGAGTCTCAAATCCCCAGGTCCACGTAACGCAGCTCCACGTACATGGCCAGAGAAAACTTGCAAACACCACACGGGATTTGATCTTGACGAATCACGAAACTCGGTACGTGGTCAAGAAACATCGGCAAGTGGCCCCGAAATCCAGCTGAAACGCTCAGATTGGTCGAGACTCGAAAATCCTTTTGGGCCGCGTGCTCGAGCAATGGGTCCTTCTCGGGTGTTCCGGTGAAGATAAATCGGAAAAGCCGAGTTGTGGTTGTGGTTTGACGATCCACCAAATACTGTACATAGTAAATTGGTCAGAGCTTGAAAGCGAGGACTTATGATTGCAAATGTAAATCGATTATTGATGCTAATTTTGACTTTTATGCAATTATGGCCGGGGAAGTACTCCAGAACCTCTCACTCGACGAAAAAGTGTCTTTGCTGGCGGGTGCTTCATACTGGCGGACTGTCAGCTTACCACAACACAAAATAGAGGCTGTCAAAGTATTTCCCCACTACATCTCAAATAAAATTCAGAATCGGCCCTTGACTAAGAATAAACTAGTGCAGTGATGGCCCAAACGGCGTCCGGGGGGAATCCATCCACGCATCCACAAAAGCATCCTGCTTCCCATGCGCGGCCTGCATCGGCTCGACATTTAACCCTGAGCTCACTTTTCGAATTGGCCAAGCAGCCGCTAAAGAATGCAAAGTGAAGAATGTCGGGTTGCTGCTTGCGCCGACTATTAATCTGCATCGATCTCCACTAGGTTAGTGAGCTCAAGTACCCTTGACGGCCCCCTGGACTGTTGATTGATAGGTTGTATATGCAGGAGGAAGAAACTTTGAGGCGTACTCTGAAGACCCGACACTTTCCGGCCTGCTCGGGGCTGCATTTGTGAATGGAGTTCAATCAGAGGGCGTGTCGGCCTGCCCGAAGCACTTTTTGGGCAATGAGTGTGAAACCAATCGCAAGACGTCCAACAGTGTGATGGATGAGAAGACGCTGAGAGAATTATATGCGTACTCGTTTCAAGTGCTACTAAAGAATTCGTCGCCATGGGCGATTATGACGGCGTGAGTATATCAATCAATTACCGAGCTGGGAGTCTTCTAAGTGTTTATGTTCGACAGATATAACATGGTCAACGGAACCTTCATGTCTGAACATGAGAAACTCATCCAAGACTTACTTCGAAAGGAGTGGGGATTCGATGGAATTGTCATTTCTGATTTTGAGGGTGTCTATTCTACCATCAACCCTATCACCGCGGGCGTTGCTCTAGAGTTATCAGGCCCCGCAAGGTTTCGTGGTGAACACCTCCTCAAAGCCGTCAAGGAAGGAAAAGTGTCTGAAGCACAGATTGATTCACTTGCTGCGGATGTAAACAACTTTGCAGCCAAGTTTGGATCCGATGAGCAGAGTGCCGCCCCCGAGAGAGACATCACAAAAGAAGAAACTCCAGCAGAACTTGTGCGATCAGCAGCTGCAGAAGGAATTGTACTTTTAAAGAACGATGCAAACTTATTGCCACTGCCACTTTCTTTGCCTCTTAAAATCGCCGTCTTTGGGTCTCCTACCTCGACACCCATAATCCACGGCGGAGGCAGTGCCTCTATGACCCCGACATATTGCATCTCCCCACTGGACGCCCTCCAACGCAAATTCAGCAATGCAGATATAAAGTACCACCAGGGAGTCCCCCTTTTCAAGAAAATCCCCTCCGCCAGTCTTGACGTGATGACAGCCCCGAGCACTGGAAAACCTGGTGTTGATTGCTATTGGTATAACGGCAGCGAGTTTGTAGCCGAACATCTCATCCACCACGAAATCCTCGAAACAACGCGGACATTGGTCATCGACGCGCGAATTTCAGGCCTATCACCGCAGCACTGCAACCGTATGCACTTCATGCTCAAACCTCGCTCCAGCGGCACGCACACCTTTGGCGTGACTTCCAGTGGGCAGAGCACAATCCGTGTCGATGACCAGACCGTTCTGGAGCACGCCGGCTTCACAGATGTGCGCGTCGAATACGTCATGCAACCAGGCGATTTCGAAGAACGCGCAAGCATCGCAATGGAAGCAGGACATGAATACGAGGTCGTCATCGATACACTCTCCACCACCGCACCGCCGCCCTCACCAATCTTCACAATGGCGCCGCAAGCGACGCAAGTCGGCTTTTGCGAAAACCTCCCCTTGACATCTTATATTATTTATTCAATGACTTTAAAGTGCATACCAAGCCTACTGGCGATGGTATCAATCTTCAACAAGTGGACTTTTGGTTCGGTGGTGTAAATCCTGCAAACTACGTATACGTATACGTAGAATTCATATTGTATAATCATGAGCAGCGAGAGAAATAGGCTACCATTGTTTACAGCATCTATATACAAATTGTACTATTCATATTAGCATAATCAACACGCCATAGGCATTATTTTAGTACCTTATTAGTTTTAGACTTCTGCCATAGATCATACAATTATCATGCGTTGTATTAGATAGGCTCATAATCTATAGAATTTCTAAATGCATCGACTAGGTAGGCTTTAAAGGCCTGCCTAGCTAAGTCTATATAATAATAGAATATTTCCCTGCCATGTGTCTACAGTGGGGTTTCATATGTGTTAACACCCCTGCAGAAGGCCTTCGAAGGATAACTAGAATAATCTGAAGCCCTTCTGCAATGTATATCATAAAGATATAATAATTCTACGAGGAGGGCTCCAGATGTTTATAATAATTGTTGATAAACATAAAATGATGTAGGGGAGGGTGTTAACAGATATTAAACGGCACTGCAGGAACTCCTTCTTTTAATATACTTTATACCCCCAATACCCTTTATCTATATGCCATACTGGCTAATCCTTGTGAGGGAGGTTTATGATTATTGCCGTTACTGAATTAGCTCGCGACTCCAACCATTGAATCTGACCAAATTTATTCAGTGAGCCTGCCTTGGTGAATAAAAACAGCATCAACTGAAACGGAAGCGGCCAGAAGGAATCAAGGATTAAAGTCATAGTCATGCACCCTGGCTAATAGTGGAAGCCGCAAAGCTTTAAAGCGGCACTAGATTGTATATAGTTGATGATCAACTACATATGTACAAATCAGATAACTTCCACTTTCCTTATTGGCCCAGAGTCTTTCAAAGGACTAGTCTATACTGTAAATATGGCCCAAGATGCAACCTAAAATGGATTCGTTATGATAGTTTTTATTCTAGGTAGATAGATATTTCATAATATTGCCAACGTTGCAGCCGGGTGGGAGGGCGATGATTAACAAAATAAATTCCTAACCCTAACCAGAATCAGAATATACTAAACCAATTACATATAAGCATTCCGGCTGGCGTGTGCTAACGACAGTGGGCAGTTTGTCAGATCAAGAGGAGCTCGGCGTGTGTAAACACCGAATTACTAATTCGATACAAGCGACCAAGTGTTAAAGCGGCACCAGATCACATACAACGGATGAATAATGCTCGGATCTCGTCTAAAGCGGCAAGGAGTTCGTGATGCTGCTTTATCGTTGCGTACAAAGCATCAAAATCATGACTCTATACGAAGTGTGAGAAGAAGATGTATTTAAATGGAGCTGGAGTCCTGGAAATGAAGACAGATTCATTCATACACAGCATCATAAAATCATCCGAATACTACTTAAGTAGTAAATCATAGTTACCTCCCATCAGAACATTCGAAGAAGAAACAATCACACAACCATGTCGGCCACTCCAAAAGAACTATATGCCATTGCGCCTGGTTCACGCGTCCTCGTCACAGGCGCTAATGGGTATATCGCCTCACACATTGTCGACACGTTGCTTTCCCTCGGCTACATCGTTCGAGGAACAGTCCGTACGGAAAAGCCATGGCTTAACGAATTATTCAACTCCAAATACGGAGCCGGTCAATTCGAGACTGTTATACTTCCCAAACTGGATGACCAAGAAGCTCTGGGGAAGGCGTTGAGTGGTGTCAGCGGTCTTGTCCATGTGGTACGCACAAATAAATAGTCTAAATGTTAGGAGGTTTCTTGGTTAACTTGGAAGATATAGGCATCGGATGTATCATTCAATTCGGATGCAAGCAAGGTCATACCGGGCGTCGTTTCGGCTACAGAGACAGTACTGAAAGCTGCTGCCCAGGCATCGATCACGAGAGTTGTCTTGACTTCTTCGTCTTCGGCGGCGTTGATTCCGCAGCCTGGTGTGGAAGGGATCGTTGTGACAGAGGGTACGTCTTCTTCACATGTATGATCATCTAACATCTAATACTAACAACATCTTAAGATACCTGGAACGACGCCACTGTTCAAGCAGCATGGGACGACAAAACGCCCGCAGACGTAAAGCCCTTTGCTGTCTATGCAGCTTCCAAGACGGAGGGTGAGCGCGCAGCTTGGAAATGGGTGCAGGAAAATAAGCCTCGTTTTACATTGAACACAGTACTTCCCAATATGGCTGTAAGCAATCTCCCTACTTGGCTGATGCGTCTATATTTGACTGACTGACTTTTGTCACAGGTCGGAACAATTCTCCATCCCGAAATCACCGGCTCAACAATGAAATGGACAGCCAATCTATTACAAGGCGATGGCGGAGTTTTGAAATTTCTACCTCCCCGTACGTTTCTCTCCATCTTTCCGTCTACATCCACACACTGACTGACAGTGTAAATAGAACACTACATCAACGTCACAGATGTTGCACGCATCCATGTCCTCGCCTTACTCGACACCAACGTCAAATCCGAGCGTCTCTTTGCATTCGCTGCGCCCTATAGATGGACCGACATAATCGATATTTTCAAGAAACTTCGCCCAAATAATGACAAGCTTGTGGCTGCGCCAGAGAATGAGCTTTCGGATTTAAGCGACATTCAGCCCGCGAAGAGAGCGGAGGGGTTGCTCAAGAGCTTCTTTGGAAGGGATGGGTGGGTTGGGTTGGAGGAGTCGTTGAGGGATGGGATTGATAGTCTGGGGTATTAGTCAGGGCCCTGGACAAAAGTGTTAAGACACTCAGAGTCCCTCCACGATATGATCTTATGTATATTAGCGATTGTTATAAACATCTAGAGCCCTTCTGATAGAAATATTATGTTTTCTTTATATAACTCTCAGGAGATCTTTGGATTATTTTAGTTACTCTCGTTTGGATATTATATTTAGTTCTGAGGGCCTTGGGGTGTTGACACTTTTGTCTAGGGACTATAGGTATGCATGTGTATTGGGAAACTTGAAATGACACTTTTTGATGATTATCATAACATTTATAGATACATAATAGATTGCAATAAATTGGCACTCTCCATCCAGGTAGCAATTAACCTCCTAGGAACCATTGAACAGCAGGAATGTTTAGAACAGACATCAAGAGATAGATATTCAAACGCTATCGTCCAGTACCTCCCCCCCTCTTAGCAACTTGTACTGCACCGCTCCATCAACACCCGTCTCCCAGGGATGTCGACAGAGGACAAAAGCCTCCATTTCCGGCGTCGGAATACGCGGAAATATGCCCATCTTGAGAATTATCTTGCTCTCCGCGCCCTGAACCGTGGTCTGGGATTTGATCGGACTAGATTATCATCAACCACCATGCCTCATACCCGCCCATAAACAGTTCATAAAGGAAAAAAGGGACAAACCTCCCGCAAGCCACGCAAAAATTCCTCAGCACCGGATTCCCAGAAAGCGTGTTATAATCCTCATAAATCTTTAGCGTACCCTTTGTGTCCTTGATTTCAACTCTGTTCTCTTCAATGAGAAAGTTTGAAGCTACGACGCTGCCGGATGCCTTGCGGCAGTTTTCGCAATGACACAAATGGCCGCGGCGGGTGGTGAAGAGCTCCTTGTCGTGGATGGTGACTTGGATAGAGCCGCAGAGACAGGAGCCTGTGAGGCCCGAGGCAAATTGGGAGGGGTCAAGGGCATTGGGGTTGCCGGTGGCTGTAGCGGGCATTGTGGTGGTTGCTGTTTGGTTGAGGTATTATATAATGGTTTTCTAGTTCATGTGAATACCGAATTGATATAGAGATCTTGGAGTCGACAGAATTTGAAGCTGGTGGTGACTCATATCTCCCTTACTTATCTTGCTTGGCAGCGGGGTATACTGTACCGGTGAGTGCTCAGCCACCATATCTGCTCGCATTATATGTGGCAGGTTACACATGACCAGTGTTTATTCCCACATATCTATTTCACTTTGTCATGGACAATCTTCGAAAAACAATGTTAATACTATAACTTCACTGAGCCATGTACCTTTACTTCTATCTTGGCGCCGCAGTTCCCAGTTAGGCTTAGCATTAGGGCTCCATTTTAGGGCTCCAGGGCATATCTCTCTGCGCCCGCACAATATGACTTCTAGAAGAGCTTCGTTCCATGATAATTTAAGATGTACCATCCTAGTCATTGGTGCCTGTCAACGAGAATATCACAACCTCAAAATGAGAGTATATAGACAGTAGGCCATAATGAGAGTGCTCGACTACCCTCTCTTAACCAGTCTCCCTTCAACCCTCGGCATAATTGACCACTCTGATGCCAGACTCTTCTGCACATCAATCTCTGCATCTTGAGTCTCCCAATCGCCAGCGTTGCGAATGAAATCTCCAGTCGAGCGATTCAAGCTACAACCGCCCATGACGTATTGCCAAAGCGGGTTCCAGAATTCTAAGCAGTCAGAAGCAGGTCAGTACACAGCAAGCGATTTATCATAGAACACAGGCTTAAGAGTCATACCTTGAATAACCCTCGTCACAAAATCCCGACTGGCGCGATGCTCCCAAAAAATAAACACACCCCCCGGTTTGAGCAGTTTGTGAATCCAGCGCATCGTCTCCTCCGGATTTCGGACGGAGCACAGCGTGCCAATACACACCACGCAGTCCACCGATCCCTCCTTCAGGCCGTACTGAGCCAACAAGGACTCATCCTCTACTGCGCCCGAAATCACCGTATACTTACCCTGCAGCCCAGCACGCTCAACTTCAGCCGTTAGCGGCGCGACAAACGCTGGGTTCAGTTCTACGCCGTAGACATGCTCAATTTTTGATTTATCGAAGCGGTCGAGCTGGGTTCCGGAGCCCGGACCGACTTCGAGCACGATGCCGTGGGCAGAGGCGACGAGGGAGGGGACGGCTGTTGAGGAGCCCTCGAAGGCTTTGAAGGCGCTGCCTGTGAAGTTACATTGTCAACTTCAAAAACCAAAGTACGATTACAGGGTCGAATTATGAACGAACCCAATTTCTCAAAAATCTTCCCGGTTACATAGTCTTGTGCGCTGACATTGTCGGGTCTAGGAGAACCTCCGAGCCAGGTTGGACGCGTCTTGAGTAGGACTGTGAATTGTCATTAGCAGCTCGCTTCTTATCACAGATGCGAATAAACTTACAGCCAATGCCCATTACTATTATAGGCCATGGTCGCCAGTAACCTTTCAAGCGCTGTTTCTGGTCTTGCCAGCTCGACATATCCGATTGACCAAAAATGGTAGAATGATTGATTGTATGTAAGTAGTGCAAGTATCAAAAACGAGATACTTGAATCTTTTTTTTTTTGGAAGGAGAGAGAGATAGAGAGAGAAAAAATTTAGGATGTTCCGTTCCGCTAGGACCTCGAGAGATTTTTTTTATATCTGCTCGAAACGCGGGGGGAAGGGAGTATTTATAGGTAGCTTCGTCGCATATACAATATTGTTGCAGTGTGATTATTGATAAGCACGCCACAACACACTGGATATAGTTCCGGGACAGAAGTGTTGACACCCCTGCAGAAGACCTCGGAACTAAATACAGCATCTACAGCAGAATACCAGGATCAATTGAAGGTCTCCTAGAATCTATATAACTACGACAGTATTTGGATATAATCTCACTACGAGGGCGCTGTAAATAATTAAAATAATTGTTAATATATACAACTTGATATATCGTGGATGGTGTTAATACTTTTGCTATCCTTCTGTACCGCTAAAGGGTTTAGCGCCTTTAATATACGAAGCCCTATTCCCCATTTGGAATCAAATCCATACATATCGCAACGATGGTGGATAACCAGCTGTTCTGTCTACCTAATCACATTACAGATATGCGCGCAAGGGGAGTGAATTTGTTGGTTTCAAGGTTGATAACTTTTTGATCAACAAAACATCGCTCCTCCACTACAGTATGTACATCTCCTGCACCAACCCACCTCCCTACCTACATCAACCTTTCAACCCCAACTCCGCCATAAAAAGATCAGCCGCCTTCTCACCCACCGCCAGCGCCGTATTATTCGTATTCGCCGCAACATTCCTCGGCAGAATACTCAAATCCGCAATCCTCAGCGCCTCAACCCCATACACTCTAAGCCTACCATCAACCACACCATTCTGTGCCAACGGCGCCATCTTGCACGTCCCCACCGAATGCCACGTCGTGGCCACATTCGCTCTTAACCATGTTTCCAGAACCGCGTCGTCGTCAGCAGTATACTCAATATCTGCAATCCCCTCTGTAGAATAGTTTTGCGCTATGTCGTCGACACACGCAGCTTGCGAAGACGCCGCAAACGGGGGATGGGAGGCGACAACCTCGCCGCGATACGTGTGCATGCGCCGCGCGATTTCGCGCTGCTTTTTGTACGCCCACATATGTTTTTTGATATCAATGTCGTCGGCGTCAGAAAAGAAGCCAGTCTCAAAATCGAGTGGGTCATTGGGCGACGGACCTGTGATGTGGAGGTGGCCGCGCGAGTAGGGGTAGACGGTGAAGACGGAGATGCCGACGTATTGGCCCGCTGGGATGGTGGAGGGGTCTCCGGGGAAGCTATTAAATTGTCAGTCTGGCTCTTATATGTCCGGCAGGGAATTGGTGCATCTATAAAGAATGGTATGCATACGCATTGATAAGCGCCATCATCATCAACGGCTTATTCGGATTACTCTCAAAATCGCGCTTCCATGCCTTTTCAAATTCAGGTCCGATGGCGGCAATGTCAGTCTCTGATGGGCGGAGCTTGCAGGTGACGTCCTGGACATTCCAGCCCAGGATTTTGTCGTCATTCTTGACTAGCTCTGTCATATCACGGCGGCCGGAGACGACTGCGTCGATGGTTTCTTCGGGGCTCAGGCTGCTTTTATATGGGTAGATGAGCAGTTCGTGATCTTCGTATTCGTGGCCGACGCCGGGTACTTCTGCCACGAGGGGGACGCCTGCACGGTCAAGGATTTCGGGGCTTCCAATGCCGGATCGTTCGAGGACGGGTGGAGTGCCGAGGGCGCCGCAGGACAGGATTACCAGTTTCCTTGCTTCGACGTTTTGCACAGGTGATTCATCACCGCCGGACTTAGGGATATACTCAACCCCGACAGCCCTTTTCTTATCATCATCAACCAACACACGCACAATCCTAGTTTCCAGCAAAACATGCAGATTCGCATGTTTCCCATCCCGCAATCTGGGCTGCAAGTAACACGATGCTGCATCTTGCCGTTTCCCATCAGGCGAAATATATCGCATCGCCCGCTGGACGCCATTGTTTGCATCGAGGCTCGACAAATCCTCGATTTCAGGCCAGCCGACTTTCTCGGCTGCTTGGATGAAATCATTTTCTGACTTGAGGGCGCGATATGTGCCAGAGGATACGTGGATGGGGCCGTTGGTGCCATGGGTGTGCTTTGGGCCGGGGCCGTGGTATGTTTCCAACTAAAACTCTTTAGCGACACAATGCTAATGATAGAGGGAAGAGGAGAATACCTTTTTCAAATACGGCAGCATCTCCTCCGCCGACCAACCCGGCACCCCCCAAGAATCAAAATCAGATCGTTGGGCGCGACTATACATCATTAGATTCGTCGACGAGCCCCCGCCGAGAATACCGCCCGTGGGGACAATCAGTTCTCTGTCACCGAGTTGTTTCTCTTTGTTTGTTTGATGGAACAGATTCGCTGTGCTGGTTGGCATCAGGTTGGCCAGGAAAAGCGCTGGCACGGAGACTGTTGGGATGTCATTGTTGGCACCGGCCTCGATGACGAGGATTGAAAGAGCTGGGTCTGCTTCGGCCAGTCTTGCGGCTACGACACAGCCCGTTGTGCCGCCTAGAGCGAAAAAGTTAGTGATTGCTCGTTCGAGGGGGAGATGAGATGGTAATGACGGACCGCCTGCGATGATCACATCGACCTCGCTCAACTCGTCGGGTAGCGTGGTGTATATCGCCATTGTGGATTGGATGTAGCACAATTCTTTCAGGGCAATACTGTTTAATTCAGATAGCAAAACGTGAGTAGAAGAATATGAGCATATGAAGTGACCATCTACGGATCTCTTATAGAGGTTATCTTGTTCAGCTTTCTTTCCAGGATGCATGTATCGTCAGTGGCCAATGTCTCTCTACATACCGTTATTGGAACGGCTACGGCCGTACTGAGGCTTATACGCACGTAAATGCCAACAACTAACAACGCGGCATATAAGAGGTGTTCAAGCGGTGTCCAGGGAGTAGTCAGGTACAGAGTTTGTTGGAGTCTGTGTACCGTGGTCTTGGTTCCTGCGGTTCTTTTGGCTGAAATAGAATATAAGCGGAGTAGCCAATCGGATTGCCGTAGCCCCGCAGCGCCCCCAACATGTGTCGGTATTTACGGGGCCGAAGAGGCCGAGCATCAATGAGGTATTATCCGGATGAAAATAAGTATTGGGAGCCTGCTTTTTCATACTTTCTTTATTGCTTGACTTACCGGCTAATTGTGGGCCATTTACATATCATTATTCCACGGGAGGCAAACAAGGGTCATTAGGTACATTGATCTTTAGTCGACGAGGCTATCCACATAGCATGAGGCACACATCTCAATAAACATATACAAAGTCCTCATTCTGCCAGTCAGTGACATCTCCAAAAGAGTTGTCGTGATCAGCAGGCTTAGAGTCCATCTCGTCATCCGCAATTGTCGTGACTGCTACCATGGATCTATCAAGAGTCTTGCCGGCCTTGCCGAGCTCTTCTCGACGTTTTTCGTGTCTACGGTTCTGGATGTTGAGGATAACGATTTGGATGCTGTTTTGTGTGATTAATAATCTTTGTAGAGAACAAAACGGCACGTTATGACTTACGCGTAAAGAATGATAAGCACGATGAATAGAACGAGATTGGAAATGAGACCTCGTCGGTAAAGAGGCGCCTCATCGGTCGTATATAGATTGGGGCCGAGAATCTTTCAACGAAGCAATCATTAGATCGAATCATGACCTTCGATCCTATTAGGGACTTACATTCCCGGCAGACTGGCCAACGACCATGATAGCGGTGGTTATCTTCTTCTTCGTTTCCCCTGCCGTATTCGCAGCTAGCCACGAATATATCAGGGGCGTGATTCCCGGATATACCGAAATCTAAACGCTTGCATAAGCAACTGAATCACTCAATTGCACAGTATGTAATCTTACCAAATAATACCCAACCAACAACGGCCCCCTGTGCGAAGCACTATGACTTATAACCAGCAACATCACACAGCCAATAATCGGCGGAATCGACAAAAACATCAACACTGGACTTTTCAGCTTTGTCACCATAGCCACATAGGCTCCGAGCATAGTTGCAATTAGCTGAACGGTACCGAAAGGCATGTTGAATAGGATAGTGGTGAATGCGCCGAAGCCGAAGCCTTCGATGATGAGGGGGCCGAATGTTGAGATTCCTCCGCTGGGGACACTATCACAACTTGTAAGAATTGAAGAGATTACAGAGAATTCCTGATAGGGTTGTGGCTTACGAGATGGTAAATAACATGGCAAACCAAAGCCACGTTTTGGGGTCGTAGATGGCCTCTTTGACGTGGTCCCATTTCCACACGTCGTTTTTGATGCCTTGTTGGTTGAGGCGTAGTCTGGTAGTAATCATTAGTCGATTTCCTCTCCAATGAAAAGTAGTATTATGTACCTTTCTATGGCGACCAATTTATCCTCCCCTTTGAGAAAGCCCTTGTCGAGTGGAGAATCCGGCATGAAGATGCTAGAAGTGGTCAGTTAGTCGGGGGCTCTTCACTATCACATTAGAGTAGATGACTTACAATACGAAGACCGCGAATACCACAGTCAGCAGTCCAAAGAAGAGAAAGATAATCTGATCACATTAGGATCATGCGTTGTAACGCAAATGGAGTTTGAGTGACGAACCTGATAAGGGTAGAGTGCCGACGATTTTATATGTCCCAAACCCCAGGCAATGAGACTGCCAAACTGTACAAAAATATCGTGAGTTAAGATGGCACTGGCCAAAAGCCATAACAGACAGGCGTACCATATTTGTGATTCCATTCATAGCATACCATGCTCCAAGTCTGACTGGTTGTTCGCGGCGACGATACCATATCTGTGTAACGGCAATAAAGGCAGGTGCTTGAGAATGTTAGCTCAATATCGCCTGGACGGAATAATCGAATACAAGGGCATATTTCACATGTACTTACCAACCCCAGCCTCAAACACACCCAACAGCATCCGACAAACCAGCAACCCCCCAAAATCCTTCGCCGCCGTCATAGCAGCCAGCACAGCCCCCCAACAAAACACAGACACACCCAAAAACTTCCCTAGTGGTACCTTGACCAACGTAAACGCCACGATGGGCTGACACACCAGCTGCGAACAATACACCACCGAGCCGAGCCATGAATACTCCAAACCATGCAGATGATCTTCAGTAAGTAATCCGTAGACCGAAGCATAGGACAGTGTGGCTTTATCAAGGGACTGCAGGAAGTAAATGAATAGAATGATGGGCAGGACTCTGAGATCGATTTTGCGCAGGACGCGAGCGTTGTTCTCGGGGGTTAGGATTGCGCTGCCCCCGGCATCCTGCAAAACTTCTACTGCGTTGTCGATGTGGTCATTGTCTTTCTTGGGGGCTTGCACGGGAGGTGGTGCGGTCTCTACTATATCGTCCGCCATCTTGAAGAAGATTGATCTGCTGGATGAGTATTCAAGATTTCCGTAGTAATGAAAATGCAAGTTTATCGATGTAGAAAGCAAAACAATCAACATTTATTGTCAGGACGAGTGGAAGCAACGTAGGCAAAGCGGGGAACAACCCTGAACAGTACATTATCAGATGGGGGCTAAACTGCGGGCACAGCCGACGCCGCGTGGAGAAAAAATCCGGCAAAGGCTTACAGTAAGCCTACCTAATGCAGTCCATTAGACGACGAAGCGGGGTGTTGATCGTGATTTCATTTCAAACGGCTGTCGTGTTCAGGAAGAAAAAGTATCTTACTGGCTAACATTCTTGTATATTGGAAACCTTCTCTGTGTTAGCACTCTTCGAGTCCCTCGCCTAGGGCTTACATCATGTGATGTCTATCAGCAACCTTGGAATAAAACATCTAGAGCCCTTGTCGTGGCTAGATTCTATTTTCTTCATATAACTGAGTTCTCATGGAATGAATGTTCAAATGGTTTTGGTTATTCTGATTTAGGTGTTGGTTGTATCTAGTTCTAGAGCCCTTCCGCAGGGGTGTGAACACTTTTGTCCAGGAATCTCCAGAGCACTCTGAATTCATTTAGTCTGTGGAAAACATCCACCTCTGGCATTACATTTGCGAATGTCCGTCATTACAAGTGGTCTCTTCTATCCTCATTATCTGCTCCGCTCCGTTCCGAGTCGAATTGAAACCTCGATTGGTTGGCTAGCGCGATTTGCATCAAAGAATCAACAGTATCGCCGGTGGGATGGTAGACAGTGAGAGTTATCCTCTCTGGATAAGGGACGGTTTCGTTTGGGCTTGTGGCTAGTGTTGAGTCCTGGCGTGCGGTATTGTTCAGAAGGGACATGCCCAACTGATGGCTTGATGGGGCTGTATTCAATGATTGTGCGTATAGCAAATCTCCCTCTGACAGAAATATATTCCCAGTCGCTGAGTGAGGTAATTGAGCATTTTCATAATCTCTAGATTCTGACGCAGCAGTGATGAGAGACTGGTCAAAATTATTGTGAGGCACCGTAGTTCTGAATGACTGCAACTCGGGCTGGGGCCAGGAAGGCATGTCTTCGGTCATAAAGTTTGAATAAAGATATGATGCCGGGACGACATCTTGGGTGTGTGCTGTTATCATATTTGACACAGATGTATTGTCGATCCAATAATTCTGGTTCACTGGACTGCCATTCCAGCTGGAATTCGTAATTCTAGCGGCATATTCATCCTGTCTGACCATAAGTACAGACTCGCTGGGATTATAATTGCCGTCATCGTTATCTTCCTTGTCGTCCACCTCACCATCATCTTCGTCCCCGTCTTCATCATTATCGCATAACATGCGGGTCATATCATTGACCCTCGGCTTCTCATCTGCCGGTTCATTATCTTCCTTGCACGGCCTTCGTGCTCTATTTTGCTCTTTTCGTGCAGGTTTACCATGTTTAACATTTTCATCAACATGGCTCTCCACCTCGGCTTTTATCTGCTTCACAGCTTGCCTTCGGCTCACGATGGTATACCTGCTCCGAACTGTTAGTAATATAATTTTCCAACCCAAAGGGATGGCAAAAGTATCTCTCCTGATTCTTGATAGCCGTTCTAGACCGCGTCGGAAAGTATTCAGTCTGAATTTGTTTCCACTGACTTCCCTTTTTCGAATAAGCCTCCAAAAGACGCACGTTCTTAGATAGTGGTTAAGAAGCATAAAACTAGGACAATTAGGGGGGGTTCTACTCACATCCTGTTCAGTCCACCGACTTCGGTTCAACTCCGGATCAAGGAATTGCTTCCACCGCTTCGAACATTCTATGTCATGTCGTTGGAAACAACAAATGCACGCCAAGAAAGATGCAGGACACTCACGATCGGCATTTCGCGTCTTGATAATAGCAGCAATGGCGGTCCAGCTTAAAATTATTTAGCATGCTGTTTTAAGAGTGGACGGTGAAGGAAGGAATCCCTTACTTCTCGCCGTGCGTCTCAATAGCCTCGGTAAGGAGCTGGTCTTCGGATTGAGTCCAATGACCCTTTTTCATTCCGCCAGAGACAACATTATGCCAGCGTTTCCTGCAGTCTTTGTTCGTGCGACCGGGGATGTTGCTTGCAATGGACTGCCAGTCCTTGAGGGGGCCTTTGGATACTATATAATGGGAGGCGGTGACGTTAGTGGAACATTGAGTAGATAGAGCCAAGAAAAATGACATACATTGATCAAGAACTCCCTTTCGAAGGAGTTCATCTTCCACCGGAGTCCATCTTTTGTGAGGTTTTTGTGGCATGATGAAAGGAGTTGACAAGCCTGTGCTACCTATCAGTTTATACGCAAGACATCCTCCGTGTACATATATATAAACACAATTCCTCATCTTCATAAGTCAGCTCCTTTCTGCTCATATAAAGATATTGATTGTATGGTTGCCTATCTATGTATTTACCACAGCCTTGTGTGCACGCCGTATCCGTACCGCCGGCGACGTCGATAGCCAACAGCAAGCTCCGGCATACGCCGTTTACGGACCAGTACTTTAGTTGCAGAAGAGCTGACAAAATCAGTACAGTATCTCGAATGCATTACTTCTTCGGTCTCACTGAATACGAAGAATTGTTGGTTTGGAATGCTTATTAGATCATGATTTGTGGCGTGTGCCGCATGACTATCACTTCTAGACGTTGATCGGTGTTTGGATGAAAAGTGCTTTCAAAAGATAGTATTGCATGTACGGAGAACTATACGAAATACACTAGTATCGGCTGCAATGAACTATCTGGGTAATTATTTCCACGGCCGTTACACAATTATATTGAGTAGTTACCTATCTAGATACAATGCATGGACTAGCTGGGATATGGTCCATGGGCTAAACCTGCTCCTATCCAGTCAAGCCACCCAAATACAAAATTTATATTTCGCAAATTTATAGGTACTATCACTCTAAAACTCTTACCTGTCTGATGGCTGATAAGGAACCCAAAATATTAGGTAGGCATTATGCAGATGGAAGGCCGCGAGCAAATCCAATTGACAGCCCAGATTTTGCGTGGACAAAAGCAATCTCACAAGTCAGATATTTATGCATTCCATTTAGGAAGGAGGTCAATGCAAAATGATCACCATAAAATTGCACAATGCACGTTGTAGATCCGCTACTGTCTTTCCACGGGATGCCGGTAATCAAACACCAATACAGTGAAGAAGCATAAGAGTTATACGTTAATTGCATACGCATTGGACGCCTAACGGTACTCTAACTCATAAAAGGCTTAGACTCACATTGACTCATACAAAGCGACGACATTTCTCTCTGGAAGAAGATCGGTGGAATTTGTACGATGTGAGACTCGGAAACGAATTCCGAAGGGGCGGAAAGAAATTTCGACATTCGAAAATCCTTGGAGTACTTCTAATTTTCAATGCATGCAATTATGAGAAAGGCGCCGCAAATGAGAAAATGGTAGAACAAAAAAAAAAGAAATCCGTCATTCTGATAGGATACTCGTTTTGTAACACTGCATTCCAAAGCTAGGAATGTGCAGCAATTGAGTATGACAGGCATAGCAATCCGTTCCAATCACAATTATGGCACTGCTTTGTGTAACATGCCCTACTATTTGATCGCCCCTAGCGTTTACAGCTGAGAAAAAGTGTAGCTGAAAAGCAAGAAAGAGGCAGATGCTACTCTTATTGGAAGGGATTCATAATCTTACAAATATATCACGTCAAAATAAATTATTCAGATGTGCCGGTTATGCATAAATGAACATATAATGTCCAATGAACCAGGCCATATGAGCTTGCGCATGACTCCAAACGTTCCCCGACGCATGCCAATTATACCACGTGTAACCTGAGCAAATGGCTGGATATTGCCCATCATAATATGATTGTTCTAGCCCATCAAAAAGGAAAGGAAGAAAAAGAAAAAGCTTATGGATGGATAAATACGTGGGATTCATGACATTTAATGCATTCAGTAATTAAAGGCTTCTGATATTTTGCTATCTGCGTTGGATAAACCCTAGTCTACATCGGATGCCCCCCTTGTGATATTACCATAGATTTTTTTTATGCATAGAATAAAAAGGCACCGAGATAACCGCCAAATCTATCATCGTATATAATCCCAATATAAGCGACTTCGTGAAACAGTCGATACTATAACTTCAATCCCGGCTGTTGATGCGGTTGATCATACCGGTAGATGCAAACCACCAATAATCATTTTCTGTTTCTAAATTTGTCTCCTACTCCACAATATAACATTGACTAATTCATTAGAAATTTACTGGTAGGTGTTTGGCGTTGGATGGCTGTCTAGGCAATGATGATGTATGTAATTGTTGCCTGCAGCGTTGCCTAGTTAGGCAGCCAATAGAGACTCAGAAAGTATCCTGCAACATTATCAATTTGAACACAGACACTGACTTACGAACTTTTGCTATTATTCCTCAATATTGATCTCTAAAGTCGAGCTCAAGTCATTGTTGGCCCCGGTTCTATGACCGGCTTGCCCAGCCATAATGGCATCCTCAGAGCCCCTCTCTGAAAGTCCAGTCTCGAATGTGACATCCGGTCGTTCGGAAGCTGAAATCAAAGAATATTGGGAATCTGTTGTTATAGAGGAACCTGTTACAAATGACTTGAGAGCCTTGGTAAGAGAGAACCTGGTGAAGCGTTGTCATTTTCAAAGGGAGCACAACTTTCGCGACAACTTGACTATTAACTGGCTATCGGCCTTTGACAGATGCGTTCTGGAAGACGGCATATGTCTAGTGAGTTCTACGGTACTTAGAGATATTTGCAACAAACCGACGGCGTTCTACTGGCTACAGTCAGCCCCGGAGATTGGTAACGACCGAATGTTAAGACAATCGTTCATGATTATCTTCATGGCTTTTTACGATGAATGGCATAAATGCTACGATTCCAGACCAAATATCGAGTACGAGCATTTCTTTGTGAATCCAGTGAGAATTACCAAATCAGGTCCCAAGACAGTCCGTGGAGTGATTGATACACAGCTCTCTTTATGTGCTGAAGCATCCAGCCTTATCAACCAAGGTGGAGGGCGAGCTGATTATGTTAGTGAACATCGATGGTACGGCGAACAACCCTCCTCTCTACTTCCACTATACCCAGCTATTATCATGATTATTGATAACCTGGATTCCTTGCAGGAGGACCTTGTAGTCGATGGCGTTGTCAGTCTCAGCCTACTTGCACAACGTCAAACTGTCTTGATTGCTCGCACAGGTGTGGAGGACGGACTGAGTGCGCCAGTCTCATTCGCAAGCCTTAGATCGCAGTCTCTTCCTTTGCAACGACCTGATACCCTAGCAGAGGACATCGACGTAATCAGGGTCTCCCTTGCTACAGCCGTGAAATTTATTGTTGATTTGGAAATGAGAGAGGATCTTGCAAATCCCAATCCAAATAATGAAATCTCATGGGACAGTGATCTACAAAGGTTTCTCCCACAATACACTGAAGATTACGAGCCCTGTATGAGCGCTGAAGCATGGACCGATGCCGTCATGGCCGATGCAGAGGAGCACGGATATGAGAGAGTCAATGAAACATGGGTGGCGATGCGTCGCATCAAAGCAGAGTCAGTTGGGGAAGAAATCCGGGGGCTTAACCATTTTACCGTGGTCAGAATGTCTGAGGGCAGACGATGCCTCGAATCAAAGCAGAGCCAGTTGGCTAAGACGTCCGTGGGCTTAAATCATTTACCATGGCCACGGTTTAAGGTAGAGGCGAACCGGTGGTCATCTTGACGGTACAATTCCTGGACAAAAGTGTTAACACCCCTACATAAGGCCTCTAGAACTAAATATTATATTTAACCCAGAATAACAAGATACTTCGAAGACCTCCTAGGATCTATATAAAGAATATAACATTTATGTGTAATATTTCTATAGGGGGGGGCTCTAAATACGTATAATAATTATTGATAGATTAAGGGTACTAACATTTTTGTCATCCCACTGTAGACTCTGCTCAACGTCGTCTATCGAGCGAGTATCAGATGACTTTTATTATTAAGGGCTTTTGTATCATTTCAATAAAGGAAACCCCATTATCATTAGTGTATTTAGGATGTATACCCCTCGATCATCTCGTGTAGATTGTGTCGCATGTATATCTACCTAGAAACAATCCGGTGGTCATCCCCTTAATCGTAATTTGTACTCAGCGCCGTCTCTCTCGCGAGCGTCACATCACTTTTGAGACTTTCCACCTTCTGCTCAATCCTCGCAACACAATCCGGACCCAGAGGCAACCTCCGAATCTTCCCTTTCAGGCCCCCCGCGAAGCCCTCCCCGGTCACGACCTCGAATATCCTCGCTACTGCTTTCGTTGGATCACCAGGCTGTTTCCCTCGGGCAGTGTCAAACTTGTCCAACGCAGTTTCAACGGGACCTCCTTTATATGGCTCTGTAAGTCCGGTTTTGGTGATTGCCACTGCATTTAGGAAATTGGTGCGGAACATGCCGGGCTCAACGATAAGCACGGAGATGTTGAACGGGGCCATTTCGCGCGCTAAAGACTCGGAGAGACCTTCCAGTGCGAATTTGCTGCCAGCGTACATGCCGCATGAAGCGAGGCCATCTAGTCCTGCGATGCTGGTGACGTTGACGATAGTGCCGGTGCGGCGGGCGCGCATGGAAGGCAGAAGGGCTTTAATCATTCGGACTGGCCCGAAGAAGTTGGTATTAAATTGGAGCTCGCTTTCTTCGTCACTATAAAATGTCAGCCCCGCCTGTTTTTATCATTCGATGAAGGTTGGATCCTCACGTCATATCTTCAACCGCACCCAACAGCGAGTACCCCGCGTTGTTGACCAGCACATCTATTTGCCCATAAAAGCTTTCTACCTGCTCCGCTGCCGCGGGTATTTCGTCTGCTTTTGCAGTGTCGAGCTCGACAATCTTGCCGCCTCGTTCTTCGATTACTTTCACGGCCTCTGCCGACTTTGACCTGCTTCGGAGGGTGGCCACCACGCGATGTCCAGCTGCTAGAGCGTGGAGCGCCAGGTTATAGCCCAGGCCGGTCGAGGCTCCGGTGATCAGCCAGACGGGAGACGCCATTACTTGCTATCTATGTGCTCCGTAAGAGGTGTAGGAATTAAGTACCTAGGAAACAAAGGTGGGAAGGGTATAGTCGATGCGGGCGCTATACGCCCACTTTATATAAACAACCATGATAGCGCCGGGCGACATTCATTATTAAGTCCTAAGTCCTATCTCCGGAATGCATGGATGGTCGGATGGCTGATGATGTCGCTGTTGGTGAGTTCTATGGAGAGTGGAGACAGCTGATACGAATGATAGGCTTTGTTCATAGAAGAGCATTCGGTATGCGTATAAAAGTTACTACTACCCCACCAAACCGTTATTGTTCGTTCTAGAAAGGTTTCCATGTAGCAAGGGAGCTATGGATTTGTCTACTCATTCTCGCGTTATAGTGTATATCACTAACCAACAGTATTTGGAACACCCCAATGGATAATGCAGTCCAGAGTACCCAAATACTTATTATCTTTATTATGTAATATACTAGAGGGCATCCGGGATACTTACTATGATTTTTATATAGACTGTGGATAAAATATACATACCAAAGTGGTCAAAAGATATACGTCAAGGTGCCCCAAATACATACCTGCGTACGCCTCCCTTTCCAGCCCGTTAGCAGTGATCTGTCAGCCACTCAAAAACGCAGGATAGAAATCCCAGGTGAAGGCGTGGAGCACAGCGCCGATCAGGCTAAGGAGCTGCACCCCGGCGATGGCAGCAAAAAATGCTGGATCGTTCACCGTATATTCGCGATAGCCATCTGGCCCAGTCCTAGATGCTGTAGAATGATGCATTGCATGGCGGATCACTTGTTGCGTCTCTGTATTGACCACAATATAGCGTGGAATGTACCCGATTGAACATTTCCGATGCTAGTCGTGAGGCTTTTCCATAGTACTTCTGATGCGTATACTTTTTGCCCCTGAGAGAACATGCGGTATTCAACGTGTCTCGAGTATTCGACTCAACATCAACGTCTTGTGGATTGACGAGGGTCATGTTGTACTGTGATAAAAGATCATTGAGAGATCGGTTTGTATTTTGAGGAATGGGTTACCCCCAACCTAAACTTCGCCGCCTTCCTCATTCTCGGTTATAGCAAGCATCACGATGAAGCAATCCGAGCTGTCGTTTGCGCCTGTTGCCGGCCATGCGGTCGAATAAAATCCTCATCCTCCTTCTCCTCCGTCTCTTCCTCCTCCTCGACAAGCGCCCGTATCCCTCTGAGGCTGAGCCCGAGCTTCAGCCAACCGCCTCGTCGGACCGTCTCGCCAATCTGTTACAGATAGCAAGGCTTCATATTGTTTTAATTATTCTTTTAAATATTTGTATTCAGTTGGGAAGGCCTTCTTCAGGAGTGTTAACACATCTCTGTATTGGTCACAATATAGTGTAGAATAGCGCAGAATGTAACCAATTGAACATTTCCGATGCTAGTCGTGAGGCTTTTCCATAGTACTTCTGATGCGTATAATTTTTGCCTCTGAGAGGTCTGATCTCTATCTTTAAAATTCTCGTTGCATACAACAATTCCGCTTTGTGCATCAACATAGTTCGAATATGCGGTATTCAACGTGTCTCTAGTAGCAAATAAGGCATTTTTGTCTTTCTCCCAACCTTTAACAAGAATATCGAATTCTTTATCATCGAAACCATGGGTGTTGCAGAAATTCTCTCTGAATTCATAAAATTTGGGGGTTTCGACGTCGTTCGACTCAACGTCAACGTATTGTGGATTGACGAGGGTCATGTTGTACTGTGGTAAAGATCATTGAGAGATCAGTTTGTATTTTGAGGAATATTGCCAATATCGACATCGTACAGTTTCTGGACAAAAGTGTTAACACCCCTTCAGAAGGGCTCTAGAACTAAATACAACACCTTATTAGAATAACTAAAATAGTTTGAAGATCTCCTGGGAGTAATAACGAAATTTGGCTATGAGGAGGACTCCAGATGTTTATAATAATTGCGGAAAGATATAAGATAATATAGGGGAGGGACTCCGAGGGTGCTAACACTTTTGTCACCCCACTGTAGGTTGGTCGCAGTGGTGCTGTAACATAAACAGCATAAAAACAGGGCTGCGCAAATTCCGGAGAGGCTCACATAACCCATGATAAAATAAATAGAAAAGAGCGACTAACTGGCTCTTTGATAGCCATCGTATCTGAGAACACTACTATGCGTTGGATAGTAGAACCTCCTAGCTTAGACATCAGATAACATGCGCATGATAGTAGCGCCATTTGGAGTGCCAAGAATGGCAAAAAAGGCCTCGGCTTGGATTGTATAGTCTCGATAATTGTCCGGTTTAGCATTCGTTGATGTCGAAATAGGTGCATCTCGACATAGACGACGGCCTCGAGTGAGTGTGTGTCCTTAAAGATACGTTCAATTGGAAGCTTGGTGTCGCTGACATTAGCCTTGATTTGGGTGTTCACACATGTGAAACTCACTCTATACCGTGACCAACTCGCTATCCAGAGCAATTCTCTGGTATGAACAGCAGGATTTGACCGCAAGGGAAACAAACTGAAGGCTGGGGCTGTATGTGGACGTCAACAAACTATGTGGCGCAAGAAATACACGAAATGGCGCGAGTCGATGTCTCATTGCGATATGTTTGATGAACAAGAGAAACTCATCCACGAAGGCAAGCTCCGCCCACACAAGGGAGGTCGTCCCAAGAGTACCAAAAAGAAAAACCCAGAGACAATCGAGGACAGCACTGAAAGACAACGACGACGAGAGCGACTCAGTAGTTGTCGCACAGGATGAAAACGACGGCGACAACAACGGGCCTTCTCAACTAAATACAAATATTTAAAAGAATAATAAAAATAATTTGAAGCCTTCCTGTAGTTGATATCATGAAACGATTGGCATTTCCACTGCTCTTTACCCTGTAGGAAGTTTTTTTTGTTTTTTTTTTTTTGAATACTATTAAGTGCAGACTGCACCATTGATTGTCCCGGGATAATTCGAGACGCTCGGTTTTCACTAGGAAGAAAGAACAAATCCAACTTCTGCATTAACTCAATGCTCCCAATTCCAAATTCTCTATACACTGCTCGTTTGCCAAGGGAAGAGGCCCTCACACTATTGTTTTACGCGGATCCAAAAATCCTTAAATCCGTAAACACCATCAATCAAATGCTGGTATACAAGACTGGTGGTTCTTGGCTCACACTTCCATAACGTGGCATAAACTGACTATAGTACTAGAAAAGGTTATAACTAAGATATACTTACGATTATGATATAAGCGCTTTAAAATAGTCTCACTTTGAGGCTGACTCTCCAGTGACTGATTGGCTACCCCGTGTAACTTGTATGGCTAACCCCGTTACCCCATATCGCCGTAAATCCGCGCTATAACCGGACCGCATCGCCGAAAGTCCGAATAGAGTCATGTCCGTCCTGACAGTGCCTTAGGGTTAATAAGTCTTAAATCCGTAAACACCAACAGTGTATACATAACTCTTGGTTCTTGGCTCGTAGTCCAGTCAAGTATATAATCCAATACGTAGCCACGCATGATGAACGGTATCCTTGGATAACTCTATTGACTCAGAAGATAAATTCCCAATCAACAAAAACAACCAAATCTCAAAATATAACTGCCAACAATGCCGTCTGTCTGGCTTATTACCGGCTGTTCATCAGGCTTCGGCCGTGAAATCGCCATTGCAGCAGCCAAACGGGGGGACACTGTCGTTGCAACATCGCGCAATACTGAGA
This sequence comes from Talaromyces albobiverticillius, assembly GCA_023721895.2. Classification (NCBI taxonomy): domain Eukaryota; kingdom Fungi; phylum Ascomycota; class Eurotiomycetes; order Eurotiales; family Trichocomaceae; genus Talaromyces; species Talaromyces albobiverticillius. Next base: position 6,145,959 of record JAMBUR020000001.1, on the reverse strand, counting down.
AACTGAACGATCTCAAGGCCGCAGGAAATGTCATCCCATTTCGATTGGACGTCTGCGCCAGCGATGAAGAGGTGCAGGCCGTTGTCGCGGATATCCTAAAGGCTGTTGGTCACATTGATATTCTGGTAAACAATGCGGGTTACATTCTGCAAGGGGCGGTGGAGGAATGCAGGTAAGGGATTCCATTCATTCGATGATCTTTTCCTTGTTGCCTTTACCCTTACTTAACCATCTAGTTCACCTGACATTAATTATGTATGGGAGAGAACCTATAATATTAACGCATTTTTATGTAGTGCAAGCGAGGCAGAGGCCCATTTTCAAACCAACTTCTTTGGCCAGCTACGCGTCCTACGCGCCGTGCTGCCCTCCATGCGAGAACGGCAATCCGGGGTGATCGCCAGCATGGGCTCCATTGGCGGTTGGAAGGGAGAGCCCGTCGCTGGGCTTTACTGCGCCAGCAAGGCCGCCGTTGCCATTTACACGGAGGGTCTGCGTGCAGAACTCGAGCAGTTTTCCATTGATGTCACCTGTATTGAACCGGGGTATTTCCGGACCAACTTCCTCAACCCCGCGGGGGACCATAGGGTGATTGCGCAGAAAATTATACCGGCTTACGCGAGCGGGACTCAGGGTATTAGGTCTGCACTGGATGCGTATAACAACCACCAGCCTGGCGATCCTGTGAAGGGTGCGCAATTGATTGTTGAGGCCTTGACGAAGAGTGGGCGGTGCGAAGGACGTAGTCTGCCGCCAAGGTTGGCTTTGGGCCGGGATGCAGTTGCGTATATCGGTCAGTCGATTGCGCAGATGAGGGAGGCGCTTGATAGTTGGCAGGATTTGGTTGCTTCAACTGATTGCAATGATGTTGTTGCAAGTCAATAAATGGATACACTTCTATGTCTATAATAATAAACGGAGCGGAGATATCTTGTTTCATATTTTTGTGAATATTTGAATAGCTGTGATGCCGTTTGGTTATATAAACATGTTATGAGTTGATCTACCTATATCAACAATTTGGACATTCGTTACTCAAACCCTATTGCCCTAGCTATAATTCCGATTCAAAAGTGAGAGAGAAAAAAAGCCATTCGTTGTGCGCAGGCATTTCATTCCCTCTTGTTGGCAGCATTTAATCTTAATCTCCTATTCTCCAACAACGTCCCGACAGAGATCATACTCAACAACCCAACGTCCAACCAAAGCTGTGGAAAGCCCTCACCAAACTCCGGGTCTACAGCCAAGGAACCAGGATATAAAATAGCAGAAAACTGGGTGATCCAGTACAGACTGGCAATCCACGCCGCCGTCCGCAGTGCCAAAGTTTGCTGTTCAAGCGGTTTTGATGGCGCTGCCGGAGGTCCGTATAGATAGTAGAGCGTAGTGAGACCCAGCACGGCGCCCATGGACATTGTCTGTCCATTGTGGAATTTGGCGTGAGGTGGCCAGCGCGGATTCAAGACGTGTGTTTCGTTCCAGTCGGCGATGTAGCCACCAACAGCGGTGACGATGCCGACGAGGGCGATGAGGATGCGGCCTGACATGGTTTCTTGCACGTTTTTCTAGGTTGGATTTTTGGTTGTTCGTTATTTTCGTCGTCCAGTTGAGTACTGTAGATGGCAGGTTTTGCTGAGATGGATGACCCCGCCTTTATATTATGTGCGTTCGAACAGGGATGCCCAACCAGAAGTATACGCACTGTCGAATCGGCTTCTGAGCTGACATATACAGAATGAATCAATAATAATAACAACGACAACAACAATAAAAAAAATTAATAAAAATACGCTCGTGTCAACCTGCCATCCGGGGCTGCCGCAGCTCGGCTCTTCCTTCCTTCCGGGAGACACGCTACTTACTTACTCTTTCCTGTTACGGGTGTTTTTTTTTTCTGAATTGAGTTTTTGCTGGTTCGTGTTCTCATCGTCCAGTTGACTACATTGTAGCTCTTATTGAGACAAGTGGGTGGAATGGCAAAATATCCTGTCCGGATGGTGGATAAATAAATGTATTCTGCTGCGAGCAATACTCCGGCATCAAAACTCCGGATTTCGTGATGTTTTTGAAAGGTAGTAGTATGTAGTAACATTCCACTGTCAAGTGATTAATTAATTAATATTGCACTTGAAGCTGCAAACCTATAAACGCCTCCCAGCGTCATTGTTGCGCTATTCGTTGCCTCAGGCGGCGAATTATAGGGGGGCTAAACTATTCTCGGATTTTAGGGCTAATTGGGTTATGACTTAAGATTGTCTACGAACAGATAGCAATGAAGAAATCTTTGCTCAAGATAGAATTGGCATTTAGAATATGGGAATTTATTCTTTCTGCGCAGGCAGTCGACTCCGCAAAAAAAAGGCCTATCGACTGTGAAAGCATCGGCGAATCTACGGATATGTTGATTGACGATTAGTTCCCATAGGTATATATTAGTTCTTCCTTATATACAAAGTATTCTATCGATGTTTGTAGTTATGTACATCGCCATCTTAGAAAGAAGAACCAAAATCTACTTGGGCTCTCTCACTCCGGACAACATTGGAAATATATCCGTATCAAGGCCCATACCTATGTTGCTGTTGCTGCAAGACGATTCTGAATAAACGTAACCACATCCTGATTGTACTTGGTAAAGTAGGTATGATGAGCCAAATCATCGTCCCACGGCAGAAGAGCACAGCAATCATAATCGCCGTAGTCGCAGTAGCTCTGCAGGGAACTAGCAAAAGGCTCGCAGGCGACGGGGTCCAAACGGGGGTAGAACTGCCCAAGAAAACCATGAGTATCAGTACAAAAAAGTTAGAAAGTCGTTGAGTAGTATCAAATACTTACACCAGAACCAACTGTGCAGTTGCCCATATTCCAGGGCTGGAATGGGACATATGTTTCATCGCCATAGACTATCACTGCGATCACTGTCGAATTTCATTTACGTTAGCAAAATCATAGCTATTCAACCACATCACAGAGAGGTATTACCGGAACTCGCATATGAAGGGTCCAATGCCTCCACGTAATAAGTGATATTGAAGGAGCTCACTCCGCAGATAGCATCCATCGTTGCCACAGCTCCCTGCGGTAACATGAAGTATTAGCATCAACCATGGCCTCGCACCGAGTGGAAAGAATGAATAATGTACCAAGGAGTAGCCGAGTACAGCAATTTTGGAATCTGGACAGCTCGTGACATATTCGGTGATATATTGTTGCAAAAGGAGACTGCCATTGTACGCGGCGTACTGTTTATCGGAATCACCATGGGCATAGGGCATGCCTAGTACGGTGGCATTGGGAATTTCTTGCAAGACCAGGTCTTGGACGGTGTCTAGGACGTTGAGATCATCTCCGGTGCCTTCACCACGCAGAAGGAGCATGTGTACGCTGTCAGTACAGTTACTGGGGTCTGTTGTTTGAGCCAAGCCCGAGGAGACAAAAGACGTGATAAGCAGCAGGAGCTGAAGGGCCAGTGATAGTGATGCCGTCATGGTTGTTTTGATGATCTTGACTTAACAGGCAACGAAAACTCTGGGCAAAAACTCTGGGCTATATCAAATAATGCTGAAAGAGAACTAAGAAATCTCCTGTGCCATTGAATATACATGATATCACTTGTCCTTGAAATGATTTCGAGCGACGCAACAACTTCAGATTCAGGGGCTGGCAAGACCGCAAACCGAGGCCAAGAACATTGTTTGAACATGGATGATCGCGCTAGCACGCCATCTTTCCTGGATTTCTTCCTGCGCACGGGGAGGCTAGCAACTACTGTTAGTGTTGACTTATCGCAGCGGCGTGCGACGATCTGTGGAAGCAAGAAGGCCTCGGGATCGGTCAATCTCGGTTAATCTACGGAGTTGTCCGTATGAAGTAAGATGATGGATATGCCGATGGCCAGTGCCGAGAACTACCAACTAGCTCCTCCAAGTCCTCGGCTTTTGTAAGCTTCATTGGAGTAGGAACTTGGAAAACCGTGGCAGGAACAATTGATCTACAAGTGACATCTACAGGCTAAAGCTCTTGTCGGTCTGGGCGTAGCATGAAGCGGGTCATTTAGGGCTTGTCGATCTTAATGAATCCACACCAGTAAGATTCTTATCGCAGAGCATCTGGGTGACTGGTAAGTCTGTCAAATTTCAGTCTAAAACAATAGCTAGGCATTTTATATCCTTGTAAGGCTGTAAGCTCACTCTTTTGGTTCCTTTCGCCCGCATCCTTCGGTCACCATTACTGCTTTGAGAGACTAAAACCTCGGCTCTGAGCCGAGGTACGTATGGTATCAGTAAAACAGGGAGAAGAACGTTGTAGACGTGCAGTTTTACTCATTTATGCAGGTGCAGAGATTACCAACGGTCATCCCGAGGGAAGCACAACTTCTAACTGGTTGCTCATTATAATATTCGTAAAATATATGGCTTGCACATGTGATTGCAAGCTCTTTGCCAACCTAAGGCTAGGCCCCACTAGAGCATTTGGTTCCTGAGCTGAAAGCCGCACTAGTTTTCTAGTTCGAAAGAGCTCGATTTGTGGTGTTGATTTATGTCGATCACTGATAGCATTCGTGGATGCGTTGCCAGTCAGCCAGCCAGCCGCATCGTGCCCCCAAATTATATAGGACGATCACTGAGAATTGGCCATGCAGCCCCACTATTCTAGACTTCTCCGATTTGACAAATCTAATTATCTTCCGCGGTGCTTGGTACTTACAATAAGTTCCCTTTTGTAGTTCATAAGGGCTCTATTTGTGGTGTTGCTCTACGTAGATCTCGGACGGCAACTGTTGCTCGCCAGCCAGCCGCATCATGCGTCGAAATTATACAGGACGATCTTTGAAAATTCGATGGAAAGCCTCATATAGAGGTCATAATATGATAATATTGTGGTATGTGTAGAGAAAAAGAAGCTGAGAGGGTGCACGTAGGCCATATAAAGGGCCTATGTTGCATAATGCTAAGCTATATGTGGAACTGCGATGCCTGGAGAGCCTGAGGTGCCTGTAAGGCAGCTCATCAAAAATTGGCCGTGCAGCTCCACTATTCTAAATTTGAAATCTAAATATCTTCCGTACTTGCAATAAGATCTCTGACAGCATCCCCTAGCTCAGTTATCACTCTCCCCGTGCGCGGAATGGTGTGGCCTTTTCCCGTGTCGAACATATTGGCAGTATCCGGGTCACAGACGTTGTACAACGCCACAGCTCCATACCGAAAAGGATCTATGTGTATATTGTTAGAATGAAGAGAATAAGAAAAAAGAAATCACCTTGGACTGACCGTTTGCTCCCACGATGTGAAGTGTAGGAACATCAACCATCATTTCACTCTCATCTGCAAGAACGACCTGATTGTCCGCCTTTATCGGTGGCCAACCAGTGAAGAAAACCGCACACTTTATCCTTCTAGGTCGACCCTCATTTTCAAGCCTCTTTACCTCATCCATAATAAACGTAGCTGCCATTGCAGATCCTTCACTGTACCCAACAAGCCCTTCTATCTCGGGATCACTCTCCAATGTGTCGTACAGGTATTGCATGACGGCATCGCGGTTTTTCCAAACCAAAGCGGTGGAAGTCAAGTTGCGCATTACTTCTTCTGGATTTTGGCCTTCAGGCAGCTTGCGAACGCGATTGAGCATTGACTCCTCCCCGGCACCGCCGTCGTCCATCCATCTGTAGTGAGGCCCGGGCCCAAAATATTCAACGAAGCCTGCTGGAGATTAGTATCGGTAGGATATAGATTGTGTAGAATAACTTGCCTGTCGGGGGCTTCACTGTTACAGGGGCATTAATGCAGTAGAAACTGGCCGCTTGGTCACTCTCAAGCTCTTTCTTCAGGGGATCTAGAAATGGCAATTAGTCTCTGTGACATATACGGATAGAGACATGTGGATGTATGCTCGTGGGCAGTGTCTCACCTAGTTGTATGGTAATATTCTGCGCCTGTCAGTACCAAGATATCATCTAGAGAGCTACTTTGACATACATCGATATTGCCGATTGCGCCGTGCAGGCATAAAAACCGCATTTTGACGTGCGGATGTGCAAGTGTTTGACGGCGAACAACTGGAAAAGGCTACGACTCGAAAATTATACCAAGCTGACGTACGATAGTACCTGTTGTCTCCTCTGCTCCTTAAACCGAGAAAAGTCTGTCGTAACCCCGAACAAAACCGGTCGTAGATACTAGCGCTGCGTGCGGATCGCGACAATCGCGTGTGATGATCATTATAGAGTATATTCATGTTGTGTCAGTGGCGTCGGGTTCCCTTTTAGTACCAGCTGAGCTCTACGAAGGAGATAACAGTCGTGGCATGCGTGATCCAGGAAGCCTCAAGGGCGAGTATCTAGGGCAAAGCTAGGCACGGGCTAGCTGCCTTAGGCCGGGAACTAGCCTGAACTCTCAGGCCTTACTCCCTCCAGTCCCAATGGGGACCAGGCGCCGTGTGCCGCTAGGGAAACAGCACTCTTGCCTCATCCTCTCTTCCTCCCACGACGCCGTATCATATGCCAGACCACGATGCTTTGTACACTGCTTTCGTTCTGCCGAATACGCTGCATTGATGGAAACTCCTGCATTAGATTCGTTTGAAGTCGAAACAACGGAATGACTCAAAGGCAAAGTCACCAACATGCCTCGGGGCGGCCATGGCGAATGCTGGAAATTGGCCTCGGTGGATCATCACGCCTTGGTCATGTATCAAAATGGATAATCCCATGGAACTTCATCCAGGAACTCGCGCCAACCTCGGGGCAGACCTCTCTCGGCCGCGGAATTACGCTTTTGCCGAGTCAACACGAGATGGCAGACCCCCTTGCGTCCTCACCTCAGGGGTTTCGAGTTGAACTCGACAGATACTAGTTAGGTGATAAGACTAGGCTGGGTTGGTATCTCCCTATGACGCGCAATCCTGACCAAAAACGAGCGCGATATAAATCGCGACGATCGTGCCCCCGTACGAATCAAGCTAAGGCGAGACTGAGGACCCCTCGATGTCGCGAGTCGTGAAATACTCACACTGTTCTTTCCTGATGACATTCTTTTTTTCCGTGCTCTTCCATTCAGTTACAATCTCCGGATTTTAAGCCATGATGAATGGTTTTCCTGACATTCCACAGGCGCATGCAGGTTCTGCCGCACTGAATACAGATGCATCCTGCTGCCAGGAACACAATCTCCAGAAGATAGCTATCGTCGGTTACGCCTGTCGTCTACCGGGACACGTCTCATCACCTACAGATTTATGGGAGTTGTGTACACGAAAACGCAGTGGCTGGTCACCCATTCCAAAGGAACGCTTTGACTCTGGTGCATTCCATCATCCGAATCCTTCCAAACTAGGCACATTCAACCCGGCGGGTGGCTACTTCCTGCAAGATGACATCGCATGCTTCGATGCCCCTTTCTTCAATATAACCGCCCAGGAGGCAACCTCCATGGACCCACAGCAGCGTCTCCTCCTCGAATGTTCCTACGAAGCCGTTGAGAGTGCCGGAATACCGAAAGAGTCACTAGCTGGACGAAATGTCGGTGTTTTTGTGGGAGGTAATTTCGCCGATTATGAGCTTCGCAATGTACGAGATATCGAGACGGTTCCTATGTACCAAGCGACGGGTTGCGCACCAGCACTGCAATCCAATCGAATATCTTACTATTTTGACTTTCGGGGTCCAAGCTTCACTGTCGACACTGCATGTTCTGGTTCCTTAGTCGCGCTTAATGCAGCCGTGCAGAGTTTACGGAATGGCGAGTCTAGCGAGGCGCTTGTTGCTGGATGCAGGCTGAATATTGTTCCGGACTTATTTGTCTCCATGTCAATGTCACAGTGAGTGTGGCCATTATTTTCTCTCATCTATGCTTGCGCCCCTCAGAGTCGGATGACGCTAACTAATGTTAAAGGTTATTTAATGACGAGGGAAAAACATACGCCTTTGATGATCGAGCTACGTCCGGTTTTGCGCGAGGAGAAGGCGCCGGTGTTGTTATTTTGAAGCCACTCGAGGATGCATTACGAGATAAAGATACGATCCGAGCCGTTATCGTGAATACTGGAGCAGGCCAGGACGGACGAACACAAGGTATCACGTTGCCCAATGGACGTGCCCAAGAAGACCTTATCCGTCGAGTTTATCGGGAGGCACATATCAATCCTGAGGATTGCGGTTTCGTTGAAATGCACGGCACTGGGACAAAGGTCGGTGACCCCATCGAGGCTGCTGCTGTGCACGCAGCTTTAGGGAGCGGCCGGTCGCCCAAGAGCCCCCTATATATTGGTTCCGTAAAGTCGAATGTCGGCCATCTTGAGGGTGCTAGTGGAGTCATTGCTTTAATTAAAGCTGCCATGATGTTGGAGCATGATCTATTGCTCCCTAATGCAGATTTCAAGAAGCCAAATCCCAATATTCCGTTGAATGACTGGAACATGAAGGTTGGTTAACACATTTTCACTCGACCCAAAAAAATGAACAAGAGCGGACACTTACATACTCTAGGTTGTACCATCTACCAGACCCTGGCCGCGTGGTAAAAAGTATATCAGCGTCTCCAACTACGGATTCGGAGGAGCCAATGCGCATGTAGTTCTTGAGAAGTCTCCCATGAATTCGAACACAGCTAGCGCTCCAGTCCTCACTAACGGGCACCGGTATGAAGATCCCAGATATAAGCTCATATTCATCTCGGCAAATGACAAGGAGGCTTTGCAACAAAAGATCAAAGAGTTTGGTATATACTTTGAGCAACGACCAGAGGTTTTTGAGAAACTGCTATTCGGCAATTTTGCTTTCACCTTAGGGAGTAAAGTATCTCACCTGCCATACCGAGTCGCACTTCCGTCCAGTTCATTAGATGATTTGGGCACTCGCTTGGCCCAGTTGAAAGTCAACTCCTCCAGGGTTTTAGGAGAGCCCAGGATAGGATATATTTTTACTGGCCAAGGTGCTCAATGGGCACAAATGGGGCTAACCCTCATGGACGAATATCCGGTTTTTAACATGGCCATTCAGCAGGCTGATGACCATTTAAGAACTTTGGGTGCAGACTTCTCGCTGATAGAAGAACTCGGAAAAGATAACACGATTTCGCAAGTCGACTCGCCCGAAATCAGTCAGCCAGCTTGTACCGCTATTCAGATTGCTCTCGTGAAGCTACTTGCATCATGGGGCATACGTCCATCGTCTGTGGTAGGGCATAGTTCCGGTGAAATTGCAGCCGCCTATGCTGCCGGAGTATATGACTTGCAAGCAGCTATGGCTCTCTCATACCATAGAGGTCAAATGACTAGACTCCTTAAAGATACTTATCCAGATCTTCATGGCGGCATGATAGCTGTTGGCGCTGGAGCCGAAACTGTCCGGCCAATGCTCAAACTACTTCGGAATGGATATGCCACGGTCGCTTGCGTAAATAGCCCAACAAGTGTTACAGTATCTGGCGATGCTGTGGCAATCGATGAATTGGAAACAGTTCTCGAGGCAAGACAGCTGTTCAATCGACGCCTAAAGATCGATGTTGCCTATCATTCCGACCACATGAAGAAGATATCAGAGGATTACCTGACTTCCATTACATCGATACGTACCAAGGCCAGCAGTGGGCCAAGTGTGATGTTCTATTCTTCCGTATTGGGCCAGGCCGTTGAGCCATCAACTTTGGGCCCTGTTTATTGGGTTCAAAACCTAACATCTCCAGTTCTTTTTCCTAATGCACTGGAGGCAATGTATAAAGACGAGAGCGGCCGTCCAAACCTGCTTGTTGAAGTTGGCCCTCACTCGGCATTGAAGGGTCCAGTTGGCGACACAATGAAGCATTTGGGACTGACAACTTCCAAAGTTGCCTACGCGCCCACTCTTGTCCGCAAAACAGATGCTGTGGAGTCACTGATGAATACCGCTGCTGCTGCCTATGTACGAGGCTCTAATTTGGACCCATATGCGATCAACTTCCCCTGCACCGGCGCTGTCAATAACACGTTCCTAACTGATTTGCCTCGTTATCCATGGCAACATGGCACCAGGTACTGGCACGAGTCTCGCATTGCGGAGAAGCATCAGATGCGGGATGGCGCAAGAAATGATATCCTTGGTGTCATGGCAAATTACTCGAACGATATGGAGCCGACGTGGAGGAATATTGTGCGTTTGGACGAGATTCCTTGGCTCAGAGAACACAAGATGCAAGGCATGGTTGTGTATCCGCTGGCCGGATATGTAAGTACCTTTTTGTCAAGTTTGTAGGGACGTAAAGGCTAACGAAAGAAGCTCGCCATGGCCATCGAAGCAGCAGGTCGTCGTGCACGAGCGCGGCATGTTATGTTTTCTAGCTTTGAACTACGTGAAGTGGTTGTTGAATCTGCGCTAGTCCTTAGCGACGACATCGACGTTGAGACCACCATTTCGCTGCGTCCATACGATGAAGGCACCCGAGGGATTTCCGAAGTATGGGACGAATTCAAAATCCATTCTTGGAGCTCACAGAGAGGCTGGACTCAGCACTGCCGTGGTCTTGTTGGAGTCCGCAAATCGTCTAATGTCGATGTACTAGGGACTAATGGATCAAACGGCCGGAATAATCTGGATAATTGGAAACAACAGATTATCACGGCCTCCCAAAATCAAGTCACAGAAGAGTCTCTTTATCGGGTTCTTACCAACCTGGGAGCCGACTACGGACCGACCTTTCAAGGTATAGAGAACTGTTACGCCGACTCTTACCACAGCCATGCCGATCTCCATATTCGAGATACAACGAGTCTTATGCCCAAAGCCTTCCAACCATCGCTAATTGTACATCCCGCCTTTCTGGACGGCCTTTTACATCTTGTGTGGCCCATCCTCGGCCATGGTAAGATGGATTTGGAAACGCTTTATATGCCTACTCTCATCAAACATGCATCAATAAACTGCGATATTCCTTTTTCAGCTGGCCAGCATGTCAGAGCTTTTGGAACTGGGAGTCCAAATTTACCGTCACCTGAGCCCACACATTTCGATCTTGTTGCAGTGGCTGAAGATAGCTCATCAGATCCATTGATAAAGCTGGATGGTCTTGTCATGACTCCCATTCGTGATTCAGGGATACAGACCCGTAGCGATGTCCGCAAACTATGCTACAAGCTTGAATGGCAGCCATTAGTAGAAAAGGAGCACATCACCATTGGACATGTTGAAGCTGAGAAGAAGTTAAATGGTCTTGCGAATGGTCTTACCAATGGACACATTAACGGCAACGGACATGACGAAAAGTTTGTCAATGGAACAGGCCACAGCTTGATCAACGGTGTGAATGGACATCACAAGGTTAACGGACTCCGTTCCACGCATGAGGAGCGTCTTATCATTGCCCGGTTCGCTCGCCAACACGATGCTGACTTCATATCATCCCAACTTGTCAATAATTTGTGTCAAGTACAGCATGGGACTTCGCTGATAACCGAATTAGGAAAAACGCAATGTGCCGATCGTGATATCTTGATCATTCAGTCACCTAATGCTTCACTCAGAAATGTTGCTTTTGCGGAGTTCGACGCCATTCGGACTATCTTGCTAAACGCTGCAAGGGTTCTCTGGGTCTATCAAGAGAACTCACCCGACGCCCAGATGACTGTTGGCATGACGAGAAGTGTTCGATCCGAGACCATGGCCAAAATCTCAACTCTCGGCCTTGACACTGAAGATCCTATTAATGCTGCCAGGATTGTCTCCAATGTAATGGATTCCGTTTGGCCTTCGGATGGCTCCGAACCCTGCAAAGAATCTGAATTCAAGTCAGCCCACTCACAACTCCTCGTGTTACGAGCCCGAGAAGACACCACTTCAAATGCATTTGTTCATAACGAGATTAGCGACATGACACTTTCAACCCAGCCTTTTCATCAACCTGGTCGGCGTTTCAAGCTCCAAATTGCCACGCCAGGGTCCCTTGACACCATCTACTTTGCCGATGACGATGTTGAGGCTTTGGGCGATGACTCCGTGGAAATCGAAGTCAAAGCAACGGGCATCAATTTCAAAGACATTGTGGTGTCCATGGGCCAACTCAACCAGCCATACATTGGAGTGGAGTGCAGTGGTGTGATCACATCAGTCGGCAAAAACGTCACGGATGTATCGCCCGGCCAACGAGTTATGGCGATGCCAGAAGGAGCGTATTCCACATATGCTAGATGCCTTAGCACCAGCGTCTCCCCAATACCAGACTCCATGTCAGACGAAGAGGCGGCCACGATTCCTATTATTTTTTGCACCGCATATTACGCATTGTTTGATCTAGGCAGCCTTGTCCGTGGTGAGCGAGTCTTAATCCACGCTGGCGCAGGAGGCGTTGGTCAAGCCGCCATCCAACTAGCCCAGATGGTGGATGCTGATATTTTCGTGACCGTGGGAAGCCAAGACAAGAAGCGATTCCTTATGGAGCAGTACAACATTCCCGAAGATCGCATCCTGTACAGCCGAGATGCATCTTTCGGTCCAGCACTCAGACGGGCCACTGGCAACGAGGGCGTTGACGTGGTATTGAATTCTCTCGCTGGTGATCTTCTACGAGAAAGCTGGGAGTGCGTTGCTCCGTTTGGCCGATTCATCGAGATTGGAAAGGCAGACATTACGAAGAACAGCCGTCTGGAGATGCTCAAATTCGAGTATAATGTTACTTTCGCTTCGGTGGATTTGACCAAAGTGGCCAAGTTCCGACCCAAGTTGATGAAGCGACTGCTGAACGATGTTTGTCGTCTCATGGGTGATGGCGCAATTAAGCCCATATTTCCTATTACCAAATACTCTATTTCCGAACTCGAGGCGGGCTTTAGGGCTTTGCAGACTGGGAAGAATATTGGCAAGTCTGTTGTTGTTACTAATCCGGATGATCAGGTTAAGGTACGTTAAACTATTGATTGAATAAGCGAATCACTCTTATTAACGCATACAACAGGCTGTGTCGATGAGAACGGCCGCAAATCTCTTACAATATAATGCTACGTATATAATTATTGGCGGAACAGGTGGCCTAGGTAGAAGTATGGCTAAGTGGATGTCCACGAAGGGAGCTAAGAACATCGTCCTGGTGTCACGATCTGGTTCGGTCACCGATAAACTGAGATCTCTCATCGATGAGTTGGCGCGTAATGGCACTCAAATATTGGTCAAAGCCTGCGATGTCAGTTCCCGGAGCGCTGTTGAGAACCTCGTGAACGAGGAGCTCAAGGATCTTCCTCCGGTTTGTGGCGTGGTGCATGGAGCTATGGTTCTTCGTGTAAGTTGAAGAATTCACAAGAGAGAACTGAGCTCTGACTAACTGTCATTAGGATATGTTATTCGAAAATATGACGCTTGTCGACTTCCAATCGGTGTCCGCGTGCAAAGTCGAAGGGGCTTGGAATCTGCACCACAGCCTCGCACAGTCTCCGCTCGACTTTTTCATCTCTCTATCATCGGTGGCCGGTGTGGTGGGCAATCGAGGTCAAGCGGCATATTCAGCGGCCAATGTATTCCTCGACGGCTTCATGGCGTACCGTCGATCCCTGGGGCGTCCTGGCACATCCATCGATCTTGCAGCCGTAACTGATGTCGGATACCTGGCCGACAGCGATCCATCTCGTCAGCAAGAAGTGGTGAAGAATATCGGCGGCGCCACGATCAACGAATCCGAGGTTCTCGCACTGCTTGCGTTGGCCATTACGGGCAATCACTCTGGTCAAGGTCAGTTCATCACGGGCTTGGAGGTAACAGACTCTTCACTGGACAGTTTCTGGCTTCACGACGCCAAATTCTCCGCTATCCGGGAGTCTGTCGAGTCACTTATAAACAATTCCCCGAAAGACGGGAAAGAACTACCTTTGCGCGTAGCCGTTCAATCCGCGGCGTCGAAGGACGAGGCGATTCAGATATGCTACAACGCCCTCGCCACAAAGCTAGCCGTAGTGCTAGGCATAGCCTCGGAGGATATGGATACATCAACACGCGTATCCTCGCTGGGACTGGACTCTCTGGTCGCAATCGAAATCCGCAATTGGATTGCGCGCGAGGCCGATGCCAACGTGCAAGTGCTGGAGCTGCTGTCCAGCGAGTCATTGATCAAATTGGCAGAATTGATCCTGGCCAAGTCTAAGCTTGCTGTGAAATATTAATGTATTTTTCTCTTCCATTTATCATGCTTTCCTCTTTTTTCGTTTTTTCCTTGTCTTATTTGCCCCTTTTTTTCTTGTGTTGTTTGTTATGCTTGGCTCGCAGACTGTATATAGTCATTTAATAATAAATTTCGTATATAACTATAAATATCATCCTGGCTATTCGGGTACAGGATTATGTCTACTCCGTACTGTGCCTGAGCGTTCAACATTATCAGACATGAATCTCGAAGCCCTTCCTTCAACAGCACGGCTTGCTCGAAAAATGAGTCTATTTAGGCATGACCCTCCGTGGCTGGGCGCCATGACGCCCCCCAGACATTCCAAGCTTTTCTAGTGGCTTAGCGCCATAGCTAAACACTAATAAACTAATAAACAACGACATTCTCCGTGCTTTTTTTCAGTGCCAATGTACTTTAAATACTTTAGGGTTGAATAGTTTAATTACTTGGTGGGGGGCTGGCGTGCCGAGGCCAACAGCAACAAGCTTTTTTGCGTTGTATATTTTAGGGCTATAAACATACATATGAAGTTACAGGGTTGTATAACTTTGTTATGAGTTTATCTGATTGAATTCGCGTCCTTTGTTGGTTCAACTTGGTTGAGTTGGACATTATTGGCGCGTTCCGAGGTTGTTGGTTTGGGATCGTCATTTCGGCTCTAGGGCTCTCAGCCTCTGAGGTGGTTTATTTGCATCACGTTGCGGAGTTAAGTACCACATCGTTGTGATGATTAATAGGCGCCGAACATTATTAAGTTGGATAGGATTAGATTAGTATTCTATCCTTAGCCAGTTGATGGGCAGCGGGTTCTGAACAAGGAATACGTTGTATTCATGTGTCGCGTGCCAGGATACTCAAAGTAGCTAGGAAACTGGGTGCCATGCTTTGCTAGTCGATGAGGGGTTGTAGTATGGCCAGCATAGCATGGCAAGCAATTGAGACCTGCAGGCGCCGCATGAGCCGATGACACCTCAAAATGCCTGATAAACAAGCCTACACGTAACTGTGCATCAATCCTGCCTGATACAGTTAAAAGTCGAAGCGGGGAAGCAACTCATTGCGAGTTACTCACAGCATTAGTCGCAGTTACTAGCAATCTAGCAGCTGCTAGGTCGCCCTAAAACCCAAAGCATATAGCGATAAGCAGTGCTAGTTGCGTAAGACTAACTGGATCAGTGTGTAGATTGCATGCAAGGCCCCAGAAAGCTCCCTTTGTTGAGGGGAAAGATCGACAGCCGGATAGCCAATGGCTCTGGTACGCCCGAGCCGGATGGAATGCCGGACTTGCAGTGCATGATGTATTTAAAAGGGCGCCGTAATCCGCAAAAAAAAAGAAAGAAAAAAAATTGTTTCACCCTCTCTCTGTTCACACATTTCTAGTAATTATGGTCTCCTTCTCGAGCATCGCCGGCGTTGGCCTGGCATCCGCCTTGTCCGCCTCGGCATACAGCTATGACGCTATCAAGCCCCAATCGCATCTGTCCAAGCAATACTCGCAGGACTTCAACGAGGCTTTCAGTGTGCTCAAGCACTTTGGTGGCAACGGACCATGGTCGCAAGGTGTCGGATACGGCATTGAGCGCGATGCGCCCGAGAGCTGTTCAGTCGACCAGGTGGTCATGATCCATCGCCACGGTGAGCGATACCCAGAGACTTCAGACCGGCTCACATATTTGGGTATTCTGGACAAGCTGTATAGTTCCAACGTCACTACCTGGCAGGGCGATCTCGCTTTCCTCAACGAGTGGACTTCCTTCCTTGATGATGCATGCATGGCTGAACAGGAGAGTTACTCTGGACCCTATGCCGGTCTGCTCAGCACGTTTAATCTGGGTGTCGAGTACCGTGAACGCTACGGGCATTTGTGGGACGGGAGTCTGACTCCGTTCTGGACCAGTGGCTACGAGCGAGTTATTGAGTCTGCTCGTCGTTTTGGACTGGGGTTTTTTGGGTATAATTACACGGATAGCGCCGCGTTGAACATTATTTCAGAGTCTGAGACGCAGGGCGCAAACAGTTTGACGCCCGATTGCGACGTGGACAATGGCACTACAACCTGCGATGCCCTGAGTGATATCATCTCGTTCAAGCGATTCGAGGTTGCGGCACAGCGCTTCAATGCTCAGAACCCGGGTCTAGACCTCAATAGCACTGATGTCTACTACTTGATGAGTGAGTACAATCAAGTCTTTTTTTTTGAGCGCCTTGCTGAACTAATCTCCTACAGGCTTGGCTGGTTATGAATTGAACGTGCGCGCATTCTCCAACTGGATCGGTGCCTTTACTCTCGATGAGTGGGTTTGGTTTGGCTACCTTTCAGATCTAAATTACTACTACTGCGCTGGGTATGTCGAAACCTTGTTCAAGATAAGAATTTGTGATTGAGCTAAGTTCATGCGATTATATAGTCCCGGCGACCCGAACATGAACGCTGTTGGTGCTGTCTTTGTGAACGCTACCATCGCGCTTCTTAACGAGGGTCCAGAGGACTTGCCCATTTCCTACAACTTGTAAGTCTATATAACTCCTAAGGAATACGTGACAAAGACTGATATATGATTCTAGTGCCCACGACACCAACATCACCCCAATCATCGGCATGCTCGGTCTCTTCAACCCCGAAACCGACCTGCCCACCGACTACATCCCCTTCGGCCACAAATGGCAAGTCGGAAACATCATGCCCATGTCTGGACACTTGACTGTCGAGCGTCTGGCCTGCAACGAAACCGCCGCTTCTCCAGCTGGCACCTACGTGCGTCTCGTGGTTAACGATGCCGTTATTCCATGGGGTTACAACCAGAGTGGGCCAGGCTACTCTGCTCCTTTGGATGTGTTCACCGACACTATTACATCGAACCTGCCAAGCTATGTTGAGTCGTGCCAGGTCAACAGCACGTTCCCGCAGTACTTTGATCTGTGGTGGAACTACAACACTAGCACTGCGCTCAATACGCAGTCTGGTCCTATTGGTTGTGCTGAGACGACTACCCTTGTTTAAGGTCGATCTACGCCTATATATCTAGGTTGCCTACCTAGATAGGGGGTAGCTCAATTGTTACATTGCATTCAATGTTTATATATATAATTCGCATTGTACACATTTCAAAAAGCTTGCAATAGTAAAAATTTTTGGGTCGTAGCACTTAGGGCCATCGGCATCAACAGGTATCGAGACACCCTCCTATACATTTCGTGCATCGCCTCTTGTTCTGCCATTTTGCACGGGAAGGTGTCTCAGTACTTGCTACCTTTCAGGAGTATAGTATCTGGACATCCTCCCATACATTTTTCGCGTTGTTCTTTGCTCTATTATTGTGTATGGGAGCGCGTAACAAATACTATTGGCAACCATTTCCCGCTAAGCCCTTTTTGTATGTTTGTTAGGGCAACAAATTAGGGTTCGCTCTTGCCCTGCGCGTAACGCCCACGTGCTCCTTCCTCTTCTTTGTCCTCCCTCCTTCTTTTTCTTTCCTTCTTCTTCTCTCCCCTCTTCCAACCTTGCGTTGCTGCCTAATTCCCTCTGTTTTTCTTCTTCAACCACCATCACTATCATCATCATCGTTCATCGTTCATCATCATCCTTTTCGTTGGCCATCGCTATCACGATGGCTGACACAAACAACAGTTTCTACCACCAGCAATCAAAAAATATCAACAGCGATACAAACGGCTGCAAGCGAACCTGCGATCGATGGTACGCCCTGGGCCATTCAGAAGCTCTACAGTGGCGGCCAAACTGACCTAGTTCCAGTTAATGGAAAACCATGAAAACAAAAAACAAAAACCAATCAAAACATCAAAACATCAAAAAAAAAGTGAGTCGCCCTTTTTCCTCTTTTCTAGCTTGATACTGACTGGTTGCAGAATCAAAAGCCCCCTCTTGGGGGCATTCCAAAGGGCCAGCTCATGGCAGATGTCGAGGCCTATGCCCGTGAACACAACATCGCGGGTGTGCTTCCCATTCTTCAGAAGGGAGCCATTGTGGCTCAGAGCCCTCACAATTTTGGGACGCACATCATCGAGAAAATCGATGAAAACGAGCGCCAGGCGGGCTTCCGCCCATCGTTGGAAGCACCCATGGATGTGGGCGCCAGGCCTTGCGCGAGGAAGTCGCCCATCGATCGCTGGAAACACCCAAATATTCTTGGCCACACAGAGGTCAAAACATCAGACCATTTGAGGTGCCCGGCCAGAGCAAATTGGCTAAGCGGAAGCCACCAAACCATTGGAAAATCAATCCTCTTGTGTACATTGTGCACCTGAAACGGAAGCTCAGGGGACCGTCTCACACAACTCCCATTGATCCCAACATCATCCATACAAGCATTTAGCTACAATGGTTGACTCGGACGTACGTCGGTAAGTGATTCAATTATCATGGTCCTCATTCATACAACCTGATAGTTGACGGCCAAACGACTAATGATACTATTTACAGATGCTCCCTTCCTCGCAACCCATCACCTCCGCCGCAGGCTCTGCTCCGCCTGTAGCAAAGCTATGCCCATGTTATGAACACCAATCCGCTATATCGCCTCGCTATAATTAGGCACCATTTTCATCTCTTCTGCCTACTGCCCCCTCAAGCCACAGAGGTAAGTTTATATTCTATGGTGTTCATAATGTTGACAATTTTGAGAAGTGTCTAACATGCAATCATCGACTATTAGGGGCAGCAACAGCAACAGCAACCGCATGCGCCGCCGCAGTGTTAGCGTTGATTGGTACTGACTTTTGAGGCGAAGCACAACGATGGTGAAATGACGAGATGAGTGACATCGACGATCCCAAAACTCTGCACAATTATTATTGCGTTGAGAGCAGTCTGCCATGATGTCTTCTGGGCTTTGCAGTCCCACAACACAGACCACTTCAAGTCTGTGTCCGACTGCGCTGCCTCAGACGCGAGACATCGATCAACAGACACATCAACACACTGGCACGCGTCTGAATGGGCCCAAATCTTCCATCGTGCTGCTCTGTAGTCACATTTGAATCGATACATCGACTCTTTTCATCGGGTTCAGTACAGCCTACAAGCCCAACTTACGAGCCGCATACACATGAGATAACAGTCGAGTAAGATAGTCCTACAATACCAATCTTGAAGCAAGGAATATTAACTTTAGCCGACAGATAGTCAACGTGTCCGCTGCGGTTACTACAAACCGTGCACTATATGGAACAAATCCTACAGATGCCCAAGCCAGTTGATTTTACAGAAAGGGGCTTCCAACGAGCACGTCCAAACTACCGTTGCCCGGATCGAATGCTTCGTAGAGCTCCCAAGTCGCCAAATACTCGAAGCACACTTTGTATTCGCTGAGATTATCAATTCTCCTGGCATGAGAGACGCAATCAATGCCGCGATGGAAATCAAAAGCTGAATCCTTCTTGCCAACTCGTCCAAGCCACCAATTTTCTGACGGACTTCGCTGTCACCAAATGTCAATCTAATACCTTTGTCAGCAACAATGTCTTGTCCCACATGAAAACCATCATCCAATATTGCGCACGCATGCTGAACTGGACGCCAATCCCTACTCGTATTGGTATACCCCCAATTACCAACCCCTAACCAGGAATCTCCTGCTACATGTCCAAAAAGCTGGATATCGTGCACATCGTCGAGACGCAGGCCCTGAAGTACAATGGCATTGAAATACCAGATGGCCGCAACACGAGGCCCATAATTTGGCTGCTACACCAGGCATTTCTGTCGCGCTTACGTACGGGTACTAGATGGAGCCTTCTCTGCACCGAATCCCATACGCAAAAACTATCATAGCCTCGAACTAATCCTCTACGCAGACACATCGCCGCCAACAGAATGAACAACCATTCACCGGATGCCGGGCCTCGACTCACCAACGAGCAGTACGCACGAGCCCGCCGCCAACTTGTCGAAACCACCAATCTTTTGACAGACTTTGCAATCGCCAAGTGTCAATCCAACATCTTTGTTCACGCTGACATTATATGTCACATCCACAGCATCGCCGAACAATGCGTACTCGATTCGATGCTGGACACCAATGGTCGAGTAGCACCGCTCATATCAACCTAGGATGAGCTGCACCATGACCATCCGCTCGTCGGCCTCGACCCCTGGGAAGGACGCAGCGATCCAATTGCTTAGCGCCGCTCGCAGTTTCGTCCACTCACTGGGCGATGATTACATCACAGGCCGCTGGGAAGCCTAGCGATTCTGAATGGAAGTTAGAGCGCCGACAGGTCCATGTTTGGGAGCTTGCCTGTTTCTTGCAAGCGCGTGACTCAAACCGTCAGCACCTCGCATTCTGTGTCCGCGCCATCTCAGTTCAGCTGGAGACAGACTGCCAGAGAGAACCGACCTCGACCTTGGCTCCAGGGGTCGGCGTTTGTTACTAAGAACCCACGTCCAGCAGTCTCAGTCCAGCGCCGTCGCAGCCGCCGTGACCGACAAGCTCTCCCTGGTAGAAGGAAAGGGAGTCCGTCAAGATATATGAACTTGCTTCTTAGGATATCTTCAATCATCAACAGGAGGCCTTCACTTTCTGCGCTTGTACGTAACGTATATAGATAGTTTATGTAGCATCATCATGCTCTTACTCAGCTCCCATCGTCAATCTGATAAGAACTTGTGTGCTGCCTACAGTGGGATGACAAAAGTGCCGACACCCTCCCCTATGCATCATGTTGCGTCTATCAACAATTATTATAAAAATTTGAAGCCCGCTTCATAGAAATACATTTGATATTCAGGCATCCTCCCTTATATTTTCTAGATTCATTTGTATCTAGCTATTGTGTATAGGAAGGTGTCACAAATACTTTTGGGATAGGCAGCCAGGCTGAATCCTTGACGTGCTTAATCACCACCATCGATATGTCTGCCTTGCAAGGCACCAATAGTTCACCCTTCCCAGTCTTCCATGTCCAGCTAGATTGAATGCTGGAGTGCCCCCTACATTTAATAAACTGTGGATGATATATTCAGGAGTACTTCAAAAGCTTATGATCTTCTAGATATTTTCGTATAGGGATAGATAACTCGGCGAATTTCAATGGAATTAGTTAGAAGAGAGCTATTCAATAGTATCAAGGCCCCTGACAACATCATATTAGATAGAAGAGACCAATTCAAAAGCATATGAGGCGCTCCTGGCAGTAAGAGATCAATATGAAACATTCACTAGTATTGAAATGGCTCCTATTACTTGACTTGACCCCCATAGCATTCTCACCATTCGTCTTCATCGGTGTCTGTTTCCCACGGCTGTGATCTTTCTTTTGCAAACAGTGGCTCCTCCTCTACCTTGGAATTGGTGTTCGCTAAGATAGTTGGGCTCGAGGACCCCTCCACCTATTATGGGAATCACCAAGTCTCAGCATCCACAGAATAATAATAATACTGCAGGGGGGGGGGAGGGGGGAATTGCACTCACAAGTATGTTGCCGAGTTGCCACTCCACATAGGCCATTCTCGGATTGGAAACTTTAACTGCAAGGAATAGAAATGCTTCCAGCAGTGACAGATGGTTCGCCGAAGCCATGTCGCAATGATAGATGGGTGGTGAGGCCTGGAAGTTGTAGGCATCAATGCGTTTGATAAACCAGGTTTCATTGTACGTTGAAAAGTACCCATATCGGAGGTGGTAATAATCCATGTACCTTGCCGGTTGGCCTGTCCAACGTCATGTTAGCTACTTTTCATTAAATTGGTAGAAATAGATGGTCTTACCAAATTTCCTGCAAAGAAATGCTGCCCTTGCCTCTTTTTTTTTTTTTTGGTTTGAAGGTAAAGAATGGTTTAAACTCCCCGAGACTCCTGATATGGTTATGTCTGTGGTCAATCACCACCTGGTCAGGGGTCAATAATTCCCCTGTCTTATCTCTCTTCCAATACTTCGCCCTATTCCCATACTTCTTCGCCGTCTTCGGTCCTGGCACCCCGACCTCGAAGTCGGCCAGCTGTACTCCGAGGCCCGCTTTCAGGAGTATTGGATTGAATCTTTGGCCCACATTTTGGGCAATCCCGCCCTGCACGCCAGCCTCATTTCCGACGATAAAAAATTCGGGATCCATGCTAACGGAAGCCCACCTCCCAGTACCAACGAGAGGCTGAATGGCAGTTCTAACTTCATCCTTGAAGTTAGGCCAATCATGGACCTGCCGGCGTTCCAACTTCCACTCAGAATCGCCTGGGTATTTTGTGTGGTGTTCCCGATCAACTTTCAGCTCCGGCCGAGGGCTGTAGAGCTCGCATATTTGGGCCTGGTCCAGCTTTGGCATTTTCGATACGGGAGCTGTCGTTTGGTATGGAGGGAGGAATTTGATGATTGGAGAAGAGGTTGATGGTTGCAGAAGAGGTTGATGATTAGACAGGAGCGCAGCAGGTTTTTATATCCAACCTGGGCACAGAAGGTCTAGGCAAGCTGAATTGTGGAAAAGTCCTCAGTGCGCGAGGCGCTCCCAACAATAAGAAATCAGGTAACACAGGTCCAATCGACAGTATCTTAGCCACTCTCGACAATACATTATTGATAGGAGGTAATCTTAAGATGCGCCCTGTTACATGGCTATATGTCAATGGAAGGTGGGCCTAACAATAAGATCTTAGCCCGAACAGGCCTATTCATCAGTACACGAGGCGCTCCTGACAATATGATACCACTAGTTAACATTCAAAGGCATTGAAATGGGTCCTAACAATAAGATACCAGTTAAAAGAGATCTATTCAACAGTACGTAAGGCTCTCCCGGCAATACAACATTGGCAGGGGTTAATCATGCTCAATATTGAATGCATAATAATTGTTTGCATGTTTCATTGATAGAAACTTCTGGGGCTGTATTACATAACACTCTCGCGTATTTCTTAAACAATTTGTTGTTGTCAATACCATGACATCAGGACAGTAGATGCATTTGACGAGTCCGCATACGCTGGGTCAAGGGCTCATTTGGGAATGGCTTCATATCGGGGCTTTGGAAAAAGGCGTCTGTGGCGCACGCAAAAATGCATACGACGATCAGGAGAAGAGCACCTATTTCTGTTGTCCTTTCTTTCATGTTTGATATTCCCTCAATTTACACTGTAACTATTGTTACATCGGGCACTGTCACAGTGGGTGGGTGGCTGGTAACAACGCCGAGTACCTAGGTAGAGAATCGTTATATTTTAGGCAAGAGTTCTCTTTCATTCAAAATGACATAGTTACACGGTCCAATTTAACATTGTATTGTCAGAAGCGCCCTGTCTACTGTTGAATAGCCCTGTTCTGCCTAATATGGATCTTTTTGTTTGCAGCATTTCCCACATAATCATTGTGTGGAAATACTGAACGACCTTAGTACGGCCTTGTGTGATCATTTGGTGGAGATCTCAGCTGAGCTCAGCTCCAGCCAGCTGTACGTGGCACGAAACATCATTTAGGGAGCATTTGTATACACACAGAGCTATCTTAGGATATCATATTGGAATTGTTTCATGAGCGGGACTCCAAGTGGGAATGCCAGGGAACTTCTTGGAGGAGAAATTTCAAGCGTAAATAGGAGATAGGTCTTCCTCAGAGCAGAAGCTTGTATGTAGTCATCTTCTATTTCCTCGTCCAGAAAATCTATACATTTCAATACTACACATTGGCCCCAGTACATAGGCGTGCCTGGAGGGGGGCGCTAAGCTACATTGAGAACCGCGCTTCTGCCTACAGGAACTTCAATTCAGAACTCTTTTTGTATTCATCGAACGGGGCGTTATTGCTACCTAGTCAATTGAGAGTCTTGCAAGCTGATGCCTGTGTGCCTACCTACCGACGCCTGCTGCCTGGGACAAGTTATATAAACCCCCTTTACCCCCCATCTTCGCACGAGAATTCATTCTACCAACACACCCTCGACTCTTCAAGAAATTTTCATTCTCTGGACACATCCTTGGCTGTTACAAGAAACAATGTTTGGCAACACTCATGTATCGTGGGCCTACTCATGGGAGGGTCGGATCTTCAGGGTAAATGGCAAAAAGGTGATCGTTGACACTCAACTCACCGAATACGAGGATACCCGCCTGGCCCAGAGGCACATTTTTGCCCTGGGCCGTATGAAACCCAACAATCAGGAGGACGAGGAGATACCGATCACGCTGAAAATTCGTTACGAGTAAGTGATCAGTCACCCCCTTTCTAATCTAATGGCCACTTTCCTAACATTGCAACACAACAGTCTCGACCCCAAGCCGTTTGATATCGAAGACCTCGGACACCTCAGAGAGATCTCTTACGAGCATGTCCTCTTTGAATTGGAGCTGATACGTATTCTTGCGAATGCTGGCCATGGGCCCCGGCTTTTGGGGAACTGTTATGGAATGCAAAACAAATGCAGGCCCTATCCAGGACGCCTCATTTATTACACAATGATGGAGCGAGTTCCTGGTGAGGACGTCGACGAGATCCGAGATGATCTCTCACCTCGCCAGCTTCGAAGCATCAAGAAACAGCTTGCCGAAATCTTGGAACTCATGCGCACCCACAATAGGTGCATGGACACCGAGGATCCGACTTGTTTGCGATACGATGCCGAAAAGGACAAACTGTACGTGGTTTTTGTTTCTCTCTCCCTTTCTATCTTTTTTTTTGCTTTCCTTGTATGGATAAATTTAAACTGACCTTTCCCTCAAAAGGTATCTGGTTGACCTCACCCATTGGGGTGTCATGCAGAGCTTCGATTCGCCACCTATCACCGAAGACGACGACTTCGTACTGGCATTTGGCCTCTGGGATAAGCAGAACAGCCAGCCACAATTGACAGCAGTACACATGCAGTCTCTACAGTCAGCGGGATTGGTTGCGCCAAGGCCGAACGCGTCTCCATCCAGGGGAAGTGTGCCCTCATCCAGGGAGAATAGGCCACCCACCCAGCAAACTCAGGAACCTAAGGACATGGAGGACTAGGAAAGATGAAGGTGGTTTGTTCCTGTCACGATAGATGGGCGTATTTGATCGGCATGTATTTTTATTTTCCACAAAGTTTAGCTTGAGCTTCGTAATCAAGAATTACAGTTCCATCCCTTCCCAAGATATCGATTTGCTCTCCCATATATTGGTGCCTTGCAAGGCAGACATATCGATGGCGGTGTTTGTGTATTAGGCAAAGCTCGTTATGCGGGTCTGACTGCCTATCCCAAAAGTATCTAATACACAATATCTGGACAAAAATGAATGTAGAAATTATATAGGAGGATGTCCCAATTTGTTAACTATAGTCAAAGTTAATAATTCCTTCGTCGTCCTCCCATACATAATACGAGAACAAGAGCCAGTGCGGGAAATGTATGGATGGGCGTCCAACTACTCTAATAAGGAAGCACAGCCTCCGCGAATACCAAGTTAAATGTGTTCCTATGGACAAAGATAGATTATAGGCCCAAGTTCTCAAGTTGCTCACGGATTTGAGGCAATTACCTCCCGTCGTTCTATCATAGGAATACACTTGGCCCCCGCGCAAGTGCAAACACCCAGTGGAGGGAGAGTCAATTCCATCCCATGCCACAGAGTCCTCATAATGGGCCCTCGGGCCTGGCAGACTTTGCGGCCTTCGTTGGCCGACTTCGACTCTACGATGAGGTGCTCCGGGTTGCGTCCCCCCGTACATAATACCAGAAATGCGAGAAATGTATGGGAGGGTTTCCAAATACTTCTTAATTTCCGAGTTAAGTTGTTCCAAGGTTGAACTAGTAGATGCACTGTAGGAGTTGAACTTGTCTAATAGAGTTACGAACTCCCTAAATGCCCCAGGGTGACATATCCCAAAGTGTCCGTTCTACCCCAAGCTCCTCCTCATAATCTTCATCAAATGCATCGCGAATAACCTTCTCCATAGCTTCATGGTGGCCATTTATTCCATACATCGCTTTCGTAAACTCCCAATACTGCGGGAAATAACCCGCACATTCCAAATCTACCAATCCGGCCAGTCTGCCTTTATGCATGAGGATGTTTCTCCAGTTAATGTCTGCATGGGTGAAGAACGACATTTGGTGACGCGAATGAGTCGAATTCATCTCTTTTCTAGTCTCTGTATCCGTGATGTCCGCTGGGATAATGTACTCGTGAAACTCGGATGCGTGGGTGAATGGTCCAAATGTGCCAACACGGTAATCAAAAAGGGGACCACCCAAGGCATTCGCGAAATGAGAAGAGGTATGGTTTGGGATATGTCGAAGCTGATGAATCGCCGTTTTCAAATCTCTAGACAGCTGCGCGCGCTCTTCATAAGAAAGTCTGTGAAAGACGCCACAGAGAGGTTGCCCCTGCATCTGGGTCATGATCAAAACCGTGTCTCCATTGTCGTCTTCGTAGTCGTCAACCCAAAGTGGTGCTGGCACAGCAGAAGATGTGTGTTTCTCAATGAGTCGTAAAGCAGCCGCCTCATTTTGTTGGGAACGAACGCCGGTTTTCATGTATAATCCAAAGGGCAGTCGGCGGACCCAGGGATGGTTGGATGGATAGAGATGATTTGCTACTTTTGACAGCATATAGTAGCAACGCACTCTTATAGTTTTTGGTACAAAATGCCAGAACTTGCGTATGTTTTGTTGGGTTGGTTTACTCCAGGTAACTGTCCGAGGTCAGTGGCCAGTTCTCGTTGTACCCAAAATTAAAAAGGGAGGGACGCATAAAACATACATAATGATGCTGATGGCCAGCCTGACAAACTTCGTTCTTCGATATAGAAAAGATGTAAGGAAGAAGCAATCATATAATGTATATGAAATAGGAAAAGACTAGGAAGGCAATGGGTGGCCGCATTGTCTGTACGGACTGTGAATACTTGAAGACAGTCGGAGAATGGAGTCCCATCACTAAGGTAAAGATCTGTGGGCTGCTCTGGAGACTGCTTGATGGCATTGTACTATACAATTGCCGAGTAAGTAACAAAAATTTCAACTTCTATGTGGGAATACGAACTTGGGCTGTCATTGGATCTTTCTCTTCTTCCTCATCATTGTCCCAGGCCCATTGGCCTGTATATGGAAAGGGTGACACTCGCAGATGGCCACTTTGGAAAGCAGTATGAATGCTGGGTGATAGAAGCCAGAGATTCTTTAACACGTGCGCTTCATTTCTATCACAGAGGATGTTCTGTAGTTTCGATGTTTTGGCTGGTGTTAGGAACGCATTTAAGAGAGTAGAAATAGTGACCCCTTTCCAGAAAGGTTAACAAGAGAAAAATGAGATATTCAAACTGCCCATTTACCTGAGGTGCCATTTGCTCATCATCAAATAAGTTAGGTGGTATGATCCATGCAGGCTCAACAGCGTGCGAATCGGTATCTACGGGATTGGATAGGGTGCAGTTCAGCCGCTAGCATCTGTAAGTGAACGACGTCTATTGGGCGAAGAAAATTTTAGGCAGACATTGTTGCAGCCTAGGAACACGTGAGCACATTAGTACCTATACGTTCCCCGCTTTAACCGTTCTTCTACTATTGAAGACAGACGACAGACTAAATATAGAATATTTCCCGTCCGCTGCCTATGCTCATTCCATGCCATCTCTCAGTCCCCTCTTCATGCAGAATGATAATGGAGACATCTGACCTTGTCAAAGAGCTACACCATGATCTCAAAAAGAAATACCAGCTTCATGGACCCCGCATCGAACAGCTATGGGGTTGTTTCGACGAAAGCCAACGAGAAAAGGTTGTGAGGTCAGGTGCTGCTGAAGGTTTCGTGTTGGCAAGCCCGACAGATCAGGCCAGCTACGTGTATAAGATCATACCGGAGTGGAATATACGGGATCTCGCACAATCGGGATCGCGTTATTTCCTCGATCATTTAAAGCATCGTGCGACCAGCTCACTCTTAGACCAATATTTGAATGGAGTCCATGGCGCTCCAGGCGACTGTGCATTCATTCTGGATAGCATCCATGTCAATGGTCTCCGTCATACTCAACCCTTCAGAAACTGTTTTTCCTTGTTCAATGAAAATACATATGGACAGTCCTTCGAACTCATAGACCCGACTAAATCCAGAGAGTTTATTTCTGGGCTATCAACTGCGGTGAATGATGGGCGTTTCGTTCCTCAGTCGTTAGGCGAACTTATCTTGCAGAGACAAGCATTTCTCTTGAGGGCGATGAACCTCCTAGTCGAGGACATCCTTGCGGAAGGACATAGAGCAACGAAGAAAGAAACTAAATCCAAGAAGCCTGAAACGGCAGTTAGTGCAGCATTGTCCACGCTGTCAATCGATTCGAAATCTCAGAAAATTCCCTTGCAAGATCTACTTGCTCAAGCGCTCGACCAAAGGAACGCTCTCAGGGACTACTGGGCATTATGTCACACTGAGCCTATTTTTCTGACTCATGTTGTGAACAGCTGGTTCTTCAGTCGCGCTGAACTGGTTCCGGACGAAACAGGAGACATCATACCTGTTTGCACGGACAAATATATCAGCATGACCATCGTTGAAGTAATTCAAGATACCGTCGTTGCTGTAGCCCTTTGGGATTACATATACCGTCTTCTCCAGATCCTCTCCATCAAATCAAATGATAGACGATACCGGGCAGTAATTCTCCAAGAGATAGCGAATGTCTGCCATTTCGAGCTCAGCCGAGTTCGAAGGCTATTCAAGCGCCACGTGCAAAAAGGCTCAGGCTCCAAATCTTTTCAACGAGTCTCCGGCGATTTGAACAATGGCGGCGCGAGGGTGGCCATGAAAATCCAACCAGAGGAGTTGACGAGAAAGAAGCCTCTGCTTCATTATATACTCCGTCTCTGTCAACCTCAGGCCGATCTGGCCGTGGCTGTTGTGTGGATTACCAAGCTAGATGCTTTTCATCGATCCGGAGTCACGGAGAACGGTGAAATGCGTAAAGAAGAACTCGATGCATTTGGCGACCTAGCGGTGACGACTAATTTTGTCCAGTCGCTTACAACTGCTTTTCCACTTCCCCGTAGCGACTACAACAAGGGACAAAAATACATCTCCAAGCTGAAGTCAGTAAAAAGCGAGATTGACTCCCTCAAGTCCGAGGTTGACCTGTCGGAATTTGCAATTCCAATTGATAATCTCCTTGAAACCGGTATGGCGGAAGGAGCGTTGACCGCTTTGAACCGCTTCATGGTCGATAAATCTGGTACCGAGCTGAGGTTCATCTATGAAGACCTCAATGAAGAGTGTCTGTCCAATATACAGAATCAGTGCCAGGAGCAAAGTGTCAAGACCGCAGCAATGAATGATACTAGTTTTCGAATAACAGCAAGTCCTGATCTCGTCGGACGAGTTGAACAGCGGAGGCAAAAGCATAAAACCCGGCCTGCACACTCATCCGTGTACAACATATCCCCTGCCGTGGTAATTGCTCCAGAACCGGAAAGTACAGATATATCACCTATATTTAAGGTAAAGGCGGGCACTTACGCAGTATTCTCAACACTGTTTTCCAGGCCAGAGTCTCGGGGATCTATCAGTTGGGTGGCGTTTGAAGCAGCCATGACCGATCTGAAATTTTCCGTTCTGCCGAAGACCGGGTCAATATATACATTCTCTCCTTCTCGGGATTTTCATGCCCAACGGTCAATCACTTTGCACCGGCCGCACCAGCCACGAATTGAAGGCTGCCGGCTTCTTTACTTTGCAAGACGCTTAAGGATGACCTTTGGGTGGGGAATAGAGCTATTTGAAATTGCTTAAATCATCTTAACAAACGAATATACACACCATATCAGACATAAAAATCCAACGGAGTTTCCCTTTGATCGCGGGGGTTAGATATGGGGCGACGGATCTCCGGTGTGATACACGTCAAGGTCTCAAAATTCGCATAGCAATCTCCAAATCATTGATCTTTTTCACCAGCATCGTCCGCCGTTCCTTAGTAGCCGGTGACTCGCCGGCTATGGTTTCCAGCTGTTCCGCCTCCAGCTTTATTACCCACTCCTGACTGAAAACAGCAAGAGGACTTGTAGGTCCTGTTAACAGGCAGTGATCGATAGCTTGATGATAAACGTTATCGATGAATCTTTTTCGTGCGACTTTGTAGTAAGACCAAAGTATGTCATGTATCTCCTCCTTGACGTGTTCCACATTGCTTTTACTGGTTGTGGCATATCTCACAGACTCGAGATCGACAATAAGGTTGTCGGAAGTGATTACACCCTTGCCAAAGGTATTCAGTTGGACTTCCTTCCGAGCTTTTCCCTTCAACATTGCAGCTATTCGATTGCCACGTGAAACCTGGAGGTTTTCATTAAAGTAATGGTTCAAAGTGTACGGCCTTTTTTCCCTCTCAGTGGAGACTAGAAACATAGCTTGATTCATTGCCCCTCTGTACCTGTTAAGCACTTCTTCGAGAATGCAGGACCATATCTCTTCACGAACCCGAACGTCGGTACAAAGCAAATTCAACGTTGTGGTCATGAATCGGTGAATGGCCATAATGGTTTTGCTCACATACACTCGAGTCATCTTGTCCCACTTGCTAGATTGCTCTTTGAATGCGCTAGAAAGTATAGCTCCGCCAAAGGTGCCCAGCTCTACACCACGGGACCGCAGATAAAGTCCCTCAAGCCAGTCCATGATGCCGTCCTGCGGATAGTCAAAGTCGTAATCATTGGTGACAATGTTCTCAAGAATAGGATCTTCAAGATCAAGATCATCGATCTCGGTCTGGTTTGTGCTCATGTCGGGCCAAGCATTGGATTCTGCTTCCTCGCTGTTGTTGTTCTCCTCTTCATCATTGCTTAACTGGGGCTCAAAGTAACGGAGCTGCGCCTTCTCTTCAAAGTCCGAGTTGAACTGCTCGGTAAGGTTTACAACGTGTGTAATAAGCCTGAGTCCACTGGTCTTCTCAAATGCGCTGTGGCTGTAATAATGAGCATTAATGGCAGCCTGAACTAGTTCCTGAAATTGACGGCCTAAAGCGCTCAGAAATAACCGTTGTTCATGCTCGGTTTGACGTGCTGGCCCGAGATCATTCAATTTGCTTCGACAATCCGCCAACTGCCTTGTAACATCCTTGCGTAGTCCAGGAAATTCTCTGCGCGTGATTTGGCCTAAGAGCTCACTCAGTCGGGCCTTCAGTGCCTGCACACCGAGCCGATCTTTTGGCAGGTCGCTCCAAGGATTTTTAAGGAACAGTTGCTCTACAGCGACCTGATCGAACTTGTCATCATCGTCCGCACCATGATTTCGAACGACGTAATATCCAAGCGCGAGCGGTTTCTTCTTCCCCAACACTATGTTACATACCGCAGCTTGGGCGCTGACTTCGGTGACAAGATCTGGCTTCGTTAAAACCCCCAGAGTCCGCTCACCTGCTTTATCATAGTCCTCAGCGAGCGTCAGGATTTCCTGAGTAGCGGGATCCACATTGCAGGGGAGAACCGCGAGGATGATGGTACGGCTATCTTTGATATACTTCTTCACCATGTTTTGAACAAGGATAATGTCTTTCTTAGTAGTAATGCCTTCCGTAGGGTTACGGAATATGCCCGGCACGTCTATGAGCGTTAGATAATCTTCATCAGGACCGCAGATTTCGACCTTTAAGACATCTTCGCTGAAAACATTGCCATCACTTGAAGCAGGGTCCGTCCGGATACCCATTCGAATATTGACCTGTGAGGGTTAACGCACGGCTATCACCGTAGAGTAAATAAGAAACCAACCTCCTGGAGAATTCTGGGGAACTGGACACGAAATGTTTCTGGAAATAATAACCCTGGATGATACTCTTCCAAACGCTTCCTATGTTCATCGGATGCGTGAGGTCCTGGCATTATGGTGATGTCAACTCGAGGCTGTAAGTCACGGCGGGACGTTATCTGTGTAGCGTAGCGAGTGCAGAGTTCCAGGTTGCGAGGAAATGGAATGCTTGTCAGGCTCTCCAATAGAGATGATTTGCCGGAGCTTTGGTCGCCTACAACAACAAGCTATGGCAGGTAAGATTCAAGAAAGAGCGTGCAAATTGAGGTCTTGGGCGTCTACCTGAGGAAGTGGAACATGCTGACCAATATTTCTCTCGCGGAGTTCATCGATCTTTCGTAACAAGATCGGGTTCGCCAGATGGCCAGTATCTCGATTGACTTTATCGACACTCATATTCATAGCTTGCACTAAAATGGATAGAATCGAGAATAGGTCACGTTAAAATTTTCAGAACTCGGTGCTGATCTGAATAGATGGAAAAAAAAAAAAAAAAAAAAAAAAAAAGAAAGAAAAACTCCATGTCGTCCTTTTTATGGGCAGTGTGCGGCTAGATCGAGTAAAGAGGGGAGACGCAAGTATGAGTTGTCTTGCTTGTGCTACAGTACAACGCATTTGTCTGATATGTCACATTTTCATACCCAAGAAGAGGAAAAAATTCTGATTTCGACTAGGTCGGAATGTGCTAGCCAAGCTTTCATTGGCCTGGGTAATTTTCCTCTCTCCCTTGTACTGACAAATACCCAGTCCTTTTCGAAATAACGTTAGATTATTGACCCGTCAACTTGTTAGAAGGAGGGGTATGTTGTGCCGTCCTCTCTTAATAAATAGACAACAACTCCACTCAGATTTATATGGTGATGTAATCCGGCTTCAAAATTTTTCCTTCTTCAATTTCACTGACCAAAACTTCAGCTACAGAAGTACAACGTAACCGAGCACGATGTCAGAAAATAAAGTGGCTGTGACCGGAACTCACGATGCACAAGTCGAGACTGACTTGGGCACTAGTATAAAGAGGCAAGTCTTCTTTAAGGTTGCAAAGGCTAGAAGTCTAACAGCAGTAGCTATCTTCTATCGGGTCAATTCTCTGACCTCACTATCCGCACTGTCGATCAAGAATTCAAAGTTCATCGGTTGATTGTCTGTGGACAGTCGGAATTTTCTTCTCGGTTATACAAAGGAGACTGGACGGTAAGGCTGCGGTGTTATCATGTAGGCTAAATCTAATTTGTACAGGAAACGATTGAAAATGATATCCCTCTTCGAGACGACGACCCTTGCGCTATAGAGGCGATGATTCATTTTATGTATGGGTTTGACTATGATAGCAGTGGTACTGTAGCGAGCACAGTCGTGCATCACCTATGCTATTTAATGTCAAGGTGTACCAGATCGCGGACAAGTACGCTGTTCCACAGCTGAAACAGAAAGCGAAAGAGAAATTCGAGGGCATCGTGAGAAGTGTTGGCAGATGGACGACTTTCCAGTAGCCATTGCAGAGGCTTATAAATGTACTTTGAAAACCGACCAGGGTCTTCGGGACCCGCTCGTAAGAATAACTATAGAGCACATCGATGAATTACTGAAGAAGGTCGCTTTCCGGGATGTGCTTGAAAACACCGCTGGGTTCGCTACTGACCTTGCAACGAGGTTGGCTCAACGAAAGTTGCAAACCCAAAGCTCAAGAGGTATCGTTGTCCCAATTGCAGTGCACAGTGGCTTCTAGACACCTCTACCGGCCATACGTTCGGTATGTTGGGCGATGAAGATGATCGCGTTGAGGGAGGCGGTGGGTTCGGATGATGCGAGTCGCGATCCATCAGGCAACCGCAGATCTAGGGCGGGATTGGAAGTATTCTAGGCGACGCGATGGAGAGATTGTAGGAAGGTATAGGGATCTTCTTGACAGAGTGCTGGTGCCATGTCGATGGAAGATGGTATGGAGGATGGATGCAATGGGGTTGGCTTGGAATATATTCAGGGGGTAGCTGTATCTCTTGATACGGATTTTTCTTTACAATACATGTATGATGATATACAATTTTAGAATATTGGACCCTAAGTCTGAATATGTTCTGAAAAAGCTGGGTAAACCTAAAAATCTGTTATTAGTGGTATCATGTATTTTGTAGCCAGCACAAAGTACAAACTTTGCACTTGGGAGCGGAGGCTATCCCATCATACGCAGAACAGCTAGCATTTGAACACATCACCATGCAGCTGCTAGTCATTCCCTTGAGCGTGTCATCGACGACTTGTTTAATATTTTGGTCGTTTTGCTATTAGCCGGGTTTGAGTTGACCGATCCCGCCCCTAATCATCAATACGTACGAGGCATATCGATATGCTCTCCATCGGGTGGTTCAGCGCAGCTGCAGTATGCTGAGCTACAACCTTCTACATGTTTCCTGACTGTCCTATTGCTCACTCAAATTAGTCACTTAGTTCTCTTTAAAGTATCCAGCTCCAACTTGTCATGACCAACCGTATGTATTCACTAATCCTAATGTTAATTAGGCCAGTTAAGTAGCACCCATGCGAAACAGGAATGCAGCTAGAATTGCTGGGGGCAGCGCCACAATCATAGTTCCCAATCCTGTCCCGCCTTGAATGTCATTATGGAGCACTGACCAGAGGATACTCGCCAGCATGCTTCCGAATATTGTCATCATGATAATCCAAAATATAACTTCACGCTTGGGTCCTTCTATGATATGAATTCCCCATCCATAGGTGCCCTCATCCCCATCAACTACCCTTCTATCCAAACGTTTTGGCAAGCGATTGAACCAGGTATTACGTGCATGGCTCAAGTCACCCTCATTATGTTGAAGATAATGGATGAAGACTTCTGGGGGCATTGGGATGGGCGGTTCGAGAGGCTTGGGGATATATTCATAGTCACTATTATCACCTGGAGGAATACGATCTGGTCGGTCACAAACAGATATATATCCGCCGCGGAGATTCCATAATGTAAACTTTTCTCTGGTTAGATACAATCAAAGTTGACGTAGAACATTTGTGAAAACTCACTCGAACAAACTCAACGGACACTGGTTTCATTAGAAAGTTGATGAGAAAGTCGGCTGCGTGTCTGTAAATACATTTTCTTCATGCGCAAAAAGGCCGTAGCGTCTGATGCAATATCTGATGCATCAATTTCTACAAGACTTTTGTAGATAGATCCTGTATTAATGCACAGTGCTAGGAATTTTGGTCTCACGGACACCAGCGCGGTTTGTTGAACAAAGCTTTGTGCAGCGCTGATTCGTGGTTGCGAATTAGTATGCGAGGTATACCCAGGGGTCTGTTCGGAGGACATTGTATTGTTCCCATTATTAGCATGCAGGCCTCTTTTAGAACCCCCACCATTCTGTAATGAGCACGCTAACTCATTGATAGGCTCCGAATTTCCTAATAGGAAATTGGCGTGAAGGTGAACACCACAGTCCTAACTGTCATCAGTTATTTGCATTGCTCTATTTTGTTTACTTTTCTAGAATAGTCATCTGTATGATTAAAGTTGGGGTGGAAAACAGAATAGAGTAATTTGCACATACACATTGCCACTCAATTCGGTGATATCCGGCCTTCAACTTTGGTCGCAACAATCTTGTTAGCCAAGAAAATGGATAGCAGAGTTGTTGCCTGGGCAGAAGTTCGATTTTGTGGAGAAGTTGTACAGTCTGGTCGAGAAATTTCCATCTGTAAATTGGCTGACTCTTCATCTTAGCTGCTACAGTATGCTGTTTGGGGTCTGCGTTGTCAAGGACATGTCGAATCTCGTCAAGGTTTTCACGAAAAGCTATAGAATCAACAAAAATCGCATGCCCTGGTGTGACTTTCTTCTAGCCATTAACTAGATAGAATATAACCTTAAGAAATAGATATCAGGGTTATATCCCAAATTAATTATAAAGTATATAATTTAGCTTTATATCTATATATTTAAGCTCTAAATAATTTTCTACTATCTAATCTAGGCTACATAATAAAAATAGATAAAAATTAAATTTAATTATATAACTATCTCTTTTTAACTAATTTTAGATATTAATTAATCTAAGAAGAAATTCTTCTAGCTTAATCTAGAAAGCTTTATATTCTTTCCTCAATATTAATTTCTAGAGCATATCTATAATCCTTATTACTTCTATATAAATATCTTGTTGCAAATTTACTACTTTAAGTCTTTTAAAGCTAAGATAATACTATAGACTTTCTTAATTATAATTTTTTTTAAATAAGGTCTTTAAAATTTAAAATAGTGTTTTTTTAGTCTTAGATAAGAGAGATTTAGTAGTTATAAAAAATAGCTACTAGAAATAACTACATATTATTTTAATTATTATATATTATACATTATAAATATAAAAAGATTTAGATATTATAGATAAAGGCAATAAAATAATTTTCAAAATATTATTAAGATAAAAAAATCCTCTTTATATTTTCTTAATATTCTACTATTATTAACTTATATTTTTCCAAAAATATATCTTATGCTTATTAATTTATTATCTAGGAGTAAATTTAATAGATAATATTATATAATAGCTTGGATCTTTTTATATAATTTTAAAAATCTATTTTCACTATTTAAAAAGTTAGAAACTAAATAATTATTTAATAGACTTTTATTACTTACTAGTATTTTATAGGTAGATTCTAAATAAAAAATCTTGAATTTAGTAACTCTACTTATATCTCTGAGATATTAAAATTTTAAACATATATTCTTAGAGTCTTTTTAATCTAAATGTTATCTATATAAAAAACAATAATTTACTTTCTAAATTGTATATTTTTTATTCTTACTTCTTTAAAATAGTATATATTTACCTTTACTAATTTTTCTTTTTTTATATTAAGCTTTTTAATAAAAGATATTTTCTATTTTTATTTAAATAATACCTATTTTATTTTTTTTTATTTTTTTTACTCTTTAAATTTCTTTTAGTTTTTTTTTTAAGATAGCTTTCTCTTTATCTATTTTAGCTAGGCTCTTAATAAGTTTTTTAGTTTCTATTTTTAGATTTTAGATATTTTTGTTATTAAAGCACTTTAATTCCCTAATAATAGTAAAAAAAGATTTAATTCTGTGATCTTTCTTCTTTAAATTACCTAGTATATGTTTGATTTTGTTTATATTATTATTATATAATAATAAAAATTACAGTAAAGTAATAATATGACTTATTAGCTGCTATAGAATTTAATTAGTATTACTTAGATTAGTTTAATTCTTGCTATTTTATAATAGCTATTCTTAAGCTTAATATTAGGCTAGTTTTCTTTAGTTTTATCTAGATAATTTTAGCGAACTAGTCTAGATTTTAATTAGTTTATTATATATTATAAAGTATAAGTTATTACCTAGGACTTAGTTAGACTCTAAAAGTAACTATTTATAGTAATTAGCCTCTTAGTAAAATTAACCAAGAACAGATTTTTAATTTTATAATTAATTATTAATAATATTATTAATTCTAATAGCTTAAGAAAATACATTATTTATATATACCCTTTATATATAGATTATACTTAGTTAAATTAAAATAATACTTATTATCCTAGACTATGTATATCTGGGCTACCTTACTTTACATTAGAGGAGGAATAAGTACTATATATATATAATACTTAACTAGAATAAATAAATATATATTATAACGTGCTTCGCTCTTTGATATAAAGTAAGATTATTAAGTATATAAAATATATTTTATAAATAAGATTAAATTTAGACCTTAATTTAAAGAGAATTATAGTCTTTTAATTATTATTATATATAGATTACTTTAGCCTTCTTTCCAATATACTTATTTTAAAAGCTATATTAAAAATTAATAATTCTACTATTTAAACTAAGCTTCTAGTATTTATAGAAGAATATATAATAGCTATTATATATAAAATCTTGACTATCTTTAGTTATAATTTATATTAATAACTTAAATAACCTTTCATAATTAATTAATATTTTAAAAAAAAAAAAAAAAATAAGTTAATAGCTATTTTTTACCTCTTCAATGTAAATCAGATATCTCTTTATTAATTTTAGTCTGATTTACTGTATAAGGAGTAGATTAAATATAAAGAAAACTATTTATAAGATTATACTACTCATAAAAATAAAATATAATAAATTAATTTTCTATGCTGGAGGCTCCACTAAGATTAAGATAGGAGTATTTATAGCCTACTATAGGCTAAAAACAGGTTTACTAGCTATATCTTAGTATAAATATGCTTTTATATTATTTATATAGTAATATATTTATTCTAGTATAAATCTTGTTAATAATATTCTATATATCTAATAGATTATTTTTATCTTTAAATCTCTAATTAATTAGATTTACCTTAGAGAAAGATTATTATAATATATAGCTATAAAGCTTTTCTCTATAGCCTAGCTATCTTGACTAATTATACTATATAAAGTTAGTATATATATTAGAGAAGCATATGAAATATATTAATAGTTTAATTATATATTAATCACTACTAAATATAATAAGTATATAAGCTATATACTATTAAATAGAGCAGAATTACTAATAAGGATTGTATAATCCTCTATTCTATGATCTATAGGTATAGACTTTATAATTAAATTAGATAGGAAGGATATATAGACTAATAAATAATTATAGTTATATATAATAATATAAATAGTAATCTCAAGGAGGAGATATTATTATCTAAGATAGTAAATAAAGTAATATAAAAAATAAGAGCCTATTAAGGAGTAAAGTTAAAAAAATTAGAATAATAAAATAAAATAAAAAAATAGATAATAGTGTTCTTCTAAGATAAGAGAGATAATAATTTTTTTTTATTATATATATAATACTAGTCTTAGAGAAAATATAAAAAACTAATAAGATAGATACTTCTAGTGAATAGCCAGATATATATAGCCAACCTATACCCTCATATTTAAGATCCTATCAATCTATTAAATCTAAATAAGACTCCTACATCATTAGTCTGTCTGTCAGTGGCTTCTAGCCCACTGTGGGTAGATTCATATTGTAAGATATTCTGAGATGTATCCTCTGCTGCGTTTCCATCTATGCAACTACTTAATATCCCCAGTGCACTTCAAAAATCTTCTATACCTAGCTGGACTTAAGATATGATATTTATTCCTGTGCTACACTCCCTTTTTTAGTATTGTTGCCTAGCTATACTAAGTGTCTGCTAAGTATATTAGGTCAAGCTAGGCCCTCAGCTCTAATGTTTATTCTCCATAGTATAGTAATCACGACATACTTTCCCTCTCAATAGGAAATTTAATATTGTTGGCCTGTGAGACCTTAGCGTGTTCCTCCCATCCTTCTACAACTGCATATCTAATAAATAGAGAATATGTCCTGAAGTAAATAGGGTACTTTTCTAGAGATAGTCCAGGAAGTACTCCTATCTAATAATTAATACTTGTAACTAAAATTAAACTTGATACTATTCTCCTATCTATACTATACCTGATCCGTTATCCACACCGAACAGATTAATAGGGGGTTCTCACGCACATCAGCACTATGCTACAATCCAATGAAACAAGCCTTATGTTCTGGCTAAGGCCTGCAAGCAGTGTTCTGGACACATGGCGACGGCATCGTCTAAACAAAGAAACTCGGTGGCGTCAGTCTCGTGGGATATCTTTGGTGTCTTTGACCCTCTGGGAAATATACCGCGCTGTATATTCAGGGTTGACCACTCTAGTCATAAACCCCCGCAGTAGCAAGTGCTCCATTAGAGTAAGGTTGGTAGATGTAATAAGGTCAAGAGCTGATTCGAGAGCTCCAGTATTGCCCGCCATCACATATATAGGTATATGGAGTAATCACCAGAACTGGATCACGACTTTTGAGATAAATGATTAGTTGTGTGGTGAAGGTTCGCAGCTAAAATAACACCGAGACTCTTACCTTGCTTGACGCTAGTACCAATCTGTATCTAACCCTAATCCTAACTGGTCTGTTGAATAATTGTTTGTACCTAGGTGTTGAAGAGACTTCCTTAAAGGGTTGGAGGACTTCCCATAACCCAGATCTGTTTGGACTCCCTGGTTTGGGAGTGGCTGATTTATAGTACATCAATTTTGATGAAATATGGATGAATTGGTACCGGACGAGCTATACGAAACTCCAATTTTTATACCCCTTCTTGCTCTATAAACGATCACAAAATTCAGTAACTAAGTAGATTTTAGTAATGCGCGAACCAGAGGACTGTGACCATATCTCATTAAATTTCTTATACCCTAATTGCCGGTATCAAGCCCACCTTCAACCCATTCCGACTCTCCACCGTAAGATTCCTATGCTCCACATACTCCTTGACCGGATCTCTATTTTCTATCATCTCGAATTCCCGCATCAATCGCACAAGGATATAGGCATTTTCGGTCAGCGCCAAATCCTTGCCGGGGCAGATTCTTTGTCCAGCCGAGAACGGTATATATGCGCCAGTCATCATGTCATTCTCCTTTTCACTATTCTTATCCAGCCATCGCTCGGGTCTAAACTCGTCTGCGTCTGCACCCCATATTTCTTTATCACAGTGCATTGACCCAAAAATAACGGTGATTTGGTCGCCCTTGGACATGTATACAGGCGACAAACCATCGGGACCACCGCCAGTGGGCAGGACGCAGTCTTGGAGACAGGTACGTTTGCTGTGAGCGGCTGGGGCGCTGAGGCGTAGACCTATACATAAATCATTGCGTTAGTAGACAGGTCGGTATTTTAGATCAAGTTAGAAGAAGGCGTACTTGGTCTCATTCATAACTGCCTGCAAATAGCCCATGGACTTAAGAACACTATATGTGAGCGGCCCCTTGATAGCGAGCCCTTCCGCTCTCAATTTCTGCCAGACGTTGGGGTGTCGGGCTAGATGGAAAAGGCAGTTGGTAAGTGCTATAGTATTGGAGTCTCGGGCAGCTGCAAAGAGGTTGAGTAGCTGATCACGGATTTCCTCGCGATTGTCGATCACTTTGGTCAACTCATCGATAATAATATGCCGTCTTGTCGAATGTCCACGCGTATCGATTGTGTGATTAGGACCTTTCTGCCGTCTTTCCATGGCAGCATCGATATATTTGTCGACTACGGCGTGGACATCCGATGCACGCTGCGCATATTTTCTGTTCATAGGAAAGAAGACGAAGGGGAGCCACAAACACAAGCGGCCAAGGATGGAGCGGAAAGTGAGGGTGCGTAATGCGGCGGAATATGTTTCTAGGAGCGCATTTGCCGTTTTGCTGGGTGTCTCTTGTAACAGAGTATCCGTCGATTCTCCGAATATCATTTCTGGGGAGTGGTCTAGATACTGGAAGTGTTGGTCAGCGTCACCATTTATTCTACGTTTGTCAGACAGGCCGACAAACTCCGGATGAAGGAAGGTTACCATAAACTTGAGCAGACTCTGCAACTCCACCGTCTCGCCATCTCGCGGAAGCCGCCTCAGCAAACGATCAACATGCACATCAATGCGCGCCAAGTCTGCAACCTGCAAATGCGAGAAAATAGGCCTGATGCGTTTACGCGAATATTTCCAGTACGCACCATCCGTGTTGAACACCCCCGGACCAATAAATGGTTTGCTGATAGCTAGCCTCGTCGCTTCTACGCCAAATTTTTCAAAGGATGAAACAAGGATTTCACGGATATTGTGCTGGTCCATGGTGTAGATTGATCGTGTGCCCCATTCATTCACCTCATAAGTTTTGCCGAGGCGAGAGAATCGCTCTCGTTTCCCGGCAGCTGTGTCGCCAGCTTTGTGCTCTTGTATCTGTGCCCAAAAGAAATCCAGGCCGAGAAACGGTTCAATATGAGGGAATCGTGGCGGCGGTTTACAACCATGTTGACGAGCTTTGAGAGTGCGGTGGACATGAACTAGGAGCTTGTTGATTGTGAATATAGCCAGTAATGCCAGCAGTGCGCCAGTCTTCCATGGAACACCCTCCGGCATGGCATATTGCTCTCGAGTTGAGAAGGGTGAATTTGAGCATGTAAGTTGAAGAAGACGGATCTAGATAAAATAGAAAATGAGAGATGAGTATTCTTTCCCGAACAGCAGATTAAATGTACAACCAGCCCTGGTGTTCTTTTTTTTTCTGTTTACATTTTGTCCATCCGGTCTGACGCATAAGAAACAAAGAGAAACTGTGGTTCGGATAGTAAACTTCTGCTGTGTCACTCACTGGTGACAAAGAAGATGTCAACTGGGAAGAAAAGGTAAGTAGGACATCTAGAGCCGACATGGCCGGGAAAGATGAAGATCACGTTTCACCACCTGTATGGCCGAAGGTTGTTTGGAATGCTCATTTTTTCTTGACTGGTGAGCAGAGGGCGTGTTTAGTAAAAGAAAAGGGCGCATACGTAGGGCAAATACAAACGACATGCACAACTAGCAATCGACGCGAGCCTGGAAAATGCTGATCAGAATTGAACTAGAGCCACTTGTATGAAGATTTCATGGAATATGTTTCTGGCTTTTGTGCAGTAGACACATGTCCAGCATGATTCAAGATTCTACTGAGATATTTACACCACTGGCCCACAAGTATTTAGAACACCCCAATGGGTAGTGTACCTAGGTAGTGCATGCTGGAGGACCCTAAATGCTGATTCTCTTTTACATATCTTAGTACATAGTTCATTTTTGTAAGTGTTATATGCCTTTTCATAGGATATAAAGCTACTTAGGTATTGCCCGGATATCGCCATTTGTAAATCCGGTTACACTACATATAGGTATTTTAAACACCTTCAAACCAATTATGTTCCAACGCCTCGCGAGCAGTAACTCTCTTCTCCGGATCAAAATTCGTCATGGCAGAAATAAGACTTTTAAATATTCGTCCGCACCCTTCCACGGTGTAAAAGGCCTGCGCGGGTTTTCTTTGTTGAAGCCATCCCTCGTGACCTCAAAAATGCGAACCCAAGGGTTGT
The DNA here is from genome assembly GCA_023721895.2 of Talaromyces albobiverticillius. NCBI lineage: Eukaryota > Fungi > Ascomycota > Eurotiomycetes > Eurotiales > Trichocomaceae > Talaromyces > Talaromyces albobiverticillius. The sequence goes on along the minus strand of JAMBUR020000001.1, from coordinate 6,103,167 downwards.
CCCCGAGATATTTAAAGAAGCCATCTAACTCGTCTACGTCTGCAAAATACGAGATTTGACGCTCAATGACGATGGCTAAACGGTCCACACCTTCTTCCAATTCACCTTCACCGACGGCGAAAATGACGCGTCGGTGCATCGCGTAAATACACTACAATGATAATGAGTGAGGGAGTGTTTGGTGCAAGATAAGGTGGTAGACTTACAACAAGAGCGAAGGAGAAAATATCAGATGGCTTATTCACAGGACCACTTGCGTGGGCCTCGGGACTCCTCCACATCCAATTTCCTGCTTGCTTTCCGATCATATGCGATCCAGGAGGGATGTATGCGGCATCTTCAAGATCCCCAAACTGGACTCGGTTGATAGTGGTGATTCCATTTGGTTCACTTTTGCAGCAGTCGATAAAAACGTTGTCTGTCTGGATATCTGACAAAGAGTAAGAAACTTACTTTCCAAGAAAAGCGATACAAACGTCCCTGTGTGGACAATATCATGATCATGAAGCTCTGCTATCCCACGGAGGGCATCTTTAAGAATCTTTTTCTTCGTTTCAGTCGGCAGGTCATCCTTTTAAGCAAGGTGTAGGAGATGGTCTGTGAAGTATTCGAAAACAAACATTGACTCCCCAGGAACAGTGTCTTGGGCTAGACGCACGTGGTCTGCCCCCTCGCGTAGCTTATTATTAAGATCTTGGAGGTCATCATAGTTAACCTCGTGGATATACTTTAATATAAAGTTTTGGTTGTTGGCGCTGTGAAAAAAACCATAAGCCGGGAGTAATCGAAAGGTTCAGTAGAAGTGACTCGCGTGGCAAGGTAAACACGGCGCGGAGGAAATGCTTCTTCTTCCTGTAGCACCTTTGTGATCTTATATGTCCGGCCAGACTTGTCCATGTACTCCTTGGAGATTATCGAGGAATTTTACATTGTGCTTGTCGTGCGACGAAAGGTGGTCTTTGGTATGGTGGTAGAGAGTTTCGGCATAAAATATGTTCGAGATCTACAAAAAGAAATGCCCGGAGAAAAGATGAACCTCGATGATAGCATGAGAGGAAAGAGGTCTTTCGAAAAAGTCATGGCGCTGTGTTACCTGTGTCCTAGAAAGAATGTGAAGAGGACGGGAGTTCTTGTCTCGGGAAAATCAGACCGTGGCACTTGAACTAGATCTAATCGGTATTCTACATGTTTTTGAGAAACAATATCAACGAGCTTTGATTTTTTATACTTATTCATGGGTATATGTCATTTCATAGGATGGATATATTGCTATCGCCATTTGTAATCCGGGCTTACATGTGGTATAAAGTTGAACATCCCATTCCGACCTATGTGACACCACTATCAACTACACGTGGGCAATAAGAGCATCATAGACGGCATCTTCACAGGACACGTCGGTGCCGTCCTCGATCATGGCCTCGAATGGATCCGGTGTTTCCCACTGCCATATGTTAGTCATCGCTGCATTCATTCCATTCGTCAATCAAGAGAGTACTCACGTTCATATACGCCATTCCCAAATAATTAATAAAGTCCGGCAGCCCATCAGTACCACACAGCGCGCTGGTATCAGTCCAATCAAATGTGGAATCGCCAGCATTGTTGCAACCCTCTCCACCAAACGTATTGTTGTACGCAACCGAAATGGTGTAGTCAACCCAGTAACTGTAGTCATCACTGGGCCAGGTGCCGCCGTCATAACCGGTGTAGCCGCCATCGAAGATGCAGTCGTCGTGGATGGTTACTGTGCGACTACCGTTGTACAGAGCGTAGTGGTCCTCGGGGTAGCGAAGGGCGACCTTGTAGCCTGTTGCGAGGAGGGTGTCGACGACCTCTTTTTTGATGGCGAGGTCGGTGGCGGAGTCGGCTGTGCCTTGGACTTCGCAGTATTGGCCGTCCTAATCAATCAGTCAGTCAATCAGCTTCCGTCAAGTCAGTAACGTGAGAGGTGAGGTTCTTACATGCCACTCTCCCCACTCTCCAAGGAATCCAGCCTGGATGACAGGGATGTCGATAGTGCCGGTAATATTCGTAAAGACCTCTGCGAATAGCTGCACATCAGGGATGAGGATACTCTCGTCTGGCTCGGTTGCGATTGTATTCTCGTCGGTTCCGTAGCGCACTCGAGGGATCACGGAAATTCCCTGAGCTCCGTAGTTGGCAGCCAGGGTGTTAAAGTCAGCAATGACATCGGCGTGGTCGCCGCCGGTGGGGTATATCTGGATGTACAAAAACAAAGCGTTGGAGAGGGACATGGGTTCGGAGTATGCGGTGGTGGCGGAGTTGTCTCCGCCTTCGTAGATGAGGGCGTATGTTGTGTATCCAATGGATGCCGAAGCTGTCTGCACAAAGGCAGCGCCGGCGAGGGCCAGGCACCGGAGGAGGTTCATGGTGGATAGCATTTTGACTTTGGGCAGGTTCAATGCCTTGATGCTATTGAAAAAACAAAAGAAAAGATTCCGGGTGGATGACCGAAAGGAGACGCGTTTATATACATTTTCTTCACCCCTATGTTACGTTGCAACGATTGCGAGGTTGCATAGTTTGTGAATCTGCAGTAGCTAAGTGTAGGGGCCATGTTGGATAATAAACGCCCCCCAACCTTGGACGAGCAACCTTGACTCATTTAGACCTAAAGCCAACAACACGTTATTTTAGGTCTGGTTTATTTCGCGCGACTCGTGGCTCGGTCCGTTTGACACCAGAAATTTGGCCCTTTGTGGCTTGACCTGGCTTGGTCGATATGAAACAGGAGAACGTCAGATCGGCGAATGGGGCGTTGTGAATCTGAAGAAACCAACACTTTGTCCAACAGTTGTCAGCCACTTCAATCTAAACGAACGTCGAACTGCAGAATTTTCGGAGCTACGTATGTATCGTGATAAATAATAATCCGAGACCTCTCAAGTTTCAACGTGCTAGCTACTTTGTGTCACTAACTTGTAACGTTTCATTAGATCGCCGAGCCTGATTACGATCGGCCACCCCGGCAGCCAAACATGTAAGCACAGACGGGTTTACTACGTAGCAAGATTATAGCTTCATTTTTTTTAATGTGATATACTTTGTGACAGTTCTTTCTACCCCATATTTTGGTATTTTTACCCCATCTTTTTTGTCATATTTATGTCATAGGTGATTTGATTTGTTGTAGCAGTTCTTATCCATCGCTAGAAATCGCCTCATTTGCATTACCCCGGGGTAACCAACATTAGAAAGTAGTCGGGGAAGTAAGCCAGTATAAGCCTCAAATCCTTGGCAATTGGCTCAGGTGTGTTACATAAAAATAAATTGCCATGAGTAGACCAGCCCATAGGTAAGGATTATAGTCATCATGCATCCGAGTGAAAGCCTAGGGCTTGACAACCCTGGAAAATGATGGTGGTATATGAGATTGCCTGTTAATAGAATTAGCCCTATGTCGGATTTACCACCACACCAAAAGAGCTGGATGCAGAGTAAACCCTGAATGGCATGCCCTACAATCCAACGCCCTAACTGGTAGGACGGAGGTTCGCGAGGCTTACATATCACCAGAGGAGATTCACGGAATCTTGCTATTATGATGAACAAGGCGAGCTTCTATATCCTATAAGAGGAAATATAGAAACAACAGAAGATAGAAATTATAGTGGTTTAGATTCAGACTTTTGGATACTGGGCCGGATCATCAGGATGCGCCGTATCCTTTGACCTTAGCGGACTCGTCAAAACCGAATACTCCCACTTTCTATCCACGAACCTCAGCAGCTCTGGATTCATATTGTTGGTGTTGACTCCCATTTCATATTCTCTGTCAGAGCCAGCAGGCGGAGGAGGGTGAAGGGGCCACCAATAGCATCTAGGTACCGCACACACATCATCACTCAATCAGTCTTCTACAGAGTATAGAAGAATGGAGAAAAGTTAATGCTAAATTGACTTGACTTACACACAACCACAATTATCGCAAAAGTTAAACGACAAATCTTTATCGCCCCAGATGTACTGCTTGGTGACTACGTTGGGCTTTGTTTCGATTTTGACTTCGTCGGGGTGGTAGTAGCCCCAGGCGACGCCGTAGCGTCTGCAGAGCGTGCATTGGCAGACGTTGATGTATGCGGGGAGGCGGGGGACGGTGACGGTGATGGCGCCGCAGTGGCAGGTGGAGCGGATTGCGGTGTCTGTCGACATGTTGGGGAGTGTTGTTTAAGATGGAGTATTTTAGACAGTTTGTGAACGTCGGCTGGTTTTCATGATCAAAGTCCAATCCTCTTCGTGGGAAGAACATGTTTATGTATGAATGAAGAAATTAACGCCATTGGCCTTAGCGCAAGGCAGCAACAAGGCCAGGCAGCAGCCAGCCTTATCTAGATCCGTGTTCTGAGATATACGAACCCCCAATCTCTTGGTAGCTGCAAATGAGGATCTGTTCATCCACCTAAAGACCGTTTTATGTAGGGTCCAGCCCATCCAAGGAACCAGAGAGACGCTGGCCAGCGTACCGGTACAGTAACCGTAGACCCATTCCGAGATCATACTCTATCAACCTCAAAGTGGGTTGGTAGTCCGACGTATGGTCCGTAATGCCGAGCCTCGGACTGATGCTATTCCCAAAACCCTTTCCTCGGGGGAAGGCAGAGACTAGATGACACTGGTGACAGGGATCAGGGCAACGGAGAGACGAATCACCGCCGGAGAGAAGACGGAGTTAAGCAACACCCTGCAGATCCATTGATCCACAAGCTATATCCGATCTCGATCTCCGAGTCGGACTTGCACGAATTTCTATTTTTTTTGCCAAAACATGCATGACTGATTATCATGTAAACCAGTGATGTGGCATGTGTATGCGTCGGCTCTAAGAAGATGTTGCCACCCGTCCGAATCCGAAGGGGGAGCAGACAGGTATATAAAGAATCGGGCTGCCCTCGAAATATCGACCTAGAACAAACAGTCAACAATTCAGAACAACACAGAAAGAAAATACACATAGTAATTCGAGTTATCGAATTCAAACAATCAACAACTCCAAACACAAGGACAGAAAACACATCACAATGGCAAAAACCGTCTTCATCACCGGCGCCAACACGGGCATCGGCTACCAAATCGTCCGCTCCCTATACAGCTCCTCGAAAGAATCCTACCAAATTCTCCTAGGCTCTCGCTCCCTGTCCAACGCCCACCAGGCCATCGACCAAATCAAAGCCGAGTTCCCATCCTCCTCCAACAGCAGCAGCAGCATAATCCCAATCCAGATCGACATCGAGTCCGACCCCTCCATACACTCCGCCTACACGCAAATAGCATCCCAAATCGGACAACTAGACATCCTAATCAACAACGCCGGCGCCCAATTCGACGCCCAATACTGGGATGTCAATGGCAAAATCTCTCAACGCGACATGTGGAACAAGACCTGGGATGTCAACGTCACCGGCACCCAGATCGTAACCACCACATTCATCCCACTACTGTTGCAAAGCAATGATCCGCGATTACTCTTCGTCACTTCGGGAACGTCCACGCTCGCGGGCACGGAAGATTTGACATGGGGCGTGAACCACGTTCCAGACGCAGTTGGATGGCCCAAAGAGGCATTTTTGGGTATGCCTGCCTATCGGAGCGTGAAAACGGGGCTGAATATGATGATGCGCGAATGGCATCGAATACTGAAAGCGGACGGGGTCAAGGTTTGGGCGGTTTCGCCGGGGTTTCTTGCTACTGGGCTGGTGGGAGATGATATGGCCAGGAAGATTGGTGCTGCTGGTGATCCGGCTGTTGCTGGGCCGTTTATTCGCGGTGTTGTTGAGGGGGAGAGGGATGAGGATGTTGGGAGGATTGTGAATAGGGGCGGGATTCAGGCGTGGTGATTATTTTATTATTCGAAAAGGAACTGTTTTGCATCGTTGATACGTTCACGTCTTATAGTAGTCTCTGTTTAATGAGATGATATGATAGACATACAGATTTCTTTTGCTTGTACTGAAAGCGACAGTCATCATACCACATCCTGCGAGCTTGGCGTTTTACAAACATCTCCTCGAGTCTCATACATAGTGCCATAAAATGATGCTCGCTCTATCGAAATAAGAGATAAACTAGCTAGTTTATTTGTATTACCCAACAAGGCAGCGTTCTGCAGGGCTAGGGTTAGGGTTTAAGTGTTTCTTTCACCCGCGGACATAGAATATCACCAAACTGACTTGCGGCGCAATTATGAAGCTACACGCTTGGCCCTTTTTTTAGCTATCGCGCTCACCAGAAGACTGCACCGACGTACGCCAGAGCAGTATCTAGATATGTAGATACATCCAGCGGCCTACGGGATAGATACGTGGGAATACATAGCTTCGCAACCCTTTAGAAGAGGGTGGGTAGTCATCAATATTACGTACTAGGAATATACATACCTACAGTTGAAGACTCTGAAGACTCATTAGGCTAGGAAAAGCGTTATTCAGTTTTGATCCAGAAGAACGCAGTTAAACCAAAGTGCAAACGAAACGCAACCTGCACAATACCGACCAGAGCGACCGGGACTGTTCGCGTATGTTCGAGTACCTGACCCATTCTTGGTACTGGTAACTGAATCCACTTATCAAGCAGTAATATGTCATTTGTAAAAAATTGAAAAAAAAAAAAAAAAAAGATTCATCGTTTTTCGACACCTGTGTGATTCGAACACACGCTCCCGAAGGAAATGCCTGGTATTATCCTGGTGGATTGATAGCAGGGCATCGCGTTAACCACTCTAATTGGCTGTTAGTATTATGCATTGTGGAGTATTTTTGAGACTACTGACCCGCCAAAGTGCCTTAACCGTACTGCCAAAGTGGCTTGTTGGGTGTAGTGGTGATTTGGTTTCGGGGACATATGGGAGGAATTATTAAGCTCATTGTGGCCAGATGAAGAGGATCAAATGGAAAGGTGAGATGACACCAGATGATGATAATATATTAGCCTAAGGCAGCTACGTATGTATTCAATTACTTTTTCAAAGGCAGAATCCATCAATTTCTCCCTTGCGCTGTGTTTTGCGAAATCGATCATCAGCGTTCTGCAGATATATAAAACACAAGTATGAGCGATTTGCTGAAAGAGATGCAAGTAGGTAACCTGCTGCATTGATATCGTAGGGTAAAGCGAAATTGACCTACCTACATTCAAGATGAGACTTTCTTGTGTAGTTGTGCTTACGGGATTGCTGTTCATCTCCATTTTGATTGGGACCTTTCGATCGCTTGTAACACTCGCCACGATTGTCTTCATCACTGTTGCAACTTGCCAGTCCTTCGCGTGATCACCAACTTAGAACGAATGGTCTCTACCTCACTACAAGCGCTAATAATGGTGTAGAGAAAGAGACGTATCTCGGAGAATCCCTCCTTAACAGCTTGGGTCACAAAGTACCACCACCTGAAGATGCAGTTGAGTGTGGTGATCCTCTGATCCTAGACGATGATGCACTCCACGCGCAAAGCGCATTAGCTGGCCGGTGTGGTACTGGTCTGAAATTCAACCGGATACTTACATATAATTACAATACTTCTTTTGCCTTCGCATATCAGCAAGGGGACGCCTCGAAAGCCTCCGTTTTGAAGGCTGAGCAGGCTGAACAGGCATTCGACAATATTGATAAAAGATGTAAGGAAAAAAAGGGGACATCTGTTATAGATGATGGTGCAGGGCATTCTGTAGTGCTCGGAAGAGCAAATAGGAATGATGCTTATGATGAGATTATGTCTGGTTTTCGGTGATATTTATTGATTGGAAAAGTGAAATTGTTCATAAATTGTCAACTATTAGAAGAAAGTAATTTCTCACAGTTTATACTATTGTTTTGTTAATATCTGCTATCTAGGATGCAGTCAATGTATTGTCACCAATCATGATATCTTGAATAACCTCGAGCTGCGACTGGGCTAGTCATTGTGTAATGATTAGTGCAACTTATGAGGATGTTTGGAAAGCTGATAATACTCTTCTCTATAAGAAGGAGTTACTTTATCGGCATTGCCCAACCAACAAAGCAGAGTTGGTAGCTAGGTAGGGCTACGGTTAGGGTTGAACCCATCCCGTGCGTTGGCAGGACTGCACGCTTTGCTCTACGAGGTGATTTGTTTCTTTCTAGAGTACTCCCAGGCCTACCTTGTCCGTAAGAAATAACAATAACTTCCAATGTTACCTGTGCTCTAAATTATTTTAAAAAAATCGCAGTCAAATTCCAAAGTTACCTACTCGTTAAATGATACCAACCCCTGCTCGAGATCGATTCAGTAGGTTATGTATATCAACCAGAAAACCCAACAGTAATAACAATTCAATTCCCCAAGCTTGCGATCATATTGCACGCCTTGTACTCCAAACTACAAACAAAGAAAGACAGACAGGGACTTCTTTGTTACAGCATTCACGACGCTGTTGCACAACCAACTAGACCCGAGATTTGATGTTCGATTTCTGTCCAAAATCGCTTGCATATGACGAGGGAGTGTATTGTGTCGTAAAAGTGCTAGCTAGAGTGCTTTCTATCCCACTAGTTTATGTTTTTGATTAAGCTTGTTTTTGGTTGTATGTATGTTTGTGTGTATGCTGGCTCTCCGCTTCGTTGGTTGAAGCCTTGGATTGCTCTGGCTTGTACTTCGTATGTTGGTTTGCGTAGGCACTGCAGACTCAATCCTACTGGCATGGGAATTTATTTCCCCAGCCTGATCTTCTTGCACTTCTTGTTTTAATCAATTACAAACAAAGAAAGACCGGGGTTTCTTTGTTGCTGCATTTACGACACCGCCAATCACGTGCTGTCCAACGAATCCTCAGGCAGCGACTTGGCGACAGGGAGCTCTTTCAGCTCGCGACGTCCATCTTTTCTGCTTCTCAACTTCTATTCAGCGAACAATCAACATTCTATCAGTCATCTCCCTTTCATACCGACCGTGTTAAACACCAACCTGCCAACAGAACATGGCATTCTTACCATCCGTCGAACGCGGCTATCTGCCATATGCGCTTCTCGTGGTACGTGCATGGACACGCTCCTTCTGACACCCCCTCACATCCCCTCACATCATTCCACTGCAGCCTGTACTAACCACCCTCTTTCAATCTTCCAGACAAGCCTAATGGCCCTCGCCCACTCCATCGTCACCTACCTAAAACCCACACCCGCTCAGACCCAATTCTCCGGACCCTCCGCGCCGCCACCAAACCCACTCACCGCACACATTTACGGCATCAAAAACGTCTATTCGGGCTTCATTCGTCTCTACACTGCTTACAGCGTACACAATCGCGATCTTTACACCCTGTCGCTCATCACCTACATTGGCGTGTTGGGGTTTTATGGCGCCGAGTTGTGGATTTGGCGCACGGTGCGGATTCGAGAGACGATTTCGTCGTTTATTATTTCGGGGACGATGATATGTTGGATGTTGAGGGAGAAGGGGTGGTATGTGGGTTAGTGGCATTAACATATAAAGCTGTCTGGAAAGGAAAGAAAGGGCAGGAGAGAAGGCCGATGTTTTATTCGTGTTGAAGCCAAGTCGGGCAGTTGGGCGATGTGGATCTTTTTCCGCCTCTTGCACCAGTTCAGCACGCATGAGTCAATCAATCAATCAATGCTGGTGATTTTCGGTGAAATGTTACTCGTCTCGGTGTGTTGTAACTTGTTAGCAACTTGCAATCATAAATAGAAACAATCACATCAGAACAATAAACAATTTCTCCCAGGATCGACACAACATTCTAAGAGGCTTTGGTCTGGGCCCGCCTGTTCCTTAGAAACTTATTCCAACGGATCCTCGCCTAGATCCTTGAGGCAGTCCACACATTCTAGAGCTCCAGAGAAGTACTCTGCTTGCCTATCAAATTCAGCATGTGACGCAGAAAATTTTACGAGGCGTTGATAAGGCCATGCGCCAGCTGGCCTTGGTGGGTCGAGCGGAAAGATGAACATTTAGCCATGCATATTTATGGACCATGCACTGTGCAGCCGGATAAATTGCAGATTTTTATATCAAAAAACTGCCCAGGTGGGTAGGACAGCTAATCAGGCAATCCTCGACTACATTACCCAATTCGGAATCCATTTCCCGATTTGGCCTGTCTCTTCTTACGTGCCTGGACCTAGTCAACTGTCGGATAAATTTTCATTAGACCCTAAGAGAAGCTCGACGATGTCGGTATCTAGTCCACACACGCATGCCGATTTTCAATGGAAGGATACCCGACCCAGTCATCAACACCACGCCGGGTCCACAGCTCACGTCCTTGTGGATGTGGATGTGCCTGCTGACGATGTTCTCGACGTTCTCGACTCTATTGCTGAAAAAAGAAACAATGACCACGGAACATTCATGCAGTCCACTATCTATCTACGTAGGGTAGCAATGCACCGAGCACGAAAGATGTGACCGTGACTCTTTTCTTTCTACAAGATAATAATGGGGAGGGCACAGCACTGCCCAATTCACCGCCAGACTTTCCAGTTGGGAGGATTTTATTCATCTGATGGAGCTCTGTCTAGCGTGAAAAAATTGCAGTACGGCCAGCTGATTCCCCGCCACCGTTGCCTGAGTATAAAATATACATCCATAGACCTCTGGCTCCAGGCAGAGTGAGCATCTCACACACCCTTTCCCTTTTTTCTTAGGATTGTGAGGAGAGACAACTCCTCGCAACAAATCGTAATCAACCATGGGTCTCACAAAGCAAACCGACATCAATGTCGTCGAGATCCTGCCAACCCCCGACAGCTCAGTGCCCACATCACCGAGCCCAACTGCGCGGTCGGATTACTTCACAAAATCCGAGGCAACCCTCGTCGCGCAGGAAGTCGACGAGAAGATCGCAAAGAGTCTTGACACATACCCTCAGCCAGAACCTTCCCAAGAAAACACCAACTCCCAAGAAAGAGAAACCAACGAGAATGCCCACCTCGAAACCGGCAAACTCTCCTCCTGGCGCGGCGCCCTAATCCTCCTCACAACCGGCGGCGCCATGTTCATGGACAACGTCTTCATGACCAGCACCAACATCTCCCTCGCTGCCATCCAAAAAGAATTCGACGTGCCTTCATCCGATCTGCAGTGGATGATATCAGCCTACACGCTCTCCTTTGGCGGATTTTTGCTGCTTTCTGGCGTCTTATCTGACCGGTACCCCCCCCTTCTTCTTCTATATCATAGGCCTCCGGCTGACTATTCCAGATACGGCCGCAAACCCATGCTCATCGGCGGGCTAATCTGGCTCTCCATCTGGACTCTCGCCATCGGCTTTAGCTCTTCTTTTATTGAAATGACCGTATTTCGAGGGTTGCAGGGGATCGGCGCATCCTTAACCATCCCCTCGGCAGTGGGGATAATCACGTCGTACTTTACGGGTCAAGAACGTACGCGCGCATTAGGGCTATACGCTGCCTCTGGGGCAGTCGGGTTCACGGCTGGCCTTGTTCTCGGTGGGCTCCTCTCGTCGTCCTTGGGGTGGCGGTACATATTCCGATTATCGTGTATTGTCAGCGGGCTATTAGCACTGCTAGCCATCCTGGTTCTCCCACCGAATCGTAGCAAGGGCAAGGAGCAGGCGAGGTTGGACTATTTCGGTGCTTCCTTATCGACGGCGGGACTTATATTGCTTGCCTTTGTGCTGTCGGGAGGCGGGATTTATGGGTGGGGGAGGGCATTCATCATCGTTCTTTTGGTTCTCTCCGTTGGATTGCTGTTCGCGTTCACGTATTTCGAGAAAAAGATCAGCAACCCGATTATGCCGCTGTCGTTGTGGAAAATAAGGAATTTTCCGAGTATCTGGATCGTTGGGTTTAGTGCGTCCCTCCCTCACCTACCTACACTATCAAATTATTTACACTTGGAGACTAACTATGGGTTACAGCGGTCAATGGCAGCTACACAGCCGTCCTGTATTATACAGTTCTAATCGCGCAAAACGTCGACGGTCTTTCAGCGCTGGATACAGCCGTGCGATTCATCCCGTCGGGCGTGCTGGGGTTTGTGGTTACGTTGATGGTGACGAGATGTATCGAATCGATTGATGCAAAGTATATTCTGATTTCGGGGTTGTGTCTGTCGGTGTTGGCGCCGATTCCGAGTTGTCTTTTGAGTTCGTCGCAGTTGTAAGTCAACCTTCACTTCCTGCCCTTACGGTATCCAGGTAGTGAGGCATAACTAACGGGTGATAGTTGGGTGGATGTTATGCCAACGTCCTTCATCAGCGTGACTGGAATCTCAATTGGATACATCACGGCCAGCACGCTGATGCTGATCAGTGCGCCTATGAATGTGAAGAGTTTGTGTGGTGGCATGGTAAGCTCTCTCCATCCTTCGATGCATCTTTGTTTGCTTATGGAATATGTATAGATCAACACAGCCTACCAAATCGGCGGCGGCGTCACACTCGCAATCTGCTCTGCCGTCGTGCAGGCAGTCGACATCGACAAGGGCCACGACGTCGCCCAACAATACAGAACGGGTCTGTGGTGCACGGCAGGCATGTCCGGTATTGGGCTGATTGTTGCGGTGTTTTTCTTGAAGAATGACTATTCTGCGTCGGCGCGTGGAGATCAGTCGTCTGATATGAAGAGTGAGGTTTTGGAGCATATGGCTTAGATTCGACCGGCCCAGGGGGGTGAAGTTTGAACGACTTGTTATGTGATACGACTTTTAAACGCACACCCATAAACGATGGCATGGGAATGTGCAATTTTGACTTATGGAAATGTTTAATGCTTAATACCTTATTTCGGGGCTAATTATTAATGATAGACAGAGACTTGATAGATGATATAGATGGCGTTCCATAGAATTCCGGGATACTAGCGATGTCTTTGCCTTTTATATAGAGTTACCCTAATGACATGACTTAATCAATCCATTTCCCAGACTAAACTAATCAGCAAGCGAGAATTGATCAAAAAAGCCAATGACAAGATCATTCGCCTCAATTGGCTGCGGTCCCACGCCAGCAACCATCATATTCACATTCCGAGACTTGGACGGCCAGGAGTGTCCTATTCCCGAAGATCGTCAATAAAAATTTCAATATCAACTTGGAGTGAGTCGGATAACTAACCATTTTTATCGACCTTCCAATGCTGCAATGTCCCATTCTGTCCATCGCACGTCCACGATGTATGATGCACATTGCCGCCATCACTGTGTATCGTCGTGTTAGACGTGCATTTATTCCTTTCTGCCCAACCGTCGAGCCTTGAATATGCGTCAGCCAGTCTTGTTCTATCAAATTGCTTCTGGTGTCTGGATGTATACCATTCCGGAATAGACGGCAAAAGCCCCCCACGACCCATCCCGCCATCATAATGAACCCCCTTATCGCTTCCCCCATGAATCTCCAACATCGGAAGCGGCACTCTCGCAGGCGCACAACTCGCAACACCATCGTCAGTCACATCCGTATAAAACGAGCCCGCAACAGCCGCAAACGCCGCAAACTTGCCGCCAACGTAGGCGTCGCAGGCTATCGTGCCCACAAAACCTCCACCATTGGACATGCCAACCGCATATATCCGATTCTCATCTACATTGTCGTATCTTGATTTGATGTCGTCAATCATATTGGAGACAAATCGCAGGTCTTCGTCTACCGACACTTGACCATAAGATGGGCCAGCCCATACGCCGCTGATGCCATTGGGGTATATGAAATATTTCTACATCATCATCAATACATATCTCTCCTCTTAGAATGGGGGGTTTGGGGAATACTAACATCACTAGACCACCCCGTCCTCACAACAGGCAAACTCATCCTCATATCCAACTCCATCACAAACCCATCCGCATCATACCCCAAATAACTCGCGCCATGGAACGCAACCACCACCGGATACTTCTGCCCTTCTTGGAAGGTATCAGGCGGATGAGCCCAGTAACTCCGGGTCCGATTACCGCTGGTCAGGTACTGTATATCAGCGAACGCAGGCGCGATGAGGAGCCATGCTGCAAGCACCAGTTCAAGGAGCATGCGCCCGAGGCGGCGCGGATTCAATAGGATGTTTCCTTCTGCGCCGGGGAAGAGGTCGAGGATGGCGCAGGAGAGGAGGCCGATGGCGTCGCGGATGCTGGTGAGGATTGTTTGGGTGGCGTGGGTGAATGACATGTTGGTTTATTCTTTTATAAAGAGTAGTCTAATTAGTGTTGTCTGATATAATGATTCCATTGTTTACATCGGATGACATACATCGGATGGCGGAGATTGAAGGGAATAAAACCGGTCGTTGACGGCGTAAATGCAATGTTCCCACACCGCTATTCCTCATCAGGACAACAACACACATACAGGAGAACCCCCAAAAGTGAGATATATGTAATTTCAAGTAACTATATGGTAATTGGGATGTCTTTTGTGTTCTTAAAGGTATTTAAAATTGATAGATTATAGCAATACTTCTTCTTGAAAGATTATATTATTTTTTCGTTAAGAGATTATGTTTCAGATCTACATAGTAGTTAACCCTAACCCAACCCTAGTTACTGAACCCACATATCACGTGAAAAGTTTTAAAAAATCTTCGCGGTCTAAATTCAAATACCATTCATTGTTCATCTTTTCTTTTTCTTTTTACTAAGAGTTATTACTTCTAACTATCGTTGTATGCGCTGTTTTCTTTCTCAATTCGGGGTGTGCACCAGACCATCAGTGTCAAAATTCCACCTCATCGCAGCAGTCTCCTCCTACACAGACAAAACTAACTGTATGTAGAGATGTTAAGTTGATCTCACTTCTCAGTCCTGGCATGTTGAAATTCGTACCCACGTCGCTCCGGTGATGCAGTTGGTTAGCATGTGTGTCTTATATTAATATTTGCCCTTAAAAAGGCTTAATTGATATGTATTACCCATCGTCGTGAGATCGAGACTCACTCGGAGCAATTTATTTTTTTGTTTTCATTTTTTGTTCTCTAGGCCAAGGGCAATAATTTGCGCTATATGCGAAAGCTCAGAGATACGTATAGAGCGAGTAATTGAGATATAAGTTGGAAGTCAGATCGGTAGATTTTGGCGTGGTGTGCCAAGACTTGTCATGGGAGTACGGGAAGACTAGCCTGTTCTATACTAGTACTCGGAATACCAACAGCCTGAGGCCTCATATTATATTAACCCTAACTCTAACCGCGAACTGTGGCCTTTTTTTTCCCATCCATCAATTGAACAAGGTTGCTGGTAGAGATAATGATGGATGTTTATGTATGAACAAACATATTCACTGCAGACAGGTTGATACGAATTTGCCAGTTGGCATAATGTGATTATGACTGACTAATAGCTTCCAAAACGCCTATATATATACATCCACAGGTACCGTTTAAAATGTGTATAAATACATGGAAAAATGAAATCCCAGCGAAATCGCAACATCCGGTTGCTCCCAGACTAAGCTTGAGCCTCCATTTCACTTTGCTTCCTACTCTGCAACGCCATCTCACTCTGCCTCCGACTCTGAATCTGACTCTGCCGTCTCGACTCAATCGCACTCGCCCTCCTCCCCTCTCTCAACACTCTATCTGCGGCTAGGGTCTGCGCAAACTTACTCTTTTGTCTAATTATTGGACCCTTCCAGTAGAAAATATAAATGGGAATAGTCACAAACAGCGACAACACCCCCAGGATTGTGCTGGCCCACTGCAAATGGAATTTACCGCCGATATTGGAGTACATGGGTGTCGCGTACATGGCTGAAATCCCCGCCAGAAAGTCGCGCGCGAAGCCGTTACCGCCGGTTGCAGAGGCTGAGTATTCGCCATACGCTGCGACCATGTAGTCGATTGTCGCCATGTAGATGGCATAATTCGCAATAGCGATGAGGCAAGCAAAGATTAGGGGCGCGATCCATGGCGTGTACGCGGGGCCCATGGATGTCCATGCAAACCCAAACAAACCAATAGTCTCCAGAGGCGCGAGGAAGAGGAGCAGTAAAAGACGGCGCTCGGCGTAGCGCGATGCGTCGCCCTCTTTGTTGCGTACGTGGCGCTGGCGCGCGAGGTCGGGAAGGAATACAAAGTACGCTATCAAGTAACCAACCACAATAGTGATAAACGTCAACCCGCAGGCAACAATACTAAAGCCCCATTGCTCAAAGACCAGCGTGAATGATTCGGTGAAAGTGAAAATCAGCGCGTCCGAGAAACCCGACAACAACGAAAGACACAGGACGATAGGCTCGCAGAGGAACATCTCAAAGGGCCGGCGCCAAATCCGCAGGACCTCTTTGAGATCCATCCGCCCTTCTTTCAACTCATTAGGCCCGTAACTATTTGGATCTTCACCCGTTTTCCTCCTCCGCTTCGCTTCACGATCAATCAAAATCGTCGAGCGCGTCTCGCTCACAAGGAAAAAGTGCATAATCTGCGTAACGCCGCCAAAAATAAGCTGAATCCAGAAATTCCAGTGCCAGTCCAGATACGTCTCAATCAGACCGCCGAATATAGGACCGATGGTGGTTCCGCCGACAGACGAGAGCACAACATATGCAACCGCGAAACCCTGGTCGTTGGGTTCCCACATATCGGCCGTCATGCCCAATGTCACTGAGCCGCCGGCAGACGACAATCCACCGAGCGCACGGCACACAACAATAGTGCCCAGATTGGGCGCTAAAGCACACGGGATTTGCCAAATATTCACGAGGAAGAGAGAGAGTTGCATGATGGGCCAGCGCCCGAATTCCTCACTCCACGGCGCCCATAACTCGCATCCAAACGCGTATGCGACTAAGAAACTCATCTGCCCGCATCGCGCGGCTTGCTCGCTGATTCCAAAGTGATCAGCCAGCAAGGGGACGACGTTTGGGTAGACGCTAGTGTTGAAGTTCATGGACATTTGCACGGTGAAAATAACCGACAAAATCATCCATTTGCGCCATGTCGGGAAACTGAAGCCGAGAGAGTCGTAGCAGTCTTCTTCGGTTAGTTCGCGTTTGCCGTCGGGGCGGCCTTCTTTGGTGGAGCCGAGTTCGGTCTCGCTGCCATGCGAAAATCTGTTGGGGGCGTCTTCGTGGTGGGCTTGGGAGGGCGGGGACGTTGGGCGGCGGACGTCGTCGTTTTCTTTCTTTTTGGCGGCGTCTGAGGCTGTGGTGTCGAGGCGGACGGGGTCCGGGCGGGGGCTGGTAGGGTCAGCCGCCATGGCTGGAAGCTTTTAGGATGGCAATCTATGAATCTTTATAGAAACAATCTAGGATGAGGGTGGTGAGGTGATGCTAGTCGAAGAAGTCGTACCTAGCTAGGCATGCAATGGAATGGAAGGGTTACATGTACAGAATGGAACGACCTCCGCATGCAGAAGTGGGCAGCACATTGGATAAATCCACATCTCTAATCAATCTACCTAGCTAGGGCTATATCAAATTTTAGAGAGACTCTACGTCATATGGATGGATCCTCTTATCCCCGGATTTCAGCCGACCATCAGGTTATTATTCTGGAAGAACTTTTCACATCAACTGACATTCTAACCCAATCGGCGATAATGCTCGCGTGGTGATCACCCACATGCTCTTCAAAACGGTGAGGGATATCGCCACATCCTCTTTCGGCCAGCTTAGGGCTCGGCGCTTACCGGGCTTCCCGAAGCGGGAAATCCGGCGGCTGAAAAATAAGCGCGGCCAATAATATGACCTCGCTCTGGAGGTCGTGACGCCACGCCCCCACTCTGACGCGATATGCGGCAGATCGGCGAACAAAAGCCAAGGGATTGCCGCGGGTGGGTCCACTGGGGTAAAGAACCATAACGTCATGGCGACATCAACTCACGAATGCATCAGGTTTTGTGCACTCTACTTTTTATGCACTATGAAGATCATATGGGATGTGATATCACAAATGTAGAAATCAAGGGGGAAACAAGCGCATACTCCAGTCTAGACCCCAACAAACACCCCGGATGTTGGCTGCCCTGTATTTTTTTGAATATGGAGTTGGATCCGGGGTTACCACATGACAGGATATCCACGTAGAGGCGGTTATTGGGGTATTTGGATACATATTTCCCGGAAGAAGCAACTCACTTCGGTGGAGAACAACACAATTGTATAATTTCTGCCCCCATAACAACGATAATTATAGAATATTACCTACTTAAGCATAAGATGTGCAAAGAACTTGTTGATATCAGGATAAAATCAATTTCAACATGACGTACACAATGAAACCAGCGACGCCTCCAACAGCATTTCCCAAACCAAAACACAAACAAAACGAAACTTTTGTTCAATCTAAGCAATTTCGCGCAACCTCACCCCCGAATTCGAATTCGAATTGCTCGACGACTTATTCGGAAATACCTTATCCCTCACAAGCCACCCTTCCCTCCTTCCCGAATCCCCATACGCCGCCATATGCTCATCTTCCAAATCTGCCATGAGCACATCCAGCCTCGCATCGAGATGAATCAACCTGCGCGCCAACTGATCCGCGAGCGGCGGATAATGCTCTAACACCGTCTTCTCATCCTGACTCGTCGGCTCCCTCAGACCCACTTGAAGGCTGCGCAGCAGTTGATAAACCTCGCTGAGGGCCGCGATTTCATGTTTATAACTATCAAGCAGGGTGATGACTGACTTGAGCGCTTCAACGCTCAACCCCTCGTACAACCTCAAATTGCTAATGCCGCGATTACTCAGCGCATGACCCAACAGTCCCAGGGGACCCTTGTGGGATTTCGAGCGCTCATAAGGGTCTCCCACTTTTTCTAACAGATCAAAAACGGCCATTCCAGCGCCAAAATACAACTGCACAAGTCGATCAACATGATACGGACCATGATTGTCATGCAACTGGTACAGACCGAGCCAGACATGGCGCCAGATATTGGATACCTGATTCTGCAGTTCTGCGCAGCGGCGCGCGTTGGGCTGTTGGTTGTCGGAGTCACGCTTGCCCACGTCGAGGGATTGAATGGACGATAAGCGGGAGCGGGACCCAGAGCCGGAGTTGGAGCTGTCAGTCGAGGAGGAGACGACGGTGCTGAAGCGGGATTTGGCTGATTTGAACATCTTTATATGGATGCTGCCGAGTATACCCGTATCGAATAATGAATCAATAATCAATAGCGGGAACCAGCTTGGAAGTATTGTATATTGTACCACGGGTGAGAAGCGGTAGTCATTTTTTTTTTATTTAATTATTGTCATTATTTCTGGGGGAGATTCTCCTTTGTAGATGCCAGAAAAACCCCGTTAAGGGGTGGTGGCGGAGCGCCGGATGATTTTCTTTGTCTGCATGACTCCCAATTTTTCGGGAGGTGATAGATCACATAGATGGGTGACAGGTCACTTTCTTTTCTTAATTAAAGTTTTCAGAAAATACGAAGAAATATTTTTCTTGGAATTAAAAAACGCGCATGGAATTTTTATCACAGGTCGTCAATATTTCTGCTACCTGTCAAGTGTCAATGGCGTGGCGAGAAAATTCAGGGCAAACCTGAGCGTCAGACCAAGCTACCTCCTGAGATCTTCAAATTCGAGCAGAGCTAACGGGTCTAGACCTGTCTTTACTGACTCATGGATTTGAGCTACACTTCCAACGTCCAAGCAAGACCTCAAGGAAAATTGATGCATCGAATTATTAATTCGCTATGTTCTTGGTAGTTGAGCCGTTCATCTTCACATGTTGACTCCGAATGACTGGTTGTCGGGATAGAACACATCAAAGTGAGCTACCAATTTACCTCACAAACCAAAATGACTTTTCATGCAAACATTATATTCATATACTCTTTTCTTCATGCATAAGCAAGGCAAGGGCTGTAATAACCCTAACCAACCCTACCCCAGTTCCCCCCACCCAATCATCTTCACGCACTCCTCTCCATTCTGTTGGAACCTGTGCATGCAGTAATGATTGACCTCGAATGACCCAAGCCAAGATCTATCAACCAGGAATTCCCAAAATGCCAACCCCAGCCATGTAACGCAGTGGATGATCTGCGGCTCCTCCGAAGCTCCCCCGCATCAGCTTCCAAGGGTTGGATACGGGGTGATTGGTTATCTCGTAACTCCATTTCGATGAGGATTCGACTCCATTGATCATCGCGAGGAATAAAACAGGTACATCGCCTGCTTTTAGTTTCTCTCTATGCCACATCCCGAAATCTACTGTTTACTGCCACCATGGGCTCATCAACCCTCGGCAACTTCCGCGCCATCTACCTCGCCGGCCTCTGCTGCATCGGCTCCTTTCTCTTCGCCTACGACACCGGCATCGTCGGCGGCGTGCTCACCCTCTCCGCTTTTGAAGCTGACTTCCGCTACTCCAAAGCCTCGGCGACAAACATTAACTCCAACTGCGTCGCAATCCTGCAAGCGGGCGCCTTTTTCGGTTGTTTTTTGGTATGGCCCATTACTGAGCGGATTGGTCGTCGCTGGGCCATCGTTATTTCCTCGGTTGTTTTTTGTCTAGGCGGAATACTGCAAGTAGTGAATCCGCATTCGATAGGCGCGTTTTATGCAGGCCGAATCATCTCGGGACTAGGAGTCGGCGCGGCCACGGTGTTGGTGCCCATGTTTTCGGCGGAGATGGCACCCAAGAAAATGAGAGGGACGCTGGGGAGTTTTTTCCAGTTGTTTTTTTTCGTGCGGGGTGCTTGTTAGTTATTGGTATTCCTCCTTACCCTTTACTTTTATAGCGTATTGATTCTGATGTGGTGAATAGGGTAAACTACGGTGTCGAACAACACATCACCCCCAGCACAAAACAATGGCAAATCCCCATCGGCCTGCAACTCGTGCCCGGCGGCCTAATCGGGTTGGGGATGCTCCTCGTCCCCGAGTCAGTCCGCTGGCTCGCCAAAAAGGGTCGCAACGACGAAGCTCTACGGAACCTGATTTGGGTGCGTGGTGGCCTCGACACGCTCGAAGTCCGTCAGGAATTCGACGAGATTCTGGCCGGTCTCGCGGAAGAAATCCGTGCAACAGAGGGCGTCACCTGGAAGGAGTTGCTGCTGCCTGCCAATCGGTTCAGGGTGTTTGTCGTGATTACCATGCAACTGGGCGTGCAGCTCACGGGCAACACGTCGCTGGCATATTATGCGCCTGAAATTTTTGATGCTATCGGCGGGGGAAACTCGTCGTTGCTAATCACGGGGTTTTTTGGAGTCGTAAAAACGGCGGCATGCAGTATTTTTGTCATCTTCATTGTCGGGCGGATTGGTCGCAAGACTGCCTTTATGGGCGGCGCGGCGGCCATGGGTAGTTTTATGCTCGCCATTGCCGTCATCGTCGCTACGCACCCACCTGCCGCCAGCAATAGCAGCGTGACCAGCGCCGGTATCGCGGCTATAGCAATGGTGTATTGCGAGTCGTCGGCGTACAACATGTCCTGGGGCCCCGTATCCTGGCTCTACTTGGGGGAGATATTCCCTTCCCGGATTCGCGAATTTGGGATTGCGATTGGCGCCGCGGCGCAGTGGTTGTTTAATTTTATGCTGTCAGAAATTACGCCGCATGCGTTGAGTAATCTTGGGTGGAGGACTTTCTTGATGTTTTCGATTTTTAATTATGCGTTGGTTGTGTATGCGTATTTTGTGTTGAGGGAGGTGAGTCAATAACAACCCCTGAGATAGACAAGTAAAGGACTACAAGCTGACGAATGTTTAGACTGCTGGAAAGTCGTTGGAGGAAATGGAAGAGGTGTTTGGGTCGAAGGAGACGGCGGTGGATTCGGAGAAGATGGGGGAGGCAGAGCATGTGGAGTGAACAGATTTCTTATGAGAGGAGTACGTTACCTAGGTAGGGGATATATAAACTATCGATCGGTTTGAATGTCAGATATTGGTGTCCTAGGCGTCATTTTGTCAAGTCAATTAGCAGATCACATACATCCATCATTCACAATCAATGGTTACATCCTTATAAGAGAGCACATCTTGAATGTTGGAGTACGTCTAGAGCATGAATAACTGTATGAGCAAGTATAAAAGCTTATAGTCAGAATATAAATACATATCAAGGGTGTACTTGATCTAAACCAGATGCAAGATCTGTCGATGACAGAAACCCAAAAAAATTATAAACGAGAGGAATAAATTGATAGCTAGACACCTAGTACACAGCCTGCCGGGAATCTTGCCCTTGTATACATAAAACTCTATAAAATCTGGACAGCAGAGGTAAACAGTGTGTTATCAAACAAAACATCAAGAATCAATAATCAAGTCACATGCTTGCAAAGTTAACTTTGCGAGACACCCCAGCGAACGAAACATCCTTGTTCAATACCATCCCAGAGTCGAATATTCATTGGACGGCAACTCATAGGAATTCGGATCTAAGGGCAATTATCACCATGCCCAACGACTTGAGCAAAGTCCCCATCCTGGCTAAAGTAATACCAGACAGCTTTCGCCTTGGCTTGCACCAGTCCAAGAATAAAAAGTGAAGTGTCGCGGTTCGAAAAGGCCGTGGTCCCCAAAAAGAACGAACCTTTCCAGTCACCCGCGGACGAACCCTTGAACTGACCATCCAGGGTAGTCTGCTCACCCATGGCAGTCTGGATATCAGTCCAATCGGGGTCGTCCCAGTTTCCGTCGCCGCACAGAGGGTAATCGTTGTAGCCGAAACAGGCGGTTTCTCCATCTGGCAGACCCGTGATTTGAATCCAGGTCCAGTCGCTGTGGGAGTCGCCGAATTGGCATTCTTCGGGGATGGAGCGTTTTTGGAGAGCGTTGTCGCTGGCTTTGACGGAGTCGTGGATGAGGGTGAGGTTCATGCCGTTGTGTTCGACCTGCTCCTCGTATGCCGATGCTAGACTGGGGATGAGCGCGGCCGTGACACAGGCAAGTGACAAGATGTTGGTGCGAGAAAACATGGTTGCAATCAATATTCAGATGGAACCTTTAAGTTGTAGAAACTTGATAGAATGAAAGATGTGATTATGTTGATGAAAAAAGAAATTATCTGGGTCGGGATCAAAGGCCGGCCATTTTATACCTGGGATCTGGCAGAAGAAAGGATCTTCTGATGCTCTTCTACTTACGTAGTAGATACTACGAAGCTATCTACTTCTCTCCACCCAACAGTCTCAAGTTCCTAGGCTAACAACAGTCTTGAGATCCTTACACCACGGAATGGCTCCATTGCCAACATCCAAGACGCAAAGTCCAGTGCAGCGTCTCGAAGATCGGTCTCCAAGTTCCTCTTTACCAAGCCGGCGAACGAATGTTGGAAAGCGCGCGTGTCCGTGGTCCTTCATCTTAATGGTCAAATGCGTGCCATCCAGAAAAGATCGAGACAGCTATCGCCTCTTGGCTCCCAAATCGAATCAATTCTTCTTGGGGGATCATCGGACAGTGGCAATTCTCTTAATCAAATTTATCTCTACATTGACTCTTGTAATGCCAATCGATTTTATGTACAATCATACACCTAATTCATCCACCTTCGGCATCTTGAGACAAGATCCAAAGAAAATATCTGTTCAGCGAAAGCTTGAAGAGCATCTGCAAGAGATCATAGGGATGGCTTTCATATTTAGGTCGAATATTAGCCCTGACAGAGCAAACATTCTTTTCTCTTGTTCTGATTATGATCTATTCTTGCATGACTAGTCTGGCGCTTGCGTCTCTCCTAGTCTTGGATGGCGTCATTTGTTCTGCTCTCAGTCTAGCTCCAACGTGTCTGGCCCAGGTGGCGTTTTTAGTCTTGGCGCTTGTGAGAGTGTTATACACTATGTTGTACATATAGAGTATCCTCAAGGTTCAAGTTGGATATCGACAAGATCGACAAGGGAGCGAGCCTCACGGGCCCACCATCTAAATAACCTGAATAGCCTATTAGAAATTGCTATCTATACATGCCGATGCTAAATAGGAGCCCCGCCCCTAAAATAGAATGCAAATGGCACCGCTAACTGCCCAATCAGCGCGCTCCGATCTAAAGCACTTTTATACAGGCCTCACTCACTCAAGAAGACGACAACCAGGCATACTCCCAATTATTTTGTATGACAAAGGAGATTGCTATATAAACCACCTTCTTGAAAGAAAGCAAAATCAAGGAAAATAGTGAAAACAAAATATGCCACTGAGCCAGAAAACGAGGCCCCGTTAGAGGATTCTAACAGATTCTAACAAGTGGATCTTAAGTCATATTTTGTTTGTATTTTCAAAGCTTTCACTATTTTGCCTCATGTAAAGGATCAGTGCCAAGAAACCTACTAATCCAACAATAGGATCTTAACTTTGTTGCTTGGCGGTTGGGTAACCTGGTTGCCGGGTTTGGTTAGATATGTTGTTCTTGGCAGGTGCAGATTAACCTTAGGTAAGGTTTCGGTGTTGGATCAATCATCAGAGGCTCTCAACTTAATCTACTTGGCTTGGCCCTGGTTGGTTTGGGGACCCTCAGATAGTCAGACTATGAAAGCTGCTTGGCAGTTGGTTTCGGGTTGGTCGTCGGGATAGCCGATTTAACGTTTAAATCACAGAATATATCAGGATGAGGCGAGACCGAGAGGATTTCTAGCAAGCCAGGCACTGCACAGGCCGCAGGCTTGTTCAAAAAGATGGTCATTAATTTCTAAGAATAGATAGAGAAAAGGGTATAAATGTTTATCAAAATGTTTGATAATGACCTTTTATGCTACTTTTAGAAAATACCTGAAACTCCAGTATAATGTCTCCGGGCTACACATAATCCGCTGTCGAAGGGCGTAGCTATTTTCCGCCCTAACTGTAAGTAAGCAAGTCAGGCAGCAACCTTCCCAATTCCCAACTAGGCAGTTCATGTTACCTGTATGTGGAGGAAAACGTTTGTCTCCAAAAAAAGGCACCAATAAGCTGTATCAGAGCGCATACTTGCTCATACACTTAGTCGTACGCTTGCTTATACGCTTACTTGTTCCCCTCCTCATTTACATCTTGGTTACTTATACTATACAGAACTGCTTTAGAGTCATCTAATTTGCAATACCTAGGTAGATGGGGAAAAAAATACCCAAACAAGATACCTCCCAGTATAACAAAGCATTCTACAAGCACTACCAATCTAAGAAGTCCCACTGCCTTGGAGAAAGAGATACTCTCTAAGATGGAAAAGATCTACATCATTCCTCACAGGATTCCTCGATTAATGATTAACAGGAGCTATCGGTTAAAAACTATCTTCATCAACATCATCAGTCTCTGAAGTTCCTAAGCTCTCGCCACCCAACAGTCCTACTCCCAAGGTCTTACAGTAATAGGCTAATAGAACAGGATAGCCTTAATTGCCAAGCAATACTAATAAGTATCATGGCATAGTGAGGAGTCATTGTGTGGTGTTGGTTAAAAACTGTCATCATCATCATCATCATCATCATCATCAAATTTTGTCGGCATCTCCCGTTACTCTGATTTTGGCTCATGTACTGCCTACTAAGGTTGCTTGGCATGTTTTTTTATAGTCTGGGCGTGCATGCAAGACTGAGAGTTTTTAGAAGATGGTTGTTATTTTTAATCCAACATGTCCCTACCTAGTCTCTAGATATGAGGAGTGGGGCGACAGATCGACACGATGGATCGGCAAGGTCCTCGAGCCTCATGCTAGATTTCAGCCTCTTACGTATATAGAGCTGGAAATGGGCCATGTTGATAGGGTTAGATAAATAGATTACCTGTTTCTTGGCAGCTTTAGGTTGGGATTGAGTTTCCCAAGTAGGTAACCTTTGAAAGCTGTACCCGCTAGCAAATACTAATTGCCTCCTCAGTTTTGCCACGCTTTTTGCGCTCAGTACTATGCAGACTAGGACCAATCATATATTTACATACTGTTAGAGTTCGAGCGCGTGGCGCTCTGGCGTATCCTGCCTGGTTTCCCTGAAGGCTGAGGCTGCTTAAAATTTGTGGAGCTTCTGCTACAGTAGAATGTCTTGGTCTTTTTGGCTCAACTGGTGGATCCAAAAATGTCCCTTTTGGTCATACAAGAAGAGAATATGCAAGTACGTATGTTGGACTTTTTCTCATATTCAATATTGAGGTATGGATTCAACACTCTACCCATCAATCTTCGAGAGGTTCACCACCACACTAAAAAGCAAATGCTCATTTTGATTTGTGCAGCAACAGCCCCCAAGTAAACCAACATTACCCTTGACCTAACCTACTCTTGGCACTGGTTGGCTGCTTTATTTAGTTTAGCTTTAATTAGGTTGGGCGATGCTTCTGGGTTCCCTAGATAGGTTAGATAAGCTTAATCCTTAATCCATTGCAAAGTGTTCTTGGCTTGGCCCTGGTTGGACCCTTCGCCTATATAACTTGCTTGGCGGGTTCGGGTTGACCGACGGGATTGTCCGTCTCATGTCCAGCTCTAATCAGAGATTATGACTATGTAATAGAAAGGTAAAAATGAGACAGGGTCTAGAAATAACCTTCCCAAATAGGCAATTAATGTTACCTGTATGCGGAGAGAGAAGCACGCAGCCGTCGTTGTCTACAAAGCCACCGCCTAAGGGTCGAGCATCTGGGACATTCTTGCCCTACCTAAGTCTCATATTTAAGAAAGGCATGTACGCTTTGGTAGGTAGTACAGCTTATCCTCCATGTCGCGTAATGCAACATATATAGCAATTGATACCTATCTATATTTATCTCTACACTTGCCGATATACCTATAGAATACTTATTCCTAAGTGCACCTACTAGGGCATCTACTTACTTCCAAGGTTGTACACTTACTTGTATGCTTACTCCTATACTTAATTATACCTCTACGTATTTACGTGTTCATTATTATACTATACGAAAAGCTAACAGCCGTATAGTACCTAGGTAGTCCCGGGGTAATGTGGGTGGCTGCATTAGAACGACATGGAGATTGGCTGCGCAGCTGCACACGCCCGCGTCATATATCACAGCTTGTACGACCTTGGAGCAAGGTCATCGGACCTTTTCCCAGACCTCACATAAATAGAGGGGGAATAACTCCTCGACAGCATTCTAAACACCTGTGCATCCAAGACAGATAAAACTTAAAAATCCAGCTGCAAAGATAAGTATCTAGCTGCAGATCAAATCAACATGTCTCCTCTCATGCAAGACAAACCTCAAAAGACTCACCCAACACCCCAAAAACTAGCGCATGTTGTCCTGCGCTCAACACCAGAAAACTTCCAACTCCTAATCGACTTCTACCGCCAAACCCTAAACGCAAGCATCCGCTACGAAGCCCCCGGCAAAATCGCCTTTCTCTCCTTTGACGACGAACACCACCGCATCGCCATAATCGCCCTGCCAGGCGGCAGTCCTGCCTCCGCCTCCGACTCCCCACCTCGCACCGGACTCGATCACATCGCATTCACCTACGCCAGCCTCACTGAACTAGCACAAGTCTACGTCAGTCTGCGCGACCATCCCGAAAACCCTCTAAAACCCGTTTGGTGCGTGAACCACGGCCCAACAACATCCCTGTACTATCGTGACCCCGAACAGAACAAGATTGAGATGCAAGTGGACAATTTTGATACAAATGAAGAAGCGGATGCCTTTATGAATGGACCGGAGTTTGCGGAGAATCCGTTTGGGGTTGATTTTGAGCCGGATGAGTGGGCAGAGGGCATACTGAGTAGGGTCAAAGAGGATGGGAGTGAGGGGTTGGATGTGGAGGAGGTGAGGGCGTTGAAGAAGAGGGCGAATATTGGGCCGAGGGAGAGTTTGCCGGAGGGGATTATTTAGTATTATTTAGGTGTATGGATGTGTTGGATGTGTTGGAGCTTGCTGGGAGATCCAACTTTAATCGCTTTCTTGTGTTTGATTGGATACTGTCCGGTTAGTTTGTGTATTGATGTGTGGAGATACTTAATGAATAGCATCTTGTTAAAAAGAAAATAAGCAACAACAGCAGCTGTAGTTGAGATGTCGTTGATATAAACATTTCTCTAAATGAAGCAATAGTAAACCCCGCCGAAGCCGGCCATCCATGACATAAGCGCTAGAAGGACCCGCCGACACCGGCGTGACTCACCCACGGTAAGCACCGAATTACCCGCGGGTAGCCGTGAGATGCCGGCAGGAGCAAACTTTTTATATGATATACTCGGATCCTCGACCATATGTCATATACTCGTATTATCTTTGTTGTGACTCTTCTCCTATCTAATTACTCCAATCTAATTGACATCGTTCCGACGTTTTCTTTGCGTGCTGCTCTGTTTGTCCAAGAGTGCTCCTGGGAGGTACTGTATATATTCAACATGCTGGCCGCCGTCAAAGCAATCAATGCGCGGATTCGCGCGAATAAGACGCTTGATTATTTCTGCTCGACACGTACGTCACCACCAACAGTGACTAACTCCCCAGACTTCAACTAATCCTTGATGTGAACAGATTTCTGGGGCCCAGCCTCCAACTTTGGCATCCCTCTTGCCGCGGTGACGGATATCCAGAAGGATCCGGAAATGTAAGCCCATGCCCCCCCTAGAGGATACCTAATCCAGAACGCAATTTTGGAGGAAGAAGCTGACGGTTTCGTTGGCAGTATCTCCGGACGCATGACAGGCGCCTTCATCGTGTGCTCGGCCCTGTTGATGCGATACTCGCTCGCCGTGACGCCGAAGAATTATCTGCTGTTTGGCATGCATACGGTCAATGTGGCGGCGCAGTCGATTCAGGGGATGAGGTTTGTTAATTATTGGTAGTAAGTCTATTTTCCCCCGGGAGTTTCTCGTTGTCAATGCTAGTAGTGTGCGATGCTGATAGGTGTTGTCTACAGTTTGCAAGATAGAGCGAAAACCGTCGCCACCGCCACCGCCGATGCGTGAGAGACGATTCTACCGTTGAATATATCTCCAGATGTGAATAGAAAGAGGGCGAGTGCTATGATTTGGTTTCGGGTATTATTCGATACGATACGATACAAAAAGTGGATTTGATTTATTGCATTGTCAGGGCGTTGGAATGGGTATATATATATATATACCGGGATTGTTCCGCAAAGCGGGCATATTTCGGACTCTCTCAGACCTGGAGAGATTCTCTATTATTTACAGGAATAGCTATGTATTGCATCAATACAGATGATGATATTGCTACATAATGAAGCACGGGGTTGGAATTGCTGATGGTGAAACCTGTTCCCGACTACATTGAAGGGCATATATTTCATCTCGTTCTTTTCTTGTGCGTTCTCTTGGATTTAATCCAGCACTCTATGAAAAGAAAAGTGATAAAAAGGTCAATTCAATAATCTCGAGCCATTCGTCGATATGCAGTGCACTACTTAGTGTTAGAGCTACCTATTTATCTTCTCTCCTCGAAGAAGATGATAACGGTAAAGACAGACGTTTTCCTTCAATCACAAAAGGATTATATAGGATCCGATCTTGTCATCTTGAGCCTCTCAGTGCCATCTTGACATACCAGAATGTATATGCTTTCTCTCACAGACTCGCAACTCCATCAATTCTCTTAGGGTTGGGTTATCTCAAACACTACTTTCAAATCGTTTTCCGAACAAAACCTTATTATTGGCTGGTTCTTTGGGGTAATGGTTAGCCCTTTCAGTTTTGATCCGAACAATGAGAGTTCTTCTCTCAAGGACCTTTTTTCGCGTTTTTGATATATTTTTACCTTAAGACTTGGGCAAAATCAATTCTGTTGACCCGGAGATTTATGTTTTTACCTGGTAATCAAGGAATGGCGGAGGAGTCCCGGACGTGAAGGTCCAACCCTAACCGGTAGTGCCAAATCTGGGGATAACCTCATCTTGACCTGTACAAAAACGCAACTTTACAGTAAATATTTCATACTTTTTACATACACAGCAGCCAAATTCCATCACCCAGCAAAATACTCGACCCTTAACATGATATACGGGGCGAGGGTGTTAACATTTACTTGTTGCCTCAGAGCAGTCACTGGTCTTTTTCATTGTGTAAAGCAATTGAACTCTTCAAAAAGAAATGGTCTAGAAAGATATTAGATTATCTAATAAAAATATCATGCATATAAGGTCATATATTCAGGCTTTCACATCCCTGGTGGTAGCCTATCTAGGTATCAAAAAAAAAGTAATGACGCCAGACTTACTTCTGCCTACAACTTCGGGGGGAAGTCAACCACCCCCAATTCCACCACAAATCTATTTCAGGGGGGGGAAGGGATCGTTTTATCCATTCACCCAATCGATCAATTGCATCTGAAAAGTATCAAGACGTTGTCCGAGGTAGCTGGTTGTTCTCTCTGGATTTCTTGCCATTATCGGACCAAAAGAGGAATCAAGAATAATCCTATACTTATTCACTGCAAAAATGCTACCTGCTGAACTCATTCTCACCATATCAGATTTCTTGCCAGATAAGAGTCTCAGTCCTCTTATTCAAACCCAGAAATGTCTCGCCTGTCTTTTGACTCCTTGCTTATACAAGAGATTATTCAGAACGGGTTTTGATCACCATTGGGACTGGCACCTCAGATTTGTTGACAGATGGAAGTCTCAAATCATTCTTGATTTTTCCCGCAAAAGTCCAGCACATCTTTTCATTAATGACAACTGCGGCGGTTATCTACTCCATGTCGCGGCACGCAAAGGAAATTTCACATTAATTGAAATTCTGCTGAGCAAAGGAGTAGATATTAATTTTTACACATCAGAAATCACAAGAACCGCTCTGGATGCGGCATTGAACTTTCGTAATGAAGCAATGGTACTCTGGCTGCTTGAATTTGGGGCATATCCAATTCACGAGCTTGCTTACGGGCCGGAAAGAAGATGGGTTGATTATAATATCCGTTCTATCGATGCCCTGGCGGGGGGTTTTCGCTGCTGGCCTACTATTGTTCAAAATATTATTGAAAATTTACAGAAGCGTGAAACCCGTTGTTCGCCAAAACTTTTTGATGATGGCTCGGCATTGATGGTACCAACAGCTCAGCTAGTCAAGGATGAAGCTCTAAAGTATGCAGTATTCAAGGGCATTGAGCCACTCGTGCGTTTGTTTCTCGACTGTGGAGGTGACCCATTATCTACAATGACAGATCATTACGAGAAAGCCAGTGCCTTGGGAATGGCAGTATACACTGAGAATGAAAGTATATTCCACATGCTGCTTGACCACTTATTGCTTGACCGAAGTTGTGACGGCCCTCGTCGGATTCATCATGCCTTGGAATTTGCAAACTCTGTTTTGGTGACTCGCAAGTCATCCGTGTTTACAGGAGGCAAAGAAAATGTCTATCTATTTCACCAAGTCGTTGATGCTGGCTGGGATTTAAAGAATTGGCCTTGTCCCAAGGAATATCCATCAGCGCTGTATTATCTTGCATCACATGGATGTGTAGATGCCGTAAAATTTTGGATCGAACACGGTGCTGACGTTTATGAGGTCCCGGGTGCACAAGGCATACCACTGTTACAGTTCACAATAGGCAACTCTCGCACGCCGATCGCGTGGCAAAGAGAAGCCACATGTCTGACGATTATGAAAGTGATCAAGAATGATCTCAGAAAGTTCAATCACACTGTTCCCTCGCTGGGAGGATACCCATGGGAAGGTGGCACATCTTTACATCTCGCAGTAAAATATAGATTGCCGATTTTGGTGCAACTGCTAGTCGACACTGGGGTTGATACTGAGGTGAAAGACGTCATAGGGAGACGGGCCATAGACCTTTTGTTGGGTGGTGAGGGCTCTCAGGAAGTACAGATAGCTGAAACCATCTCAGGGAGTTTTCATATCCCTGAATGGTATCTGGCAACCATAGGCTGGTAGATGAAAGGTCCTTATAAGTGGGCTTCTTTTCGAAAAAGAGTTCAATTGCTTTACAACAATGAAAAGAGTTTTATAGTGACTACTCTGAGGTAACAAGTAAATGTTAACACCCTCGCGTGGGGAGTGATAACCTCATGATTATCCGGTGTTGAATCATTGGTTGACGCGGATGTATTGGAGGGTGAAGGGATTTAGGAAGATAACTAATTTTAGACATATTAAGAAGAATATAAATTATTTTTCTAGCTACAAGGGATAAGAGATAAGGAATTAATAATCTTTTATAGTATATAAAAAGCCATTATAATATCAATCCCACAGCTATTCTGCTATATAGGCTATTCCCATATATTTAGGATTATATGGAAATAGAGTAGAAGGATTTAAGAGTAGGGAGTGTGAGATTACTGGAAGTGCTGGATAGAGTATGAAAGCTGTGATTCCGTTCATACCTACATTTAGACCAGGACTTGTTCGATACCGAGCTTTGACTTTGATCATACTTTTGTTGTTTGGATATAAAAAGACGACTTTACAGTAAATATTATATATTAGGCATAGCAGCTAAATCGGTTTACTTAGTAACCTCAATCAAGCCTTGCATACAAGTTGTATGCCAGGGTCTCAGCATGGAAACATTTTCAGTACCTACTAAATGGCATCGGCAGTGAGTAGGCATATAGATGCCGGGACTGTTCCTGCATATTGATTTAATTTGCGTGCGGACTCTCTTAGAAACGTTGAGGGTATTCTCTTTTCAGGAATAGCTATTGAATCAATACAGATGATGAAGTTGCTATATAATGAAGCTTCGACTGGAATTATATGATAGTGATACTCTCTTCTAGTTGTCATATTTTTCATCCCGGTTGCTCTCTTGTCCTTTCTTTTGTTTGTGGTTTTCATCGATGAACCGGGACGATCCCGATACTCTCATCCCATTCGCCGGGATGTGGTGCAGTGACATCTGCCGCGCCAGTTTCCCGTTATATGTGCCGCCCTCGGTTATACCCCGGACAGCGCGGATCTATACAATCTGACGGATATATCTACTCTATAAAATACTAGCATGCTTTGAACAACACTTATTTAAACAGGCGGCTCTTTTATTGAGATAGCGTGTCTACTGCGTCAATACATTCAAAGAAAAGATCTCAGAACTGAGGATGCCTGTCGAGAAAGTCCCCATCATCATCTGCGGCGCTGGCTCAGCCGGTCTCTGCGCAGCCACTTTTCTGTCCTGTGCTGGCATACCAGCGAGTAGTGTCAGGATCCTGGAACGCAACGCGGGGCCGATGCAGCTGGGGCAGGCAGACGGCGTGCAGTGCCGTACGGTGGAAGTGTTTGAGTCATTCGGCCTATCAGAGCAGTTGCTTAAAGACGCGTATCATGTTCTGGAGGTATGTTTTTGGTCTGATACACCTGACAGGGAAGGCAGCTCGGGGAATGATGGCGAAGGGAAAAGACTGGTTAGAACGAGACGCACGGCGGATACGATGCCGGGGCTTTCGCATCATCCGCATGTTATCCTGAACCAGGCTAGGATGAATGGGATGTTGTTGGGGAAGATGAGGGAGATGGCGGGCATGGAAGTTGAGTACGGGTGGGTTGTGACGGAGGTTGGTGTTGATTATCAGGGTGATGAGGAGTATCCATGTGTGGTGAAGGCGAAGAAGGGGGTGGATGGGGAGGAGATTGTTATGAGGGCGAAGTATGTTCTTGTAAGTACACCGCTTCTATCTGTGTCCAATGGAGCTGTCTCAAAGAGAAGACACTTCGAAGAGCGCCTTGACATGATATAAATAATATGTATTCTGACTTGATAGGGCTGCGACGGCGCACACAGCACCGTCCGACGCTCCCTCGGCTACAAAATGATTGGCGACAGCACCGACGCAGTCTGGGGCGTCATGGACGTCTACCCTCGCACAAACTTTCCTGACATTAGGAAAAAGGCAACACTACATACGCGAGACGGGAACTTATTAGTATTGCCCCCCCCCTTCCCCTGGCAAACAAGTCATGATATGAGATTCTAACAGCAATAGATAATCCCCCGCGAAGGCAACTCCCTCGTCCGCTTCTACATCGAACTCCCAGCAGGCACAGTCGCCAAAGACGTGCACCTCAAAGACCTACACGAAACCGCAAAACGCATCTTCGCACCATACACCATGGACATCGCAGACACATTCTGGTGGTCCGCCTACTCAATCGGCCAACGCCTCGTCGACCACTTCCACGCCGACCACCGCATATTCCTAACGGGCGACGCATGCCACACGCACAGCCCCAAGGCAGGGCAAGGGATGAACGTCAGTTTGCAAGACGGGTACAATCTAGGCTGGAAACTGGCTGCCGTCCTAAAAGGTCAAGTACCGGCGCCAATACTGGAAACGTATTGTCTGGAGAGGCAGAAGGTTGCGGCTGATTTGATCGAGTTTGATCGCTTTTTTTCAAGCATTTTTTCGTCGAAGAAGAAGAAGGCAAATGATGGGAAGAAAGAGAGTTTTGCGGAGCATTTTATCAAGGCGGGGAGATATATGGCGGGCTTGACGGCCAGGTATGATGATTCGGTGTTGACGGCTGCGGGCAGGAGTCAGGATGGGTTGGCGAAGGGGTTGACGGTGGGAATGAGGTTTCCGAGTGCGCAGGTAGTAAGATTTTGTGATTCCAGAGCTATGCAGTTGGTGAGGTCGTTTGCGGCGGATGGTAGGTGGCGGGTTGTGGTGTTTGCGGGAGATATTGCGACACCGACGAGTAGGGAGAGATTACAGAAGGTGAGATATCTCGGACTCTTTCAACAAGCATAAACTAATGGGACGTCTAGCTGGCCGACTTCCTCTCCTCCGAGACTGGACCTGTATCCCGGTTCACGCCACCGACTGCAGACCGCGATAGCTTCATTGAGCCAATCCTAGTTCTGCATGGAGATTTGAGCCAGATTGAGCAAGATCAGATCCCGGAATATTTTACGCCGGTGAATGGGAAGTGGCACATGCAAGGTACGCAACATGTACAAAAGGAGTATACTCCAAATACTGATTTGAAACGAACAGATTTGTTAAAAACCTTCGTCGACTGCGAGAGCTACAATTCCGGCCACGGACACGCATACGAGACGTATCAAATCGACCCGGCTGAAGGGGCGGTTGTGGTTGTGCGTCCTGATCACTGTATGACTCCCTACTCCTTATGTATTCATCTAATTTCTAACATTATTCTTAGATATCTCGCTCATTACGAGTCTATCAGACCACGAAGGTCTAAGCAACTTTTTCTCAGGCTTTTCCCTCAGTCCACAAGCATGAACATGGACAGTAAGATTATAAAACGGTCAACTCCGAGATTGATTTGTACTTATTATCATATCATACAAGACACAAACAAAAAATCTATTCAACTTTCAACTCAACCGTCCGCTGAATAACCACATTCTGCTGTATACCATCCCTCACCAACCCCTCCATACTCTCCGTTTCATCGTCGGTCGTACTCGCATGATGCACAATAGAAGTATGCGTGCCCAGCATATTTTGTTCTGTCGTGCGGCGCGGATAGTGGTTGGCCAGCGACGAAATGGCGTATTTGTCGCGAGCCCGTAAGCCGTGGTTCTCGGTCATGGCGAACGCGCCGACGTTGGGCTGGAGTTCGTGCGCGAGACGGCCGAGAGAGGGGATGGAGGTGGCGATTATGCTTAGGTTCATGACCGCTCTAGTTATCGGGTTAGTATTGGTGATGATGGTATATGGGGATAGGGGGAGATTACTGGTCCCAGATGCTGGCGTCCATTTGGCGCCATGTCTTGTCGGCGGAGGTTGTGAGGATGTTGTAGTAGTGTATTTGAAAGGCGACGGCCAGAATGACGCTGATAATAATTAGTTTCATTCACATTTTTTGCTTTGATCTTGAAAAGGGAGAACGTACACAAGTCGAATCGCGAGCAAACCGATGATTCGCACCCTCTTCCCCATGGACACTTGCACAGTCCACAAAACTCCACACGAAAGAAGAACCAGCCCTGCGTCGGTGATGATATTAAATGCGCCGATTGTTTGGAACAGAACGGCCTAGAAATTTCGTCAGTTTAACTGACCCCAGATCTCCGGCCGCATCAAGCAGATGATTAGGCATACCTGATTATCACACTGCCCATTCGCAAAGTCCCACGGATGCGGCGACGAACACCTCGTCGCAAGCGCAACAATTGATGCAATAGCCCACGCAACAATGGAGCCGATCAGTCCCCAGTTGGCCCATTGCGAAAATCCGCGATTCATCAGACTCTTGAACAACAGGCTGATGGACAGTTTGCTGAGCGCAACACTGGCGATGAGCAGTATTTGGGCGATGTATATATACTATCAATTCATTAGTATCATTGATACGAAAAAAATTAAATTGGTGGAGGTAGGAAAGATACCTCTTGAAAAAGATTGAGGCTATACGCCGAAACAATGTCTTGCTTTTTCCCGAGGCCATGGTTGATTGATAATTGCACGAATATGCTTTGCAATATTGCTATTGCCTATAGATGAATTAGCGATTTATACTTTCGCGATATTTTTTTTTTTAAAAAAAAGGCAGAACTTACTGTAGCCCCTCCAAGGAGATAATCGTCGACCTGCACGACTTTTCCTATATAGTATCTTGCCGACAGTCGAGTGACGACCACAAACGCGCTCAACGCCAAAAGAGTGTATGAGGCGACGGCTGTGTAACCGCCATGGTCGTCGTCGGATATTGGGAATATGGGTGGCAGCGTGCCCGCCATTGTGTCACTTCTTGGAAGATTTCTA
This sequence comes from Talaromyces albobiverticillius, assembly GCA_023721895.2. Classification (NCBI taxonomy): domain Eukaryota; kingdom Fungi; phylum Ascomycota; class Eurotiomycetes; order Eurotiales; family Trichocomaceae; genus Talaromyces; species Talaromyces albobiverticillius. Next base: position 6,066,678 of record JAMBUR020000001.1, on the reverse strand, counting down.
TGTGCTGTATGTGAGGCTGTATGTGAAGCTGAACTTTTTCTTTTTCCCGCAGTGAGGTACAGTATAACCGAAAGTGGCAAGAATGTCGAGCTATAACTTTTCTTTATCGGCGCAGAAAACTAACTCCGCATGATGCGACCATGTGAATGTAGCCAGACATGCGAAACTGTCAAGGGTCAAGAGTCCAGGGTCGTCAGGGGAAAAATGCTTGTCTTGATTATCACACTGTCGCTTTGATTAAGGGATTTTACGGGTGTGATGGCGAGGCGTCGACTCTAACTGTCTGTGCGAATGGGAGCAAAAGAAGAGAGTTTCCAGACTATACGAAATTCATGCGATAAGTCGAGAACATAGCCATGGAATAAGGATTTAGACTATTCAATATTAATTAATGTGTTTCATTGTCCTGGACACTTGACGACAATCTTTAATATGCGCCCGATTCCGGGCTGCGCCGCAACATCCGCAAAACAATTCGAGCAGACTGAGACTCAGACTCGCCCCTGGAAGGCTGGAAAGGCTGGAACAGTCCGCCTATCGCAGCGAGAGACAGAACCAATCAGGGAACAGGTCACATGCTATTGTATGCTGTTGCGAATCGCGATAGTGCTAATGCTAAGTGTGGATGGCGAAAAAGGGCAGCAGGATCGGATAACTCGATTTTCACATGGCTGCACAGTGAATCAAACGACAGAACGACAAGGTTCTGCCCCCTTGGCCATGCACGACGCACGCAGTGGCTGAATTTAGGTGGGTCGATTCCTTCGAGCCTGTCGAGTCATGGGTGCTGGATCGAAAACACTACGTAGAAACTAGAAGGAGCCTTTGTCACTCTGGGCGGAGGACAGAACTGGAATTAATTAAATGGCCAATCAGTACGCAGATGCTGGGGATTATATCTCCCCTCAAACGCTTTGAGATGATGGATGTTGGTAGATCAAGCGTACCATGGATTGCAAGAGAAAAAGCCCCGCCAACAACAAAGCCAAAGTCAAATAACAACGAAAATCAAAGTAGACTAGACCAGAGTCGTACAACGATTACTACGATGATGAATCATGAATGACCGCAGGAAGATTAGTGAGCACGTCTCCATACGAAGCGATCCTGGCGGTGGATCCCGCCGCCGTCCGTGTGTCTCGAGCCATTCGCTGCTGCTCCTCACGAGCTAAATACAGAGTACGAAAGGTCCAAATAGGTCGGAAGGGCTAACCGATTATTCGTCGCTAATGCATGCAATAGAGTGGTAGTTGCTACGACGTTAGCCATCCTTGTCTAACCGGAGAAAGCAGGTACGTAGGCGTTATCGAGGAGTGGATGTTTGGCCATGCTTTATCGTGAGACGGAGCATGATCAAAGCGTAAGTTTGTTATGTTATTACGGAAGGTCTAATCGTGGGTACAATCTTGAACCCTTCTGTTAGCCAGTGCGGGCGAGTACGGAGAACCTACCCGGACAGACTCCGGAGTAGAGAACGATACAGTATCCAAAATCTAAATTCTGGTGGATAGATTCATCGGCATTTGGAGCGAGAAATTCCACCATTGGAGGAGAGTCGCACAAGTATCCCGCCGATCTCTCTCACGGTGCAAGGATCTGACATCTGTCACTCGTCGGCGCGTGGCAATAATCCTACACTGCCGGGACTATGCCCTTGGCAAGTGCTTAGTTTATGATCTAGTATCTGGCATGCTACTCTACTCCAGAATTATAGGAAGGTCCTGGTTCAAGACTGTAACGGCTAGCCGGAGCAGAGATGAGTCCGATGCCTCTCGGCCTTTGTCCGGCGTATGGTTTGAGACAGGCAAAGCCATCGCCCTCGTCGCAGACGGAGTAATTATTGTCCTGTTTTCTTTCGTATTAATGCATTTCAGCCGGCCCCTACTTAGGCCCCCTACATAGGTACTCCGTACACACCCTCGGGCATTTATTTTAGCAATTAATTTATCAATCCATGGGTGGCCGTGGTGGTAGCGAATAAGCTCATTCACCCGCCCGGAGAAGTTAGAACGGCATGGGTTATGAAAATAAGGTAGAGCCAGTAAAAACATTAAATTCTTTGTTTATAGGATGATTCGATTAACAAAGCCGTGCAAATCACAGAGATCACCACGGCTAACGATTTCTGTATCGCGTGTCAGAGCTTAAAAAGCGCGATCGTCTATCCATAAGTTCTTCAGCGAAAAGTTTGTTGGTGCACGGCGCACGCTCCAAGGCTGAGGCGAGGAGAAGTGCCGAAGGATTGACATGCGAGCAGTTAGCTCTAAACCATCGCGTATCAGGAGGGCAAGGGCCAAATTTCGTCCAACTAAAAGTTGCCTACGCCGCCGGAGCTGTGACCCATTTCAGCACTTGATTTAGTGCCTGCCTCTTTGTCCTTGGCCCACTTGGGAAGTTGAGAGAGAGGCAATCCCTGCTAGCCATCTCTTATCTGCTGCACGACCGACTAGGCTTTATGTGCCTGCGCCATACAAAGCCGTTGGCTCTAGAAAATAGATGAAATTGCCCCTTCTGTTATTACTAGTACTAGACTTTTAGCTCGCCATGCCATTTTCTTCCTGGCCATTGATATTAATGATATGGTCTAGACAACATCACCTTTTGCGATTTTCACTGGCGATCGATTGAACTCGAATATACGTTTGCAGCCAAACGGATTCGCAACTACGCTCTCTACGCTCTCTGCGCTTCCGTTCGTTATTTCAGTGCATTGTTAGGCTTCTGAGTGAGGGGGACAAAGAAGGCGGAGGGCTGGTCGATAATATCCCGGGGAAAAATATCGACTGCCATGTCTGTCGTCATTATCGCTTTTTGAGACTATTCACCGTCGATTTTTGTCTCGTCTATATATTTGTCGAATACACCATAGATAGGTCGCTATTGAGCGATCGTCGGTTACAACATGGATCGAAGAATGGATATCGAACTGAGCCCGATAGAAGCCAAGCGAAATGTCGTGATCGAATCAGGATCGTTCGTAAGGCCAGATTCCAGGAGGGATATGACACATGCCTATGGACAATCTACAGGATCGAGCGGGCGACGGAATCTTGATGTAAGCTCATTCACCGCGAAACCGAAGATTGGAAGAGAAACACAACATGCTAACTGTCTATCTGGGTATAGCGAAAATTCGACTCCCTCTCCATCCTCGCCCTCTCGGTAACCCTGCTCGCGTCATGGGAAGGCATAGCAAACACCATCTCAACATCACTGGTCAACGGCGGTCCGTCATCACTCGTCTGGGGCGGTCTTTTAGGTATAATCGGTTCATTGGCAATGGCCGCCTCCCTCGCCGAAATGGCTTCCATCTGTCCCATCTCGGGGGCACAGTACCACTGGACTGCCTTGTTCGCGTCACCCAGAATGCGCCCATTCGTGACGTGGTTGCAAGGATGGGCCACGATTTTCGCCTGGCAGTGCGCAACAACCAGCATCTTCTTTCTTGTCGGAAAACAGATTCAGGGGCTGATACTGCTCAATTATCCATCATATGATGCAACGAGGTGGGAAGGGACGTTGATTATGTGGGCCTTCACAGCTTTCAGCTTTGCGGTTAATGTTTGGGGGATACAGATATTGCCCTTACTTCAGCTTTTTGGGGGCATTATGCATGTTGTCCTGTTTATTGCGCTTGCGGTTCCGTTGATTCTGCTTGCGCCGAGGAGTACGCCCGAGTATGTGTTTGCGTCGATGGCGAATGAGGGTGGGTGGAATAGTGATGGCGTGTCGTGGTGTTTGGGGCTGCTGACTGTGACATACTGCTTTCTTGGTAAGTTCTTTCTTTCTTTCTCTCCTCCGACACGATGAACGAGCAGAGTTTAATGAATGATGTAGGATTTGACGGCGCCGTGCACATGAGCGAAGAAGTCCGCAACCCAGCCAGAGTCGTCCCACGCATCATCGTGCAATCCGTGGTCATCAACGGCGTGCTGGCCTTTGCCTTCACGCTCATCCTGCTTTTCTTCATCACCAGCGTGAACGACACGCTCAACACGCCGACGGGGTTCCCTAGCATTGCGATCTTCTACCAAGCCACGGGATCTGTCAAAGCGGCTACAGCCATGCAATGCGGCATCCTCGCGATTGGGCTCATGTCCAGTATCGGCGTTGTGGCCTCGGTCTCTCGACTGACGTGGGCGTTTGCTCGCGATGGCGGCTTGCCATTTTCCAAGTTTTTCGCCCATGTATGTCCCTGTTCCTTTAACTTTGATAGATGTGTAACTAATAAACTATAGATCGACGGCCGCTTCGGCGTCCCCTTCCGCTCCATCGGCCTCGTCTGCGTCGTCGTCATTCTCTTGTCTCTTATCAACATTGGCTCAACAACAGCCCTCAGCGCCATTCTCGCCCTGAGCACATGCTCCCTCTACATCTCCTACCTCATCCCCATCACTCTACTCGTAATTCGGCGTCTCGACAAGAACGGGCCCGCCATCAACTGGGGTCCCTGGACCATGGGCCCGACACTCGGATTGCTCGTCAATTTGTTTTCTATCGCATTTGGCGTGTTCATCATCGTCTTTGTCCCGTTTCCGACTGAACTGCCAGTCACAAAGGAGAATATGAACTATGCAGGTCCCGTGTTTGGGGTGATGGGGATTTTGCTGGTTATTGATTGGTTTGCGAGAGGGCACAATCGGTTCCAGGGACCGTTGATGGAGCAGATGCAAAAGGCTGCTGCCGAGTAGTCTCTAGTCTTCTGTCTGTCGTTTTTATTTTTATTTTTATGTTTCAATAGGGTTACTTTTCGATTGGGCAGGCTTTTTTGTTTGGTACAAAGATATGGGACGGGCAATTTGTAAGTTAGGTCAATGGCATAGGATTAATTGTCAACGTGGATACGAATAGAATATTATACCTACACGGTGCGAGTGCATGTGTTAACCCACTTTTACAATTCCTAACCAAATGTGTTAAACAGTCCTGTAGAAGGCCCCCAGAAAGATGCGATCAGAATTACTAAGATAAGTTGAACACCTCCTGTGATTTATATCTCAAAAGCGTAGTATTGATATCTAATAGGTATTTCTACCACTGAGAAGCGCTCCAAATAATTAAAGGTGATTGCTGATAGATAATATCATGTTTAGAGGAGGATGTGGACAGGTAGGTAGTTTGAATATGTGAACTGAAATATATCAAGTCTATTACACGTTAAATCATAACACATGCCAGTAATCGAATCTATAAACAAACAAAAAACAGCAAATCATAAAGCCACCATGCAACTAAAGTCAAACATCAGCCCTGAATATGAATATGGAAATGAAAATGTAAACCCGAATCATCACGCTTATTGTCATGCCTGAGAAGGAGGAATAAGAAGAAGAAACAAAAGAAAATATATGCAAGATATATCTAAGACAAAAACCCAGATTCCCGATCTGGCGATCGCATCGGAATATTAATTGGTGAGTCCGCTCGGTTTGGCAGACTGGCAATAGACTCAAAGTCGTGCTCCTGGAGGATGAGGTTGTATTTGGGTTGGCGGAAGAATTTGGGGACGGAGTCCTGTCAATTCGATTAGTACCGAGTACATATTTGCCAGTGGAGGGGGGCAGGAGAGGGGAGACATACAGTAGCCATGAGCTTGAAAATGGTGACTTGGGCAAGCCGGAAGAGATTGACGACTTCTTCTAGGCGGATAGGTGCCGTTTCGTCGTCGCCGCTGAGCCGGGTCATTTCTACAGCCACGCGGTTGCTGAGACTGTGCTCAATGTTAAGTTCGCAGGGGGAGCCGGGGGCGAGGAAGGCGTTGTACAATCCTTTATATAGGGTTAGAATTATGCATACATTAGGGAGTGGGTGACGAGACTTACCAAACGCGCCGGCAATATAATCTTGCAGCTTTTCAATATTTTTAATCTCGCCCGATAATTTCGACCGGTTATAATTGTCCAGAAATTCTGTGACGTCGAGATAAAAGGCCAGATTCTCTTCGCAGAAAGATGCACCCAGGAACTCCCGGAATAGCAGCCGCAGTGATCGATCGGATAGGATATGGTTCAGGCGTGATTTATTGGACGTGTCAGTTCCAGCATGCCCCGTCGGCGCGCTTGTCACCCCCGTAATACTGCCTTTGCTATTCTTACTGTCGTCGGAGAGCCGGTCATCAGACACCGCCCACCCACAGACTTTGAGTGCGCGCGGCGTAAGAGCATAAATGGCCTGGCGCGTGGGCTGGAAATTGAGCACGCTTTGCCCCCTTTCGGACATGTAGGGTCTGTCCTCGACGATGTTGGTGATGAGGCCGTGCTCAATGAATTGCGAGCAGAGGCGGTAGGGCTCGCGTTCGTCGATGGTGGTGCAGCAGTCCATTAGCCAGTTTATCGCCGCTTTGCCCGTAAAGGCATATTGATATTTCTTGCCATTGATTCGTGTTTCGGGCACACCCTCAACGCCAACTAGGCCATTCGGGTAATCGGTCCGGTCGTCCCAGGCTGGCAGTCCATCGCGCGCACCAGGTGCTTGTGTGCCCGCAAAACGGCGGAATATAACCTCAATCGTCGCCCGGTCAATTATAAGTCTGTCTGTCTCTATATCACGCTCGAGAATAAGCAGCGTCATCTTGTTGCGCGGCGATTGCAGTAGTCGCGTGACGTGTACGGCAGTGATGCCATTGCGATTGCAAAACCGGTGTAGCACCGCGATGCCCTTGGGCGTCATTTGGCAAATGGTGCTTTTGCCGAGGCTGGTGGCACTGCTGTTCAACGGTTCCAAAAATCGGGCCGTGATGAAATTCTGGAATATAGAGCGCGCCATTTCTTTGGCCATGGTGAAGGTTGTGGTTGCTGTGGTGGTGATGATGCGATTGGGGTCTTTGGGGTCGGGCATGCGCGCTGATTGTGTGAATCGGAGAGAGCTTAGATTGGCGAGGGCGTCTTCTACGGTGAAGGTAAAGTCGACCTTGGAGAAGCGTACTCGTCGTGCAGTGAGGTCGAGACTGACCATTAGGGTTGAGAAGAGGTCTTTGAAGTCCTAGAGTCGGTCAGTATCCCATTTTGACAGACTACCTAGTGGGATATAGAGAATATACTTTGGTAAAAGGCCTGTCTTCATCTGTCATACGCATCAAGCGTGACGTCGGCTTTCGGACTGTCTCGGTCATGGCGGGCAGGCTCGTAAGTGCAGCAGGCATGAGTTTGATTCTACTTCAGACGTTGATTGACAGTGAAACAACCAGTCAATGTCAAGAGAATAGAGTTTAAGCACCAATTACTTGAATAAGTAGTAGTGTGCGTGACAAGTCCTTCAGACGAGGCAGATTCCCGAGGTTGTGTAATGGTGTAATGGACTCGATCGGTTAATTCAGCCGCCGACAAAGAGGCAAACGTGGAGAAAATGTATGTAAAAAAAGAAAAGAAAAGACCGACAAAGCAAAAGTCCTGTCTGAAAGAAGATAAAAAGAATAACAAACACGGATATCGGCAAAAAACAGGGCACTCAAACAGCGAGTGAGTGCGACCTGCTTACCAACAAGGCAAAAGGGCAAACGCAAGTGACTAATGCGGAGAGAGAGAAGACGAACAACAAACGAGAGTTCAGAGTTAAAGTTTCATCAGGATTGCATTCACCACGTGGTGGGACACCGAGTTTAAAACCAGAGACAGAGAAGGGTAAAAGGGTACGTAACAGGGCATTTAACTTAGTCAAGGACAGTTCCTCAGTGGACGGCAACTGGACGAGGGGCCAGCCAAGGATCGATGGGAATGATCCATGGGTCGGTCCCCCCTCCAAGAGGCCCGTAAAAAGGCCCAAAAAGGGGACTTAAAGGGGACTTAAAGTACCAAAAAGTGGCAGTACTGGAGCCAAGCCAGCCCTATCCCTGTCTAGACTGCCTAATTGAGACTACGACTTACCGGATACGGCAGGCCCACCGTCAGCGCGATGTCCAGCCTTTGTTTGCCACGAGTTGCGCCGCGTGCGACTTCCATGTTAGTTTTGAGTCAGCTGAATCCTGCAAGAGTATAGTATATTAAACTATTTTTTTGAACAATACTATTTACTCAAGAATCTATCCCAAAGGACGATCTGGATTGAGCAACAGTGGGTGTAAAAAGGGTCCATCCTGATATAGTACAGCAGGATTCTGCATGCCACATGGGCGAAAGGATGTCTGCATGGGCGAAAGGAATGCCACTGCCTACTCCGTACTAGCAGGACGCATACAGTATACTAATCGTCAGGCTAAGTAGCCTGCAGTGTGGTGGCTAACACAGCAGGCAGTAAGTGGTGGAATTAAGCGATCCTAATAGGGTTCGGCTGCGGCAGCGGGCGGAAACGGGAAACCCACGTGGGAAGCTTAAAGGGCGGCGTCCGATTGGTTTTTCGTCTCATTCTTATTTGAAATTCTTTCTTCATCTGAATTTTGTGTTTATTCTTTGTCGCTACGAGTGGTTTCTTTTCAGGGTCTGGTTGAATAGAGTAATTGCCTCTTGGAGCCATTGCGGAGGGCGATCGTCAGGGCCGAATTCACTAGATCCATCCCCCAGTGGATCTCGCTATGGATCACGATCCAAGATCTCATCCCGTCCGTGTTCAAACTCTGTTATACGGAGCACTGAGTTGTAACTAACTTGTAACTAATCTGAAACTAAGAAAATCAGCCCTTCTTTTTCCGTCTGTTCCATCATCCTGCATCATGGCTGGCCCCGTTGGATTTGGATGGACTGCATCATGCCTTCCTCCAAGGCCCCGGTGCCTGAGATATATTAAGGAGTCTTAATAGCTGCATTTTATGCCACGTTGTTGTCTTAGATGTAAGCTTGGCAGCTAGATATGAGTCATGACAGAATTATTTTGAAGATTGTCCGACTCCGATCCGGGCTTTCGCCGACTGTATGTTGTTTGTCTTATTTCGCAATAAATCGTACAATGAACTCAAATTACCTATTATGGTAATTTTGAAGCGGATATATAATAGAAAATTAATTATCTTCCGTACGTTTTAAATCTAATTGATTAAATAAATCTAATTGTGAGAGACTAAATATAATAGTGGCGGAACTTGCCGAAATCGATATATTGTATGTACTCGGTACTCCGTGCTGTGTTGTAGACGCTAGCCATACCTTCAACAAATGGGGCCAGGATTTAAAAACACAGGTAATCGAACGAGTCAGGATTATGTAGCACAAGGGCTCTGATCCTCAAAAGTCATGTTGTTTACCATGGCGTGATCTAAATGAGAGACCATCTCCAAGCCACCACTGGCCAGTATCGCGTGACATGCTCGTCTTACGGGGTATATCTGCTATAACTTCCTTTTAATTCAATCGTGGCTTTTTCATCATTTCTATCGCGCCACCTCGCCTCGCTTACCCCGGCAAATCCGGATGAGCACCAGCATCGGACTGATCCAATCCTTTGCGGACTTGACCGCCCCCAGCACGTTGTTCAAGCCACCTTTTCACCTGTCCAGCCCATCTTCGCATCTGATATCCCACTACCCACCACTCAGACGCCATCCTGTGCTCGTCATGTGGCTGAAACACCTCCAGTCTTTCTCCCCGTTTTCTCCAGTAGGCGGGTTCTTCGTTGCTTTGCATTTCATCCACAAGCCTCGTCCTGCGGCCACGATACAACTTGCTGCCAAATTCCGCGATATTCTCGAGATTGAAAATAATCGCATACGTCACGAATCCCACAACGACGGAGGTGATGATAAATGGGTTTCTTGTGCTGTGATCGGTAATATTTGGAATAGCCCAAAGCGCGGCAACAAATGCCAATGGCAAATAGAATAGGCTGACATATGTGAGCAACTTGACCGTGCCGGCCAATCTTGTGGATGCTCTGCTTTCGATGAGGGCGCTTGCATTGAATAGGCCGTCGCGCAGTGATTTTGCTGTTTCTAGCTGGTTTCTGAACTGCGAGCGCAGGTTGGCTAAGGTCCCCCGAAGTTCGTCGGCTTCTTGAAGGAGGAGATCTTGCTGATTCTCTTCCGGATCCCAGGAATTGCTGCTAGCTGGTTCAGATGGCGAGTAGCGCTGTTCTTTAACCAAGTCCCATTGACGAATATTCTCTGTAATGCTGATATCAAACTCATTGACACAACCAATAATCCAAAAGTATAGCTTTGATCGACTAAAGGCAGCGTCGTCAGACAGGAGCTTGACGTAGCTCTCGGGATCCATGAAATTGTCACTAAGTAGGTCCGCTATATAGTCATTCAGATCTGTCCACCGATTCGCAACTTGCCTTAAAGCCCACACAATGCAGGCTAGCTCGGCAATTTTGCCGCTTTTCTCGTTTTGAAGTCGAATCTTGAGCTCATTCGTTTCCATGCTTGTCCTCAATGATGATGTGTTCTCCCAATCAACCAAATCAGAATGACTAAGAAGCCAAATCTTCCAAGGGCGGGGTGATGACTTGATGGCCAATACTGAGAATCCACTCTGCCTGAAGTTTTGCACATCTTTTTTATCCGACGAGGTATTTGGCTTCCTGTAAAGAGTTCCGGTTTTCCACAGTCCATGGCTGCTGTCCTGGAGTCCAGACGATTCAATCTTTTCATAAAATGTAATATGAAACCCAGTGCGCTCGTTCTTATACGGATTATCAAGGCTACTGCCAAGTCGGCGCCTGCAAGTTGTATAAAGGAAGAAAGTTATCTTTATCTCCCAGGTCATCTCAGTCCTCAACTCCTCCCGTAGCAGCTGCTCCAACCGTTGCCACCACTGCAGCTGGTGTCCCGCCATCAGCTCGAACCAAAATCTAGGCCAGTCAGCAATCCAGTAAGATATCGAGTCCCAATTTCTACTTACCGGCGGTGAGCGGGCGCCCTCGCGCGTTCTAGATGTACGCGTTCTAGGTGAACCAGCTCCCCCAGCACTTTCTCTCGTGTCTGCGGGCTTTCTGTCTGCATAGCCGGCGGAAGCAGTGGTGTCAGATCTATGCGCTCTAGCGACTCCTCACCAATCTTAATGAGTTGCAATCCCATTTCGAAAGCCCACTTCACTCTAATTATCAAAGGAATAAATTTTCGAATAAGAAGTGGCGAGCTTCTGTCCGACAGCGATGTATGGGATGCATCGACAAGTCTGTTCACTGTCTGGGTGGGCATTAACGATGTCGACTTGAGTTATACGTTCACCAATGTGACGAATACGACGTACGTGACCTTGTTCGAACAGTACCGAGCACTAGTCGACACGCTTTATGAGGAAGGGGCACGAAACTTTATGTTGATTAATGTGCCACCGATTGATCGTGCACCTGTTACAACGGGTTTCAGCACGGCCGCAACGCGTGTGCCAGAGTGCCATGCCGCGATAGCAAACTGGAACGAAAGACTCCAAGACCTTCAGACAGATCTCGAGGCCGCGTATAGTGACGCTACGGTGTTTTACATTGACGCAAACACCCTGTTTAATGATGTGATTGATGACCCGACGGAGTTTGCGGCAACTTCTACATATCAAGACACAGCTGACTATTGCGCGGAATATACCAAGTTAGTTTAGACATATACCTGCCTCATACACCTTATCTGTATGGAAACCTTGGAATACAAGCTAACTTGCTACAGATACGATGCGAGCAACTATACATCTGCCGACTGCGAGTATCCAATTGACGGGTATCTCTGGCTGAACAGTCTGCACCCCACAACTGCAATGCATGATTTGTTGGCAGAGAGGATCTCTTATCTGTTGAGTTAGGTCGTTGTCAGGATTGCTAGAAGTAAAAGGGTGGTACATTCGATGCAGTGTGACCGCACCTTGGGCTCATGGATTAGGGCTTTGTTGATACCGCGGCTAGCAGCCACATTTGAAGATACTATTCGGCATACCTTGAAGATTTTGTTTCTTGCGGTGTTTATATGCACCAGATTTATCCTGCGTTCTTATGAGCTGCTATCTATTTATATGAGGCCGTGGCCTTAGCCAGCTGTCCCTGCTTTCCTTGTTTCCTCATATCCGAATTCTCAATGTACAATGTATGTCTTCAAATTTCATCCTTCTTAAGTGTCCCATAGTATTACCAACCGTCGCATGTAGGATGCACGTATAAAACACAGGCCCTAGTATTACATCCATTAGCATGGAGCTGTCACAGGCAAACAGACGGGGAGCAGGTTGTTTTCACCCGCGATTAGCCCTAACACCGTGAAAATTCCGGCAACCATGTCTAAGAAGGCTATAATCAAGTAATTTTGACGGAGAAATTTATCCTAGAATACATGGTTTCATTTAAGTGGTGGTTCTTTTTCTACCTTGTTTGTTTTGGAAACAAATACCACGGATTATTCTCACGTAGCAGCTTCCATGAAGCAGATGAAGCTCTGCCATCAATCTTTCTTAGTATCTGTCAGAGCTTTTGTAGACCATCCGCTGTCTCCTCCCCGAAATCGAGGTGCTTCCGATTTCATAAACGAGTACCACTCCACACGATACAGACAGCAGATCCGCGACTCCAAGATCTTCTGCGTGTCAACAAGATGGGTTAACGCCATACCGCTGGTAACCCTTTCACAAGCCTCAACACAATTTTGGTACTCCCACTCCAGAATATCGTCATCCTCTACAAAGCGCGTTTTCGACATGATCTTCTGCGCAATTTCATACTGTTGACCTGCTTTTATAGTCTCGCCCACTCGTTCCAACAGTTCCCCGTAAATCATGAGAACGCGAGCATCACATCGCCAAAGAGGAGTCTCAGCGTCGTCCGAGCTGGGCAGATTGTTATGGATTTCATCTTTGAGGCTTTGAAATGCAGTTATTCCAGTATCATAAGCTTGACGAGCGTCTTCGTCACGGCCGGTAGCTTGGTAACAATTTCCCAGATTCAGATGCATGCCCATTAGCATTCCGGCCTGAGTAGTGTCGGTCACGCCAGTAGGATTTTGAGTATATGCGTATGAAATGCATTGTTTGAGGATCCGAATTGCTTCCGGGAACTGGCCGTCAATGATGTAACCCAGAGCAAGAATGTCTGGTAACCTCGTGATTTCTCCTTGTTGCTGTTTTTCAAATGCGGCCCTGGCCTCATTTAGATGACCCATTGCTAGATGCGCATGTCCGAGAAGAGTGCGAAGGTCTTTATCAATACTTTCATCCTCGTCATCAAGCAACTTGACCGTCTCAACCGCCTTGTCGCATTTACGAGCAGCCATATAAGTTCTAGCTAGAAGCACAAGGTATTGTCTTCTATTACTTGCATTTTCTCGAATTGCCGAGCAAAGCACCTCAACAGACTGATCAAACAGCATACAGTCATTGAGTTCCATCGCAAAACGGCAAATTCGATTAGCATAACGCCGGGAATTCTCTGGGTCATCTTTCAGCGCAGAAAGCAGAATCTCTATTAATCCCTTCCAGTCGCGCAGCTTCTCGCACGCTTCTGCTAGTCCCATCCAATAGTCATCACGGCAAACACTTCGTTTGCTCAAGGCCTCGTTATATATGATTTTGAGCTCATCCCAACGCTCACGATCTCTCCAGATGCTGGCCATGCGATCCCAATATCTAGTCGCAGAGACACTGTCTGCCGGGCAGTCACGGCAAGCTTGACGGAGGGTTTCCACTGCACCAGCCGGGTCATTATCTTCCAGGCAAATGTCGCACCGTGTCGTCCAGTACATGTGCGTAACATTCGAAGGTGCGGAAGTCGGGTCATGGTTTTTGTCATGTTTCATTGCCATTTCGAATGCTTGCAGGGCTTTTCGTTTGTCATTATTACGATAGTACCATTCCCCGAGACTTTCATGCAAATGCCACCAGTCGGGATACTCATCCAGCGCTGAGAGAAAGTACCGAGCACACGATGGGTCTTTGGCGGCTAAACACCCAAAGGCATAATTACCTGCTTGCACGCCAATGGCAGGCAAAAATCCACCGAGCTCGCCGAGAGACTGGACCTGCTGCATTGTCGTTGAGCTGAAGTCGGTGTGAGATATGGATCGGGTATGAGGTTTGCTACTGTCTTCATCCCATAACAGCATTTGAGCGGTTTTCTTTACTTGCAGAAACACCCAGTGACTCAGAACGGATGTTTCCCAGTTAGTTCGTAGCCATGTTTGGGCGAAACATTTGCATATGTTTTGTGCCAGGTCTGGGGTTTTCTCGTCAATTAGTTGATTTCTCCAGTTGCGGTTTGACTCTTTCAATAAATCTGCAGACGAATTGTCAAGGTTTAGACCTGCAAGCCATTTCCGGATGGACTCATGTATGTCGACGAGCTCAAAGCAGAAAAAGCGCATTCTAGCGTCATCCTGAATGAGAAACATCAAGTCTCTCAACCAGGCGCAAAAAATATCTTGTGTTGTACAAAAATCATGCAAACACGATAGAAGTCTGGAATTAAAGTCATCCTGGGTGTTTTCTTCTTGCTCTTGCTGTTGAAAATGTGCAAACCAGTTTTTCATGGCATATTCACGCAGCGACTCTTTATTCTTGTCTGGCTTGAGCAGACATTCTAAACAGGCCACTGCAAGATAACGATGACTCTCACGAGCAGACAGTTTCCGTTCACCTGCAGCCTCACTGCTAGTAATGAACGATTTGAAGGTCTCATGGGTCACTTGAACAATATCAGCTCGTCCGTCGTCTTCGTCGCCTGGAATAATTGTCAGAATTGATCCGCACTCGGACTCGATAAATTCACGAAAACCAATGACCTCTGCATGGAGGATCAATACGGCTGCCTGCAGCATTTCCACCGTGAGCGGGGATACACTGAATAGCACACAGCGCAGGACAAACCTGGCCAATTCTAGACTATCAGTCTGGCCAAGTCGATCCAAAACTTCGACGTAGACCTGGTTGAGGGGCTCATGAACGTCCGCCAGAAGAGATTGGAATTGGCTGACTGAAAGGCTCGGCTTGTCGAGAAGACGTAGCAGAGTGAATGTCCATAAGAAGTTCCCCTGTGATTTTTCAGCCAGTAGCGTTGAAGGCTCGTTGTTTTGTAGCATGCTAAATCCTTTTTGCAGGAATAGAGATTCGGATAGTCTGTGAGCCACGTATGTCTTGATGTCGGACGAGTTTTCTGTTGTCAGGCGATGATGTAGAACATTTTTATAGCTGCTGCTGGTGGGAATAGAAATTGGTCGACTGGTGAGAATCAATTGCCCCGGAAGTTTCTGCAACATGGTAAAAGTGTCACCAGAAGAGTCCTCTGAGAGCTCATCCAAACCATCGACAACAATATACACTTTTCCCGAGAATTTTGATTTTGACAACGGTTCTCGGACGAGGTTATCGAAAAGAAGCGACGGATCGTTAGACTCAAACCCTTGATCTCGCAGACGCTGGAAATAATCTTGTGAGGCTGGTATCTTTTTCAAAATCTGTGCTGCCAAGGTGCGTATCAAGCATTCCAAAGTGCGCAGGTTTGGGTTTGCATTGCGACAGAAGAAGAACAAAACAAGCGCATCGGCATCGGTCTCTAGCAGGAGCAGCTGAACGAGATATGCTGCCAGTGTTGATTTACCAAATCCGGGGGACGCTGTCAGCCATAAAGAGGTTTGGTCGCGATTTCTCCATTGCTTAAACATTTCCAGCCCTAAAATCCACTGGAAAGAATCCTCAGTTCGTTTGTTGCAAAGACTCGCAAGCTGGGCTTCTGTCTCCCAGTACGCAGAATTCAGCCATTTCATCACTTCGCCGTTAACATTGTTGTTGGATTTGTCACGAATTCTTGTGCTGGTCGACAGCGTGGTAACTGCAATCTGAAGCAACAGCGCCTGATCATATTCGCTAATCGCGATTTTCAACTTTTCCAGAACCCCAGAATATCTCTGTTGACCATGCAAAACAGATTGTCCCACGGATTGCCAAACTCCCTGACAGAAAAACCGGATGCTCACGTTGAAATACTGGATGATGACAGTGAGCAACTGTGTCGATTTCTGAATCACCAGATGATTCCATTCTTCCTTGTTGCTGATAATTTTCTGTAGTTCTGTGACGCGCGCACATTGATAGGCGATATTTTCAAGGTTATTCACAAAACCCTCGGCGCGTGTACGTTCCTCTTCTGTCAGTTGAAGGAGCAGATCCAAGCTACTCATCAATGCTTTGACTGGTTGAAAGGCTTCCCCAGCTGCAGTTCCAAACTTCAATACCAGCGTGGCAAAGGGGTAAATCTTCCCAAAGGTGTCGGAGACTTGTCTTGAGAGGCCCTTTTTCTGGCCGGTTTCGTTGATTATCACATTTTGAATGAGCTCTGCTAGTTGTTCGGGATTGGACGCCTGCGTATACAGTTGTTTTGGTGTGTCTTTTGGCTGGTCAATTGTTCTCTCAAAGTATTCCTGGAGTGTCTCGTTCAATTCACTAGACGCATCTTCCAGTTGCGCGTTGTAATCGAGCTGATTATTTGATTCTGCAGGTTTGCTGACCTGGGAAGCATCTTCCAGTTGCGCGGTGTACGCATCCCGTTGATTATTTGGCTCCGTAGGCTTGCTGGCCTGGGATTTGTCTGGCCGGCGAATCGACTTGATCGATTTTTTGAATAACCCTTTCATATTGACCCATTCTCCAAGTCCGGATCTTTTCCCACCAGTTGACAAGGTGTCATTTCAACGAGTGCTCTGACCTCGTATTCCAGCTCGGAACCCCGCCTTAGCTAGCTGTCCCACAGCCAATTGAATAGAGCCATAAGTATCTCCATTCATGAAGTAGGAGTATCTATCCTGCTTTATTTTGACTTTTCTCATGATGTTGGGCTATACACACTATACCTAGGTAAATTTCTCTGTAATTGTGACTTAAAAGACGCCATAGAGTATACTACCTCGACAAGCCTACAAGCATCTCCATTTTTTTTGGAACCAATTCCTGGGGATAATAAAACCACTTTTAAGATTCGAGTTAAACTTTTTATGTAGGTGCTGCAGTTGTGGACACTGGAGTGTAAATCACCTGTGCATCGGTGGAAACCTCCACATCAGAGGCCGAACCAGTAATTCTAGATTTTGTCTGAAGACACACTCTACGTAGTTATTTATTCGTTTTACAGACTTCATGCTGCTTTCTTGCGTACAGAGTCGATTTTCTATGCTTGCGTTCCTCGTTAATCCTCGGTGGCGACTTTCTCCGACTTTTTAGTATGCCATTCGCCACCGCGTACAACCGTGAGAAACCGCACTGCTGTTGGAAAATTACTTAGTTGCCTGGCCTGGAGGATTCTCCTTTTCATGTTCACGTAAAAATCATATGTTCAGCATGTAGCTTCGTCCTGCCTAATATGATCGTGGCCGTCGATTGCGTGCTCGCGCCAAGGTCTGCAATGGGCAACATTTGAAAAAATTTTCGCAGCAAATTTTTTGCATGTTTCACTGTTTGGTTCGCGGGATCTGCGGTGCCAGTAACGGGTCCAGGGACTATGTACCATAAATGGCACTTTGCCCGTCACTTTTAACGTAATAGAAAAGAAAAAGCATTGACAGTATGCAACCCTAATATAATTGCACACCACAGCTACAGCTGAATTGACAGGCTGGTAAGTCAGTCCACTATGGCGCAAGCTCGCGTGCGTATAACGTCACGTATGCTCGGCCAGGCATCAAAACAAAACACTTTTCTCCTCGTTTTCTAGAAACATTCTTCGGATGTCTTCGAATGTCAAACTGACAGAGAATAGAGCCGATCACCGGTAACACGGGCAAACATGGCTTCTTCAGAGCTCTTTGAAAAGAATGCCTACGAAGGCAATGAAGCACCCATCGGCCACAAAAACGACTTTGAGCTGAACGTAGGCGGCCGGGGCCCTACACAACGTCGTCTGCGCGGCTACCAAGTCTCCATGATTGGTCTGACCGGCGGTATTGGGACGGGTCTCTTCATCGGCACAGGTGCGGCATACGCCAAATCTGGACCTGCCGGTTTATTGCTCGCATTTATCATCGTGGGAATTGTGCTATGGAGCGTGATGCAAAGTATCGCCGAGCTGGCTGCGTTGCTGCCTACTGCAGGCTCATTTCCGCACTGGGCGACGAGGTTTATTGATCCGGCTGTTGGTTTCTCGCTTGCGTTGTCGTATGGGTATTGTTATACGATTGCCATCGCCTCGGAAGTGAGCGCGGCAGCGGTGGTGGTGTCGTTTTGGACGGATTTGACGCCTGCCGTAGTCATCACTGTTGGGTTGGTGCTTATACTGGTTATTAATTTGTCGAGTGTGCGGTTTTATGGCGACACCGAGGTTATCAGTGGCTCGATTAAGATCCTTTGCTTTCTCGGGTTGATTATCGTGTCGATTGTTATTACAGCTGGCGGTGGACCAAACCATGAAGCTATTGGATTCCGATACTGGAATAATCCCGGTGCATGGACAAACTATGATGGCATCACCGGACCAACAGGCCACTTTCTGGGATTTCTGTCGTCCTTTGTCAACGCCTCTTTCAGCTTCATTGGCGTCGAAACAGTCGTCATCGCCGCCGCAGAGGCCATCGACCCTCACCGCGCCATCCCCAAGGCTGCTCGCCGCGTGACCTATCGAATTGGCGTGTTCTACATCCTAGGCGCTTTCCTCATCGGATTGATTGTCAGTTGGGAGAATAAGGACTTGACATCTGGCAGCGGCAATGCGAACAGCTCGCCGTTTGTAGTCGCTATCAAGGAGGCGGGGATCACTGCGCTGCCCTCGATTGTGAATGCATGCATTCTGGTGTCGGCCTGGTCGGCGGGTAATTCGTATTGCTGGGTTGGGTCGAGGATGATTGTGGCGATGACGACGGATCATCAGCTGCCGCAGTTTTTTGCGAGGGTTACGAATAAGGGTGTGCCGTATGTGGCTGTCATTACGGCGTGGTTGTTTGGGCCGTTGGCGTATCTCAGTGAGTTAACCCAACTAATCATCATGTTGAATGAATATAGGTACTAACAGGACAAAGGTCTCGGCTCCGGCGGCCCATCACAGGCATTCACCTGGCTCCTCAATCTCAGCACGGTCGCCGGGCTAATCGCATGGGCCACGCTGTGTTTCTGCTACATCCGCTTCTACGCAGCCCTCAAGGCGCAGGGAGTCAGTCGTGATACTCTCCCCTGGAAATCGCCATTCCAACCATACACAGCTTGGGTCGGGTTTATTGGTGCCACCATCATCACTCTTGTCGCCGGTTTCCCCGTCTTTTTGAAAGGGGAGTGGTCGTCATCCGACTTTGTGGCTTCGTATGTGGGCATTCCGATTTTTATTGTGCCGATTATTGGGTGGAAGCTTCTTAAGAAGACTGAGTTTGCCCGCGCATCTACGATTGACCTGTATACTGGCCGGTTGGAGGAAGGCGAAATTATTCAATCCGGCATCCCGGATACGCTGTGGCAGAAGGTCCTGGACTTTGTCTTTTAAAACACCGACTGCATATATTAATGTTATATAGAGCGTTTCACATATTTATTGTTTGCTGTATATTGTATAATGCAAAGAATCGCAAGTGATGGTGTTGAAAGACTGACGCCTGCATGTCGTCATGACATTTTGTATGGTCCCTATAAAATCCGCGGATATCTCCCGCAGCCGCCAGACGATTACTCTGAAGTATATTCATAATTTCAGTCTACAACCGATGGATACTTAGTTCTCGATTTCTAGTAATTCTGTATAACTGAACATGGCCCTCGTCTTACAAGCCTACACATTCGCCCACCAATATGTCGCCTCCTGCCTCCATCCTACCCCGTCAAAGAGCCCTATGGGTCTGAAGCTGGGTGTCATATCAACAGCTCAGATTAATCCTGCCGCTGGTACACTCTCCTCTCATCTCTCCTCTCTGCTTTCTAAAACCGCTCAACTAATACTTCAAAAAAAGTCATCCACCCCGCCGAAATCCACCCCGACGTAATCCTGCACGCCATCGCCTCTCGCGATCTCGAACACGCCAAACAAGTAGCCCACAAATACCACTTCAAGAATGCTTATGGGTCATACCAGGCCCTCCTGGACGATGCAGACGTCGACATTGTCTACATCTCAGTCCCCAACAGCTTGCATTATGAATGGGCAAGCAAAGCGCTTAAAGCTGGGAAGCATGTCTTGTGCGAAAAGCCGTTTACATCGAATGCGGAGGAAGCGCGCAAGTTAGTTGGGTTGGCGAAGGAGAAGGGGTTGGTTTGTGAGGAGGCTGTACGCTGCCCTTTAAAGCTCTTGAACGAATGCATGCAGATTTCTGACGTATTGGGACAGTTCCATTGGCAATTCCATCCCGCAGCACACCTGTTTCGACAGATTCTTGCGGAGCCGAAATATGGTCGTATTCTGCGAACGGATGCCGTCATGACGGCGAGTCCTGGTGTTCCAGATGGGGATATCAGATGGCAATATGAACTGGCCGGTATGCCCCTTTCCTTCTCCTCACCAATCAATGCACATCCAAATACTGACAATTCATCAGGCGGATCGTCCATGGACATGACCTACGCCCTCTCCTTCACGCGCTTTGCTCTACACGGCTCACACCTCAAAGAAATTCAATCCGCCGTCGCGCGACCCTACAAACACGACCTCCGGATTGACGAAGCCATGCACTCTTTGTTGCTTTTCCAAGATCCCTCGGACAACCATCTTATCCAAAGCCGCATCTACACCGACATGTCCCGCCAATGGGCCATCCCCGCCCTCCTCCCACGCGTCTGGGAATTCCCATCCATCGAGGTCGAAACCGACAAAGCCATAATCTACTTTTACAACGCCATGATGCCGCATTTGTACCACTACATTTCAGTCACTGACAAAATGACTGGCAAAACAACATACAAAAAGCAGTATCAGGGCGGGCCGTGTTGGGGGGACAGCTGGACCACAGGTGGGAAAGGCGGGAAGAGCTATTGGTCCACATACAGATACCAGTTGGAGGCGTTTACGGAGAAGGTGAGAGGGAAGCATGTGCCGTTTTGGATCGAGGGGGGGGACAGTGTGGAGCAGATGGAGGTTATTGATAAGATTTATAGGGCTGCTGGGTTGCCGGTGAGGGGGTCGCAGGCGACCAAGGGCTGAGCTTTAGGAATGTTTGGCTGTTGTGTGAAAAGTATGAAATATTTATTGTAAGGTTAAGTTTTGTATCTAATCAAGACTCCAATGAGGTTATCCCCAAATTTGGCCCGCCTCAGTTAGGGTTGGTGGGATCCGCGAACAAGCTCGTCCCGCCACAACCCTGAAATGTATGTACTAAAATATAAAAATGCATGTCCATGAAAGAAACATCAATAAGCCTTTCTCTCTTCATATATTAACTTTCATGACCACCCTCCCCCCCAAAAAGCTATCCATGGAAGTACGAAAAGTAAAAAAACTATCATAGACTCTTTTAAGAGGTCCCTGAGAGCATCGAACTCTCATTGTTGGAGAATCAAACAGTCTTGAAGAGCTCAGAGAGGGGCCCAGAAGAGTGTCCAAGGTTCAGAACCGAAAGGGCTGACCATTACCCTGGGGAACCTTTCAGATAGCGAGGGAAGATTCGGAAAAGGGACTAAGTAGGGCTTGGGAATAACCCGGCCCTAAGAAGCAAACTGCGTGGAGTTGCGAGTCTGTGAGAGAGAAAGCATGTACATTGTGGTATGTCAAGATGGTACTAAAGAAGACCGGATGATATATACCCATGCAAAACGCCTTTGTCTTGATCCTTCATTTTCGAGTAAGAACAGAATCACAACTTCGCCTCATACTCCAACACTTCCGGTAACCTCACACTTCCCACTCTCAAATCCTTCCACTCTACCTCCACATAATCCTGAACATGCGGAAACGGCCCCCGTGGCGTGATCGCCTTGGGATTGACATCGTAATGGCTTTTCGTATACTGCAAACCCACATCAGCACCCCTCCCTCTTTCCCCCATCACCTAAAAAGCCGGGGGGTATGGCGACTTACATTCTCTTTAATATGCCTAAAATCCGTCGTCTCCGCAAACCCCTTCACCCTCCAATACTTATGCGTCAACCACTGATTCAACACCGGATAATCATGCCTAATCGTGCCCAGATTACACTTGAAATGCTGCACATACACCGTATCAAACCTTACCAGGGTGGGATACAACATAATATCAAGCTCAGTAAGCTTGTCACCTAACACGTAGGGCCCCCCATTGTCGTAGATTATCCGCTCAAGTCGGTTTAGTGCGCCAAAAACGGGAATGACGTTGGCGTCGTACTCTTCTTGACTACCCGCAAAGCCAGCGCGGTACACGCCCCGACTCAGGTCGCGGGCCAGCCAGATGGAAATAGAATCGATCTGCGCGCGGAGAGGCTCAGGGTAGAAATCGATGCTAGCCAGGTCTGGCGAGATGAGATCGTTGAAGGCGGCGGGTAGCCATCTCAACATCTCCGCACTTTCCTATCATCTCGTCAATACCAACCAATCAATACAACACCTAAAAAGCAGGGGAAAATACATTATTCACTGCCTTGTTGGTTTTTGTATCCCACAACAACGGCACCGAATACCTCCCCTTGTACTCCTTATCATCTCTAAAGTAGACGTCATGCAGATACTCGCTGCCGAAGAGCTTGTCGACTGTGGCACCTTCATAGGCATTGTTGTCAGCGGGAAAGCGCCAGCCAGGCCAGCCCTTGGAGTCGCCCTTGGGGTACGGCGCGACGATGGAGATGGGGAGGAGGGATTGCAGGCCTTTGAGGTGGCGGACGAGGTTGACGCGGTGCGCGAAGGGGCAGAAGAGGCCTGATGATCAGTTAGTGCTACCTAATTGAATGGGTATGCATCCCTTAATTGTGGTGAACATACCGAGGTAGAGATGGTATCGGCCTGCTTCTGGGGGAAATTCGCCGCCGGGTTTGATGACGCCGTGCCAGCCATCGGCTGTGCCTTGCTCGTGGATAACAGACATGCTACTCTATTTACTGTAGATTGTCCTGTTGATATTTTTCTGTGGAGGAGTTGACTAAAATGAACAATGTATGAATTTGCTACAGAAGTTTGTTCTTTGGGGTAATTGTTTTGGTGAGCAATGGCGTCATCGTTGTGCCCCTCCATCCGCGGACAACATCTTCAATACGAGCAACGACGTCGAGATCACACATTTGACTACCAAAATATCGCATTGATAATACTTGCAAACAACCCGTCAATATCTATATACAAAAAAATAAAGAGAAAAAGGACAAACAAAGACCAATCGCAAATTTCAGAACTCTAACACTTCTGATTGGCTCACTCGTCTTTCCACAACAGCGATTGGTTGAACCGTTTCTGCCTCTCTCTGATTGGCCATCCAAAGCTCAAGGGGGTCCATTTCCTCTTTGGGAAGCATATTCAACGTCATATTGGAGAAAGAACGAAGATGAAGAAGCAGTTGATTAGAAATGAATCTTCTCAATTGTTCTTCAGCTTGGCTTTTAAAAGGAGTCTCTGACGGGTATATAAAGCGTGGAATACGCTCTTCTCTTTGTCGTCTCTCCATCAACTTCACTTGAAAGCTCCAGTTCCTAGATACATTCTCAACCCAATCTACCTTTATCTTTATATTTTATCACAATGTCAACTGTTACACGCACCCTCGGCACCAACGGCCCCTCCGTCCCCGCCATCGGCCTGGGACTCATGAGCATCGGCGGCGTCTACGGCTCTGCGCCCAGCGACGACCAACGCACCGCCCTCCTATCTCACGCGCATTCCATCGGGGAGACATTCTGGGACACCGCCGACATCTACGCCGACTCCGAGGACGCCGTCGGGTTGTGGATACGCCAAAACCCGGAGAAGCGCAAGGACATATTCCTGGCCACCAAGTTCGGAATCCAAATGGACAAGGCGACGTACACGCAGACGCTGCATTCGGACCCTGACTACGTAAAAAGCGCATGCGAAAAGAGTCTGAAGAGACTCGGCACGGAGTGGATTGATTTGTATTATTGTCATCGGGTGGATGGGAAGACGCCGATTGAGAGGACGGTGGAGGCTATGGTTGAGTTGAAAAAGTACCCCCCCCCCCTCCCTAAACCCTTCTATACATAGAGGAAAATGCTAATTGCATGCTATAGGCAAGGAAAAATTCGGCATCTCGGCCTCAGCGAAGTCAGCGCCGACACCCTCCGTCGCGCCCATGCCGTGCACCCCATCTCCGCCGTTCAGCTCGAATACAGCCCTATTGCGCTGGACATTGAAGACCCCAAGATCGGCCTTCTCGCGACAGCTCGGGAGCTCGGCGTCGCAATTGTCGCCTACAGTCCCATGGGCCGTGGCCTGTTGTCTGGCGGGTATCGCAAGATTGAGGATATCCACGCCAAAGATCCATTCCTAGCTATGCTGCCGCGATTCTCAAAAGAGAATTTTCCAAATGTTTTGCGCATGATTACGGCGTTTGAGGAAGCTGCGGCAAAGAAAGGATGCACGGTGGGACAGGTGTTGATCGCGTGGGTGTTGAGTCGTGGGGAGGATGTGTTTGCGATTCCGGGGACGAGGAGTGTAAAGTATTGTGAGGAGAATTTTGGCGCGCAAAAGGTTAGGCTGACGGAGGAAGAGGAGAAGGGGTTGACGGAGACTGTTGCGGCGTCGCAGTTGGAGGGGGGGAGGTATCCTGAGATGTGAGTATCCCGTTGTTCTGTTGGCATTGAGGGATTTGATTCTAACGCCGGTGAACAGGTTTCCGCATGGGTATGAGTTTGGTGAGACCCCTGCTCTATAGATATGCAAATGTGGAATTGGACAGAGTTGAGAGTTGGATGTAGATATCTAGTTAGTGGATCAAACATGCTCAATTATCTCTACCAGCAGAATCTACAAGGTACTAGAGACCATGATAATAAAACGTAGTAAAAACACCATCCCCAACCAAGGGGACTCGCTCCTCACAATTGCATGGGCCGGCTAATACAAAAATCGAATTTTTTTTTAAGAAAAAAAAAAGAAATGCCCTCTCGGAGAATCGAACTCCGATCTGAGGATTACTTGGAAGTGGTCCTCCAATCATATTGCTATGAGACCTCCGTACTATTCCAAGTTAGGAAAGGCGCCTTGATATTTTGAGGGAACTGAACATACCTAAACCGTTATACTAAGAAGGCTGTGGTTGATGTTGGCCGAACGAAATGGAATTTATTGTGGGCTCTTTACCCACACATGTGTGGAATTCGTCCAACAACTCGTTGTTTGGGTACACGTTACGATACGGCGGTATGAGTCCTATCTGAGGACCAGCTCTCTGAAAAACGGATCAGCCACCCTGAGATCTCCTCAAACTCATGACACATCTTCCCAGTCATTGTCCCTGAGCCATTCAATCGGTATGTAGTGTGTACAAAGGGCACGGACGTAACCGGCACAAGCAAGCTGATGGCTCGTGCCTAGGAGCCTGCTAGGCATACCTCGTTGAAGAGGACGACAGGATTTAACTTTTATTGAGTTTAACAATCACCTAAAACCGATTTCCCTACTGGCGATCCAGTTATCTCGACATCGACGCGTGGCGATTGACGGAAACCACGCAGTTGTTGAGTTAGGCGATTGTGGTCCATAGGAAAGAAGTTGACGGTCGCTTGTTCTAGAAAATACGTTTTAATCTTGGAGGTTCTATTATGATTAATACCCAGCAATACATATGCAATGTCATCCAAGTCTCCTACAGTAACAAAACTGCCTGACACCGAGGCAAGAAGTCACTGATATAATAAATGGCTACGTAGGTATATAGATCTTGCTCAAATATACGTTAACTTGACATGTATTTCATCGGATCGGTTTGGTCAGGAGTCATCCAGTGCGTCACTTGACATAGCTATTTGGAAACTATTTTATTCTCTGACAGGAATCCTCAATAGGTGAGAGTGTGGGCAGCGCCCGCATAATAATTATTTCCCTTGCTGCATAGATGGCTAGCGAGCTTGCTTGTACTGGAATCCAGAGCAATCTTACTACGGCTTGATGAAATCCATGCGTTGCTATAGTAATGCATAGTATAGATCAAGAGACACATCCAGTAATCTCTAATCATATATACTACTGTGATGATTCATTATTATTACTATATCTTATCTATAGATAAGATAGTAAAATAGATAAAAAATAACCCTTCACTATATATTAAAGATAAAATACACTATAAGAATTGCTAATCTACAGAGGCCGGAATATAGGCAACCCCAACCCGCAAGCGCTATATTCCAGTAGATAAAACTATCCCATCTACTTACAGAGGTATTTTACGACCATTCAGCGCAAGATGGTCTTCCATCAATCTACAGGCTAGGTTACTGATCCTAGGCTCAATACAGCCAGCTTCAAGGAATCCCAGATAAAAAGGGACTATGATCTACACTCCCCATCCATGATTACCCTCCATCCCATGATTGTGCACTACAGAATATGTACTGGATAATACAAGTTTAGATAGTAATTGAGCGTACTGGTCCTGCCATTCGTACTTGGAGCTCTGTCTATAGTCAGATGATGCTATATCCAATATTCGAACTACTTGTATGGAGAAATTGAATGGACACATCCATGGGTATCACCAAAGATATTCAGGGGTGCCGAAAGTCCTCAAGATTCTTTCTTAAACGGTAACCCCCGGGGTACGGAAGTCCCATTCATTCCCCCATCGAGTCACGATTCTCCGAGGCAATATTTGCCTTTGTTTGTCTTGCTTTCGCTATCATTTATTATTTGTTTTTACATGTTGACGTGTGTTGACATGTGCTGACGTCGTCAGGAACCAGTTGGCCCATTCTGGAGGAGCAATCTGAGAGCGCTTGCATATCGGCATATTCATGCTAGATTTGAGTAAGCAAATATGCTATATCAGGAAACATTAACCTACGCTAGACTGACAATCATCAATTCCGGCAGTGTCACAGAACAAAACTAGATAATCTCACACCCCCGGAATACACCAAAAAATACCCATGGACGTCAAAGAAGACATGTGGAGGTGCGGGAAGCTATTCTTCCCATTTTCCTGTTCGTTCTCTAACACGCGCTCGAGAAGGGCAACCTCCAGGTAAAAATAATGGGGTGCGGGGCTGTGCCATGCACACATAAAAAGAAGAAGCAAAAAAAAAAAAAAAGAAAACTGCCCTCTCGGAGAATCGAACTCCGATCTGAGGATTTCCTGGAAGTGGTCCTCCAGTCACATTTCGCAATATGAGACCTCCGTACTGGTAAAGTCAGCGGCGGGACCTGATAAGATTACTGGAAATTAACATACCTAAACCGTTATACTAAGAAGGCCGTAGTTGGTATTTTCGGAACGAAGCGAAGGACTCTTAATATGCCGCCTCTTACCCACGCATGTCGAAAACACTTCGTGGAAACAACATCGTCAATAAAAGAAGCAGGTCACGGACATCCTCGTTTGGCCTCTACAAAAGTAAAGCGTTATATCTGACTAGCACTAAAATCGGTAGCCCTACAACACTGAGATTGCTAGGATTGCCTTTGCAAGAAGTCGGTTGAAAGGCCGTCTCGCGTCTCCCTGCCTAGGTATAGGATATAAGGGATAAAAAACGAGGTGTGTATACTTCCGAGGGCTCAGTTCTCTGATGCTTGCTGAAACGGATCAACTACATAATGTGAGGCCACCGATCTGGAACCTGATTTGCAAGCCATTACCTAAACTATGGACATTTGCATGTTGAAGCTAATATTAACAAGATCACGACTTGCATCCACTCCCTGCTGCAACCGACAGCTTGCAGATCATATCGGTCTCGGTCAATAGGTTTGAGCGACACTATGCGTCCTTCCTACTATGTCTTTAATTTACCTTTGCAAAGTGAGAATTAAAAGACTTCATTGATTAAAACTAACTAGCTATCTAAGTAGGCCAAAGTTTGCGGCGTAGTCACGATTGAAGCCACTTTTTGATCTCTAGATCCGTTCGCTGTGCTATGTAGAGGAAACTAACTAGAGTGCCTGAAAGGGGATTAGGAAAAGGGTATTTTCTGTCGATCTTTTTTCTCCTTCGCTTCCTCCTGGATTGCAATGTCGACCGTCTAAAACTTGTCACGGCATAAGAAAAGAACAATTTGCCTTTCCCGACTAATGATAACGTCAAGACCGCCAGGAATCAAGCAGTCTTTTTACGATTTTTGTCCTCCTCCTTTTTGGCTTGCTTAAGCAATTCGATTCCAGCAGGGGTTCTGTGGCGTGAAAAGTAAATGTCAGGCCTGCGCGGGTATTTGCGTATGTCGCATCCGTGTTCCATGAATGCATTCCACTTTTTTATGAGGGAAACATTAGTGATAGTCTCTATCAAGGGATCTAAGGGTTTCCAATCTTTTTGAGTATTGCATATTCCGCATCTGAATCTACGAACCAGAAGTCGTGAGGTCGCTTCAAATGTCCATCTGGGTGCAATGTCCTCCTTGGTACTAGGACAATCTTTTATTGGGCATTTCCACACAATCTTTTTAGGAAGGCCCCTGAGTTCATCCTTATTTCGAAGAAAGTAAGATGCCCAGTCAGCTGTAGGACTGCCGACGGTTTCCAATGTTCTCTTCCTTACCCGGCAATGTTGGACAAACTCGTTGGTAGGGTGGAACTCGACCCTCCCAGTGCATCCAATACGCCCGCAGCCGCGAATGCCGTAACGTCGGGCGTACGTCCCTGCCTGATTTTTGGCATAATATGGCATAGGGTCATCGAGGACCCTGTCCCCGCATACAGAACACTTTCTGGAAACAATATCGTCCGGACGGCCACAAAGAAGCAGGTCACTAACACCCTCTCGTTTGTCCTTTATGAATTTCCGTAGTAAAATGCTGTAACCTATGAGCACTGAAACTGCTAGCCCCACAATGCTTAGATTGTGAGGATTGCTTTTGCAATAGGTCAGCTGAAACGCTATCTCGAGTTCCTCACGCGAGGAAATGGTGACTTGGTCAATCTTAAGACCCCTTTGAGTCTCAAATATAGCAATAATAGCCTCTGGGAGCTCTTCCCAGTTTGTGAATTCCCAGCTAATTCCTCAATAGCTTGAATCAGTCCTTCAGAACTATTTCTGGTGAAGATATTAAACCATGTGTAGGGCAATAGCATATTAATAAGATTTCGCAGCCCTGTATCGAAATCCAGTGCTTGTTGTTGACGAGTCTTTCTCTATTACATGTTAGCATTGGCGTAATTCGAGATTTTTCAAGAATGTTCTCATACCAGAGCCATTTCATCTTGTCCTCCAGCTGCTGAAATAGATGGCTCTCTATTTTCCTTCAACTGAGCCAAATCGATCGCTCAATTCGCTTCGGTTTCCGGAGAAACGTCAAACGAGACCTTTGCAGGAGCAGCTAAATCCAGTCCAGGGAAGGCTTTCTCAAGTTGAACCCGGGCTTCGTCCTTTAGCTTGTTTCGTGCTAGGCGTGTTTCCTTGGTGATTGATGTCCTCTGGATGAGTTTTGATTAGACTCATAAAAGCCCTCTGTAATAGCGATACCCCCTAGGAGAGCAGCCACCTTTAAGTGGAGGTCCTGTTGTCTGCCAAACTTCTTTCGGAACTTCTGGGCTATTGGGCTATTCGTATAGAGGTACATAAAATATTGGGGGTGCCTCACAAAAATAACAAAACGACGTAGAGTGTTTTGATTTTGATTTTGGTTAAATTCTAGCCACAATGTAACACCTTTATATTGGCCCCATAAGGGCAATGGTTGAAGATCTGGGAGACAGTGATGCATGCGTGATTCGACGTTGGCACCCCAACATACTTCCACCACTGCTGCCATCTCGCGTCGAAGAGTGAAAAGAAAGTCTTCGTGTAGATCCCGAAGGTCAGGCGGATAGAATTTCGCTGCGTGTCTGCTATCCTCTCTCCGAGCTAAGACACGAGGCATTCTTCTAGAGAAGTCCCAGCTTGTCTTAGCTGTACCATGCTGGCATTAGATAGATCAAACGTTGTTTCTAATGTAGGGTCATGGACTGTAAAAGTCGGATTGAACAACTGGCATGCTACTGAGGCGTTGACACGGCCAGAAGGGCGGACTAGGAAGTGGTGCCGGTCGACGTTACGAGATTTCCACCAAGCAATCTCTCGTTCACGAAACCGTTCAAATTCCTCGTGGATATTCCAAGAGGAATCGGACCGACCTGATCTGATATTAGCCCTCTGTGGTCTTTTGTCTCAAAGCAACTTACCTTGGCGGTTTTCCTCCAAATTTCGAATGAGGGGCAGAACTCGCTCCAACCAAGCCTGCTGTTCTGTGCTCAGATGATCCTTAGGATCATCTAACACTAGATTGCCAAATAGTCTTAGGGCCATGTTGAGCAAAATTGTGTGTCTGTGTGTTTGTCTTGAACGTGTCAAGGAGAAGCAGAGATGCGAGTGGATTTGAGCAACTTTGGAAAATCCCTGATGATTTTATCAGAAGCTCATTGCCGACAAAGAAAATAGATTTGGGGCAAAATAAGACAAATATTTCGGTTACCTATTTAGGTACCGCGTAGAAGTCCCGTGACCAAGAGCTTTGAACCCCAGCTAGAAAATACAAACATATTTTAAGAGTTCGAAGATTACAATTCTGGCGAGTGAATGGTCATGTAGGTAGGCATAGGTATATATTAGGATGTATCTTTTCGTCATGACTCATTATGCTGCCATTCAATCAAACAAACGCCATTTTGCGACAATAACGTTTATCCAAAAGTATTCTCATTTCAACTCAATTTGAACGGGTTTCCCCATGGCATCTCAAACACGGATATTATACATACAGCATTGATTGTATCATCAACTCAAACATGCTCAATCATCTCCACCCCCGCTGCATCACCCTTCTCATCAACAACGCCTCCATGCCCCAACCCAACATCCCCCCCTTCCTTGATAATCTGCCACAATTCATTTGCCCGCTTGACAGGTCCTTTCTCCTTATCCATAAACGCAAGATCAACAGCCTCAAGACTAAACCCCGCGGTTTCAGGGAATAAGAAGTAAATCATGGGAATAAACGCGAGGTTGAACACGGCGAAAATAATATACACACGCCAGCCAATATTGTCGATTGCCGTCGGGACAAACTCGATGACCACAAAAGTAGACAGCCAGAGACAACCGGTGGCCAAACCGGAGCCTTTTGTGCGGTGGGTGAGGGGGAGGATTTCTGGGCCGTAGCACTGGTAGACTATCAGCATCTTTTATTTCAAAGAGGAGAATGAGAAAGGGGACATACCCAAATCCCACCCATAAACCCCCATGTATAGAAACTCTGGTACAAAAACAGCATAACCGCAGCCACAATACCGCTGGCATGAGTGTCAATCGCAATACACGCTGCCAGGGCGGCCATGACACCCGCCATGCACGCCGTCATGGACATGAAGGATTTGCGGCGGCCGACTTTTTCGATACTATACCACGTGCCAAAGGACGCCACCAGGAACCAGATCTGTAAAAAACCGGACATGAGCAGGGACAGGTGGTATGTCATGCCGACCGAATCCTCAAATCTATACCACATCAACATGTGCTCCGCTTATACTACAGGGGAGGGGGTGATGGACGTACATAACAGTAGTATAATAACTAATCGGCGTACTTCCACTCCACGCCTGACACGCGTTCAGCAAACACGCCAATAGCACTCTCCGCCTCGAGCCGACGGCATCTTCTGTGAGTAGATCTTTCCATCCGGCCTGTTTTTTCTCCATCTCGAGAGCTTCCAGGATTTCGGAGACAGTGTTTGTGAGGGCTGCCTCGTCAATGACGCCCGAGTGTGTTTGGAGAAGACGCAGAATTTGGGTTGCTTCTTCGGTGCGGTCTTTTTGGAAGAGCCAACGGGGGGCTAGAAGATGCCACAGACGTATCCGTTAGTTGCCCCAAAAAAATGCAAAAGGGAAGGGAGAGTGGACATACATTCCGGCATAAAGCAGAGCATTGTGCTCATCAGAATAGCGATGAACGCTTGAAAGGCTAGTGGAAAGCGCCAACCTACACTTGATGCATAATCGGACATGGCATAGTCGATCCAGTAGGCGAGAACCTGGCCAAATCCGTCAGCTTTTCTTTTCTCTCTTATCACGGGCATGTTTGTGAGAATCCTACCTGCCCAAGGACCAAACTCGTCAAGCTCGACGCAACAAGCCTACCGCGGACTCTACTCGGCGCACTCTCCGACTGCCATACAATCACATTACTCGTAATCAGTCCCAACCCCATCCCGGCAACAACTCTCCCAACGATGAATTGCGGAACCCCAAAACTGGAAGCCTGTAAAGTCGCCCCGACAGAGATGGTCATTGAGCCGGCGTGGGCGAGCGTAAGACGGCCCCAGCGGTTGTTACTGAAGCCCGTGAAGAGGCAGCCAACGACGCAGCCGATGATGAACATGGATGTTACGGTTCCTTGCATGCTGCTGCTGAGGTGGAATGTGGATTCGAAGGTGGGTGAGGTGAGGAGGCCGCCGATTACGCCATCATCGTAGCCTATATGCCAGAATTTTTAATGTGAGCAATCTGAAAATAAAAAAGGCAATAGGGAAAAGTACCGAATAGGATGAAGCCCATGCCAGATGATATGACAATGCCTGCCAGTAGGCCGTTGCCTTTGAGCCCGAGATACGGCATTTTGCTAATTCACGCGCGAGGTGAACTTCAACAAAAGAAGAAGAAAGGAAAACAATCTCGGTCACGAACGATAGCACAAATAGTGCACAAAGAAATCAAAACTTACAGCTCATATATACACACAAAAAGAAATCCAATAATTGTACCAGCTCATGTTACCCTGGGTTATGTGGGATGCACCCCCCACAAAAATACGAACCCCCACGGGGATGATCCATGAGAAGCTCAGATTCAATGACCAGGAAATTGGAATGTACTCCGTAACTCATTTTGGATGCAGATCACTGGATACGTAACTACGTTGGGTAGCGAATAGTACAGGGCCGGAATATACGAAATGCGATGGCCAGAGCTTAACTAGGTGTACATGTACGGGATGTTGATCCGCGGGTAGAGGCGTAAAGATGATGCGATCCAATGGGAATCAAGATACTGTATCGGGATATCGGACTGGTCTCCGAAACTTTTTTTGGCTGTTTTGGAGTTCATGGTACGAAAGCTTGGTCTCGTGAGGACTTTCACTGTACCTGTTGTTTGTTCAGGATGCTTGCGTGTGCTCGTATTTCCATTTTGCAATTATATTCGTTGAGGTAATGAGGGCATCCTTCTTTCGACCTTTATCGACGGGCTACTGTATTACTTTATACATACATAAAACTATGAACTAATTACCTGGGCAAGATTTCACACAATCCGATTGACTGCAGAATCTGTCGAATCTTCCCAATCGAAACCCGCATCTTGCTCTGCTCCTGGATCGAGCGCACTTGCCCCAAAGCAGCGCGATACCGGGTCTGGGAGAGCCTTGACGCAATCCAGTCTAGATGTATGCAATCTTTGGTTTCTATGCCGACCATAAATAGGGGTAGCTGGAACATGACATGGCTTCGCACTTCTTGGTGCTGCTGGGGCGAGGCGTCGCGGTAGGCAATATTCATCAGGTGTGTCATGACACTAACAATATGGGATGGAGTAGGCTGAGCCAGATCTGAGAGGGGAGTGAGTCGGAAGTAGTATAGTTGCATAAAGTAGAAATGGGTCACAGCGGCGTTGGCCATCCTTGTTGATTTTGAAGCAGGGGGTTTGGTTGTTGATTTGGTCATTCTTATGACGGCGCTGTAATCCTATCGAGTTGAATTAGTTTGCGTGCCTAGGTAGGTAGGTAGGTCTATGGAGGAGATACCCTCTCAATTTCAGCAACCTTGCAATCAAAATCAAAATCTAGATTTTGCCAGTCCGTTTGTGGAGTTTGACTGAGCTCATTGATTTGCTGTACCACCTGGCTGACTTTATATATCATTTCCATGACTGGCGTGATTTCTAGGTCATGGAGAATCTCATATTCAGGGTAAGATGGACCCCAAAAATTCTCTAGCACGTATCGCTGCCGGGAAAAGATTCTCCAATATAGGTCTTTGTTGGCGTACAGATATTTTGCCAGGTAGCCACCGTATCCTTCAAAGCCGATAATGACATCGCCAGCGGCCAGGAAGAGAAGCATTCGACTGATGAGACCTGGCTCTGCGGATGAGGAGGATCTTTGTTGGCTGCTGGACAGGGCGAGTGTTATAGACTCTGTGGAAGTAGCCAAAATGTCCAACTGGTAACGTTTAACATAATTCAGGATCGCGCTGCTAAGGTTGTTTAGGGCGTCGTGTTTAACGGGATCCCGATGCATCATACACAGATACAGGAAAAACAACGAGCTGAGCGTGCTGAAATGGTCGGGCTCATTTTCCATGTTTTTCATCAAATCAATAAGAATCCCTGAGCCCTTTTGTAAGTGTACTTTGCTGGAATTGGGGCTTATGGCAAGATGTGGAGATCGTTGAATCAGGTGGAGCAAAGACATTGCGAGCAGGAAATGCATTGCCATGGGCCTTTGCGCGACAGATTGTAGGATACATTCAAACGTGGACCACTGGGGGCTCTTGAGGAGGGTGGCAGCGATGAACTCGTGCCGGTAGTGGGTAAGTGCCTGGGAGTCATCGTCGCTGTCGAAGACGACCATGGATTCTTCATCTTGAGGTAAAGGGAACTCGTTCGAGCAGAGGAACGACCCCAATCCTAGAAGCTGGTCGTCGTGGATTGTCTGCCATCGTCTGGTATATACTAACTCATTCAAAGAGTGATTGAATATGCAGATCTGCGACCTAATAAGCCTCTTTGTTCAGTTTATACGGATGAAATGGCGGCACCCGGGACGCCTGTAGACTGTGACTTTACCAAAACAGCCCAGGGTCCTGGATCCTCTGATCAAGGTAAGCACCATTAGCCCTAAGTCAGACTTCTCATCCCGATTAACGACGTATAGGGAATGTCTCATATGCGTGCCCTGCCTTTCATAGTGTATTTGCCATCAAAGCCGCACCCGGTGCTTATAACCATACAGCTGGGTTTACCGCTGCTGCAGGGACGGAGGATGCGTATCAGAAATCACTTGAAACGGCAAAGGGTATGGCGCATACAGGCTGGAAAGTGCTGACCGATGATGCACTAGCAAAAGACATATGGAGCGCATACAAAGCAGATGGTGAGATTCAAAAGGGTCTGAAGCCTGAATAAATGTGCTTCTGGATAGCAGAGAAGATGAAGGCAATTAGTTCTAGTATTCGGAAATAGGCACTACCTACCAGTGGCATTGCCTGTTCTAGCTTCCATTGTTCAATATAATACAGGCATAGATATCGCATTCGAGTGAACTTGCCCTATGCTGGCTATAATTTCGCGCATAGAGCCTCCGTATCCCGGATAGTATGCCGATAATGCCAATTTGGATCCGTCAAGTCCGCACGAATAAGATAATTCTGCTCCGCCGCTTCCACAACATCCATATCAAGCGTCGCTGCCACCATCCCTTCATTCGGCGTAGACAAACGAACAATCGGCCCCGTATATGGTAAAGTAATTTGAGACAAGCCGCAATAGTGTTTTGAAGATCCCCCTGCATTCGCAAACACCATTGCACAAGTATTCTCAAATGCTCGTGCAGTAAGGATGCTATCAATAAATAAACATGGCGCTGAGGGGTTCGCGTCGCGGCCTGCTTTGGTTGCAACACCCCAGGTCATGAAAGCAGGTATTATAATAATTTTGGCGCCCTGGTAGACAAGCTCTCTGAATGCTTCGGGGAAGCCCATATCCCAGCATACAAGCAAGCCCACGGGTCCCAGGGGCGTTTGGATGACTCGATGCGGCGCGTCACCGGATGAATGTAAATAGGCTCGCTCGTTGGGGACCCATAGGTTTTTCTTCACATAGGAGCCCAATATCTCTCCCGTGTTGGAAATAAAGTATGTCGCATTCTCAAGCACTGGCTTTGCTTTATCAACGTTCGATTCAGGTGATGATGACCTGGATACAGGTCGGACTATAGATCCCGGGACAATGCAAATATTATATTCCTTCGCTAATTCTTGGTATCGTTTTAGGTAATCTTCCCAATCGGCGCAAATGGATGCGAAACGGGGGTCTGTGGGGACCCAGCTGGTTAAATGGAATTCGGGCAGGACGGCCAATTCAGAACCCTGCGAAGCTGCATCTCGAATAAATTTGGCGGCTCTAGAGAAGTTATCTGCAGGTTTGAGAGGCTGGACAGATTTCGTGTTAGTCATTGATTTTTCTCATTTCCAAAACCGTGGACTAACCTTGACGTGAAGCTGGATTACAGCAATCTTATAAGATGGCGCCATGGCTTGATATGAGTTATCTGGAAGATAATACGGATATTCTCACCTGTCATAATAGCGATCTGCCTTTTATATGAAAGGAAAATTTTTTTACAAACAAGCCAGGGATTTTTCTGATATTAGTAAAAAAATAATTCCTTTTTTTAATAAAAACTCCAGTCCATCGTTACACACAGACGCGCATGCCGATAGACGGGCATTCCGAGATTAGCATCCGAGGGTAAGGAATATATGTCCCTGCAACCGATGGCGGTCTATGATTTGTGATGGGTCAGTGGAGATAAAGTACCGAGCACCATGAGGCTTGAAAAGTTGAGCTGATATCCAGCGTTCGCTATCCATTAAACTAGTTAGGTAGAGTCTAGACGTGCGTTCATGCGTGGCAGTCGTATGCGATTGACTAAATGGGTGCCACGAGCAGCAGATCTATCTACCCCGTGGATACGCTCTAAACGAAAATTCAGCGGTAAATACTAAACACGACTGCATTAGGGATTTGGAAAGGGGCTTATACTTTTGCGCATAAACCTGTGTCTGTCCCCACCTCGGCTAGCTATCCTTACAATTCTTTGTCGTCGTTGACTTAGGGTTAGGGTTAAGGAACGGTCCGTTCCGAGCCCGACCTGCATAAAAACGTCATGTGCCTATTTTTGATGATTTCATTCTGTTTCCAGCCATGATATCAGATGACAATCACTGAGATAAAATTCTCATGTTCTTGATGTTTGGATACTGTTAATCACCGAAGCAAACAGCGAGGGGAAGTCGAGGCGGCCCACAACGCCACGAACACGTTGCCAACGAACTAGTTGGGACATGGCTAACTTTATTTGGGCAAGAGTGGAAGTTTGCTGTCTGAAAAAAATTCGCCAACGCTTCAACAAGTGGAAAAGGAAGGAGGAAAAAACACGCAGTTCGTAACTTCGTTTGCGGCATCCAATCGGATTCCCCTGCTCTGTACGCCCAATCAAGACCTCGATGCCTCTCCGCCTGACACATGTCCTACGACCCCACGAATAGCTGCAAGCTAACTACTCGTCCAGCCATACAGAGGCTCGGAAATATCTGCCCATTCCGGCATAGCCGTGGGGCTGACAAGCAGAATTAAGTTAAATGCTATGGGGGGGCGCAGATATTATCGAACACAACCGACGTCCTCCGAGATCCAGCTTTCAATATCCCTTGTTCAATGTAAAACGTATTACGATCGAAGCAATCGTTGTGTCACAATTCACGTCAAGGGGGTCCGCCCTCAGCTTTGAGGGGCAAGTCGATCATGCCAAATATATCGGCTAAACAAAAAGCGGTGGTTGGACGGCCTTGTTTGACATGTCGGCGCCGCAAGATCAAGGTCGGTACATAATCTTATTTCTTTTTCTGGAAATATTAAATACGCCATGGGGTCACGAGCTAACGAATAGCTGCCCTCTTTCATGCACACCCACAGTGTGACCGATCCAAGCCTGGTTGTCAACGATGTCAAAAGGCTGGCCTAGAATGTGCCGGATATTTAGCCGATTCGTTTGTTTTGGTGGTTCCTACGCACCGGGACAGCAAAGTCAAATTCAAACATACTCGAAGCGATGGACAGGGTAGTAAAAGCATTGTGAAAGATGAGGACACGAGCAACAGTGACGAAGGCCACGATGGCCAGGAAATCCTCATACTGTCCCCTAAACCTTCAATCAACGTAGCCCCCGAAAACCGGATGCAGATATTGTCCTATTTCATAGAACGGTTCCTGCCGGCTTCCATGACTAGCAGCCGCAAATTTGAAACGCCATCGACCTGGATTCGGAGTCTGCCGGGGCTTTTGGGGCGGTGGGAGGTATTGGATACTGCATTGTCAGCAGTCTGCCTTGCATATATTGGTGATATCCACCAGGACCACGTGCATCTGCATGAAAGCCAACGGTTTTACAATGACGTCTTACAAAAATTCGGATCTCTGTCACTTGATTCGATCAAATCGGCCAATGAGGGGATGTTGACCACCACCATGACGATGGCCATGTATGAGGTGAGCCACACTTTTCTTTTCTTTTTTTTCTTTGATACGATAGAATATCCACCTTCGTATTTATGCATCAAGCTAACATCGGCTAGCTGTTTCACTGCTCATACAACGGTCTACAGGGGTGGATCTTTCATGTCCGGGGTGCCTGCCGGCTTTTAGAACTGCGTGGGCCTCCTACGGAAGATTCTCCGCTAGATCTTAGCTTGTACAGTCGCATTCGAATTACAGCAGTAAGTCTATCTAACCTAAAAAAAGGAACAAGAAAGGCTATTTATGATTGCTGACATGACCTTAGCTGTGGGATGCATTCGGATACCGAAAAGGGCTCTTCCTCGCTCGCAAGGAATGGCAGAACCTATCCGACTCGCCTCACGATACCCTTCTCGACTTGTTAGTCTACATACCAGGACTACTAGAGAGAACAGATAGTCTCATATCCACAACTCTATCAGGCGGAAAACTTGATGTCGATGCCGTTGACAATCTCCTGGGCCATTGGGGTGTCCTCTCCAAGCGTCTTATACGGTGGTATACCGACTTTGACCGTGGAGAACCCAACGGTCTCTTTGAATGCGGCCCACTGAAACAGGATAGCCATCCATATCTTGAAGCTGACCGGCCTCATCTACACTCTGTTTTTCCACAAGTCATTTCTTTCAAGGATGCATATGTCGCCCAGATCGTGATCATGTACTGGTTCGGACAACTCGTCATCCACACGGGGATGATGCAGCTATACATGGCCAGACAAGACCACCAAGCGCGCATGATGAATCCAAACGCGTTTCCTGTCGGTTATAAGAGTGTGTATGAGTTATCGAAAGAAAATGTGCAACACGCCGGTGAATACTATGCCACCAAGATCTGCCAATCCACCGCCTCCCTCAGAGGCGGATATGGCTTTCAAATGGTCATGGTTCCGCTGTGGGCATCGCAGCAATTCTTTGCCCTGTGTGGCGATGACAGGTTTGACTGGAGTCAGACGGTTTTGAAGAATTTTGGCAAGGTCGGTGGGTTTATGCTTGCTGAACCGCTGGCGAATTACGAGCCCGAGACAATAGCTAGGATGGACTGGAGGACGATTATCTCAGACACGCTGACTCATAATTAAAAGTTTCCATGGGTAATAATTAATCAGTTACAATTATTTTTCAAGTTAATATTTAATAATCATTTCGTCTTTGGCATACTTTGTTTTTCGTTGTATGTGGATACCAGGTATTGGGTGCAATGGAGTTCCGTGTTTATGCTTCAAAATTACTCAGCCGAACCTTACGGCGACGACATCTCTGGAATATACCTTAGTATACGTTTAGGTATATAAACAATGCTACTTCTCGTTCAAGTATGTAGATTTAATTCATTATTTCCAGTATTCACTATTCATTGAACAATCTACCTAGCCTTTACCTTGCAACGCTTCGGATACCAGCAATATCTACACTATTTTACGAATAAAGCCACAAACAAGACATCATGTCTCACATCACAGATAACAGAGCTGCATGGGTTCCTTCCAAAGGAGCATACCCCCTACAAGTTGGGCCCGGGCCTGTCCCAAACCCTGGTAAAAACGAGGTCGTTATCAAAGTTGCATATGTAGCAATCAATCCAGTCGATCCAATAGTCAGTCCATCCCTTACAATCTCTTCAACTTGCATACTAACGCGAGGGTTTCAGACACAAAGCAACCCCTCCGTAAAACTCACTTATCCCACCCCCATCGGCACAGACGTGGCCGGCACAGTCGTAGCTCTCGGCTCAGAGGTGACCCAATTCAAGCTCGGCCAACGCGTAACGGGACACTGCGATGGCCTCCTCAGCAATAAAGCAACGCACATGGCCTTTCAGTACTATTCGACTTGTCTCGAAGTTCTGGTCTGCCCTATTCCGGACTCGGTACCACTAGTCAATGCAGCTGTGCTCCCGCTTGCGGTGTCTACGGCATCAACGGGGTTGTTCCATATACTCAAGATGCCTTTTCCGACTCTCGAGCCGGTGGCGACGGGGAAAACGGTTCTTATTTGGGGTGGGAGTTCGTCGGTGGGGTCTTGTGCTATTCAGTATGTTCAATCATTTCGAAACTTCCGAATTTAATAAACTAATAAATTCTAGATTGGCACTCGCAGCCGGCTACAATGTCGCCGCAACAGCCAGCGCGAAGAATCACGAGTACGTGAAAGGACTCGGAGCGCAGCATGTCTTCGATTACAATGATGCAGACATCATCAATCAACTCACGACTTTCCTAAAGCCTGGAGATCTTGTCTTCGACTGCATCGGGAATAAAGAAGTACTGAATCAATGCGGCGAGGTCTTGAGCAAACTCGGTGGTGGGAAACTTCCAACTGTGCGATATCCTGAGCCCAGCGTGTACGAAAACGTGGAGAATGCATTCGGTATGTTTTCAATATTTCTTATTATCCCAAAGACGGCAGGAAATGCTAACGACAAATCAAATAGTAATGGGCCTCACCCCCGGCGTCGTCGATACAACCATCGGCACCGCAGTATGGCACAAATACCTGCCAGAAGGGTTAGACGCGGGCAAATTTCAGGCCAAGCCCGATCCATACCTTATCAAAGGTGGACTCGAGAAAATACAGGATGGAATTGATATGATCAAAAAGGGTGTTTCGGCGACGAAGATTGTGGTGGAAATTGCAAAGGAGTAATCCCGGCGGATTAGGGTTAGGATTGATTATTCGCGCCGTCCAGTGTCCAACCATCAAGACGGGGACTTTTAGCGGATTTGTAATTCAAATATTTGTTCCAGAAATTTAGCATTTAGGCGGGGTTTATCTAAAATATATTTATTGGTTACGACGTCGATGGGTCCCTGAGGCTGACAATTAGTAATTCGTGATCCACAACAGCAACGGAGCTCCGTTGTCTTCTCTTTTTTCTAAGCTTTCATCGCAGCTGCTAGATAATTACGAACTAGTAAAGATCTGAGTTGAATTAACCAACGCCGCTACGACCAGTCTATTCCATAAAGCAAGATGGATGAGCCTGGAGAATCGTTTACATGTACCATCTGCGCAAAGAGGTTCACAAACAGTGAGTCAACCGCCGGCTAAAAGGACACCCGGGATATCCGCAAATTCGTAACAACTTGATCAATGCTTGCGCTGACAACCCGGCATTATAGAGAAATCTCAAGCACGTCACATATCATACTGTCGCAAGTCAATCGGTCGGGTGCGTTCCAGGAAGCGAGCCTGTCGCGCTTGCACCAAAGCCAAGGCGCGTTGCGATGAATCGCATCCTTGCTGTTCGCGATGCTCGGCGCGGGGCGTTGTTTGTGAATATTCTCAGCCTCCGACACGTCGTGAGCTGGGGGAATATTCAGCTACCAATACAACATACGACTTGGACGCCTCAATTGTTGA
Source organism: Talaromyces albobiverticillius (assembly GCA_023721895.2). NCBI lineage: Eukaryota > Fungi > Ascomycota > Eurotiomycetes > Eurotiales > Trichocomaceae > Talaromyces > Talaromyces albobiverticillius. The sequence goes on along the minus strand of JAMBUR020000001.1, from coordinate 6,025,129 downwards.
CCTCGTCGATATTGACATTGCCGCCTTGGATGATGTCTTGACGCAGAATTCGGGAATTGTCCCTTCAATAACAATCGACGACTCATCCTCGCAATATCCGCTACTAAAAAATGACATATATTCAGATATACTTCTCTCAAATACCCTACGAGTCTTCTCCCCAAAACCAATCGGCGGAAACAATACCATTAAATCATCTCTTCAACGAAGCTATCTCCTGTCGACTCTCCGGTCATACCCGCGAATGATGCTTCGTGGCCGGAGTCCTCCATTCATCCATACCAAGTCAACGACATTCGACATCTCCGGAGATTATCTCCAGCCGTCCAGAAGCAAACCTGGCACAGGACCGCTAGCAGTTTGCGACGAGCTCTTGCAGATGTATACGATGCGGAATGAGGATAATGTTTCGAGGATATGGAGGGCGATTAGGATGGAACAGGAGAGGTTGTTGGCAGAGGTTTGTTTCTCCTTTTCCCCCTCTAACACAAAAACAGGGGCTAAATAAAGCGGGATAGTATTCGAATTATGACCATCGCGACACACTTGCAGCTCTCCAAGCTGTATCTATGTACTTTGCGCTTCGTGTCTTTGAACCGAACGAACAGGCGACCAATTTTGATATTCCGCTTGTACGGACGATGCTTGTGAGTAAACAAACATATCCTGGGCTATTGCACAAGTCTGACGATTTACGGTTATGATAGGAACTCGCGGTCAACTTGTCCAAACTTCAGAAATCGCCGTCCAAAACCCATATGTCGGAATGGGAAAATTGGGTATTCACAGAGTCGTCTAATCGGTTAGTTTTTGGTTTCCTACAAATCCTTTTCCCCTCGAATATAACTAATCTTGATCTTCCACAGCACACTTCTATTCCTATTCGTGATAGACCTCCTCTTCGACTACGCCCCAGCTGCTCTTCTCTTCCATGACTGCAGCGGACGAGAATTGCTAGCAAAACGATTACCCAGCACACGAAACCTGTGGCAAGCAAACACCAAGCCAGAATGGGAAAGAGAATATGAAATGCTGGGTTGCAGAGCCATGCCTGACTATTCACGCAAACCCTGCTTGACATATTCAGACCTGCTAGACAACGGTCCACGGAGTGATGGCAGTCTTGATTTTTGGCTGTCAGAAATTGATGATTTTGGGAATCTTCTTATTGCTGCTGCTAGTTTGCAAGCCTGATATTTTATATGCCCCTTCGAACAAGTCCATGAACTTTTGTATATATATATATCCGAGACAATAATTCACGAAACAACGATACTTTTAAGATCACCTGGGCAGTTACCTACTCCATAATCATCGCATACAGTATCACACCCTCCCCTCCCTCCTGAAACTCTCCCGTGGCAGAAGCCTTGCCAACTCCCATACGCGGAGTGGCAACGGTGCGGAATCCAATATGTTCATAGACCTGCTTGCTGTGCTCGCTTACAGCCTCGAGCCAAAGCGGTACCCCTTCTGCGCGGGCACGCGCAATGTAAGGATCAAAAAGAGCGCGAATGACGCCTGGGCAATTAAGTCAATTGAATTTCCCATGACAACATACAATAGGAGAGGCATCTTACCTGGATCCTTTCTGTCCGGATGTCGCGCAATCATGTTGAGATAATAATACTTTCTGTCTCCCAGAAACTCCTTCTTGACCTTGCTGCTAATCTCCCTGTACTCGACCACCTTGGGCTTGTCGTCCGGAGAAGCGGGGAGACTCATACCAGGCGGGAACCTATTCACCATCAGTACACTTCCTCCTTTTTTTCTCCATAGTCATAGACGTTGACTAGATGAATAGAAAACGCACCATATGGCAGCGGCCGCAAAATTGTCAGCCTCCACCAATTCCGCGCCCCTAGATTGCTTGTAGATCGTCCCATCGTAGAACAATGGACGAAGCAGCTCTAAAGGAATTTGTGACGCGGGCCATGTTGCGTCGCTAGGGCGGTTCACGTATGCCATCAAGGGGCTGTCACGGCTGAAGGCTTGCGCAAACAGCTCTGTCATGGTGCGAATGTCGGTGGTGGTGTTGACTCGCGGCGCCATTGTGAGGTTGTTGTATTTATTCAAATATGTCTTTGTCTTATTGACTGAAATAATGCCAATTTATATAGATCTTTGAATAGAAAAAAATATTGAATTGAGTTTGCGGATACAAGGAGATGGGGTGGAGCGGGAGCTTTTCTATTTGAGGTCTCCGACTACCCTCAGTATGTGGATTGAGTCATACCCCAGACCCAGCCTGAGTCATACCTAGTAAGCCCTAACTCAGCCCTAACTTAGCCATTTCCATTTATGGTATGCATCTAGCAAGCTCATTATAAGATGTAACGATCAACATTGTATGAGTCAAAATATAAATCAGCTGGAACCAAAAACAAGAAAAAAGTGGATATTAAAAAAGAAAAAGCATCACTGACGGGCGCCCGCGTTTCGCGAGGAATGTTGAATTTACAGCCTACGAAGTTGCTCGTGGAGAAGACGACCAGATTTCCGAGGTCAAGGAACCATACCCAAGCCTTGTGTCAGTTTAGATGTGATTGAAGCTGTGGTCAGGTTAGGTACTCACCATCCAACGGTATGGCATGTCGTTCTGTCCTGCCACCGGCCACCCGTTGATGACGAGCACCGCATTAAAACACATTACTAGCGAATCTATCGTCTCCAGCTTCGCTTTTGCCAGCTTAGTGAACGCCTGGAAGAACACCTCAAGATGCAAGGCGAAAAGCGACCCCCACCCAAGGAGTTCCAGGATTTGGCTCCTGGTGATCGCCCCCAAAGCTTTCTCGTCATCTCCCAAAGTGCCGTTTACGTACGCGGCAAACGTGGCCTTGTTGATCGATTGTAGGTCTGGGGGCGTTTTGCTCCTGACGAGCTTGTATATGACAGTCGTCGGGCACGCCAGAAGCAGCGCAAACGCATTGAAGACGGTAAAGTCTCGGCCGTCGGTGAGTTGTTTCCACAGATAGGAGAAGATGGGGATTTGGATAGGCGTGTTGCTGTAGGCGCGTAACTGTGTCAATACAAGGGACAAAGCGTCCAACGCAAACTCAGTCACATTTTGCACGGTATCAATCGCCGCCGCGATGATCTGGTTGGTCATCTGATTGTATACGTCGGTGGAGGTTGTGGCTGGGTTGAACAGATTGGCGACATCCAGACCAAGGTCAATAAAGAGCTGTTCGACCGTTGAGAAGATTTTTGGTCATGTCGTCCCACAGATCTTTCAAGGTGACGTCGTATTGCGGCTAATCAAAAGAGCTGACATGGGCAACCAGCATGAACTTCGACATGAGATTCAGTCTCGACTATGTTGTCACAAGCTTCGATTCGGGCGCCCTACAGATTCTGCCCACCGGCAATGGTGTGCAGATCACACCCAGTAATGATGAATATGACCACCCGGACAACGCAGAGTGGACACCGCCGTGGGAAGGATATGGAGAGCAGGTTCAAAGCAAAACCGGCATGGCCTTCACATCATATCTCAACTCTTACGAATCGGAGTTCAAGTCCGCACTGCCTGGCCAGCACAAGTTGGTCTTGCCTGGAGCAGTGGAATATCTGTGCAATCAGGTCATGTTTAGACGAATCTGGAATTTAATGGGTAATTTTTGATCCCTATCTTAGCATATGCCTGAAAAAGACGATGATAAGCCTTATGCCATTGATGCAGAGCGAGTCCACCAGGGGAACCGAGGAAAATCCCACAATTCCTCCTTGACGCTCCTCCATATCAACCTCCACCCACGACAAAGTTTGTCCTTCCTCCGCCGATTGAAATGCCCGGTCTCTTGTCGAAGCTGATCCAGCAATTTGCAGACGGTGCTTGAAGTAATCGACCATCAACTCCAGAGTGTAGAATTGAAGGATATACTAGCAGTACCTACGCCTTGCTGCTAACATTGTAGGTAATTCAAGCAGAGGTATGAAAGTCATTTCATAACTCCCTTTTTCAGTCTTGTGCAGTCTTCTTTGCATCGGCTCACCTGAGGCTATTTTTCATTTGTAACAATTGACTGGCTTGTGACTCATTGTACATGTTTATGACCGCAGCGAGGACGGATCTTTGCCTGCCGACGTAAGACTTAGCCTGATTGGAAGAAGCAAGGATGTGACGGTCGCAACTTGGGTGGTCTGAATTGAAATAGCACGAGGCTGATTTCTTTATGAACTTGTTGGGGGGGTTTATTTACACTGATGGTACAGTAATTCTAAGACATGACTCGAATTGATTGGATAGCTAGGGTTTACCGTTGTATCATGTATTATTGATAGTTGTCATTTTTATGTCCAATTGCTGTATAAAACTGTTATCCATGGCAATATTGGATGCGCGAGGCTGTGCTCTAGTAAGGTCGCACAGCCTAACTAATGACTAAGTAGGATCCAAGGAGGGGCATGAATGTCCAGCCTTATTTCAGGTTTAATCCTCGATCAAAATCTTTCGCCATCAGATCAGGTTGATTGTTAAACTCAAGCTGTCACACAACATGAGCACTAGCAGCGGTTCCCCCGGAGGGCGTCTATGGAAAGCTGCTCTCGATACACTCGATTCCGATACCAAATCACTTTTCACTGGTGTGCTCAATCAACACCAAGGCAATATTATATCCTCCATCCTAGGCGAAGCACAGAGGAAGAAGGATTTCTGTCTCAAAAAGCGCTGGAAAGTTGAATTCCGTGGCAAAAATATCGTGCTTCGTGACTTATTCGACAAGATCGTTGCGTGGGTCAACCAATTCAAGTCCATCGTCGATGTTGCGATTCAAGTTGACTCGACCATTGCTGCCCCTGCATGGGCAGGAGTCAGATTCTTGTTACATGTTGCCGTAACCGACCGACAATGCTTCGAATCCACGATTCACGGCCTGGAATATGTGTCCCTGCTGATTGCGCGTTACGCCGCCTTTGAGGTTCTTTACCTACAGGCAGGTTCAAATGTTCAAGTAGAGTTAGAGCGCAGACTCATCATCCTGTATACTCGCATTCTTACTTTCTTGGGCCACGGAATTCAGTATTTCAGAGAGTCAACTCCTCTTCGAGTGATAAAGAGTATTTTCCAATCTTCCCAGGATGAAGCGATTGACCAGATTGCCAAGGCCGACGAAGAAGCTCACAAATTGGCCGTATTGATGGATTCGCAAGTCCAGCAGCAGATGTCTCTTCAAGTCGAAAAGATTCATACGATCGTCCAAACGCTGCAGAGTCCAGTTTGCCGACTAGTGGAAGAATCCAAAATTTTTGCAAAGAAATTGAAGGAGGCTGATTTCCTAAAAGTTTTGCAATGGCTTTCTTCAGTTCCTTACACTCAACACCACAGGCGACACTCTAGTGCTAGATTGCCCACCTCATCAAAGTGGCTGTTCCGCCATCAATCATATCTCAATTGGCAAGGATCAAGCTCATCATCCATCCTCCTGCTCCACGGGATTCCTGGGTCAGGAAAAACACACCTCATCACTGCTGTAGTGGATTCCTTCCTTGCTGAACACTCGCTGAACAATCTCAGCGCACCGGTTGCCTATTTTTACTGCGGTGATAGCAGGTTTGGCAATGCCTGGGCGGATCCAGATGAGCTAATGCGCTCTATACTCCGGCAATTGGCGATCGTCGACAAGAAAAATCTCAAGATCCACGAGTCGGTCACCCTTGAGTACGAAAGGCGGGAAGCAGAGGCTAAGCTGGATGGCTTTGATATGCCCAAACTTGGGTGTGGTGAATGTGCAGATCTAATCCTTGGGCTTCTGGGGGCGAATCCAGCAAGCATAATAGTGGATGGATTGGATGAGATTGAAGAGGGACGTCGATACGACCTTCTTAGTGCTCTGACCCGGATTCGAGATGAATCCGCTAGTGTGGTTAAGATATTCCTTTCCACTCGGGATAACACCAATATTTTCGCAGGCTTACCAGATGCCTCGAAGATTCGCGTTGTTGAAACTGAAGCTAGAGAGGACATGGAGTTATACGTCAAGCACTGTGTAAACACAGCTATTTCGACCCGAAACCTGCTGAATGGTTTAGTACCGGACGAGCTAAAACAGGAATTGATCAATTTTCTCTTACATCGGGCAGGAGAGATGTGAGTTCTTACATGGTTCCCTTTGACTTTTCACCTGCAGTATTACTGACACTACCCAAGGTTCCTCTGGGTAAATTTACAAATAGAACGGGTTTGCAAGATGAAATCCCCGCGAAGCCTATCACAAGCATTGAAAACCCCATCTCAAACCTCCGAAACCATCGAATATCTGTACTCAGACATCCTCGGCAAGCTTCGAGAAGAAGACCCAATTGCATATGAAAGCGTCGCATCTGAACACGGATTTGCCAGGGTGGTTGAAGTCATAACGTCTGTTGGGGTTGATTTTGAGGATTTCATAAAATCCTTGCAGTGTGCGGCGAGACACTCTCACATAGAAGTCATAAATACTCTACTTCAATGTGCAAATGTCCAGCGTCCCCCGACTAACGAAAGATGGTCCAAATACTCATTTGAATCCCCATTTTGCCTTCCAATCGTTCTATCTGGCTGTCAAAGCGACCAACTATCGAGTGTACTTCGCGGTTTTCAGCTTGCAGGCCAATCGGAGAGGGAGGACATACGCAGAGCTGCTTTAGAAGAGGCCGTCGCATCTAAGAGCGCTCGTGTGTTGCAATATCTGGTTGAAGAGGCATCTTTGCTTCCTGAACTTCTGGCACAGCTTATGCACAGAGCTGCTAAGAATGGCTCCAAACTAACGATGGATATCCTTCTTACCAGTGAAAACGCCGCCCATGTTTTGGCTGAAAATTTTCAACATCTGTTTCACAGAGTCAATCATCGGGAACCATGGTGAATTTGTTCAATATCTGATCAATCAAGGTATATCATCATGCGGTCCCGAGACCCTAAAGAAAGCATTTGTATACAGTTCTCATATCGGCAGTGTTCAAATATTGAGATTATTGGGACCAGAGCTTCTGAAGTTCCAAGAATCATCTGCAATTCTCGACCAGTCTCTGAATTCAGCATGTGCTTCTGGTGAACGGGATGCAGCTGAATGGCTGATCAATGCTGGTGCTGATGTCAATGCGATAGTTGATGGCCTTCCCAACCCTAACGATGATGATGGTGATGATCCTAATGACTCAGCTCCTAATTACACAACCTGGCCAAGAACTGCATTGCAGGCGTGTTTTCAGACCCTTGAACAGTTAAATGCCCCCCGATATCCCACACTCTCGTCCATAACACTAAGAAAGTTAGGGGGGTTTTCGGGGCGTCCCAGGAAACAAAACCGGGAACAGGTAGCTTTGCAACAGGAGTCGGTCATTTATTTACTCCTAGAGCACGGCGCCAATACCACTCAAGTCCTGGCTCCGATCAAAACGTCGTTGCACAATACGGTACAGAAGTGCAGCCTGAATCTTGTTAGAACCTTGATCTCGCATGGTGCAGATGTCAACCATAGCACCGCAGGACGGGGCTCGGTTCTGGAGTGGGCTACGAAGAGAGAGACAGGCTCATTTCCGATCGTGCACACTTTACTCGACGCCGGATCAACCATCACTTTGCTAGATGACGGAGATGAGGACGACAAAGACAAAAGGTCAAGCCCGGTACTCATTGCTGCGTTAAGCTTTTTTGAGGGGAGGAATGACGGCTGTTTCTTCAAATCAATGTCGGTGGAACCGGTTCTGTCCAGTGGCCCTGGTGCTGTAATCAGGCTCATTCTCTTGACTCAACCTGAACTGCGTGCGACAGATGAACGGTTTGGCCTGTTTTTACAGATGGTTGCTGTGTCAGGCGACGGTGACTTTCTGAAACTCCTGATCGAAAGAGGGGTGAATGTAAATTTCTCTGGCCACTATTATGGCTGTGCACTACAAGCAGCAGCTCGACATGGTCGTTTGGAATGCGTGCGTTCTCTGCTAGAGGCAGGCGCTGAGGTTAATAAGCGCTACGGTGCTCACCGCACACCTCTTCAAGCGGCTGTAGTAGGTTGCCACGAGCTTATAATCACAGAGTTAATTGCGCATGGGGCAGATGTCAACTATGGGGCCGACATTTCCCAGGGACCACTTGCTCTAAACTTAGCGGTAGAAGCCAAAGATTTTATGACAGCAAGAAGACTTCTAGATGCGGGAGCCAATGTTAATTTCTCGGATTCGATCACCCCATTGCCTCTGTTCACTGCGTGTAGTAACGGCGACATGAAGCTTATCACTCTGCTTATCGAAAAAGGGGCAAATATCACAGCTGTAGGCACGAAGGGGGATGCTCTGTATGCGGCTTGTGCAAATGGTCACTGTCAAGTTGTTCAGATGCTCTTGCAAAATGGTGCAGACTCGGAACAAGCCACCAAACCCAGCAGAACGCCATTAGCAGTTGCAGCTTTTGAAGGCCAGCTGGAGGCCATGGAACTGTTACTCAAGTCTGGTGCCAATTTCTATGATCCATCACGAAGCCTCAGCGTGTTGGTAGAAGCAACCAGGGGGAAGAGACTGTGGTCGACGATAGAATTTCTATCCGAAAGGCTCCCAGATAGCCCAGATTTGTTGCCCGCGTGGGAGGAAGTATTAGACCAAGCATATAAGAAACTCAACAAGAGGCTGTTCGAGTTTGTGCTTTTGAAAATCCCTCAGAGTGTCTATGGGTTGACTCTTGCCTTTCGATTCGTCTCCGAGAGTGTTATTGAGAAGATTCTACCGAACGTATTGGATGTGGATCTTGATCTGTATGCCAGCACGAGAGCTCTCCATTTAGCTGCATATCATCAACGAGTGAATCTGATTTCGAATCTCCTCGAGCAAGGTGCGAAAGTTCAATTTGTGAGCTCCAGATACGGATCTCCGATCTCCGCTACGCTGGAGGGACTTTTGGCAATTGTGTCCTCTCCACGTCAACCTTTCTATAAGCTAATTCCCAAAGAGATCCCGCTAGAGGAAATGAGGTCTGATTCAGACGCCAGACCATATACGCGCACGGATAGCCTTGGTCCCTCTGGGCCTTTAACTCCAAATCAGGCTGGTGTGAGCTTTTTACACGAGAAGTTGCTGTGTAAGAAAATCCTCCAAATTCTACTCGAGGCAGGTGCCGACATCAATCCACAAGGAAGGCCACTTGGTCCACCTCTTCATATTGCAGCATATCTCGGAGAAATTTCAACTGTGCAGCTTCTCGTGGATCAGATGGCAAATCTCAATTCCAGCGAGGGATACTTTGGGTCTGCTTTGATTGCAGCAATGGCCAGTGGCCAAGAGAACGTGTTCACCTTTCTTCTGAATCAGGGCATCAATCCAAACATACCATCGAAGAGTTTTGGTTCAGCTTTGCACTATGCCTGTCAATACAAAGACCGCAGGACTGTGCACGAGCTTATGAAACATGGTGCAAATGTGAAATTTGATGGAGGCGAGTTTGGGAGCCCGTTGACAAAACTACTGTCGACCAGAGACGACAACGACTGTGAAGTATTAGACACCCTTCTCCAGTATGATGATGGTCCTGAGGTCCGAGATGCAGATATTGTCTTGGTGGCATGTGCTTCGCACAAGAAAGGACTGCTGGAGCGGCTACTAAGATACCCCAAGTCTCCCCTAGTAACGAACAAACTGATGAGTGATGTGCTCGCTTCTGGGGAGGGACGGTCCTTGGATTATGCTGAAAATTTGAAAGTGCTCCTCCAACACACCAACGGGTTGGAAATTGGTTCTGATATATTTAACCTAGTTGAAGACCCTGAAACTCTCGAAGTATTACTTCAGTATCAACCTCACTGCAAGATCACCTCTGAGATGTTTGAAAAATTTGCCGATAATGAATATCAAAGTCGTAGGGTGGTCAAAATTGTCCTTGATCAAGAACCTACAGCATTTCCTACCCCCGCTGTCGTCATGTCATTTTTACAGAATGGTAGTACCCCTGACGTTGTCATCACGTCGTTGTTAGAGAATGGTAGCGGTTCTAACGACCCCGACATTCTTCGCCAACTACTCGAGAGAAATCAAGATGTTGAGATCACGGATACAATGCTCACAGCTGTCAATGCACCCTACGAGCTTGACATCCTTCTTTCTAGTCGTCCCAATAGCCCCGTTCCTGATGCCGTGCTGCCGAAGATCATATCTCGCTTATACCTGCCTTTTAAACTGCTACCTGTGATATTCAATCATTATCCCACGATGAAGGTGGGCCCATTAGCTATGCGTGCTTCCTTCGAGGTTCCTGGCCTAGGGGTTCTAGAACTACTCCTTCAGCAGGACCCCAGTGCTCTCCTTCCATCCGACCTACCCATGATATTAAATGAGGCGATTCAAAAGTATGGTAAAATTCACTTCTCAAAGGTTGTTGATATATTGGTCCAGCATGGAAAAACACTCGATTTCATACCTAAAATGTGGGCATATATCGAGAAACAATCCAAGCTTTTGCCGGGGGTTGGATTTAAAAAGATGTTTTTGCGTTTGGAAAAGAAGGATTGAGATGCGGTCATGCATACCTCCTAGGCCTACAAGCTGGCAATGTGTATGCAAGGGTATCTAGATTGCAACAAAGAGGGTGAGAGAAGAAATACTCACCAAATGCCAGGCGGGGGCTCTGAAACCAAATCTCAACAGTTGGGTCATCAAAGATTTTCTCGATGTATGTTACAAAAGTATTGGTCTAAGGAAATTTACCTTGTTGCCCTAACAGAAAGGCTAGCTACCCCCAAAGGGAATACTCCGGGTCTCTTGATAATTATATCGATTCACAATTCAACTTGATCTTAATTAATGAGCAGAGATAACTTAAGAAACATACGAAAATGACGCACAACATCAGACGCAATATTAATAGAAATACAAGGGATGGGATAGAACAGACTAGCAACATCAAAGTAAAAACAAACGCAAAAGAAAAATAAACCTGCAAAAACGGTGTTACCAGGTAAAGGCGCACTCATCTAGAACTTGTGGAGCTTCAGAGTGCCTTCAACGCTTGCACTGAGGATATGAGGTGCCGACTTCGACTGGTTAGAAACATAAAGAACCACGACCTGTTTCTTCTTGTCCTTGGCGTCAGTGAAGACATGGTCAAGGTGGAATGGCTCCTGGGAGCCAAAATGGTTGCCGATCTTGGTGTAGATATCCTTTTTCTTATTTTCGTCTACACGCTCGTTTCCAAGGAAAATGTCCTGGATCCAGACGAGGTCGCAGGGTACTCCGCGTTTGAGATTCTCCTGCGCTTTCTTGAGTTGAAGTTGATGATCGTTTTGGATCTGTTGTTGACTTTCGGCAAAGTTGTCACGGAGCTCCTGCTCTTCTTTTTGCTTCTGCTCCTCGAGTTGCCGTTTGAGCTTTTCAAATTCGTCCTGCTGGGCTCTCAACTTTTCTGCATACTGCTTTTCCCAGTCTGCACTCTTTTCAATCTCGGCATTGAGTTGGTCCTGGAGACTCTTTTCCTTGTCTTGATGCTTGAGAATGTCAGACACGTGACTCTCTCGAAGCGCCTTCTCGCTGGCCTCTCGCTTTTTCATCTCAGCATCCAACTCGGCCTTGAGATGTTGCTCGACGGAAGTTCGCTCTTGCTTAACCCTGTCGAAATCGGCCTTCAACTCAGCATCCTGGTCTCGTATCTGGGACAACTGGTCGCTCAAGTCCCGATTCTCGGTCTTTAGGTCAACGTATTCAGAATCCTTGTCTTTGATTGACTGCAAATATTCCGATCGTTCCCCATCCCACCCGAGTTGTGCCGCGCGGACTTTGTCCACTTCTGCTGTCATCTCCGCGAGTTGACTCTGAAGTTGGCCCTGCTTTTTGGCATATTGCAGATTAAGGGTACTAATCTCCACCTGGGTTTGCCTCTGTTGTTCAAGAAGATCCTCCCGCTGCTGTTCGAGCTCCCATCGAATCCTTTGCGCAAAGATGGCTTCGCCTTCAGCAATATCCTTTTGTCTCTCCTCCGACAACTTGTCCTCAATAGCCTGTAGCTCTCGAGATTGCATGGTTTGATATTGCTGGAGGAGTTGATGGTTGATCAGGTTGAGCGCCTGACCCCATTCGATGCTCTCCTGAGTGTAGTGGCAAGCCACACTCGCTCTCTCAATGGCGTTGTCCCGCTGTCCCTTCATAACCTGCTTTTCCCGCGTCTCTTGATCCAAATGGTATTGGGTGTCTTTGAAATGGCTGAGTATGTCTTGATACATATTCATAGCTTCCACTGCACTGTTCTCTGCTGACTTGCGTGCAGAGTCTGCAGCATCACGCTCTTCCTTGGCCTTGGTCTCGCCATCGCAGGCTTCCTTGCAACGCTCTTCGGCGTCGTCTCGAGCTGACTCTGCGGCATTTGCATTTTCCTCGGCTTTCTTCTTGCCATCAATCGCTGATTTTACATCACCTTTGAGTCTTGTGTTCTCCTCTTCAAGCGTCTGCGCCTCGTTCTTGACGGCAGTATAGTCAAGTGTGACTTTTGTCAGCTCATTGCGCAGCCGTAAGGCCTCGCCTTGCAAAACGCTGATCGTTTTGTCGAGAAGTCGCTTGTCATTTTCCAACGACTCAACCTCTTTGCGCAAAACTTCAAGTTGTTGCTTGGCAAGCCTCTCCTCCTTCTGAGCCTTTTGGTACTTGGTCACGGCATTGACGAGTTCATTGTTCAATCTGGTGACGGTAGCCTGAAGCTTCTCAATATCCGACTTGAGAGCTTCAATCTGCCGTTCGCGAATGGCAATGGTGTTTCCGCTTTTGTCGCTCTGACAGTCTGCTCATCACGTACTTGTACCACTTCGAATAGACGGAGGCGAGCGTTGTGCAACTCGCACGTCACCGTTGCCAGCTCTTCCTTGAGCTTGTGGCGGGCAAGTTCTGCTGCCTCGCGCGCTTCCTCGGCCAATTCTTTGTCGTGCTTGGCTACGCCCAGCTCTTCGGTCGCTTTGAACAGGGCTTCTAGCACCTTGTCGCTGTCTTCAAGTGCCGCCTGGAGTTGGGCAGCCAGCCGGTTGCGATTGTGGACATAGATGTCGTACTCGGTGTCTCGGATCACCTCTAGATCCAACCTCTTTTCCATGTACGTCTTGCTGTCTATGTCCAGATGCTCTGACGACAGTATTTTCTTGTGTTCCTCGTAATGGAAGGCGTGCTTATCGACAATGTTGTTACAATGAAATACCTTGGCCAGGTGCGAGGTAGTCGCCCTATCGCCTAGTTGTTGGATTGGATAAGGAAGGGAAACGGGAAAGTTCCGGGATAGGCTCGAATGTTTCACAACAGGCATGCTGTTATTGGTCTCTCCGATGCCATTGCCATTGGGTATACTCTTGAGAGGGTTGATACCGTTCGAGATACCGTTCGACATGGTCAATCCATTCTCTCCGTTTGCCAACCCGAGCGGGCTCTCATCGGAAATTGTCAAGCCTGGAGCCATGATCGATTGATATTCAAGGTCTGAAAAAAAAGGGTAATAAATATAGGAAAAGGAAAGAAATGCAACAGATGTGGAAAAGTGGAATACTCTTTGAAAAGAGGCTGTTTGGTGACAACACAACACTGTCGGATGAAGGTAGAACGACCTTTATATATACTCCTCTGCCCCCTATCCGAGTAGTCCTTCTTTTGCCCTCTCTTTTACTTCGCTTCGTATGACTTCAATTTCCTCTTCATTCTGCCATTTTAGACAGTATAACCGACAACAACCTCTCGACTGGTCCGTGGCCAGCTGAGCTCTCCCATCTCATGGTCACAAAATGGCCGGGCGAGAACAAGCTGTTCCCGCGAAATGCCCCAAAGAGGCTCGTGGGCCGAAGTTCAAGGCGGCTTGTGTGATAATATGATGAATTAAAGCTGGAGTTCGTCGACTCGATATTCCACATGCGTCCCGCCCCCGCATGTTCACCTGGGGCTCGGGGCACGCCCGGGGGCAAATCGCCACTACAATAATACTCTAGTTAAGCTTGACGGGAGCCATCTTGTTAGCCGAGCCGTTCAAGCAGACCACCCAATCAGTATCGACAATTATTGCAACAGCCGCGAGGTGGCTGATTCCTCAGGTGGTTTCAGTTGACCAAAGCACCCTTATGCAGAGAGAAGGCATCAGCTGGCAATGCCGGCATGCGAGGTACATTAGCTATGCTATTAGTGGCGCACGAAACCTCGCATATGTATATATCGCCTCAGTGCTCTAGAACATAGATAATATGCAGGTACAATATAGCCGGGCGGTTTGTCGGTTAATTGAGACCGTATTTCTTGTATGCAATCAGCTCGTGACAGAATTGGAGAAGTTCAGGATGCGGCCATTTTTGTCAGGATGGAGTGTCTGCTTCCCGGCGGCTGCACATATAATTTCCATACCTATATGTTACCTACAGTCTTGCGCAGCCTTCGTCGCATTGATTTACCGAAGGTGATTTTACATTTGTAACAATTGACTCTTCATTTCTATTCGTTGCCCTGCTCATGTAGCTCATTATAGATGTTCATAGTCAGAATGACACCTAGGCATGCATGGATCATTGTCAGAAAAACACATAAAAGAATAAATGAGAAGACTGTAGAATGGTATGATAACACATATCAATCCTTGTCAAGAAGGAAAGAGGTCACTCGTTTGCCCCCTGCCAAAATGGCACCGCAAATGACATATCATCTCATCATGCCTGATTCTTTGTTCTCCCCCAAATCGATTACTCACATGCAGCTCGTCTTTGACCGGAATATGACAAACAAATTTGCGGGGAATCTCCGTGAAACTTTTGTTACCCAGATCTTTACCTAGACACACAGCCTTAAATGAATCCCGTTGAGAAGAAAAATCTTCCTCCTGAAGAAGACAGAGGTGCGGACTTTTATATATCCCTCCATCTTCCATCCACCACTATACTGATATAGCACTCATTAGAAATCACTCGGGAAGCAACAATGTCGTCAATCTCCTCGCCCAGCAGCAGCAGCTCCATCCACTCCTCAGCGCAGGCAGACCAAGGACCTTACTTCAAGGCCCGGGCAAAAAAGTCGCCTCCTGAACCCATTATACTCATCCAACCCAACGAAGTCCACCTGATCCCACTATCAAACCACAAATTCGAAGCAACCGCTCAACAAAACCTCTACAAATCGCGGCGTCTCACCGACGACCTCATAATCCTCACCTCAAACGCAGGCGTCATCATCGGCCGCATACCGCGGTCCCTCTCCGACGACGGACTCACAAACTGGCTAAGTGCGTTTATCGAATATATCAGCAACGACAAGCACGCTAAATGGTGGCATATCGATTACGCGGGTGCCTGGACGTGCTATGTTTTTGTGCCTATGGACAAGAATCGCAAAAAATGGATGTACACCAATATAAACAGTGAAAATGGGAATGCAAGGCCACTGAAGATACTGGGTTTGATGGATACGTATGCGCAGACGAAGCCGTGGTTGGTCAAGTTGCCGGGTTGGGAGGAGGCTGAAAGTTATGTGGCTGATATACGGGGGAAATGCTATGTGCCGACGTCGAGCATTCCGAAGATGCGGAAGAGAGGCCGGCAGCAGCAAAAGCTGGTAGAAGGTTGGAGGTCGACGGAGATTAGGTTTATGTGGGATCCGGTGAACCAGGTTCGACAGGTGAGGCTGAGAGATGAAGAGTGGAGGGATGAGTTGGTGTTGGAGAATGTCGACATAAGTTTGATATGAGTGAGGGATTGATAGCTTGTGGTTTGAGCGATAGATGTACATACATCCTTATGCAATGCTTCATCTATTAATTCATCATGTCCGGCATGAAACCGTGTGTATTAGTACAGTGTTCATGGTTACAGATATCCCGCGTTTGAAACTCCTTGCGAGAATGCATTTGATGACGGATTCTGAACCTGCATGAAGACTTTCTACGGCACCGAAGCGTAGCCCGCATTGAGCACTTCATTCGTGGGAGAGGCTAGGCAGTCCACGGAGCCCAGTATTTGGAATATTCAAAATCCTTGTACGGACCAGAAAGGGCTCCATTCCTTAGACGACGTAGCCCGACAGCCGAATAAGGTGGTTAATACGGGCTATACTTCGATGCCGTACAAAGCCTTCATACACGTTCGGGAATTTTTCATCAAAATTATCATAGCCTGAATCTCTCCACAATGGGAACCATCACAGCAGAATTTGAGCCGCAAGTCGAAACATGCTCTTTGAAAAATTCAAAGCTCAGGTCGTGTAGTCACTAGATTTCATAGTCACTTTTCAGTATATGCACTTTCGTTGACTTCCGGTGCATTCGTTGGAAGCATGTGTACCATGGCCCCGACTGTTTCTGCACCGGTCGAGCATGAGACTTTAAAAATGGTACGAACCATCGGCAAGCGACCGATCAGCTATCCGTGAACTCATCGTTGAGGATTGACGCGATTCCACTATCTTCTGTGGCCGGTCAAAACCCATGATGCGATTCTACCTTTCCAGTATTGTTTAGCTCCAGATTCCGGAGAATCGATCACGGAATTTGCTCCATAAACAAAAACCCCCACTTCGCATGAAACTCCTTCTTTATAATCCACGAACTTGGATCCCACGGCACCCCGCCACGCTTAATATCGAAGCTTGTCATGCAGAACAAGTCGCGCAGAAACTCTTCCTCCTCCACGAGACTAATCGCGTTGATCAGGTTATCGCGCATTTGCGGGAATGGGAATCGATCAATCCATTGAGGGTGAATGGTAATCATCTGCAATGGCGTCGGTTGCAGGGCGCTGGGTATGCTCGGGTCGGCAGGCCGCGATTTCGCGGGATAACTGGTCGAGCAGCCAAGTCCCATCATGGAACCGTTTATGTACAGAGCTGTCCAGACGTTCATGGGCATTTCGGACGAGAGGCCGAGGTCGTTGGACTCAGGGGGTTTGATGCAGACTGGCATGGGGATGATAGACGTCTCGGGCGAGCGATACATGACGGGTGTTTCCACGTCTGTCGATACCGCGGAGGCAGACGTGGGTGGTGTCAAGACGCCTGTGGCGTCTGCGTTGGAGGAGATGGTCTGTTCGGACTGGGTTTTCTTCAATTCCGCCAACCGCTTGCCTACAGCAAGGTTAATTTATGTCCCAAATAATTGCTAAGGAGAGGCATACGCCTGGCTCGTTGTGCGAGGCGGTCCTGCACGCGTTTCCGCTCTCGCCGGTCTTGCACGGCATACCAGTTGTCGGCGTCTGGCCCGTCGTCGGGATTTGGGCGCACCATGTTTTGAAATGCGTATCTGATCCTCGCATAGACAGGGCAGCATAGAATCGCAAGATGAGTGACGGAGAGAAATGAGAACGTTCGCAGCGGCATCGTATGTCGTACCTGAGTCACATGACGTTATCGGCGTTGCTAGGCTTATCTTAGACTCAGACCCTCTTAGAAATTTGCTAGTAAACCAATCAGCCAATAAAAATCCCTTAAAAATCCTCATCTTCGAAAATATGATTCAAAAATTGTCAAATTTGATACAAAAGACAGATGCGGGGTTGACTAGCGACAAGAGAAAGGGTTAGGGTTATACGCGTGACAATTGTCACAACAACCCCCTCATGAGTCACAAAGTGAAGGATGCTTAGCACTTTGGGCTCGGTGGCCATAAGAACGTTCAGGACGAGCGCATTTCGGCTGAATACCTTTCGAAGTGAGTCAATCGCCTCTTTTCTTGCTTCAATTCCCAGGCGAAACAACGACTAATTAATACACCAGATTGCGCAACGATGGCGGCGCCGACCTCCCTTCGTGTCTTCGATAGTCAAAGAGAAGACCTCATTCTCAACATCCGACCCCAATGGCAAAACTGTAACTTGGTACACTTGCGGACCGACGGTATACGATGTGGCGCACCTTGGTCATTGCAGAAGCGCGGTATCGATCGACATTCTCCGTCGGATAATGCGCGATTACTTCGGATTCTCGGTGCGGTTCGTGATGAACGTTACCGACATTGACGATAAAATCATCTTGCGATCGAGATATCAATATTTGGGAACAAGGCTGCAAAGGGAAATGGAGAGTATGGATGACAAGACCAAGGCCGCAACAGAGACGATTTCGATAGGAAGGGCTGCGATCAAGCACTACTTGCCGACACACCTACCACTGGTGCCTTGTGACATAGCACTGGAAGCATACTCGGTGGAAGCGAAAAGGCTGTACCATGATGTTCTCCATGGCGAGCAGACTGACCAGACGGCCAAGCTCGAAATGCACATGAAGAATTGCCAATCTGGCGTCGATGCTCTGATAACTTTGGAGGGCGTGTCAAACGACACTCCTTTGTCCGATTTCTTCCACAAGGCGAAAGACGTTCTCCACCCATATCTTGACCATCTCTACGGCGTTACAATCGACTCCCAAGACCATGATGTCTTCACAGGTATCGCAAAAAAGTACGAGAAGGTCTACTTTGACGACATGCGTGCCTTGAACATGCTCGATCCCGATGTTATAACTCGCGCTACTGAATTCATTCCACAAATGATAAAATTTGTCGAACTTATCATAGCCAAAGGATTCGCGTATCCAACTGCCGATGGTTCGGTGTACTTTGATATTGTTGCCTTGAAGAAGCAGGGCATCCATACCCGCGTCTGGAACCAGGAAACCGGAATAACTCTGCTCTTCGGGCGGATGGAGAAGGCACTCTTGCGAATAAGTCCGCTGTTAAACGCAACGACGTTGACTTTGCGCTCTGGAAGGGGAGTCGGCCGGGGGAGCCTGCATGGCCGACTCCATGGAGCAAGGTTGGAGGGAGACCAGGCTGGCATTTGGAGCGCTCGGTGATGGCATCGGAAGTACTGGGGTCTGAGATTGATATTCATTCGGGAGGCGAATATTTGCGATTCCCACATCATGATAACGAGCTCGCACAATCGACAGCATATTGGTCCACGGAGACGAAACCAGCGCCTTGGGTTAACCATTTCCTGCACACAGGACATCTTGGGATCCAGGGCCTGAAGATGAGTAAAAGTCTGAAAAACTTCATTACGCTAAGGGATCTATTCAAGAAACCGGACTGGACATCGCGGCTATTACGAATATGTTTCTTGCTTGGCGCATGGCATGACAAGATTGAAATAACGGATGAGATTTTCAAGACAGCAGTGGCCTGGGAATCAAAGATGAACAACTTTTTCCTCCGAGCTCTCGATTATGCCAGATCGCCACAAGTTGCTACCACAGCCGAATCAGACGTAGACAAGTCGTCGTCTACTTCGGCATCCCTAGAAAAGGCCAAAAATGGCGTACATGAGGCACTTTGCGATTCGTTTGATACCCCGACAGCCATGAAGATCATATCAGAATTAGTCAGCGAATGCAACAACATGACAAGCATACCTGGCACAGATCTTTTGGCTGTTTCAACGTGGCTCACACGTATTGTCACTATTTTCGGTCTTAATCCGGAGGGTGAAGAGGCTGTGCTTAAACAAAATAAAAGTGAACAATTATTACGAGGACGACCTGCATTTGATTCTCAAATCCTCGTTTGGCATGGGATCCAAATACCGCTTCCTGCACAAGAACCAATCTACGCTGCCGCCAAACTCCGGGACGACGTCAAACAGCACGTCCTATCCGCGGGAGAAAATATTGACAACAACACTCTAGAGAAGCTTTTAGAAGAAGAAAAGGACCAGCCTCAGCCAAAAGCAGATGAAAATAATACTAGCCGGTATTGCACTGCAGCTACTGAGTTTCGCACGAGCATGCAACACCTCGTTTCCTCGAATGCGTCTAAAAAGGAGATTCTTAGCCTCTGCGACGACTTCCGCGACATTCAACTCTTTTCCCTCGACATTTACCTTGAGGACCGCGAAGATTCGCCGGCGCTTGTTCGGCCGCTCGACGCATCACTTCGAAGAGCACTAGCAGAAAGAAAGGCGAGTGTCATTGCTGCTGCGGCCGCAAAGGAGAGACAAAAAGCCGAAAATGCCAAAAAGCAACTGGCCCGAGACGAGCAGGCGAAAATTAGTCCGGGGGGGGGGTTATTTAAAGACTCAGCGTTGTATTCGGAGTGGGATGAGCTTGGAGTTCCCACGAAAGATGTTGAGGGGAGAGAGATTACGAAGAGTGCGAGGAAGAAGCTGATAAAGCTGCATGAGAAGCAGACAAAGTTACATGAGGAGTGGCTGGGTCGGAACGGGACGTAATAGAAGAAACAAACAGAGCTGCTGGCAGTGAAATATTTGGGAATACTGTACGTACTTTAGATAAATGAGTCTAAATACATGCGGCGAGACGAGTAGTGTAGAAGCAAGGGGGCCGTAAGCAAGCGATACACCGACACCAAGCCGATACAGCTGCAGTGGGATGAAAAGTGTGTTTACAATCGGAGGTCATTTGAAGTTGATCGTCACACAGTAATAGAATCGCAAGGTGAGTGACGGCGAGAAAACCAAGAACGATCGGGGCGCAACCTCGTACAACATGAGTCACATGACGTTACATGCATATCGGCGTTGCTACGAGATCTTCCGGCATGCCCGATCTACATTTGTCATCTCTGAAACGTTGGTCTGTATACATGTCCAAGAGGATTTTATGTAATCGGGCTTATACAGCACCACCAACAACAACTTATATACACCATCGCAATGGCCGACAACCCAGAAATAGACACCCCAAAGCGGAAAATGCCCTCGGGCAAGCTGTACGCCATTGGCGACATCCACATCTCCTACACCAACAACCGCACAGCCTGGTCCTGCCTGGATCCGCACCCAGGCGACGGACTCATCTTGTGTGGAGATGTTGGCGAGACACTGGACCATTTGCACCAGGCATTTTCACTAGCCACAAAACGGTTTGATGCTGTATGGTGGTGTCCGGGGAACCACGAGCTCTACACGCTCCCCACGGGATCTGATGACCGTGGAGAAGATAAATATCAAAAATGCATTGAAGTTGCGCGATCATATGGTGTCTTGACGCCCGAAGATGATTTTGTGGTATGGGAAGGAGAAGGAGGGCCAGCTGTTGTTGCGCCGATTTTTACGTTGTATGATTATTCGTTTAGGCCGGAGAATGTGTCTTTGGAGAGTACGTCCAATTCTCTATCATTCTCAAGTCTATGGAGATGCGAGGACCTTCTTGCAATCTTTCAAGACTGCATTCAGCATATGCGTCTTGGATATTTAAGAAGTGTTTTCAGCTCTTCCGGCTGCCCCTCTAACCCTAATAAACCTGAGCATCTCCAAACAATATCATACTAATGTTCTATAGACGCCGTCGCATGGGCCCGAGAAGAAAACATCGAAGCCACAGACGAGCATCTCCTGCACCCAGACCCCTACGCCACCCGTCAAGAATGGTGCCATGCTCTCGTCAACCGCTTCGAATGCAAACTCTCAGCCGCCAAGGCAGCACATCCATCACTGCCCTTTATCATTGCAAACCACTGGCCACTGCGTCAGGATCTGGTGCATTTAAAGTTCATTCCACGGTTTAGTATTTGGTGCGGCACAACACTAACGGAAGACTGGCACAAGAGATTTAATGCAAAGTGCGTTATCAGTGGGCATCTGCATATAAGAAGGACGGATTGGATGGGTGGGTGTCGGTTTGAGGAGGTTAGTTTGGGGTATCCGAGACAGTGGAAGCAGTGCGCTGAGTGGAATTTGGGGGTGAATGAGCTGTTGAGAGAGATTTTGCCGGGGCCTAGGATGCCTGAAGGGGGCGAGGCGCCGACGCAGTGGAGATGGTATGGCTGAGTCGCATAGTACTATTCAGGTGAATCTAAATAATGAACTAGATCTTCTTCCTGTATGTCTAAGCTGAGGCTGATTGGGTGCCCTCCATTGGTTGAAAGAGCGTGTATAAGGCAGCTATACATATTCTGCTCTATCTCGTCATCACTGCTGAGTCAAAGCAACTCTATCCCACCAAAACACACACTCCTCCTTAGCCCAAGTATCATCACTCATCTTCGCCGTAACACCAACATCACCACCAATAAGCTCATTGTTCCCTTGTCCAAATACCATCACCTTAGGCTCCTCATGTTGATATGGCAGCCACTCCGGCCGACCCTCCCACTCCTCACCAGCTATCCCATTCGGATCCCCATCATTACAAATAAAGCTCGTGACATAAGCATGAAACGTACCTGCCAGATCTCTCTGAGCCCTGGAGCGATTGACAACTTCTCCATTGAACGTCTCATACCGCATATTATCACCATGCTGCGCCCCGCCAATCACACTACTCTTCGCCGCCCAGCGATACAGATAAACCGGAGGCGCATCTTGTCTCGCCGACGCCAAATGAGCTGTCTGTCGCGCTGGCGCTGCATACGCGTATTGTCCATAGGCGGCTTCGAGGCGTCTGTATTGCCGTCCAACCTTTCCTGTCATATCCGCGGGGATCTTGTACGTCTGATCTTCAGCAGAGTCATCGTCAGGATCCGGATAAAGCTTTTCAATCATATGTATCTCATCAGAGGGTAATTGCGGAAGCAGCGTTCGAAAGAACCCCGTAAACTCAGCACCGCTCTCCATCTTTTTATTGACATACAACGAGCCCTCATTCTCCGTACATCCAGTCAGGATAGGAACCTTGTAGTACTCATTCAACTGCCATGACTCCATGGGCGCTCGCGGGATCAATTCGCCGTCAATAACGGGCTGAAACGCCCATCGCAGCGAAGGGTTATACTTGTCAAAAACGGCATTCTGCGCTTTCGCAATCATTTCTAATGGCAGGGAGCGTAGGAAAGGGAAAATATCATCTTCAGGGGTATTCTTAGGGCATTTCACCTGTCTCAAGAAATCTTTGAATTGCTGTTCATGAATCTTCGCGTCGAAGCGTCGAACAGCTCGAGACGTGGGCGCTCCAGATTCAATAATGGCTCTCTGAAATGGCCCGGGGTTGGTTTGCGTGTGTCGCAGCATGTGATGTCCAACTGAATGCGCACCAGCCGAAATCCCAGCCATGGTAATATTGTCCTTGTCGCCTCCAAAGGCGCCTATGTTTTCTTGCACCCATTCAAACAAGAGGACTTGATCATGCAGACCCAGATTCAAAATACCCTCTTTCGCCGCGAGCGCACACGGTAGAAAGCCTAGGGCGCCTAGGCGGTAATTGAACGAGACGCCAATAAACGGTTTCTCGGACCAGGCAACCATGGATGCGGTATTGTGCATGGCGGAGCTGCCGCGATTAAACGCTCCTCCATGAATATACACCAAGACAGGCAGAAGTTTATCATTTCTGCCTATAGATGATGGCACCTGGCGAAAGACATTGACACTTAAACAATCTTCGCTGAATTCAACCTTGGGCCCGGTCACGACAAGCGCTTTGCCGGGGGCTGCGGGCCCGTATTTGGTGGCATCGATGATGATTTGGTCTGATGCTGAATCTGGAGAGGGGATTCTGGCTGCCCGCTTGAATCGGCGGGCGCCTGTTGGGGGGAGAGCGTAGGGGATGCCGCGGAAGGATTCAACGGGGTTCTTTGCGAATTCGGTTTGGAGGGTGCCTATGACGGTGCCCTGGCGGAGTTGAACTGTGGGTTGGGACGGGTCGAATTTGAAGCTGTCGCTGCTGCTCATGATGGCGGTTTAAACGCAACTCGTTCCTGCAGATTCAATGATGTATAAAGAGCGTTTTAAAGGTCGGCAGTTTACCGGAATTGCCGACGTCTTGTTCGTTGTTGAGCGGAGATGCCTATCGCCAACATCCGGACGCTATTTCGCCATACATATGTGGGCCCAGCGGCACCTCGACTGGCAGAGGAGAGTGATGGTTTTTGTTGAAGTCATTCAAGTCAGTTATGATATAGCTGTAAATTATGGATTTGCATGAAGATTAAACCCTCTCAGATGTCGGCGTTGATCCCAGAAAGCAGCGCCCACGCTTAGATCGTCCCATTCATCAAAGGAGCAAATAGAGATAAATTAACTATATAGTAGTGAAATTCTATATGTAAGAAGTAGTAGGATTGGAAATAATCTTAGTATAAACCTCTATATTACCGAGGCCAGTGATATTGATTTGGACCCTTGAAATCAGATGGTGGCTGGGCGGCTGGGATAGGGCTAGCCCAGGGCATTTAATTTAAATATCACACCCCCATTCTAGGCTTCCTTTGATTCACCTAAGCATCTCTTTTATTCTCCTGAAAGCAAAGTATACAATAGAACTATCAAACATATAAACCATCACAGGATCGCTCTGTTAAGGAGTCCGTTTTTTTAGTGACAACGTGGTTGCTTTTTCTTCACCAACACTCCCATGCGGCGTTTACTGAACCTCGGCCTCTTCCTACCCCCTACAAGGCCAAGAGGAACTCTTCTCCTACCTCCTTTGAAACACGCAAATTTCTTCCACTACTGGTATGAAAGACCACTAGACTTCCCAACACCTCATCCCCGCGATTTCTCACAATACGATCTCAAACGAGCCCCTATGGCCAATCTCGCTCAACTTTCGCACACAACGTCCTACCTTAGATGGGGATTTCCCATCTTTCGAACTACTTATACAGAAAAAGATGACGAGCTGTTTACCTCATATTTGAGCGATCTATACCGCTACAGCCATGAAAGTCTTGGGATTCACGGCCGACTGGAGACATTGGGTCCTTGTTTATACTACCCTGTAATTGAGCATCCGTCTCTGGATGGTTTGTCGAGGAAGGAGATCCGTGAGCGATTTTCGGAGTGGGTGGCAGATACCACCGATGAAAGAGATGGCGCGGGCGCTGTCAAGGTGCGTGAGAAGAAAGCGCCGCACTACGAGTCTTGTCTGATGGTTGACGAGGAGTGTTTGGAATCATTTCGGGAGACTCGAGGGAAAAGTAGTCCTGGTGACGGGAAATACGACAACGGGCAGACAAAGGTGATAGTGGTTGAACGGGACTGGTGGCCGGAGAAATACCGGGGATGGCATAATGGGGATTGGACGGATGGGGAGATTCACGAGGAATGGGATAAGGAGCATGAGGAAGAGACTGGGGAGGTGCCTGAAAGAGAATTTCCGAGGACTACTTTTGAGGAGATTGATGAATTCAGGGGTCCCCTGGTCGGATGGATGTATGCTGATATCCAGAATATTTGTGGCTTATATGATAAGCTTATGACAAAGTCCGCCCGAAACCACTGGTATCAAAATTATGTCCGGCCACCAGGAGTTTACGATGGAAATAGTGGGTATCAAGAGGCCTGGGAATCGGAATAGGGCTCGTATACTGGCTTGCATACTGGCTGGATCGCCGGTTTATACGCTGGTTGGAGCGCTGGATGGAGCGCTGCATTTATTCCCCGCTATACCCCTTTGGAACCCCGACTCTTACCATTTACCACAATACCCATGTGCGCACTTTTGTTTATATACATAGTATACACTACCTGAGCAGTCACTAAAACCCTGTGTCTTGTAACCATTCATCTCATATGTGATTCCTTCCAATTCAAAATGTCTATCCCACTACGAGCTCTGGGTCGAGATGGCCCCCAAGTCTCTGCTGTAGGGCTTGGATTCGGGAGCCTTGGCGGATTCTACGGACCACCTGGTACTCTCGATGAGAGAGTAGCTCTTTTGGACCATGCCTATGCCGCTGGACTGCGGTTTTGGGACATGGCCGACATTTATAATGACAGCGAAGATGTCGTTGGTGAATGGGTGAAACGATCTGGCAAGAAGAAGTGCGACGATGTTTTCCTCACTACTAAATGCGGTCTCCAGCGTCAGCCTGATGGAACGCACACCTTTAGATCTGACCCGGAATATATCAGGGCTGCATGTGAAAAGAGTCTCGGGCGACTCGGTGTGGACACCATTGACCTTTACTACTGCCATCGGGTGGATGGAGTCACGCCCATTGAAAAGACCATTCAAGCTATGGTGGAACTGAAGAAGTATGTTCGAACATGCAAATATTCAAATGACTTCTCTCTAACCGCTTAATTCTCCAGCCAAGGAAAAATCCGGTATATAGGTCTGTCAGAAGTCTCAGCTTCCACGCTGCGTCGGGCGCATGCTGTCCACCCCATTGCCGCTCTGCAGATGGAATACAGCCTATTCACACTAGACATTGAATTGTCAACATCGGAGATCCTCAAGACCTGCCGCGAGCTGGGCGTTACAGTGGTGGCCTACAGCCCCATCGGACGTGGTGTTTTGACCGGCCAATTCCAGTCGCATGCAGACATTCCCGAGAGCGACTTGCGGCGCATGTTGCCCAAATACGCCCAGGAAAACTTTCCCCAAATTATGGAACTGGTGGACGTATTGAGAGATGTGGCTAATTTGCATGGAAGCACCCCAGCACAGGTTGCTCTTGCATGGCTGCTGGCGCAAGGATCGGATATCATCCCCATTCCGGGCACAAAGTCGACTGCCAAAATGGACGAGAATGCGGCCTCTGCGGGGCTTCAATTGAGCGACCAAGAAGTACAAAGAATTCGGACTCTGGCGGAGCGAACGAAAATTCAAGGTACTCGGTACTCTGCTGCGTAAGTGTCTCTTTTCTATATTTCTGGGTCCGTGGAATGCTGATTGATAGCAGGACAATGGCCGCTCTATCTACAGAGACCCCTCCGCTGAAGGAAGATGAGAGATAGATTGATAAATCCACACTGTACATAGTACATATTTACTTGGTAGCTGGTGGCTTTTACGTTGATATAGGCTCCAGTTACGAATATACCCTGGCAAGTACTGTATGATCAATCCAAATATATGCACAAATTGAATACATCTCCGATAATATTTTATGAAAACTGCAATTATTTATCAAATTTATGGCTAAATATTTAGACAAGGCTAAACTTTTATATGCAACCCTTTTTGGATATTATCTTCTCCTGGATTAATAAAGTCCTTCATAAAATCGTTCGCAGTTATCTGGCTACACTATATTGTCAAAAGCTATTATAGCTTCATTCTGCAGCTGGTATGTGATTGATGTGACCCCAGTTCTTCCGTAGTAAATGTTATAGGACAATGCCCTGAATCTAGCGCCAGGCTTTTCCAGTATGCAACTACATGAAATGCATGGGCCGTGTGGTAAAAGAAATGAAGGGTCTGATAAAGACTACGCCTCATTCCCCTATCTCGGAATAGTTGCAATATTGCAACGCCGTCTATTGGGATCCTGACTGCGCCACATAATCTCCGGGAAAGGGAGAGCCGGAGGATAGATATTGTGAGCCAAGCTAGGGGTTCTGGAAAATTGCGGAGATTACTTTATTAAGATAATGGAAGATGGTTTTTCTTCTAATTTGTGGCACGAGAGTAACTCGACCACCTGATACTGCTTTCTTCTTTCTTTGGGTGCTTGTTGGCACAATCAGTCACTTGCTTTCGTCCGTCCTTGAGTTTTCCCGTTAGTTGCTTGATCCTGATGAAAAGCCTTCTCTGGCTGCTGGGACCGACTGTCGCCAGAGCCCAGTAATTCCCCTACTACGTGTATCCTTGGGATACATTCAACTTCACGAAATCATGCTTTGACGCTGTCAACACGACCTTGACTTCATGCCCTTCCCTACTTGGGTCATGCACTCAAATGTGGGCTTTGGAATTCCTATCCTGATCACTATACTATATTTGTGACAGAATATTGCAGGGACGGTACAGTAAAACTTATGCCTGAGGACGCTCTCGAGCTACTATGTACAGACGAATGCGCGACGGAAATTGCAAGTCTCCGCTCCACCATCGAATTTGCTTGTACCGAGAGTACTGATGTTATGGTATACAATGACGTTGCTTATCCTGGTAGGTACTTATCTAGAATCTATGAGATAGGAAGGGATGGCAGCTAATTACTTATAGCAACATTTATGCTTGACACTCTATCTTACGCGTATAATGTTAGTTGCTATACTAATGCGTGTGTCTCCTCGACCTTATACATAGATGGATTAATTACTGATCCAACCCTCACATGACGACGGGTACCTACTGTGACTTAATTATAGCTGAATGGCACAAATATACTGACAGAACAAACCAGCATGACTGTGAGGACTGTATTCTTGGACTGTTGAGGCTTCAACTTGAGCCACCTATCAGTTATGACGAGGAATGGGCCGAGAGCTTCTCTTCCCAAACATCTAGCTGCAGTGCTACAGGATATGTGTATACTTCACCGGCGGCATATGCTTGGAATACGTCTGTTCCAGCTACAGCAACCAACGCTGCCCCGACTGGTACTGCCAGTTCCGCTGCTACGGCCACCACGCAGACCCGCGCGAGCACCTATACGATGCAACTCGGTGATACCTGTACCTCGATTGCAATTAGCCAAAACGTGTCCACATACAATTTGATCGTTGCAAACAACTGGACCATCTTTTGTGGTAACCTACCAGGTGTTGGGGAGGATTTATGTATTCCCGAAGGCTGCAATGCGACGATTCTGCATTTCAGATCGAGCTGCCGACGCATGGTGAGAGAATCGGGCGTGAATTTGGCGCAGATACTTGAATAGAACCCCATCATTAGCAGTAGATGCGACAATCTCTATCGGTTCATAGACTTGATGATATGCTTAGGGTATGTACCAGCTTGATCTTAGTATTTCTGGCTCAATTTCCAAGACAGTGTCATTTAGACCACCAGGAGGATGGCCAAATGGTACTACGCGTGCTGCAACAGCGACTGCAACAAGCGATGCAACGACTGCAACCTGGGTTCCCGGCCCAACATACACCAACCCCATTGCTCCCGGAACAGAAACAGACTGTGTGAAATATCAAGACTACTACATCAAACCCTCCGATCCCAAAAACATGTGGAAATCCGCCATTGATAAGATGGAAGCACTTGGTCTGAGCCTTAATAGCTGCTCCCAATATGTTAGCTCGGATACTGCTACTTTGTCGGATATACTGGAGTGGAATCCAAGCCTCAATAGGTCAAACTGCACATTCGAAGCGGGATACAGCTACTGTATTCGTCGATCATATAACAGTACGTTCTTCCTTTCGATCTCGTTATGGATATTGGCTCTAACTCAAATAGCTACCTCATCCTCATCAGACAATAGTAGTGGTGAATACTGTGTGGAAGTAGAATCCTCTTTGATTTTACCTGGCACGGCGCCAAATTCTGACTGTTACATTGCAATTAACGGCTCTTGGAATGACTGTAAGCCAGTTTTCGTTTCTTCTCTTTTTTTTTCCATTTCGGACAAATCTTCACTCATGCAAATTTGACTTGAACTCTTCTGATCCCCTTTTTTTCAGCCTTTACGTGCAGACATATCGAACTTGGAACAATGAGCATTAGCGAAGCAGAACTAATAATTTTGAACCCCTGGATCGGAAACGGCGATTGTACCACGGGGCTCTTCGCAAACCTGGCTTATGACGCTCGACGAGCCGTCTGCATCAGATCACCATCCTATACATATTCTTCTAATCTTACTAGTCAGCCATAACTACGTAGATTAGGCTTCGAGATTGTTTAGTACTCGTGGTGCACATGGCAACAGATTTAGTACTCATACGTATTCATTAATCATTGGGTTGATAGGCTTCTATAAAAATATCAGTCTCGATGCCGAAGCTCTTCCTTCACCAACCAAAGATGGCACTTTCAATTTAAAAACACTGCGATATGTCAGAATGATCCTTGGGGTAGCAACTCGAAACTTCCATCAGCTCCAAGAACAGGGGGTTCTGATACCCCGCAGCCAATTCTCCAAATAGTAATTTTTATCCAACAATAATCATTCTGATTTCGTTTTTAATCGCTTCCTCGTATGCACAGTTCAAACATGAATATCTTTGGATGATCGCGGCAGTCCCCTTCTCGCAAGCGAGAAATTGAGCAGTTGCATTGCCTGCGACTTGAACGATAGCGATCTTTTTCTCAGGTGCTCGAGGGGCTTTCACGGATGTTGTTATTGTGTTCAGAGCCTTGTCAGGGTCGAGAACAGCATCCCTGGAGTGACCACATGGCTCACTATCACGAATCCCGAACGACGCGACTATAACTGGGGATAGATCAAGCGGGGTTTCACTCCCTGAGAAGCGGAAGGCACATCGAAGTTCTAGATGATTTGAACGCTCATATATCGTGAATGTAACACTAGAATGTGCACCCATGTAGTCTGGTTTGATGATATTGTGAGCGGCATATAAAGACTCGGTGGATATTGATCTTTCTGGCGCCCGTTCACTGAGAAGGTTTGTATAATATCGGCCATTAAATTGAAGCTTCCCGTCAAGGAGGTGATAAGAGACACGATTATCTCTGGCAAGCGCCAGCCTTCGAAGCGCATCGGGATACAGTGTGCTTGAGTCCGATTTGGCAATATGGGAAGAGGAGCCATGCTCATTTATAATACCGTTGTAACGAGTTCCAAAAATTGAGTACTTAATATGGTCATGAAAAGATTGGCAAGATATATCGTATCTTTCGACGCCGTTCCTCATATAAATAAAACGAGTCGCAAGATTACCAATCATTCCGTGGTTTTGTATCGTGGCACCTGTTCCCGCATCGATAAAAAGAGCAGCCAGTCCGCTATCTAGGGCATATCCCAGAGAATTCCACAGTATTCGAAGCTCGCATCGATAAAAGAAATCAGGCTCTTTCTTCCAACCACGCCGGAGATCACATTTCTTCTCGCATGAGCAAAAGACTTTGTGTTGGACTTTCGATTCGAAAACATCCACAAGCTCTTCAAATGCCGAACAAACTGTCCCATCTCCAGGCTCAATCAATGAGATTTGAAACTGTTGCTGGCAGACTTGAAGCATCCTAGAATTCGGATATTTTCCAAGGAGGGAAATAAGCCCCGGTTCTGGGAGGCGGTTTTGTTTTTCTCTTCCAATAATTGGCAGACGCCCTTTCATCTCAGAAGGCAATCGAAGGAGCAATTTCGTGCAGGCAATGCGAATTTCTTCCGAACAATTTACCCCATGGTCAACAAAAGCTAGTCGTAAGCGATCTACCACCCAGCTCTCCCATCGGAAATACCCTGCACTCTGCAGCCGCTTCCCGTTTCTTTTCTCAATGCCGATTGACAATGACAGAATTGGGTAGATCTCTAATAAATTCTCAATCCTAATCGTCGTTTGGCCTATATTTTCTCCAGTTGGAATTTCAAGGAGTATTCTATTGCGTTGCCCTTCGTGAACAATAAGATTGTCGACCGTCAGAAGTAAGTCGTCAGGAAACATCATCATCACCAGACCTAAAATATAGCCAGTAGCTTTAGTCCCTGAAATACGAACTAAAAGGTTCTCTTCAGTGAGCGCACGACTTATAGCATGCAGAAGCTCAGCTGCCGATTCTGTTGTCATGACTTCCAAGAGGTCGTTAGGGAAAACCGCGTTGAGTTGTTGGTAAACATCATAGATCCGAGTTACTTGACGTGCAAGCAGATTATTAAAGCCTAAAATCGCCAATTTGGAGGATAGCTGCCCTGCCACTTGTCCCAGCTGGGCTCCACTTGATACCGAAAAGGAGCGTGAAAGACTTCGTTGGGAAATTGCCAGGAGAACCTCTCCGGTTCGGTCCGAAAAAAGGCTCATTAAACAAACTGAGAGCAACGAGATGGCCTGTCCACCGGTAGATTTGGCCATTAAAGAGGCAGCATCACCCTTTCGCCAACCCACGGCAATACCGAGTCGATCAAGGCGCGTGGAATTGCAGCGCTGGAGGCAATCAGGCACTTTTGCTGCGTATTCACCGTTGATTGGAAATACTGCTCCGAGGGTTTCCATCTGTATCATTGCCATGGGTTGAACATCGTCGGCTGTCAATGTAGCAAGAAGAGGTAAAAATGACCCAAGACCTTGGATCGTAAGATTCCCAACGTCAACTTGGGGAGTCAATTGGTTTGACATTTTGGTATGGACGAAAAACAACTTGCAGTTACTTTTCCCTCGCGAGGCACCGAATATGTCGTTCTTTCTTAAACGGCCAGAATAAACAGTAGATATTCCAATTCGACGAAAATGGGACTGACTGGGCGGCAGGATTATTAGCCTCAAACCTCGAGGCGGGGGAATATGACAAGGCTGAGCCTCGGGGTACATGTATTGGTAGCGCTTGACGATGATTGGATATCCCTCACAGGTTGATATAGTCGCAAGGCTGAACATCATCTCCAGGGCTGTGTTGTTAACTTTTTCAATTATTGACTCTTATATATTTTCTAGCTGTCACGTTTTCCGGGCACGGGGTGAAATATTAGAAAAAAATCGATGTACTCGCGACAGATTGGTATAAAACCAATTTGCATGATATTAAGCAGAAAATAGTACTACATAGAGAAGGTCTCTAGTTAAAATAATGTAATCGGACTTGGTCATTTATATAAAGAAGATAGTATTCTCATCTAATATAGGTATCTATGAGAGGAGCTCTAAATATTATGCTGATAGGCACAGCATGGGGTATAGGGGGCCACCTAGGGGTATCGATAGTTTTGTCCCCCCCACTGAGGTATCTATATATTTGATGTTTTAATGGCCCTCATCGTCGCGATACCTCATCTCATCACCAGCATACATCTCATACACCACCTCATTCGGATTTGTACCAGCCATCTCATACTGAGGCGTCGAACCCGAGACTTCAAAGTGAGATTGCGTCTCTGACATCTCGGCAGGCACGTAACTTTGATTTTGACCATCCATTTCCGGTGGCTGAGTTGCTTGATAGGATGCAGCACGTTGTTTTCTAACCTTTCGTCGATACCAGAATAATCCCAACCCGGCTGCAATAAAAATGGCCACAATTGGAATGACGACTGCAACGGCGATTGTTGTTGTTTTGTTGTTGCTGCTGCTAGCTTTCCCGGAGTTGGCATTGCCTGTTGCAATTGACGATAGATTTGATGATGATTTTGGCGAAGAGGGAAGATCGGTTGCTTGGTAGTTTATTTGAATCATAGAAGCGACCGCGGTAAATAAACTGATGGTCTGTGTCTGTGTCGATGTTGAGAACCAGGTCTCCGTTTGAGTGACCGTCGTGGGAAAGCTCAACCAGTTTGTAAATGCCTCGGTGGTGTCAACGCAGGTGGCGATTCCCAACGTTTCTGGGGCAGTTACCTGTTCGCAGCTCTGCCCATAAACGTTTTGGCATTGGTAGCCTCTGTCCATCCATCAATTAGCTTTGTTTTAGGAATCCAAAAAAAAAAGGGGAGAAGGGAAATCATACGTTGGACAACATCCCGCCATAGTTTCATAAGCAGTTGCGTCAAAATCAAACTCGAAGCTCTGAAAACTAGAAAATGCAGAACTGATTCCATTGCTGCCCATTGACACTGCACAACCTGTTGTGTAACCAACAGGACATGCGAGACCGGGGGAATAGAAGCCTGAATAAATTGGCATAGTGAATGTGGATGAAAGAGTCGAGCTTTTAGTAGTAAAATCGGCCGTGTAGGTATAAGATCCGCTTACTGTAGGAAGACAGCGGTCATCCTGGGTGAAGGTGTACGTGTCGTCATAATTCCAATCATAACCAGTTGTACAACGTTGGCCTATATAGCCATAAACTTCAATGCATCCTGAACATGTGCTTGTATATATCTGAAAGCACTGGCTGGGTGGGGTGAAGGTTGTCGTTAATGGACCGAGCAAGCCAGGTCGCGTGGATGTTGTGGTGGTTGTCTTTGTTCCTGAACCCGAAGTTGTGGAGGTTGTGCTTGTCGACGATGTACTCTTTGAGCTTGTGATTGTAGATGTTTTACTTGTCGACGTTGTACTTTTCGTGGTGGTACTTTTTGACGTTGTACTTGCTGACGTTGACGTTGTCATTGTACCTCCCAAATCCGAATATGTAGCTATATGATAGTTGCGGCAGACGATGCAGAGGCGTCGGTAGCAGTTGTCGTGTCGAATGCACTGTCAGTTATTCTCTCCTTATTTTTCTCTCGTCTATTGGATCTGGTGCCTTGGCTTCTCGCTGCTCGCTTGAACTTTGGACAGTTTCGACATCGATGTCAACCTCCGGTCTAAACTTTCGTCGAGTGGCGATAATAAGAGAAAGAAGATAGAAAAAAAGGAAAATGAAAACAGAAACACCAAGAAATTGTTGCGACATTTTAGCGACGCTTGATAGGCAAACTGAAAGGTACCGGTAAATAGTTAATGCAACGTTGAACACAGCCTCGGCCAGACGGTTTATGCAACGCAACGATGGAAGTCCGTATTATGCCAGCCAGATGACCAGCCTGGTAGAAATGTGAGAAATACGAAGTCGTTCACTAATGCCTAAGAAAAGAGACATAACAGGCATTTATACATCTATGAAAATGAGCATACGCGTGTACAGCAAGATTTCAGCCAACCAGGTACCACGACGAGGTTGGCGGCCCTTGCCTAAATCGGTAACAAGTGCGAGTTTGTTGGTTGGTAATGGAGATGATCCACAAGCTTAATTAAACTGGAAGCCCGCCCTAGGGCGCGCAATGCCGGATATGTTTAGCCGGCTTGTGCCTGAAGATCAATGATGAGATGAAATGAAAAATAAAAACTAAAAATAGGTGCGAACAAACGGCTCGGTATAAATTGCTTGATTTTACTTTGGATACGTATACGTACGTAAGACGTTCCGGAAAGATGAGCTGGTCAGCAACCCTACACTCGCTCTCATAGCCCCGAAAAGGTTTCCATATTACAGTAGGTCTATGCCCCTGTCGATGGTCAACGCTGTTGACATTTAGGGGAATAGCTCCAAGGTGGCCTAGATAGGCAAGTAGAGTACAAAATTCCATACACTGGGCAAAACTTCTTCCTTCTCTTTCCTTCTTTTGTATTTTGGACCTAATAGTTAGTTAATTGGCTTTTAACTAGTTTAACAGCCGTCATACCTTGATAAATATAAATCTTGTACTGTCACAGGAATGACAACGTTGTCATTGACTTAAGGACCACCAGCACACAGTATTCCTTTAGGAATGGCTGATTTATGTATTTTTTTGTTTCTATTTTTTGTTTCCCAAAAACTGCAGTAAATTAAATGCTACGCATTTCGCAAGTGGTTTCTAGACTTACAGCGAAGCTTGGAGGCCTCAGGCGTACCATCCGGTGATTCCGAGATAGGGTTACGGAGCCCGCAACCCTGACCTGGGAATACCACCAAGGTTACCCAGTTAAAAAATGTTTTTCCACACACTGACCAAAGCTACATTCCTTTCTTCCCTTCTCATGCGTGATATTTTCAGCCTTGCAGTTAGTTAGATAGTGTCTAACCAGTTTGAAAGCCATTACACTCCTTTTGAATATCGACATTCTTATATAGGTATAAAACACTGAGAGGCAATAATTCTATAGATATCTACATAGATGTCCCCATAGATGTTGTGTAAGCACCCATAAGCGGCTGTATTTAAAATTGCCTAATCTTATAAGCTACGTAGGTAGTAGGTACGTAGCTGAGCAACCTAATTAGGCATGTTGGGTGTGGCCCACTGTGCGTACCCACAAGGGTTGTGGATGCGCTTATAGAGTGTGAATTTTGTTAGATTCCACTAAAGGCCTCTATAATATATAAGTATGTGTCACAGAAAGACATTTGCTGGCGATCTATCATGCAAATATTTCTTCTGCTACTTTCACGAGCATTCTATGCCTATCAATGCCCTTTATTAACATGCAACAGTTATATGTAATAAATTCTCTTGGCAGTATGAAGTTCTACGATTGCTAGCTACTTACAACTCCCAAATAATCTTGCTAAATTCACAATGAAGCCGTCGAAATTTCCCAAAGGGGCAATTGGCAAGAAGTGGCGGTGTTGACTTGATCCGTACAGTGGGGTGACAAAAGCGTTAGCACACTCCCCTATAAATCATGTTGTCTATCAACAATCATTTATAAATATTTAGACTCTTTCCCATGTAAGTATTATCATGATTACTTGCTTGGTAGTTAAATGAATATATACGTAACTATCTTTGATCTCGATCGGGAGTCAGCTTCAGCCTTGTCGGACTTGCCATCAAGGCAGTTATTGGTCCAAATCTTGCTTCCAAGACACATCCCTGCACTTTCCCTTCTCCTTAAAGATGATTGGAG
Source organism: Talaromyces albobiverticillius (assembly GCA_023721895.2). Classification (NCBI taxonomy): domain Eukaryota; kingdom Fungi; phylum Ascomycota; class Eurotiomycetes; order Eurotiales; family Trichocomaceae; genus Talaromyces; species Talaromyces albobiverticillius. The sequence continues at coordinate 5,989,178 of JAMBUR020000001.1, read as the reverse complement.
CAAAACAGACAGGGTATGTGACTAGTGAGGCTCTAATGCAGATAAACCGGAGTTCATCTCGAGCATTCAAGCAATCAGCGTCTCATATGGCAGCCACCATGCTTTCCCGTCTTATTTTTAGGCGCGATGACCACGCAATCACGAGCGGCTTACATCTGCATGCGTTATCCTTTATTTATTTTCTTTTCCCATCGATTTAAGCTATTCAAGGATCAAGACCTGTTATCGCCAAAATCACAAAGGACACCCCTTCAGCCTTGGGCCACTTATCGGCAAAATATTTTCGAATGTACCACTCTTCATTCATTACACTTATGTTTTGAAAAATTCGTTCACCATGAGCAGCGACAATGAGTCAGAGACATGGCCAACAGAAGGAAGCACCAAAGGAGAGCAATATTCGTTTCAAGAGGACGAACACACAACTCCCGTTTCTTTAGACGACTATCTTTCGCTTGGATTGGATGCGAATGAAGTCAAGAATTATGCCAGTGAAAAACTTAACTCCTTTGTGAAAGCTAGACTAATATCAAAATTAGGTCCAATCAAACACGGTAACGGAAAAGATATACCAACCTCAGGAAGGCGAACTCATATCAAACAATCGAGACACCGATACCGAGAGAGACTACACTTACCTATCCTTTGGTGATGAGGGGACGACAGCAACAATTACGGAATTGGGTCAGCCAATACAAATCAGTCGATATCTGGGCCATGGACAATCAGGCATTTATGCTATCGATCATTCTTCACCCCCCAGCCTAATAGGCTAGCAGAGCGAAGTCAGAAACTGCTTTCCCTGGCTGACAGGGGCATTGGTTTTGGATTGGATATAATTTCTCCGAACTATGATGATTGCCAACGTAGAACCCATTGGCTCCGGAACCGATGGCCCCGCGTGGTCTTCAGTTGTATAAACGGCTGGGAGCTGGTGATACAATGGGCTGTCCACAAGAATGTCGTTATCCAGCAGTTTGCTTTTCGCAATGATAGCGCGGATGAAAAATTAACAGTCTCTTTTGAGTTCATCCGCGAAATGCTGATACGGGAGTTGGATTTCGCCAGTTCACCTCACAGGTTCAACCGTGAAGGTGGTGATGGTGATGAAAGCGTAACAACAAAAAATTATGTGGAAGGCACCGGGCCTGGTGGATATGGTTTTGTGAAGCTACATAGACTTCCGATAACAAAATATGATGAGACCAACAATGAGGAGGCCGACTTAAAGCCTGATGCCGTGGCAGCGGTTATAGGCTTATTTCTGAATGGAGAGGCATTGACTGCGAACCAGTTCAAAGAACTCACACTCGAATCCGGGGAGACCCTTCGCATCAACGCTGGGTACAAGCTCGTGCTTTTATCGAGTCAGAAGCAGGAACAAAATTGGAAACAGTTGGTCCTGACAAATGAAAACGTTAACATTGATCGATTCTTATGGGAAACTCAACTATGGGATAATACTTCACTCGATGCATATCTGTCCGACAAGGAATTTTATATTGGACGCAATGTGGAGCATATCCTGTCTGTCTGTGCCATACCGATTTCAAATGGTCCGGTTTGGGACTATGAGAATGCAAAGATTGATGGAGAAAAACGTCAAAAAAGTAAGGTGGCTCTTACCTGCGGTGATATTGCAGGCCATCGAATTTGTGTATCGGCCAGTTAGTAAGTTGTGCATATTCTGATTCAAGAGAAGACTGGACTGATAGACGATCAGCTTCGCCTTCAAACTTTTATTGGAGATCTACCATACCTTGAGGGGGGGGCATGCTTGGAGAGGTCGAATAAAGGAGATATGTCTCGCGCACCTTCGATGGGTGTTTGAATTAGCTGAGAAAAAGGAAAGTGGTGTATTTGCTAGGCACTACTGGGTAACTGGGAGGATGATAGCAAACACAACTTTACCTGATGGCCCTACAGATACGCCGTTTCAAATTCTTAAAGCTTACGAATTTTTTCGACTGTTGGATACCCCCACAGAGGCATCAGGGCGAGCAACCCCAGAAGAGACAGAAAAGGTGGAGATACGAAATTTCCTTGCGAAAAATAATGATATCGATAATAGTATGGCTATGAGATGGGTCGAAGCTCTAGACATAGCAAATAAACGCGATTCATTTGCCTGGCCTCATTCGAATACCGCAGAAATACATTATTTTCGGTTCGATGACCACGTCTGGATTTGGAATGCAATTAAAGCCATAAGTATTATCCTTCAATGGGATATAGTGGTGAAAAGAAACCTCAAGGGTCGGAGAAGGGTGGTCAAGGATAAAAGTGACACTGATAAGTGGAAGAACCTCATGCGAAAATACAACCCTAACAAGGTCCGACTGGAAATTCTACAGCGGTTCACAACTATATACGAGAGCTCCAAGCAGGATGGATTGGCGCAGCGGATGTTCTCAGTCACCCGATCTCTTCTTGAAACGCGGTTCAAGCTTCACTCACGAGACACGGCACTCTTCTATTCACTCGTAGGTAAAATACTTGAACAGGACGATGAGCGATGGTCGAATCTCATCAAAATCCAAAAACATTTCGCTTCCACCCAAGCCGCTGAGTCGGATAATTTGTTGCGGTACGGACTTGAGATGTTGATGGCGAAGGCTGACGTCTCGAATCCAGATGGAAAACCAGATTTGGATGTGAAAACGGAAAATGTAATGTTAAATATACTCCCTAACGGTCTCTTTCCAGGGCAGTTGACAAACTGGTGGGAAACCGGACGTGCTGGCTATGACAATTATCATTTGTTGCACGTTGCCTTTGAGATGCCCTATCTTCTTTATTGGGCGGGTATGGAAGACAGAGAAAACGAGAAAAGCAGCAAACATCAGAATGAGGAGAATGGGACTTTCAAGATTCTGGATGGCACCATCCCCTTGAACAACCAAATTGACGTCAGGAATATCAGTGATATTAAGGAGGAGTGGCTTTATGATTATCCATCTTTTCTTGATTGGTCGCCTGTGACCAATACCGAGGGTTCTGACCCGGGTCATGAGTGGTATCAGCGAATGAAAGATACAATAGACGACGACGAAGAAAACCGGGATGACGACATAATCAACAGGGCCTTTGAGAGTTGGCATGAAGAATGCGTCGGTACAATTTACGAGCCATGCAAAGCAGGGCCGAGAAATTATAAACCGGTCCTGATTGACATGGCCAGAAAACGGCCTCGCAGTGGAAAGATACTCAATCCTGATCAGCGGGTATTCAAAATCATGGGCATTGATAAAATATGGAAACGCTTATGCGAGATGCGGACTGCTGACAATGCGAAGAAAAGAATCTTGATGTGTGAAAATCCATCGGAGGACTACGCATTGATGTGTTATATTGCATCCACGAAAATTGAGCAACCTTCACTACGCACATTCTTTGATCTCCATGCCAATTATTTCACGGGGTTTGATGACGACTTGAACAGGCTTGAAAACAACTGGGAGACCGAATTCCACTGCAGCTTCTTCCGACTAGCGAGTCTTAAAGAGCTCGAAGACCAGAAAGAAAGCCGCAATCGCACGAGTCGACTTTTATATCCACAACCGCGGCATTGGCAACTGCCTTGCCTCAATGACTGGCGCTTGGAACGCGTGTCCGTCAGTTTCAGGTTTTCTGGCGACTTCTTCGATCGCTTCTGGACATGCCATTACATCGAGAGTCATTTTGGAATAGACCCAGTCCTGGAAACAAGTCATCTTATCGAACTGTATGATGAAACTGAATTCTTTCGCGCTGCACCGCCATGGCAGCAGAGGAAACTTCTCGAGCTACTGTTGTTCTATGGAGTCATGTCTCAAATCGATTCCAATGCAGACAGCATCATAACAGAAATCCAGGACAAGGTGAATGGACATAACTTATATGGCGGCAAAGCAACGGACCATACCCCAGTTTTCCAGACCGAAGTGTATTTCAACTCACTGAAGGCGTGGGCAGAGGTACACGAAATCCTGGAATGTCTAGAAGATGATTTAGACAAAATCTCTACTATAAATTCCAGCTGGAGCTTGCGGGAGCAAGATCGTGGAACAGAAAAGCCACGGTGGACAAACAAGGACGAAAAGAGATATCGAGCCCCAATTAGCTTTGTTCTGCTTCGGGGTCAGAAGGTTCAGCGCAGACTATCAGATAAAAAAGTTACAATCCGCTCCATCGAAAAGACATTGAATTATCGCAGGAACGAGGCAAAAAATGACTATGATCGATACATGAGTGAACGCGCCTTCGCTCAAAACAACAATATCAAATACTTTACCTACTCAACCGTGATTTTCTTGCCTCTGGGGTTCGCAGCTAGTATCTATAGCATGCAAGCTGTGCCACCTACAGATGTGCTCCGACATATGGTGACATGTGCCGTAGTTGCATTTGCTGTCATTATCGTCATTATTTTCACCTTGCCGTTTTTCCTCAAGGGGATTTCTCGAATTTGGGGTTTTTTGAAGAAATTCTGTCGGTTTTTGAAGGCAGTCCTGCAGAATCCCAAAGAATTCTATCAGAATTCAAAAGACCTTTTTCTATTTTGGAAGCATTTCTATACAGTGGCTCCGTTTGACTTTTCCGATTTGCTTTTCTTTCAACTCCCATCATATGTCATCCTTTTCAGAGCTTATTCTGTGCGATTGGATCTCACTGAAGGAGTTAGCCAAGAGAAGATACAACCGCTCACGCCGCAGGGGTCTTTTTTCGACGGTGATACATTGGCGGATTTATATAAAGAAATATGGGATGGCATAGATACCAGCATTTCCATGCGCGAATCTTGGATTCAGTCGTGGAATAGGATCGTGACGCCATGGAATGAAATGATAACCGAAGCGCAAGAGAATGAAAGTGTATAAGATAATTTGAAGTCTTTTTTTTTTTGCAACTTTTGATCTATTTTATTTTTTGACTTATTATTTAGAGATAATTATAGTATATCTTTACCCTCTGGGAGTACTGTGACATCAAGTAACGCAGAATTCGCTACTTTGTAGTATAATAAATAGACGTTAACTAGATCTATACATCTTCTGTAGGTATCTCTAAAAACTGCCTTGAGACGCCCCTATAAGTACTCCCATAAGCACTCCAATAGATGATACTCCTGTAGATATTTCTGTAGACGACGTATACACAAGTACTCCTCCTATAGTTGCTATGTAGGCACGTATAAGCACTTCTATATACGTTTCTATGAACACTCCAATATATATCGCCCTAATAGATTACTGTATACACCCTTTTTGACAGCAGTTTTGCAGGTGAGCTTCAGCCTCGGGCAGGACATGCGATGGAAGATAGGGTTACGGAGCCAAAAACCCTGTATTTGCGGTACAGCTTCAAGGTTGCCCAATTAGGCAAGTAGAGTACGAAGAGCTTTTTCATACACCGAGCAAAACTTCTTCCATTTCCTTTCTTCTCATGTTTGATATTCAGTTAGTAGCTTATAAATTTCGATAACCAGACACATTCTGGGTTGTTGGTGAGGGCTAGTCACAACGATGCATAAATGTCACAGTGCCAAAACACTTGTATTGCTAGAGCTAGCTAGGTAAGTCCTTGTCATCAAGAATATTGAACATGAAGAGGAAAAGAAAGAGGACGACGCTGAACTCGATGCATATGCAAGCTCTTTGTGCTCTATTTGCCTAACTGGGAAACCTTTCAGGAGGTAAGGTTTTGGCTTTGTAGGCAATGTATACGCAAAGGAAAAATGTTGCCATCATCCTGATAAAAATGCCTTCAACAAATATCGATTCGGCAATGCACAAAAATTACTACCAGTTCATATCTCATATTAAAGCGACAAGTTTAACCCCAAGGTTGTAGTTATTTTTAGCTTAAATAAAGTTGTCGTTGATCTAAGCTTATTTTGACGACATCACCGCGTGGCATGCCTCAGTCCTCATCTCCGTTGACGACGTTCCGTCACACTTATTACGCTCGAGCATGATATGATCAAACCCCTTTGCTAAATATCAGTTGAAGCGGGGTAGTCTAAATACGAAAACATGCTCCTTTTTTAACTAGTCAGCACCGAGGTTTGTTTTTTTCTACAAAAGCTGTAGTGACTTAGCTTTGTGTTGGGTATTTCGCAAATTGTACCTTGGGTAGGATTAAATGGTTCAAAAGAGTAGACTGGCAAGGCATTTATATAGAACTATAAGGTATAGAAATATCAAATCCTCTTAAACATTGAGGTCGGCTGATCCCAAAAAGCAGCTCGCAAGCTTAGATCATCCCATTCATCAGAAGGCACCAACGGAAAAGCTCCAAGGAGGTCGTCGTCAGCTACTACTGCTGGCCCGTGGTAGTAAATATTACTCGTATCTTTGGCCAAGCCTATTGGAGTGCTTGATACGCTCACTTGATTCGAGTCTTGGTATGAGGCCATATGGCGAGACTCCCCCCTGATTGAAGTGCCAGATTCGATGGTGGCCAGCCACCCTTCAAAGTCAAACGTGGGTTTCAAATTAGCCCTTCGCGACGATCGGTCTTTGGTATTAAGTTGACGCAGATAATTCATGATTCCGTCTTTGATATCTTCAATATTCATGGTTGATGAAGTTGGCGGTGTAGCTGGCAACGTATTGAAGGATTGATAGGTGAGGTAATTGAGTTTGTAGAAGAGGGATATTTGACGGATCTTTTAGCAGTGTCAATAAAAATCCTATAAACCATGGGAGTAGGGATGTAACATACCCAATGAATGGATAAATCCCAATATTGACCAAGAGAATTGAACCCTCGCATAACTACTTCTAGATATCGTCTTGCAGCGGTCTTTGATATGACGTGTCGAAGACTGTCCCATTCAAAAATGGAAAACATGGCATGTATGCTGGCAGACGTGAACAGGCAGAGACCAGTAAAGGGGAACGCAGAGGGTGCTAGGTCCAGATCGTGGATCTGGCAGTATAACCTTGCTACGGAGGTTGCACTTTCCACCATGGTAGTTGCATAATCGAGCCACCAGTTTGGTGGTGGTACGCAGTCGACAGGAAGAAGCGTTGGACCATCGGCTGGACCTGATATAAATCATCAGAAAGTGTCTTCACTCGAAAGAATCAAACATACCAGTAGTCGGATCATATGCCTTTGAAGGTGTGAAGGGAAGATATTCGCGATACAGATATGTTTTAGCATGAAAATAAAGCAAAAACATCAATGACCAGAGCTTTCCTTGGCCCGCGGCAACAACCAGAGATACATTCTGGGGCTGATAATCCCAATAACTAGGCAGACGTTCCCTCCATGCTTCAAGAGCCTGTGAGTGTACAGTAAATGGCATATCCGGTAACCAGGGGCACCGCGCATCTTGACGGCGGCCAGAACGGCCATGCCATAGGATAATATTGCCTAATATCTCAACAATACGAATGGTATGCGAGAACAGACTTTCATCAGTCGATGCTTCTCGTAAATCTGCAAGACTCCCCGTTCTCCGATCTCTCCCAAAAATAAAATCTTCATCTGTATGAGGCAAATGAGTCGTAATATCCGCCGCTGCAAACGTCGCTATTCGGTCACGGCCATTAGCAAGCAAATGATCTAGACAAAAAACGCACCAAAAGGTTCTCCGCCGAATCTCGAGCTCCGTAAAGGAATATTTTTCGCGTAGGGCTAGGGCATCGCCCCAGTTGAAATTTGTTTGCTCTAAATCTTGTTTGTGGAGACGTGCCAGTTGGGCGAGGCGAGCTGCATGACCTAGGCGTAGCCAGGCTTGGTGCTCGAGGCCTTGGCCGACTTCGACGACGCAGAGGATTAGGCAGCATTGGATGTGGGTTATGGAGGGTTGGTTGGAAAGGTTGTCGACTTCTCGGCGGGCCCATTCGGAGTATTGCTCGGATGGGTCGGACGAACTAGAGGTTGAGAACTCTGGTAGGAACCTGTTCTCGATCAGTATATGTCCCACATAATACTGAGACATATCTTACCGACAAGTCAAGGCAATAATACAGAGCAAAAGCGGCACGGGCAAGCCCTCTCCGGCAGCATCCTCAATCAACTGTTGCGGCGGCAAGAAGCAAAGCAGACTTGTGGCATAGTTCTCACGGAAGAAGGTGATTGCCAGTCTCCGCAGTGGAAGGGGTGGTAGTCTATATACAAGATTAGTACCTATTCTAACTTGAATGGGGTTAAAAGTACTGAAACTCAGTCGTGGCTGTGGGTGCAGTCGACAAGACCGCAGCTGGGATATGTCCAGGATATTCGCAATCTCGATGCCGGAGCTTGCACGTCCTACATTGAGGCCATTCGCCGGAGCATCTCGCTTTTCGCTGTCTGTTAACCTATCAGTGTCTATCTCTTTCATTCGATTGTAGATAAGTCTTGTATATACCTGCAGAAAGTGCATGCAAGCGCTGTCCGCCGGGACGACGGCGACGGCATGGCGGCATATCCGTCTGAGGATTCGTCGGGAAAACTGCGGACTACTAGAAGAAGAAAGATCCATCGATAGCCAGACTCTATCCACAATATGCCCCTCTCTCCTAGACTAGATGTAGATAAACAATGCGGGCGATGTGTACATAGTGGGGGAGATAAGAGCATCGGCTCTGCCGTTGGGCACTTCGGCATTGCCGTTTCTACCTACAAAAACTTTCAGCTTTCAGCTTCATCATCGCTAACTTGAATATCCTTGCAGTCAGTTTAAGCACATATCCAACGCACCTTTCTATACAATGGCGCCGAGCACAACAACCATGATTGACGGGCAAGAGCAGACCCTAGAGCAATGCCACGCCACCGCCGAAAGCAACTACATCGCTCGCAACCCAAGCTCCAAAGCCGCGCATGAGCAGGCTGTCAAAGTGATGCCAGGCGGGAATACCAGATCAGTGCTCTACTCGCAACCATTCCCGATCTGCATGCGCAAAGGAGTCGGGAATCAATTATTTGACGTGGATGATCACACGTACGCCCCCCCAGCCACAAAACGGAATAAAATAACTAACGAATGTATGATAGGTATCTCGATCTCCTCTGCGAAATGACAGCAGGCGTCTACGGGCACTCCAATCCCATCATCCGGCAAACTCTCCTGTCCACCTTTGACAACATCGGCGTCAACATCGGTGCCCATACAAGCTCTGAAACAAAACTGGCCACTTTGATATGCTCCATGTTCCCATCTATAGAACAACTCCGGTTCTGCAATTCAGGCACAGAGGCGAATCTGTATGCTCTCAGTGTTGCGCGACGGGTTACTGGCAGACGCAAAGTGATTGCGTTCAAGGGAGGGTATCATGGCGGTGTTTTGGGGTTTGCGCATGGGGTTGTGGGAGCGAATAATGTTGATCCGGAGGATTGGATTTTGGGGGACTATAACGACGAAGACGCCCTAGAAAGTTTATTCGAGAAGAGTAAAGATGTGGCAGCAGCAGTCATCGTGGAGGGTATGCAGGGTGCTGGTGGATGTATACCAGCACGACCAAGTTTTCTGCAGAAGATTCAATCGTACGCTTCCAAAGTACTTAATCCCTCTTCCCTTCTATTTTCGTTTCTGCTAACATGTTATAGCACGGTATAATCTTCATCCTCGACGAAGTAATGACCTCCCGCCTGCACCCCTCGGGCCTCCAGGGGAAATACTCCCTTTGCCCCGACCTAACAACCCTCGGAAAAACCATCGGCGGAGGTCTCGCAATCGGCGCCTTCGGCGGACGCGCAGATCTGCTGCAGACATACGATCCTCGTCAACCCACCCCTTTACCTCACTCGGGGACTTTCAACAACAATACACTGGCCATGGAAGCCGGGTATGCAGGGTTATCCACGATTTATACCAAAGACGCAAATATACAACTCAATAAAATAGGGGACATGCTACGTCAGACCCTTGAAGCTATAGGAGAAGGGACCAAGATGGTGGTTACGGGCGTTGGGGCCGCGATGACGGTTCATTTTATGACGAATGGCATGGTTCCGACATGCGAGCAGGATATTGAGCTGTATTCAGTACCGGAATTGAAGCGATTATTCTGGTTTTGGTGTCTTGAGAATGGATATTGGATTGCAGAAAGGGGGATGGTGTGTTTGGTGTTGGGGACTACGGTGGGCGAGGTTGGTGGGTTTGCCAATGTTGTTGGGGAATTTTTGGAGAGGTATGAAAAGTTGGTGTGTCTTTGAGTAGATTATTACTATAAGCTAGTTTCAACTGGAAAGAAAATCTACAACTGAAAAGCTTTTTTGAGGGCAGCTACCACCGTTGCGTTGTACTTCTTTCCACTCTCCAGAATGCCTACATCAGTCAGCCAGTATCCTCTCCCCTTTTTTTTTAAGTCAGTACTCACCATCCATCGTCATAAACGTATGCGGCGCGCCCTCAAACCTCACCACCTCAACCGGACACCCAGCCTCCAGCATCTTCACCGCATACGCCTCGGCCTCATCCTTGAGCACATCCATACCAGCCACAAGAATCAACGCAGGCGCCAACCCCTTGAAATCCGGCGCCAGAATCGGCGACACTTTCCAGTCCGCCTCCAACTCTGCTGGTCTCGGATTCCCCAGAAACGCTTTATGGAAGTATTGCATCCGTTCCAACGGCAAGGGTTGGGTGAGCGCCAGCTCCTTATACGATGCATACGGACAATCATCTCGCAGTTCCCCCTCAGGCGTAAACACATGCATATCAACGACTGGCACGGAGAGCACCTGCAACGCCAACGGTATGCCCTCAACGCGGCAGACATGCGCAATGACGGCGCTCAAATGGCCGCCGGCCGAACAGCCACCGATGGCAATGCGCGAGAGATCGAGATTGAATTCATCTTTGAGCGTTCGAATCTACCCTTCCATTAATCTCCCAATCTCTCAGGTTTGTAGTGTAATGTAAAGGGGGAAGGGGAGGGGACATACCCATCTAAACGCATCAACACAATCCTGCACAGGAACCGGAAACGGATTCTCGGGGGCAAGCCGATAAGCAACATCAAACACCACACAATTATCGAGTTCATGCGCAACGCGTTTGCAAAAGTCAAAGTCTGTTTCGAGGCCGCCAAAGACCCAGCCGCCGCCGTGGAAATTTATATACGCCGCTTTCTTCGACTTCTGCGGAGAAGAGTCTTCTCGCTGGAATATGCGCACGGTAATACTCTCCCCTTCGCTCCCAACAGGACATTGTCTGTCGATGATTTTCAAGCCGTCAGCACTAACTCTACTCCGTCCATAGGCAATAGCGTATTTGGCGGGGTTTTGCCGGAATAGTTCGATGGGGACTTGGTGGGTGGCTAGGCGGCCGGCGTTGTATTTGTTGTAGTATTCTAGATAGACTGGGTCAAAGGATGATATCAAATTGGCGGGGATGCTGTTGAGTAATGGCGAGGCCGTGATAGGGTCGATGTGTTCGGTGAAGGATGCCATTTTTTTGTATATATTTTATGGATGTTGGGTTTTGCTGTTCAGTTTTGGAAGATGCATGGAGGATGTAGATCGCTGTGTAACCCCGCATCAGTTAAGTCCATACGGCAAATAGGTGAGCTTATCACAGCTAAATAGTGGTCGATGGCTCTCGGAAAGTTGTCCGAAGAGAATAGAGACAAATAGAGATAGATAGAGATAGACGGCAGAGCCGACAGACTACGGCAATTCCGTCTCCAGAGAGAGCTCTATCTTATCAAGAATGACTTTACGCTTATATAGATGGTACCTACCTGGGTGCCTCCCAACAAGCAAAGTGAAGCTGGCCGAATACATCTATGAATTGTAAGAATATGGCCTACCGCAACCGCCCCCTCGCCCAAAATTCCATTGCCAGCGTGGTCCTCTTCGGTACCGTCGGCATCTATGTGGCCATCACCAACCTGGGCGCTGGCGGTGGGCAAGTAAACTCACTGGAGATGAACTACATTGTCTCCGCACTGAACTACGGCATCTTTGCTGTGGCGGGTTTCTTTTCGGGGTCTATCATCAATCGGTTTGGGCCGAAATGGGCGTTGTTTGTACGCTCCCTCTCCCTTGCCTGATAGAAAAGAACGCTGGCTAACGGTGGTTTAGTTGGGATCATTGGGATACCCCTGCTACGTCACCGGCCTCCTCCTCTTCGACCGCTTCGACCTACTAGTCCTGCCCATCATCGGCGGCATCGTCATCGGCTTCAGCGCCGCCATCCTCTGGGCAGGCGTCAACTACATCGCCATCGCGTATGCCGACGAGACCGAAAAGGGGCGTTTTTATGCCATGCAAGCTGCCATGACATCCTTTGGCAATTTGATCGCATCCTTTCTAGTGTTGGGAATCAACATCAACGACCAAGACAACGACGGCGTTCCGCTTTCCGTCTATCTCAGTTTCATTGCCATCATGCTGGTGCTCGGGTTTGCCAGTTTCATGTTGGTTGCTCCCAGAGATGTGAGGCGGAAAGATGGGAGTCCGTTAGCGTTTTATAAGGAGGAGAGTATTATTGCAGAACTGAGGAATGTTTCGAGGCTGGTGTTTGATTGGAAGGCGATGGCGTTGTGTCCGGCGTTGTTTGTTGCGGAGTATTTGCTGATATTGCAGCCGGCGATTGGCAGTACGTCACATCTTAGCATTAACTGATTGATCATCTGCTGACATGCGTATAGCCCTCTATTTTGATCTTCGGACTAGATCGTTGCTTGCCGTCATCTCAGCCATCGTTGCCCTTTTGGGTGCTCTTGCGTATGTTTAGCTCGCCCCATTAACCGGCGTTTATACTGACATGACACAACAGAATGGGCGCCTTCCTCGACTATCAGGCCCTCTCTCGCCCTCTCCGCGCCAAAATCGGCTTCTGCACCATCGCCTCACTGACTCTCGCAGTCTACGCCGGCGAAGCGGGCTGGCTCTTCGGCGTGCTCCCACCAAGCGAGCCCGAATCCAACCCAGCCTACGACTGGACAAGCCCGCACTTCCCAGGCTTCTTCATCATTTACGAACTCTTCCAAATCCTAGGCGCTATTGGGCCTGTGTTTTTGGCCTGGACATTCGCATCACTAACCAACGACCCCAAGATATGCGCGCATTATGCTGGACTTATCAGGGCAGTAATGGCGGCGGGAGTGTCGGTGGCGTTTGGGATTGCGGCTGGAGGGGTGTCAGAGAGGCACCAGTCTATTGTGCATATGGTGCTGCAGTATGTCGCGCTGGTGCCGCAGGGGATTGTTGCGTTGACGCAGGTTACGATGACGAATTATGGGTTGGAGAGGGATGTTATTGTGCCGAGGAAGATGGCTGAAAAGGACAAGGAGGTGGTTGAGGTCGAGGTTGAGGTCAAGGATGCGTCTGAAGCTTAGTCGGATAATATTTAATATTTAATTATTTAAATAATCTAAATATCTCATTCATTTCATTTATTTTATATTGTTTGTGCCTGAATTTATTATTTTGATGGAGTCTATCGTGATTCGCCTGGTTCCTCAGGCTCCACCGTGCCCCTCTCACCCAAATCCCCTCATTGATTATGCTCCATATTTATTGATTAACAGCACCAGTAATACTCTGGCAGATGGCATATGGCAGCCGGTATTTCCGGCTGACTTTCATTCACTCATTCACTCACTCTCGCCTATGCAGAAGCCACGTGTAGATAAGAATGCGCTCAGACTGCGAGTATTCTGCGAACCACACTGTCTCCTCGACTGGCTCATTTAATTGCTGCTGCGCCACCAACCACCTTATCAATAATCACGGCTGTCTCAGTTTCACAGCTGACCGGGTCTCTTGATGTAACCACTCTAACGAGACAGCCAGCCCCTCCACTACCTAGTCAACTAGTCAAAGCTCAGGGGTTCCGGCCTGACACATGAAATGAATGGGTCAAATGGAGCGAAGGAGGGGATCCGCGGCGCAACTACGGAGTACCTAAGGGCACGAGTACGAATCAGCGATGACGACTCGAGCGCTGTTTCATCTGGACGAGACGAACTACTCGGACTAGCTCACAGAGTGTGCTGAGCTAGTGTATTTGTCTATTTGGCCGTCGGTGATAAAAGAGCGAATTTATACAGTCGGTACCCCGCGCTCCTTCCTCGTCATACTGATCCTTCCTTTTTTCCCCTCTCTCTCTATCCTCACTTACTCTCTGTGTCTCCCTCTCTCTACTTCTGTCAACTTATTTATCTTCATTCAGAAAATGTCCTACCAATACTCACACCAAGACCACGGCCACCCGCCTCTCCCCGCCGGCTGGGCCGCCGAATATGTCCCGGCCGAACAACGCTACATCTTCATCAACCAGCACACCGGCCAACGCACCTGGCAACACCCTGAAGTGCCGCATTCTGGCGGTTATGCCAATACCGGTGGTACTCGAGGAATAGGAGGCCCGTCGCCTGGTCCGGGAGGTCCCGGCGGGTATGGTGGCCCTCCGCCGCAGGGTGGTCGCGGATACGGCGGTCCTCCTCCTCAAGGAGGTCGTGGCTACGGCGGTCCTCCTCCCCAGGGTGGTCGCGGATACGGTGGCCCTCCTCCTCCTCAGGGTGGTCGTGGATATGGTGCTCCTCCGCCAGGTCAGGGTTATGGCGCTCCTCCCCAGCAGCGACCACCACAGGGCTACGGCGCGCCCGCGCAAGCGCCAGCACCTCAGCAGAAGAACCATAACATTGCCTACGGTGTCGGTGGCGGTGTCCTTGGTGCCGCCGTAGGTGCCTGGGCCATGCACGAGCACGACAAACGTAAGCCCCTTCCCTCTCCCCTCTTTGTAACCTTGAATGTAAGCTAACGAACTACAACAGACAAAGAAGAAGAAAAAGAAGAAGAATGGCGCGAACAAGAAGCCCGCGAACATGCCCGCGAGCGGGAGCAAGAACGCGAAATCGCTGCGCAGCGCGAGCAACTCTACGAAGAGAAGCGCGAGATTGAATACGAGCGTGAACAGCGCTATGATGATGGTGTGCGCTACGAAGAGGAGCGTCGATATGATGACGAGCGACGGTATGAGGATGAGCGACGGTATGAGGATGAGCGACGCTTTGAGGATGAGCAGCGGTTTGTTGCTGAGGAGAGGTTTGAGGATGAGAGGCGTTTTGAGGATGAGCAGCGGTTTGTTGCGGAGGAGAGGTTTGTGGAGCAGGAGCGTTTTGATGATGGTGTGGTTTATGAGGAGCGGAGGTTTGAGGAGAGGTGGTAATCCATTCTTCTGATGATCGATTGATCGATTGATTTCTTGTTGCACTTTTTTTATATCCTATAGTCTGTGTTTACTTTATACAAGGCTGAGCCTGTTTAAGAAGATATTGCTCCGACTTTATACCTATCCATTGTTTTGTTCTCCACATCTCATCTATATCATGCCTGGCTACATGCATTCCCGCCGCCCATCATTCAAATATAGGTACTCGCTCTATGCACAACTCCCAGCATCAGCAAGCGCATAACTCGCACTCACAGCGCCCAACGCAACCGCCTGACCACCCGTCAACTGATCCATCGCTTGCTGACTCAACACAAACGAGTCACCGGCCGTCGCCGCATCCACAGCCGTCACATAAACCGTCGTCGGCGTACCAGCCGCGTTCGTATAGGTTATTCCATAACACGCTCCGCAGTTAGCGCTATTCCAGCCTGCGACGGTAGGCGAGCCGCCGACACGCGGAAAGCCAGTGACTGAGCCGAGGGTGGTCCAGCCGGGGTGCGTTGTTTCGAGGCCGTTGGGGCCGTCGGAGCAGGCGACGGAGCCGAGGGAGAGGGCTGCGTTGTCGTAGGTGGTGTCGTAGCGGATTGTTATTGCTGTTGCTGCTGCTGCGGCGGCGGTAGGGGCAGTGGGTGTGGTGGCTTGAGGCGCGGCGTGGGCTGTTAGGGCTAGGTATGCTGCTGCAGCGGTGGTGAGGAGGACGTTGGTCATCATTTTGGCTGGTTGTTGAATTTGAAGGCTTTTTTCAAAGTTGGTGATGGTGATGCTAACACAATGTTTAGGGAGATAGGTATTCTTGTTTGAATGTGGTGAGGATGCTTTCTGATATTGATTGACTGATTGATTGATTTGATACAAACCAAAACCCATTAAACCGCGCCCATCAACCCATTTATATACCTTCAACTTCAATTCTTTTCTAACCATCTGATCTAATCTTGGTCACCGCCGTCATCCCTTGATAGGTATACCCGCATAAGACATCGTACCCGTACAAGCAGGCTGTGTACAACACACCTGATAGTAAACAGTAACAGATCGACGTTGATGCGGAGTAGCCGTTGGCAGATCTTCCTTCTTTTTCTTCTTTATGATTCTGTTTTTGGTTGTGCCAGCGCATTTCATTGTCCAGCTGAACGGGAGCAGGAAGATCTAGACTTTTACATGCATAAATACGGTATACCGAGCATAAATACGAGGGATAAATATGCCAGCCAAGTCCGTATGTCTAAGAAAACAGAAGCGGACAGGCAGGCTTTGTTCTACTTTTTCAGGTTCTTTGGGCAGATGTCTTTGTCCAGCTGAAACATGATGCGAGTACGAGAAAAGAATGAAAGACATATTACCGCTTTGGGACGGTTGTGTTTCACATGTACATTCCTAGGCATAGGGCTGGGTTGGGCTGTGTTACTGCAGCTGTGCCAGCCCTACCTATCTATTAATTAAGACAGCGCGGTTTTCATGTTTTGATTGAAAAACACTTAGGAGAGCCAAGATATATGAAGTCATTATATACGGCGTAGATTCATTATAAAATGTTATAGGTTAATACAAAATCTTCCTCTCCCACATCGGCAGGTCCTCATCATACCTATCCCACTCGATTTTATTCTTCGGATCCAAATGTACGCCATGGTCAGATATCGGAATAATCGCACTCGTATGTCTGATCTCTTCTTGGCTGATGCCCGCCGTATCCCGGGGAATCCACAGCTGGGGCACCTCAGCCGTAATGCAGGGCTCATAGTAGGCATCATTTAATTCCTTTTCGGAATATTCAACGTGGACGTCCATGTTTCGTCGGATTTTGCGACGAAGATGCGCATAGTCCTTGTACATGTTTGGGTGGAACCATTTCCAAATACGGCCATGGCGGGTTACGGCGTGTTGGTAGGCTTCTTCGGCTTCTTGGTTCATTGCGATTTCTTCTTCTTCAGTGTCGAGGGAACGAGGGAGGAAGTTCATGAGTGGGTTGAGCATTTCATTCAAGGAAATGTGGGCGAGGATGGTGAGGATGGTGTAGAAGGCCATGATGATGACCGGTCCGATGGCTGCTTTGATGGAGAAGAGGCCTATCATGCAGATTTCACCGAGATAGATGCCCGTGAGTAGATGTTGTAGGGCTCGCGGATACACCAAACCCTTGGTGTCAATGTCGATTCCGTAGACAAACAGTAAATTGTAGCGGTATGCTTGGTAGACGAGAAACAGGCCAATAAAGGCAAAGGCGAGGATAAGGGGTGCAATGCACGAGTATGTCAGAGCAATGACTCCCATGTTGGTGAAGACGGGAAAGATGTTCCCCCAGCTGATGCCGGCTAGCTGTGTCCAGCGGTTGAATAAACGTCGTGGAGTCGTTGCAAAGAACGTTGTCAAGATCTTGAAGACCACGGCGCTCATGATCTGGACAACGGCAATTGAGCTCATTGATAGCCCTTGCAATAGAAAGTAGGAAATGTAAAAGTTGGATGCTTTGGGCAAGTTCTGCGCCAGGAGATCTTTTGCTGACAAGGGGTTCTTGATGATCTGGCTCACGGCGGCGGATGCTGCCGATGTAATTGTCGTGACCAAAAAGACTTGCACCACTTGGAAGCAAAAATGTGCGGATTGAGTGAACAATTCAACACGCGATAGAGAAGGTAGACCTGCTTTCCTTGCGCACACTTCAAACTTCTTTTAGCCTTGATTTCCATGGGAGAATTTTGATGAGAGAAGTGGACTTACGTCTGCAAATAGGAGGTACCAGCGACATGAGAAGAACCAACGCAGCAGATGGCAACAAACCTGTTATGATACCTTCGATAAACGAGGGAAGATCGGCAAGCCATCCAAGGAACGGCAATAAATTCGCAAGATATGTGACATTCGAAATTGTCCCAACAATTGCCGCCGGAATAGACCAAAAGATAATCAAAGCGGCAATTCCACCTTGCACCATGAACATGCGAATGATCCTCTGCCACCAGCTTAAATTCAAAGACGACCATATGACTTCGCGTGGCGCTATCCCCGTATATCGCGGCGTCATATGCATGGGCTGGTGATGAGACAGAGTCTGCAGCGCGACCTGCGCGTCCGCCTGGCTTTGGAACTCAACAAAGACGGCAGAAAGGTACTTTGCGTCTCCATCCTTGTGCTTCTTCTGCAGTTCTTCAACCTCCTGAATGGACACGGCGAGACGCGAACGGTAGTACTGAATACTATCGACCTTTTTCCCAAACAAGTTTGCGCGATGCATTGGTCGTTTGACATTGGCGAACGTCAGTGGATCTGCCATCTCGCAATCGTCGCATATATTGACATCACGTTTTTTGGCGGCCTTCTTGAGAGCCTTCAGTCTGGCAGCGTTTGTATTACGAATCAGTTTTATCTCTGCTCTTTCAAGGCTAAAGGCCAGTTTATCCCGCTCGTCGACCTTCTTGTTCAGCTCCTTGCAGTCTGAAGTAATCCAAATGCGGCGAATACCTTCCCCAAACACCTGGCGAAGCTTCTTCTCGCTCTTGTAAGCCTCGGGCACAGACATGAATAGTACCGTTCGCGACGAGGGGCGATTGACGTAGGCTGGTGAATTGAGATATGTCTGCCGTAAGTTGGCATAAAAAAGGCTCTCGCGGGTGACCACGAAAAAGACGTATGCTAAAATCATCCCCTATTAGCATCTAGACATCGGTCGGCAGAACGTTCAAACCTACTAAAGTAAACCATAGCCATCACAACGTGGGCGTAATATCTCTTCGGATCCGCAATGTTACTGAAGCTGAACTGGTCCATTTGAGTAGCTCCTCCGCCGCCGGTGGCATTGACCGGTAGTAAAACAGGCCAGAGAACAACGATCCCGACAAAAGATATCACACAAAGGTTGCGCAAGAATCGCAGGAAGAGGTATCCATCGATAGAAGAATGGTGAAGGACGTGGGAATCAGCTATTGAGAAAAAGGTGCCGAACCAGTTCACAAAGCCACCGGGGAGTTTCGGAGTACGTTCACTAACAACAAAGTTAAATATGAAACTAAAGACTCTTGAGGATAAAGATCATACTGGTGGTGGAGGTTTGGCAAATCCGAGCGCGGCGAGTACCAGCGCTGCTGATTCCGTCGCAGAATGATGAATAAACCAAACCAAAAGGCAGCAATTAGCAGAGCTGGCAGGAGAGTAGACACCAAGGCTGAATCTGATGTCGAGCCACCGCCTGTCGCGGCCTCGACAAGATCTCCAGTGGTCGAGCTCGCATTTCCACGCGAAGATCCGATATTGGGGTCATTGTTAGGATCCTGGACGGATGTAAGTCGACAACTTGTGAGTATCATAGGAGGGGAACTGGAAACATACGGTTATACTGTCACGCCTTGTCAGGTAGTCGAGCAGCAGGTCAGCCATGATGGGCTGTGGACAGCAACACTGCCGTTGTATGTGATAGCGTCGGTTAACAATGACATGGTTCCAGCCCTGGACAGAGAGCTGGGGGATCGGACTATTTAAAGTAGTTCATGTGCAATCTCGATGTGCCGAAGCACCGGGACTCTTTTCAACACCCCCGTCAGTGTGGACTGAGGACAAGGCTTTAGCATTCCCCGCCGTCGACGCCACGAAGAATGCATTGCCAGCAATCAGCATTGCACAAGATGGCGCGGGACGGCGGGTATGCAAATGCCACACACTGGAAATGGATCTATCATATCTGCCAGGCAGGCCGAAGCCAATCAGACAGTGAGTGCTCTTGACTTTTAACTCTTTGAAGTTAAGACAGACAGAATTTGGGACGGGCCGTGTGGATGGAGGATGGAGCCATGGATGGAAGGGACGATCCTCAGGAACGCACTGTCCCGTGACTCCACCCGGCTCTTTCCTCTTTACTCGTCGATCGCGATCTGCCTCCATCGAGATCACCTCGCTACGAACTCCTGAATGTTACACAGAACCGATCGAATGCCAGTAGCTAGCAGGCATATTTTGCCGATACGCACGTCGATTCTGCAGAACGAAATCAGCTGCCAGTCTACGTACCTCGTTTAGGACCGCACTTTCGGTGTACCAGCACCTACTACTTAGTCGATGCACCTCTTGTGCACACTGCATTGCTTACGCCTTGTAGGCTTGCACGCACTAGTCATTTACTAGTGACTGACACTATCCTAGTATCCATCGCGGCTGGCAGTTCACTTTCCCGTGTTTCCTTTACTCTTTCAGAACGGAGTATGATTGATCCATGAGGAGGCCTTACGAGCATTCCAAATGGCAGAACCAGATCTGTCATCGAGCGCCAAAGTCGACTGGTGGGTCTAGCAGATATCGAAGTGCATGGGCGAATAACGACGCGCATACAGCAAGTGGCTGGAGCACTGGCCTCGCTGATTGATGAGAGCAACGCACTATTGACGCACTAAAAGACCGGCACACGCACCGTCGCACGCTTATTTCTCTCCCATTTTTCCATCTGAATTGTCGATCTAGATTGGATGGAGGGTTCGTATGTCAGATTCTCATCGATCAAAGCGACCGCTGTCAGCATTCTGCATTGCCCATGATGACAGTCTACGCAAACATGAATAACGATCAGGATAATCGATTGTCATCTGAGTCCGCATATCGCACATCCATACCCACGGCTGTCGGAGATTGACATGGCATTGAATCATCAAACATGCCGGACGCGTCATGCGACTGACTTTACCTTGAGACTTCACAGTTCGCACAGAGTAGGAGCCTCGAGTTCTCGTAATAAGTTCGGCTTATTCATGAAACACGTCTAGGCACCATGTTCCTCGGTTAGTTGTGTGCATGGCGCCTATCCAACCATCTCGTATCTCCTGGCTCGTGCAACGCAACAGCGTACATCCATGTATGCAAGGAGCTGTCAGGCGCCACTAACAACCTTTGTACCACCACATGGTTCTCACCGCTTCTAGGATTTACCTTTTTTTTGTTTCAAATAAAAAAAGAAAAGAAAAGAAAAGAAATATAGCACTGTAGAGACAATTGCATTCAGGGTCCACTAATATGACGCGCAGGGTTTTAAGGCTTTAATTAGTACAGAGAATGAATGCTATAAACGACGAATAGAAAAAGAATTTCCTCTTACTCGGTAGGTAGTCATCTATGCATACTTACCTATCTAGGCACTTGAACGATCATCAACTCTAAGAAATAAATATATAGCCATACCAAAGATGTCTCAACTATTCTCTTCAACCACTTCCATTCATATGCATATATATTTCTGGAATGCTAGATCAGATCAACGCGGCCGGGTGCGGTGCTCAGCTAAACTATGAAATACAAAGACAAGACAGTGTCAATACCTAGGTATAGTAGACCCTGTAAGAAAGAAAAATATCGATATAATCATCAACTCCAAAAGAGAGAAAAAAACAAACATTGCCTAGGTCAGGCAATTGATGCATCATAGCCAAGCAAGGTATTCAGCAGGTCATTCTGAGCGGGAGACAGACACAGAGGTGAGTGAGAAGTGTGAAAAATGTACATGTATACACAAGAAGGTAGAAGGTAGAACGTTTTGGCGACAAAGTCAAAAGTCAAAAGTCAAAAATAATGAGGTCGAAAGTAACGACAAGAGGTAGAACAAAAACAAAGAAGCAGAGATTGAAAATGCCCGTCTCTCGGAAGATTATAAAAAACGGAATTTGTGGACTCCCCATTTGCAAATGCTCGCTCATATAATATGATCGGGAGATCAAGATCAAAGTCGGGTTGCATGGATGCAAGTAGCAAAACAATAGTTGAAAAAAATCAAAAAGTACAGCAGCAAGGTATTTATTGTATTACATCATGAGTCATGGTCATCCATCTCAATCATCGCGAGAATACTTTGACAACACCATCTCCTCCACCACTGATAACCCAGCGGCCGTCTCTGCTCCAAACAACGGAGCAGACACCCTCACCGCGCATGAGGCGGTGGCTGGTTATCTCTTGGGTGCAGCTGCGTTTTTCCAGGGACCAGAAACGCAGGCTGGCGTCGTGGCCGGCTGAGACGAGTTCGCGGCCGTCTGGCGATAACGACAGAGATGATATTGCCGAGGGATGAGCGAGCATGGTGTACGTGCATTGTCCTGATGATAGGTATTAGTTGGATTGCCTATTTTGCTTCATGGTGTATGACTTACCGCTGTTTGCATCGAAAAATCGAATGTATCTGTCCTCGTAACCGCTTATTATAACACCTTCCACACCACCGCTTGTTCCTGTCGCGCCGTGCACGATGGCCTCTTCCTCGGTCAATGCCCGATTCGGGTCGAGACTCGCTGTTCCATCAAATCCAATGGTCGACGTCACTACAGAGTTGACTCCTGTCGACGGGGTTCCATCATATGTTTCCAAACTTGCCATTCCAACAACCTCTTCACCCGTTCGGGTATCATAGATGAGGATGGAAGCATCGGCATAAGAAACCACAAAGTTTACTCCGGCAAGAGATAGAGGGCTAATGCAGGTCGGTGATGGGGATTCTGTTCGGACGATATGATGAACGATTGTATGATGGAATAAAGTGCTTGTCGTGGTGTGAGGCTGTGGGGACGATGGAAAGTTGGAACCCGACGAGATGGAGTTGGCTCGTCGACCGCCTGGACCTCGTCGGCCGCCAGGTTGCGGTGAAGTGACCTGTGGCGGTGCGCTCACTGCCCAGATTATAATTCGGCCGTCGGCGCCTCCAGACGCCAGCAAGATACGATCAGGTCCTCCGTAATTGCTGCTGAGATCTCCAAACACGGATCCTGCGGTGCCGGGTAATATGCAAAGCCCCCAGACAGTGTCTGTGTGGCCATCAAGAGTGGCTTTGGGATCAACTCGGCCGCGCTCCCAAACCCGAATACTGGCGTCTTGTCCACCAGAAAAGACCCATCCGTCACCTAGTGCTCGGCCGCCATTAGAGAAATTTTGGGAGGCAGGGCACGCGGCGAGAGACGTAACGGCACCGACGTGGCCTCGATGCGTAAAGTAGCTCGTAATATCCAAGTCGTTACCGGCGCCAGGTCCGAAACTACCGTACGAAGCAGGTAATATCCAACGTTTAATCGTTCCGTCGTCGCCGGCAGTACATATCTCAGGCTCGGACGGACTACCACCACCAGTGAAAATAACCGATCGTACAACGTCGAGATGACCACGAAGAGCAAACCGCACTTTGAATGTCGAATCGACGTTTTGTTGTTGTTGTAATAATCCAGCCTCTCGGGTGTCTATAGCGCCTTCACTCTTTCGTCTCGTTGCTCCTGAGCTCTTACGTCGATGAGAACCACGCGGTGGTGATTTGGTGGGGATAGCTTTGGGAAACGCATCTGTGTCTGGACGATGATGTTGCGGAGTGTCATTCTGTATGTCAGAAGTCACAACAGCCTCTTCAAAGTTCCAGCCAGAAGTATCTGCCGCAGCATCCTGGGTTATTTGCTGCCGGGCACCTTCACCCGACTTGCCTGCTCGAGATAAGCTAGACTCGTCCAGGCGATCCTTATTGTGCATTATATCTTCCGACGCGAAATCGCGGCTATCAATTGCATTCATCGATGGTTGATTCGAAAAATTTCGACGGTCGGGTTGGTCGTTTGGGATATTTGTTCGGTTGTTCTCCGCATAATTTGCAGGTATAGACTGATGATTTTGCATCGGGGCTTCCCGAATCATGACATTGTTCTGTTGCTGCTGTTTTTGCCTCTGCTGGTGGTATGCCTCCTCAAGACTTTGCTGCGGAAGCTGCTGTTCTCCATACAGATTGCCTTGCAAATCCTGTCCAAGCTCTAGAGGTGGGTGTGAGACAGGTATGACATGGTAAGAAACTTCTTGTGCACATTTGCTCAAGTACACACGAGACTTTTCGCGTTCGGCATCCTGCCTAAAGTCTGGGTGGGTGGGATCGTTATCAAGGTCGGTTTCCAGGAAAGAGTTCGAGATTTTGTTTGCTGTCACCCGACCATGTTAGTAGATAGATAATCAACAAAGAGAAAAGGAGACTGACAGTTAGCAATTGATTTGAGGCTTTCCTTTGCAACTTCCTTGGGGTCGCGAATTTCTTCAATTTTCTCCCCATTGCGTAGGCTTCGAACGACCTCGCGCTCCTTTTTCAACGCAAGCTCCAGCATTTTGACGTGCTTGCCGAGGGACTCGTGTAGTCGCTTGCTAGTCCGTAAATCGCCCTCCAGTCGGCCAATGCGAGACTTCATCTCTGCACGCTCAATCTCCCAGGCGTTGCGATCCCGCTCGTGACGATGCCATTCGGTCTGAAGGAAGCGCATCACTCCTGCAGTAACAGAGCCATGTCAGAAAAGTAGGATTCGAGAGACTCCAATGAATAAGCATCATACCTTGCAATGTGTACTCTGTGCCTTGTGGGTGAGGATGGGTCGCGATTCCCTCACCAGGCGCACCCCCGAGTCCTCCTCCATTCCCAGCCATGGCAGATGGAGACTGCCAGGCCATGAAGGCAAGTCTCGTATCAACAGCTAATAGGAAATATTATGGCGTAACGAGTAACACAGGGATGACTAGCTGACGTACAAAAGCACTGACTGACTGACTGCTCGGCGCGCGCGGAGGCGTAGTCGGGGTTCTGAGGATCAGCTCCGTGCACGTTATGTTATTTCAGCGGCGCAACTGGTGGTTCGTTTGTTTGCCTCAACAACGGTGGATGAAACCAAATAAAACCACCAGCATATAAAATAAACAGGCCGCCGAGGGAGGCAGCAGGGAGTAAGGGCGGCTGGGCGGTGGTGACTGGGAGGTGATGGGGGTTGACTTTTCCGACTGCGATGGGGAAGCTGTCCTCCTTTGCTTATTATTCCTCTGTCTTAGTCGTGGCCGGTGGTCTTAGCTCTGGCTTAGCTGCGGCTGGCAGGCTAGCCGCCCTTAGCGTGGGCCATTGTTTGTCTATGCCTTTGTCACTTGGGCAGACACTGCGATTAATTGATTAAATAAGGTGAAATATGAAGAAATTAGCAGGAGACGAAAAGGCAATTGCGACCATCGGAAGAATTTTATTGAATGGTATTTTTGAGAATGGCGTGCGGTGTCGCGTAGATTCAGAATCATCCCTCTCCGCAACGCACGAGGGCAGCCAACGCAGAACAATTCAAAACCATTCGGATTTATTATGGCAACAACCAGGTGTCTTAGACGGGTATCGTACAGTCATTATTTACATTTATCATGTTCTATAAGGGCAATGGTAATGCATTACCAGGGACGCACCGGACCACTAGCGAGGGATGAGTATTCGGCCGCTCGATAGCCGAGGGCATCATCATAGTGCGAAGTGCCCTGGCGTTGAAAGCGCCTGTATCGAGAGTAATGAGACTGGCCATCATCCTCTTCCAATTCAGATTCCACGAGTGCAGGATCGGCCTCTCTGTCCCTGCCGTACAATATCTCGCACACGCCGCCCACTGGTATATCCATAACGGCATCTGTACTCTCAGCCCAGACCTCTTTCCACACTATCCCTCTGTCGCCGCCATTACTATTGGACGATGCATGGTGCCCATGGTTCCTTCGGTTCTGGCCAGTGGGCATTGCCTGACTCGTTGCTGAGCCGGGCTTCATTTTCTCGCTGCCACCGGGTCGACGGCGCCCTTTGCCATCGATGACTGCTATGTTGGCAGCTTCGTCGACGATGTTTTCGACAGATGTCATTGGCAGTGTCAAATATCCTGTATTGTAGCATGCAAGAGCAACGTAGATATAGACGAGCGTCATCACGAGCCAGGCAGGAATGGCGAGCGACCACCATCGGTTGGGATAGTAGTAGATGCCGAGTTGGTGCAGGAAGGGAGAGGGCAGGTAGGACCACAAAAGGTACATTACTAGATACATTGATCATTAGTTCAAGTAACATCTTGGAGGATGCGCCAGACTTACAGAATGAGCAGGAGGACGTAAGGTAAAGCACAAATCCATAGTATTCATACGTTGGCACCTTCGGACTCGCCCTGGGCACTGTTGTCGCGATTCTCGCTGATTTCGCGACTGTAGCCTCTGTGTCATTCGGTGTCTCGGCATCCGAGGTATCAGGTGTGGTAGGCCTCGACGTGGTCGTCGAGAAAGGTGGCCTCAACAATGATGTTAAAGACGGGGATGGTGGTAGTGGCGTCGGTGGTCGATTGTAAAACGGTGGTGCAAATGCATTTGGTCCTGATAACGAGGATGAGGATTGCATAAAACGACGGTGCATATTGACGCCATTGTTATTATCTTCGTCGCCGTCTTCGTCTTCGTCTTCATCGCTGCTCTGGTCTTGCACTTCTTCATCGTCGTCCTCCTCCTCGTTGAATTCTTCTCCGGCCGAGTCGAGTGACTCACCTTCTACATCCCCAAGGGACTCGTTTTCCACATAGTATTGTGATTGTGACTGGAATTCGGCTTCTTGAATCTCGATACTCGGCGACAACAGCGGCCTGGCGCTGGTGTCGTCTTTCGCGTCTGCTGATGATTCAAGATTTGATCCATCTTTCGGCGACAGTGACAGTGAATCAGACGAAGAGCTCCTGCGTATCGTAGAGTGTGCTGTGCCTGCGCGATTGCGCCGCGGCGCGGATTTCATGTGTAGCGCGTCGTCCTCTTCATCTTGCACGGCGGTCGGCGTATCGAGATCATCTTCGTCTTCCAGCAGGGGAAAGGGCGTGATACTGTCGATTCCAGAAGATGCGGCCGACAAGTCATGGCTAATACGCGACATTTCTTTGTAAAGGCAGTGATCCCTGCATGATTAGTGGGAGTGCAATACCCCTGACGATGAAGGGTGTGTCTGTTTGGTATTTTGCAGGTTGTACCTCCGTCTCCGAGCACTCACCGCCAACAGTCCACTGTACCACGTCCTACGTCATCTCCAACTGAAGAGCAGCACAAACAGGCGAGAATTGTGTCATCTGTCTCCATCAATTGGAATCGCAGATCTCATCTCTTGTATATCCATCAGTTCAGCATGTGACATCGACTTATGTAACGCTTCCATCACGCTTTTGATGCATCTCGGGTGCTGCGGTAAAATCGGATACGGCGATGGTATATGAGCGACACGCCGAAGTTGAAGGAGTTGCTTTCATCTGATTCACACTGTCACACTATATCTATCTACTCGATATCGAGATGTTTTCACTACAGATAGCTAAGAATCTCGCCCTGCGATACCCATGGGTCTCAAGGCCCTTCATCGTCAGCGCCCCGATGCGCGTCATGTCAGGTCCAGCATTGGCAGTCGCAGTTTCTGGCGCCGGCGGTCTAGGGTTTATAGGACCAGGCGTGAAAACACAGAATACTCTGGCAGATTTGCGAGAGGCTTCGTCTTTGATCCGTAACTCGAAGCTGCCCGCCTTGTCTACACTTCCTCCAGATCAACCTCTGCCCGTTGGCATTGGCTTTCAACTATGGAATGATGATGTCGATGTCGCCGCAGATGCTGTGAAAGAATTCAGGCCTTGTGCTGCCTGGCTTTATGCGCCTAGAAAAGGCCAAAAAGACCTCGATAGTTGGTCACTGAAGATCCGCACAGCATCCCCAGAAACGCAAATATGGATTCAGATAGGCACACTGGCTGAGGCAAGAGAAATCATCCACAGCTCTGAGCTTCCAGACGTAATCGTGGTTCAGGGTGCGGAAGCCGGCGGTCATGGCCGTGCCAGGGATGGTCTAGGACTGATCTCTCTATTTCCCGAGGTTGATGATGCGCTGCGAGGAAGCCAGATTCCGCTATTCGCCGCCGGTGGAATCGCAGATGGAAGAGGCGCTGCAGCGGCTCTTTCTCTCGGTGCTCGCGGACTTGTAATGGGGACTCGTTTTCTTGCCGCTACAGAGGCACGGATCAGTCGTGGATATCAAAATGAAGTCGTACGAGCTAATGACGCCGGTGCCAATACGGTGCGCACTCTACTTTATAACCATCTTCGGGGCACATTTGGTTGGCCGGAGGAATACAGCCCGCGCACTATCATCAACAAATCATATATTGAGCAGCAGGAAGGTGTGTCTTTTGAAGAGCTTAAGAAACGGCATGATGAGGCACAAAAGGCCGGTGACGATGGCTGGGGGCCTGAGGGACGACTGGCAACTTATGTCGGAACGTCCATTGGGCTAGTTCATGAGGTCAAAGATGCAGCAGCGATTGTTCGCGATGTTCAGGAAAGTACTCTAAAACAGATATTGCGGTTACATGGGCTTTGCCAAAAGCTTATAAATAGACCCTGATTGGGCGGATGTCTTATCCGTCGTGCGCAGCAGCGTCTGTTCTCTGACTCTGTCGAGAAGCAGACGAAGAAACGAGTCGAGAGGCAAACAGCCATGATTGGCTTGTGAGTCTCTCTCGGGCCGCATCGTGGAAACCCTTATGGCGATGCAGCAGTAATGTAGCGATAGTTAAGTTACTACTAGTAATACTACTAGTAGTCTAGTACTACCAAGTTAGTAGGTACTATCTATGTGAGGGGTCAGCGCGTACATAGTTGCTGCGCTCGACACGTATCGCTTATAGGGTTGAAGTAGAGCTCTACTCTCATCTCGTCATGCAAGCAGCATCTAACGCAGTCTTCTTTTTTTATATTGTCCTTCCTCTCCTTACAAAGATTTTTTATCGTTGAACCATAGCGCACTCACGCTGGATGCATGACTCGTCTTGAAACGAGTATTTCCAAGTCGAGTAGTATTGATCTATCATATATGTGGAGGCACTTGCAACCACATTGGCAAGATGGCCGAGCGGGTAAGTTACCCAATTAACCACATGCTGCAGCATGGTCACTAATTCCTATTTAGTCTAAGGCGTCACGTTTAGGTCTTCTCAACCAATTCCGTGATCAGAAATGGCGTGGGTTGTCAGTATTCCCGGTCCCAAAACAAAAACACCCAGTGCAACTAACACCACCACCAGCGAATCCCACTCTTGTCAAAATTCTTTTTTTTTTTGTCTAACCACCATATCTTGGCAGTCCCAAGTAAAGCTCCAGAAATGACGCCGATGTTGTGAATGGCCTCGTTTTTGCCTCGGTGGCTTGGACTTTGCATTTTCTAGGATAAGATGTATTGTATAAACTTTAACCAAACTTGTAATACATATGGGTATCATAATATCATAACAAACATCTCAAATCGTCAAAAATATCATTACAGCTCCAACTCCTCAACCTCCATCCCACAATCCACACAAGTCTTCACACTCATGCCCGTCTCGGGATTTTCAACCAACCGACCCCATTCATGCACATGTTTCTTCTTACCGCCGAGATCATCGCCAAAGTTCCCGCCCGCGGGGCCCTGGCGATTACGACGGTACGCCTCAACTCGCGTACGTTTTTTCAGGTCAGTCAGTTTCTGTTTAAATTTGGCCTCTCGTCGGCGCTTCTTATCTGCCTCTCGGCGCTCAAACTCGGCGTCGAGAGCCTCCGGTGAGCCCCATTTTTGGTCTGAAAAGGCATACTCCTCAACTTGGAAACGTAGGTAGAGCATCATGTCATTCCAGGAGGACTTGTGCGGATTGGGCTTTTTCAGATGCGGCAAGAGCTCTTCGTCACGCAGTTCCGGGTCTGTCAAAAGATAATCCTCCTTTGCTTCCGTCTTCGTCAACATGCTATATTTCTCCGGATGTTTCTCCTTGCAAGTACTGCACACACAGCACTTGAACGCCTCTTCCCATTTCCAGTCAATCTCCAAGTTGCCGCACTCCCTGCACCCCCTTTGACTAGTCTTTTCGTCAAGCACACTCAACCCCGGTTCGAATGGGCCTGTCTTGTTTCTCCGTAAATCGTCTAGCAGCTGTTTCCGTTCCCATTCTTTTTGCGTCATATTTGCTGGCTTCTGTTCCTTGCCGTCGTTCACATGCAACGCTCTGTTATGCGGGTCGTCCTCTTGCGTTAAAAACCCTCCCTTTGTATCCGTCATCTTACTGAATTCGTACTCGACATATTTGGAAAAGGCGCGCGCGGGTTTGATGCTTTCTAACGGTCGGTTGTTGGCTGCATCGCGAAGAGTAGAGGGCCCTTGGGCGGCTGATGTCATGGTATTGAAGGATCGCTTTACGCCAGTCACTTTGGAAGTGGTAGATTGACGAGAGGCTGCTTCTTCGGCTTCTCGTTGTTCGCGAATTGCTTTGGCTTTCATGCGGTTTATTTCCTTTTAATTGTCAAGGATGTCAGTTGAGACTTTCTCAAAGATAATTGGGATGGGAACATACTATGCGACGCTGCTGCTCTGGTGTAAGAGGGCCCCGCGGAAGCTGGCCCTTTGGAGCCTCCGAAGCAGGCGGAGTTGAGGGTCGTTCCATGATTAATTAAAGGTGCCTATTTGAAGTGTAAGGTGTTCAAAAATAAAATCAAGTTGGCGGTATGAAAAGATGATTATAAATTTACAACTTGGAAGGCCGCCACATGCTGCTGCCTCAGGCTGACCCACCAGGGCAAGGGTCTCCCCGATTGGTCGAGACCAACGAGCATTCAATTCGTCACATTCTTTCAGAAATTGATAAAGAATATTTGCATTATTGAACACTATGCGTAAAGGTTTCTATTAAGTAGACTGAGCAGCATCAGCCTGCCATGCCCTCTTGAATATACCCGATAACCTTAGCGCCTCCACAGTATCCTTCGTCCTTAACTCCAAGAACCCTTCTAAATCCTTCCAAAACTCCTCCGTTCGCAAAACCTCTGATCCACTGGGTCCTACAGCAGGCTTTGAAGGATGAGGCTCAGTCTCGGTCATCGTAGCGGCTGCATCAGCGGGAGATTCTGTGACTTCTGGCTTGACTGTTGCGCCTCCCATAATCATAACTCCGAATTCGACTGTTTTACCACCAGCGAGGAGTTCGGGCTCTGAATCGGAAAGAATCTCTGCTATCGTTCTTTCTGTGCTTCCACCGACTGGCTTTTTCTTATACAGGATCTTGATTTTGTCTGCTGCGGGCGACGACGTCCCGTCGGCTGTAACGACACGCTGGCGCACGGCTTCGCGCAAGTCATGGATGGTTGTTGTTGTAAGAGGGACGTTGTCTAGCGATACTTCGAGAACGGGATTGCGTGCTGATTTTAATTGGACTTTGGCGGACTTGGAAGAGCCTGGAGCTGCGGTGGTTTTGATCTTTTTGGCCATGGGGGGATGCGGCGCTTGGAGGCGGGGGAGTGTGTACTGTAGGTGATTGATATTAGCATTCGAATCGTAGTTCTGTACAGCACTTTTCATCTCAAATGAATAAAACAAAGTCGATCATATCAGGGAGCTTCCTTACTGGCACGTTTAGTTGCATGGTCGCTGGGTCGGCGACATAATCATATGGCAGCCTCAAGGGCTTGGTGTCTACCGACTGCAGGAAGCTCCTTGTAAACGAAAGTTCCGTCATGATGATTGGCAATGCTCAATACGAGCTTGAACTGGCTGGCGAGGATCTGTAAGATGGGATGAATGATGCGAATGGCCTGCGCTGCGGGGGTTGTTGAAGCGGCCAAAACAGCAACAGCTCCCTTCACCGCCCACGACAGTGGGGCCCATTCTGCCGAGTCACACCGCTCCGGTATCAGAAAAAAAAAATGTTTGCTGCTAATCGTTCCGCAAATACATTACCAACCAATTCCTATATTTCAACTGCCAAAATGGGTGTCGGTCGTCGAATGAAGAAGCAGGGGCCTCCTGCCCCATTGGATGAGGCTACTATTTCTTTGATTAAAAAACGAAAGGCTGCTGAGGCTGAAGCAAAGGCAGAAAAAGCACAAGGCGGGAAAAAGCGACGGCAGGCAGCGGTCGAGTCTGAACCAGAACCTGAAGCGAAGAAAATTAAGACAAAATCAAATGGCGCGAGTGTGAATGGAAAGGGACAAAAGGCCAATGCTTCTGCGGCGCCAAAGAAGGCCGAGAAGAAGGTTGAGAAGAAGGCTGAGAAAGGAAAGAAGTCGAAAAAACCTGTTGAGCCGGAGCCGGAGTCAGAGGATGACGACGACAGCTGGGGAAGTGGCAGCGCTCCCGATCTAGACCAAATAATGCAAGACGAGTTCGGTGATCTGGACGGCGCGAGTGAAGAGGATGCAGAGAAATTTGATGAAGGATCGGTATTCGACTCTGAAGAGGAGGACCACCCACGACAGAAGATGTTTTCAGACGACGAAGATGAATCCGACGCCGAGGAAAAACTCACAGCAGCGAATATTGCAGGTCTATCGCGGAAACTTGACGAACAGCGCGAATTGGAGGAAGAAGAGGCTCGACAAGAACTACAAGAGTCGGCCATGCAGACCAATATTGCGGGCGATCGACCCGATATTTTCGGCGACGCAGAGGCAGCTGCGGCGGCTGGTGTCGCACCTAATATGCAATTGCTTCGAACCCGCATTACGGATACGCTGCGAGTATTGGGTGATCTGGCAACTCTCGGTCAACCTGGCAAGTCGCGAGCGGACTACATGCAACTTTTCCTCGATGATGTTTGCACATACTACGGATATACTCCGTACTTGGCTGAAAAGCTCATGTCGCTATTCACTCCCATGGAGGCGTTTGCGTTCTTCGAGGCTAACGAAACTCCTCGTCCCGTTGTCATTCGTACAAACACTTTGCGCACAAATCGTCGTACACTTGCACAGGCCTTGATTAACCGAGGTGTCGTCCTGCAACCAGTCGGAAAATGGTCCAAGGTCGGTCTGCAGGTCTTTGAATCTGCTGTCCCTCTCGGTGCTACCCCCGAATATCTTGCGGGTCACTACATTCTGCAGGCCGCATCATCTTTCCTCCCCGTCATGGCTCTTGCTCCGCAAGAAAACGAGCGTGTTCTGGATATGGCCTCTGCTCCCGGTGGTAAAACCACATACATTTCTGCTTTAATGCGCAACACCGGTATTGTCTTGGCCAACGATGCCAGCAAGCCTCGTACCAAAGGTTTGATCGGTAACATTCACCGTCTCGGCTGCAAGAACACCGTGGTCTGCAACTACGACGCTCGTGAGGCTTTCCCCAAGATTCTTGGCGGATTTGACCGAGTTTTGCTCGACGCTCCTTGCACCGGTACGGGCGTTATATCCAAGGATCCCAGTGTCAAGACCAACAAGACGGAGCGCGACTTCTTGGCTATCCCACACATGCAACGACAACTGTTGCTAGCAGCCATTGACTCGACGGATCACCATTCCAAGACTGGTGGATACATTGTGTATTCGACATGTAGTGTCACCGTGGAAGAAAACGAGCAAGTTG
Organism: Talaromyces albobiverticillius; assembly: GCA_023721895.2. NCBI lineage: Eukaryota > Fungi > Ascomycota > Eurotiomycetes > Eurotiales > Trichocomaceae > Talaromyces > Talaromyces albobiverticillius. Next base: position 5,955,910 of record JAMBUR020000001.1, on the reverse strand, counting down.
TGCAGTACGTGCTCCGCAAACGACCCAATGTCAAGATCGTCGATACCGGTCTAGGCAGCTTCGGGTCTGAGGGTTTCACGAGCTACATGGGCAAGAAGTTTGATGAGAAGATGTCGTTAACCAGACGCTATTTCCCGCATAGAGAGAACGTTGACGGGTTTTATGTCTGCAAATTGAAGAAGACGGGTCCTAGCCCTGGCGCCAGCAAGACTAATGGCACTGAGACTGCAAATGGCACGAAATCCGATAAGTCGGCTACATCAGCATCGGAAGCGGAGGATACTGATGCCGAGGTCATTGATAAGACACCTATCACTGACGACGATGGTGCTGTAGGTGGTGAAGCTGCCTTTGGTCCTTTCGACGAGGACGAAGATGCCGAGGTCATTGCTCGTGCTGAACGTAATCGTCTGAGGAGGAAGGGTATTAATCCCAAGGCGGGTTTAGACAAGAAGGAGAAGAAGGCGAAGAAGGAAGATACCGCATCTGCATCGGAGAAGGAGCCTTCTGTGGGAGAGGAAAGCGCAGCAGAGGAGACGAAGCAGCAGAAGGACAAGAAGGAAAAGAGGGAGAAAAAGACCAAATCCCCTTCCAAGGATTCCAAAGATGAGAAGAAGTCACCCAAAGAGTCAAAGACTACCGAGTCTCCTGCACCATCAGCAGAAGCGCCCTCTCCTTCTTCAGCAAAGTCCAAGTCCAAGAAGAAGAAGACGCAGAAATAGGGGTTTTATATCCTCGATAGCAAATATTCTTTTAAAAGTTTTTAATTTCTTATGTCAGCTTTGTTATAGTTTTTCTGCTGTGTGTATGTGGCATCGAGTTGGGCGTTCTGTTTGTTTGTTTGTTGCAATGGAATCATTTCTTGTACATTGATTCTCCGTCTTTTTATTTAGGTGAATGTATAGAAATATATGCACGTGCAGCTGGCATTTGTCTACTCAAGTCTCTACATCTACAGCTTTCCTTGGAAACAGTCTCAATGTTCAAAACATTGACATATAAACTGGTAGCAACGATATCCGATAGAAACATGGGCCAAAAGCCTTCAGGAACTCCCTAACAGCCACCCTCACAACCCAAATCCGCCCTCCGTCCACCCTAGAGTTGAAGAGAGAAAAACACTTATAGAAATCCGACATCGTAAAACCAAACATGGCCCATGCACAATAGGTACCATATAACTTGTATCAGGGGCCCTTGCTACAAGATAGCAAGCTGTCTGCACAACTCAGCTGAAAAGTTCCCAGAGCCTCCGTCAAGGTCTTTGATTTAACAACAGGGCGGGGAAGGGGGGGAGTCAATTATTAGCCAAAAACGAAAAACTTTTTGAATAGGTAAATGTCGTCGACATATGCCTAGGTAGAGAGAATGGGGATTTTACATACCAGATCCACACCAAATTCTGCCACGTCTGTCATCAATTGGCATGCCGCCGCAATCGCTGCCATGCAGTCTACTATGCCTACAAGGTCTTCTTGGGGGGAGGGCAATGGAGCTGCATGAGTAGTAGTAGTAGTAGTAGCTTGTTGCAACGCGAGGAAGGATAAGGCGAGGGGTTTGAGGAAGTGTATCTTGTTGTTGTTATGTATGTATTGGTTTTGTCCGAGAAAGATGAAAGAGAGGAAGGTGTTTGGATCGAGATGATGGTGGTGATAATAGACAGAGACACAGAGACACAAGTTGGGGATAAATAATAGCACTTTTTTATACTTGTCGAATCCATCTTCAAAAGGCTGTAAACAAATAATAGTGTTACAAAGTGCTTCTTTTTTAAATTGTTGGTTAGGTATACTGTTACATTCAGCTTCTTCAGTATTAATAGTTGATTGTCGTGATACTTACCCTTTATAGCTTAGATATAACGCCTCATGAAGGGCTATTCGCACCTTGGGACCAGATACAGAGGCCCAGATGATGTATGAGGCTTATGTATATGATGCATGAAGGAGGCTGAACCTGACAGCGTGCAAAGCAATCAGATGCAAGGGTTTCTTCACGTCGAATATGAAACGCTCATTGGGAGGTCGGCGAGGCCGAGAGTACAACACATGAGCTCTCAACCAACTCATGGGAATGTGCAGCCATTCATCCCCTCTCTTTGATTCAGATGCAATGGAAGAAGGCCCATGCATGAGGAGCAGATGGCACGTCATGGCATTCAGACTCAAGACTTCTTGGCCAACAGCACTGGTATTGCAGCCAATCAGTCTAAATAAAGGTAGATAAATAAAGTTCTCTCCAGTGTACACTAATATAAGAAACAAGTCTAGTATGTATGCGGTATGTAGTGAGCCGTGAGCCGCATGATAGACTGGGCATGGGCAGTCAGACGTCACTTATGGGTGGTTCTGATTGGACTACCCCTCAAAATCTAAGAAAGAAAGATGTCTATTTTTATTCTCGGTTAAAGCCAAGGTGGTGCTATAATGAATTCTTACTTGATCGTAGTTTGTAACCCCAAGTCTCCGGATTGGGCAATAAAGCAAAAAAGTAGTATCAAAACATTGGAATATAAAATAACAACAACTCTGATATATACACATGAATATGATGCATTCTACAACATAGTCTACAACACAGCCTTGGGAAACTTCCTAACCGCCTGCCTAACCCCCAAATCCGCCAAAATCTCCTCGGTGCCACCCAGAATAGCATCGAATTTGTATCCTCTATTGAAATTCTCAATAATCTTACCCATGCCAGACTGCGTCAGACCACGACCACCAAAGATGTTTGTGGCTGCGCTGGCGATTTCGCCGGCTGCTTTAGTAGAGTGCGATTTGAGCAATGCAATGGGTCCCGCGAGATGTTTTGCTTGTTGCGCGTAGCTCATTTGGCACATTTGGAAGGTGAGCGATTCGAGCCAGGCTTGGTTTGCTTCCACGTGGGAGATCATCATCGCCAGTCTGCAGCAAAGCAATTAGTACGAATTACACAGGAAAGAGAGGGGGGAGGGGAGGGGGCATACTTCTGGCGAATAGCGGGCTGCTCAATCAATGCCTTTTTGAACACGATGCGCTGGTTGCACCATTTCAGACACTCTTCGACGATTGTGCGGGAGAAGCGGATCACGGCTGCGGCCATCATGTAGCGCTCGTGGTTGAAGTTGCTCATAATCACGACGAAGCCCTTGTCTTCTTCGCCGAGCAGGTTTTCGACGGGGACTTTGACGTTGTCGAATTGCACAAAGGCTGTGCCTGCAGCGGTGGAGTATGAGGTCTTGATTAGCGTGGTCTCAACGCCTTCACCGCGTGGGATCAAAAGAACCGAAAAGCCCTTGGGGGTGCGGCAGCCAGTCACAAAGTAGTCCGAGAACATGCCGTTGGTGATCCATTTCTTGGTGCCGTTGACAATGTAGTGTTTGCCATCGGGGGTTTTTTCTGCGGTGGTGCGGAGACCAGCAACGTCTGAGCCTGCAAAAGCCTCGGTGATGGCGAGGCACATCTTCTTCTTGCCAGAGAGGACTTCCTCCAGTAGCTGGTCGCGCAAGGGCTTGTTGCGGAGCCATTGTTTTACGGCTGTTAGACTGATGGCCATGCCGGCCATGTTACCGTCTTGGAAGCCTGGAATAATTCATTAGTCTATCTTCAAACAAAGCATTATGTATATTTTGTTAACTTACCGCGTGCACTCGACCGAACCCCCTCCTGGACCATAATCATATCGTGAAAAGCATCAAACTCCTTCCCATCAACCACCCCACCCAACAACTTGCGGCCATGCAGATGCTCTCCGGGACCCAATCTCATCGCCAAAATATTGGTCTCCGCCAGCCGATCAATCAGTTCTTGACTGATATAGGTACCATCTTTCTCCTTCTCTTGTGCTTCTGGGGTCTGATACCTATCCGTAAACTCGCGGATAGCCTTTTGTAGTCGACGGTGGGAGTCATTAAAGTAAGGGCTACTAAACTCTGGTCGCAACCAGAGAGGCTCTGCATACGGAACAGGGCTTAGGTCGCCAGGCTTTTGGTCGATGACTTCGGGCGTTTCGCCTTGTAGCGTGCCTATGCACAGATCGGCATATTTGGTGAGCACTTCTTGGCGGTGGAGTTGGTAAAAGTCTGCTGTTGCGTCTTTGCCGGCGACCTGTTGGAGGACGACGTTGCCGCCGGGGTGCGCGTCGAGAAAGTCGGAGAGGTCGTAGACTTTGTGGTCGATGATTACCCAGCAGTCTTCGGCGGTGTTGTGTTTGGCCACGTCGGCGCGGGAGAGTGTGGCGGCCGGCATTTTGTGTAGTTTATGCTTTTGGAGTTATTTGGATGTTGTCAATAATGGGAGAAAGAAAGAAAGAGGAAGTTTAATAGAAGGTCATGCTGACCGGGAATGGGAATGGGAAAGGGAAAGCAGCTGATGCAGCTGATGCTACGCCGAGCGCCAGGATCTCCATGAGCCGAGGCTCTCGGTAGTAATCGAAGCTCTCTCATTGGTCGGCTGGCTTGCTTATGACGATCACATCTGATTGGCAGGTTTTTGAAAATAATCATAATATTTATTTGTGGAGAGTCCAGAAGAATGAGACTGCTAGTTACCTATTACAGTATCTTAGAGGTATACTGGCTTAGGGCAAGCTGTCTGTGTGACAAAGTTAAGTTTCACGCCGGCGGAGCCAAGAACCGTACCTAGGTAGACTAACTAGAAAAAATATATTTCCGTCAACAACGTAGATCTTACAACGACCTCCACGACAGCACGAACCCCTTGCATTGAGACATACATCGCATCGCGAAATATATATACCTCAAGCCTTTTACCATCGCTATTGATCGAGAAATTCGATTGCTAAAATCAAAGCTTTGACGAGATCCACAGCACCAGCTCCCCGCGCGGGGCATCAAAAACTTTTTTCTTTCCGTCAACACCTCACCACTACCTCCAATATCAGGGACAACACAACAATAAAAATGACATCAGAACAGCCTTCAAATACACCTGCATCGCAGGATAATATAAATCAAGCGCCCTCCTCCGCCGCCGCCGCCGTCCTCGTCCCCTCCGTCCCCGTCCCCTCCTCCACCCGACAAGTGCGCGGCGTCGACTTCAACAACTATGCCGACCACGACATCACCGTGTCCGAGCTCGTCTCCAACATGGCCACCATGGGCTTCCAGGCCAGCGCAATCGGCGAAGCCGTACGCATCATAAACGACATGCGCGCATTCCGGGACCCTGAAACGGGCGATCGCACGACTATCTTTCTGGGGTATACGAGCAATTTAATATCGTCCGGCTTACGGGAGACGCTACGGTATTTAGTGCAGCACAAACACATCAGCGCAATTGTGACGACGGCAGGCGGCGTGGAGGAGGATCTGATCAAGTGTCTGGCCCCGACATATCTCGGCGCGTTTAGTACGCCCGGTGCTGGGCTAAGGGCGCAAGGGTTGAATCGAATTGGGAATTTGGTTGTCCCCAACAATAATTATTGCGCGTTTGAGGATTGGTTGATTCCGATATTAGACAAAATGCTGGATGAGCAGGAAGACTCAAAAGTTGTCGCCGCCAAATCGGGGGATCCAGATGATGAGGTGCATTGGACGCCATCAAAGGTTATTAATAGGCTTGGCAAGGAGATTAATAACGAGGACTCGGTGTGCTATTGGGCATGGAAGAATGATATCCCCATATTCTGTCCAGCCCTCACAGACGGGTCGTTGGGGGACATGCTTTATTTCCATACCTTCAAGACCTCGCCCAGACGACTACGGGTGGATATTGTGGATGATGTGAGGCGGATTAATACAATGTCGGTGCGCGCAAAGAGGGCGGGGATGATTATTTTGGGCGGAGGGGTGGTGAAGCATCATATTGCGAATGCGTGTTTGATGAGGAATGGCGCGGAGAGTGCGGTTTATATCAATACAGCACAAGAATTTGATGGGAGTGATGCGGGGGCACGGCCGGATGAAGCTGTGAGCTGGGGGAAGATTAAAGCTGGTGCTGATAATGTCAAGGTGTATGCGGAGGCTACGGTGGCGTTTCCGTTGATTGTTGCTAGCACGTTTGCGAGGGTTGGTCAGGAAGAACGCCCGGAGAAATGAAGATGCAAGCCTAGGGAGTGAATTACGCTTCTACGTGGATTCCCCAGAGGCCCAAGCCTTGTGTATGCTCTCTGAGCAGGTCCTCCCAAGGCGATCAAAGACGATGTCTTGTGCAGACCGGTACGCACAACCTTATCTATCACCGAAGTATCCCCATACTGAATACTGATAATAATTACCTCCAGCAGTGCTACACGACTATCAGGATGCAACCCCAAGCTCGTACGAACTGCCGTGTTGCCGAGCACGTGGCAAACAATTCACGGTGGCAAATACCCGAAAAGCCGAATAAATCACGAATTATTACTATTATCTTTATGAAAATATTATGAAAAAGATAGGACGATATCAAAAAATTGGCTCAAAGGGATAAAAGATTAACGTCGGGATCCATACGGATCTTCCTCGCTAGTCGCCGCTGATTGGCGCATACAAACCTAAACCGAACATCAAACCCGCCTAGCCGCTTTAGTTCTCCTCACTCTTTTTGCCACAGGCAGTGAACCTCGGCCGATACCGGAATTTGGATTGCTTCGGTCTCTTTGCTACATGTATCGAAATTGCGTGCTGAAATAGATATTTTCCTGATCTTCTAGCCGGAGGATGATGGATCAACATCGTTGACCTGGACTGGACTGCCTGGTCTGGGCCGTCCATCTGGCCTTGAAAAGTGAGAATTAGAAAGGATCGGTAATACGTTCTATGTATGCTGGGGTAACGTACGGTAAAAACGATAAATAATACGGGACGAGCTAAAAATTGGGCCCACCCGTCCCGCACTTTCTTATCGGCTGTCTTATCTGGATACGGAGTAAGGTCCTGTCTGTCTGTACCTTGTTCCTGTACAGGGTAGGATTTCTGGAAGAGATAGAATAATGGGCGGGTTTAATTAACCTGGCTGATGCCTAATGCAGATTCCTTGTTCTATGCAATATGCAGTCGCAACAGGGAAAATAAGAGTGCCTGGGGTAGCAGCAGTAGTCATACCAAGCGCAATACGCGCGGCCAGCATCTGGCGTGTCTGCCTGCGATACGACGATATATAACCTAGATCGATCTGTAACAATTAGTTAACTGTTGCCTGGCCTTGGAGTCTTATAAGATATAAATGCGAACAGCCTCGCAGCTGCTTTTCATCTAGGCAGCAGCAGCAGCAGCAAAGTTTCTGTCACAAGTCCAGAAGCTCTCTTTTTTCGAGACGCCTAGGTGACTCCTCCAAAAGGATCAAAAGCGAGACACACGATTGGCAGCCAGAGCAATGCAGGGCCACAGGCTAATGCGGTGCTGGGGACGCACGTGATCTGGTTGAGACTGAGTCAACCAGCAAGGCTGTCCCTGACTCACTCAGTTTTCACCCGGATAAGGAAAAGAGAGGAAAATCTCTCTACTCCGTAAGTGCCAGTGACTGGAAAAAACGGCAAGAAAAAAAAAACCGTCTTTGCCACTCTCCAGGACGTGCCGATCGGGTCTTGTCGTGTTGAGTGTTTTCCGGGGGTTCTCTTGGGCGGTGTGCCAGCGAGTCCCCAAAGAATCGATGGGGCGGTGGGCCTGGCGCCGGCACGTATGCGCCGTTCTGCTAGTGACACTTAAGCATACTGTATTGTGTTTTATCCGTCTCATACAGAGAGGCGGTGTCGTTCAACACCCTGCTATTAATTCGTTGATTGATTCAGTCTGCCTTGCCAGAGCCTCATCAGCCAACAGCCGGGTGTTGCTGCCAGTCCAGTTAGGCTTGCAGAAAACTTTTCCTTTGTCTAGCCAAGAATGGCTCCGTAGCTGGGCTGGCCCAGTGTTGAGAGCGAGTTTGACAGCTCGAATTCGCCTTCGCCTCACTTTGGATGCAAACTCCGCAAAATCCAATAGTTACAATACCGCCAACTCATCACATCAATCGCCAAATCACGGGTGCTCCTTACAGCACACGACACGACTACCCTCCATACTTGTACTTTGTAGTATATATCTTTGTATGAAAAATTCAGTTCCTTATAACTCACTCGTCCTCGTAGAACTAAGAAGTTCTAAGCCTGGTGAATAAATACCACAGCCCGGCCGAGTCTGCTCCTGACTAGTACTGGTCTGTAATTAACGCGTATTTACCGCCCCAACACGTGCTCCACCGTATCTAATCGGGCTAATCAGCTATCAGCTGAGCTAATCGCCCTATCAGTCGTCGCTGCCCTCCTTCCCCTCAGCGCGCTCGTGCTTTCTCTCTTTTTTTCATTACTTCAGTCTTCTTTTTGAAAAGAGTCAAGAGGAAGAATTTTTTCTTCTTATTTATACGGGTATACACCAAGCTTATTCTCTTGGTGCTGTTATTGTTATTGTTGCTGTTGCTGTTGTGTTTGCTCTCTCTCGTTCTCGTTCTTCTTCTTGCTATACCGCTGTTCTGCTTATAGACATTTCTGCTGGAAGCGGAGTCTGTGTTTCATCCCATATACTTGTGGTTGTTTCCAATTGGGTTTCAAGAGTAACTGCAAAGTCTTGAGCATCTCCAACCAACCATCTTTTTTCTCTCTCTTTGCTTTCCTTGCTATCATCATGGATACCACCACCGTTGCAGAAGCCTCCGCTGCCCCCGCAGAGCCCCTTCCCGTCGTCCAAGTCACCACAGAGTCGTCCGAAACCACTGATCAACCGACCGCCGTCGAACCAGCAATGGACACTTCAGAAGACAACGCACAACCTCCTCAGCCATCGGAGACGACAACACCCACACCCGACGACGTTCAGGAACCCCAGCAGCCGGCTACTGAAGCTCCTGAGAATGTCGATGTCGGTGTCGATGCCCCGGTAGAAGATGCTCCGGCAGAAGCTGTGGAAGCGGCGTCGGAACCACATATACTACCGACCGATGACATTCCTGAGCGGACTGTACCAGAAGCAACTGAGGAGTCTACTGAAGAGTCTGCTCCGCCGCCTCCGGAGGAAGAACCTGCCACTTGGGCTGGCCTCGAAGAGGACACTTCTTCCCCTGATGAAGAGGAGCTGAAAAAGATTGAAGCTAGTGATGGTGATTATAGTGCTTTTGAATGTACGTCTATCCACTGATATGATTGAAAGTATCCTCAGTTAACACATAATTGTATCAGACGACTACTGGGAAAAGTCCTTTTACAGCGAGGTTGACGACCCCGAGTATCGGCCATCCGAGAAATCTCGTCTGACGTGGCAGATCAAAGGCGTGCGAGGCACAAAGGAGAACCCCAACAGAGCAAAGGTCATGCGCTCGCCCCCTGCATACATTGGAGGATACTGGTGGACTATCAAATTCTTTCCACGCGGAAACGGAAGCCAGTCTTTGAGCATCTACGTTGAATGTTCCAAGGACATGCCGACACCAGACGAGAAGCTGCCAGAAACCAACTTTACTGTTCGATCTGGTGCTCCTACGGACAACCTGAAGGAAACCGAACCAAAAATGGACATCAACATTCCTGCTTTGGAGAACTCTGCAGAGTGGTTTGAAAGCTACAAGAAGTGCTACAGCTACACTGGCGTCAATTGCGAGTCTAAAGACTCTGCAGCAGAAGGCGAAAAACCTGCCAAACAGGTTTGGCGCGTATCGGCACAAATTGGAGTCATTCTGTACAACCCCAATGAACCCCGCACGGGCTGGATGCAGTCATCTTGCCATCAATTCAACCCGCATAACCTAGATTGGGGTTGGACTTATTTCCACGGCCCCTGGGACGAGATTCATGTCCGCCACCAAAGCCAACGCCAGGCCCTTCTACGCAATGACACTTTGGCATTCGATTGCTATATCCGAGTCTTTGATGATCCCACTTTGTCTCTCTGGTGGCATCCAAGCGACTCCGAGCCGGTTTGGGACAGTCTTGCTGTGACAGGACATCGCCCAATGGGTGATTCTGTCATCAACCATAGCGCTGAGGTTGCTGGATTGGCCGCATGGGTTAATCTTGCCCCCTTTAGGAAGATCATCCAGAGTGTTGATGTCCAAGAGCATCGTCGCAACTGCAATGTGAAGCCTCGTCCATTATGTGAAGCTCTACAAGAGTTCCTATGGCGTCTACGCCACCAGAACCCCGAAACTCAATGCGTCGACACGGACAAAGTCACATCGACTTTGCGCAACTTGCACGAGTACTCAAGCGACGTGGTGGAATTCTGGGAGAGGATGCGCAGAACTTTGGAAATCGAGCTCGAAGGTACTGATGCCGTGAAAGAGCTAGCTCGCATCTTTGACAGCCCACCTGTTGCTGTGAGCGACCCACAGGGATCGAATGTGACGCACACTTTGCCCTCCCAGCTCATCACCAGCGTTCGAATTCCTGTCGATAAAGAAAAGGACATTCAAAACTCTCTTAACCGGTACTTCAAAGAACAGACTGGCCGGTGGTCCTTGCCTCCTGTACTTCATGTGGAGCTCAATCGTCAACGCTTCGATTACTCTGCCCGCCAGTGGAAGCTTCTTTACAATCGAGTTGATCTCAATGAAACTCTAGATCTGGCATCTTACGTGGCGAGCGGTCAGTCTGGCGACTATGAATTGTATGGGTTTGTCGTTCACCGTGGCCGCCGCACGTCTGGCAAGTTCTTTAGCATTCTGAGACCGGGCGGTCCTGGCGCGAAATGGGTTGCTTTCGACGATGGCAGCCATAACCGAGTTGAGTGTCTCACTCGCAAGGCTGCCTTGGAATCTCATGTTGGTCTCGATGACAGCAAGCTTAAAGACGCCAACGACAAGACGGGCCATGATTTCGCTGTTGCGGCTCTCTATGTACGCCGCGATGCCATTCAAGAGTTTCTTCCTGGCAAGCTGGAGCCTTGGGATGTTGAAGAGCCTCTTCGCACCTACTTTGAGACTGGGTCTCATGTGTCCAAAGAATCAGAGTCTGAAGCAAAGAGTACTCAAACTGTTCAGGTTGAGGTATACGGCCTCCCCGCGGTTGATGAGCCTCTGGGAAGCATTTTCGACACGTACGACTTGATGTCTCAAGCCAAGCGCACGGACAATGTCAAGTATTTCACTTTACCGAAGAGCACGTCTATTGCCGACATTCGTAGGAAGGTTGCGTTTTCACAATCAACTGAAGCGGACCAAATTGGCAGCCACCGTGTCAAACTTTGGAAAATCGGACATTCCAAGCAACAACTTGGCGCTGGTCTTCTGTTCGATCGACAGGATAATCTGACAGAGACTTTGCAAAACGAAGACCAAGTTGTGCGATTCTGGACGCATGTCTTGACCGAGGACGCGGCCAAATCTTTTGGCCTTCCCGAACCAGTTGCGGTCAAGATTGTTGAAGACAAGCCTGAAAGGACTGTCGAAGTTCGCGATGCTCCTTCAGACTCGGACGACGAAAGGCCAGCAGCGGAAGGATCTGGGTCTTCACGAGTCAACAATTCCGCTACCTCGTCTCAACCCCAGGAATCCTCCAACTCTGAAAATGCCACAGCTGATGTAGCTACTGATGATGCTACTACGACAGCTGATGTTGAGCAGATGGATGTTGATGCTGCCACAACTGAATCAGCCGAGCAAGCACCTACTCAGGATGTCGCAGATACAGTCATGGAAGATTCGCCTGAGAGTCAAGACTCGAGCCTCGAATCGACTCCCAACAGTTCTGCCGATGCTTCTGCAGATGTACCTGAAGCTGTACCGTCCGTGCCACATGTCTACTACTTTGTACAGAGCTTTGATACCGAGAAGCAGTCGTTGAAACCTGCCGGTGCTTTCATCTCTGCCTTGACTGATAATGTCAAGTCGGAGATTCGCAAGAATTTGGGCTGGGAGGATAACAAGGATTTCCTCTTGTGGTCTCGGATCGACAACACATCTGTGGTTACCGTTTCGCCCAGTGAGACGTTTGCCATGTCTGTCGGTGATGGTCATTGCTTCATCGTAGGCGATCGACTCAGCAAAGAACAGTAAGTCTTCCCCCTCAAAATAACACATATGTATATAGTGATCTAACTTTCTTTAGACGTGCTAAAGTCGGTTCGACTGGACTATTCACCAACCCTGATCGCCTGGTGCAATATATCTGGGCTTGCTCCCGCAGACACCCAACTCGGGCCTTCACTGGCACAAAGACTGTAGATGCCACATTCAATGGCGACTACTACAGCGGCGAGTTCAGCAAAGGCTACTACCACGGCAAGGGTACCCATATCTCAGATACCGGCACCACATACAATGGCGACTTTATCTTCGGACAACGCCATGGCCAGGGCAAGATGGAGTATCCGTCTGGTGATTCGTATGAAGGTGACTGGGTCGAAGACCAGCGTCACGGCCAGGGCACTTTTATCGAAAGCAAGACCGGAAACAAGTACGTCGGCGGTTACAAAGACGGTAAACGCCACGGCAAAGGTATCAGCTACTGGGAAGTCGCCGACGAGGAGATGGATTTGTGTCAGATTTGCTACGGCGAGGAACAAGACGCCTTGTTCTACGACTGCGGCCACGTCTGCGCCTGCGTCACTTGCGCACGCGAGGTAGACATTTGCCCGATTTGCCGCAAGACTGTGCTCAAGGTGGTCAAGATTTACAAGATGTAGCCGGCCTATACTTTCGTCTCTCCTCTCTTTTCGATTCTTTCTCCCTTGTCATTTTTTTGAAAATACCCAAATTGCGTACGATCCTGTCGCAGGGATGTGGAGTTTATTTACTGTTGGTTGGTTTTTTTGAAGTCCGGTTTATATACGATTGATGATTTTGTTGTTCTTTTTGTTGTTGTTGGTTGTTGGTACCTAATTTGATTTACTTTTGGTAGACACTTGACTCTGACTCAAGTTGGAAGTGTGATGTGATAGATTCTTCTCATAGCCTAGATAGTTTGCAACGATGCTTTATATATTCACTGATCCTCATAGCTCTTCTTTAGTAATTTTTGAACATTTAATAAGTGTCTAGAAGAGAAATATTATGGTCGTCTTTGAAACGTGTTTGACTGCCATTCGGAATTTACCTAGGTAACGTCCCAAGTACTTCTGTGCTAAATAGAGATCCAATAGTACTTCTTCTTCTTCTTCTTCTTCTCTTTTTGTTTTTTCAAAATTAGAAACTATGTCAGCTATAAATGGTACACCAGGAACTTCGTCTGGGAGCGTCAGCCCGCCGGTATATGACTCAGAGGTTGTTTTATATATTTCGCCGATTTATGCTCACTAAAATGGCCTCAAATTTTCTCAAGGTATTCTAAGAGCCTGCATGCCTGGCTACAAAAGAAAAATTACAGTCGTCTTTGAAACGTGTTTGACCGCCACACTTACCATTGCCGAGGGAGGTCTGTCCATGTTTGATGCCTGCAGTGTGATAGATATATCCGGGATGTTATGTGACGTGCGGCTTGGAAATTCTGCTGACTGCTGGCTGACTACTGCTGCATCCAAGCGCCCGGTCGCCGTATAAATATCTAAGTAAGTAACTGCGAAGTATAAATACGGATACTAAGAACGTCTCAATCATGAATTCGCCGACATTTCTTTGCCGCCGCAGCACAGACTCCTCCGCGCTGTATGTATGTAGGGTCAGACTCAAATAATACGGAGAGCTGCATGCGACCTCTGGCCTGCAGGTGGCCTACACTGCAGCTGCAGGCTGCAGCTAAATGGCAAATGCAGACCACAGTGGCTGGTCTAGCCATTTCAAATCTAGCGGGCAATGCGCTGTTTCACAAAGAAACCACAGGCCAGGTGGTCGGCGCACAGACCTCCTTCAAATCGCCAACCAATCAGCAGCCGCAGACACATTTCGACGACCCCCTGCAGCCCCATTCCCGATTTTCCCACCCTTTAACGCTCGCCAACCAATCGCTGGCCACAAACAGGGCTCCACACATGTCTAACCCCATCCATCTGCAACGCCCCACTCCGTCACCCCCCAAATCGAACGGGTCGATTGATTCGAAATCTCGAAAAAATATGCACAAGTTTGAAGAGTGGAGCTCCAATCACAGCGCCAGCCTGGCCCGGCGATCTGAATGGTCCATGTTCCACTTCAGTCTTCCACCCTTTCACTTTTGCGTGTTTGACTCTGCGCCCCACTCTTGAATTTTTGAAAGAGGAAAAAAAAAGGAAAGGGAAAAAATAAAGAGGGAAAGTGTGGATGGACCCCGGCCCAGCCTGTAATTCTGGCTTATGTCGTACTTTATTACACGTCCTCCTTCTCCGTACGTCGGACTCTTAATCGAGACTTGCCGATTTTCTATCCGTACAGTAACTCTCATACATACAAGAATTAAATTCTGTTGTATTCTATGCTTCTTTCTTTGCATGCGTGGTTAGTTCGTTGCCAGCACAGCCATCTCATGGCGGAGTAATGCGAGTAAAGCGATTCAGTACGCAGCCAGCCTGCAAGCCTGCAAGCACGTACAGGGGAGACACGCTAAATCATTAAAATTATTATTAGGTCGTAGTAAGAGCGTGCTAACTGCTAAGGCTAGAGTAGTGGCTAAGCCTAGCGTAGCGGCGCGCCGCCAGTGTGATCATCACCGTTTCCTCTCAGGCGCCGCCAGCCCAGCTTTGCTTCTCCAGCTCTTGCCAACCTGGAACTCTCTTTCTCCTTCTCACACATCATCATTCCTTTTCACTTTAACTCCCTGCATTTAGTCAGGGACCTCGTTTTCGATTGTTATTATAATCTGGGTCCCACGTTTTCTAACAACCTACCCTTTTGACTTTGCCTGTTTTTCGGCACTTTCTGCTCTTCCTTATTGGGTTGACGTCGTCTTTCGCCTCTTGGCCTGATCTGGAGTCGCGCCCAACCGAACTGCATCCGATCTTTATCTTCGCTTCAGTCTTGTCGTTCTATTTCATCTACGATTTATAATTTATTAACGGGCTTTATCTCTGCATCACAGTTGCCAGAGTCAATAATTACATATTATTTTTCGCTGATTCGTGGCAACGGGACTCTTCGCCGAATTTGAAGGGAGAGAGAAAACGACAGCGCCGGTTACAGCGTCATCCACCCTCCCCTGGTGTCACTAGAACGTTTCTTGTGTCTGGGCAGTCTCCAAACTCCACCTATCGAAAATCATTCGTTTTCTTTCCTACCACGACTCAACTTAAAAGTTACAACTCCTGTACGCAACGTGCTTTTTATCGACTCTCTTGTCGGGTGCTGGCTACCGGCGCTAAACCAAACAGGTCGGTATTCCTGCCTGACTCCTCAGGACGCAAACAACCTTGAACATCCATCCGTCCCCTTTCCCGCTTTCTTGCACTTTCCCGCTTTTGGCTCCGACCCAGTTTCAAGTTTCAACGTCACGTGCCGCGCTATCCCGTGACTAGCCGTCAATCCCAAGCCAATAGTTTGCCGCCATTGCCAGACGGGCCAATTTTAGCACAGCTTCTTTGATACAAGATTCTAACATTGAACAACACAGGAGAAATCCTTATATACTGTCGCTTCGCGAGAACACCATTCCCGCTCGCAAGCGGGCTTCAGCGCTCATCTGTTTGATTAGCATGCGCCGGGCATGTCCTCGCGTTTTCCCCCTTCATCCGGGTATTCTTCCCGCGGCGACCGTTCACCACCTCAGCGCTATAATGACCGTCGACCTTCATTGCCACCGGGCCCGCGCGATGACCCGAATCTAACGCCGCTAGGCCGTGAGCCTCCTCGCGGGCCTAAAGCTCTAATTGACCCTCCCCGCGGCGGCGGCGGGGGCTTTGGTCGTGGTCGCGGAGGAGGAGGAGGATATCCGCCGCGCAATGACTTTCGCGATCGCGACCGAGGAGACCCGCGGGATCGAGACAGAGATCGTGATCGCGACTTTCGGGATGGACCGCCGTTTCGAAGAGATGATCGCGACAGAGATTGGAATCCTAGGAGGGATCGCATGGATCGGGATTTTGACGGTCCTCGTGATGGTCCGCGCGGAGGACCATTTAGGCGCTCGAGATCACCTCAGCCGCGCGATGGGCGAGATTTTAGAGATCTAGGGCCTCGCGATGGTGGTGACATTGTTCGTATGCGTCGCAATTCTAGGGATAGTCTAGTTTCGAGTTCGTCGAATCCTGGTGATGGACCGCCTGGAAATCAAAATATAGGCCATCCTCCCGCTCCTCCGCCTCCTATGCGAGGTGGTCTGGGGCGAGGTCGTGGACGAGGCGATTGGGAAGGTGGTAGAGGGCGTGGTCGAGGGCATTTTATAGATGATCGCGATGGATTCCGACGCCGAAGTAGATCGCGCGATGGTTGGTGGGACCGTGATAGAGATCGAGACTTTAGAGACCGTGATCGAGAGTTTGACCGGCGTGATCGATTTGATCGACGAGATGATGACAGACGGCCGCCGCCTGAACGTGATGACCGTGACCGACAGCCTGAATGGAAAAAGGATATCCCTCCAGCTCGTGTTGAAGCGCGCATTCCTTCCGGTCCGAGGAGTGGCTCAATTCCACCAAGTGGTCCGTTGGGCGTCGCCGCTAGAAGCGAGTCTAAAGGTCAAGATCAGCCAAGCATCATGGATCCAATTCGCAAACCTTCTATAGCAGCTCTACCGCCTACGAGAGATCCTCGTCGAGATTTAGATCGCCCCGAGCTTTCTCTGTCGCGAACAGAAACGCTTAGGGAGGCAATTGCGCCCAAGGGATCACCGCCACCATCTGCTCCTCAAGTTCCTGCTTTTGGGTCTGTAACTTTACCGCCAAGTCTTCTTTCAATCGAAAAGCCCTCTCATCAACCTCCTCCTCAACCCCAGCCGACTGTTTCCAACAAGCCTGAGCGGAGTCGGGCTGATATCATATCTTCTGCGACTTCCAAGGAACCTAAAGAAGCTCCAACCGAACCCAAAGCCCATCGGGCGGAGATCAAGACACAGCCTAGCATTCCTGTTAAAGAAAGCGTGTCCGAGTCGTGGTCTCGACAGGATGTTCCTACTCGTCCCTCAAAGCCGGCTTCAGTGCGCGCAGCCTCTCCTGAGAAGCCTAGCCTGGATGTTTCTCCTCCTACCGCACCGGCGGCTCTTCTCAGACGAGAATCCGCTGTAGGAGACTCGCGGCCACACTATGACAATATCCCCAGCATTTCTCCCCCACTAGGTCCAACTTCACCAGTGATGTCGCGATCGCAACTACCGCCTGTAGGCCGTGGTGGCTCCGGTTCTCCTCAGACTTCACCACGAATGACCTTTGGCAGTGTGCCGCCCACCGGGCCTCGCGCAGGAGTCAGACAGTCTTCTCGCGGTGGTCATGCGAAGAGCAAACAATGGGTGCGCCCTGGCTACCCCCGCGTACCCACAGGTCCTCGACGCGAGTCATACGAAGACAAGGAGTTTAACGATCCATATTCACCTGTTGACGACAGGAAAGATCTCCATGACGACCATCATGATGAAGAAAGAATTGGTGAAAAAGAAAAGGCTGATGAAGAAATGCGCATTGACACGGATAAACGACCTGACGAGACCGAGAAACAGGAAATCGGCTTGAAACACGAGGCAGAAGACACCTCAACAATTCCAGTGCCCGACTTTACACGCACTAGTGACGAAGAAGAGGAAGAAGACATCAACGAAGTTTTCACGGAAGACTATCTTCAAGAACGAAAAGAGCTATTCGAGAAGAACATGCGCGCGTTGCAGGCTGAAATGCCACCTCCCACCTTGCAAGACCCGGTTATTGTTGAGTTGCTTATGAAGGTTCAATTGCTAGGCATGATTGTAGATGGCAGCGTTCCCGACGAACCTGAAGCGTCGGCTGTAGAAGCCAATATCGAGCACTCCAAGACGGCCATACCCGCACAAATTTACAAGAAGGAAATGGATACCGAAGGGGATGTTACTACAGGTCCTTCCAAGCTGCCAGTTGAGACTGCTAGCAAAGAGACAATCACCGTCGACAGTCTACCATTCTTAGCCTCTGGTCCCCCAACCCCGATTTCCGAACTCGACGTCTACCAAGACAACATCAAGACGCACGAGCACATTCAGGAAGCGATTCGCAACACAGTGGCGAAACAGCGAAAGGATGCGTCGCAAAAGAACAAACGTCTACGAGAAGACTACGCCACTTTTTACAGACCTTGGAGGCTGACTGTACGCGAGATGGATCACATCAAAGACGAAGAGATGAAAGGCAGTACGCCTAGTGTAGGCACGCCGCCTGTGACGCCTGCTCCACCTCCTGTACCTGAAATACGCACCGAAGGCAGACGCGGATACAAGGGAAATAGTGAACTGGATTTCCAAAATGCGCTCAGAGCGTCTGCCATTTCTGCTCAAGAAGAATCTGAGCGTCGTCGGCGTATGGAAGCTACAGCAAAGCCTGACTTGGACAAGGAGGCCGTTATCCCAGATATGCTTGAGAAATACGAGATTGACGCGGGTATTTTCAAAGATACCAACAACAGGGTTGACCCAGCCGATGCCTTGGCTGTTTATGGGTTTTTGCCACCGCCAGACGACTTTACGGATGCAGAGCACAAGATATTTACTGATGCTTTCATGGCCTACCCGAAGAAATGGGGCAAGATTGCTGAAGAGCTACCGGGACGGACGTATGCACAGTGCATTAGCCATTACTACATGACTAAAGAGGAAATCAAATACAAGGCCAAATTGAATAAGAGATGGAGGACACAACGACGTGCCAGGAAATCAACGACGCGTCCCAAGTCCAATGCGCTTATGTCTGATCTCAAGGCGGATGGCGATGATGAAGAAACAGTCCAGATGACGGAAACCGGACGTCCTCGCCGTGCAGCAGCGCCGACATTTGGAGGAGACGCGAGCACCGAGCCCGAGACTTCACGCCGTGGAGGTGCCAAAGAAAGCGACCAAGGCGAGAAGCCTGCTAGTAGACGAGGTCGAGCCGGTGCTGGCTCGCGTGGAGGACGGAGAGGACGAGGTGGTGCAGCTGCAGCTGCTTCTGCTTCTATACAGCAACCACCACCACAACCTCAACAGCAACCACCGCAGATGCTACAAACTGCTCTACCGATGCAGACACAGCCTCAGCCTGTTGCTCTTCCATCACAACCACCCCTCGTCTCGACAACTATCGCTCCTGGCGTTCCGCTGATGGCGAAGCAGGAGCCACGAATAATTGAGGAGCCAGCTGTCCACATCAAAGAACAAGACCCTCTCGATGACCTTCCAAAAGCAAGATCCTCTCGCGCTCGAGGCAAAGATGCTATTTATGTTTTTGATGCCGCTGGTGATCACGACTCCAGTAAAGGCGAGATGGGATATGGCTCTATGCAGCCGACAAGCTATTGGTCAGTTCCGGAAGTGCGAGATTTTCCCATCTTGCTGCAACATTTTGGCCGGGATTTTGAGGGCATATCGAATTTCATGAAGACAAAGACGCCGATAATGGTAAGAAATATTCCTTTTTTTTCGTCTCTCTTGACTCCGATCGTGCGTGCTACATGTGGCGATATTGGGCACGGCCCGTCCCGCCAGCTGTGACGTGGACTGGGCCGTGCATGAAGTCAAGCGAACCTGTTCTTTGTTTCTTTCTCTTATTTCATTTTTTCTCCTGGTTAACTTTCTTCAGGTAAAAAATTATTACCAGCGCAAAATCGACGGTGGCAATAATGAGTTCGAGGAAATTGTCAAGATCACCGAAGTCAAGAAGATGCGAGGCGAACCGACTGGCCCCTTGCCAACGCCAAATCCCACTCCCAAGAGGCGGTATGAAGCCACTCCTTCAGCAGTCAGTCATCGACCGCTCGCCCCGCACACCGACATGGATCACGTCGTTGAAGATGGCCGCCTGAAGAAAAGTTCAGTCGCCATGTCTCCTCCCGTGCAGGTGCGTTCAGCTCCGGCGGACATTGCAGGCGGCCCCGATCGGACTTTAAATAGTAGATATCCTCCACTGGCTTCAGCGACTGGGGCCCCGCCTTCCACAGGTGCGATCATGCCGGACGACCCCTTGCGTAACATGCGACAGTCTGGAGCTCACCCTGCACCACCTCGGACCTTTACGGGTCCTCGCATGGGATACTTTACAGAAGATCGGCGTGGCGAGGCGCGAGCGTCTTCGGGAGCTGCTGGTGCATTGGCAGCGTCACGTGCCCCTGAACTGCAGCCTTCTCCACGAGTTGCTCCTGCCCAGGGTCCAGACCTGAGTCGTCTTGAGCCTTTGCCGCCGCAGCTCCAGGCACGACGAGATTTCCCACCACAATACCAACCTCGACAGCCGGTGTATATGCAAGGTCAACAGGTGCCGGCAATGTCAGGTCACTCGCACTCGAGACATGCTAGCCTTACTGGATCAACAGCACCTGGTTCGCCTGTGCAGAAGCATACACCGGACGTGTCGCCGATTCGCCGATCTTCGTTTGGTCATGGTCAGACGCATTACTATCCATATCCGTCAAACATTCACCCGAAAACCATTTCGCCTGTCAAGGAAGCGCCTCCTGCACCGCAAGAACCTCCTCGTCAAGTGCCAGCCAAGCGATCAAACATCATGAGCATTTTGAACGACGAACCGGAAGAACTGCCACCACGTAAACGGTTTGCAAGTGAGATGACTGGCTCTCCTAGGATGGCCTACGGTCAAGTAGAGCCTCCTGGCCCGGCAACATCGGGTCTTCGTCATGAGGAGAAACCATCTTACTACTCACAGCCTCCAGGACGCCCACCATATGAGTACTCTTATCAGCAGCCACCAAGTGCGTCTGCTGCTAGTGGACCGCCGAATCACGACTGGATGGCCAGGTTTGACCCGCGCAGCCAAACGCAACCTGCAGAACCCATTCGTCCGACGCCGACTCCAGCTCCTTCCGCTCAGTATGGATACCCTTCACAGGCTGCGTCGGATCGTCCGCCGCCTAGTGCCAGGGAGGCTCGTGAGTATCAAGGCTACCCGCCTCGACATAGCCAGACTGCATCGAATGGTCGCGACGCTGCAAGAGAGGTTTACCGTCACCAGAATGCTGCGTCTCCAACGCCACATCAGAGTGTTTTGTATGGATCTCGTTCAGTGCAATCCCCAGCGCAATCTCCTGCCACCCCGTTGAGCATCCCGCCGCCTCGCCAGTCTGGGCCGGGTCCTGCGTATCCCTCTTCGCATTCGCAAGCGTCATCCCCTCATCCACTAGCGCCCCAGCATCGATCTACTCACAGCGGCCACCAATCGTACCAACAACATGTCCAGGCAATGGTGAGTGGACAGCAACCAGCACAGCCACCACCCTCTGGCAGGCCATCGATTGCATCGCCATATATAGCATCTGCTCCGCCGCCTCCTTCACAGCAGCAAGCCTATCGTCCTGTATCAACCCTTGCTCGACCATATAGTCCTCAGCCAGCAGCTGTGCATGCCCCTCCAGCACCCACACTAGGCGGAATCCCCTATCCTAGCAGCAATGGACCGGCTCCTGCGCCGGCACCTGCTGGCGGACACAGCATGCATGCATATCCGCCTCCGCATGAACCTCGTGGTCCTGCCACGCATCCAACTCATCATCATAGAGTATACAGCCAAGGGGGGCCGCCGGCGCCTTCACCTAGATAAATATAGGATTGCACCAGTTTTTGTTTTCTGTGGTTTCTGTCTGACTCAATACTTTGTTTTTGTTTAACATTCACTCTTTTTTTCTTGGTTGTATTCTGTCGAAGAAATTACTTACCTTACCTACCCTACTTATGTCATGATATTTTTTATCACTTATGTTATGTTATGTTATTGTTTGTTGTTGTTTGTTTGAAAAGTATGGATGGACACGAAATGCCTTGTTGGGTGTAGAGTAGCATGTACAAATACAATAATTATGATCATTTGTCTCCTCTATATACAGTAGCACTGGTTAGGTATATTGTGCTAGTAGCCCTCAAGAAGCCCCCGCGGTGCAGCCTCAAACATTCGGATAGCCTCTTCGAGTCGTTTGTCGTATTCCTCGAATGCTTCTTCGGACTCTTCCTCTTCCTCTTCTTCATCTATCAGGCCAAACCCCATATCATCATCATCACCATCATCCTCCTCCTGCTTCGGCACCACCTTCTTCAACACCTTCAACCCAACCTGCACATCCACCTTTTCAGCCGTCACATCCTCCTCCTGACCCACCCTTGCACTCGCCGTGCGCCTAATCGCCTTGACACTCAATATATCCTTATACAACGACAACCTCAGCCCCTCCCCTTCCCCCATCCCACCTTCCATCTCCCCTTTCCTGTTGCTGCTCAGGGGCAAATATTTAGCGTCCAACAACCGATACTGCGCCGCCCACACATGCCCCTCCTCCATCTCCATTTCCATCGCCCACTCCTCGCCTTCACCCAGCTTGACGCTGCCACCGACTGGCACACCACTAATCGCACCCACAATATTACTACTCAGGCCCACATCGACATCCGAAGAACTCTTCTTCCTCACAACGCTCCTCGTGCCCTCGAGAATATAAAGGCCCGTGAGCAGCCAGACCTTGGGCCTACGCGCAAACCGCAAGCGCGTAACGTAATCGCTCCGGGCACACGAGAGCCACAGGCGGAGGGATGATTGGGCTTTGGGGGATGACAGGACTTGTTCTGTGAGGAATTCCTCTGGACTGTACATCCCCAATCTCTTATTAGCTTCTTTGCGCTGAAAGAATAGGAAGGAGGAGAGGAAGAGGGAGAGTACTCTTTCAGTGTAAGTCGTGTTCCGGATCTTGCAGTCACAACGCGCTCTGTATCCCTATGCCAGGCAAGCCGCAAATCGACAATGTCCATTCCACTAACCCCAATACCAGGACTGAGGCGCGTGCGGCCATGGAATGTGACGTTGCTGAGGGCGCTGGACCAGGCGTGGGACTCTAGATACTCGCCTCTGACAAGATCAATACCTTTAATAAACAATAAGGTTTGGCTTGGTTTCTTGGGTCTTGGGGAAAGAGGGGGGGGGATTACCGGAGTGGACTATGCGTATAGTGCCGCGCAACAAGCGGCTGCCAGTATTTCTCGAGCACCAGGCTGCCGAGCGTGAGGGCGTCTGGTTTTTCGCCGATGCCGTAGAGGTAGAACGAGTCGTCGTCGGTGCGGACCATTTTTTTTTTTCTGTCTAGAGTCTGTTTGGGTTGGGTGGTGGATAGTACGTTAGGAGGGGGAGGGGTAGGGGAGGCTTGGTATTGAGGCTAAAGCGGGGTGGGCTCGTATACTAGCATAGCGATAGAGAGATGATGGACAGGAGATGAGAGAGATAAGGTTTGGCGGTCCGGTCCGAGGGGGACCGGCGGACTTTCTTTCGTCTTTTATTTTGGGGGAGCCTAGCGGACAGCGAATTAATCAGAGTCCGATGCAAGCCACGATGCTTGGCCGGTAGCATCGCCATGTTGCCTGACTTGCAGACTTTCAAATGTAAAGCCCTCGTTCTCTACTGACAGTGACTACTACAGTGAATATCTAGGTATTGCGATGGATCTCCACATACGAATCGAAGACGCCATCCAGTCTTTCTTCCTGGAAGAATATAGGGGCGATCTGGGCCAGGCATATGATGAAATCCTTCAATATGAGTCCCAACAATCAGAGACAGACAGGGCTGATCCTGAGCAGACGGCGTACTTGCTGCAATCGAAAATCAGGGTTTATATGCTTCTCGGTAGGCTCAACGATGCTTATGGAGCTCTGGATGAGTTTAAGATCTTGGTCGATCAGCACGTTCTCGGTGGCACCACCACAACAGAGACGACAACGACAGAGGGTAGGGTAGAAACGAAAAAACTTGCTCCATACTGGGGCCTGCGATACGCCGCCTCCAAAGCCTTTGTAGACTACCATCGACGCTATCCGCCGTGCCTACGCTACCAACATGAGCCGCAAGCACCCACAAACATGTCCATGATAGAGGGCATCGCGGGTCCAAACGACATCACAGCTGAACTGATCCAAAACACTCAAAAGTATTCCGCCAACGTAGCACCAGAAGACGCCGCCACGCATCAAACCGAAGTCCAAATCTGTCTTTTGTTTCAAGTACTGGTCAATTTCCCGCATCAATTGAGATTCCTAGCGACAAAACACCCAGGTTATCCAGACGGTGTATGGAAGAAACGGGACGACGACAAATCAGCCGAAGAGATTATCGCGCAGGCATCGCCATATCTGCACAAGTTCGTGGCCATGAAGCCCATAGCCGAAGAAAAGAACGAAACTACGCTATTTTTCCACAGACTCTATGTTGAGACTCACTACGCGCTGGATTCATCGTCAAAGGAGACACGGCTGCAAACACTCTATAATGCGTACCAACGACTCGGGGATAAATCGGGAATGGCGAATTGCAAACTCATCGAGGCGGACAACATGCTCTCGCCGCCATTCACGAGCCCGCTTAGTCAAAACCTCATCCCGATACCGAATAGTAATGCCTCGGGGGGGCACGATATCTGGGATCCCATCGAAGCCAAGTTTGGGCTCAAAGAATCTGAAACGGCAGATCAACGCTATGAACAGGCATTGCTCCTATTTCAAGAGTCAAATAGCCCCCGCGGACAAGCCGCCGTTCTACTGCGTCAGGCCAGCATTCTACACGCCCGCGCATGCTCCCTCGACCATCGCAACACCTCCCGCATCCCCCTCCTCGAATCAGCAAGCGTGAAATACTCACACTCCCTCGCCCTCTTCGGTCTGGACTCGGCAAACGCTCAACTCGTAAAAGCCAATCAAATCCTCCTCGACATCTCTCTGGGCACTTCAAAACAAGCAGACCTCAAACTCCGTGCCGCCGAGATCGGGACCTGGGGACGCGAAAATCGCAATGAGCTTGTGAGCTATCACATAGGCCGCCTGATGTTGAGGTTTGCGCGCCGCGAATGGCGGAAATACTCCCGCTTCGACACGGCGAACGCCTGCTACGAGTGTGCGTATGAATGCTGCACAGCCCTAAACGCGCTTGTTCCCGCGTTCATAGCGCTGTTTTCACGCGCAGAGATGCAAGACGAAATGAATAATTTTGTCGCAGTCACGATTCTGGCCGAGCAATGTATTGCCATGGTCGACAGCGTTGTGGCGAGTCAGGGGCGGCAGATTGCTGCCATTCCAATCATCGAGGATAATTCTACGGGACAGCTAGAGTATATGAAACAACTCGCGCCAATGCGACAGCTCGAGCGGAGGCACATGTTGAACGAGAAGTACATGTTTCTTTTCACGTTTAACAATGGGATCACTCGGCTTTTGGCACGCACGAATGCGGCTGACACGTACCAGGCGTGGGGGGAGAGATACCAATGGTATGAGGAGAATGACGAGAGTTTTTCTTTCCTCAAACCGAAAAGTTCTGACGACGACGACAAATATGTGAGCAGCAGCAGCAAATCAGATATTGCGCAAAGGGTGTTTGGGACGTCGCTCGACAAGGTCATGCAAATCGCCGCACTCGACGATGCAGTCACGAAGAAATATCGGGCTGCTGATATGCAGTTCAACAAGTGTATCTCCGACGGGGACTTGGATCGTGCCGAAGCAGCTATACACGCATTCATCAACGAATCTTCTGCAGAGTTTGAACGGATATACACGCGGGATTTATTCCAAATGCTCGCCTATAACAGAATAGCCGACACACCAAACATGCGGCGCATACTAGACTCGCTGACAGACTCGGAACTCTTCAACGGCAAACTCGAGCAATTCCTAGACGGGCGGAACATTGACTTCTTCTTCTCCTCTCTCGCCAACAACGCGCTTTTCGCATGCGTCATTGCCGAAGATTGGAGCCGCGGGTTTCGCATGCTCGATCTATCCCTCAAAATCCGGCCCAAATTCCTCCAGGAAAACCCGAGTGATACTCTGGTCGGATTGTCGATGAGACTAGTCTCCGCGGCGACGCTCTATCTGAACAATGATCAGCCAGAAACGGCTTTTAGATTACTGCTCAAGGCGCGGCAACTCACAGAACTAGGCCGCAGCCAAACGAGCGATGTCGACGTCAAAGTCGGCGCGCTGAATAGCGGGCGGATGGCGGATAGTTTCCTGTTGTTGGCGAATATATGCCTGCGCTGGGCGGAACGAAATCTGCCTATAAGCACTATCGACGGGTATGAGCATGCGCATCCGTCAGGGGTGAAGACGTGGGAAGAGCATGCGCTGCTGTTCATGGAGGAGGCGCGCGCGAGGGCGCTGATTGACTCGCTCCTATCATTGACGGAGACGCACTCAGACGAAGAAGAGAAGAGGAGAATGTCGGAAAGCATATACAAACGTCGGGCCTTAACCCATCTCAACTCCATACCCAAGCGGACTGCGGAACAAGACAGGGAACTGGAGGAGTTGACCGAGGAAATCAAGGGGCTGGAAATTGGAAGCTGGTCGAGTTCGGCGAATGAGTTGATGAATACATTGAATTCAGAGCTTGTGCCGCAGGATCTGTACGGGCATCTTGGTGATGATGTGGTTGCCATCGAAGCCAGCTTTTCGCGGTCTGGCTGCATCTTGATGGCAGTCACACACAACGGGATACAAGCGTATTGTCGGAATGCTGTGCGTGATGTAGATATCAGGAAATTGGTCATGGAGTTGATGCAAATCATGCGAGAGATGGACGGATTACACAACCCCGAAGAACAAGCTCGCAAAGCGCGAGTGGAAGAGCTCTCCGGGCAAATCTCAGATATCATACTTACCCCCTTTGCAAACATAATCCGACAGAAACGGCACATCATATTCTCAGTTTCCCAGCCATTAACGGCATTCCCCTTTTCAGCGCTGCTGTTTGACGGGAAGCCCCTGTTCCTGCACGCAGCGGTATCCCAAACGCCCAGCTTAACTGCTCTCTATCACCTATCAAAGCGACGCGCAGAGTCGTCCGTGCCGACGGTCTCGGTATTCACAAAAGCGGTGTCATACGATGAACAGTCATCAACAAATGAACGCGCCAGCAACAAGGAACGGAGTCTTCCCATGGCGGGCGTGGAGGCGATCAGTATTTCGAATCTGTTCTCAACTTGGGTTTGTCCCCTCTATTCCATCTCACATTTATTCCCCAGAAACTGACGATGAATTATAGCCCATCGAAGCATCAACCCTCTCCCGCACGCAATTCCGCTCCTATATCCAGGGACAAACCTCCATCCTGCACATTGGCACACACGGCACCATCGACGCCGAAAACCCTCTTCTATCATCAATTTCCATCGGCGAGGAGTTTAGGGTGCTCGACATGTCCTCCATACAGAGCAGCGCCAATCTACTCGTCTTTGCGGCTTGTCTGAGCGGTTTGGGGCGCGCAACACCGGGAAATGATGTGCTAGGATTCACGCATGTTGTGTTGGGGACGGGGTGTCAGGCGTATATCGGCACGCTCTTTGAGGTTAGCGATTTTGCGAGCATGGTGTTGATGACGCTGTTTTATCGGCAGATCAAAGATGGTCCCAAGTTATCGCTGGCAGAAGCGTTGAGAAGGGCACAAGTCGAGTTTTGCGGTTTCGATGAGCACAAGGCGGGCGCGTTTCTGGATGGTTTGCTGGAAACATGGGATTATGCGAGTGCGAGTGCGGACGGAAGCAGCAAAAGTCCGGCTGATATTGTGCCAGACGGGAAATATCTGTTGACGTTGCAGAAGATGTTGCTGGCGCAGATTGATTGGTCGAGTCCGATTTTTTGGGCGAGTTTTGTGTTGATGGGGTATGGGGATTTTTGTTTTACCTAGACACTCATTCCTATTCATACGAAATGATCGTTGTGTTACTCTGTATGGGCTGAAATGTTGAATCTTGGTTTATTCTACTTTTGATATTACTCAATATATAGTCAGTAGTATATCATCTTCGATCCCACTCCCTCTCCCCTGCTTTCTCCCTCTTATGCTCCCTCTCCCTATCTCGCCCTGTCTTCCTACTCTTGCCACTACCTCCCCGATGCACATACTCCTTCTCCTTTGCCCGCGGATCAATAACCATCAACGAATCAGCATCTTCCCTGTGCTCCTTTTTCCAGTTTAGATCTTTCCCGAGTGTATCCTTGCCGAATTGCAGACGGTGCGACATCCAATCTGTGGCGTTGTCGTCTTGGTCGTGCGGGTCTATGCTTAACCCACCGGCAGCTTCGCCCCAATTCTCGCAGGATTTGCAATTCGCTATGAAATGGAGATCGCATAATTGCGCTTCTTCGTCTTCTGCTTCTGCTTCTTCCGGTGCTTTGTTTTTCGAGGTTTTGTGTGCATCCTCTTTCTTAGGTTCAGGATGACTCTTTGCATCGGAATTCTCAAGCTTGGCTTTAAACGCATTAAACAGCTTCAAGGCCTCGGCGTCAGCACCAGAACTAAACCCGTCTATACCGCCACGGCCACCACCGCCGCCGCCGCCGTTCATTCCAACACTTCCAGGGGCTGGTCGTTTTCGTCCTCTAATAGAAGATTCCGGGATCATGGCTTCCAACGCCGACTTTTTCTTGCCTGTGTCTGTGGGGACGACAATGTCTCGTCGCATTGACGCTTTGAGGGATTCAATCTGCGCGTTGGTGCGCTCCAAAATAGATGGTCGTGCAGCTGGAGGGGGTGTTTCAGATGGCGATCTTTCGGGTTCTTCGGGGTCCTTTGGCGGGACCTGTGCATATGGGTCTGGACTTTTTGGTCGTGTCTTGTGGACATTATTTGTTGGTCGCTTTGTCGGCTGCTTCTCTTCTGTAATTGAAGCTCTGCGGTTATTCGACGAAGCCACTTTCGAGTCCCCCAATTCCAGTGACTCCCCAGCCGAGACCAATTTAGTGTTGAACTTGGGCTTCTTCGCCTTGACCGCAGCCGCAACATCCTCCTCCCCATCTTCCCCCTCATCCCCAAAACTGAGCAACGTCTTCCCCCCCTTTGCCTTTTTCTTCTTCTTAACCGCAACCTTTTCAGGCTGCTCAATCGCCCTCGCGATTTTGTCGCGTTTATGCAACTTCCCCGCAAACTGTCCCATCTCCCCAACCTCACACCCGGTAACCTTCACCGCAAACACCGGCCTCTCCGTACCCTCCACCAACTCCGCCTCCGCAATCTTAACCACATTGTAAATACTATCCCCCTCAATGCGGCCAAACATCGTACACTGCCCATTCATCTGCCTGCCCGTATCCCCCAACGTAATAAAAAACTGACTCCCATACGTCCCATCCTCGCTCTTCGCCATACCCACCAGGCCGCGGCGATTGAACCTTAGTCTGCTGTGTATTTCATCGTGAAAGACAACTTTCTCATTCGGGTCGCGCGCTTCAGGATCATACTCAAACTCCGCATCTTCGTAGATCGCCGAGCCGCCGGAGCCGGTGCCCGTGGGGTCGCCGCCTTGGATTACGAAGCCAGGCACAATACGGTGGAAGACGGTGTTTGTGTAGTAGCCGTCGAGGCAGTGTTGGATAAAGTTTTTGCAGGTTAGCGGTGTTTGTTTGGCGAAGAGGGAGATGTGTAGCGGGCCGATGGTGGTGTTGAGGGTGACGGAGGCGGTGGGCGGGGGCTCGGTGTTGTAGTGTGAGGACATTTTTTCGAAGATTAAGATGTTAATGCGATTTGCGCGAGAAATGTGAAGAGAGTGAAGTGCGAGCACATATATCGAGCGCGTGTTGGATCCAGTACGCCTCAGCCTCCCTCTGTGACCGACGGGTGAGGTGGTATTCGAATGCCAAAACGGCACTATAATATGCAAAACGTAAAGCTGTACCGCGCAAATAAATTCATTAGGGCTGTCGCTCAACGGTGACCAAAGAATGGTGAAAGGGATGAGAAGGAAAGGCGAAATCGTGAGGTCAGCGGAGGAAGAGCTCCGGGCAAGCTTTTGCTGGCACGGACGCTGCAGCCAATGGGAGTTGGTGTGAGGATCTAATCTTATCTGATCAGTGCCCCGCAGGCACCATATTTAAGATTGATTACAGGAGTCAGTTAACGTTCTATGATATTTTAGAAGTATGTAGATTGAAATTGGTTGAATAAATAGAATTAATTTTAGCTAGATGCTGTAAACGCAACGCTGATGCCTCTTCCATTTTGGACCGCTGAATAATAAATCATCACTATGAAAGCAAATATATATCCTGTCTCGAACTCCGCGCAGATGCATCGTTACGCTAGTCTAATTTCTATTCAAAAACAGGCAGGTGCAGGTCAAAAAATAACGCTCATAGGTAAAAATAAATAAATCATTCCCTCTGTACCAAGCACACAGAAGATAAAGCTAGCGATCCGTCGGTGGCAGAGGATAAGAATAGCGGTTTTGATATCCATTTGGATTTGAAGTAGATCGTCTTGAATTATCACCATTTCCCGAGACAGCGCGCTTACTTTGCGTATTGGCTCTGGTCATCGGTGTGGGCGTATCGAAACTATTCAGAGGTTCTTCATCATCGAGAATTTCAGAGGAAGTCTTCAAGCGGTGTCCGTTAACAATGGTAGGATCCCGAATACTGTCAGGTGGCGGGGTGTTGTTGATTTCGTACATTGTTGAAGCCGAGGACGACGAAGCAACTCCATTCGGTGCTGTGTCGGTCTTTTCAGGCTGTGTCGATCGAGATGTCCCATTTTTCAACCCCTCCGTGTCCGCAGAGCTCGAAGAAAGCCTGTTCAATCGATCGCTCGACCGTGTTCGACGCAAAGACCTTGTTCTCACTGATGTGGATGCTGGGGCTTTAAGAAGAGGCGAGCCGTGTCGGATAGAAGCTAGGGGAGAACCATGTCGGATACCAGCTCCCAATGTAGCAGCCGCTATTTGTGACGTGAAGTTGCTATCTAGGAGGATCCTGACGTTTAGCGTATTTTCGTTATTGTTGCTATTGTTGCCATTAGATCCGTCATAGTAGGGATCTCCTCGTGGCCATCCCTGGCGAAATGGTGAATTGGCTGGCCAAATCTGCCCGGTGTTTGGAATAGGTGGATAGTAGGTCGGTTGGGATGTAGGGTATTGAGGATATTCAGGAATGTATACCGGTTGTGACTCATTCGTGCCACCACCTGTCGGTCTCGATGGTTGAGAGCTGCCTGTGCCAGTTGGGTCGTTGTACACACCATCAGGCGATACATTTGACGAATAAGTACTACCGGGCATGTTGACATAATCGTCCAGTGAATTTGCCAGGTTCGCAAAATTGAACATGCCCTTTTCCGAGTCAACAGGGGCAAAGCGCTGCCCAAACTCCGTCCGAAAATCAATTGCCCGTTTCTGTAAAGGCTGATGGCTTGGTCGATTAAGCCACCAGTTGGGATAGCTTCCATACCAAACGTCGATTATAGGCTCGATTTCGAGTTTGAATAGTATTCTGCTGTTGGCGCTAGGTTTTTGGACCAGCATGACAAAAGTGAACTCCCGTGGCAAACCTGATCGCTGCAAGCTATTCTCACTGAGTGACCAGACAATTTCACCGTCTTCAACATCGAATTCGGGACCGTCGGGGCTTCGTAAAGTTCTGCATGAGCCTTGAATCTTCATCATTTCGTAAAGTTTGTAGGATGCACTTCTGCTTCCCGACGGACTTAGAGATGCGGAGACCGGGCTTTCAGATATACCCAACGAGCCAGCCAAGCTAAAAGTCCACTGCAAAGTCTCGGGAGACACGGCGCCATAGATCAAATGAGGAGCGTGCATTAAAAACTTTGGATTTTCCTGTGGATATGGATAGGGATTTTCAGTAGTGTCACCCATATCAACATTCTGAATGGTCGCTTTGATCGTCGCAGCTTTGAAGCGATGTTTGCTCGAGTCACCAGGATGCATGACAAAGTTGACTCCCAGAAAATCCACGTGCTCGATTTCTGGGTCTGAAGTGTTCTTGCTGTCGAAAAAGCCATGTTGCAGACGTTCGGCATGAGCGGTGACATAGGCGTCGCCTGGAAGCTGGCGCTCGTAGATGCATCTTCGATTGACTAGCAGTCGTCCATCTGTCATATTAGGATCCGTCGACCTCTTTTTGAGTTGCTGCTTGCCAGCAGAACTAGGCGCAGCCAGTGCGAGGCTCTTATTTCCTTTCCCTTGTGCTGAGTTTGGAGTCACGGCGAGAGTGTTGAGGCTGTTCCCTTTCTTTCCACCCAGCATTCCAAGATGATGCTCCGCCAGCGGAGGCTTTGTTGTTATAATAATAATTATTTATAGATAGATCCCCAGATTCCGGCAAAGGCCGCAAAGCCACACGGTCTGACTCCTCAGGCGCGTCGATCGCTTGGCGCGAACCCTTGTGACTGATCAGCGTGAGTCACGGTTATTGTCCGAACCAAGGTTTCTCGTGAAGAGAGGTGTCATAGTTGGCACCAAGAGGGATGGATTCATTTTTGAGGGTCGCAAGATGTCAACTTTATGGTTCAAGGCTGAAGCGAACGCAGACTGAGCAGGTGCGAACTAGAGGCCTTAAGGCTCAGGCACTGCGGCTGAGGGCTGGCGCCTTCCTTGGCGGTTGATCCCCTCCAATCGCCCCATCACATGGCTCATCTTATCTTCTACATATCCCACCTGCCTCTTCTTCACAGTATTTTTATCTTCTACATAGTACATATCCTCGATCATCGTTAGCACACCTGGTTCTTGGGACCATGTCAGGACCATGTCAGCTTCATCCATGTCCGTTTTCGCGCGCTCGATTAATATCCTGGCTATATGTTCAGCCTACTAATAGGAGGGACCCCTGTCGCGGAGACAGCCCCTGCAGTAGTTTGCTTCAGCTTCAGCTGGTCCGTCGCCGCTATTCAACGCCTACAGCCTGCGTCTACACGAAGAGAAAGGGTTGGGTTTCGCTGAAGATACAAGATCATGCGAACGCCCGTCCACCAGGTAAGTTGGAATGTATTTCGTCATTGCTTCATAGACTTCAAATAGAATCGAGCGAATAATCTGCTACGAGATTGAGGGCTGGGCCCTTCACAGAATGCTGGTCAAGTTTCTCTTCGGCGCCACACACAATCCTCGTGCCTTGGCGATTATAATCGGCGTCCCTGTCCCATCGGCAGAGAGCGTCTCAATATGTCCCTCCGCCCATGCCTTTCGCTCAACGACACTTTTTGTCCACACTCTCAGAACCCCGAAGCTGTCCGTTGGCATTGGATTCAGGAACTCGATCTTCAAGGATGCAGTAACAGCCACCTGGCCAGGCAAAGACGTAGAACAGCACCGACTCAGTCCTTCGTCAAGTATGGTAGCCAGAAGACCGCCATGAACAAGGCCGATATATCCCGACACATGCGTCCCAAGGTGGAAGATTGCAATCACGCTTCCTCTATTACGGTCTATGAATATGTAGGGTGGTATGGACATCATTTTGGGACCGGAGAGAGAGCCTGCAATGAGGTTCGTTTCACGTAGAGTCTGGGAATATCCGTCGTACCCTCTGGATTCAATAAATCTACCACTAACACGCAGGTCCACAACCACGGGGTGTTTCTCGATGACATTTTGGATCTCAGCCGGAGAGTTTGGCGCCATAGTGATTTCTCCTGAGATGTTAGGCGAAAAAGGGCGTGCGTCTTAACTGAGATGGCTAGCAGTGCGGATGGATCAAGAAACAAGACTACTAGTTAGAGGAATTGTGCAAGGAAGTGATAAAATAAGAAGTGCCTCAGAGTCTCTAATTATACTTCATAGCTGAGATGGCTTGGTAGAAGTGAAGGTGGCTATAGTAGGTTGGAGGAAGGAATGAAATTTGGTCGGTTTTCTCGACACGAAGGACCAAATCATAGAGCCGAGCCAGCACACCCTATACTACCTAACGATGTGATTACTTGTATCCTGGCGAATGCCAATTGATTGCCTGAACGCTATTACGATACAGCCAATAGAAGAGAGCAGATCAGAGAGGTAGTAGCCTAATCAGGAATAAACTGGCTATTATCTAATTGGTTAAAAATTATACAAATTTGATATTGAATACTGGATCAAGCCCTGAAGCAAGCTCTAAAGCAAGCTCTAAAGCGAGCCCTGGAGTATAAAGCATGCTCTAAAATAGGTATACCATTAGGGTTAGGGTTAGGTAGAGCATGCCCTAGCTTGTACATTGGTTTGCGTTGTTTTCTATTTTCTACAATTAAGAGAGAGAGATAGAGAGGGAAAGAATATGGGACTCTTTTTGAATTACTATTGTCCAAGGTTATACCATGGTTTCCTAAGCAATATAATAAATAGAGTTGAATATCCACACCCAAAAAAGCTCCCTCCTATCCCTCGAGGTACGACGAGAGACTAGAGAAGGGATTTAATCGCAACTGATATCATCAGGCGCATTTTCGCAGTCATCACTCGTCTCGCCGCCGGTAACACTCACATCAGTCCATGTCCAATCGGTGCAGCTACCGTCACCGCACAAGATGTAGATCTCAATCGCATCATCTGCGACGCTTCCCTGGACGTTGTCAAGTGTCACATCGCTGATTGTTACGCCGTTGGAGGGTGTTCCGGTTGGGTCGCCGTTCTCGTAGTCCTGCTCAATCACGATGCCGTAGTCGGTGATGTTGGAGAGAGTGATGTCCTGGTACACGATTCCGGAGACTGTGCCTGTGGCATCGTATACGGTTTTGATGCGGACGCCTAATATATTTAGTCTAGTACGTTAATAATGGCTTCAGATCAGGAGGACGTACCATTTTGTGAGTTGAGAATTTGGGAGCTGGAAACGGTGACGGATTCGACGGTGTTGTCGTCTCGGCCACCAACAGATCCAATAGAGAGACCATGGCCACCGGAGCAGTAGCCGCCAGTGAAAGTGATGTTCTAGAGACGTCAGCAACATTCTTTATTACTCGTCTTGACTTGGTACTGACCGTGCCAGAGTTGATAGCCATGCAGTCATCCTGGTTGTACACAGTAGCACCAGTGATGTAGACACCGGTACTCTCAGCAATATCAAAGCCATCGGTATTTGCAGCACCCTCACTGTCACCATCAGAATTGTTGATTGTGACATCGGAAAAGGTCAAGTCGGTAGCACCGTCAATGCTAAACACCTGCACGGGAGAATTCAAGAGGTTCAGACCGCTGATGGTCGAGGACGTCAGGTCATGCGCGTAGAAGAAGGTGGGCTTGGTCGTTCCTCCATTGGAGCCTTCGCCATCCCACCAGCGAGAGCCCTCGCCGTCAATGACATGTCCGTCGGTACCGGTGACGGTGATATCAGTTCCAGAAACGGAGATCAAAGGACCATCCCACTCTTCGTAGCCGAAGGTGGTGGTACCCTCGAAGATGACCTACAGGATGTTTTAGCTGATGTTCAATAAAAGGCCGCGGCAAAGAACAGGGTCTTACCTCAGTACCATCATTCAAATCAGTCAAATCCAGAGTCGTCCCAGATGGAACAGCCACATCGGAGAGGACAATAGTCGAGCAATCCGTTTTGGAAGCGCTCGCTGAAGACGCCCCCTCAGAGCCAGAAAAAGTGCAACTCGAGTCCCGCTCGCGCAGCGCTTTCAGACTTGGGGGAGCAGTAGGCGCAGGTGCAGGCACTGCCTGCACAATAGCTGCCGAAAGACTCAAAGAAAGCGCACAGAAAGAAATTTTGGAAAAGGAAGGCATCTTGTGCGTGAAAGAATGGAAGTGTTTTAGTGTCAAAAAAGAATGTACTGTTTTGTTTGTGTTTGTTTCCTCAGACCAAGCTGATGAACCTCGATTATCAGAAGATCGTCAGGTAGTCGACGGGGTGGTGAACGAATTTTATAGCAGCTACCTTACTACATAGTAGAAAGCCACCATCTTATGATTATGGAGCCCTCGTATACGGGTCAAGGGTCTCATGTTCTCGCTCCTTCATCAATTCAAAACAGCAAGCTATCTAAGTGGTGGGAAATTGTATACAATAGGGACTAGACCACGGTAGTTGCCAATCAGCCTGCTGCCGGATGGTCCGACTCCGTACGGCCCATGTTGCGGGCCCTGTGTTTCAGCTAGACTCGGAAAGATGGATTGGGTATGACATCGCCAGAATATCATTCTGGGCTATCCTTGTCTAGGATGTTTGTAACAGAAATTACAGTGAGCTGTGGACACACAAATTTCATCAAAACTGCAAGTTTCGGACGAGTTCCCTGCTGATTCTGTTGAGGGCAAGGAATACCCAAAAAGGCAAGAAAGGCAACGGAAGAACTCCCCCGAACATTAGCACCTTAATAGCCATATAATATGCCGATCCCAGACACTGGCAATCTGAATAGTTCACTAGCTAGGGGCATGTATATTAATATATATTGTCAGTGGTGGGAAATGTGGCTGCTGGGTTTGAGGTTGATTTAGAGTGCCCTGGGTTAGGGCTGTCGCACATACGTAAGCCTGGCCCACAGGAAGGGCGTCGGCCGAGGAAGGTTGTTTCAACTTCATTTGTCTTAATCTTTACCGAAGCTTGTTTTCTTCCCTTTTTATTTCTTTTTCGGGTCGGAAGTTGGCCGGAAGTAGCTAGGGGCATCACTGTCTGTTAATGTCTTTCATAGTTCTAGAAGCATGTTGCCGTGTTCCGTTGGGGAGAGCTCTGGTACATTCACCAGGCGACTCCTTATACCTGGGATGGACTTCTGCCTTCGGCAAAATCGTTCGCTTTGAATATTATGAGCCTTGGAAATAAAAAGGTCTATGATTGGCACCCGTCGGTGATCCTTCTATAGGCGTATCTCTTGAGACTTTTTAGGGCGCAGATGATCATGAATATTTGGAGAATACCTAATGGTGGGCATAAAATGAATTAACATGCTATCAAGCTCATAAATATACAAAAGCCAGTCATCTTATTCTTCACCCACTTTATCGACCTAAACACAATCCACGGATGGTATCAATTATAAAAGCGCAACCAAGAACTTCTGCTTTCGACAGGATCGTTCGTTTTGAATATCTTGAGACTTGAAAAAAAAAACCAGGTCTATAATTCGCAGTCGGTGATCCGAGTATCTGTTGAGACTCTTAGGGGACAAGATGATCATGAATCTTATGGAGAATATTGTGGGTATAAAATTCGTCAATTAATATGCTGACAAGTCCATAAACATACAAAAACTACTCATCTTCGCCTTCACCCCTTTCTTGAACTAAAACAGGTATCACTATTATAAAAGCACAACCAACTTCTTCGCCGACACACCCTTTATCACCAAATCCATCGCTTCCTGCACATGCTCCAAGCCTTTACCCACAACTTCCGGTTCAGGCGCCGGCACAAATTTACCTTGCTCAAGCGTCTTCGGCAGGAAATCCTGATACACAGCCTTGCCAACCTCATTCTCCAACAGGTCGCTTCCATTAATCATCTTGATTGTTACCCCCTTTGTGGTAGACCGAATATTACTAGCCACCATATTGGACACGTATGCTCCCAGGAAACCTGGGTAATCTAACGCTCTCGTCGGGAAAGGACGCATATCGGGGGTCGCGTAGGCCACGAACTTATTACCTTTACATCCGCACAGGATATCGATGCATTTGTTTAGCGAGCCGTTGCCAATGGCGATGGCGCCCGCAGCAATTCGGTTTTTCATTGACGCTTGAATGTCGCGTACAGCGTTGGGGCTGTTGTAATCATACACCTCTGCAGCGCCGAGTTTGCGAAGATAGTCGTGGTTTTTGGGTGATGCTGTTGCGATGACTTCACATCCAGATGCGCGCGCGAGTTGTATGGCATTGCAGCCGACGCTGGTTGAACCACCCCAAACAATCAGCGTCTTCCCCGTAGGTTTTGGGGAAGTAGTAGGATGAGGCAAGGCGAGAAAGTCCTTCATAAACAGACCGCAGGCAGCGGTTGACAGGGCCAAGGGAAGCACACTTGCGCTCTCATATGACATGAATCCGGGGATGGAGGATGTCATGTCTTGTCGAAGCACTGTATACTGCTGAAAACCACCCTCACAGGCACGGTTGACCCTCTTGTCTAATGCAGCGGCATGGCCAACGACACGGTCTCCGATTTTGAAGCGTGTAACGCCTTTTCCTACCTCGATGACTTCGCCGGAAACATCGGTGCCGAGGATGAATGGCAACTTGACCCATGATACGACAAGGTTGGCGGCGCTCTGGATGATGGAGTCGTATGGGTTGATGGCGACGGCGGCATTCTTCACTACGATTTCCTTGTCGCCTGCTGGAGTGTATTCGGTCTGCTGCAGCTGAAGCGGCACAGCTTTGGCGAGCAGAACCGCGGCTTGGTTAGAGGGGGCCATTGCTAGAGTAAAATTAGTGAAGAATGGTTTTCATTTTTGAGAGGGAGGAGGTTTGTATCTTCCATATTTATTTATTCTCCTTCTCGGATTTAACGTCAAATATGTCGATTATACCACACTGTGATGATCGGATGCGCATCGAATGTCCGAAGTACCGACTCACTTGCACTTGCACTTACAATGCCTGATAACCCAATCAATACCTACATAGAATGTCAATAGTCGTATGTTCGATAAAGTAATGAATTCCCAGCGTCGGATTTAACATCGAAGAATGCCGATTATACCACAACGTAATAATCGGATGAAAATGTCCGGAGTATCCGGATGAACCAGGGTTAAACGAGTCAACAGACTAGGGTTGCTCCTGAACAAGCACATTGCCAAAAGGAACGGGAAATAAGCATTTCGGCTAGCAAAGTACCCGTGCGAGTTGCACAACTTCTATAAATCCACGGCATATCATTTAGTGTTTACTACTAGTAGACATTATGCTAGTACGTAGCATATTATATACGCGGCAGCCAGCGAACGGGCAAGATGCATACAGGGCCACGTTGTTGGGGTGCAGGGATTGCCTGGTCTGCGATCAGCTTTATGTAGCTATAATTTTGAGCGAAACGGGCATTTACCTGCTGTCGTTAACTCCGGGAGGCGATAAAGGACTTGCGATGTCATCTGCTGGACTTGTTTTAGACATATGTCTATATGTGTCATGTGGAGGAGTATTCCATTAGCAAGCCAGCAATTCCTGGACAGTCAAGGACCAGAATCCCTGGGAGCAACAAGCGGTCTCATTCCTGCGCTGGTATTTCTGCTCTCCTTTTGTAATCCATGGGTGCATACATTGCACGATGAGAGCTAACCAGCCGTCTAGGGATCAAGTGTGTTTTGATCGAGTACATGTATTCACTCCCATACTACAGCAAAGCCGTTTGTCTCCTGGACGAAGCAGCCCTGAGCACCAGGATCCTATCTGTGTCTGCGACATGCCGTATGAATGCTGGCTGCATCTCTCGTCGCAATTTCAGTCGATGCAGGGCTTCCTCTACCGCGATTACAAGGCAGATGCTGGAAAGGTTGGGGATTGAGGATGACTCTGGGGAACAAAGTCCAGGTACTCAAGAAATAAGCCAGAGAGAAAGCTGTATTTTACCGAA
Source organism: Talaromyces albobiverticillius (assembly GCA_023721895.2). Lineage (NCBI taxonomy): Eukaryota > Fungi > Ascomycota > Eurotiomycetes > Eurotiales > Trichocomaceae > Talaromyces > Talaromyces albobiverticillius. Next base: position 5,916,718 of record JAMBUR020000001.1, on the reverse strand, counting down.
TATATTGATGGACACTCTCAACCGCTTGTTGAGAGAAAGAAGGTCAATATTGTGCGGGGGCAGCCTAGACAAATTTATTTGACCCTAATAACGTGCCCTAACAATGTGCCCTAGGACTATTCCCTATTGGGACCCAAGCAAATTCTGCATGATACCGGTGACTGGGGATTCTCGTTATACATTCAACATAACTAAACTCTTCCTAGATTATACAAGGCAGCAATTCACCCGCCTACCCCAATTGCATCGAGTCTCTTTGCGACGCGCCTCGGCGAACACCGAACACAGGGCTAGCCCTAACCCTGACCACCTTCCTAAACAGGCCAGAATGCAGTCCAAACTTCAACTTTTACTGGCATTTTGATCACGCGCCCTCCATCACATGGGTTAGGTACCTAACAGGCAGACTTATTAGCCATCTCATTGGTACCTCGAGCAAGCCATTAGGAAACCATTAGGAAAATAAACAGCATCATCATTCATGCTTGTGCCATGCATGCCTTATCGTCCGCTTGCGGCTTCCAAGACGGGATCTCTTCGAGCCGCTCCGGGATTGACGAATAGAAGCCTCATCCGTCTCGTATATCTCCACTTGTCACGTCTGGGCAGGTCTGGGCATAGGGGTCTGAGAGCCTCATAGGCTCGCCATGGAGGGGAACGGGGTCTGGATTCCGGAGTATGCTCGTTATCCTAGTACCCCGCGTATAGTTAAGTGTAGTAGTGTACCGTGGGAGGAATATCTCCTAGGAGTCTCCGGAGAGGAAATGAGCATTTCCGCGGATACCGCAAATTCAATTCTGAGTTCGTATTTGTGATCCATTGATTTGGGTACTCTAAGAGGGGCAGATGAGAGCATAAGATGGCCGTCATCCTCTCTTTCCTCGTGTTCCCGCTCGTTCCTTTTTCTTCCCTTCATCTACCCACATAGCCAGTAAAGTTAGACAGGGCAGCTATCTGACAGAAGATGCATTTCAAACTCGACCAGAGTCTTCTGGCCGCTGTGGCCCTGGCCCTTGCCGTCCCACTCGCCTCTGCTGAGACCATCCTGGGCGCATACATCTTCCACCGCCACGGCGACCGCACCGCAAAGAGCACCCCATCTGCCTCTCTCACCGACCTGGGCTATGTCGAAGTCCTGGGTCGCGGCACTTACTACAACTCTCGCTACATCGCCTCTGGCTCAGCCACCCAAATCTTTGGCATCCAGCCTGAAATCGTCAAACTGGCACAGCTAGCAGTCAGCTCGCCCTCCGACAATGTCCTCCAGAACTCCGCTGCTGGCTGGCTCCAGGGCCTCTACCCACCCGCAGGAACAGCATCAAACCAAACCCTCCGCAACGGCACCAGCGTCGAGGCACCCCTAAACGGCTACCAGCTCATCCCCATCGCCGTGCTCAGCTCAGGTAGCGGCAGTGAAGGCAACTCCTGGCTCCAAAGCGCAACAAGCTGCTACAACGCCGAAATCAGCAGCAACGAATTTTTTTCTTCTGATATCTACAATTACTACTTGAATTCCACCACAGATCTATACCAAGGTGTTTCTGATGCAGTGAATGCAACCTTCACCTCGTCGCAGCTCAGCTTTAAGAATGCATACACCATCTGGGATTTGCTCAATGTCGCCATGATCCACAATTCGACTACTGCCTACCCAGCCTTAAGCAGCGTCAGTAACGAGACGATGGAGGAACTGTTTCAGCTTGCAAATATCCACGAGTATAACTTGGCGTACAACTCCTCCAGCACCATCCGCGCCATTGCCGGCGCCACGCTGGCCAGCGAAGTGCTCACCGCACTCAACAGCACTGTCACTGGAAGCAAAACTACCCTGAATGTCCAATTCGGCTCATACGGCACATTCATGTCCTACTTCGGCCTTGCAAACCTGACAAACGCCAATGTCGATTTCTTCGGAATCCCGGATTACGCATCTAGCATGGCCTGGGAGTTAGTCACTAATGCTACAGTCACCAACACCTCGTTCCCATCAACCTCGGATATCAGTGTGCGCTTCTTGTTTAATAACGGCACTTCAGCCTCATCAGACAATCTGACTGCGTACCCGCTATTCGGTGGTTCAGACCTTGAAATTTCATGGGATGATTTCGTTTCTGGAACACAGCAGTTTTCGATAACGGGGCAGGAGGAGTGGTGCCAGGTTTGCGGGAATACGACTGGGGTGTGCGCAAGTAGCACTACCTCGACTTCTTCCTCGTCTAGTGCGACTGCATCTGCTTCGTCGAAGGGTCATATTTCGAATACCGTTGCTGGCGTGATTGGTGCCATGGTTACGCTAGGCGTTGTTCTCGGACTCGAGGCGCTTGGTTTGTTGGCTGGTGGCCTGAGGATTGTTAAGAAGAAGGCTGCTGAGAAGTAAGGAGAGAAAGAAGGAGTAATGAATGGATGAACGAGGTAATGCAGCATGTCTGCCTGCTGGTCGGGGCTTCGATTTTATTGATCTTTATGAGCGTAATTAATGAAGGGACAAAAGAGAAAAAGAAAAGAAACAAGAGGAGGATAATAAGTGCAGTGCACTTCATCAGCATGTCATAGTTTGAACATTTATTATTCCCAATTAATGCATACATCTTTGCCTTTTGATTCAATGCGAAATGTTTCGCCAGTCATGTGCTTGTCATTAAATAAATACCTGCCCATAAAAATCTGAGTTGATAGATCTATGACTCCATCAAAACACCCTTGTCACCCATAATCTCGCACCCATTCCTCACAACCCCCACCAGCCCCCCGGTCTGAACCGCCTCGCTCCCTCCACCCGACAACCGCCACTCAACCTCCGCCAACCCTTCCAACCAGCTAATCCTCGTCTGCGCGGGCACTTCCAATGTTTGCAGCTGGTCACCCAACGCAGTCAGAATATCCGCTAGCGCCAAGCCTTGGTTCGTTTTGAGCGTGTTGATGGTATTGAGACACGATGTGACGTCGCTGGTTGATAGCAGCGTGTTCATGATTTCGCGAATGTCAGAGGGATGCGGCGCGGCGATGCAGTTGTAGATTGTGGCGTCGGTGATGAGTTCGTGGGCGGGGGGTGGTTGGTCTTTGGGCGCGTTGCGCATGGGGAGGGGTATACCTATCATTAGTCAGTCGTCTATCCGTCAATTCAATTTCTTCGAATGGTTGGGGGACGTACTACTAGCATGACAAGCTTGCAGCACATTCAGCGCCCGCCGCATATCACCCTTGCTCAGCCTAACCAGACTCTCTGTCGCGTCAGGCTGTATGCGCACATTCTCCGCCACAATAACCTTATCCACCAGCGCTTTAATGTCTGCCTCTTTGAGCGGACTGAACCTGAACCTCGTACACCTTGACAACAATGCCGGCGAGAGCTTGTGCGTGTAATTCGCAATAATGCAGAACCTGGTGTTTGCCGTATACTTCTCCATGATTCGGCGCAGCGCCATTTGTGCGGTGGACGTCATTGCATCAGCTTCATCCAGGATGATAAGCTTAAAAGCGCCTAGAGAATTCTTGTCGGCAGCTGGTGTAGGAGCACCGCCAAAGATCTGTTTTGTGCTGGCAAAGGTCTTGATTTGTTCGCGGACGACGTCGATGCCGCGGTCGTCAGAGGCGTTGAGTTCGAGAACCATTTGGCGCATGTTTTTGGCGCCGTAGATGCGGCGGGCGAGGGCGAGGATGGTGGTGGTTTTGCCGGTGCCGGGGGGGCCGTAGAGGAGGAGATGGGGGAGTCGCTACGTCTCGATTAGCATGTTGTTCAAAACCTCAGTGACATTCGAGAGGATCCTACATGTGTGTCGATAAATCTGTTGATGGTGGCTAATATATCCTGGTGTCCGTGAACTTCGTCCAGCGAGCTCGGGCGGTATTTCTCGACCCTAATTGACCAGTTTAGAGTTTGGTTCATTCTTCTGATATAGGCTCTCTTACCATGGCAGATTGTCTTCAGCTCCAACGGGCAAGTCAGCAACGATTTTCTTCCCTTTGGTGTTGGTGTTGTCGGAGCTGAATTGCATGGCGGCGTTTTGGGCCGTGGAGTCCATGTCGACATCGTCGTCGTAGTCCGACATTTTGCTTATTCTCCAGTATTTTTTCCGTGTCGATATCTGTTGAAAAAGTAGTGGTAACAATTCGTCTTTTGCAGTCTGGATAAACGTCTGGTGAGACGCGTCGTCAAGCGGAGAGCGCGTAAAGAGGTGCTGGGCGGGAAAATAAACGGACTAACCATCTCGGGCTAGCCGGGTAAAGTGGAGGAGCTGCACCGCTTAGTTGAACGGCGCCGTCATAATCAACACTGCAGCCTGTCTCAACGTCAACCCAACCTTGGCCACTTGTACAGACACATTCTTTCAAATATACGAGACGACTACAACTGCCATTAGATTCACAAAATGCCTGTATGTGGTCTATGCGTCATCGCAATGATTGCGCCGAAAGCACCTGCAGCTAACCACCACATTTAGGCATACCATTCCGTCTTCCTGGACGAGGCCGATCTGCCTGTTATCGGTGCGTGCGCCCGCCTATCCAACCTATCCACACTCACAATTATACCGAACGCTCGAATAGTTCATGTGAGACAACACAAGAAATATATCTAATATTTTTATAGGAAACTTCCCCCTCCTCCCCCTTCGCACTCGCACTCGCGGCCCCGCATACGTCCTCCCCGCGCTTCCCCCCTCAGACTCCGACCTGGACATTGACCCCAACAGCGAATCATACGACTGCATCGACGAGATCTTGTCGCTGTTCCGCGCCAATGTGCTCTTTCGAAACTTTGAGATCAAGGGGCCCGCGGATCGCATGTTGATTTATGGCATATTGTTTTTGAGCGAGTGTTTGGGGAAAGTGAAGCCGGGGATGGCAGCGAGGGATGCTGAGAAGGTAGCCTCTTCTTCCTCATCTCCTTTGGAAGAAATATTATGGATTAGGGTTGAGGCTGACTGACTTGGGGGGTATAGGCACTGATTAATGTGGCGCTCGAACAATTCGCTATTCCGGGCGATGTCTCGTTTCCGCTGAACCAGGCTTTTGAGAGGCCACGCGACCGACAAGATGCTGAGCAACTCCGACAGTATGCAGTTATATCCAACCAATATTTTGATCAGAAAAGAAGCTGACAATAGTAGTTACCTTTCCCAAGTCCGACAAGAACTTGCCATCCGACTGCACGCTAGATTATACCCAGGTGGTGTCGGTCCTTCCAAGGTTAGTAGCCTCCCGTTTCTTCGTCTTTCTTTTGACTGTTGGATGATTTACTGACTTGCGTCTAGTTTTGGCTTAGCTTCGCAAAGAGAAAGTTCATGGGCAAAAGTCTATAGATGTGTTACAACGTTTTGAAAGTCTCGCCTTGTTGTTTTCTGATATGAATACTTAGGAGGTAGCATGAATGTGATTTTATTTTTCGCTTTACCAAACACTTGAAAGCTTTTTGAGGTCATCTTCTACTAACAATGCATACGTGTCCTGCTAATGCCTGCTCCGAAATCTATTCATTTCTTTCGCCACAGTCTATAGTACAAATGCCAAGGTAAATGGTCCTTTCATGCAGCAGCCGGTGTTGATGTACCGGTATCAGCATCATCCAACTTCCGCTTCTTCCGATTCGAAATCCCACGCGCCTGAATCCGTTCCGTCGTTGGAATTGCCCTCACACCATGGAAAATATATCCCTCCGCGCCACCTCGCGCGGACATCAAGGGATGCGTCCGACCCGGCAGCACCTGCCATTCGCGAACACGCGACGTTTGCAGCATTGGCGCTAGAATTAGTGTCGGATCAAGCGGGAATTCTGTCGATAACTCAGACTCAATCGAAGGTAGATTATCATCGTCAACTTGCATGGTGTCCTCGGCGGCGGTGGAGTTTTCTCGCTCAGCTTCGAGAGCCGTCTTTTTATTTATATATGCCGTCCTACGAGCCGTCGAATACTGATCCATCAGGGACGTGAGCGGCTCGGCTGCTGGTGAGTATACCACCACGCTCGCACCGCCAGTGAGTAGCGGGATGGCATGCTTCAATATCGACTCGGGCTGCATCAGACTGGCAACGACTAACCCGTCATATCCGCCCGCGCGGACCTCGTCAACAACAGATTTTATGCGGGCCCAGCGGGCGTGTTTGCGATGGTAGTTTCCGCGCTGGCGGGGTTTGAGGTTTTTTAGTGTTTCTTCGTCGATGATTTCGGGGTTGTCGGAATACAGATTGTCGGCTTCGGGGTCGAGGACTTGCAGCCAGGATGCTGTTTTTAGGCTTGTGTAGAGCGGGTGCGATTCGTCGGGTTCGTCCATTTCGTAGCCAAAGTGTTTGAGAAGGGAGAGATTGGGTTGGGAGTTCGCGTGGATGACGGTAATAGTATTTTCCTCGGCGGCCATCATGGCACTTCCTTTTCGGTGTGGGGGTTTTGAGCCGTTGGTGTGTGTTTCGGTGGTGTTTTCTGATGTGGGTTTCTCTTCTTCTTGCTTATGCTCATTATTGTCGCCATTTTCCTCGTCTTCCGTCTGAGTAGGATAGAGTATGCCCAATCGTTCAGCCATGGCGGCCACAACCAGACCGCCCGTATCATCAATCACCAGATATCTCCCACTCGGCTTGAGATTGTCAAGCCCCGTATTCCCACTATGATGCACATTCCCCCAGCATCCCACCAACCCAATCAATTCATGCCTCAGCTCCAAAATCCGACTCGACTCTCTCTTATCCAGCATGTATTCCGTAAGAAGATTCACATCCAGCGGCAACACCTCAAACCGTTTAAGATACTTCCTCTGTTTCCGCAGCTTGTATTTCGCTAGCGCAAATGCCGTCATCTTGCTAATCGATGAATGCGATTCCAACAGTTTGTCGATAACGTCTTGCCCCGCACTGGTAGAGTTCTTTTTTAATTCTTCAATCTCGTCCATCGTTAGCGACTGCGTTGTGGGACTGTCGACGATGTTCTGGTTTGTGCGCATGGATTTTAGTTCTTGTTCTGTGGCTTCGGCTTCCTCTACCAAGCCATCTGCTTCGCCGGATCCTTCGCTGATGAGCGCTTCGGCGTGCAGCTCGGCGGCGGGGACGACGCGGAGGTTGTAGCCATCATTGTTGTCTCTTGAGGAGGAGGGGTCGCTGAGGATTTCGTAGGTTATGTGGAAGGGGCGGCCGATGATTTGGTTGGAATAGAAGCTGCCGAATTTGCCTAATGAAATTACTCTAAACACCCACCACAACATCAGTCAAGAGCTCCGTTAAAAAAAAAAGTGATGGTTGAACTCACGTATTCGGCATGATTTTCATCAGCTTATACGTCCCGGAGGACAGCCGTAAGGCAATATGTCGCTTGGGCGCAACGAATGAGTCCATTATGATATCGAAATGACTTTTGTCAGCTCGTTCGTTGCCGATCTGAAGCTGCCACAATTTGTTCTTCTTCTGAAGTTGAGGTTAAAATTTCCCGCGAGAAATGGATTCGCGCAAGCTGATTGGAAGACAAACGTCATTGGCGCCCGCTTGCTGCGTGGGGGGTTTTAATTACAAGTGCTGAAATGTCGTGTAATATTACAACTAGGTGTAATTTATTCTCTTGCTCTCAATATGGTCAATCAGACAACGTCTTGGCTGCATCGTGGTCAATCAACTTCGATGAAATTGGCTTTCAGCTACTTTCTTATGAGTCATGGTAATTTACCTTCGAATATTGTCAGACAAGATGGGGAGTATATATAGCTTCTCCGCGCCATGTCACTCTCTCATGCCTCGAACATGACGTGAACCCAAAACTCCAGCGCGTCTATAAGAAATATATTCCTCGCTACAGCTCTCGTTTCTCGACAAGATTGAACAATCCTAGTTTGAGGATATGTCTCGGCCAGAAAACAAAATCGCACAACACCTCCGCTCCCTCCACCAACCAGGCAACCCCCTCATCCTGACCAACGTCTACGATGCCGCTACAGCATCAATCATCGCCTCCCTCCCAACCGCCCAGGCAGTTGCCACGGCCTCATACGCCGTCGCTTCCTCGCTAGGCGTAAGTGATGACGACCTGACAAAAGCCGGCAACCTCGCCGCACTAGGACGCATAGCCGCGGCAGTGCGCGCTGTCAACCCTTCAAAACCAGTGACTGTAGACCTCCAAGATGGCTACGGAACCGACCTCGCCGAACTAGCAGCCACAATCAGAGAAGTCATCGATCTGGGCGCCGTGGGCTTCAACCTAGAAGACGTGAACAACGCCACAGGCCAGCTCCGCTCTCTCTCCGAATCCGTGGAACGCGTCAAGACGGTCGTTGCAGCAGCAGCAGAGGCTGGCGTACCTGACTTTGTGGTTAATGCGAGAACAGATGTCCTCTTCCTACAGGACGGGGCTACCATTGCTGATTCAATTGAGCGTGGCAAGGCGTTTCTGGAAGCTGGTGCCTGCACTGTGTTTGTCTGGGGTGGACCGGGCGGTCGCGGTCTGTCTGGTGATGAAATTGCGGCGCTGGTGAAGGAGCTAGAAGGTAAAGTTAATGTGAAGATGTCGCTACGCGAGGGCTCCTTTGGGATTCAGGAGATCAGGGAGTTGGGCGTTGCGAGGGTTAGTCTTGGGCCTGAGGTGTGGCGGGTTGCGATGGATGTATATAGAGAGCAGGCGGAGCGGATTCTGGCGCTGCCTTTGTCGTCGTAGTTATTACTTGTATATCTAGGTTGGTAATGATGCTGCTATCAAAAAAACGACATGTTCAAGCTCATAAGCTCTCCTTGGTGATAGGAGATATATTTCCGGGATAAGGCATGTTTTGTTGCTAACCTGAATTAGGGCTAACATGCTAGTACCTAGGTAGTAGCAACACCAGTGAGATTTTATATCTATTGTACTGATAAGATAAATATCAAAGTCCTGATCAGCATAAAAGCCAGAAACTTAGATACTAAGAGTCTCCAGACAACCGGACAGGCTCGGATGTCGGTGGTCTACTACGCCGGAGATGGCGCATCATCCTTGTATATGAGCATACGCGTCCCCGCGGTCCACGCTTGCACATAAATCACAGAGAACCAATCGATGAAGCAAGAGCAGCCACAACCTTGCGTCCAAGCAAGGAATTGAATTTCACGACAGGCTGCAAACCCCGCAATTCGGATATCTCGGTATTATGCCCTAGGTAGCACGCTATTTTAGGAAATGTCCGCCGAGCTGTGCAACGTACGCAACGTATATCCATGAACGATCCCCACAACTTTCTCATTTCTCATCCACAATTTGACCCTTTTTTTTTTCTTTTTCAAAAAATAATCAGAGGCCAAAATGCGTCTTGTTTCTTTTTCCGCTGTGCTAGGCCTTGCCCTGCTGGGCGCCGCTCACCCAGGCGAACACGAGAAACGCGATGGTGCCAGCCTCCACGAAAAACGAGCGTACCACTCGCAGGTCACAAACAAGTATGGCTCCTGCGCCCACAACCTGCAAATGACTGGCGTAAATCAACGAGCCAAACTACGCCGCCGAAATGCCGTTGACAAAATGCGTCGCGATATGGGTCTTCGCCGTCAATCCCAGCAAGTCATTAACCCCGATTCAGACCTGCCAGACCAGCTGCGAAAGTCACATCTCGGAGACCCCGGTATCGATCTAAATACCCCAGAGGACGTCCTATTCAGCGACAATGGTACCTGCGTACTCAACCCGGAGGGCATGGTCGGCCCCTTTTATGTGCTGGGCGAGTATATCCGCTCAGACGTGACCGAGGGACAGGCTGGTGTACCCGTAACCATCGACGCACAATTCATCAACGTCGAGACCTGCGAGCCCCTGGAAGGGGTGTGGTGGGATATCTGGAGCTGTAACTCTACCGGCGTTTACTCGGGCGTTCTAGACCCCTGGGCTGGCAAAGAAGACCTATCTAATCTCCAAAATACTTGGCTGCGCGGGATTCAGCAAACTGATGACGAGGGCGTGGCTCAGTTCCAGACCATATTCCCAGGACACTACTCGCACCGAACTACCCATGTTCACGTCGTTGCGCACGTTGGCGATGTCACGCGGCTGCCCAATAATACCATCGTCGGCGGCACGGTGGCGCATGTTGGACAGTTGTTTTGGGATCAGGATCTCATTTATGAGGTCGAAAAAACATACCCGTATACCACGAATACTGTGCCGCTGACCCTCAATGCTGAGGATGATTTGTTCATGGAGGAAGTTACGGATACGACGTCGGACCCGGTGTTTAACTATGTCAAGCTCGGGGATGATATAGAGGATGGGATTTTTGCGTGGATTTCGGTGGCGGTTAATGTTTCTGCTACGTATCATCCGCACTATAGCTATAGGTTGACGCCGCATGGGGATGTGCCGGAGTCTGGGGGTGATGATAAGTGGTGATCATGATGTGGCTATCGCGGAGACCACGGCGGGGATAGGGATCATGGTCATGGTCATGGTCAAACAGCCTATTATAATTTATTATGATTTGTTTGTTTCTAGTTTTCAGTCTGTCACACCGGTTGTCTTTGGAAAGTAGTAAAATTCATAGCGCACCAAAATTGACGAGAAATGACACCTAAAGATGTATTCTATTTCATAGATACATTTATTTATTCTAGTATATCTTTGTTTTGATTAAAAGTAGTAAGCCCCAAGGCAGGCAAGAGGTTGGCAGGCTGGCCAGAGGTTTGTCGAGTTACCGCATTGGGAAATATACGGATAGGGCTACGGCCCCAGCAACCCTAACCTTGCGGTGCTTCGATGTCGAATTCTTTACTTTTATTACTAGGCAGTAATTAATCGCATTGAAAATATTAGAGGCAATTATTAGATTGAACAACCTAGGATGTTTCGATGTACACTCACTGCTGCTAGATCAAATTATCGACACGAAATCCAGTCTCCCACCAAGACCGGCCAATTCAAATAGAAACGACCGGCATATTCCACCGTATCCATTGACTTTCTCTGCTGAGGCCCCCCACCAAGCTGATTGGACAATAATCGGTTAGCCAGAGCCCTCCTCTGGCGTAGTCGTCCAGGACGAGCGGAGTTGTGAAGAAAAACCATAGAAAAGTGAAAAAAAAAATTTGCTGTCTGCCGCTTCTTACGGCTAAGCCATCTGCCAGACATGACTGAGTTGAGTGTAGAATGCAGCATGATACCGATGGGTTGTATTGCATGGAAAACAAATGGGCCGGTGACAGATTTTGACGCGGAGAACGTCGTATAACTCCCACATGCATGTAAAAAACCGCTGGCGATGAATGGGATAGAAAGATATATGCCTATTCTCAGAAAAGCGTTGGTCTGTAATTGCTTTGTAATTGCTTTGGGCACACTGAAAGACAGTAGCGCGAACAGGACATGATATCAAAACGAAGCATTTGATGCCAGTAATCGCCCCAAATCCCGCCAGTCCTTTATTTAGCACTGCTTCAAAGTGACCGAAAGCATTCCCATAAATACAAGGTGCATCGAGCGGGACTGATGTAAGTGTATATACCGCCCCTGGCGTAGCTATGGCCAGGCCAAGGAACAGTAGAGTGAGTATAGAGTATACCAAACTAAGATTTGCCAGCTGAAGAGCCGCATTTACCATCATTCGATACCCCCAAATGAGGGCGGGAGTTGAGAGAAAGCTCAGCGGAGAGTCTGCGCCAGGCATAGAGGTGATATCCCCCCTAAAATACGGGTCATGTCTTGCGAGATACCTGCATATATCTCCCAGAAGATACCATTTCACAAACGTAAAAAGGGCAGTTTTGAACGTCTTGATTTGGTCGTCAATGATGGGTTCTGAATCACAGATGTATTTTGAATCCCTCTGTCGCAGGTGCGCATCGATCTCTTTAGGAAATTGGCCCAGAGTTTTGATTCGCCAGTTCCACCAAGCTCCATCCAAGCAAAAGGCAAGGCTGACTACCCAACCAATGCGTTGGCAAAGATCTTGTGGATACGGCTGCCATACAAAGCACTTTCTTGGGTTGAGGATTGGGGGGTTGCGAGAGGATTGTTGGGCTTCAGCTACTCTTTCAACAGGCTTTGTTGATTCCTCACTATCGGTAAAAGCATCGGTATTCTCCTTTGGCACGGTGTATCTCCTCTCAATTCGCCGAAAATGTCGTTCAGGATCATTGAAGACAAGCAGAGACGCGCTACGGAGTATGAACCCTGCAACAGTCATGCCAATCATTGCACCGCGCGCTAATTCCATAGATCGACATCTTCTGAGGATTATAGAGCTTAGCGCAACGATGAGAGAGAAGGCAGAAAAGTGAATATGGCGAGCATAGCCTGTCTCTTGACGAGAGACTAGTAAAGCACCAATTAACAACAAAGGAGGAACAGCAACATGATGAACAAGCAATGGCACAAACTCGCCGTGATCAAATGACTCTTCTAACTGGCTCTCCATTTCGCAATGTAGGAAATCTGCTGTCTGCCACTGGAGTTACAGGATAGCGTGAAGATGGTTATGGATTATGAGCTTTGAAACAAAGGCTAGGCTCATAAAATCTAAGAGTATTCGATACGGTATAGATATACCACTAATGGTTGCGTACTACTTTTTTTCAAAAAAAAAAAAAAAAAAAAAAAAAACAAATAATAGTCATACGTAATTGCGAAGTAGTGTAGGGGCAGATCAGTTGATCCCATTGTACATAATTTCAAACAGATCGAAGTGAGCAATTATTATATTAAATGCAGTGCTCTTTACACGTCTCAAGCCATTAGGCGTCAAGCTCCACGACTTCCTATCCGATGAAGGCCGATGGCTAATGGAATAGGTTGTGATAAACTTGCAGTGGAGTCGAGATGGCTCTATCTAGACAATTCTAAACGGAGCCCAATAATTGGGAAAGCCAAGCAAAAACAGATACTCCGGAACTGAAGTCTGCTGTGTGGTTATACAAAAAGCTCGTACTACTTTTTTGTCACAAGACTCGCGGCCATGGGTGCATTTCTCACATTCTAATAAAATAAGATTTATTCTGCTGCGATCTTGGAAATATTGACATATGAAACAATGATCATCCATACTAGCAGCATTTCACGGGTTATATGAGATCCCAAAGGTTACACAGTCGATCCCTCTTAGTTATGCTACAGAGCTTTACACAGCCAACATAACTTGGGGGGTCGATTATCCAGAATTCGATAGTACTCTTTTACAGAATTAGGTAATATTCTTTCAATAAATTCCAGGATGATGCATATAAATATATGCTGTATCTTCTCTTACTCTACGGTTATCATCACTATTATCTGAAAGAATCTTTAGATAATTGAATTGTCACCTTTTGCATACTTAACATCGACCATGAGCTTCGAAGTTGCACATTCTGTCAAAGACCTGGTAAGCTCCAGAGAAGCAGAGCTTCAATCTTTGCTAGCTCGAGGAGATGTACAACCACTTTTCTTGCATTATTATCTCATACTTGGTTGTCTCCTACTTGGACCTCTTATAATTTCAAGTCAAACTCTTCCCTCTATTCGAAAAGTTAGACTTCTCTCATTTGGCTTGATTGCCATTCTGGGGAGTTGGATGATCTTCAACTGTCGAACCCTCTCATTGCTCAATGGGACAGGGATAGGAGCAACCTCGGCACTCATTATGCGCAGTTTCTCGCTGATGGTGTGCAATGATATTGAAAAGGATTTCCAGAGGTTGGAAAAAAGACGATACACCCCGTCAAATTCCTCCAAACCCGCCCAACAACACTTGGAAAAGTCTTCCAAATCGGAGGTCAAAAACCGTACTGACAATCAAACTGACGAAGCTCGGTATTCTTCTTCACTACACAGTGAACTCGAAACTAGCGCTCAAAATCAGCAAATTGTCTGGCAAGGCTATCCGGAAAGCTTCAAGCATCGTCTAGATTGGGTCCTCAGCTTGATTATTATGCCAACTGGCTTCTTTCAAGTGTGGAACTTCGATAGGAAACACCATAAAAGATCGCACCCGGATATCAAGAAGGTGTCGACTCCTGAAATCTTATTCCAAAAGACCGAAAAAGGAGACATTGCACGTTTCATGCGACAAAAGCTAACCTCCCTTATAATGGGATACGCTCTTTTCGACGTTCTACAGTTCCTTATGGTTCATGATTCATACTTTCAAGGATACGATGACTTACAAGGTCCTACTGGTAGATTCAATATCTTCCTTAGTTCTAGTCTTGGGCTAAGTGTCTACCGATGCGTTGTCTCCATGCTTTTTTTCCCAGCAGCATTCTGTGTGGGAGGTTCTTTTTGCGCGTTTGTACTGTTAGGTACAAGCCTAATATTCCCAGAAGCCTGCAACTCTATTACTTCCCTACCATTGAGCGAATTTGACTGCTATGCAGATTATGTCGTTGGCCCAATCTCTGCAGTGTATGCCACAGGATTAACAGGGTTTTGGGGGACGTATTACCACCAATTCTTGCGTTTTGACTTCGTCTCGTGTTCAAGATGGGTATTATCGTTTTTTCCCAAGGGCTCGCCATCATATGAGAGAGCCAAACCCGTTATCTCCATTGCCATACCTTTTTTGGTCAGCGGGCTGGTTCACGCAGCTGGCAGCTTCACCCATTACGCGTCAACACGGCCTATTGGAGGTGTTGTATTATGGAATATGCTGCAGCCACTTGGTATATATATCCAGCATATTATATCAAGCAGTTTTCGATGGCCCAATGGACGCCATCAGTCTCCAACAACCTTGGAAAAAGGAGTCAACTTATTTTTCGCGCTCGCTTGGTTCATCTATACCGGGCCGATACTTTTCGATGAATATGCAAAGGGAGGAATTTGGCAGCTGGAATTCTTCCCGGTAAACGTGATGATTGGTCTTGGGTTCTCAGAAAAAACGAAAGGTTGGTGGCGGTGGAATTGGGACTACATGAGAATTGTCAGGTTAGGGGTTTGGCATGGGGAAAGATGGTGGCAGCGTGGGATCTATTTCTTTTGAATTTCCATAAAGATTGCCCCATTGCTCATAAAATCCAAGTTCAACCTGCGGGGCTTTGAGCAATTGTTTGCACACAAAATGCATAACGTCATATATGAACGCTTTTCTTGTTCCTACAAACTTTGAGTCACGACGTACCTTCTTCCTCATATCTCTGAATCTATACCCACCATGTGACAGATTTTGAAATCAAAAATGTTTGACTCGAGGAGAATCAAAACTGCCACACTATCCGTGTTATATATAGGTACCCAACCATTGATGATGTTGAATGAGCGTTTCAGTTATCAGCGACTTCAAATAGCATGTTACAAGTGGTAGTAATAACGGTAGCTTGCAAGGCACCAGACATGCAGACCTGCGTTTTATTTTCTTGGAAAGGTACCTAGTCTACGAGTAAATTGGAGCAAACCAAAGCTTCTTGCTATCTTGAAGATAGAGCTTCGTGTAGCTGGGTGTACTAAAGGAGGTAAGAAACGGATATAGACGTTCTCAGAGGGAGTTTCCCACGACTAGGACGCAGTGTTACGGTAAGATTTTATGCTATAATCCTTTCAGCTCTCTTAATTACTCAAGGGAATCTATATGAGATCTTCATGGATCTACATACATTGGCTGTCTAAGAGGATGCAGCTTCTACACAGGTAATGGGGAGTAAGCGGAGTATCTACTTGAGAAAACCGAAGCCCAGAGACCGGAGTTTCTGATATAGAGTTCACAAGCACACTAGATATTACTAGCTAGCTACATTGACCGAGGTCGAAATTGAAGGACTGGACCCTTTTTCCCGCCGGTGACGTGATCATACAGTTGAAACTCGCTTGGATTCGTTCTTCCAGCCTTCCCAAACAAGGTTCCACCCCCAAGCTGACCTTCTTTCCCAGGCGAAGCTCTGAAATCATAGAGCCAAATCAGGGATGCAGTTGTAACAAGGAGTTCCCAGTATGCTAGTGGCTTCCCCATGCATGACCGAGGGCCAAGTGAAAAGGGGCACCATGCGGCCGTATTCCCTTCCAAAAACCCATCATGAGTATCTTCTAGCCAGCGTTCTGGTCGAAAGTAATGAGGACTTGGGAAATAATCTTCGTTGTGATGGATACTGTAGATCCCTGTCCCAACACTATACGAGGCAGGAATAAAGTGCCCATCGATAGTAGCACCTCCATGCTTCACATCGCGGAAGAGGCAACTTGCAACAGGTGGCGATATTCTCAATACTTCACTAAGGCAAGCATTCAAGTAACGGCAGCAATGAAGCCTTTCCCCCATTCGAATCTCTTCCAAGTGGCGAAACTCGGAGCGAATTTCGCGGGCCAGCTGCGCATAAGATTGGGGGCAATGGGCAAGGTGAAAAAGAAGTGCACACAGTGTGGTCGCCGTAGTATCGTAGCCTTTTTTCAACTGACAGTTAGTCATTATCTGCAAGGAAAACAATAGACCAAGTTACCTGCTATGACTAAAGAAGCAGCCTGAGCACGAATCTGAATCCTACTTAACGGGGATCCAGTTTTATCCTTGCCATTGACAAGGATCGAAAAAACATCATATTTCGGTTCAGCACTGCTGCGGTCAAGGCTCTTTGCGACCATGTCTTCGACCATTTGTAAGTACCGATCGCGACCTTTAATGCTCTTTCTGAACAGTATTTTGTCCAACCTTCCAAGATAGAGGTAAGGGGCGTACATAAGGATCGACGCACGAATGCTAGCATGCTCTATATCAGATATAACATGCCTGTGCTCTTCATCACGAAGCAAGTCAAAGTTCACTCCAAAAATGTACTCGGCCATGATATCAAAACTTAGATAACTGCA
The DNA here is from genome assembly GCA_023721895.2 of Talaromyces albobiverticillius. Taxonomy (NCBI): domain Eukaryota; kingdom Fungi; phylum Ascomycota; class Eurotiomycetes; order Eurotiales; family Trichocomaceae; genus Talaromyces; species Talaromyces albobiverticillius. Next base: position 5,900,022 of record JAMBUR020000001.1, on the reverse strand, counting down.
CCAATCCGACATTATCATCGAGGGCCCCCATCCTGCAGCTTGGCTGGTATTTTTACCGTTTCTCGGATAAAGCTGATCTAGGAAACTTTGAAGATGATTTACGAGTTTGGGTTCAATATTCTTGATCGATAATTCGGACAAGCCGCGGCTCATAAGTCTGCGCCGAGCAGCGTGTTCGGTATCATCTATCATGGTAATCAAATGTGAGCTTCTACTGTTCAGTCGGCCATACTCCGAGGCCTTTTGGACATTGCTTGAGACACCATATATATCTGAAGAACAGTTAGAAATAGGACCAGTTTATTTTGAAGACTCTGCATACCTTTCAACCCGGAAACTGTGTTGACAATTAACCGGTTTGGGGCATAACGAACAATCGGACCTGTACCGCACTTGAGTACTTGAATTCTTGTTGCATCGTTTTGGTAGGCCTTTACCATAGTTCTGATGGCACCGCCACATGTCTAGATGGAGATCTTCATTCCAGGCATGATACAAACCTCTTGCTGAGATGAACTTTGACAAACGAGGTCCAGGGTAGTTGGCTAGAGGGTGAAAATACACCTGATATAGACAGTATCCAGATACCTGTATATTTTCAAGTGTTATTCTTGGTGAATCTTAAAGAGGCTGCTGTCACTCACCAGCAGGATGAAAATGATAATTCCCACTAGCAGAGCTTGACGCTCCGATGGTATGATATGCTTTAAACTCTCCATTTTGTCACAAAGAAGAGCAAGGCGTGCTGGAAAAATAGTATTAACTTGATGATTGCTGTAGCCTTGAAATTGTTTGATAAAGAACAAACTTGGAACATAGAGAGCATAATGGTTCAATGGTTTACCTGCACTTTATACAAAATTTCAACTTGTTATCTCAGCTCAATTGGAGGAGAAGGTCCATACCAATGCAAGAATACTGTCTCCATGTGATGAGAGACATTTGTTGCACAGACGAGTAGGTCAAATTTTGTTTTGCTTTTTTTCATGTCCCACCCCCCCCCCTGAATTTGACATTCCTCCTATCACAGTTGTTCTGGGCACGTCTACCAGGATGCTTACTGTTCATGTTGGTGTGATTAGTGCAGTAAATACAGTGTCAAGCCTTGTCACATTCCCTGCGTTTCTACCCCTAGCCTTGGTCACATTACCAATTAATGCACCGGCGCTAATGTACTAGGCATGGGTTTGGGGAATCTACTGTATTGTGGCGCTGGTATTGAGGAAAGTAGAGCAGGCGATTGAGGTCGTTTAGTTCGATATAGTTTCATATTGCCCAACAAAAGACGTTTATTGGTAAAATTTCAAACAGGTCGGTCCAGCCATGACACGATGTAATGAGCAGATAGAATCATGGTTTACTTTATAGTTTTCCAGTGAAGCGTTGTAGGCATCTTTGGATTTACTAATTCGAAAGAAGAATGTAGCCCCATACTTCCTAATAATGGATAGCCTTACACGATCTCAAAGGAAGAAAAGTCAATAGTATGCTGGTGAGTCCTCGACTAGTTCACCTGGTGGCAAGTTGAAAGCCATGACTCATGCAGCAGGTCATCCGATTTCGAGCATGGTGATGTTGTGTAACTTGGGATTGGCTTTACCCAGTATCCGAGGCTCCGGAGATGCCGGTATACCGAGAGATGCTCTGCACGATACAAGTAACATCAAAAGATGAGAAATATTCGTCGAAGCTCTTCCCTCTTTCAATTCCCATGCTCTGCATGGCGACCAGACACCTACGGACTCCGAGGGTCTGCTGAGTGATTTGCACCCTGCATGTCATGTATATCCTGACTGAGAGACCCATTCATTGATATAGTCATGTTTTAGATGCCCCAATTGAGGCAGCACTCAAATTACTCTCGGACTCTGATTCACGCTCCCCTATTATTCTTTCAATGGAAGGATGTGCTGTATTATTCATTTGGATCAACAGTTACTCTGATCTTATACTCGGTCAAGTACCTATTTACTCCATTTGCATTTTGCCAGATCAGCACGTGGCTTGCTATACGCAAATTTAAGAATTTCTCTTTGAGAAGTTCTTTTCACATCCTTTCTCAATATATAAGCTTCTTCTCTCAGAAATCTCTCTTGCTTTCAGCCACGTTTCGCAATATTCCTTTTTTTATACGAACTACGTTTGACTTGCAATACCTAGATATCAACTAATCCGGTTGATATCTCTCAAAATGGCAAGTGCAATATTTGCACCCATCATCGATTTCCATCTGTGGCCCTACTGTATCGTGTCGTTGACATCGAGGAAGGTAAAGCCGGTGATCAAGGCCGTTTAGTTGCATACAATTTCAAATAGGCCTGGCTACAACGCACTCGTTGAGTAAAATGAATTTATTAATGCATTCTATTCTTCTTCTTCTTCTTCTTCTCCCCTCCTCCGTCAATGGAATTTAAAACTATCAAGCCCCTTCAGTAGTTCTAGCCACTAGACTAAGTTTGCTCTTTGTATAATGGAGCCATAGAATTCAAATCACCGATCACATCCCTAACGACGACAGATAATCATAGGAGAACTAAAAATGAATGGCTAGTTTGTTCCTCGACAACCCTCTCTTCTCCAAATACCACAGTGCGCCCCACAGTCCGATTGTGACTTATGGTCTACCAACATTCGCATGATGGTAGCCTGATTTGCACCATAATAAGAATGATAGATAGTTGGACTGATTGATTCGGATCCAACACGCTTGAGCTTTATTTGTGATTGTTTTCTTTCTTTCTCCCCCCTGTTTTTTGTTTCAATATCCAACCATCGTCCATCATTGTCCGTCATCGTTCAAGCAGTCGGAAGGTGCCGGCTGTGACGAATTGCTGTCGACTGAGTATGTGCATGCCGTAGCACTGTTGTGGATCGAGTTCGCGATCATATGGCTGGCCATCAGCTTCAATAGCAGCGAGGTACTCAAAGTGGGCGATGGTAGCGATGGCATTGTATTCCGGACTGCGAGGCGCCACATTGTTTGTCAGACTGGCGTTGGGGATACTTGTGAGATCGAGACCGGGACACTGTTTTGTTTTCCATTTGGTTAGCTGCTTGAATGCCTGCTCAACAAAAACGAAGACGGCCACTCACTCAACTAGTGTGATTCCTTGTCTTTTCTCCGAGGCAAGAATTACGCCTGGGCGAAGCGGTGTATGATACGTATCGTTAGGTGAATCTTGCTGTCGAAAGGCTGCTTCCATCATAGTGTCTTGAGCGACGTAAAAAGCTGCGGCCTGGCATATATACCCAGGTAGAACTGATAGATCCACCGAGTCAGGAACTTGAATGCTCCAAGCGCCAACAATCCACATGATTCGTAGCAGATGAAGGCCCTTGTCTTTGAAATATTTAATAACCAGTATGATAGAGGTCAAGAGTGGCAATGCGTCTCGCATCACTATGATTGAGAATGGTATGACGAACTCGTCATTGGTCGACAGTAGGCAGGACACGGCGAGATGATGGCTAGGCAGCGAGATGATGACTAGCCCGTGGTTGCCGTTGGGTCTTTGACGCCTTGGGCCGGTCGATCCCCCCCAAAACTGGGAATCAGAGTGGTAATGGTATTCTCGATGCGTGGTGGTGATGGTGGTGGTGATGGTGGTGGTGATGGTGGTGGTGATGATGATGGTGGTGATGATGGAAGATGGCGAGGGGAGGTGGGCGAAGAGAAAGAAAGGGAGATGGAGAAGGTCAGGAGAAAAGGAAGAACGGGAATGAGGGGACAGTTGCACTTGCGATAGGCAGGAGCGTCCGCATTAGGCAGGAGCCGTCCCTCGTCGTACCCACGCGGTACTTCAAGTCATCAAGGCATCCTCCCATACACCACAACAGAACACGAAGCGGTGCAGGAAATGAGTGGAACGATTTTCACGAGCAGTAATCTGGAAGCTCTTGGAAATGTGCTGACAGAAAGGAACTCGACATGTGCGGGCAATGCAAATATCTAACTAACCCTAAGTACTTGCCCTAAGGCTAGCCCTCATCGGGACAAATGTATAGGAATATCTGCTCCCACTGTAAGAACTTGAAATTCCATGAGTTGGACCTCTACTTTGAACATCTATTTCAGCCTTCAGGCCAACTTTAATGAACCTATTCCATTATGAAAATCTCCTGCTGACCATCTCTGAACCAATCTGTCTTCTCTGGTGTGTTAAACCTTCCAATGCGATGAAAGACATCTCCAGGCCCTTGAATCAATGCTACCCCGATTGAGCCATAACGATCCCGCCATATTTGAAGGCACCATACCGGTTTGAACTCACTCTCACCCATGGCTTCTAGCACATCCGGCGAAACATCCCCAATATGCTGGACAGATTCATCCTCCCCAGGCTCTAAAACCAGCTGATTCCGGGAATTACATAGAGCTTTCTTCGCAATTCCTCTGACCTTCAATCTACCACCGGTGACGGCACCAAGCGGTAGCTTCTCGGATACAAGCGACACATCGCATTCTAGCACCTCAAAGTCCGTTATATCTATCTCACCATGAAGGGCCATTATCTCTCCATCAACGGAAGCCCATGACCACGACGGTGCTCTGTATTCCTTTAACCGTGGTTTGGGATCGGGAACCCGCCATAGCAAGTCTCTGGGAAGTGTCCGTTCCCAGAGGCCAGCAAAGTACTTGCCGCCCCAAAAGTGTTGAAACTCTTCTGCAATTCCGGCCAGGGCAACCAGCTTGTCCTTTGTATGCGTAAGATCACGTTCCCCGTATTCTGATAGAATCCCTGACCATGCTCGTTCGATTGCCCGTTGCTCCCATTCATGAAGAGTGGCCATGCCTTTGGATGATGAGTAAAGCTGGACGGGAAGTTGATCTGATCCCCCGGCTTCGCTCTCCCATACCTCTCCGATGATAGTTTCTATTTCAGAGCGGCATTGCCACCGGAGACTATATTCACCAAATATAACGAGGCGAGGAGAGAGCAGTTTCTCTTCAAGAGTCCAGGCTCTTTTGTTCACAGACTCAATGTGAATATATGCGGCATCATGACGGAGAGCCAGGAATACGGTGCCTGCGCCTGTATCATCATCATGGTTCTTCTTCTTCAAAGGCAACTGCAAACTTCTGTCTAGAGACAACGGATCTATGCTGTGCAGAAAACCGTCGTTCACGGTTTTGGCAGCTGCAGCAACAATAGTGAGATATGAACGTTTAAAAATGTTGCGCATTTGGGATATTTCCTGCCTCTTGTCGTCCTCAGAGTCCTGAATGATGCACAAAGCGTCGACCCACAAATAGCGCAGACCGAGCTTTCGTGCCGTGGCAATTGCATCTTGGATAGTCTGAGGAAGTTGGCCTATGGCAAAGCCGACTTTGACGAGCTGCTTGTACGTTTCAAGTGTTGCCACAAAGGTTTGAGGCCCTCCCCAGCAATAGCTGAGGGCAGCATATGGAGCAGTAACACCGCTGCTCTCGAACAATCTAAGCCGATCTGGAGTCGTCTCATCAGGCCACAGGTCGATGACTCTTGTTGGTAATATAGAGGCCGCAGGATGGCAATGAGGATGGGCGTCGGTATCACAGTTGTCGATCAATTGTTTAAGCATCTCATATGATTTTTCCAACACTAGACGATTAGTACTAGTCACTATGCCCTGCGGAACGGCGGGCTCTCCGAGGTCTATAATGCGAATACATGGTAAGTTTTCCATCCCAGGGGCGACGGTATAATAGGATCATACCTAGAAACATCTCATAATTCAATCTCGTGACTATATAATCATTTACGCGCACACTGACAAGAAGAGTATGACGACCCATAGGAGGGATATACCACCGCTTGCGAATATCCATGATAATAGTGAGTGGCATGGAGGCCTGCGAGTCCTGGAACATGGGATACTTCTCCAAATCATCATAGAGATGTTGACACCATCCACAAGGTGCCGTGTCTTTCTGATGCCTGATCGCTTGTATATCGGTGGAATATGAAAATTCAACGGTTCCATCGGTAAGAAGCTTCTGCGAGAGACTAGACAGGTCGGAGAATACCCCGTCGGAGCAGGAAGTACACAATGACGTAGATTTTATTTGTTGTCTCGTCATGTTTTCTATGTTGAGCTGTGATGTCGGATAAGTGAAGGAGGGGCAAAGATCTCGGCTCGGGAGGAATCAGTCTAATCCTGCAGCTAAATATTTTTATTCTAATAACCTCATTTTTTGTAAAAACATCCGAAAACAGTTCTATGTGAACATCTAGACACATATTAGTTCGAATGCTATTGAAAAAGAAATCCCCGGGGGGAACTGAATGTGCAAGCTTGGTGAATAATCTTTTGTTTGATGTGTAGGGTGTGCCTCCAAAACGGTCATTTAGATTGCTAATGCCCGGTAGAATGATGGATATCAGTCTCGGAAAGAGTTCGAAAGTACTGGACGGCGTTGGAGATCGGTCTATGTTGCAATTTCTCCATAAATATTTATGCGCAACTACTGTGGGCAGCGACGTTGATCCCGGAGGACGAATCCAGTACACGAATCCAGTACTGACAAAAAGGAAATATCTAGATTCTCACCAACTTTCGTAATGTTGGAGAACTACTTTTGTATTTACCAGACATTCCAGACCTGAAAAGATTTCGAGCCAAAGCGGCCAATCTGGTTTCTAAGAGAAAAGTCCAAGAGACCACCAAAAGGGACATATTCGCGCATTTCCTTAATCCGCCCCCTGAATTAGGGGTGAAATTTTCGCCAGAGGTTTTGAATGGAAATTTCTTTCTTCTTTTGGCTGCTGGTATCGAGACGACAGCAACAACAGCGCTTCAAACATTGTGGTTTCTGGCCAAGAACCCACATGTTCAGGAGAAATTGAGGGCGGAACTAGACGCGACATGTGCAAAGGGATATGATCAACGATTGACACGGCTCGTTGCCTGCCGTACTTGAATGCTGTCATCAGAAAGGGCCTCCGGCTAGGAAGCCCGACAGCTGCTGGACTCCCTGCGATTACACCACCTGAGGGCATTGAAGTTGGAGACACCTATATCCCCGGCAATGTCGAAGTCAAAGTTCCTAACGGGATCCTTATGACCAATCCTCATTATTTCCCTCAAGGGAAACATTTCATCACCGAACGATGGACAGAGGAATCGCCTGAGCTGATTCAGGATCGCCGAGCCTATTTTCCCATTGGATGGGGCGCTCATTCATGTGCTGGCAAGCAGCTTGCGCTCGAGGAGATGCGGATTATCCTTGCGAGACTCTTTAGAGAGTTCACTATCTCTGCTGCAGACCATTACGACGATAAAAAGTTCTCCGAAGAGAGAAGGGGGTACATAGCGGTGCAGGTCAATTCCTTGTGGCTTAGGTTTTCTCCTAGGAAGGGGAAAACCGAACCAATCAGCTCTACTTAAAAGAGACGTTGCATAAGATTTATGATTGGTATAAAATTGATATTTTCGGTTTGCCTTTGAAGCATGTCACTTTCGGCGTGATTTGGAACGATTGTTGAATATTGAGTAGTATACTGCATGGTATTGACAGGGAAAATATAACAAGTGAAGGAGGGTTATTTGCTAGACGTCACACAATCTCGGCAGGACTCGGCCTATTGCTGTTTCTAACTGCCTAATTTCATTCTCACAAGCATATATCCAGACGCAGTTGATTGATGTCTTCAAAGCTTTGAGACCCAGGCCATGATGTCATAGCCCTAACCCTTAGCCCTAAGACTGTCGACAAAGTCACAAAACAGCGAGAATCCAGAGTCAGAACACGGAAAAAGTTGCTTAACTGGAAAGAAGTACATATCAGCTCGGTATTTCGTATATATCTTATGTAGTTTTTTTTTTTTTTTAAAAAAAAAAAAACCCTCTTCCTGATAAACCTCTTCCTGATCCTGAGCATATCGCAAATATTTTACACGTCACGTGCCGACAGCTAATCATTACGATACGATACACGATGCCGTACCAGCGGAGCACACGTGACCAACAGGCAGCTTTCTGGCCAATGACGGCTTACCACAGGCTATTATTGGGACAATGCACGGGAGCTAAACGTCGCAGCTCTGCCTTGCGGGGGAAAGTGGCAGCCTACAATCAATGATGACCTCAACGTTGAAGGGCTGTGCGTTGTCTGCTGCCTTTGACTCGCTTGTATACTGCAATTCCTTACATATATTTGCCATCTTAATTTCCATCTGTTAAAAATTGCTCATGCACATGTCTATGCCTATTACACCGCTGGTTGTGTTGCTTGCATTCCGATTACGACAGAGCTCTACGTTCGGACATCCGACATCATCGATTAACGACTGTCAATACTGACACATATTTTCGTCAACCATTACCAACCAGAGCGCAAATTAATTACCAAAATTTGCGAGGAATGCGATTTTTCACTATCATCCAGCAAGACAGTCTCGCAACTCCTATTAACGCAGCAGGACGGTGATCCACTGGCTTGCGAGCCAGCCAGCGACACTTGACAGTCCACCACCGTTCGAGCAGCGAAATATCATACTGATGGTGCTCCGAAAGAATCCTCCGCCTGGAATTAACGTTCCTCAACGAGCGAGAAAATATTCAGACCCTCGTTCCCCCGTTTCGCGCAGCTCGGCATCGCCCCGATCAGCGACCCAACACGCTCGTAAGGATAGCTGGGAGCTGGACACAGATTCGATATATTCGCCGGACTTGCATACTTCTCCCGCCTTTGACCTTATGCCTCTTGAACAAGCACAAAAGTCACCCGTGGCTAGCCAAGGCGCTTGGGAGGATGAGTTGGTAGAACGGCCGGCTGGAATGGCCCATGTGGCTCCACCTGGAGCAGCTGTGGGGGATCAAGCGTTTGGAGGCTCAAATGGAATAAACTATCAACATACGGGTATGAGCGCACAGTCTGGTGATGATTCACAGAGGCAGGGTATAACCGGAGATTCGGCGCTTGGAACATCACCCCAGCGTTTTCGGTCCAACAACCCTTTCCTGCGCAATCGAACTGAAAGTCCAAATCCATGGGAAGGTGGTATTCAGCAAGGGCAGGTACAACCGCACTTAGGACAAGGATCATCGGTATCAAGTCTTCATCCCGATGCTTCCGAAAGAAATAGTCAGAGTGAGTTTCCCGTTGATCCTTTGAAAGCGATCTGCTGACATTTTGCAGCTTCAGGTATCATCCCGATGACGGCACGGTTATCAATATTCGAAGGGCCACAAGATACTTGGAACCAGTCAAGCCAGCAACCCGTTGCGCAAACAGACGCCGCCGTCAGTCCTGAATCGGCTTTACGTGCACCTTCTGAAAATAGGAACCTATCTTCCCCCGGAGGGAGCAACGTCTCAAATCTATACCTTCTAAGTCAGACCGGGGAAGAATCACAGAATAATCACTGGCAGGAACCGGTTTTGACGGGTGCTTCGAATTCTACGGGCGTCTCAAATACGACTGCATCCTCGCAACCTGTATCTGACCAACTCATAGATCTTGAAAATACACCAACAAACGCGGAAGCTAATCCTTGGTCTGCCGAACAATCCACCGCGCCTCGCAGTGATCAAAACCAGGCTTCGGATCAGCCCACGTCTACGCCCGAGCCATTGCCTCCAATGTCGGAAGCTGAATTGAGAATGTTTCAAGAAAAGCAAGCAGAGACATATGCGATTCGTCATGTAAACTGGACTGACCGTACAGGACAGCTGCGCGAGTCCCCCGTGCTTGTGCAAAGCCAAAACGGGCCATGTCCTTTACTCGCCCTTGTCAATGGACTCATCATGCGCTCTGACAAAAATGCGCCGCCACCGATTGTCAGAGCCCTCCAAATAAGAGAGCATATTTCTCTTGGGCTACTTATTCAAGCTTTATTTGATGAGCTAGTAACCTACTCTAACGAGGAGCTTCCCGATATTGAGGCTCTCAGTCGGTTTCTAACTATGTTACATACCGGAATGAACGTTAATCCCCGCCTTACACTAGAATTGCCGACAGCTCTCGGATCATTCTTCGAGACTAAGGATCTCCTATTGTACGACTCATTCAAAGTCCCCCTGATTCATGGCTGGATAGCCGCACCAACAAGCAACGCCAACACCTCCATGGCCCGAGTCGCACAATACTATGAAGACATACAATTATTACAATTCCGCAAAGAAGAATTAGAAGACCGCGTCTTCCGCAACGGCGCCACTTTGTCTCCTGATGAAGAACGCCTGATGGGCGATATTCAGACAATTACCCACTTTGTCAATATCGAAAACCCAACACAGCTGACTGGATTCGGGCTTGCACATCTCAGTAAGATGCTTTCACCAGGTTCGGTGTCAATTCTTTTCCGGAATGATCACTTCTCGACCCTATATAAACACCCTCAGTCAGGACAACTGTTCACCTTGATAACCGACGCGGGATACGCTGATCATGCCGAAGTCGTGTGGGAATCACTTGTTGATGTCTCGGGTTCGGATGCAGAATTCTATGCAGGCGATTTTCGGCCAGTCGGTCATGGGCCCTCTGGCTCGACTCCGGCTGGACCATCTCATCTAGTCGGGCAACGAACATCGAGTCGCACTAATGCTGCAGCAGCTACGAATGCTGCATCTTCACAGAATAATACTGAACAGGAAGACGCAGATTACGCATACGCACTTTCACTCCAATATCAAGAAGAAGAGCGGGAGCAGCAACAACAACAGCAACAACGACAGAGACAACCTCAGGCACAGCCCCCACGCAATCGGTCTTCCTCAAATAGACTGCCCAACCCTAACACCACAAGCCGCAACTCAGCCCCAGCCCACCGATACAGCCAGTCCGCCACCTCAGGGTCATCGCTGAGCCAACGCAACCCATCCGTAACTTTTTCTTCCATCAACCTCTCCAACCGAAGCAACTCAAACGTCAACGTCAACACCACCAACAATAACAACAACAATAACAGCAGCAACCAAAACCTGGACGGCATCCCGCAAGACGGCCCCTCGGAAGACGGCGCCAACGACGATTTAGCAGACGACGCCCCGCCGCCGTCATACGAGCAAGTAGCGCGCAATAAAGCCGCTGAAGTAAGAAATCAACGCCAACAACAATCACCACCACCCGTTCGTGCCTCCTATTCTTCATCGCCGGGGGTTATGCGTGCCGAGAGCGCTGCGCGTAGGAATCAATATCCGGGAAGCAGCAGCCAATATCCGGGTGCCGGTATAGGTCCAGCAGGAGCAACGGGTCGACGGCAACCACTCCAAACCGTGCCGGATAGAGGCGCGCGCGGTAGCCCGAGGGATAAAGATTGCATTGTTATGTAGAGCGGCTCACCCAGCATTTATTTGTTAGGATGTATGTATGTGTGAATGATTTATGACTCGACTTGTACTATTGGCGCTACTATCTCTGTTCTTTTTTTGTGATGAAATTTGCTATATGGACCGTTTATGCGTGCATTTTTTTTTGAATATGTTTATAGACAACGATAATATAGTATACTCCTACATCCATGGACGCTATTACATTTAAAAACATAAATATCTCCATTTCCTGCCTGCCTCCGTGCTTGTTTCCATGGTATGTACACCTCGGCACCCTACTTCTTCAATCTCGAGGTAGATGCGTACCAAGGTAGATAATATTTAACCTAAGAATCCAAATACAGAAATAACAGAGCAATAAAAAAGTATCATATGTTCCTCCAGTAAGTTTTAAGAGAAAAGTAAAGGAATATTTGCGCCGTTTCCTCGTTACGTACAGATGTATGTATGTATGTGTCATTCAGTCAGGGTAATGGATGATAATGCTGATGTGATGTAGTGTGATGTAGTGTAAAGCAAAGGGGCCGTCCGTATGGTGATCATTCATTCAAGGGAAAAGCAAAGGTCATAACAAACACGATCGAAGACAGGGTAAATGGGTATTTTAGGAGAGGTAGTTTAGAGACAAATCCTAGTCATTAAATGAATCATCAAGCCTTCTTCCTCCTCTTCGGGCTCTGCATATTCACTTGATCAGGAATATTAAGACTTGAATAATTCTCGTCAGCCGTGTTTGCAGGACTCGTATCTTCGCTGTCTGTAAGCGTCTCAATGATGCGTCCTGTTTCAGCCGCGTTCCTTTTATTGCCGTTGTTGTTGTTGCTATTATCAACAACACCACCACCGCGAGTGTTGAGGAGGTCGTCGTTATTGTATGCGCCGGGTTTGGTGTAGTCTTCGTAATTATCAAAATACCCCGTTGGACCGCTTGTTGTGCGTGAGTTCGAGTGGTCACCGAATAGATCTGCGTCGCCTCCGCCGAGGTTATCAAAGTCGAAGAGTTCGGAGGAGTCGTGTGCGTTTCGGTCGTCGGCACCACTTGTTTTGTAGTTTTGAGTGGATGTTCCGGTTGTGTCGCCGATATCAAAATTGTTGCTCTTGTCCATGTCGCCGAGATCCGTAAAGTAGTCATGACTATTAAAGATTTGGTCGAGGTCAAGTGTTGGCGGGGGTACGTTGCCGTCTTCAATGCCAGGGATGTGGCCGTTCGGGCTTAGCGGCTGTAGTAGGTTCGTTAGGTTTTGGACAGAGCGGTCCTGCTCGGCTTGCATTTTCATCAGGTTGTCAATCTCGTTGCGGGTACTGGCTAGTTGGGCGGAGTAGTTGTCCGGCATGGGAGGCGGAGTCGGTGTGATAAGGGCGTTGTTTGAAGAGGCAACAGACCCGGGGTCGCTGACATTTGTGTCACGAGCGATCTGTCGCAACATATCTGCCCGCTGCTTTGGCGTAAGCGCCGAGTTGCCGCCAGATGTCTCTAATGAAGAAACAATGTTGGGGAAGTCGGTAAATGTGGTTTTGATGCCGTTGACCGCGTTGGAATTCTGGATCATCGACATGATGTCACGCGAGGGTTTGCGCTGATCTTGTGGAGATCGCGCAGGTACTGGTGGTTGGGGACTAGTGCCATCGTAAATTTCTTCAATGTTGCCAGTCGGGGCAGCCTGTTGGCGAGAGAGCTTTCGACTTGAAACACCATCGTAGGTAGTAGTGGCGGGAGATAAAGTGGTTGCACGGTTGTTAGGGCTGGCGCCAGCCTGTGGAGGGGCTTTCAACAGTAATGGCTGCCTCTTAAATGGTGGACCTGCCAGGTTATTGTTTAGAGTGCTCAGGGCATAATCATCGACATCAACAACATTGCCTTGATCCTGCGATATGATTCCAGAAAACGAGTTGGCAATGTTCTGTGGACCGTCGTGGCCCTGTAAGCTCCGGTTGTAAACCGTGGCAAGGAAGGTGAGAATCGCATTGATGGAATTTTCATGACGGCTGTGCTGCTCTTGAAAGTTGGCAGCCTGCGCATACAACTGCTCATGTTCCCTTCGTAGTTTCAATATTGTGCTTGAGATAATTTGCTGTTGCTGACGAATATTTTGAAGCTCATGGTAAACCCCAGCCAATTGATCCTTTGGTAAGATATTTTCTCCGCTGGTTATTGCAAGTTGACCGCCAGGCCGTGGGCGCTCATCGCGGCCACCGTCTTCGGCAAAGTCATCAGCATCATGATCTTCACCATCCTCCGTCTTCATTTTAGCTCCCTTGCCGCCCCCTTTGCCGCCCTGGCCAGAAGCATTTTTTGGTTTCTGGATTAGCCAAAGGAGGTCGGGGTGGTCGCGCTTGAAGTACGGATTGGCGTATTCGCTTGGGCTCTTGTTTTTTCTCTCGCTCGCGCGCATCGAGTTGTCAGAGAGGCCAACTTTCTTATGGAAGCCATACATGTTGAGTTGGCGCACGAAGGAGGCGTATTTATTGTGTTTGAACAGCTCGGGAATCAGTGTGCGGGCGAATTCATCTTCGTCTAGAACGATGAACGAATTGCCATCGAGAGACCATCGAATAGACTTGGCATATTGCGGTGCGTCAAGGAAGCTAGATATCATTGTCAGTAGCAGTCTTATGTAAAAATAAAGGATACACACCTTCTAAGTTTCTGAACAAACGGCGGAATCTGCTTCCTTTTCGCCTGGGCATCTCTCTTCGCAATGAGCGCTCTCTGTTCGAGCTCGGCCACACTCTCTCCCCAGCCATCACCAGTGCTGCTCTCTGGGACGGAGGAAACAGACGATTGTTCAAACGAACGGTTCCTATTTATGAGTTGGTTTTGATTCATGGGTCTCTTGGTGAGCTGATTAGGCGGTTGGTTGGATGTTGCTGCAACGTCTTGGTTCGTCGCATATGCCAATGCGTTGTATGGATTTGGATCGATGGGAAAATTCTGCGTCGTCGCCGCAGTGACGTGAGGGTCTTGGCCCCATTGAAGAAATTGATCGTCTGAGAGCTGGTTTGCCGTGTCTGTGTAACCTGGAATTGACCCCATTGGCGCATGAATCGCAGGCGCTGTTCCTGGGGCGGGCCGTTTGCGTGATGGTACTCCTTGCGAAGTCATTTTGATGAAATGTCGGCTCGGTGTCGAAAATCACAGGCCTTTCGTGTAGAGAATTTTAAGAGGACCCAAGGGTCACTCTCAGTTGTTCGGCGTTCGTCCTATGTTCTTCACGTAGCGTCACACCGATGCTGAATGTTGTGGCTGGCGCTATGAGTTTGTAGAAATACTGGAAATTCGGCGCCAGTAAGCGAGGACGGTGAACCCGTGCTTGATCTCAATAAATTGAGATTTGTGGAGATGAATTATGGTGGTACGTAATGCGGACGAGGAGCGCACGAAAATTACCGGGCGTTCGCGTCTGAAATCGAATGGAATTGAGATGGATGAGAGGGAAAACACGGGGGGTTATTGATTGAATAGCAGCTGTTGGCATTGATGGTTGCACGATGTCCAAGGAAATGGTTGAAGACAAGGCTGGCTGGCGATGGGCGGATGCGTGGCGGGCGAAATATCGTCCGAGTTGGCAATTTCAGATTTCGACGGCAAGCAAATGCGATGTAGGGAAGTTCTGGAGATGAGTCACTCGTGGTGGTCGTGAGTGCTGGGCCCGATGGCTGGTGGTGTCTGGTTGTTGCGAACGTAACTTTTTTTTGGATTCACCCGTGGAGAGGCAGTTCTGACTTCATCCCGCCGAGCTTGGGTGAAGTCAGACTTCGGTCTTGGCAGTCTGGGCGGGCCACTCCCGCGCAATTATTTCACGTGACCTGGGCGCTTATTTATTGCCACCGCCGACCATGACTTCCAACACTTACATTGCTACAATAATTGCTCAATAATATGTTGAAAACACTCATCAATTGACAAAAATCCACTTTTTCGACATTCACTATTCACTAACTACAGACAGCCTATGGATCCCCCAAAAAACTCGGAATCCTCTTCCCAATGCTGTCCCGGAACATAATAGGCGGACTCATCTCGCTTCTCACCCAAGTTCTCCCTTCCCAAAAGGCTTCATTGGGTTTGCGCCCTTCAGCCTGAATGCGTTCGGCGACTTTCTCAACTTCGCCCCAGACGCGCAGAATGTTTTCGCCAGCGAATTTGCGGATCTGGTCGTCTGTTGCTCCTCGTTCCATCAAGAGCTCGACTAGACGTGGGTATTTTGAAACGTCCTAGATGCATACAGCATTAGAATACGGCATTAATAGAAGAAGAGAAAAAACTAACCTCCAAACCGCGGGGAGTGACAGGGGTTCCGTCAAAATCGGATCCCACGCCGACATGATCCCATCCAGCGACTTCAGCAACATGCCATATATGGTCGACAACATCGTGGATAGTCGCCGCGTCTGGATCATCAGGTCTCAAGAACCGATTAATAAAGGTGATCATAATCACGCCCCCCTTCTCGGCGGTTGCCTTTAGGACATCATCCGGCGCAAATCGCAACACTTTGGAAAGCGCATACGCGCCAGTATGCGAAAAGATAATGGGCGCTTCACTAAGCCGCAGTGTATCACGCATTGTTTCGTGCGATACATGCGACAGGTCAATCATCATACCCAGTCGGTTCATTTCGGCAACATACTCTTCGCCAAAGAGAGTCAAGCCTTTATCCTCTCGACCAGCCGTTACAGAGCTGGCGGCGGTGCCAAAGACATTGTCGCAATTATGCGTCGTCGTGATGTATCGTGCGCCGAGATCGTACAGCTGTCTGAGTGAGGCTAGCGAGTTGCCGATTTGGTGGGCTCCCTCAATGCCAATGAAGCTGCCGATTTTGCCGTTGCCAAACGCCTCGCGGGCGCAGGTTGAGTTGGAGCAGAATTGGAAGAGATCGGGGAATTCGTCGACGAAGCGTTTTGTGATGTCGATTTGCTCTAGGGTGTCGCGGAGTGTCCACTAATGTACAGACTGTCAGCTCTTTTCCCCCTTCTAGAGGAGCACAGAAAAGAAAGGAAGGAATTACAGTAGCTTCGTCCAGCGGAACATCCTTCTTCGTCTCCGGATCCTTCGGACAATGGATATACGACGACCAAAACTGCCCACCCACCAGGCCATCACGCAACTTCTTTCGGTCCGTGTTACTCAGCAGGCCCGTGTTGAATGTAAACCGTCCATCGTAGATTTGATGCTTCAGCTCGGAGCGAATGAGATAAGGCAAGTCGTTGTGTCCATCGATCAGCGGTGTTGTGCTGAGGACATGCTTTGTGCGAGCTGCGTAGTCTGTAGGATCGATGTTTGGGGAAGCTCCTTGAGGTGATGTCCAGGGGTTAAGCAACACACTGGCGAGAAGGATACCCAGTGTGCCAATGCCAAAGAGCCAGCCGCGTCGAGAGCTGGGTCCTGATCCTGCTCGAGATAGGACTACTGCTTGATTTGATTCTTGGGAGGTGAGAATGTCGGAAGCTACGCCGGCGGCTCTTGTATTCAAGGTCGCCATGATGTCGATGAAGGATAGTAATTGGCAATGTGTTACAGAGTAGAATTGAAATTATATACTTTTACTTTTTTACTTCCTCCATTATCGCTATTCATGCCAATCCATGTGACTTGGCCACGACATTAACATTGGGACAGCTCTCCAATTCGGCCTCCAGGCTGGATAGCGGGGAAATTGTAGCAACCGTCGGCGACTCAATCGGCGACTCATGATAACCAACAATTTTTAGTGCGTTTACCAAGCAGTGCAATCGGCGACTGATCCGATTCATCAGCAATACATTAACTTCATCAGAATCGCGTGATATTTGTAAGTGATTCCACAAGCAGCTGAGCAGAGGAGCGGATGGTGAAATCCAGTAGGTAGTCCGACGTCTTGAGGCTGATTTTATATATAAACTTCAAAAAGACTATTATTTTGTCACTTATACTTTCATCATGAAAAGTAAACTGTAGATAATAATATTTTCATAGATACCTAATCGATTAACTCCTAAGTATACGGTATTTTTCTATTGATCGTACCTGTCCTTTACCAGAGGCATTCAACTGTTATGTGTCGTGCTCGATGAGGCTTTTAGGGCTAGATAACCATGACCCTAATTTCATAGCACCCTCAAGTTGACTACATTGCACGGTTGATGTTGGTTGATGTAAATCACCGCCATTATACTTGAAAAAAGATAATCAAAATCGAAACCATCATTCAATCTATAGACCGTGAGGATGTAAAATAAAATGGACGCCGCCTAGGGTTAGCGTTAGGGTTATCTGGACCAGGCCGAAGATAAGAAGATAAGCTTATCGCAATCAACATGCAGCATGACGTGATATTAGGCCCGATGGCCTCAGGCTCTCGCTCTCTATATATCATGGCCTGAGTCGCCGAACGATTCTTCTCCCGATCAATCCCCGCTCCTCGTACTATTCCCAAACCAACCGTCAAGCTAAACACTAGCTAGAAAGTGAGTGAGTGATATTGGATAATGACATGCCGCAGTCGCTCTCGCAGGACAAGGGCCGTCCCGCTGCCCTGGCATGCACCGAGTGCCGACGCAAACATCTGAAATGCGACGCCAAACAACCAGTCTGCGCGCGCTGTCAAGAAGCGGGTTTCCGATGCAGTTATCTAAAGTCTAAAAGAGGCGGAAAACGCAAATACTCGCGACCCACTTTTGCGCCTACTATTGATGGTGGTGATATCAGCGGGGAGTCTTCGTCTTCTGCTTCGATACAGCAGCACCATCACCAACACCAACACCAACACTCGCCGCAGCAAGGTCCGTGGATAGATACGTCGCCGGCTGCGGCATTGATATACCTGAATCAGTCAAGACCGGCAGCAGCGGCGGCGGCTCTTCTGCCGGGAGATATTGACACTGCCGGGGTCCCTTCTACCAATACTATAAGTGTTGATGTTCCGGTAGCTACCAGTATCAACCATGCCACTGGGAACACAGACGTGATATCATCGTCCTCCCCTCAGTCACTTCGCTCTCTACAAGAGCAGCGCGTCACGCAAGATAGCGATGGAGTCCTCCGAGGCCCCGCGGAAGAGACGCTCGTCGAGCTCTACTACGAAAACTTCCACCGCTCGCATCCCATCTTGTTCCCCAAAAAAGTCTACGACAGTGGCCGGCGGTATCCAAGCTACCTGAACGCCGTCGTGCAGTATATAGGAAGTCACTATTCTGTTATTTCCGTGGCACATTTGCGAGAATTGGCGGCAACCGAACTAGCGCAGACGGTGAACGGGGAGAATAATTCCCCCCAGATTGTGCAGGCTAGGTTGCTGTATGCTATCGCTCTGCATGGCAATGGCGAGATTGAAGAGGCCCGCACGCGGCTCCACGAGGCGATTGATATGGCACTTTCAGTGGGCATGAACAAGAAAGAATTCGCCCACTTTTACTACGGCCAACAAGGCAGCGAGCTAGAGGCGGAAAGCATGCGACGGACTTGGTGGGAACTGTACGTCTTTGACGGGTATTTAACCGCTCTCGACCCCAGAGGTCCATCCAGTTTGCGGCTCAGCTTGGTGCCCTGTGACGTCGAAATGCCCTGTGAAGAAAGCATCTATGCAGACGGCCGAATCAGCTCGCCGCCTTCATCGCGCCAGGAACTCGAGTCTCGCATCTTTGCGGAAGTAGACTCTGAAGCCAGGGCGCTTTCGTCGTTTACGTATCGTGTTGACGCAATCGACCTTCTTGCGAGAGTTCTTGCTGTGCGCGATCCGAATCGAGCACATCGCGACAAAGCGCAGGCCGTGGACAACACGCTCGCCAGCTGGGCGCACTATCTGCCTTCCAACAAGGCCGATATTGTCAATGCGTATGGCGAGATTGATGAAATGCTGCTGCAGGCGCATATGATGGTTCAACTCGCCGCTATATTGCTACACTTTCCGCGAAGTAATCTGATATTGGATTTCTGTGCCGACTCCAGCAACGCCAACAGCACCACCAATTGCAACAACAGTGTTGACAATCTCCTCTGCGGCCCAATATCACACAAACTCCCGCCATCATCTACACGGCACATTCACGGTATAAAAGCCACCGAAGCCTCCAAACGCCTCTCCAATCTCTTCTCTATTTGCACATCGATGCAAAAACATAGCCCTCTATTCATGTTTGGCCTCGGCCTCTGCGGTGTCGTGCAGTGCTCGACCTACATCGCTCATGTGAGAGTTGACGGTGCCGGTAAATGTCTGGAACAACACCGGGATCGCGTTCGGCTACTCATTGGGCTCCTAAAGTCGTCCAGCGAAACTTGGGCGCTTTCAAAGGTCATTCAGCAGAAGCTGCGGAGGGTGGCAGCAATCTTATTCCAGGCGAAGCCATCTTCTACCTCGGTGTCTATGCTGGTGACGACGACGTCGTCGTCTCAACATGATGAGCGTGTGTATGATTCAGTGGCGTTTCCGACGAATACGAATGATATTGCGTTTCAGATGGAGAATGGGTGGATGTCGATTGATGGGCAGTTTGGGTCGCCGGAGCTGGCGCCTTGGGTTTGGGGGTAGCACACTCTACTGTAGGGCTTTTCCGCCTCAGTCCGCGACCTAGACAACATCCTTGGAATAGCACAATCATACTTGATTAACCCTAGGGATAAGACTAAGATACAAAAATAATCATATAATACCCCGCCAAAAGCTTTAGCCTATGCTTTACTTTATCAGCCAGTTTCCTAGTGGGAAACAAGAGCCTGTGCCAAGATGAGAACCTGTATCCGATCCTTTTCCGTCTCTACATGTAATCCGCCTCTTATCCGCCTCAATCGGCGCCGCGATTCCCTTCCACAGATGCATGCATTTGCCGACTAACCCTACTAATTCCATCCAACATAAAACATGCTGGAGACCTCCTGCATGGCTGCTGCGTTGTAGTCTTATTTGCCACGTGCATTCAACCATGTCAACTGCGGTGGTCTCTTCTCAGCCGCCGCTGGATGTGACGGCTCCAGCCATGGCTACACCAGCGACCACAACAACAACGCCTTCTACATCAGTCGCACTAACCATTGATCAATTGATTAAGATTCGTGCTACTGATGTGGGCGCCGATGATCCCATTGTCGCCTATCCGGTCAATGATACAGATTATGTCTACTACACTCCCCGGGAGGTATGTGTTGTATATGGATGGCATCTGCAACAAATTCACCAGGTCACTAACTAATACACACAACAACAGCTTGATGCTCTCGTCGAGAAATTCGCACTTCATTATTCGTCTTTCATTCCGCAGCGCAAAGTGTCCACAGATCCAGTGCAAGTGGTAGGCCTACTCGGCCCTTCGGATCTGGACTACCTTGTTACTTTACTAGCAGTGTCACGATTGGGCCATACAGTGCTTTTCTTGTCGACCCGAATTTCCGAAGATGCTGTGACTAGCATGATGGAGGCGACGAAAGCGTCGACATTGCTATATCATCAGAGTCACCAATCACTCGCAGCCAACGTTCACCAACGTATCAGCGACGCAGTCATCGGGAATATTTACACGCAAGACAAGATCGAATCAACTACGTCTGGCGGCACCACCACCAGCGAAAAGCTGCCACAACAGCATCTCGATGGCGCGGTTGAGAACGGGCAGATAACTTGGATCATTCATTCCAGCGGTTCAACCGGACACCCAAAACCCATCTTCCAAACACACTCTGGCGCGCTGCGAAATTATGCCAATAATTTCGGACTGAGCGGTTATATCACGCTACCTCTGTTCCATGCACATGGAATAAGTTGCGTTTTCCGAGGCATATTTTCGCGCAGACTTATTTACATGTATTGTGCCAAAGTCCCTTTAACGGCTCATTATCTACTCACAACTTTGCAAGAACATGTTGAAATCCGAGTTCTCTATGCTGTTCCATACGCATTGAAACTACTCTCCGAGAGCCAAGGTGGCTTGGAGGTGTTAAAAAGGCTTGATCTAGTCCTTTTTGGTGGATCTGCTTGCCCCAAACCTATTGGCGATAAATTGGCCCATAATGGCGTGATGCTTGTATCTCACTATGGGACTACTGAGACTGGCCAGCTCATGACCTCTTTCCGGGAACGTAACGACACTGCCTGGGATTACTTACGTGCTGGACCCGAGCTCCTTCCATATCTGAGAATGGAAGAGAGAAGCGCAGGTGTCTTTGAGCTTTGTGTTCTACCGGGATGGCCATCCAAAGTTGCGAGCAACCGCGACGACGATTCATACGCAACAAAGGATCTATTTGAGCCTCATCCAACTATCTCTAATGCCTGGCGATACTACGCACGCTTGGATGATACTCTGGTTCTCAATAATGGCGAAAAGGTCAACCCATTGCTCATTGAAGAGATTGCTCGCGACAATCCCAATGTCACTGATGCAGTTGCTTTCGGTGCAAACAAGGCTTGCGTAGGTGTTTTCCTAACACCGGCAAAAACAACAACCTCCATCAAAAGCGACGAAGAGTTGGTTGATTCAGTCTGGCCGGCTATTGAAGCATGCAACGACAGGATGCCAGCCTATGCTCGAGTTATGAAGGAAATGATCAAAGTTTTGCCACCGACAGCACAGTATCGAACGACCGACAAGGGAACAGTCATACGGTCCGCATTTTACCGGGATTTTGCTGATCTCATTGAGGATGCATATCGTGAGGCCGAATCTGATATCGATAATCTCCCCGTGTTGGAAGGGCAGGAGCTCATCTCCCATTTACGTGGATTACTTACAGAGATGTTATCATCAGCTTCTGCGGGGGCGGCCGCTGCGAATATCAAGGACGATACAGACCTTTTCAGTATCGGCGTCGACAGTTTGCAATCTCTTCGACTGCGAATGGCGATAATGAAGACTGTAAATATCGGTGGAAACATCCTCCCCCAAGATTTTGTTTTCGAAAACCCATCGCTCCAAGCTATGGCTTCCATGTTGACGCGTTTGCGTTTAAGTCAAGTTGTTGAGACACCGCCGGATGTTGAAAGTCGTATGACAGCCTTGATTGAAAAATATGGCAACTTTGATTCTTCACCTCGTGTATTGAAGTCCATCAAGAGCGACGAAAATGAGACCAGCCAGAGTAGTGTCCTTGTGACAGGAGCAACAGGTTCTCTTGGTGCACACATTATCTCCCAACTAGCCCTATCGTCGAAATACAGTACTGTATACTGTCTCGTTCGCGCACCGTCCCAACAGGCTGCAACACAGCGAGTCAGACAATCTTTGCAAGCTCGGAACCTACATCACACTATCCCTGCTGCTGTTTTGCGCAAGATTGTCGCTTTACCCTCCAATCTAGTTGATTCGCGCCTCGGTCTCAATGATGAAACCTATGCCTCGTTGACATCTCAGGTTACCCATGTCATCCACTGCGCTTGGTCGGTGAACTTTAACATGACCCTGGAGAGTTTCTCAGATTGTATTGTTGGAACACGACATCTTCTAGACTTTTGTTTGAATACCACCAGTTGCCCTGGCGGCGCGGCATCATTTGCCTTTTGTTCATCTGTGAGCACCACAGCTCGCACACCGGGAGAATTTGTCCCCGAAGCGCTCCCTGAATCATTAACATATGCACAAAATATGGGTTACGCTCAATCGAAACTCGTCACGGAGCATGTCGTCCGTCGTGCCGCGCAGCAAACCAACTTGACAGCGCGTGTGCTACGAATTGGACAAATCATCGCCGATTCCAAGCACGGTATCTGGAACGCATCCGAGGCCATACCAATGATATTCCAAACCTCCGAGACCATTCACGCATTGCCCAAACTCGATGAATTGGTCTCATGGACACTAGTTGACGTTATCGCTTCCAGTGTAATTGAACTCACCATGGCGGCGCCAGATTCTGGGGTCGAGGTGGTGAATGTCACAAACCCAAGTTTGATTCACTGGACAAAGGATTTGCTTCCACATCTACATGCCTCTGGCCTCGCATTTGACGAACTCCCCGCTCGAGAGTGGGTTGACAAACTTCGGAATTCTTCAGACCAGGACCCTGCGACCAACCCGCCCATCAAGTTACTTGATTTCTTCGCACAAAAGTACGGCAATGACAATCCACCCACAGGCAGGCGCATCTTCAAGACGGACATTGCCCAGGAGCACGCGTCAAGTCTTCGTAATGCAGGGCCCCTCAGGAAAGATGTTGTTGAGCGATTCGTACATTATTTCCGCACCTCTGCGTGGCTAATTCAGCCGAGTCAGCAACAACAAGAATCCCGTTGCTCAGTCATCTTTGTGATAGGACCATGCGGCTGTGGCAAAAGCACTGTTGGTGAGGCCATTTCCAAGAATCTGGGGCTCCCTCTCATTGAAGGCGATGCTCTTCACACTCGAAACGCAAGGCACAAGATGGCGAGTCTTCAGCCATTGACGGACACAGATCGAATCACATGGCTGGCTCACATTCGTGGCGCAGTAGCAGATAGAATTGCTTCAACCAAATCCTTATCTGCAATTGTGACCTGCTCTGCTCTGCGAGTTTCATATCGGGACGAACTGCGCCAGGTGTCGGAACTTTTCCCGGACGGAGTCAACGTTAATGTTCGATTCATTTTCTTGGATACGGGCGATGATGGCTTGGATTCACTCGTAGACCGTGTTAATCAGCGACAGGGTCACTATATGAAGGCGGAAATGGTGAAGTCGCAAATTGATATTCTGGAGCGGCCGGCGGAGTCGGAAGTTGATATTATTCCTGTTGATGCGAAACAAAGCAAAGATGAGGTTCTGAGAGAGGTTGAGGAGATTGT
This sequence comes from Talaromyces albobiverticillius, assembly GCA_023721895.2. Taxonomy (NCBI): domain Eukaryota; kingdom Fungi; phylum Ascomycota; class Eurotiomycetes; order Eurotiales; family Trichocomaceae; genus Talaromyces; species Talaromyces albobiverticillius. The sequence continues at coordinate 5,876,041 of JAMBUR020000001.1, read as the reverse complement.
GCGTGATATTATTTAAGAGAACAGTTATCTCAGACTGAATTATATTGTACGTGATAATGACACATTTATTTGAATTTATTTTATCACTGCGTATGTCTTTAAAATACAGTAGAATTGATAACACAAATAATCCTCTACTATTTTACAAGATTTCAAAACCAGACAGGACTTTCATGAAATGCAATAGAATAGGGAAAGGAACTTTTCATTGGTTTAGACCAGGGTTTAAAAACGTTTATGTTGTACCAAGAGGTTGTCTATAAAATGGAGAAGAATTGGTAGAGAATCGAATGAAGTTGCATTGTGTCCATAGGAAGCTATGAGGATGCTAGGCATATTCCATCTCATCGCCAAGGACTTGTCAATAGGTAATATCAATCAATAGTAGTAACAAAAATACGGGTTCTCGCCGTCTGTCAGATCGGTGAAACCAGCCGTAGTAGATCGCCATCCCTCGCTCAGTCTTGAACTCTTCTTGTTGTTCAAATAAATCATGTATGCCGCAAATGCTAGCAACAATACGATTTCCGCACAATATGCAACGAGCATTGCAATGGACCAGATGTGTATTGTGGAGCTTCGTCAGTCTTGAAAGCGAATGGGCCGATGATGTTTCCGGCACAATATGAAACAAAAAAAATGGCATTTACTACGGAACGCTTCGTCGAACCGGCGGTATTGGCAGTCATGAGAGACATGATCATTGAAAAGGATGCAGTGTATGTGGACGTGAGCTGTACAATCATGTCAGAAGGTTTTGTTCCAAATAACCAGACCAGACTTTGTGTCGGGGAGAAATAAAAGCGATATTCAAAGTACATACCCAGTAACAAGCCAGCAAAGCCCCTTTTGAATGTCGAGGGATTGTATGAATTCCCACAGCTCCAGCTACCGAAGGAATCACATATAGACATGCGACAATACAACGCTTCTGGCCCGGAAGCCACCGTTGAAGATACATGGCTGATAAGTTGGAGAAGAGAATGATAACGCCGTACGGGATTTGGAGAAGGGTCGTTTGAAGATTGCTAAAGCCGAACCCTTCTATAATCAATGAACCAAAATTACTTGCCGAACCATTGACCACTTGGCTTGCTGTACCCAAGAGGAAGAAGAACCAAGTCTTTGGATCTGTAAATGCCTCTACGACTTGATAGCGTCTGAATTTTGTGTCCTTGATGCTTGTTTGATTGTCCCGAAGTCGCGCAATGGCGACTTCCTTTTCTTCTTCGGAGAGCCATGGACTGTGTAGTGAAAGGAGGAGCAATTAGTACCGTGTTCCAATGATTATCAATGGAGCCAAACTTACGCAGAATAAGCATTCTCTGCAAACGTGAAGAACATAAACAATCCCCAGGCAGAAGAAATAGAGCCTATGACGATGAACTGATAACGCCATGGATCTCCCAGAGAACCTTTAATATGGCCGATTAGGTAACAGAGCAACCCACCGAATGCATTAGCTAGACCTAAAAATGTAGACCAATACCCAATGCGGATTGGCTGTTCCTCAACGCGATACCACATTGCTGTTAGGAGCAGAAAGGCCGGTGTTGAGCACGACTCCAGGGCGCCCATTATAAAGCGGAGAGCAGCATACGACGGAAATGCCCTGCATCCTCCAAGAGCCATGGTAATACCACCCCAAACGAAGAGGTTTGCCGACAGCCACTTTGTCACAGACAGCTTCTGCATAGCAAAGTTTGTTGGATATTCGAACTGTTGGTCGCATCAATCAGTATCTTTTCTCTCCCCTGACGGCATATGGCTTGAAAAAACACACCATCAAGTATCCGAAATAGAAAATACTTCCTGATTCATTGCGTCTCAGTTAGTAACAATTCAACAGCAACCTCATGTAGGATCAATTAACGTACCGAGCCAGCTGTATTGTGTCCCATGGAGATGCAGGTCTGTCTGAAGACCAAACACGGCAGCATAACCCATAGCCGTCTTGTCGATATATGTTACAAGATAGGTAAAGCAAATAAACGGAATGACAAACATGTCGATTTTGCGTATCACCCTGCCTTCGATGACAGGGTCAATAACAGGAACATCCTCCTCGCTCTGCTTTGCAAATGCCCCGAGGGCGAAATCATCGCCCCTTTCAGCATCTGTGGCGGGCGAGACCACTTCGAGATGGGTGTCGTTGGGCTTGCTATTATGTTTGGTATCCATCTTGAAGATAGAGAGATCTGGAAAACGCGTTTTTTTCCCCTGCTGTCAAGGTTAGAAGGCGAGATCAGAAGCCGACGGGGTAGGCCCCGACCCTTTAACTGCCGGGGGGATGCGGAAAGGGGAAGGAAACAGGGCGGAAAAGGGGCGGAGAGGTCCCGGATCTATCTATGATGCAATTCCCCCCACGGGGTATTCTTTACGGGATTTCTCGATAATAGTCGATACAGTTTCTGTACTGCCAGCTAACCTCGGATGAAACTTCGTGGAGGAACGGATAACGCCGATTCACGGCTGTGGTTCTTTGACCTATGACAATCACTGCGCGCTTCCAGAGTGAACACGTTGGCATATGAATCCAAATTTTATCAAACCAAGTACACTAAGCTTGTCCTTGTGCATTTATACACTGTATAAGCATACGATCCAAGGGGAACGGGGACACCCACGAGTATCATCACCAAGTGGATAGTAATCACAGATTTTGAGAAAACAGGAAAGCGAAAGACCGTACAAAACGCTCATTTTATATAGCGGTTCAAACTATGTGAATTGGTCCGAAGATATGTTCTTACTGTACATTCTAGGGGCACCATACTAGGTAGTGTTAGATAGTGACTTGTCAAGTATCATAACTATTAATCCTAACCCTGAATAGACCGTTTAGGGTAGTCTAAACCCTAGCCCTAACCATCTGGGGCCAGTAGGAACGGATTTCAAACAACCCCCATCTCAGCTAGTACATTTCATGAGGGGCGTATTGACAGCAGTCAATCTCAACTAGCGGTTTCCACCACTCACTTGCTAGCATATGTTCATTAATAGCAACAAATTCCCGAACGCAGCAGCATGGCGAGGCCACCTCTACCAGAGATATTTATATCGTGGTATGCCATCCCGCTCCTCCTCTTTGGTCGCTTTTGCATTCAAATGAATCAGGTACGCGCCCAATAGGATGGCGAAAACTATGCCTCCAGCCGCAAAGGAAGACAACGTAATACCTCCAGGACGGAACATGGGCGAATCGGTAGTTGGGAAGAAGTAAGAGCCATAAATATTGGCCGAGTTGCCAAACAGATTAACCAATGCATACACAACAGCTCTCTTTGTGCGGGTGCGAGGGATCGTGCTCGCAATCCATGCTTGGACCACATTGAATGCCGAATATGAGCCAGCGCACATCAGATACATGCCCGTATAACGAACAGCGGTGCTGTGACTGGATATAACCATGATGTTTCCGACAATGTCGATCAGCAATGGCCAGATGATAAGCGGGAATCGATATTTGGTACGACTTGCGATCAGCGAGTTACCGAGGGACGTAAAGAAGCCAAAAATATATACTGGTGCGGTAATGAGAAGAGTCACGATGTTACTGAATCCAAGGGTTTTGACAATAGTCTGTAACAGGTCAGCCCAGTAATGTGAAAATGCAAAATTAGGGATACTAACTGGAAAGAAATATGTCCATGTCTGAGACGATAGCTGGCATATCTGAATCAAAACCAAAGCCCACGTCTTCGGGTCTGTAAAGGCATCCTTGAGACCTTGCTTAACAGACCCATTCTCATCTATCTCATCGTTGGCATGGCGAGCAAGACGCCACTCTGCAAATCGTTGTTCTTGATCAGTCAACCATGTTCGTTTGCCAGAGCGTGGGAGGTCCGGAAGAAGCCAGACAGCCAAAACACCGGCTACCATTGTACCAGCCCCTTCGATGATATATAGCCAGCTGTTCCAGTCAGTAAAGATCTCCAGAATACATAACCTTTTTCAAAGAACGTACCGCCATCCAGCAAGACCATGGGCTCCATCAAGACCACTCAAGACTCCGGCGGCAAGTATGCCACCGAAGCCGTTTGCGATACTGTTACCACAGTATACAATGGCAACTCTCGGTGCAATTTCAGACGGCGTGTACCAGGAGCTAATCAACAGTCTTGTCTAATAGTTAGCTTTTCTACCACTCTTTATTTCACTGTAGTTGGGAAGTTTCGAAAAACATACAGAGCACCACAGAAGAAAGGGGATTCTGCAAAACCCAAAAGCACACGGACCACCATGATACTAGCGAAATTATGAACCGCTGCAGTGCACGTTGAAATTGCACCCCAAATGAATATGGCGGCCGGAATGTATCGAGATGGCCGCACCCTAGTGAGGATGATGTTACTGGGGACTTGGCCAACCAAGTAGCCAACGAACTGTGAGAGGAAATCTTGTCGTCAGTACATACGTGGGTCCATGTGTCACCAAGGTGTAGGTGTAGGAGTACATACCATAATTGCTACTGCAGTCTGATATTGGGTATCACTCAGACCCAGGTCAGTCTGCATGCCGCCGAGGCGGGCATTTGCAATGTTGGAACGGTCGAGAATGTTGAAAATGAATAGCAAGAAGAGCGCAGAGATCAGATGGAGATCAATTTTCCAAACCACTTCAAAAAAGACAAATCGTCAAAAACTGAGTTCGCATACTCAAGATTGGTGATATTCCAAATTGGGGGTTTTGGGGTCTTACGCTTTTTCTCCAATTTCTTTGTTTGTTCAATGGTTAGGTCTTCAAAGCATTCAGCTTGCGCGCTAGGGAATTCAACATGGATGCTGTCCGAATACTTTTTCTCCTCCATATCCATTATTTGTAGTATACAGTCAAGGTTGACGAAGTAGTATCAAAAAATAAAAAGATATTGTGTCCGAAAAGTGATAAGGCGTTTGAACTAGCTCCGAAGTTGATGTGGATGTAAGTGACTCAGAATTATAACACCAGTTTCTCAACAACGTCAGGCTATATAAATTGACCAAGTCACGACCCTTTTCTTCGCTTATATACATACCATCAACCGCTTGCACGGACTCACGCCCTCATTTCTTGGGCCAAGAGCAAACAACCCCGTGGGGAAGGGGGACGTGGGCCCATATCCGCCCCTTTTCCGCGTGTTTCCGCGTCTTATCCGCTGCCATACCTAGGTAAAAAACCCCCAACTTTCTCCGTAAAGGAAGTAAACTGCAGATTAAATGGTTAAAAGGCTAATAAGTGCTATGATGAATACTCTAAGAATCTTGCTTTTTTTTTTTTAACTGTAATGGAAATTAAAAAGAACCCCTTCCTTCCACAAGGCTTTAACATACAAGATTAAGAAATGTTTAGGGATACTAGCTGGTTTTAGGAATATGGACTCCATGAACACGAAATAGTCTCAGGCAGCAATGATACAGTAGATTAAATGGGCATCCAATCTACTTTTTTTAACAAAAAAAAAATGAAAAGAACGGCAAGATCACGGCGAATGACGGGTGGTGTGTCTGTCTGTTCTCCGTCCTATACAGCTATACCTCTTTCTTCACTCGGATCGATTTATATTTAACGTGGCTTTGAAATTGGGGTTTCTCATCTGACAGAGTACATCTATTTCGACTTTATCATTCCCTCTAATCTTTATCTAAATAGAATCACGTAGCATAACCGACAGCAAGGGAAAAATGTATGATACAGGTGATTTAGCCATGTGAGTGGCAGCAGGATCATGGAAAGTCTTCCTCACAGCTGGCGAAAGTTGATTGATTTTGATTTTGATTTACATTGTTTCTGATCTAGTTACACTTCTCATTATGGCGCAAAAAAAAAAATAGTAATGGAGGGAATGGCACGACGGAGACGGCAGACACATCATACGGTGAATTTCACCTTGTTAGTAGGACCAGCAGCCCTCCCAGCAGCCCTCGCGGCTTCCTCTCCGACTTCATCGAAGATATCATAGCCCCAATTTGCCGGGAAGTTGAAGCGTTTATGTTGTTCCAGTTCCGCAAGCTCTGCAATAGCATCTGCCGGAAGTGCCTTGACGTGCAGGTTCGAGGCAATACGAGAGGGCGTGACACTCTTGGGTAGAACCACCGTTCCGCGCTGCACACCCCAGCTATAAAGCACCTGGCCAGGGTCGAGACAAAGGCGTGCAGCAAGCTTTTGAACCCGCTCATCATCGACGGTACGGGGCTCACCCTTTTGATTGTTTCCGAGAGGCGAGTATGCCTCTATTAAGATGCCTTTGTCTTGACAATATTGGAAAAGCTCATTCTGCGAGAGGTAAGGGTGGGCTTCGATCTGGTTCACGGCGGGCATCACGGAGACTTGAGGTAGTAGCTCGTTGAGGCGGCGGATATTGAAGTTGGAAACACCAATGGCCTTGGTTTTGCCAGTTGCCAGGAGCTTCTCCATGGCCTTGTAGGTGGTGACGAAATCGACGTTGTCGTGTTGGAACACACCCTCGTCATCGAGTGGAAACCATTTATCGCCAGGCTTGAAGGCACTGCAGTAGTCATCGAGTGTGTTAGCGATGAACTGTGCAGATATTTTCTAAGACGGAGCTGTCATTCGTATACTTACACAGGCCAGTGCATCAAATACAAATCCACATATTCGACTCCCAAATCGTTCAATGTCTTATCCAGCGCAGCTTCAACATCCTCAGGGCGGTGCTTGGTATTCCAAAGCTTGCCGGTAATAAAGATATCCTCGCGGCACACACCGGAATTCTTGATTCCATTGCCAACCTCTGTCTCATTTCGGTAAATGGCTGCACAGTCAATGTGCTTGTATCCCTCGCGAAGCGCAACTTCAACTGCCCGCTCGACTTCTCGAGGAGCAGCTTGCCAGGTACCAAATCCCACAGCAGGGATCTTGGCGCCGGTGTTCAATGTGAATGACTCGGGGAGTGTGGCGGCCATGATGATGATTGGACTGTATTGAGATATCAGGTGTGATCATTCTGCTTGGAAGCGATGGATGCTGCCGATAAACGAATAAATAGATAAAAAAACACAGGAAGCACGTGGGTATGCTTGAAAAGTTCTACTCTCTACATTGGCGGAAAACCTCTCTGGTCCGACGCGGGAGGCGGATTACAGGCGGAAAACCAGTACGCAGTCCTCCAGGAGGGGGGCAAATTCTACTCCGAAGAAAAGACTGAAGTTAAAGATCTATTATTTTTGTATCTACATGCTATAATGTTTATTGTCTTCACTGCGAAGCTTGAAGACTGAAAAAAATGGCTATAACACCCGAAATCCCCCCTTTCGACCATCTCCCGCTGCGCAAAGATGGACCGCGTGGCAACGCATGGGGTCTATTCGGTGACGGCGACAACTGCGGCCGGCTCAACTTGATAACGCCCGAAGTCGTCAAAAACGCCACCAAGGAGATTGTTGATGGCGTGAGAATATCCACCGACTGGTCTCTTGACAGCATGTCCAACCCATGTTTTGGACGAAAGCCGTTTCAGCAGACAATTGTCAACAAAGCTCCGCGATCTGTTAATGATGATATTCTTGTGCTTAATACCCAGGTTAGTTCGCAGTGGGATGGGTTTCGGCATTATGGGTATCAGAAGGAGAAGTTGTATTTCAATGGGCATACCTTGGATGATTTGTTGACGACCAAGGTCAATGGGATTCACGGTATGTGTTTTTTTTTTTCACTCACGTCACCATCATTGAACCTAACGAATTAATCATCTCCTGTGTTAAAATAGCCTGGGTAGAAAAAGGCGGCATCGTTGGGAGAGGTGTTCTCCTGGACTATGCCGCGTGGGCAGCCTCCCAGAACAAACCAGTGGACTGCTTTTCGCCAACGAGTATTCCAGTCACCGAATTGAAAGCAATAGCAGCTGCTCAGGGTACTTCATTCCAGCGCGGAGACATTCTCCTGGTCCGAACAGGCTGGATACACGCATACAATCAATTGACATCCAAGGCTCAAGAAGAGCTAGCCAATCACTCAACCCCGCCTGCGATCGGTGTCGAGTCGTCAGAAGAAACGCTGAGATGGATATGGGAGCAAGGCTTTGCCGCTGTCGCAGGGGATCAGCCCGGTTTTGAAGCGTGGCCGTGTCAGAATACGGAGTTTTGGCTGCATGAATGGTTTTTGGCAGGATGGGGGTTGCCTATAGGGGAGATGTTTGATCTCGAGCAATTGAGTAAGGAGTGTCGACACCGTGGGAAGTGGTCCTTCTTCTTTAGTAGTGTTCCTCTCAAGGTGAGCATCATCTCTAATCGATGTGTCTTTTTTTGTCAAACGACAGACGATCAATACGTACGATCAATGACTAATTATTTTTGTGTCGATTATAGGTTCCCGGTGGTGTAGCAAGCCCACCTAATGGCATAGCTATTCTCTAGATTGTCATAAGAATGAAGACCATTGATATTCAATCCCTAACTATAATGGTGTGAACATAAAAGGATCTGCTGTATGATTTGGTGCATTTTGAAATCTTGGATAAGCTTGCAACACACAATTAGCAGGGTTCATTCACATCCGCTCGATTAAGGAACGAAACAAAACTTACAGACAGGTAAACTATCCATCTGAGCCCAAAACTCAAACCCAATTCCATCATGAGCTGATGATAGCCAAGAATGAGGGTCCTGTGGTAGTTGATCAATATCGTAGCCGGAGATGGCATCCTTGTGATGTGATGGGTGCTCTTCAGGAACAAAAGAATTCGACATTCTTGTTGGCCCTTCCAAATCACCATCTACTTGTATATCCCCCCAAGCCATCGGGTCCAGAGACTCGAGAAAGCGACTCCAGTTGAATTCATCTGAAGAAGCTTCTTGTGGTAGGTGCTCTTGATTTGGATGGGAAGGGGAGTTTGAGATTGTCACGTTTGCGTTAACTTCTGCCCGCAACCCTTCTAATATCGCAGCATAACGTGTATGGGGTGCATTCTGTACAGTGACCCTGGCCAGATTATGAAACGTGGTTTCAGCAAGTTCCTGCAGCTGAGACTCGTATGACTTGGCGTTGGTCGAATCATAAGAACCATCATGATGCCTCGTTTGAACTGTCTGTATTCGGCCACCCTTGACTTGAATGATATACAAGTAAGCGACCGAGAGGGCGTTGAATACGATGTATTGCGTATACCAGAATACTGGAAAGAGTTGATCATCTGTGACAAGCTCCAAAACCAACTCCATTGTATTCTGAGCTGCGGTAATGCAAGCATCAATGTGTGGCTGATAGAGGCGGGTGTAGTTGTTGTGTTCGTACTTGGCATAGTTTCTCAAAAGTAGTGGTCTTGTCACAAACATCATCGCATGGAAAAACGCCAGTCGGAGCACAGTTAGCTGTCTGCGAAATATCGGCACCAAGCTATTGGGCCTAATATTTCCAGAGAACATGAGTGGCAGCTGCATCTGCCAATTGGTGATTTGGTTGGAAAGATCATTGATTGTTGCCATTTGTTTTGTATGTGACATCGAAGTGATTGCATACAGATCTTTGGCTGCCCGACCCAAAACTATTGATAAACGTGCATGCGCAATGGAGGCATGCATGACAGTATCTCGGGATGGCTTGGGCTTCGGCTTCAATTCGTCAATCCAGCAGAGGTCCTCGTCATTAAGCGATGATGGGAACTCTTGATCAATGTCATCCTCTTGCAAAAGGCGCGGTCTTCCGAGCATGAGACTCAAATATTTGTCCAGCGTGAATGAACACCACAGTATTCGCTTCTCACACTCGTGTTGAATTGTCTGGGTATTCGATATGATCGTGCGTGCCCCAATTGATGGAGCACGTCGATGCAGTCCCAACATCATCAGTAACTGCACCACGGAACCGAATGTAAACCACGCTTTGTTCAATCGGGACGAACTTAGCAGGTAGAGGACAAGCAAGAAACGAACTTGAATTGACTCCAGGGATGGCATTCCAACTTCGCCATCTGTTAATCGAAGTGCCATAGTATAGAAAACTTCGCTCTGTCGAGGTGGTGGCTGGTCTCCAGTAGATTCACCGTGACGAGGGCCACTTTGATACATTGACGCTATTGCGCATATCATCAATACAATTGCTTTGGTTGCATCAGACACTGTCCCAGAGGTATCCGACGCTGTTTCAACTTGCGACGATTGACTGGCGGCAGAACTCTTTTGGTAAATCTTGTCCACCCAGTGCTCAACTGTGCCTTGGTGGAGGATTTTGTAGGTTGGGGATGCAAACTCGAAATAGAAACGAACGTATTCCCGCGCCATGTCCCAGTCGGGGAGATGCATTTGGGGTTCGCTAATAACTCTAGGAAATTGCGCGTCTCCAAACGCAAAGATTGATTGATTAGATGGCGAGTCTGGCGTCGGTTCTGTGTTGGCGCCACATTTGCTTTGATGAACTTTTTCCAGCACTCGATACAAGAATGAATGTGCTGACGCGGGACCGGAAAGCTGACCAGCAATATGTCTCATTTCTCTTGCCCCGGGCGACACAGCGCGTGATGGTTGTAATATTGGCTGATCACAGACAACAGAATCTTCCGAACGAACCACAAATGAGGGCACTGTGGGCATGGGAGTTTTTTGTGTTGATTCCGGGGTTTGGCTGGAGTGGATAGTGGCAACCGACTCGCTCTGTAGGCGACCATTATTATTGCTACTAGTATGAGCATGATCGTTATAAGCCAGACCAGGAGCATCTGTTTGGGATGACGGCTGCGGAGACATTGGAGCCCCTCTGTTGTAAGCCAATTGATATGTGCATGTAATCTTATGGCGAGAACACCAGGAACAGGGAATATCCCCAGTGCATGCCTTTTTTTTGGTCTTGCACACATCACAAGCACGAGTGACTCGGCGTCGTTTAGATGCGCGATCATTCTGGCTCTCTGTGCTTATACTCCCCCGCGTCATGTTGCTTTGTTCGCCAATAGCGCAAATCTGACGAAGATGGCACGCCACTTTTGAGCAGTCACTGATGGGGAGAAAGCCTCAGCCTTGCTTGAAATGTCGTCAAAGCAAAGTTTCTGGATGGGAAGAAGCCATTCTGCCAGCACATACAAAACACGGGCCGGCAAATTCCTACAGAGCCGCTCACCGCCTAGCGTTATGTAAGCTACTATGGACCAGGGTTAGGGTTGATTTCAAATCTCAATCTCTAACCCGAAGTAATAATTATATAGAAAAAAAAAAACCAATCAGCGATGAAGGCATTCGCGTTGATATTCCATACCCAAGAATGCTACATTTCCTACACTGAAATGGGGGGCGTAACCGCGATTGAGAGGCTAGAAGCTCAGGCTCGACCGGAGCAGTATTCAGTAGATAAGCTACGGTAGGTAAATTCGTGATGATGAGGCAATAAAAAAGGTGAATGGTATTTTTATAATATAGGGTTGTTCATGTTGATAGTATCCCTAATCGTCATTTGGGTAGTCCCACAGTCTTCTGGGGTTATCGACCCAAATCTTTTGGATCAGACTTTGATCGTTGCCACACCAGCCTTGACACTGCTTCAAAAAACCAGGCACATCAACCTCGAGAAAATCCTGCTCGATTTTTGCATCTCCACCTGGGTTGTTCTGCATGCCGCCCGTGTGCGGCCAATCGCTCCCCCAAACGATTTGGTTTGGCGCAATCCTAAGCAAGTGTTGGATGTGTTGTTCAAGTTTGGGGGCTTCATCGAGTCTATATGTGCCACTCAATTTGATGAAAATGTCATCGTGGGTCTGGAGCAAGGAATACAATTCTCGTGATCCTTTTTGTTCTGTTGCTGGAGTTGAGCTTTTATTAGGACAGCCTAGATGATCAAAGACGACCTTGATGCCCGGGAGGAGTTTGGAAATGATAGGTGCGATATCTGCGATCTGATCCATTGAAACAAAGATCTGAAGCACCCACTTGAGACGACGTAGTTTCGCCGCATAAGCCTCGAGAATGCGAACCCACTCTTTGTGGTCGAAAGCGAGATCTCGTGTCCACAGGTTCAAACGAACACCGCGAACTCCATTCTCGTGTAAGTAATCCAACTCCGTGTCCGTGGCTGTGAATGGATCGATGTATGCAATTCCTCGACCTTTTCCCCCAAGGCGAGAGAGTGCGTCAACGAGACAAGAGTTATCGGTGCCATAGATAGACGGGGCGACAATGACAACATGTTCAATACCTAAACCGTTCTCGAAACTCATAGCTTGTTCTACTGTTGCTTGTTTGGGGGTGAAAGGTCTGTCCTCTGTCATAAGGAATTTCACCTACACAGTTATAATGATTTTTCTTTAGCGTGCTTAATGAGTTTGGGTAAAGAAAGCATGGCGGTTTACCTTGTCAATGACATGTATATGGCTGTCCCATGCCCCTTTGGGTAGTCTTGCAAACTGTTCATCCATCTTGTGCGTTGTTGAATTGTGACGAAAAAGATCTCGAGTCTGTTTAATTCCTAATACGTTGTGTGGCGAAATTTGGTATGTATAAATATGGCCACGATTTGACATACATGAAAAGCTGTAACATTTGGATATCTCACTAGCTGCTTCAATCTATACCAAATTCAATCACCGAGAAACCCGGAAAGAATTCCGCAATTCCCACCCTAGAATAATGAATATCTCCCGCGGAAATTACCCCAACTTGACTGCGAGGTCGCTGAGAAATCCGGAAAGAAATCCGGAGTTCTTACCCCAGATTTCTACCCCGGAAATTTACCACAACCCTAAGGCGAACCTAACCCTTATCTTCTTATCTTCGGCTATCTTAACCCTAACCCTAAGTGTCCGTTCGTGGCAACACTATTCCTATTATAGAATGGATCGGATATTCTGTTGATCCGTTGAGTCATTGGCTCTTCCCCGCTCCTCTTTTTTTTGTTGCCCCTCTGTCAAGTGCAACATGGCGCAACAAGCAATCCTCACAATGGAGTCGTCCGCGCAGGCAAGATTCGACCTTATACGCGAAAACCTTGCCGAGGTTCTTAACCCAGAGCTGATTGAGAGCGTCCTCGCCGAGGGGCGCAACCCGCGTGTGTACTGGGGTAAATGATTGCGCCTACCTTCAAACTAGCCCAGCATCAGCTAACATGCTACAGGCACGGCCACGACAGGAAAACCTCATGTCGGCTATTTTCCGGCGGCGGTTAAGATCGCGCAGCTATTAGCTGCAGGATGTGAGGTATAGTGATAACGGATTTTGACCACTGTGCCACCAGAAAGGAACCCTTATGGGGCTTCTGGTAATAGTGGTATTATATGCTTGATTTTCCGCTAATATTTCGCAGGTAACGATCCTCCTCGCCGACATTCATGCCTTCCTAGATTCCATGAAAGCGCCATTGGAATTGGTCGAGAATCGTGTCAAGTACTACCAGAGGATTATCACATCGATCCTGGAGGCCGTTGGCGTGTCGACAGAGAAGCTAGAATTCGTGCTTGGGTCTTCCTACCAGAAAAGCCCTGAATATGTGATGGATGTCTACCGTTTGGCCGCCTTAACGTCTGAGCATGATTGCAGGAAGGCCGGTGCTGAGATTGTCAAACAATCCAGTAATGCTCCATTAAGCGGCCTTCTCTATCCCGTCCTGCAGGTTCTCGACGAGGAGTATCTCAAGGCCGATGCCGAATTAGGAGGTACGCATTGGCATGTTCCTATTATATACTCCATCTAAAAACAGACAGGTGTCGATCAGAGGAAGCTTTTCGTGGCTGCAACAGAGTGGCTGCCTAAACTTGGATATCGAAAAGTAAGGCCGTCCTAACTCAAGCTAGCATCGTACACAATGAGCTAAAAACAAACCCCTAGCGCGCACATCTTATTACACCCATGGTTGCGGGCCTCACTGGAGGAAAAATGAGTTCTAGCGAACAAGGTAGAACCCTATCTCTTTCTCTCTAGGAACAGCCGCTGAAGTCGAATAGATAGCAAGATTGACCTCCTCGACCCGCCTGACGTTGTCTCCAAAAAGATCCGCAAATCCGAGGCGGCTCCCCGAATTATCGAAAACAACGGTGTTATTGCACTCGTTGAATTTGTCCTACTTCCTGCGGCTGCCCTTGCTGGAACGAAAGAATTCCGTGTCGAACGCCGGGAAGGAGAGCCCTTGATCTACACAGATATCCAACAGCTCAAGGATGATTATACAAACGACATTGTATGTCCATCTGAACTAGCTAATTTTGGGGTTTTCCATACTAATCAAGTATTAAACCAGTTAACACCACAACTCCTGAAGCCTGCTGTTGCAGAGGCCCTGGTCCGTTTGATGGCACCAATTCAAGAAACCTACCAAGCCTCGCCAGAGTGGCAAGAGATTACTCTAAAGGCTTACCCACCTCCGGTCGTGGAGAAGAAGCAGAAGAAAGTCAAGAATAAGGGCACTGGCTACCCAGGAGCTAACAAGGAAAAAGAGCTTGCAGAGCGCCCGAAGGCGGCTTAGGATTTCTCATGAACTGCTCTGAGTATCAGTACCGATAGCTCTCCAAACCAAAAGGCCAAGCTCGCCGGTCACCTTATCGCGTGGCCCCAGGAAATAGAATACCCAAAATTTATTGTAGATACTCTGTTAGGCAATTTTCTAGCAGATCGACACTACTTGCTCAGTCTTACTAAAGAAAAAAAAAAAAAGAAACGTAGAGCAGCAGTGTATAGCGATAAACATCAATAATCATTCTCCGACCTGCCGCACTCTAGAAAGCATTCAATTGTGCCGTGAACCTGTGTATATCTGTCAATCATCTCTACAATGCCCTACGCGATAAGCTTATCGTTCTTATCTTCGGCCAAGTCCAGCCCTAACCCCAGCCCTAAGCGCCGTCTTCTGTATTCTTCATGTCTCTAATTCATCATCCATTCATGCTAAATAAACCCTATTTAACGTCTATTCCCTAAACTCATTCCGCGGCACAAACTTTGCCATCGTTCTCCTTGGCAGCGCCGACGTCGCATGCGCGTTACTCGTGCCCTCTACAGGATCAGCCGCCCTGTCCGACTCCTCAGCGCTCGCGGGCAGAATCTTGAAGTGCGCAATCAAATGGAGAAAGGCAAGATACAAAGCTTTATGCGCCAAGTGTGACGCCACACACATTCGCGAGCCCATGCCAAACGCGAATTGATGGGCCTGGGAGTCTGTGTTTTCCAGCCAGCGTTCGGGGGTGAATGAGAAGGGGTCTTGAAAGATGTCGGGGTCTGTAAATTTTACATGACTTTAGTGATTATAATCAACTACAATTTTTTTTTGTGGGTGATAGGGCGTACCTCGGTTACACGCCCATGCATTCAAAATAATCATCGTCCCCTTGGGGATCGTAACGCCATTGTATACAACTGGCGACGTGACCTCTTTGGGCATGGCAAGGCGGAGAATGGTGTAGTATCTGCCCACTTCTTTTGTGAATGCGTCGATGTATGGCACTTTGCCGTTTCCGAATGGATCGGAATCCAGGACGTGCGAGTTCTTAATCTCTTGGAATGCCCTTTCTTGGATTTCGGGGTTGTGGGCGAGGAAATTAATGGCCCATGCAACTGTTGGTGTGTTGCTGTCGGCGCCCTAATAAGATAAATCAGCAATCAAATCATTTACAGACTTCTCTGTTGGAGATCATACCGCCATAATACTAAGACTAACACTCAACCGTTCCATATCCGTCAAGTTTCTCGTCTCCGGATTCTTCAGCATATTGCCCTGAATACACGGCTTGTCTGTCTTTTCGCTGATTTCCGTCTTCAGTCCTTCCAAAAGAGCTGCGTGGTATCGTAATCGCCGTCTTCCGATATCCAACGCCTTTTGCAGCGAATTCCAGGGGAGCAGCAGCATCAACGGGTCAAAGATTCGCAGCAAGGGCACATAGTTCTTGACGTTGCTTGATGTTGAGCGGTACTTGCCCACGTTGGACTCGACTTCGTTGATCTCTGTAATCATGGGGTTGCCGTCAAAGTCTTTTTGGTTTGCGGCTCTACCAGATGTATCAGCTCAGATACGAGGAAGGTTGATTAAGGTGCAGCGTACCTTGTTCCATAGTTTAACGTCAAAGACAGATTCATCGAAAAGCGACGCGCATAAGATAAAAAGTCAATGGCTGTACGCCCATTGTCACATGCGTTGCGCAATTCCTGGATAAATTCACTCGACTCCAACTTCAAGATCTACCAGCATGTAAGCATTCAACCCATCCTAATCAAGTTAGAGAGAAGAAGAACCCTACCGGCGCATAAGAATCAACCTGCACCACATTCAACGCCGACCCTGCCGCCTTCCGCCTCTTCTTACAGCTCTCATCCCACGGACTCGTCCCAATACTAGTAATCTCTTTACTCACAAACTTGTGAAACACATAAAACAGAGGCCTCGAATTAAACGATCCGCTCTCGCGAATCAACAAATCTTTGGCGACTGCGGCACTGTTGATGACGAGAATCGGCTTATTGCCTAGCTGGATCTGATAAAAGGGGCCGTATTTTAGGGACCATAGTCTGTATTGCTCTGGGGGCGAGACATGTGCGATTTGGCGCAGGTTGCCAACAAGCGGAAAACCAAGGGGCCCTGGGATGCCCTTGATGCGGACGGACCAGCGGTATAGCTCGTTGGCGAGAAAGAGTAGGCCGATGATCAGGGCAGTGCCTGCAAGATAGGACGCTATAGATGCGTTCAGTGTGTACACTGGAATGGGAATGTGAATCTTCATTTTGCCGACTTCATCGATATACCCTTTCTTTAATCATAGAAGAAGCAGAGAAGCTGAGCTGCACTCATCTACGCTGAGATTGATATCTCCTCCAAGCGAATGACGAAATTAACGAGTGCCGTTAGGAATCATTCCTAGGGCTGTGTGCGGGCCGTCCGTCCAACACGTGGAAACAGAAAAGTGGAATAAAAGGCTTTGACATGAGTCAGGATTTCAAAATCTAAACCCACATTTCCAAAGAGATAATTGTAATCAATCAATCAAGCCTGGTTGACTCAATCAATCGCCATTTTCCCTGCCGAGTCACCGAGTCGGCGACCCGTTGTGCCGTCAAGGTGGGCCGATATCTGTTCACATATTTTGTAGAGGAATAATGGCGATTGATTCGGGCTGATTATGGAATTCTGACTCATGTTGATTCTTGAAGTCTTGCTTTTGCTTCTCCTTCTATCCTTGTCTGTTTCTACGTGTATCGGACGGACGTCGGACATCCTGTAGCCCTAGGTAGGAATATACAATTACTCCAACATCATTATTCACTACCTAGTACCTAAGAAAAATGTACCTAGGTACCAGTTCAAGGTTTCATTAGTGAACTTATCTTTAATCTTATAACTCAAACAATTCCAAGGTTTACAATCGATTTTTGACTCTCGCTGAAAGAACTCTTCCATCTCCAATGTAAAAGTCTCTGCCCTCTTCCCAACCCATCCACTCCCTCAATACCTGCTCTCCCCCTGCCCCCGGTTCCAAAGCCTGACCCTTCCAGGGCGAAATTATATCCTTTGCGGGCGATTCTTGTAGGTGTACGAGGGGTCTATTCTCGTACCCCTCCTCCTCCATCTCCCCATGTCCCAATACCGGCATCACACATGCATCAAGCCCGTCGAAGATATCCTCCCACTCCTTCCGCGTCTTTTGCCGGAACCGCTCTTCAAACATCAAGTGCATGGCCGGCCATGACCTGCTATCTTCTCTCGACCTCAAGTCTTCTAGTCGAATGTGCAAACTCTGCAACAAATCGGCGAAGAATTGTGGCTCAATGCTCCAACCGACATATACCTTCCTGGATCCTTACACTCTGTAATAGGGACAACCCCTATCTAGGAGATTGCTGCCTCTCTCATTATTCCAGATGGGCTCTTTACTCCTCAATCGTGGTATTGCACCAAGATAACTTACCCCATCCACCATATTAGCCTCCACTATCTGCCCTTTTCCATTGACGCTGCGATGCACAATCGCCAACAGCAAACCAGCAAAAGCAGCCAATATATCCCCCAGTGGCGATGGCGGTTCGCTACTTCTTCCTAACATGTTCAAAACCCCCGAAACCCCCAAATAATTAACATCATGAGTTTGTCAGTGACGCAAGAAAAGATTTATTCACGTAAAAAAAAAAGAGAGAGAGAGAGAGATTACGGCCAATAGGTTAAGGTGATGCTGGATTGGGGATCAATTAAGCACAGAGGTGCCCACTTAAATCCAACCTTAGACCACCTGATTGGTTGAATTAGTATTAATTTTGGCAGGTACTATGTGGAAAGAAGAAAACATACTCGGCCATCTTACCTATCATTGCAAGCGGAGTTGTTGAGTTTGATTCTCATTAATCAAGACTATATTTCCCATCACGCCGGTAAGCCTCAAGATATTAAGCTGGGGGTTTTTGCTTCAAGAGGTCTGTTAGTGCAAGGCCCAGGTTTTCTAATACGCCGGGCCGGAAGAGGTCGACGAGGAAGGATATCAGCAGCATTCAAGAGAAGGGAGCGTAGAAGATGAAGACATGATAAAGATTTGAGGTCTAGGATTACGGAGGCGCCGTAGGAGGACAGGAGTTGGCCGCAGAATGGTCCTGAGGATACCTAGTCAATTTGAGGCTGGGTAGGTAGAAGTGTTAGAGATTCTTACCTGGAGGAGCTAGACCAGCAAGCTCAAGGACGTGTAGGCCTGTTAGTGGAGGGTTGTCTGGCATTGTAACATATCGTGCCCCTAAAGCCAATGATGATTTACAGCTAAGTTTTTAAAAAATGGTGATATTTTTTACCAGTGACTTATTAGCACTATAGAAGTCATTCTCAAATAAACCACAGTTACTACCGTTATGTCGATTTGTGTGTACTTTGACATTACTCATAGCAATGTCTTCTAAGGTGGAAAGTATCAATACCCTCGGTTATCTACAAGTATGGAAGGAAGCCCACCGGCCCCCCAAGGCATGTATATATGATAGGTCGTTAATGCATAACATGATTTGCTCCTGACTCTCTCGCTGCATGAAACTAAAGATTGTTCCCGACTTGATATTGTTGTACCACACTATAACTACAAACAAGTTGGTTCAGTCTACATAACCGAGGTTTAACCCCCGACGTAGCATATATGTTTGAAGACCGACATAATAAAGTAAAATGTAGAGTAAAGTATAAGTAAAGCATAGAGGCAGTAGAAGAGAGAAAAAAATATTATAATTGGTTTGTCCAAGTTGTACCTAGGTACAAAGAACCGTGAACCTAAAGTTGATTTAGGGTTGTCGAGAGGGTCATTCACATACATAAGAGGTATTAAAATACAGCCAAACATCGCAAAGATTGTTTGAAAATACAAAACGTCCTAATTGTAGTGATGAAAACGTTTCCTTATCGAGTCATGTCTCAGACCACAACGTAACCATTAGCAAGGAAGTAGTCGAGCCTCGGAGATACTCCAGCTGTTCGTCTTCAACAACCCTAATAAAGACCAAGAGTTGAGTTAAATAGGCACCTCCCCCAGATTCCTGCCCCCGCATTTACTTTGTGGACAGCAATACTCTCCCCAGAAATACTTCTATACATCACATTAATCGTTCAATCATGG
Organism: Talaromyces albobiverticillius; assembly: GCA_023721895.2. Classification (NCBI taxonomy): domain Eukaryota; kingdom Fungi; phylum Ascomycota; class Eurotiomycetes; order Eurotiales; family Trichocomaceae; genus Talaromyces; species Talaromyces albobiverticillius. Next base: position 5,856,564 of record JAMBUR020000001.1, on the reverse strand, counting down.
ACCACCAATCCAAGCTCAAGCTCTCTAGAGGGATGGTATGCCGGGTGGATTCCTGGGACTGGGTACTTTATATGGACTGCTGTTACTACGCACTATCTCATCAAGGATGTGCGTACACGTCAGAAGGGGGTTCGCTTGCCGTAACTGATGTTAAGGGAGGACTCGCTTGTATGGGGTACGAGAATGATCGCTCAAATGTCACGATATAGTGGGAATTATGAAGAGACATAAAGCAAACTCTGTATAAAAAATGAAAAGGTGGAAGTGGATAGTGATATGTGTTCAGATATGGGCAAATATATCAAGTATAATGTATGGTATATGAGCTAGTTACTCATCTAGAAGAAATATACCTTGTTAACTTAATTCCCTCAGATGTTGAATAGACTACCTTTCCGATAATAAGATAGCACTGTAGACGCGTCGCCAATATAGGAGTCCGCACTTTGACCAAGCCCACCGGTGCACCCATGCTGGAGCAACAACTTACAGGGAATGGATTCACACTAAGATAGTTAAACTGTGTTTGAATTTAGCTGTGTATTTGATGTAGAAATGTTATATGTTTCGTTCATGCATCCAAGTCAGGTTGGTGATCTCGGTGACTTCGGCAGACACCTCGGGTCAAGCTTTACTATACAACCCTACCTATCACGAGGAACAACTTTCAGAATGACCGAATGCAGTAGTTATTTTCGTGTCCAGGAATGTCTTTTATAACTTGGAGTGTAGATCGTTAAAATTGTCTTAGGATCCACTTGCGTGTATAGACACAAGAAATTATTTCCTTTTGGTTCGGTCTTGTTGTTTCTTTGCCCTAATCTCTACAACAATGAAGCGGGGGCTATTTACTGGAACTCGTTCCTTACATATGAACTTTACTAGGCGAGTTAAAATATCCCCAAAAAGGATTCCAAGCCTCATAGTCATTCACAAAGGAAGAAAACACATCCACCTCTGAGTCACCGATCACCGAGTCGGCGACTCATTTGTGAAGCTAGCGTTTAGCATCACCGTGAAACGGGACAGTGTGGATCAGTCTTTCTAGTATCTTGATATGTTCTGCAGAGCTTTTTCTTAAATCAGGATAAACATTTGACAATTGATATCGTATATTTAGCTGCTTTTGTGGCGAATTGCGACATCTCGGTGCAAATTGCGCGTAAGAACAAATAGACATACATTCAAGTTTTTTTCTGCTGATAGAGCTCGAGTATGCCTAATCTTTTGTGTTGAGTTTTATTATTGGCGACGGAGCTCCGAGCTCTGGAAGAAGTATATTATCTGTGGTCCGTCTGCTCTAGGATGTAAACTGTAGCTCGGGGTGTCACTATTCAAGAACTTGGACAGTCCACAGTCCGCGGACTACTTCATCAACGACACTGTCACTGAAGTGCTTCAGGTCTAATATTGGTCTTTTTCTTTCCAATATGTCCGAAATCAAAGCCGACACCAACACGCCGAGCGTCCACTCCATCCCCTCCGATCCCGAAAAGGATGCGCCAGCAACAGCGTCCTCCTCCGGCCCTTTCGATGGTAACGAGTACATCGACCCCAAAATCGAAAAGTCGCTGGTTCGCAAATTCGATTTACTCATTTTGCCGTTTTGCGGTATGTCTTTACCTACTCCCTTCCATAAAAACGCATCACTCGATTCACTCGCAGAGAGAAAGGAAGAGCTAACCCTAATTGCTTGATGTATAGCCCTCGTGTACTTCACGCACACCCTCGACCGCGCAAACCTCGGAAATGCAAAGACCATGGGCATCGAGACGAGTCTGAACCTCGTCAACAATGAATACTCACTCGTTCTCATCCTATTCTACATCCCCTATGGGCTGTGCAACATCCCCGCCGCTCTGTAAATCCCCTCCCCTCCCCCATCCTCCCAGCTCAAAACATTACTGATCGTATTGATATTAGACTAGCAAAACGCTTCAACCCCGCGCGCGTCATCCCCATAATGATGGCCTGCTGGGGCTCGCTCTCCATGATCACCGCCTCCACCACAAACTTTGGCGGTCTACTCGTAGTCCGAATCCTCATCGGCGTGGTCGAGGCAAGTTTCATGCCGTGCGTGTATCTGTATTACTCGCTATTCTACAAGCGCAAGGAATTGGCTTTGAGGACGTCATCGTGGGGGTTTACGGGGTTTATTGCGGGCGCGACGAGTGGGTTGATTTCGTGGGATGTGTCGCAGTGGCATCGCTCTTTAGCCGTAGGCCTCCCTTATAACCCTCCCCATCTTTTCTGCCAGTTGCTAATGAATGAGAGGATAGGGCTGGCAATACCTCTTCCTAATCGAAGGCGGGATGACCGTCGGCCTCTCCATCATCATCTTCCTTGTGCTGCCGCGGGATACAAACTCGCGATGGTTCAGCGCCGACGAGCGGCGTGTCGCAGCAATCCGACTACTGCGCGAATCCGAGGAAGAAGGCGTCGGCGAAATCTCGTGGGCTGTTGCACTACAAGTATTTCGCAACAAAGAGGTATGGGCGTTTTCGACAATGGCGTTTTTGTGTGGTGTGGGTGTGGCGAGTGCGTCGAATTTTTTGCCGGTGAGCCCCCTAACCCCCTAACCCTACTCCTCTATCTAGATGGCATCTGGAAGGCTAAGAGGTGTAGACTATGGTGGAACGAATCGCCCAATCCACGCCGCAAGGAAACCTCTACACCATCGGCCCCAACCTCGTCGCCGCCGCAGTGCAATTAACATCCGCCTGGCTCTCAGACCGCTACCAACAACGCGCACTCGTCGCATTCAGCACGCTCATCGTCTCCATGATCGGCTTTATTCTACTCGCCACGCTAGATCTCGTGCACCACACGCACGTCGGCTATTTCTTGACCTACATGATCACGTTCGGCACATATATGCCGGAACTCTTAATGCCGCTGTGGATGACCAGCAACCTCACCGCTGCATCGGCGCGTGCAGTGGCGCTGGGTCTGTTTATAGGCGGGCAAAACATTGGTGGCATATTGTCTAGTGCCGTGTTTAGGGATCAGTATGCGCCTGTGTATAAGCCTGCGTTGATTACGGTGGCGATTTGTCAGGGGTTGTTGCTGATAGGGTTGGCGGTGATGAGGCAGTACTATGTTTGGAAGAATAAGAAGCTGGTTAGTGGGGAGGAGGCGTTGCCAAAGGGGATGGAGAATAATCCGGACTTTCGGTATGCTATTTAGACTTTGTCTTTGCTCGAGAGGGTTAGATTTAGACATGTCGGGGTTTGCGGTGTCGGTATGAATTGCCTAGAAGAGCGTTGGTACTGGCAATGCGTTATTTTGTATAGTTGTTCTAGGTAGATGGCCTCGGCTATGATTGCAAGTGGCTTCCCTAAATACCTCACTAGACGATGTCTCTAATACGGTGTAATACTACTAGATCGTATCTGGCATTACTTTGTCTACATGGTTGGCACTGAAAAGATTGACAGAATTATATACTTCTATAGGAACAAGCTAATTACATTGTCCACCATCATAACAGCAGACCATGGCTATTTACAACCAGAGAATTAAAAAGTGCCTAGTTCGGCAACGATCTTGGGGATCAGAGTCTCGTCAAACTCCCACAGGGTAGTCTGGAAGTTGCACGAAATGGCACCACCAGTCCACCACGTCGACCGCGAACCCTGAAGCGAGTACAGGTCAGTGTAGAAGCCAGCCGAGACATCCTCAGCGGCGACACGGGCGTGCATGGCGCCGTGGACGGACCAGTCAACCCACTCGAGCGTCTGGCCCTCGTAGTCTTCGGCAAGGCGGCCGGCCTTGAGCAAAGTCTCAAAGTTGGTTTGAGCTAGGGCGAGGGCGTCGGATTCGGTAAAGGTGTTGTCGCCGACGAGAATGACGTGGAACAAGTTGTCGGCGCCCATGTAGGCGAATTCGTTGGTGAAGGGGTAGTTGGGGAGGACGAGGTAGTTGCCGTTAGCGGCGCCGGCGGCCATGTTGGAGTACGAGTAGTTGGCGGCAAAGGCGGTGTTGTTGACAATGCCATCATACAAACGGGAAAAGGTGAATTTGGAGAAGATGTCTTCCTCGGTGGTGTTGAGGTCGAAGGGGGCGAGGTTGCTGGGGGTTGGCTCAATAGCAATGAGAAGTTGGCGGGCAGTCAGCAGAGTGATTTGGCCCGAGACGTTGTTCTGGACGGTGAGGATGACACCAAAGTCGGTACGGAGACTGGACAGGACGGTGCTGTTGTACAGGACATCATCGCCGAGGTCCTCTTCGATGGCGTTGTAGAGGGCTTGGTTTCCATCGGCGGCGGCCCAGGAGGTGATGTCGCCAAGAATATCCTGAGCCATGTAGGTACCAAAGGCCTGGAGGACGAACATGGTGGTCTGCTCAGTCATGTTTCCAAGACCGATACCAGTGGACTCGTAGGCAATGGGGATGATGTCCGACAGGTTGTACTTGGTGATGAACTCGCCATAAGTAATCAAAAAGTCCTCGGGGATGTCGCTTCCTTGCGGGAAGTTCCAGTAACCGGGCTGCAGGTAGTCGGTCCATGGCTCTACAATTTCGAGGAAGGATGCAAAAGCAGCAATCTCGTCATCAAGTGAGGGAGAGGTGTAGTTGACAATGTCTCCAGTGAGAAAGTCAATGTACTCGGTGGTAGTAGTTGCACTGGGGACAGCAGCAGTGGCAATGTTGAAGCGCTCGAAGAAAGCAGATGCATTTCCGAGGCCCAAGAAGGACTCTACACCGTAGTCGTAGGCAGTGCCGGTTGATGGGTCAATGTAGGTGTTGACCATACCACCCTGTCGTCAGTTAGTATGTCATTCTCGTCAGAAGAAAGGTCTCGAGACAAGCAGTGAGACACGAGCGAGACACGTTTTACTTACCAGTCGGTCGGCCATCTCAACCAGGGCGATGCTCGCGCCTTCGTCATCGCGCAGACGAACAGCAGCGTAGGCACCAGCAGCACCGCCACCGATAATGGCGACGTCCTTGACGAGGATGTTTGGCAGGTCGAAAGCAGCAGCTGAAGCAGCAATCGCCGCAAGTACAGACGCTATCTTGAACATGATGTATGGTATGGCTCAGGCACAAACAAACTCAAACAAAAGATAAAAAAGAGGGACGAAGCGACAGAAAAGTAAAAAGAAAAGTGAAAGTGAAAGTCAATTGGGGAATGAAAGAGTGACTATTGACCGTTGCTTCTAGAAACAGAAATAATCTGCACGAACACGAACCAAAAAAACGTGGGCATGCAAAACATTTTGAGCTTGCTCTGCTGCCACCAAAGGACATGGCCAGGGTATACTCCGGAGTCCGGCATCTCCGCCGTACCAACCGTGGATATTGTTTCTTCTTAGTGAGTTAGGGCTTTTAACCGCAAACGGCGAAAATACTATGCGTTTACTGTTGGGTCTCCACTCCGGGTGTAACACTGGCTGCAGGGATCCCTGTCGAGTCGGACGACCTCTTACGAGTCCTCACGAGGCCTAACGACGGCGCAACGCCACGGACAAGGATGCTGCATGGGAGTAATAACTATACTAGAGTGCCGGCCAGGGGTGTGTCCGGAATATGGTTATAGCGCAGGTACGGCGGACATGCTGCAGAAAACGGACCGCTTCCTTGCACCCGCGTCTTTTGCCTCTTGTTCTTCACTCACAAAATGTCTTGAATCGCTGGAACGCTCGCTTTGCTCGCTCCAACGGCCTCGATGTATCGGTTAAACTGCTGCCCTACCCTGTGACCCTTGCCTGCAAAAGGTTAGGATCGGCAGGGCTTGGGGCACTAGACTCCAGCTAAATCTTCAGTGCGATCAGACCCCTTCTCTTCCTGCTTAGACCTCATCTCCTCCGCCTCGCCTTGGACTGTCCCGAGATGACATTCTTCAGTCTTAATACTGCTGTTAAGGGCTATCGATAATCGATAGTCTTTCTATAATCCGTCTATTATGATTCCGTCCTATATTTTATGGTGCTATCTATCTCTCTTTCATGCACTCATTTCATCCTCTGCGGCGCTCGTATCCAGAACTCTATCCAGACCTCCTCATGGCTGAACCATGGTACGCCACCGGTTGGTTGTCCCAAAGTTATTCCCTCTCCAATGTCCTAATGCGGCTTGGTTCTGGAAAACCTGCAGAAGAAAGCCTTCCTCTTTCTGTTATGCAATGTAGGATTTGGTCATTTTAGCTGCTGCTTAGCATACAGCCATACGCTCTAGCATCCACATAAGACTTGTCTAGCCCGCTTTTTTTTCCCTCAATCCGACAATCCGAAGGGGCCGGTAATCCAAATCCCTAAAAATTAGTATGCATCCAGCACCTTGGATGCATCTAATTAGATAGATTATTAGCAAGTGGCAAGGCAACTAGACTGCTTTCTGGCAAGGTTCTGCCCGGAAGTACTCTTCATGCGACAATACTAATCTATTTAGTATAAAAGTGTGTTATATTAGCAATTTATTATACCTTTAATTCGTCTTTTTTTTCCCTTTCCTCCTCGCCTCGCTTGAAGTCGCTTCAAATGTCCGGCGGCCGATTGTTTCAGTTCTGAGTCCTAACTGAGTTTGCGGTGGAGAAGATATACTTAGTCGACAAGACCACACGCACCATCTGGCTGGCATCTTGTTCCGATCGAGTTTACAGTGCTTAGGTACCCATAAGCACGAGATCGATCGGCTGGTGAAGAGACGATCCTTTCCCATTCACTCTTTTGCCTCAAAGGGTCGGTGAAGTTCGACGACGACGACGAAAATTGAAGAAACTCACCACCAAAGGAGGCATCGAGCCTCCATACATGCGTAGCCATGGCCGACTCGGCCGCGGCAGAGCCGAAGAATGTTAGCAATCTACCACTAATCCTGGGCGTTCAGACGGTGGTGTTTGTGCTGGCCATCGTCAGCGCTGTGCTACGTCTATATGTGCGCATCAAGTTGATCAAGAGTCTGGGGAGGGACGACTGGTGTATGATGGGAGCTGCAGTACGTTCATGTCTCCCTCGTTTTTTGTATTAAGTATAGGGAAAATTCAAGTATTGACTGACTCAGCTCTGTTCAACCGGAACATGGGCCCTGTACCTCTTCAAAGGCGCCCACGGCGTGGGCCGTCACGATATTTACATTTCCGACGAGAACTCCTCAAAATTGACCGAGGGCTCGTTCTGGCAGGTCATTTTCTCGTCTTGTCTGGGCATGTTTCTGCTCAAGGCCTCGATTGCCTTGAACTTGATTCGCTTGAGTCAGGGCCGCTGGTATAAATGGACTTTGTGGGCGGCTATAGTATTTGTTGCTGCTTACAGCTTCATGGCGTCCATGACATTTTTTCTCTTTTGCAAGCCCATGAAAGCCTACTGGGAGCCGGAGACGCCCGGTGCCAAATGCTACTCGATCTCTCTCTTTGTCGATTTTGCTCTTATCAACACTGGTATGTCCTAACCATCCTAACAACTACGAAAAAATTGATGATGCTAACATTTTTTTTTAGCGTTCAACATCTTCACCGACGTTTTGTTTGCCGTCGTGCCAATCCCGATTATCTGGAAGTTGCAGATGAAGCGCAAAGTGCGTTTGTATTTGATTGGTGTTTTGAGTCTGGGTTATGTGTGAGTTTTTCTCTTTACCAGTACTTTGTTTGGTATGAATACTGATTGGGGTTGAACAGCGCCGTGGCCTTTGGTGTTACCAACGGCATCTACCAGATCGCATACTCTGGTGCCAGCGACTCATCTTTGTAAGTCACTCAGCGCCACAATAGATGGCAATATGCTAACAGTCGGAATCCAAAGCAACGACTCCATCATGTTCTTCGCAATGTACGTCCCATAACCTACCCACTTGGTCTTGCTTTAATATCTTTCGAACAATAACTAATTTTTTTTGAACAGCCTCCAAGTCAACACCGGCATAATCGCCGCATGCGTCCCCTCCCTCAAACCCCTCGTCAGCAAAGCCCTCAAACTCTCCGACTACACGGGCTCAACATCGCGCCGCTACGGCACCTCGCGCGGCAACCGTTATGGGAGCCGCTATGGCACGCAACGATCCCAAGTCCAAACCAACAACCACTGGCCAGACCCTTACGATCTCGAAGAATGGCACAGTAACGAGCACGACGAGTCGACGGCGGCGAGCACGGCGACGGCAGCGTACCACAGAGGTGGGAGCGAAGAGGCAATACTAGAAGCGCAAGGGGGTGTGGCGGGGATTATGAAGACGACGGAGATTAATGTGCAGGAGATGCATCCGCGGTAGACCAGAAAAAAAATTGTGAAATACTGTAAAGGAAAATTGTTTAGGGTTGGTATACGTGTTAGGGTTAGGAGCTGGAAAGGGGTCATGTTTTTATGCTGTACTATACGCAATTCTGCCTGGAGTACTGTATGTGATGGGGTTTTCGTTCATTTTTGTTCATTATGTGTGTACATGGAAGTGCTAAACTAGATTTAGTCCGGGATATTATATCTAATCATGATTTTCCTTTTTTTTTTTTTTTTTTTTACACATTACTTTTTCTTTTCCTACTCAGTAAACTCGAGACTGTCAGTGGGAGGACGTATAACCCTATTCCGGGCTCTCGCTACGCTCGCTCAACCCCGTAACCACTATCTAGGTGGCGAAAGACTCGGTCGTGAGGAATTCACATCTAGACTTCACATAAGTAGCAACTTGCAAGCATATCTATATGCAGGATACATCTTCATCCTCGTATGTAACGTCTCAACATGCCTGTCCGACCCCCAAATCCGGCAAGACTCAGACCCGGGGCGGGTATAAGCTTTGCCCTGAGACATGACCAGGGTGTACTCCGTATATGCACCCAAACGGTTTTAAGATAACAGGGAATACGAACAAGGCTTTGTTGCAATTAATATCCTTGCAGATTGCTTGCAGAATATGCACGTAAACATGCGTAAAATGCGGGGAAACAAGCAAGATATATATAAGGGGTTCCGGAGTTACTGTAATAGGCAATTTATACCTAGGGTTTGGATTGTGGATTGCTTCTGGCTTTTTATGGGTAGGTATGGAGAATGGAGTATGGGGCAATTGACTCAATTATGAACTCTTTTTTTCTCTTATTGCTCAGTGGGCTGAGGGCTCGAGCATTGGTCAGTGCGTATGGGGAGATTATTACAATATGAGCATGAACAGCTGGACACATCACATTAAAGTATATATATATATAGTTATACCATACCTAGGCAAGGTATTACCTCCCCCAAATCCCATCAAAATTATCCGCCATATAAGAAATGGCATTCGCCCGATAAATATCAGCCTCCAAATACGCCAACCCGCTCACATTCACATTAAACACCACATTATGCGGATTCTCCGGCCCATAAACCGGCCACACCAGCCCCTCCTTATTAATTCCTGTCTTCTGGGCATTAAATGCGCCACTATTAGGATCCAAATCGTGCACAAAACTGACCCACGCAGACGACATGATGCTCGCAAGCTCATCAAACGTCGCCGGCTCATTGGCAAAGGGGTCAACGGCAACGGCGTTCTCATAGCCATACCCGTAGATATTGTCGAATACAAAGGCGACTTCTTGGAAATGCGTAGCTCCCAAATAGTCGCTTTCGCCGTTGACAAGCACATTAAAGTGGTAGGTGTACGCGGGCACGCCGTATGCCGCCCAGGACTCGCTGGTGATGCGCCGGCCGACGTGCATGGTGACGTCCCCGCCATAGGCGGCTGAGCGTTTCCATTGTGTGCCGTATTTTGTGCCGGGGGGTGGAGCGCCGTGGAGGGTTGCGGGGATACCGATGCGAGGGATGTCGGGGTAGAGAGCGGCGACGATGTCGATGACTGTTTCGTTGAGTTGTGGTGCTTCTTCCAGTAATGAGGCTCTGAATTCGGCGGTGGTGTTGATGCCCTGAATGCCGAATTGGGTGCCTTCGTCAAAGTTTGTGCCGATGAGGAAGGGGACGCGGACAAAGGCGCCGTTCTTGACTTGGGTGGTCGTGGAGCCCGTGATGAAGTCGCCGTCGATGACGGGGTCGCAGAAGGCTGTGACGGAGCTGGAGTTGAAGATGTTGCTGAGCTGGTCCGTGGGGACGGTGCGCAGGCAGGCGAGCGTGTCGGTTGCGTTGCTGCAGTTGGCGAGGTGCACGATTTGCTGGTAGTTTGGTTCCCAAGTTGAGGCATTGATGTAGTAGCTTAGTGGTGTTGGTGCGCCTGATTCTGCAATCGCAGCCCTGAACAGACCATCGTCGCGACCTCCATAGGCAACTAGGTGTGTGCCCACGGAGTTTGCACCGGCCGATTCGCCATGGATAGTCACTTTGGACGGATCGCCGCCAAACGCAGCAATGTTTTCCTGCACCCAGTGCAATGCCAGGCGTTGATCGCGAAGACCGAGATTGGCCACGCCAGCTTCGGCGACTTCCTCGCCCCAGAGGAAGCCCCACCCGGACAGACGATAGTTTACGCTGACGCCGATAATAGGCTTGCCGATTTCGACACTTCGTTGCACCATAAACGACTGGTTATACCTGGGGTCGCGGCTGCCACCCTCAAAGTAGCCGCCGCCGTGAATCCAGAATATGACAGGCAGGTTGTCTCCCGCTTCCACTCCCTGGGGCCGGACGACGTTGAGGGTTAGACAGTCCTCGGAGACGATGTTACCCAAAACCCAGTCGTCGCTGCCATAGCCGATGCATTCGGGGCTGTATTCGGTTGCGTTTTTTGTGCCGGACCATGTCGTGTTTAGGGACTGGGGGACTCGGAACCGCAAGTCGCCTAGGGGTGGTTGAGTGTAGGGCATGCCCAGGAAGAAGTCCTGGTTGTACTCGGAGTTGTAGTAGCCATAGTAACTCCCGTTTTTGACGGTTGCTGTTGGGGCTCCTTGGGGCACGCTATCATCTCTTGATGCGAGGACTGCAGTAGAGGTAGATGAGAGGATGTGTGAGGAGAGGAGGAGGAGCAGAGAGCTGCCAACGAAGCGAGCCATTTTCTACCTGTGAAGCTTTAGAAAGCTTTGGTTGCTACGCTACCACTGATCAAAACGTCATAAAAAAAACCGGATTGCCAGCAGTTTATATACATGCCCATCAGCACCTCCATAGGTAACGGACCGAGTAGCCGACTTGCCGACTTCGCATTCATAGATGCGGGGGAAGGTCGAGCACAATGATGCTACATGACCAGCTCATACTGGAATTCACTGAGTTGTTGAGTTTACCCGGATGCTGTGATCTGCATCATCTAGACTGTGTTTGTGCTGGCTAGCGGGGAGATAATTTGCGAAGAGGAGACAGCAACAAAGGTTAATTGCGCCACAGTTAAAAAAATACGCGACGGCGAATGGAAGTATACGAGTATCGGCACTTCTTTTAGATCCATATATCTGTAAGAATCCATTTGCATAGAAAAGTTGGCGGTATACATGTATCCCGCCGCACTTCCCGACGCCCTGCCCGATCAATTGAGGGGAAGATCGAAGAAGGATTTTTTTTTTCGCGGGGAAGCTGCACTACGTACACGGTCAGATTTAAGTACACAAACCCCGCCCAATCCCTCTTTTTAAAATAATATTCCCTGCACGGAAAACGAGCTATCCACAAATGCCGTGTCGGCGGCACCCCGAGCCCTATGAATTGCCTCTTACGGTAACTCCGCACTCCGCAATCCCATAAGCTTAGGCTTAGTGCTCTCCGCATTTTGAGCATTGAGCACGTTAATCTGCATAAACAAGCATTATTCGCTACTTTGATCGACTGTTGGGCTCCTCTTTTCTTCCGTTTTTATACGCCTTGAGGAGTGCGAGGGGGAAAACTTATAGCCGGTGAGATGCCGTGTGCCGATCCGATGCCGGCAGGTAAATACATGTAGGTTGTTTGTGACCTTGTCATGGTAGGTTTACGTATAAGCCTCAGAAATTTGGAAGACTTCCATTCAGTCGAGATGGGTAGGTTGATCAACAATGTAGATTTCATAGTAAAACAAGTCTATGCGAATGGGGAGTGAATTCCATCAGCATCAACCTATTGAGCAACTGTTGCGGTATAAGATAGTCGTTGACCAAGATTTCATGATTCCAAGACATCTATCTAACATCGATCGAAAGCCCTTTGACCTAAGTCAAGATGGTTATCCAAGCTATGCCTTCTCCCCAATCAACCGCCTAAACCCACTCAACAGCTCCTGCCACTCCTGTGGCTGCTCTTTGCTAAACTTCTCCACAATCGACACCGCCGCAAGGTCCTCTTTCATATGTCTCTCACTCGTCGTACCATCAAGTATCGAGACTTTCCCCAGACCCAACACAAAGGCATACAACGCCGCCGCACCACTAACCCCAGCCTTCTCAGCAAGATTCTGCACAGGCTCACTATTAACAAGATGCGGATTCGCCGTCAACGTCCAAAAGGACTGATATACAATATCATTCTCGCGCGCAAACGCACGTAATTCCACATCATAAATATCTACAGGATCGCGATCCGTAAAGCGGTTTTGCACTACCGCAGGCTTTATCTTGATTTGTGGTGATGCCCAGAGTTGCTGCAGGACTGGAAGCGGGCAATTCGAAATCCCGAGGTTGCGAATGGAATGCGGCACGAAGCTTTCGGCTGAGGTCCAGGCTTCGATGGTTTGGGCTATGGTTGAGAGGGGTGTGTGGAGAACTAGTGTGTCGATGTAGCTGTTCTCGCTGCTGCCCGGGTCTGGGTCAGTGCGGAAGTTGTGGAGGGATGAAGTTATGGAGGCTTTGACTTGATCAGCGATGCTGAGGTTAGCGTCGTAGGGGATGTTGTGAGGATCTTGGGATCTGATGGGTGTATATTTTGTTTGGATCTATTCAACTGAGTCAGCACTTATAACTTCACCGACCGGGAAACTCTAGAATCAATTCATAATTTCGGGTTACTCACATATAAATCCTCCCGCTTGACAATGTTCTCAGCAATAGCCCTTCTAATCCCCTCCCCGACCAGATCCTCGCGATAATGTTTGGGTTGTGCAGCAGTGTCCACGGCGCGAAATCCAGTCTTCAGCGCCGTATACACAAGTGATGTAGTGCGTTCTTTTTTCCATGCGGTGCCGTAAATCAATGTTGGCATCACAGTCGGCGTCGCATTGAGAGCGGTTGGGCGAAGGGTGAGGCGGTCGACAGGCATTTTGAGGCTGGGTGTTCTGATCATATGTATAGTATAATTAGAGTCATATATCCAGTAGAATTCCAACTCGACTCCCAAGTTTATCAATTCGTAGTTTTATGAAGTGTCGTGGATGGTAAGAGGTGAAGTTGAAATAGAGTAGAGATGAATGATGTCAGCTCTAAAAGCATGTTCGCGGGGAAGCAGCTTTCCTCATTCGGCAAGCACGTGTTTTGACTCATTGAGTGACTCACTTTACAAATTAAATTAAATAAATAAATTGCCTGTTCATGGAGTATTTATTTTCTACTTATTAGACGATTGATTGAATAACTTCATATAAACTGCAGAAGTCCAACGCAGTAAAGGCCGGAATAAATCAATAAAAGGCCAGTCGAAGAAGAATCTACTGGCCATTCTGACCATCTACATAGTTCTTACCATGGCTTCGAACAACTTCACCTACATGTTCTTCCGCATCCCCAAAGACAACGACAATGCCGCACTCTTAGCCCATAAATACAAACAGCTACGCTTGAAAGCACTTCAAACCGCGCCCTCTTCTTTCGGTTCGAATTTCGAACGCGAGTCGGCTTTCCCAGATAGCGTTTGGATTGAGCGTCTGAAGGGAGACAAGAATCATACATTTATTGCCATCGACTCCTCGAAGCCGTCAAATCAGCAGGAAATGGAATGGGTTGGGCAGGTTACGATGCGCGGTCCATTCTCCAGGGAGGAGTTCGATCTGCCGGATATAGTGTATGATGCTGACCAACGCGAAGCAATGGCAGCGGCTGAGGAGCGCTGGGATATGGTCGGTATGTTCGTCTCTTCTGAGCATCGTCGCCGTGGTCTGGCCAGGAGTCTCGTTCGGCAAGCACTTGATTATATCAACTACGAATACCGTCCGCAACAACAGGCAGACATCTGCGTAAGGCTGATGGTGATGCCCGATAACCGCGGAACCGCGGCATTGTATCGGCAGTTAGGGTTTGCTCAGGTCAACCGTCGTACGTTGGCCGAGGCAGCTGTGGCGAATGGTGACAAGGGGGTTCTGCCTGGGGATGTTAGTAGCAAGAAGAGGAGCGAGTTAATTATGGTGATGCATATGAAAAGGATGGCGACGGCATCAGAATAAAATTGACAATATTGGTCTCATTACCAATCGATGGCTTGCCACCTAGTAAATAATTAAGCCGTAGTGACAAATGCCAACGCACAAGGATCATGATGACTACCTGCCACAGCCACTGTGGAGATGCAGCAATGGCTTGAAACAGTCCCACGGCTCAGCCTCAATCTGCGTCTTTTGTTATTGCGCCATGTTTCGGCCAATGATCGCAAACGGCGGCAGTTGCCAGTCGACTGGTCTCGCCACATGAAGCAGCCCTCACGGTCCTCGCCAAGGAAAAAGCATCAACTGGTGGTGTCACAGAAGAGCATGTGTGCTGCAGATGACCTGAAGGAAGGACAGTCATGAGAACAATCCATTTCTTTCAGGGATGCGTAGTGACACTAACAGAAACGGAAACGGGGTGGGCGGATTTAAGAAATGACATGGATATTATTAGCCCAGGGGGCTCTTCGCGTAACAGGCAGTGTCGAGAGGGTCGAGAGTCGAAACAGTCCCAATCTGAATAGGGAGTCAGGAGAGTCGACGAGTCGAGATCGCAGGATCGCCCGACTATTAGACGTTAGGCTTAAACAGGACTAGCGTCTTATTCACTTTCAGTCTTTCAAGTTTCGATCACTTCAAAGTTCACTGTGAATTCATCGCAACAGAACTCATGTTACACAACTTTATGCATATATAGGGCCTCGATCAGGAAGCGTTCATGACGATGCGAACGGTCGGAATGAGTTCCGTGCATGCATACACACATACAGAATCATGTGGCTCTCTGGAATGATCATCCGAATACCAGAGCAGGATCTTCCCCTCCATCAGGCCGATAATTAGATCAAGTATGTGCACTGTATGCACTATGCTATGTACGTACTCCGGAGAGATCCATGCTTTCCCTCTCCTTTGTTTCTGCATTTGTATAAACTCCAGACTCAGATTACTCCAATACGCAATACGCATTGTGGCGAAACGAAACACGTACTCGGGACGGCTAAGCGAAATCACCATTTCGATGCCGGCAAGCGAGGTCTGCTTCTAGAATGGCTAAGAATGCCCCTTAATAACTATTTTATTACCTATTTATTAGAGGATCGCCAGCCTGTTCGCCGTTGTGATCGGTTAATCTCCCGTTTTAGATAGTTGACGCAGCGTACGGAGTCCGCCAAAAGTAATGCGTAGACAGAAAAGGGAGAAGCATGTTCGACTATCATATTGCCATCGGATCCCGGTTCTCCACTGTTGACCCTCATTCCCAGCCAGGCACGGTTTCTTCAGTGCCTATGACTGTGCCTGCTGCCATGCCGTCCTCTGGTTGGGAGTTTGCCGCTTTGTGGTGAGATCTAATACACAGCAAATCATAGGCGCTGCTCGTGTAGGCTACTCGAATACTAAATATGCTCAAGGCCAGTCAACTTTGAGGATTCATGTTCATCCGGCCGACGCGACCCGGCGCCTGCACGGGGCGGCCCATGTTTTCCGGAGATTTGGGGGAGTCATCATTTGTCTTTGGTTCACTCAGATCCATAATCCATTTCTCTTTTTTTCCACTTCTCCACTCTTTTGTCCTGAATTAGTTCGTCATGAACGGAGTATGTAGCGGTTGGTATGTTTAAACGTTAAATGTTGCTCTCTGTGTAAGGAGTACTTGGTATAGAGGATCCGAGGACCGCCGACGAAGCGTCATTCAGCGTTAGTATTAGCTATTCATTAATTCGTCAACTAGCATCTGTAGAAATAGAATTGATGGCTGTTCTTTGGACACACACACAACTAGAGATCTGCTGTGTTGCAGCGCTATAAACACGGCTGTCGTACTCGTTGGGCTGCAGTGCATCTGCCAGTGCCATGCTGATTTGTCCTCTTATCCTCTCAAAAAGTGAGACGCAAAGAAGGAATATTGGATATTCAAGCATCGACATCTCGATTGTAGAACGCAAATGTAAGTACTAAGAACAGAGAAAGGTAAAGGAGAGTGCTTGGCTAGTAGCGACTAAGGGCTGGCTAAGGCTCCCAGGCACCCCACCGGCCTCCCTAACAGAAGCAAGAGCCATCCATCACCGCCTTCCCTTCCTTCCTCCCCTCTCCCTCTTTCCTCTTCGCTTCTCCCTCGCCCTCCTCTCTATTCTTCATCCTCTCCCCTTTCTCCTCGAATTCCATGCCCTGGTTTCTTCTTTAAAGACGGAGAGAACCCGTTTCTCTGTCCCTTCTTCTTCTTCCTCTCCCCCCCTCTCTCCCCTTCTCCCTGTACGAATTCCCGTCGGTCCACACCGGCCACAGAAAAAAAAGCGAGGGACAGGTGTATGTTGTTTCGCGTGCCGTTGCTGTGAATCTCGCATTCCCCAGTCAACGTGCGCGATAACAACTGCTCTTTTTTAATTTTACATCTTTTGCCTTTCTGTCCTCCTCCGTTTAATACGCCTGATTGCCTCCTGTACAGCGTCGATTGATTGATATCGCCCGTCGTCTTCGGAAATTAATTAGTGAGCGGGAATTTTGCATCCTTACCTCGCGCGATCCCTGGACAAGAGAATCTTCCATCCGATCCCGCATCAACCAACAACCAACCCACTCTCGCCTCCAGCGCCCCCATCTCTGCGGCTTTTATCCTGCTTTCGAGGTCTGGTCACGAGGTTTATTCAGAGCCGGGCTTTACTCATTTACTTGCGGTAACCTGCGCCTATGATCTTTTAACCTGGGGTTTTTGATCTTTTTTCTTCTTTCCATTCACTTGTTGTCCGTTCTTGTTACGACCTCCGCCTCTACACCATGTATCACGACAATCCTTCATCGCGATCGCCGGGATCGCAACGCCATCAACAAACGCTGCACAGGCAGCCGTCACGCCAGTTCGACGCGTACGGTCCGATGCCCTCGAATCCCTACGATGACCCGCTGGCCAGGTACGATACCGCTCGCCTCGAGCGCCTCAACCCGCTGCACGGTGGCACGAATTACGCCTACGAGATGTCTGGTTCCCAAACTTGGAATCCCAACGGATTTGCTGGTGCACACACTCTTGCTGGAATCGGCTCTGCCACGGGTAGGATGAAACCTCCTCGAGGTCGGACTGGCTTGCCAACAGTACGTAACATTCGTCCCTTTAGTCCTTGCGTTTTGATTCCTTTCGTTCTGTATAGACATACTCACGTTATATAGCCTTGGCTCGATCAGCAACCCCCAGTCCCTTCTTTGGCCGGCTTGGCTCCGGGTCCGCTCGCTGGTACACAGATGCAATCGTCTCCCAGTCAAGATGGCGACGACGAGTTGATCCCGACTGCGATTGTAATTAAGAACATTCCTTTCGCTGTCAAGAAGGAACATCTGGTGCAGTTGATGACTGAAATGAATCTTCCCCTTCCGTACGCGTTTAATTATCATTTCGACAACGGTGTCTTCCGTGGTCTGGCTTTCGCCAACTTCACGTCTCCCGAGGAAACAGCTACAGTGATTGATATGCTCAATCATTTCGAACTGCAAGGACGCAAGCTGCGCGTTGAATATAAGAAAATGCTACCGCTGCAAGAACGTGAGCGCATCGAAAGAGAGAAAAGGGAACGTCGTGGGCAACTTGAAGAGCAACACCGACCTATGGCTGCATCCCAGTTGCAGACTCAAAGTTCGATGTCTTCGCTGGCCTCCCATATTCCGGCTACATCACCTTCACCAGTTTCTCAACGTGGACCGAAGCTTGGTACTTATTCTTTCCTCTCCTTTAACTTCCTGGGCGGCAGCTAATATTCTCAATAGCGGATGTGGATCTCAACGATAGCCAAACATTGCAGTTCTACTCGCAGATGCTTCTTTTCAAGGAAGACATGTCCCGTGAAGCCTTGATCTTTCCATCCAACCTCACCCCAATCCAGCGTCGTACCGTCCACACTCTTGCGCATAACATGGGCTTGGGCCACGCTTCTCGTGGAACCGGTGAACAGCGTCAGGTACATGTTTTCCGCCCAGCGCCTGGTTCCAATGTCAGCCCACCCCTGTCTTCAATTCCCGCAACCGTCCATGTCACGGAAGCATCACGCCGCGGGCTCAACCGTGCGGCGACGATCGATTTTGGCGAAGCGCGCAGCGAGGGACCTGGCCAGTACAACACAATGCGTGGGCAATCCTCGGCTTTCTTGGGTGTTCTAGAATCTCCTGGTGGATTTGGAAATCCACAGAACTTACGCGCAGCCAAGTCATTTGCTGATTTACGCTCTTATACTCCTTCTCCTGTGCCGTCGTCTGCAAGCTTCCCTGCAACATTGCAGACCAATGGAGCGCGTCTTCAACAAGGCTATGATGGTGCGAGTGGAACGTCCAACACCCCTACCTTGACTCCTACACCTTCCGGCGCTTCCCTTGGTATCCAGCGAGAGGACGGTCTCCTTGTCAACAGCCTTGGTGGACTTTCTCTAGGCACTGGTCTCGGCGGGCCTTCTGGCAGTCCTAGACGACTACGTGGAATGTTTTCCTGGGATGGAGACAACCAGGCTGTGCCTGCTGGAGCAATTGGAAGCAACCGATCTATTGGAATCGGATTCGACAACCAATCTCAAGAACGCATTCCCCTGAGGCAACCTCGCGGACCAGCCCCTGAACGTGGCTCTGGATTCCGACGCCCAAACGGTCACCAATCACGCGGTAGCGACGAACTTCAAGTTCGCACAGGCAACGGCGTGGAAATAATCGTCGAGTAAATTAATCCCCAATCGACAAATGCAAAGAAACGAAATGAAAACGACGATGATTAAATAAAATTTTATAAAGTTTGAAAAAGAAAGAGGCGATGATTACGACAATTGTAATTTGATACGAAGGTCGCCGCATATAACCGGCAGACTTGTTTTCATTATAATGATTCGATGATGGACGACGAGATGACTCCAAGAAGAAGAAACCGAAGAGAGAAAATATTGTTGTGTTTGTTTCTGTTGATGAGCTCATAATCCTATCTATCTATCCACTTTGAATTTTTTTTTTTACCCTCCGCTGTTTTTGTCGCTTATGGTCATTTTATTATTTATTTATTTATTTTTTTTCTTTAGATATATTTCTCCTTGGGGCAGCCCAGCATGAACAGATTTATGAACATGATTGGACGAAGCAAACGAACGATCGAGTTGATTTATTGATTGATTTGATTTGATTTGATATAAAGCAAGGCTTTGAAAAAAATTGGCACGCACGAACGAGCATATATTTTTTTTTTTTCGAACCTAACGGTTTTTGTTGAAATGATAATGCATGAGCATGAGCATACAGTTGAGCGTTCGTTATAACGATAACGAGAACAACAACGATATATGAACAAATCGATCGGTCATACGATATACCATATACCTTTTGATCGAAAAAGAACTCGAGTCCGAATTACTGGCCGATTGATTGATTGAATGAATGACCCAAAATGTGAAAATCAGAAATGAGCGTTGAAAAAAGGAGATATCAATCATCAACTCAACTCCGTCCGAATGATCAGATGAGCTTGATTGATTGATCGATAACAACCGAGGAGGAAAAAGAGAAAACCTTTGAGCAAGGCTCAATTTATATTTCAGCAAGGAGAGGACGAAGAAAAAGCCGAACAAAAAAACGAGATATCTTATCTTATTATTTTTTCATGGTGGAACGAACTGGTTTGGCTGGGTGTTTGAGCTTGTCCATTTTTCTCTTTCTGCATTTTTTTATTATTTTATATTCCTGTTTTGTGTCTGTCTATCTGTCTGTCTACACTGTACTGCACAATGCAGTGTTATGCTATGCTATGCTGAGCAATGGAATGGGTTGGCAGGGTTCGTTGAGTTGAGTCTAGTTGATTGAGTGAGTGATTCGTGTACATGGCTATGGCTATTCTACTATAGCCTATACTATATTATTTCTATAGGCAGGAAGGTTTGTGTGTTGTTCTTTCTTTTTTTATTTTATATCGGTAGTATTATTATGGATTATTGTGAGGTATACTATATTATACTTGTTATATTTGATTTATTTATCTGTTTGCGTACATACAGTTTGATATGAATGTTTGTAGAGGCTGTTGCTGTGTTGGTTTTGATGGGATTGAGTAGGTCTACTTGAATGAGGTCTATTCGCATGAGATCTACTCGCATGAGCTCTACTCGAATGAGGTTTACTCGCATGAGGGCTACTCTAATGAGATCTACTCGTATGAGGTCTATTTGAATAAGGTCTACTCGAATGAGGCCATGGATTATAGATTTCCTACGTAGATGGCTCGTATGTTGATGCAGGAGCTGTGGTCTTGTGGGTCTATGGGATAGGTAGCTTCATGGTCACCTCGAGCACCATGAGATTTCAAGGTTGCCTTTTAGGTCGGGACAGCGGCGTTGTATACATATATAAAGAAAGGCTTCATTCACTCATCCTATTCCCTTCTTCATCTAATTCATAGAGACGAATTTCTTTGTCGAAACATTTACATTTGTAGATTTCATCGCCTCCACCAAGGTCGATGGATGACTCCTGGGTTCTGGCATGAGTTTCGTAATCTTAGTCGTTGACAAATGGTTGGACATATTCCTCAAAGCTATGCCAGAGCATGTCCAATGCTTATTCGTAACGGACGACTGCTCATATACCGATCTTTTGTTGTTGCCTTGTCTATTATGTGTCTGGCAGAAAGCAAGGTGTATACGGTATATTTCTCAAGTCGGAGAGTACCGCGGGGAAGAAAGAGAAATGGCCTTCGTTGGTAGCACTTATATTACCTTATGGAACCGCCTGATACTACATATGAGTGATCACAAAGAGGCCAGATACATAGATAAAATCTTCTTGAATCATGCGTGGATGTATGCATGTACAGTGGGTGCCCTCCCCTAAGCATCGTGTTGTCTATCAGCAATCACTTGTAGATATCTAGAGCTCTTTTCTGATGAAAATATTCTATATAAACACGTTTCTTCTTCAAATAGATCCCAGGAGGGCTTCAAACTATCTTGTATTCTGTGGTGGATGTTATATTTAGTTGGGGAGACCTCCTACACTACAAATGCAGGAGTTAGTTGTGTGTGGCCTTACTACCTTACGCATAGGGTTCTAGAGAATAAGTTGATGGATATTCCCGGGCAACGTGAGGTTACCCTTTTGAGACGGCGGCGTTGTTTTGAGCGCCCTGCCATATATGAAAACTTCGCCAGTCTTGTCCTTCTCTTTTCTTCTTCTCCCCATCTCCATGTTTATGTATCGTGACACCCTCCAGTGCGAGATACTTACTCATGCCAAACTGAAATGGCCACCTACGGCTTCCTGAAGCACGCCCTTGGGCAGAAAGCCAATGAAACAGCAGCAGGAGCGTCATCGACAGAGAAGCAGCTGTTTTCCAGGGCACAGTATGCCATCGCTCGCCTCGATCCCCGGGTGAAAAGCCCATTATGGACGGCATACTCAAAATTCGCTGTCCCTCAACTCTCTCAGCTGCTAACGTCTTTGGTCAACAACTCGCATGTCCATAATAATATCTCTGTGCTGGAAATCGAATCTGGCCGGTTCAGTGCACTTGGACGTCTTCCTGGGCATCTGAAACGGAGAATCAGGAGATACACGGCGTTTGCACCTAACCAAGAGTTGGCTACGAGCTTGGAAAAATGGCTTTGTCCTGAGAAGACCGAGTCTTCGCCGTTTGCCTGTTTGGAAAAAGGGCCTGATATTCATCAAATGCCGTTTGGGGTGGAGGATAACCCCAATGATGGAGAGAAATACGATTTCGTATTATTCTGTCATAGCACATATGGGGTGAAACGAAAGTGCATAGAACGGGCGCTGGGAATGCTATCGCAAGACGGAATGGTGGTGGTTTTCAATGAGACAGGCCTGCACATCGACGGATTAGTATGCCATCGAACAGCTACATTCCCTATCGGGATGGTTTGCGTGCCCGATGACGATAAGACATTGGACTATTTTGCTTCTTATGCTGCGGGGTTTGTCATGCTGGATGTGGATGTTGACAAGGCTGTCCGAGTCGAGTGGCGTAAGGTGTGCCGCGCCTTGGGCCGTCGAGATGAGGCCCATCCAAATCATCTCTGTTTCGGCATCGCTAGCGTCATGCAGGTTTTTACTCAACATGCGACCGAGTTACCAGAGCTGACAGCGCAGGTGCCATTGGTGAAGTGGGACAACACTATGGGGGAAAGCTGGGAGGCTCGCCAGTACCAGCCTGCCTCGATTGTTAGGCCTACAGAGATTCGACACGTCCAGCAGTGCGTTCAATGGGCACTGAAGTACGAGTTTGGCCTGACTGTTGTCGGCGGGGGTCACAGTGGCCACTGTTTCAGGCCTAACGTCGTCTCAGTCGACATGAGCGGCTTTACGCAAGTACATATTGTCAAGAATGGAGAAGATTCTAGTCCCTTGGTCATCGCCGAGGCTGGTTGCAAAACGAAAGATATTGTGCGCAAGACAATAGCAGCTGGCGTGACAGTGCCCCTGGGGTCTGGCCCAAGCGTAGGTGCAGGACTGTGGCTACAAGGCGGCATCGGGCATCTGGCTAGGTTGCATGGGCTCACATCCGATGCCATTGTCGGTGCTATTGTGGTCAGTGTCGATTCTGGTGAGATTCTCTGCGTCGGCCGTGTACCAAGCCAACATCAGCCGGTTGATGCAGTTCGCCCGAAAAACGAATCCGATCTTTTATGGGCAATCAAAGGCGCCGGTACCAACTTTGGCATCGTGATCAGCGTGACTTTTGAAGCCTTTGCGGCGCCAACAACCTACTTAACTCGAACCTGGGTTGTCCCGCTGAGTGATAACTTCAAGGCGCAACTCATGCTCCACAACGTTGACAATCTCATCGGCAAAAAGCTTCCCCGGGACTGTTCTGCAGATACGTATCTGTACTGGGATGCCGACCAGCTGCATCTTGGCGTGACCATGTTCGAATCTACCACAACTGCTCACAACCTGACAACACCCACGCCTACAGCTGAGCGCGTAAGGTATATTTTGGGACCGGAAAAAGATTCTAAGGTCGTGGACGGCGTCGGTTTGTTTGAAACCGATATGTACGTGTCTGAGATGCACGGCGGGCACGGCGGGGGTAAGACCTCCTCGTTCAAGCGGTGTTTATTCTTAAAACATATCGGAGAATGGAAGCTCGCGGGTCGTTTGATAGCAGCCATTGACACGCGTCCCACTCCACTTTGCTATCTCCATCTGCTGCAAGGCGGCGGTGCGGTAGGTGACATTGCGCCTGATGCCACTGCTTTTGGCTGTCGAGACTGGGACTTTGCCTGCGTGATCACCGGTGTTTGGACCCCGGATCAAGATGGCACCGAAATCGAACGATCTGTCGTGCGGTGGGTTTACAAGGTTGCAGAAGACTTGATGTCCTCAAGCACTGGGGCTTATGGCGCTGATCTTGGGCCAGATCCTAGAGACGCCGCGCTGGCGGCTAAGGCTTTTGGATCAAACTGGCCGCGTTTGGCCCGTCTCAAGCACATCTTGGACCCGCATAATGTGCTGGCTTATGCCTGTCCGCTCCCGAAAGTGAAGCCGAAGCTTATCATTCTTGTCACGGGCGAAAGTTTTGCCGGCAAGGACTATTGCGCTGACGTCTGGGTCTCCGTGTTCAATGAATGCACTGACAAAAGCCTCGCGGCGCGCGCAGTCAGCATTAGTGACGCTACCAAGCGAGAATATGCGGCGGCAACCGGTGCCGACCTGAACCTTCTGCTCAGTGAGCGTGCCTACAAGGAACAGCACCGGCCAGCGTTGACAAAATTCTTCCAAGAACAAGTACAGCAACGGCCCCAACTACCAGAGGAGCGTTTTCTGGATGTGGTGTATGGCGCCGTTGATGTAGATGTGTTGCTAATCACCGGAATGAGAGACGAGGCGCCCTCCGCAACCTTTTCGCATTTGGTGCCAGACTGCCGACTTATTGAGGTCCACGTCCAAGCTAGTGAACGGATGCGGCGGATTCGCCGAGGTGAAGAGGATGTCGAAAACAAAAAATGCAAGTCGAACCCAAAAGCATTGGACTATCGCCCGAGTTTCATATTTGACAATGACACGAGCAAAGATAAGGCAGCAAAAGAGTTTGCCAAGAATCACCTTCTTCCCTTTGTCCATGATGATCTTCAGAGACTGGACAGTATGGTACGCCAACAATTCAACTTTCCAGACCCCGGCATCGAGTTCCGCCACATATTAGGCATCCCCCAGCAGCCGGGCGGGCGGAAGCTATGTACCTCTCTGCTGGAAAGCCACTTCTCGGGTGACTGGACCAAAGTCGATGCAGTGGTGTCTTGCGAAGCTGGCGGCTATGTCTTTGCATCAGCCTTGGCTGAGCGAGTTGATGTTGATCGTTTAGTGCTGATCCGTAAAGCCGGCAAACTTCCGCCTCCCACCATTTCCGTTACTATGTCCCCATCGCATATCTCGTCCTTAGGCGACTCCAAAGAGAAGCAAATCGAAATGGAGCGGGATGTTATCCCTGGGGGTTCTTCAGTAGTGGTTGTGGACGATGTGCTTGCCACGGGAGAAACGCTCTGTGCGGTGCTACAGCTGTTAAATGAAGCCGGCATCAGCAACGAGAAGATCAGCGTCATGGTCGTCGCCGAGTTCCCGGTTCATCGTGGCAGGGCACTATTGAGCCAACGTGGGTTTGGCAAGGTCAACGTTCAAAGCCTTTTGGTGTTTGGTGGTGCTTAGGAAGGAAGGATCTTGGATTTGCATTTGGAGGAAGGCAGAGATGCACATGATGCCGGCCACTTTTTGCAGCCGATAGGTCAGGGGAGACATGGCATAATCATGAATGTAACATCCAATTTGTACTTGGCAGAGCCAATAATCGAAGCCTTTTGGTGTTTGGCGATGTTTCGGAGGAAGGAAAAGGTCTTGGATTTGGATCTGGATTCGTGCCCCTATAGTTTATCTAGATAGATCGAAGAACAACCCAGAAGAAAATTGAGCTCCATGATTCAGACACTCTCGTAGTACTAGAGCTTTGCATCGCAGGTTTGACCAACCCGATGTTTGTGGCGGATCTTTCACTGCAGGTAGTTGCTTCTACAATTCCGGGAGCTTTTCTCCCGGTTTGGATAATATCACACATGGACTTGTGCTGTCGATTTTCCAGATAAGTGGCCATGCATGCCAGTAGAAGATTGTTAGATGGTTGTCTTAGACATCGATGGATGATGGGGATGGGGAGAAGCTCCGGAAGGAGGGAGTGAACGTGGACACGGCAGTTGCACGTGATGCCGAGCACTTTATGCAGCTCTAGGTAGAAGATATAACATGATCATTAATGTAACATACGATTTGTATTGCCTACACTTGACAAAGTACACTAAACACAAGCAAACACACAAACACACCGATCCGATCCTTTCCTATCCTCATCCTATCTTATCTCTTTCTCTGCATCTTGAGAAAGACAAGTACTCTGACAAACAATGGGAAATGCCGAAACACAGAGAACGAGAGAAAAGACGAAGAAAGAGGGGAGAGAAAAATAAATATAACATATATAACCCGTTACGTTAAACACCGTCCTTGTGGTCAAAAGCCACTGAAAACTGAAAGACACAAAAAAATAAAATCAAAAAGCGTGGCGTGACATGGAGAAAAAAGAGAAACCGAGCCCAAGGGTAATAAATCAATCAATCGGTAAGAAGAAGAGTCGAGAGTCGAGGTCGAAGGGAGAAAGCAAAAAAGAAAGACGAGAAAGGAATTTAAGCATCGGCCTTTCCACCTTTCTTCTTTTGTTCGACCTTGAGTAGTAGCGCACGGTTGATACGTGGCAACACACCACCGAACGCGATAGTGGCCCGAATGAGGGTGTCGAGTTCTTCGTCACCGCGGATGGCGAGTTGCAGATGACGCGGTGTGATACGCTTGACTTTGAGATCCTTGGCGGCGTTGCCTGCCAGCTCGAGAACTTCGGCGGTCAGGTACTCGAGGACGGCTGTGACATAGACAGCAGCTGTGAATGACGCGTTAGTTTCGTTAGTACTAAATAAAGGGTGAGCTGGATTCGTACCTTTAGCTCCAACGCGCATCTTGTTTTGTGTGTTGTTCTTGAGGAAACGCTTGACACGACCGCAAGGGAACTGTTTGTCTTTGGGTTAGCTGCAGCTCAGACTAGAATAAGATGATCGAAACATGTTGCATGTTGTGTTGATTTGCTCAACGAACGCGCGCGACAATGATGAAAATAGAAAGAGAAAGGACACTTGGTTGCTTCAAAGAAACACCAAACATGATCGTAGCGCTTGGTACTTGTCCTCGACGCGTAACAAATCATGCCACTTTTGCTTTTTTCCGTGTCGCATGACACCCAACATCTTAAAGAAATCGATCGCTGCAATAAAAAACAAGCCGACAAGGTGGGAGTGATGATAAAAAACTGACCTGCAAGCCAGCCTTTGCGCTGTGAGATTTCTGCTGCTTCCCCGCCGCATCTTTGCCAGGGGCGCCCTTTCCACCGATGGATTTTCCTTTACCGCCAGCCATTGTTTTTTATTTATTGTTCTTTCGCTTGAATCGAAAGAAAGAGTTGCGAATTAACTGATGGTGACGATAGGTTGGATGATGGAGCGATGTGGGTGGTTGGAGCGGGAGATGATAGCGCGCGTCTTTTTTTTCCCTTCTGTCTTGGACTGTTTTTGTTGGAGAAACTGAGAAATGTCAAGGGAACGCTAAGCTGGCTGGCGGTTACCCAACTTATTGGCGCCCGGCCGCTGCCTTGCTGCCTGCCACCACCGCCCGCGTGTGGACCGGCCAATCAGCGCCAAGCCGCATGCCACCCTTACCAATGCGTGAACCCTCGACAAAGACGTAGAGCAGTGTAGTGAGCGTCCTCAATATGGCTGGGTTCCATCGTATTAATAGAGTATCTGTAGACTCTTCAAAGAGCACGGTAGAAAGCGTTATGCTGCCATGTTATTTTAGTCTTGCTGGGTTGTTGCAAAACCCCGCTGTTGATTGAAATGGAACCGCTCGATAATTTAATCAGGCAGGCTGCTTGTCAAAGAAAGGGCGCCATTTTCGGCGGATGGTGAGTGCCCGTGAATGCAACATGGCTCGTAAATAGACGCGTGTTTTGACTACCCCGAATGGTATCCAAAGGGGGCAGCTGCTGGCATTCTTTATCGGGGTCTCGTCCTCTGGCTGGCATGGATGGAGTGCTCTTTCTCTGGCACGGCACAACACCCGCTAGGTCACGTGCACACAGTCAGGCTGACTGTTATCTTATCTGTGGCGCAGGGGACGAGCTTCTCTCTTCTAAAGCGTTCCATACATCAGCTAGCTTGCCACTGGAGTTGCTCACGTGACGATTTCCCCCCAACGGGCGAAGTGTCCTAAGTAACGACAATTTCGCGCCATCTCGACTTGCTCACTTTAACAGTCCCAGCCTCTCGCTCGCAGTACTTTCGTTCTGTTCATTGCATATTTCTGCCGGTTTCTTCTATCCGAGTGTCTTCTTCTTTTTTAAGGAATTTTCCAATTCTATAATCTTCATCATGTCTGCTCAAGTGTGAGTTATTACGATCCCCTTTCTGTTTGCGCGCTATCCTTGGGATGTGAAATTTCTGCCAAATTTGGCAAGTATCGTTTATTTGCTAATGACCTTTCATTTTCTGCAGTACCAACCTCGTCATCGTGCTCGGCATGATGCAGGTTTCCAAGAAAGTTCCGTTTGAGAACCCCGACGTCCTGCTCGGTGTCCGGGCTATGTATGTAGTGTCCAACTTGATCATTTTGGGCATCTACCTCTACGTCCAATCGGTGATCAACAAGAAGAAGGGTACATTATTTTCCGCTCATCTATTTTATTCCGTCTTTATGATTGGGTAATTTAAACTAACCTTAATGTTGTGTTTCAGACTTGACTACCCTCAAATATGTCGAGCCCTCCCAGATGGGTTCAGGCGAGGAACCTCGTCCCGTGACGACAACCGTCCAGGAGTATGACAAGCGCCAGCTGCGCACCTTGATGCGCTCGCAGCTCATGGGCGTTGGCATGATGGGCGTCATGCACCTGTACTTCAAGTACACCAACCCTCTCTTGATCCAGTCCATCCTCCCCGTTAAGAGCGCTCTCGAATCCAACTTGGTCAAGATTCACTTGTTCGGAAAGCCGGCTACTGGTGATCTGGCACGCCCCTTCAAGGCTGCTGCCGGTTTCATGGGTATGGGTGGCGGTGAGGTCAAGAGCGACAAGGCATCGGTTGAGACTGCGGAGAAGAACTGGCGGGGCGGTGTCAAGGAGGAATAAGCTATATAAACCATGTCTTTTTGCTTCTTTCTCTTTTCTGACTGGTTAATCGCCATTCCTCCTAGCTTGGTTTAACCTTTCAAAAATTACATTGATATAGTGGGTTTTGCTGAATGCATATGTACGATGAACGGCGGTCTTGCTTCTTCTTCATTATATCTTGGATACCTGGATTAATATACATACCTACATACACATATATTCTCCTCGATCATAGATATCCGTGTTGATAAATTTCTGCCTCTGACTCATTCTGACTCAGCTTGCCACTCCTTGTACCAAATCAACGCGACCGGCAAAGCGGCAAGAATTTGCCCTGGAGTCACCCTGGATGAATAATCATAAAACGAAGAGTAAAATTCATACTCATCACCAGACATGAATTTTGAATGACAAATTGGGTCCTGGGCTGTATTCAGGTGGTGGCTCATCTCGTGTTGGTTGGTGGGAGTCACAGACGTCATCCGATTTGCCTCGAGAACAACGTGAATACGACCGGCGCAATCCATGGATCGAGAGGCAAAAGATATAGAATAGAGCTGATTAGAGAGCTGGTAGAGATCTAGCCAGGCATGGCCTCTGCAATTGCTACGTATGTACACAAGCAATGCCTGCTACGTTGCACGTGTATTCATACTGATCTATCCACCAAGGTAGACACGTAGTTATATCAACGTCTGACAATGACACAATGGCATTCCTGTAGCCCGGCGACCCACGGCATCCATGCTCGGAGCCCGCCAGGCACAAGCTGGCTGGATTTGGTCGAATAGCCTAGGTTAACTGCGTGCAATTATCGTCGGTTCGGAAGAAGAGACAGGAGATGCAGTCGCGACAAAGGGCAATGCCAGGCATCTCATTGGCTGGTCGGCCTTACAGGGCAGGCACGCAGGATTGCTTTCCTGTTTTGCCCGGTGTATGAAACCGGAAGAAGGACTGCTCGATGCGGAAGCCGGGCAGTTAAATAGAATAGTAATCATCAATAATTTCAATTCCAGTCAAGTTACACGTCAGAAAAGAAAAAAAAAGTTACAGTAGCACTGTTAACTATACTAAGTATAAAAATCATTCCCGGTGAGTGAACAGAGTGATCCAGTTGTTGCGTCAACCGATTCACCGAGTCTGCCTCTTTCGTCAAAGCTACCCCGCCAGCCCGCGCCGCCTTAGAAAAACTCGCCTCCAGCTCCTTCTCTCTCTGCTTCTGTTCTTTCTGTTCTCTTTCTTCTAACATCATCGCTCTTCTACAGCTTCAGATCACTACATACTGTGAGTCCTCAGTGCATTGACAGGTTTACTCGTCTTGTGTTGTTGCTTTCGCTGATACCGGTTACCCCGCCACTGCAGCTCTACCAAACAACATCCACCGCAAACATGGTTAAGGTAGGTCGCGCTGCTGCCAAAGAATCCAAACAATTAGAAAACTGACGAGAGGCATCACAGGTTGGTATCAACGGTTTTGGCCGCATTGGTCGCATTGTAAGTTATTCATTGCTTTCCTCGTTATATATCCCCGGACGCAACAGCTAACTGGACTAGGTCTTCCGTAACGCGTATGTTTGATCGCCGAGAATATATTTATATGTGATTCTAATTGACTCTCCACAGCATCGAGCACGGCGAGGCTGATGTCGTTGCCGTCAACGACCCTTTCATTGAGACTCACTACGCTGTATGTGCCCATCCGACATCTTCCGGGTGCCTTATCCGCACCTCCGCCGGCCATCCTGAATATGAACAAGCAAGCTGACAATTCGACAGGCCTACATGCTCAAGTATGACACCCAGCACGGTCAGTTCAAGGGCACCATCGAGGTCGAGAAGGACAGCCTTATTATCAACGGCAAGAAGGTCAAGTTCTACCAGGAGCGTGACCCTGCCGCCATCCCCTGGTCCGAGACTGGAGCTGCCTACATTGTCGAGTCCACCGGTGTCTTCACCACCACGGAGAAGGCTTCTCTTCACTTGAAGGGCGGTGCCAAGAAGGTCATCATCTCCGCGCCTTCTGCCGATGCTCCTGTAAGTTATTCTTGATCTGCTCGGTGCCAGAGACACAGGCTTACTGGAATAGATGTTCGTCATGGGTGTCAACAACACCGAATACAAGAGCGAGTACCCAGTCATCTCAAACGCCTCTTGCACCACCAACTGCTTGGCTCCTCTCGCCAAGATCGTCAACGACAAATTCGGTCTCGTTGAGGGTCTCATGACCACCGTTCACTCTTACACTGCCACCCAGAAGACCGTCGATGGTCCTTCCGCTAAGGACTGGCGTGGTGGCCGTACTGCTGCTCAGAACATCATTCCTAGCAGCACTGGTGCCGCCAAGGCTGTCGGCAAGGTCATCCCTGCCCTTAACGGCAAGCTTACTGGCATGTCCCTGCGTGTGCCTACCTCCAACGTCTCAGTTGTCGACTTGACCTGCCGTCTTGAGAAGTCTGCCACTTATGAAGATATCAAGAACGCCGTCAAGGAGGCCGCCGCCGGCCCATACAAGGGTAAGAAAATCATCTATTTTGGGAATGCATCTGATGCTGACTACCATTGTAACAGGCATTGTCGATTACACTGAGGACGACGTTGTCTCCTCCGACTTGAACGGCAACACCCACAGCTCCATCTTTGATGCCAAGGCTGGTATCTCCCTTAACGGCAACTTTGTCAAGGTAAATACCCTGTCCTACTATAGCCTCTGACGAATTGGTTACTGACGCATCAATCTATAGCTTGTCTCCTGGTACGACAACGAATGGGGTTACTCCCGCCGTGTCGTCGACCTCATCGGTAAGACTCTCCTAACTTTCTCTCTTTTAAATAAATGTTCTGGTGGCTAACTTCTATTTTCTAGTCTACATCTCCAAGGTTGACGGCAGTGCTTAGGAATCAGTGCCCACCTCGCGAAGTGTGCTGTAAATGCTGAAAAATCAATCCCCCTCTTTTCATAGAGAATGAAAAGGGGCGAAATGGAGGAAATTTTTGATCGCATGCCCCAAAGGAATGATTTTATGATGTGCTCTCCCAGAGCCAAAGTTATAAACGAAAATATCTATCTATTCCTTCAATGACAATAAATAATTTAATGGTTTTGATTCGTTGTTTTTCAGGTTACGTATACATATGTGTTTAGGAACAAGTATCTTCATTGATGCATGCATTTTAATGATATGTAACGGTTCATACACTGGTCAGACAAAACACCATGACCCATGACTGGTGGCAGCCTTAAGACAGAATGGGTACCGACGAATGCCTCAGGCATACATAAGCAAAGAAACAGAAACCGTTTGTCTCTCTCCCCTTCTTAATCTCCCACATCTCACCATCCTACTCTCTCATCATCCCACTTTCTTACCATCTCCCTCTCTCACCCACCATCATCTCTCTCCAACGATCGATAACGAACAACCCCTTCAATAACTTCAATGTGCTTTCTCTGGTGAGTTCTCTACAGATCTCAGCCTAGCCCCTGTGAACCACTGTTGGGAAAAGACGCCTGAACTGATATGGACCGAACTGGTCGAATTGACAGAAGAACACAGTGGAAAGGGCAAACATCGCTCCTTAGACAGCACGGAAACGAACATCATACCAGACATGGAAACCGACAACGTGGGCAAGTTTCGATAATTCGTTGCTATTTTGTCGACCTCGCATCGTTCAATCCCCGCTGGGGCAGAGGACTGAATCTCCATAAGATCATCCAAGAAACAACAGCAATGATCCACAGATGGTGTTGAGGCTTACAACGCTGGTTGTGTCCAGTGCGTACGCCGCGCTCCCGACCAGCGCGCTGCTCCTCTATACCCAAATCATTGTGCCGGTATCCCAACTAGGAACCGCCTCACAGCGTCCCAATTTGGTACCGTGGTCCTCGCTTATAACGTGAGACCGCACACACTACGGCTTCATCCTTCTTACCCTCTCTCGATCAAGCTGAATATTATCTATTATTGAGGTAATAAAAGCTTCATCCACGTCTACATAAAGCGTTAGTCGTGCCCACACATTGAAGTCGATTTCGTGAGCCCTCTTTCGGAAACTCCTGAATGACATCGCTTCATCATGAACGTTCTCGAATAAACAGGTGGACAACTCCAGCACACCACAAGCAAGGCGATAAAAGCAGTTATTGAGTGCAAACGAAAACCGCGAGGATTCCGAATGGTCGGGATTTTGATATACAGGAGGCATCAGTGATTGTAGCTTGGATAAAGCACTTTCTATTTATGAGCAGAGTCTACTATCCATAGCAACTATTCAGGGTGGTGATAATGCCATCTGGTGCACACACCCCCTCGACAGTAAGTGCGCTATAGCTTGCAATATCTGGATTCTATTCTCCCTACTAACAGCTATATGATTAGGACAAAGAAAATGTTTACGGAATTGGTTTTCCAGCGAGCCTAAGAAATGCCGAGGAGTATCAAGATTTCGCGAAAATCTCACGGCCAATGCAGGAGACCCCTGTGGGTGTTTCAGAGCCCTTCCCTCTCTTCAGAAAGGAAGCAGTCAAACAGATGCGAGCAGAGATACTCAGTGAAAAAGTCTGGGAAGAGTACCAGTATTCTAGTAACCTGTCTCACTGCCAACTGCGTGGATATGCCCCAGAGTATGTTACACGCCATATTTCCATGTTTGAACCGTGCTTATTAATGTTTTCCTTAGATATGTCCCATTCATATATGATGCATGGAAAAGCCCCGAGGTCCTGGAGATTGTGTCTAAGATTGCAGGGATTGACCTGGTGCCTGTAATGGACTGGGAGATTGGCCACATCAACATAGAAAAACGGCTCTAGCCGCTGAGGCTCCAAAAACTGGCAATCAAAATATACAACCATCAACACCATCCCCTGCGAGGAGATGGGCTCTGGCTCAGATGTGAATGACCGACAATTCATACTATTCCGGGCATTGTGGTCCCCATCGCTTGGCCCTGGCGTCCCTCAGTCCGGAAATCCAAAGTTTGATATCATTGTTTTATGGCCACTAAAACAACAGCTCAAAGCTTTGAAAGGTACGGCAAGATTCTGGACGACTCGCTAAGAATTCTTGAACACGACTACAATTTAAGGCTTCAGGGGCCGCCAGGCAATCAGATTCGCCACGAAACACTTCGGAAATCACTGCAGGAGAAAGCAACTCAAGTTGAAGAGAAGAAGTGGGTGATTAGCCCAGGAGATCACGACTTTATTGTTCGGTTCAAAAATGTTCTCGGCATCAAAGACATTGTCAATACTGCTGCAAGCTTGCGTACGACGAGACAAGTTTTTGGAAGCAGGAGCAGTCGGGCAATGGCACCTGGGAGCTGCACTCAGCAGCATTGTGAAACACAGCCAAATGGGCGGTAACGATGATAAACCTTCGTTACGGGAATGCACGTTCTATCTCGCTGTTTTGGCGTCGCTTGGTCTAACGTTTGGTGGCACGATTTCGTATGCGTGAATAGTCGTTGGTGTAAAGCAGCCCTTTAAAGGCTCTACAATAGCTCTAACGATGGCATGCGGTTTCACTCCGGGTATCGAAACTATTAACTGCCTTGGCCACTTTGAAGAGAAATCTCAGGGATATACGGCGAGCGTGAAGCATCACGCTTTAACCAGCTTCGGTCGCTTGTGGGATAACGACTCCATATCTTAGAGGACTATATCATAGTCATATCTAACGCTGCAAGGGTCCAGAAACGATCTGAAGACTCATATCATTGCTATGTGAAGTTTAATGTCAACGAAGCCAATGTGAAATACAACATCAACACAGTTAACCGATTGCGTGACAACAGGTTTAGTCATTAGCATGGAGTATTACTTAATCAGGAGTATACTCTGTTGCCCGAGCCGATACAGTATCAAAACTTTGATTGACCTATCCATACATATTACTACAAAGTCAACCCGATCCAGAGTGAGATTAAGGACATGAAATCGACTAGCAACGAGAATCACATATTTGGGATGCCATACTCAATTGGCAATTTCCCACAGCTAATGTCTATCACCTGGCCTCAAGACCTCCATAGACAGTTTGGAGACAAGAAAGGATTTTCCGATTTCCACGCGTTCAAGTACGGCAATCAGGGTCAGCGCCAGTTTTTTGAATCACGCAATGCAAGGCCCCTCAGCACGAAGGTCAAAATGGCGAATGGGATGAATATTGTTCACATGCGTGGCGCACCAACAAGCGGAAAGACGGGTCTCGCATTGTTGTTAAGAGATCATTTCCTGGAACAACGAAAACACTAATGATCCTGAGCACAATTTCATACAACTTCTTCGGTCTGAGCGCCCAGATTTTGACAAGAGTCGGAATCCTTTGGCCAATGGAAATATCATAATTCTGGATGAGGCTCAAGGATCCTACCACGATGAACAATTATGGAACATAGAGTAGGGTTGACTGTTTTTTGCTACTTCTTTAGTTATCATTCAGTCTAAAACGTTGGCTTTTCATGCAGATGGGCTAATATGAATTCACGCTTTTAACAGGTTCTGATGGACTCTTGGCTTGACGTTATACAACCTCTTTTCGTATTCCCCTCGGGCAAGCGGGCAGCTGGATGCATGCGACAAAATAAGCGGCAGAGCAGCTTTCCACTGTACGGATGTATCCTGACTTTACTCGCGCTGATAGCTGACAGTACAAATTTTTCTCATTTAGTATGATCTATGAAGCCGGCGTGGCGCGGGCAGTTGACCTACCGTTAAGAGTCCGATTGCTGGTAGCAAAAGAAGCTAAAGGCATGAGCTCGGAAGTTCAGATGGCATACTTAAAATCCATGAAGTTGTGCAAATACTCAAGGACAATCGCATATCTTCGAGAACAAACCCCCTGGTATGGCACAACAATAAAAAGGACCTGAGGACTCTGGCGCCATGACTAACAAACACGCCCTGGAGAACATCGAAGAGGTCACGAAGCACATCAAATGGGCCATTTGTGGTGGCGAGAAACGTGGTGTAGATAGTTCAAGGTGGAAGGGTTCAATGATATCCTTTCCCAATGAAAATTGTTTTCTCCCCCTCGTCTCGTTCAACCAAAACTTGAACAAGAAGGGACGCTTAACCGACTTCAATCACGATAGTCTTGCCTGTGCCTAAAATTGTGGCAAGGATGCCAAAGGTGAGCCTCAACAGTTACAAGAGAACTCTCGAGCACTGGGCCGAGCATCGCTTGCTAATGCTCTAGCACAACATCAGGTCAACATCGAGTGAATGGTCTCGTAATGGCAAAGGCGGGATCGATTTCTGGATTCCCAGCAAAACTGGGGCATTAAGGTCCTCAGAGAGCATGATAAAATCGAGGACCACTGCAATCGGAACCGCCAACAAAAAGCAGCGCCGTGGCGTGCTTTTTGAAGTCGACGACGCTGTTGACGATGAGGGACCAAATTAGTACGATACCGAAGACGATTTTCAGGAGGAGGCCGCAAGCCGTGAACTTGGCATTGTCGAACGACTGCAAATGAGCTGTGGCTACCGGGCTGCAGCCATAGCCGTCAACGTCATGTCGCAGATGAACTGGACTGCACTTGAAATAACCGCAAGCCCTGCAGAACGCCGTATCATCAATGCAATTGGACCGCAGCAGTTGGCTTTTCAAAATGCAATGAGACTATTTGGCCGGCCGCTTTGAAGAGGTTCATAGCGGGTGGCCACTATTATCCATGGATCCAAGCTGGTCTGATCCAGGATTATCTAATCATTGACTGACAGTGATAATCACCGCCATCAGCTTGAGGTGTTGATCAAACCTGACGGAAATCTTTGAATGATCTCAAAGTCCAAAGCCAAAGCAAAGCAAAGCAAAGCGGGGTCTAATTTATCGAGGCATATGCCTACCATTACGTCGAGAGCATGAATATCATGCCACCAATTCTTTCGAAGCATTGGAGATTTGGTCGCCGTATGCAGATTGGAGCTGAGCTGGCAGACGAGCTCTATGGAGAAATTCTCGAAGCTAGAGCCAACAGCAAAGTTCCTATCGAAAACGAAGTCAACATCGGACCAATCTCCGTCAGCAACGGCGAGCCCGTCAATCTCAAAATACAATATCCATGCTGTGAATCAAACTTGGCCATCAACATTCCGCACATTATCACCGACCCTACAGCCAAGGTTTGAATCATACGCGCCCGGTTTTTTGACGGAAATGGAGTTGAATCACAAACATGGAATCGCTCTCTCTCTTATGTCGACATCGAAGAATTGGTCGAAGAGCATGTCAACGGCCAGGAGACAAAAGTCAGCGATGTCTCCCCGGGGGCCTCACAAAGTCAAAAAACGCAATGGTCTACGCTGCCATCGATGATCCCAATTATAAGTCTTATTTCATCAGACTCTAGCCGTCTAAGTGTGTCAAATAGAAAAAATACATGCCTATTCTTCGTACATATGCTATCAATGCAGAACGTCTTCGCGATGATGGTTTTACCAAAGCTCATCTTATTGCGCTCAAAAAAACACTCAACAATGCCCCCAAGGACGCAAATATCGCTGAACAAGAAGATGATCAGGATGACATACGCCTTTATGACAATTGTCTGCATGCCTGATATTACTTGTACATATTTTGCCGTCAGCCTTTTGTCTGAGATGTGATATTGACGACGACATACCAATGAATGATTTTATGATGTGCTCCGATGAAAGTCCCAAACGTTAGAAACAAAATATGTATCTATTACTTTAATGAAAATAAATAATTTATCATTTTTTTCATGCATAACGTTGGCATGACCATTAGTTATTGGTAGCGTAACGCTTCATACGCCGTGGTATTGAACCTTCAAACAGTCTTGCACAGATTTGTGATGGTTTTAAGTATTCGAACTGGCACCAGCTTTATATACCTGTCTCCTCTATATAACAAACCCCTTACTTATTTATCATCATTATTTCAGGTCGTGTGATCTCGAACTTTTGATTTCTGATACTATGGTAATATGGTAATAAATACGTACTGAACGTGTAATAATACCGCTCTATCACGTGCTTCCCGAACTTCCAAATTACTTAACACGGAGCTCTGTTTCTGCCCTATCTTGCTACCGACTCGCGACCAAGTATTTCGTATGCATACAAGTCCCCGATAAAGTCTGATATCCATTTAATTATACTCGTGGAATCGCCCGGATCCCTGTGTCCTTAAACGCAACTGCCCTTTGTGCGCGTTGCCTTGTACCTCCTCCCTTCCCTTCTTGTTTTTTCCATCTCGTCGTCTCGGTAACTATTCCCATCTCAACTGGACTTTGTCGGTTCCCTGCATCTGTCTTTGTTTATTTTCTTACAAGACTCAATAGGGAAAGAGCTGCATGCTCGGAGGGAAAAGGAGAGAGCAAAAAAAGGAATTACGCTCATCGCACTTGATCATCTCTCGGACAATTACAGAAGGGAGGCCATGAGGGCATAAAGCTCTCGCAAAACGGCCTAGGAACGAGCCCCATCTTCAGCCAGCTCGTTGTTTTGTTTGGTGCAGAAAAATGGAGAAAATGGAGGAAGATGAGGACACGGTCATGCGAGATCCTGGATCTCTCTCAAACATTCCAGCCGCATCATTGACTGGTCCTTCTCTTGCTACCAGAATCCCTCCTCCTCCTCCTCCTCCTACTATTAATACTTCCACGTCTCATAACAATGGCAGCCAGTCAATACCAGTCCTTGGTGGCATGTCAAACCCTTTGTTGTCTCCACCACCCAAACCGTCCTTTAATAATGGGGGCAATGCATCTTCGCTGAGCTCCACAGAAATAATGCCCACGTTGACCAAGTCCATCGAAGATGAAGGGCTGCATATGATGGTCAAGTCCAGCGAAGAATCCGATAGTCTCATGGAAGAAAACTCGGATTGGTCTGGTGACGAGGCCGCGACTACAGCTGTTGGTTTACCTGTCGCGTCTTTGGCTACGGGACTCTGCTATGATGTTCGAATGCGATATCATTGTGAGGTGCGACCTGCGGCAGAAGTTCACCCGGAGGATCCTCGGCGTATCTACTATATTTACAAGGAGATTTGCCGCGCTGGGCTCGTGGAAGACCCGGAGATCGGGGGAATGCCTAAGCCGCTTGCGCCTATTCCCTTGCAACGAATTAATGTGCGGAATGCTACGAGGGAAGAAGTTGAGATGGTCCATACGAATGAGCATTATCAGTTTGTGTCGGATACTCAAAGTTTGTACCCTGTCTCTGTCTAGGTGATAGAAACCGGACTAACTATTCTTTCAGACCTCCCCGATGAAACTCTGATCATGCTGGAGGAATCTCGCGATTCAATCTACTTCAATCGACTGACTTTTGCCTCTGCGCTTCTTTCTGCGGGAGGCGCTATTGAGACTTGTTTGGCGGTGGCTACGCGAAAGGTCAAAAATGCCATTGCAGTCATTCGACCGCCTGGACATCACGCTGAGCACGATCAGACTATGGGGTTTTGCTTGTTCAATAATGTGTCTATTGCTGCCAAGGTTTGTCAGCAGAAGTTGGGGGAGGCGTGCCGTAAAATTATGATTATTGATTGGTGAGTCTCTCTCTCTCTCTCTCTCTCTCTCTCTCTCTCTCTCTCTCTGCCTCTACGTCTGTGACTGTGTGTATGCTAATGATGAGGAAAGGGACGTTCATCATGGTAAGCAATGGTCTGGTCGACTGTCTTGTTTGAGGAAACTAATTTCCAATCAGGAAACGGGATTCAAAAGGCATTTTATGACGACCCTAATGTCCTCTACATCTCTCTCCATGTTTACGCAGACGGCAAATTCTATCCTGGCGGCAAGCAAGGCGATTTGGATGCTGTTGGCGAAGGTGCTGGGCTGGGAAAGTAAGTCTACTCGTTTTTTTTTTTTTGCGATATCAGCATATTGAGCATATTTCAAGGAACATGAATATACCATGGAAGTCTCAGGGCATGGGAGATGGCGACTACATGTATGCATTTCAGCAGCTTGTTATGCCGATTGCGACTGAATTTGATCCTGATTTGGTGATTGGTAAGTCTAGCGTTTGTTTGTTTGTTTCTCCTTTCTTTTCTTTGTGACGAGTCATGCAAACGACGAAAGAAAGGATTTTATTTTCTAAAAATAAAGAAGAGTATCAATCTAATATGAGAAACAGTGGCCTCTGGCTTTGATGCAGCTGCTGGCGATGAGCTGGGTGGATGTTTTGTCACCCCAAGCTGCTATGCACACATGACCCATATGCTTATGACGCTGGCGAATGGGAAGGTGTCTGTCTGTTTGGAGGTGAGCGACGCCCTGTCCTTTTCCTTTTCCAACCCCCTCACCACACTCAACCTTCATCAAGAATCAATCAGTCTGGCTTGACGAACTAATCTGGTGACAGGGCGGTTATAATTTCCGTTCTATTTCCAAGTCTGCCTTAGCAGTGACAAAAACTCTCATGGGAGAACCCCCCGCGCGACTCGCATCTACGGCACCTTCCCAATCGGCAGTGGAGATTGTACAGCGGGTCATAGCAGCCCAGTCAAAGTATTGGCGGTGCATGTATCCCAAGATGCCAGCGCAGGAGGGGCTCTTCACAGATCGAATGCACGGTAAGACACTCTTCCCTCGCTTCGAGAACTTAGAGATAGAGCTAACTGCGATGCAGATGTTATTCGTCAATATCAAGCGAAACAACTTTACGACAGCTATAAACTTACCAGTCTGTGGATCTATCGTGCCTCACTCTCGAAATCGTTCGAAAACCAAGTCCTAGCTAGGTGGGTGTCAACTTTTTTGTCGCATACATGTCTGGACCTTTATTGACGATTGACGATATATAGCCCCAACTTCGACAAGGCGGTACCTTTAATTGTGATTTTCCATGATCCGTAAGTCACTCCTACCTCACCTGCTGGCTTGAGTTCTGCTAAATATCAATAGACCTGATATGATGGGCGTATACCACCCAATCACAAATAAACTAGAGGCGCATAATTGCTGGATGGTACGTCTTGGAGGCTCATTTGCTATCTGCTGCAACTGACTCAAAGAATAGGCGGACGTGGTCAAGGACTACATAGGATGGGCAAACCAGCACAGCTTTGCTATTATCGACGTCAACATCCCAAAACACGTAACATCAGATGCGGTATGTTCACCCAAATCATTACTCCTTAAGGGAATAGATTGAACTAATATGAATGCTGCGATAGAAAATCGGATACGAGGACGAGGACGAAGATCGACCAAACCAAACTGAGGAGTTGGCCGGGTATCTATGGGATAATTACATAGAGTACGTGGTTACCCTTTCAACGAGAGGGTGAGATACTGACAAACGCACGAATTAGGCCAAACGAAGCTACGCATGTTTTCTTCATTGGGGTTGGCGATGCATTCTATGGAGTAGCCAATCTTCTTATCAATCGAGGTGAGTTTCCCTTCTTTCTTTCTGCTTGAATCAAGGAGGAGTAAAACTAATATTCGAGCAGATAGCATCTATCAACGCGTCAACAGCGTGATCTCCTTTGTCGCCGAGAACCCAGTTCGAGCTGTAGCCTCGCCGACACAACCGTGGCTTTCGAGGTGGTACAAAGACGTGAGTCTTCTTCTCTTCCTCTCTACTGCCACAGCTACTAATTCTGTTCCAAAATATAGAACTCCTTGGTCTTCGTCTCGCACGTCCACGGTGTATGGCACCAAACAGAAAACCGTCGAAAACCATCAAAGCGATATGGACGATTGTTGCGGTCTGCAAAGACTGGACTTAATGAGATGTTACTAGAGCATAAAACCGATGTTTACAATTGGATTGAGCAGCGGGTTGGTGTTCAAACGGGCGAAGAGACGACGCCAGAGCGAGGATGAGGAGCAGAAACAGTAGCTGAGAAAGGCTGTTGTTGATAGCCTTTAGCAAATTTTAATGATCTTGAGGCTTGAAATAGGGCCATCAATGAGATGAAACGTATTTGTTTATCCGAATTTGTTTGATTTGCCCATTTCCCTAGTCCATAGAAGTATATAACGGGTATGCACTGCTGGCACCAGTAAGCCAGGGACATGTATGCCGTGTGATATTCCATTGTTAGCTGCAGGAACTGCATGTCGCTGCTGAGTCTTCTGAGTCATTGTTATACTCAATTTAAGACATCTTTTAAATAATTTTCAGCTGGTATCTAGTTTGTGTTCTGTGCAATTGATAGCAGAGGCAAAATGCCAAGCCTCCCGCATTTTGCCTCCATAATGCACCTCCAGCTGGCCCTGCCCTTTCTTTGCCATCTACTCCTTTCTCCTCTCTCGGGTTTTCTGTTCTTTCCTTTCTTTTTCTCCCGGTCAATCCATTGCTCTTGATCTATTTTTGTTTATTTCTCTTTCGGGCTCACCGATTGGGTTTTGGTCTTGGTTTGAATTGACTGGAGTCTGGCATTGCCATTGCGTGCTCCGAGCTCTTGTACCGGGATCTGCTGTCCAAAGCAGATTGACAGTGCGTGTGCCACAGTATAAATAACTAACGAATACCCTTGCGTCAACGGATGCCTCCAAGGTCCTCCTCCTCTATTCTCTCGTCTCTGCCGTGGAATGCTTCCTCCTTGATCGCGCGTGAAACATCATCGTCGTCGCTCAACCAGAGAGTACTTCCAAAGAGGATTGGATTTGTCATTGCGCGTTCAGCCTCATCGTCATCAAAAACATCAGCCCGGTTTTCCAGCCGAATTCGTACGGGTCAGCCTTCTTCTACTTCCTCCTACTCCTCCTATTTTACTCGTTACACTACGCCGTGTCCTCAATTAAGAAATCCCGCCTGCCATTCGTGTCGCCCCTCTACTCCTCGTTCAATCAGCACTACCTCGCTCCGCCCGACGAACATGTCC
The DNA here is from genome assembly GCA_023721895.2 of Talaromyces albobiverticillius. Classification (NCBI taxonomy): domain Eukaryota; kingdom Fungi; phylum Ascomycota; class Eurotiomycetes; order Eurotiales; family Trichocomaceae; genus Talaromyces; species Talaromyces albobiverticillius. Next base: position 5,814,345 of record JAMBUR020000001.1, on the reverse strand, counting down.
GGAGTCACGCATGTCACCGACCGGCTGGAGAAGCCCGAGTTGGACGATCGCTCATACCGGGTTATCAAGTTGGCAAATCAATTGGAGGCTCTGCTGGTCCATGACCCGGATACAGACAAGGCCAGCGCTTCGGCTAATGTCAACGTGGGAAATTTCTCGGATGATGATAGCATGCCGGGTATGGCGCATGCTGTAGAGGTGAGTGTGCCGTATACCTGTCGGAAAGGAAGGGATATACTGATTATTCTATAGCATTTACTGTTTATGGGCACTGAAAAGGTGAGTCTGCCAATCTCGGGATATCCGAAACAAGGACTGAAATGTGCTGACTGTTTGCCTGTAGTATCCCATAGAGAATGCGTACAACCAGTTCCTTGCCGCCCACTCGGGCTCTTCCAATGCATACACCGGAGCAATCGAGACGAATTATTTCTTTGAAGTTGCCGCAACCGGGGAAAGTGACGCTTCGGCGCCGACAGAAGCTGCTGCTGAAACAGATCAATCATCAGCGTCATCGACATCGTCAACATCAACAACACCATCACCACCTTCAAAGGAAACACCAGTCTCCCCATTATACGGTGCTTTGGACCGCTTCGCACAATTCTTCATTGCGCCTTTATTCCTAGAATCTACGCTAGATCGAGAGCTGCGGGCGGTGGATTCAGAGAACAAGAAGAACTTACAGAGCGATGTGTGGAGGTTGATGCAACTGAACAAATCGCTATCCAACGAAAAACATCCATACCACCATTTCTCAACGGGGAATCTGCAAACTCTGCGCGATGATCCGCAGAAACGCGGCATCGAAGTGCGTAGCAAGTTTATCGAATTCCACAAGAAACATTATTCCGCGAATCGCATGAAGCTTGTTGTTCTGGGACGCGAGTCGCTGGACCAGCTTGAGAACTGGGTCGTGGAGTTGTTTTCGGAGGTGCAGAACAAGAATCTGCCACAGAACCGATGGGATGATGAGGATGTGCAGCCCTTTACGGGAGATCAGCTTTGCACGCAGGTTTTTGCAAAACCAGTTATGGATTCGCGTTCGTTGGATATCTATTTCCCGTTTTTGGACGCGGAGGAGCTATATGAGACTCTCCCCAGTCGGTATATCAGTCACTTGATCGGCCATGAAGGACCTGGTAGTATCTTGTCGTATATCAAGGCAAAGGGGTGGGCGAATGGACTTTCAGCTGGCGCGATGCCCGTGTGCCCTGGAACTGCCTTCTTTACCATCTCCGTGCGCCTCACGGAGGATGGTCTAACCCACTACCAGGAAATTGTAAAGATAATCTTCCAGTATATCGCCATGATCAAGGAGCGTGCCCCCGAACAGTGGATCTTTGACGAAATGAAGAACCTCGCCGAAGTTGATTTCCGGTTCAAGCAAAAGTCGCCCGCTTCTCGATTCACTAGTCGATTGAGCAGTGTGATGCAGAAGCCTTTGCCGCGGGAATGGCTGCTAAGTGGTAACAGCTTGTTGAGAAAGTTCGATCCCAAATTGATCACTGAATCGTTGTCGTACCTGCGCAGTGATAACTTCAGACTGATGATTGTATCACAGAACCCTCCTGGGGGTGGCAACTGGACCGCCAAAGAGAAGTGGTATGGAACAGAGTACAAGGAGGAAAAGATCCCTCAAGATTTCCTCAAGGAGATTGCAGGTGCATTGGCATCGTCGCCTTCTGAGAGGATCCAAGACTTGCATATGCCGCATAAGAACGAGTTCATTCCTACTCGGCTGTCAGTCGAGAAGAAAGAGGTCCCACAACCAGCCAACACGCCGAAACTCATTCGTCTGGATGACCACGTTCGCGTCTGGTATAAGAAAGATGACAGGTTCTGGGTTCCAAAGGCTACGGTGCATATCACTCTGAGAAACTCGCTGGTTTGGGCTACGCCAGCAAATCATGTCAAGGCGAAGCTGTACTGTGAGTTGGTAAGGGATGCTCTAGTTGAGTATTCATACGATGCCGAACTGGCTGGTTTGGACTACAACCTCTCTGCTAGCATTTTCGGCTTGGATGTCTCTGTTGGGGGTTACAACGATAAGATGTCGGTGCTTCTTGAGAAGGTTGTCTCTACAATGCGCGATCTAGTTGTCCTTCCGGACCGATTCAAGATTGTCAAGGAGCGTTTGACGAGGGCTTACCGGAACGCAGAGTACCAGCAGCCATACTATCAGGTTGGCGACATGACTCGGTATCTGACCGCTGAGAAGACGTGGATCAACGAACAGTATGCCGCCGAATTGGAGCATATTGAGGCTGATGATGTTGCGGCATTTTTCCCGCAACTTTTGCAGCAAAATCACATCGAGGTTTTGGCTCATGGTAATCTGTACAAGGAGGATGCTTTGAAGATGACTGACATTGTTGAGGGCATCGTACGCAGTCGCCCACTGCCACAGTCTCAATGGCATGTGCGCAGGAATATCATTTTCCCAGCCGGCAGCAACTACACATACGAGCGCCAGTTGAAGGATCCACAGAACGTTAATAACTGTATTGAATACTATCTTTTTGTTGGTAAGATTACAGACGACGTCCTGCGAGCCAAGCTTTTGTTGTTGGCACAAATGACCGAGGAACCGGCCTTTGACCAACTCCGAAGCAAAGAGCAACTTGGATACGTCGTCTGGAGCGGAGCGCGCTACTCTGCCACGACAATTGGATATCGGGTTATCATTCAGAGCGAGCGCACGGCCCAATACTTGGAGAGTCGCATTGACTCCTTCCTAGAGCAATTTGCGCAGACGCTGGAGGAAATGACAGAAGATGAATTCGAGAGCCACAAGCGTAGTATTATCAATAAGAGACTGGAGAAGTTGAAGAACTTGGGATCGGAGACGGCGCGCTTCTGGACACATATCGGGTCGGAATACTTCAATTTCTTGCAGCATGAAATCGATGCTTCTACCGTCAGGGCACTGACCAAACCAGAGCTTATTGCTTTCTATCGCCAATACATTGACCCTGCATCAGAGACACGCGCCAAGATTTCTATTCACCTGAATGCGCAGTCTGCTGATACCGATGAACTGCCCGTGGACACCTCCCAGACTGCGGAGGGCGCAGAAGCATTACACATTCAGCCGACAAGCAAAGAGGTGGCCAACACTCAGAAACCCGTTTACATTACGAATGTGCCTCAGTTCAGGGCTCGATTGCCTGTGAGTCCCGGACCGAGTCCGGTGGTGGATTTGAGCGAGTTTGGGGATTTTGATTCCAAGTTGTGATTTGGCTGTATATTTAGTTGGTATATGTAGAGTCATAAACTATATAATCTATATTTATCCTAATACTCTTGTGTTTGGCTTCATCTTCTTCATCTGTTGTAGTGTAGACCAAGTGGGGCGCGTCGCTCGATCTTACTGGGCAGAGCTCTTTGAACCTTGTCCTCCAAAGTCCCGCGGAGGTCAGTCAACTCATCCAGCACCCTTCAACCATCTTCAGCGCTTTTCGATTGCGGTGCCTCAATTTACTGTCACTTTTCTGTCTTGCTTTTAACTCCGCCTGCTTCAGCAGCATCCCTCATCATGTCGACCGTCACGGTGACTGCCATGCAGAGCTCGAAGCCGTACGTTATCCTTCCTTCGATTCCTTCGAATGAGCTCGAGACATGCTGCAGCATGACAAGAGCAATCGTTTCCCCTTCTTGCAAGCCCAATTGCATGAACATCGAACACCCCTAACTGACTTACCTTGACAGACCCATCACACCCAAATCCTTCGACGCCAAACAACCACAAACAATCCGCCTCTACCCTCTGTCCAACTACACATTCGGCACAAAGGAGAACCAACCCGAAGAAGACCCCTCTGTCCTCGCGCGTCTGAAACGACTAGAAGAGCATTATGAGATCCACGGCATGCGACGGACATGCGAAGGCGTGCTGGTCTGCCACGAGCACAACCATCCGCACGTTTTGATGCTGCAAATTGCGAATGCGTTTTTTAAATTGTACCCCCCCCTCGCCTCTATCCCCTTTTCTCAACCTTTCACAGGAGCAAAAAACTGACTGTATGGATAGACCCGGCGACTACCTGCACCACGAAGACGATGAAATAACCGGTTTCAAAACCCGACTCAACGAGCGCCTGGCCCCCGTCGGCTCGCAATTCACAGGCGAAGGCGTAAACGAAGACTGGGAAGTAGGCGACACGCTGGCGCAGTGGTGGCGACCAAATTTTGAGACGTTCATGTACCCGTTTTTGCCGGGGCATGTTACGCGGCCAAAGGAGTGTAAGAAGTTGTATCTTATTCAGTTGCCGAAGAAGAGTTAGTCCCCCCCCCCTCTCCCTTATAAACTTTTCTTTTTGAAGAGGCTGGTGCTGATGTGGCTATAGAGGTATTGAGCGTGCCCAAAAACATGAAATTACTCGCCGTGCCACTCTTCGAGCTCTACGACAACACGGGCCGGTACGGGCCTCAGTTATCGGCTATTCCGCACTTGTTGTCGAGGTACAATTTCGAGTTTGTCGATGAGAATGACAATGTTGTTGCTGTTACGCCGGGTACGCCGCATACAGGAGAGGATTTCAAGACCAAGGTTCTTGCAGGTGGTGGTGCAGAGGGTGAGGATACAGGAATGGAGGATGTTGAGGGCGGTGGTAGTGCAGGCGGAGCAGGTGATAATGCAGAGGTCAAGCAGGAGGATGAGCAGATATCGTGATTTTTTTTATTATCATATCATTGCTATTTACCTATTTACATCCGGGGAGGGTGTCATACCATGATGGGGAGGATCTAATTGTTTTACACTTGAACATTTTTCTTCTTTTCCAAGGTGTTTGGCACAGAAAGAAAAAAGGAAAAGAAAAGGAAGCAAAAGAGGATTTTCTTGGTTGTCCCTAGGTGGTATTAGCTGGTTTAGATTTAGCTGGCGTTTGGGAGTGTATTTAATGCAATGAATTTGATCCAATCAATCAAAAGAGACAAATTTGTACCCTATAAATGTACCTGGAGGGATACAAGTATCTATTATCTAATATTCAAGACTGGTAGGTCTATTTGTTGTCATGCCTGCTAAGATGTATGGTTACACATACACCGAGCTGTGTCACGCTCTGCCCATGTTCCCATCTGATGTTTTCACATGTGCTACCTAGTATTGTACTATTGTTACACAAAAAGAGAAACATCTCTATATCCGTGGATCGACTATTTGTATAGCTATATTTACAATGCTGGAGCTGTGGTATGCATGCATGATGTCCATGTGTAGACCTCCAGGGTTCTTCATGCCCTTGCAGCTGAATCATGAGGATTCCACACTCAAGACCGAGTCCTACGCAAACTTGGGTTACACCTAGTTTACTATGCATAGACTTGTGTGTAATGAGTTCATGTCTGCTGAGTACATATCATTAGCATGGCACACCTCAGGAATGATGCTTAAATTCCTGAGGTGGTGCCTAGACTGTCCACCACCCCTTCGACGCCTATTTCTGCCTACAGTGTCCTACAATAAACCAGGAATCCTTGCAACGCCATTCTCAGAACGCACAAGGAAAATGGCGTTCTTAAAACTCATCATAGCTGCTACTGCACTGGCTGCGTCGGTCCTGGCAGGGCTGGAATCCCGTGGTAAGGGATATACATATACAACCCGTATTTGAATAGGCTTACAGATTAACAATGATCATGACTACATAGATGTCGTACAGGGCGTGCTGGACGACTTTAATCTTTTCGAGCAGTACTCGGCGGCGGCGTATTGTTCTGCGAATGACAACGCCACGACTGGTTCTGAGATTGCTTGTGTGGCTGGGAACTGCCCTCTTGTGCAACAGGCGGACGCCACGTCGGTTTATTCATTTTCGGAGTAAATCAGCCATCTTTCTTTCTTTGTTTCCCTCTCTTTTGAGGAAGTCTTCTAACAAAATTCTGGTATTGATGTAGCACCGGCGTGGGCGACGTGACCGGCCTCCTCGCCCTGGACAACACCAACAAGCTGATTGTACTGGCCTTTCGTGGTTCTCGCAGCATTGAGAATTGGATCACTAACCTCGACTTCTCGCATACGAATGCATCTTCGCTCTGTGATAATTGCCAAGTCCACACTGGCTTCTGGAATTCCTGGCAATCAGTCTCAGACACGCTCACCTCGGAGTTGTCCTCTACCGTTTCTGCTAATCCTGGATACAAGATTGTCTTTACTGGACATAGTCTGGGGGCGGCTTTGGCTACTCTCGCGGCGGTGCAGTTGCGAAATGCTGGAAACACCATAGATCTGGTATGTTGACTTTGGCCTAGCGATGATGCAAATAGGGCTGACAATATAAGTACACCTATGGAAGCCCTCGTATAGGGAATCTCGACTTTGCGACTTTTCTCACCTCGCAGTCGAATGGTGCCAACTACCGAGTCACTCACCTCGACGACCCAGTCCCCAAAATGCCTCTTCACAGCATGGGCTTCAGCCAGTCGAGCCCCGAGTATTGGATCACCGCCGGTACGAAGGAGGTTGTGACGGAAGGCGATATCACTGTAGTCGAAGGCATTGATTCAAAGGCAGGGAATGATGGGACGAATGCAGGGCTGGATGTTGACGCTCATAAGTGGTATTTCAACCATGTCTCTGGATGTTAAGATGTTGATGATCATGGATGACAGAAAGGGGTGGATAACCAACAACCCCTTTAGGTCTGAGCGTATCAGTGATGGACTATCGCGGACCAGCCGGGGACGTTTCGAAACAGCCTATTGATCAATGACTCTAGTATAAAGATCCACAAGCTCCACAGAATCCACTCAGATGTTCATCGGGCTGCTCTGGACCGGGGACCCAGCCTGAACAAGCACCGGGCTGCATAAGACATAAGCAATAGTGCGCCAGTCGAGACTGGAAGAATCCCAGTCGGGCCGAATATGCTGGCCTAGGCCGGCGTATTTTTATATTTTTAGCACTGCGGAGTCATCATGATCGAGTGTCGTAATGCGTAGTCGTAGTCGTATGCTAGTGACTGCGTCGTATACTTGGATGACAGGATGAGAGGGAGGTATGCGTAGAGCAGGGATAGGAGAACACTGTGGCTGAGAGAGAAAAACAGGGGAAGTCGAGGAAAGAGCAGAGCATGACGACACGGTGGGTGCAGATTGGCAGGCGATCCGGACGGGCAGGCGCGACCCACCAGCGGCCGCAGGGAAACACGCAAGCATTCTCGCTCTCCCTTTTCTGTGCGTGGCTGCTGCTGCTGTTGTGCAAGTCAAATGGCCCGTCTCTCTCTCACTCTCTTTTGTCTGCATTCCACTTTCCTTGAAAACAAAAACCCAGCGCTCAACCCGTGTCGCTGGTGTTGTAAAAGTTCCGTTTCAAACACCGCCATTGGCTCGAATCCATGAGCCTAGACGCAACCCAACTAGCGCCAGCGGGATGGCTCTTCCGTCCGTCGTCACAGCGCTCTCTCACGCCGCTGTAAAGGCCTCGTCAACCCGCCGTCTGCGACCTCTCGTGCTTGCATTATTGCTTCTGTGCACTTTGTACTGGCTGACGACAACTCCGTCGCCGCCATCGACACTGCAAAGCACCAGAAAAGATGCTCTCCGGCAACCTCCCAATGTCCATAGCAGAGTAGCGAGTCCCGACTGGAAATTGCGTGCCGGTAATGGACAACAGCTTGAGGCGCCATTGCAGGTCGCTGTGCCTGCACCTGCGCGGCCAGAACCTACACCTATAAAATCCTCCATCGAAAAAGACCTGGTTGTAGCGAGTATGGTGGGCGATAATACATCCTGGCTCACCGACTCGCTTTCCGACTGGCACAAGAGCATATACGTCGTGGACGATAAGACCGCCGACCTCACAGTAGAAGACAACAAAGGACGGGAATCCATGGTCTACCTTACGTATGTCTGCTGTGTTCTAATCCAATTCTTCCCTTACTAATTCTTACAGATATATCATTGATAATTATGACAAATTACCCGACTATATGCTCTTTATACATTCTCAGCGATATCAATGGCACAATGACGACCCTTATTACGATGGAGTTCCCATGATTAAACGATTCCAGCTCCCCTATCTGGAGAAGATTGGATATGCAAATCTGCGTTGTACCTGGATTCTGGGGTGTCCCGACGAAATCCATCCCATGACAGATGACGACTTTGATGCTGTCCATGCAGGTCCATATTTCTTGAACGGATTCCAGGAACTGTTCCCCGGCGTCAAAGTGCCGGATGCCGTTGGTGTTTCTTGCTGTGCGCAGTTTGGAGTAGCCCGGTGGAAAATCCGCGAGCGGCCAAAGAGCGATTACGAGCGATACAAGAAATGGCTCCAGCAGACTGATTTGAGTGATGATATGAGTGGTCGGATTATGGAGTATTCCTGGCATAGTGAGTCTCCCCTCTGCTTTCATGGTATGTGGTAAAAGTATTAACATGACGCTTAGTGATTTTTGGAATGAATGCGATTCATTGCCCGGATGCTGCCGAATGCTATTGCAACGTCTGGGGTCTGTGCGACCTTGAATGCACACAGAATGAGTGCGCAGATCGATACGCACTTCCTCCGTATTCGACTCTACCCGATGGGTGGCCACATATAGGATGGAATGGGTATGCTCAGGATCCAAGTAAAGAGGGCCTTCCTGAGCCTCTCGCTGATTGAGTCTCTCTTTCTTGCACACCTACTTTACTTCATTATTGCATACGGGACGGCGTTCTTTTTGGTTTACGGTTGCATTTTGGTCGTTCTTTGGGCATTGTCGAGGCGACTTGGGACATTGGGATATGGCATTGGGATATGGCATTGGTTTGCTTGGTTATAGATTCAAGATTGCACATAGAATAATAGATCTTGGTTTTGTTGTAAATCCATGAACAGAAGAGTTGCAACAGCATGCTTTATATCTATCGAAAACAGACGACACAGTACTTCAGGGGGTCTCAAAAGAATGAATAACGAACGCCCCTTTCGTCACCATGGATATAGCTACAAGAAACAGAACATACTCAACCAAGCTGAAGTAAAAAAAAGAAAAAGAAAACGAAATTCATATACAACAGACGGGATTCGCTGATGGTCACCCACTCAACTACTAACCGGCCGGCGTGTGGCTTAAGTACGGCTGAGCGGACGGGAAGCCCTGTTTTCCACACCCTATGGTCGTATATACTGACTCCTCCTAATGAATGGCATATAAGCCTGATGAGTGTAGAGGAGAGAAAGTGAGACGGCATAGATAGGCTAGGCCTCGGCTCGGCATTACCTAGCTGGTAAATCCGGGATAGTTGATCCGATGACGGCTCTAGTTCATTCCTTCACATGCTTAACTTCTTGCACTCCCCTCATACATAACACGAATAACTTCATGAACCATTTACCAGTCAACAATGATTAATGTGAGGTATTAGTCATTCTATGCATTGCTTCCACGGCATTTGAAAGCAACCTCCACCTACTATCCATCTACATCCCGCCAAACATCCGACACTCGCTCAAACGAACTACAAAACATTACTCCTCATTCGCACAATATAAAGAAACAGAATAAATAAAGGATAAAAATGCTAATCATCGGCCTCACCGGCTCAATCGCAACCGGCAAATCCACCGTGTCCTCGCTCCTCTCCTCCCCACCACACAACCTCCCCATCATCGACGCCGACATCCTCGCCCGCAAAGTCGTCGAGCCGGGCACCGCAGGCTACAAGGCTATCGTCAATTACTTTGGCCCCAGCACGCCCGACCTTTTACTGCCTGCAGACCCTACTCAAGGCGAGGGGAAGCGCGCATTGAACAGACCAGCGCTCGGCAAACGCGTTTTCGGGGACAGCGAAGAACGCAAGCGCGATAGAACAATCCTAAACCGGATTGTGCATCCGGCGGTGCGATGGGAGGTTTATAAAGCGCTACTGTATTACTATCTCTGCGGACATTGGGCTGTGGTGCTGGATGTGCCGTTGCTGTTTGAGTCGGGCATGGATGTGATTTGCGGGACGGTGGTGGTTGTTGCCGTGCAAGACGCCAAAGTGCAGATGAGCCGGTTGCGAGAGAGGGATCCGCATTTGAGTGCGGAGGATGCTGAGAATAGGGTCAAGAGTCAGGGGGATGTGGCAGGGAAAGTGAAGAAGGCGCTGTATAGGAACAGAGCGTCAGAGGAAGGGAGTGATAAAGGGTCGAGGGGGGTTATTGTTTGGAATGACGGGGATAAAGCCGAGCTGGAGAAGGAAGTCGAGAAAGCGATTGCTACGATACAGGGGAATAGTCCGAGATGGTGGTCGTGGGTGCTTTTGGTTGCGCCGCCGGTGGGCGTGGCGGCTGCGGTGTGGAATATGGCGGTTAATTTTGGGTTGCAGAGGAGTTGGGATCAGAAGGATAAGAGGGAGAAGGCTAGATTATGAGGCTAGCTTTGGGGTGAGAGAAGAAACATGCGTTTGTAGATAACATCCAGGCATGAGGCCTTGGAAGAAACGCCCTGGTATCTATGAAAGCACATAGTAGTATTCATGTCCACTGCCGCTTGCCGTCGCTGCTACAACAAGCATGTTCAAGCCCTCTTACGTGTATTGGACCTTCTTACGTGTGTATGGGTATGTGTAGACGTGTCCCGGTTCATATATCTCATCGCATCACGGAGGTAAACGGCGCTGGAAGGGGTAATTTCTATAGCATGTATATCTGCCCTCGAACGATCCGGGACTAGCGCATCACATTTCCAATATATTATATATCAAACTGGCTCTGGTTTTCGGCAACGGTCATTAGAAAATACTCGTAACGAAGAAGGGAATCTGCGATGGTTAATTATCATTCAGTCGAGTGAACAAAGTCATGATGAGAAGTTGAGGAGTCAAGCCGTTCGGTCTGAGAAATACGCTGGACCAACGAATGAATGCATCACCCGCCCTAACGGAAAAAGAAAGGGCGAAAATTCGAGCCGTATACAGCAAGCCCTCCCAGCCGCGATACACGGATACCTGCAGCGAACGATCCAACCTGTTCGAGTCAATTGAGAAGATAGACGAGGGGAAAAGAAGAAGAAAAAAGACGTGGGCGATGGCAGCGTAGAGGGAAGCAACCCGGAAGTAGTAAGGCCACCAACCCACCCGCTCTTCCCCATTCCGATCTATTCGATTCTATTCTGTTCATGATATTGGACACCAGCGAGAACTCCCTTCTTTAATATACCCATCCTTCGCCCGAGTCGTTCAATGCTATATTCCGGCATCATCTGACGATAGTCTGCAGTTCTGCACCGTCTCGATGGACACATAACCTGCCCTACCACATTCTTGCCATCCGAACATGCATATCCCACAAATATATGAGATACAGGACTCGAGATAGCTAGCGATCGCACAGGGAATGAACACAAATGAATACCTGATTCGTCAGAGGGAAGAAGGACATTGATTATACATTCGATTAAGAACCCGGCCGCTACGTTATTTTACCCTGTGTTGAAGGTCCATGCATCCATATACTTCAGCCGCCATGAGCCCCGGTGCGATGTTCTCAAAATCCTCGTCCACACCAATGGCAGGCGGGCAGGGAGGTAACAGACCTTCAAGAATGAGTACAGGTGCGACGAGATCTCTCACGTTTAAACATTATACATTCACGCCGGCTCCGCAGCAGCCTCAGCAGGATCATATGCCCCCGTCAAAACGCCGACGTGTTGAGCCAGCGACAGTATCAACAACGACGACTACAACAACTTTTCCGGCAGATGTCAATTTGAATACCCCAAAGGACGGTGTCAATGGCTTGTATGATCTAAATTATGCGAAACCGCTTACCCAAAATGGTATATCACAAAATGGCATATCGCAGAATAGTATACCACAAACTGCCGCTTTAGATAATGGCGGCTCGTCCTCTACGCAAAGTGCTTCGGAACGGTCATCTCGTGGAGATTTGGATTCCGATTTCACAAATCACAACACGCCTAATACCTCGGTGTCAAATACATCGCCATGGCCGCAGGTGAAGTCCGCCTCTCCGGCTGCAACGCCAGCAGCACCACCACCACCGCCACAACCTGCAACAATGGCGACGCCTCGAATAGCCAACCCTCCAAAACAGCATGTTGAGGCCGAGGTTGAGGCTCCTAATTACGATGAATTCAAACCACGTTCTTCGATACCCAGCATTCCAGGACCAGTATACGCCCAACAATGTATAACGGCCGCATATGCGTCCCGACTTAACCCCTTTGCACTACATAAACGCGAGCAAACTGCCCTACAGCATCATCTGTGCCATCTACATGTCACAACGTACCTCAACATCCGAAACGGAATCCTGCGTCTATGGACTCGCAACCCAATGATAAGCGTGACCCGCGAAGAAGGCCTTGGCTGTGCTCGAGACGTTCGATGGATGGGTCTTGCAGATTTTGCGTATGAGTGGCTGGTGAGAAATGGGTACATTAACTTCGGCTGTGTCGAGGTCCCGCAAGCTCTTGCTGCTTCGCCGCCGCCTAAAAAGGGTAGACGAAAGGACGATGGGCCTGTCATTGTTATTGTTGGGGCGGGTGTAGCAGGCCTGGCGTGTGCCAGACAACTAGAAGGCTTGTATCAACAATACCGTGATAGGGTCTCGTCGCTAAGGGTGATAGTACTCGAGGGCAGGCGCCGCATTGGTGGACGCATCTACTCGCATCCGCTCAAAAGTCATAAAAGTAACACATTGCCAAAGGGCCTGCGGCCAACAGCTGAGATGGGCGCTCAGATCATTGTAGGGTTTGATCGAGGGAATCCGTTAGACCCGATTATTCGCTCGCAGCTGGCCTTGCGCTACCATTTGCTGCGAGACATATCTACTATCTATGATATTGATGGTTCCGCCGTTGACGAAATGCAAGACGCAATGGACGAACGTCTGTACAATGATGTTCTCGACCGTTCTGGCAATTATCGGCACAAAACAATTATCCAGCAAACCGCAGAAGGGGATCGCGAGATGATGAATCACGGCCGTGACATTCCTATGGACGACGGGGTCACGATCCATCAGTATGAGGAGGCTCGCGCTGCAGGAACGCATCACTTATTACTCCCTGCAGCGAGATTTCGTCGCGGCATTGGACATCACGCATCTCGGATTCTCCCGCCAGCCGCCGATCCGGGTACAGACGAAGAACTGCCATCAGCTATGGAGTGTCAAAACATGGGGTGGAAACTCCGAGATGGCGTTTCGCCTCGAGCTGATCTGCAACTCAACGACGTCGCCAAGGCGTCTTCCAAGCAAACGCTTGGAGCTGTCATGGACGAAGGCGTGAGACAGTATCAGGGCATGCTCCCGCTCACGCCAAAGGATATGCGGCTTCTGAATTGGCATTATGCAAACCTGGAATATGCGAACGCCACGAATCTGGGCAAACTGAGCTTGTCAGGCTGGGATCAGGATATGGGCAATGAGTTTGAGGGCGAACACGGCCAGGTTATTGGAGGATATCAACAATTGCCACGAGGCTTGTGGGCGCTCCCCACGAAACTTGATGTGCGCACCAACGAGACAGTGGTAAATATTACATATGATGCCACGGGCGAAGCGAAAACCCGCAAGACAATTGTCCATACCGAAAATGGACCCATCGCCGCCGACCATGTCGTCTACACGGGGTCGTTAGGCACCCTTAAACACCGCACAGTCGGATTTAGCCCGGCACTACCAGACTGGAAAATCGGGGCAGTCGATCGTTTAGGGTTTGGAGTACTGAATAAAGTCGTGTTAGTCTTTGACCATGTCTTCTGGGATACTAGTCGTGACATGTTTGGTCTTCTTCGCGAAGCACAAGTTCCAGGTAGTATGCAGCAGTCCGACTACGCCAAAAACCGCGGCAGATTTTATCTGTTCTGGAACTGCGTCAAGACGTCGGGAGTGCCTGTGCTGATTGCGTTGATGGCTGGGGATGCGGCACATCAAGCGGAGGAAATGTCGGATAAGGATATTGTCAGTGAGGTTGTGTCAGAACTCCGCAATATCTTCAAGTCACGTACTGTGCCGGATCCGCAGGAGACGATCATCACGCGCTGGAAGGCGGACAAGTTTACGCGTGGGACGTACTCGTATGTAGCAGCCGACGCTTTGCCTGGTGATTATGATCTGGTTGCACAGCCGGTTGGGAATCTGCATTTTGCCGGTGAGGCCACCTGCGGTACGCACCCTGCGACTGTGCATGGGGCGTACTTGTCGGGATTAAGGGCAGCAGCTGAGATTATGGAGGGGATCTTGGGACCGATTGCGGTGCCAACGCCACTGGTGCCGCCTTCATCCAAGGGAAATTATATTATCAGCAACAAACCTGGACAGTATTTGGCGAGTGAGATTGCACCATCTATTCCTATTTCTATTCCAACGAAGCAAACTTCTACACCAAAACCGAAACCAAAACCGAACACCAAAAAAGCCACCCCCTCTTCAGCTCCGTCAACCGAAACACCCACCCAAAAACCACAACCCACAACCCAAGAAGAACAAGACCTCAAACTCTACACCCAAGCCCTCGAAACCCACATCCAAACCACCATCGGCCTCCCACCCCCCAAGCCCTCCAAAATCGCACTCAACCCCTTCCTCACATTCCAAAAGGACTACTGGATCCGCGCAAAGGAGAAATGCGAAGCAAACAAGCGAGCCGCAAACCCGAACAACCCCGAAGTCAAAGCGGCCAGGGACGAAATCAGGGCTGTGCTGGGGCAGATGTGGCGTGAAGCCGAGGAAGAAGCGAAGAGGCCGTATCATGAGCAGATGGCGGTTAATAGGAGCATAAATGATGAAACGATGAGGGCGTGGGGCGTGGAGATGCAGGAGTATGAGAGGAAGAGGACGGAGGTTGGACAGGGGTTTCCGGATATGGAGAGGTGGTTGGTGACGATGAATAAGGGTGTTTGAAGCTTGTGTCAGGTATTATTATAATTACTTTACTTGGTTGCAAGCATATGCTGCTCTGAGTTTATGAAGGCAGTGAATTGAAATACTTTTGATTATCGAAATGAGGTATCTGCTCGTAGAACGATCTGCTGGTGAAACACTCTCCTTTCCCAAATCAAGTCGAGCTTAGAAAGAAAGAGAAAGGAGAGACAGACTCACTTCGATCATTAAAATTAAGCATCTCCTCGTACAGTAAAAGTGTTAGAAGGCCTCCAGGACTAAATACGATATCCAGACCACAACAGCAAGATAATTCAAAGACCTCCTAGGGTCTATATAAAAAAAGACAGTATTTACATATAAATTCCTATGAGGGGGGGCTACAAATATAAATAATCATTATTAATAGACACAATATGATAAAGGGGGGGATGTCCAGGAACTCTCCTCACTTCTGCAGTGCAACATTCTCATCATACTTGGTAAAAACCTCCTTCCCAGCCCGCGCAAACTCTCGCATAATCGTCTCTTTCCTCGCCTCCGAGCGTACCGTCACTTTACACGGAAACGGCATGGGAAGGCATATCAATCCCTCCATATAACCCGTCTCGGGGTCAGTATTGGGCTCCATTGTGGATCCTGTTACCGGATCCGTGGGTTGCTCAAAATCAAAGGCCCAGAGCAGCATGGCCATGGCTATCCAAAGATCCCTTTCTGCTAGATGGATGCCCGTGCAGAGACGGCGGCCAGCGCCGTAGGAGTAGTGATCTCTTTTCTCGTAGTCGGAGGTATTGGCGTATGCGCCGGCTGGTAGTGTTTGACCGTTATATAGATAGCGGGTTGGGTCAAAGACTTGGGAATCGGAGAAATATTTTTCGTCGTGGTTCAGGCCCCAGATATTGAGGATTAGGATCGTGCCTTTGGGGAGGAGTTTGCCGTCGATCCATGCATCTTGATCAAGAAGATGCGGCATGCCCAGAGGCGCCACGGGCCTCCATCTCACGCACTCCTTGACAAGAGCTGCGACATATGGAAGGCGGTCATAGTCCTCATAAGTCGGGGACCGATCTTCACCAATCACCGAATCGATTTCTTCCTGTGCCTTCTTCTGGATTTCAGGCCATTTGGTCATGGCCTGGATAAAGGACACGATAAGTGCAGCGGGCGTTTCTGCGCCGCCTTCAACAAGTCCGCCTCCAAGGAAGGATAGTTCGTGGGCGCTGAAGCCTAGTTTGTCGGCTTGGTCGAGGAGTGTGTCTACAAATGTGTTGCTGCTAGTACTACCGCGTTTCTCTCGTCGGCGGTTGATGACATGTTGGAACATGGATTGATGGAGGGATTCCATGATGTGCCTGACATGTGTAGCACGAGACATCCAAACGCCCATGAGTCGATGGGGAATAAATTTCAAGAAGGGGAAGAAATCGATTGGCGGGGCGGCTCCAGGTTCTAGGAGGGCAGTGAACTCGTCAAGCATTTCGTATAATCTTTCCATGTAAGTCGTATGAATGGAAGGAATCCGCATGCCATACACTAACCTTGTCAGTAGCTAGAGTCGATGTAGTTGAGGGTAAGACCTACCAATACTAGTAATAACGCTACTAGCATACCTCCTCGGATGTTGCATATAATCCCCCGGCGCCACAATAAAGTCCCTAAGCATCTGCACAGCCTCAGCATGTTGGAGATGAACATAATGTTTATCGCACATCGACTCCATGAAGCATTGATGAACTAATTTGCGCTGCACCCGCCATTTGGGTCCATATTGGAGCGTTAGGAGGTGATCCCCTTGACTGATAATGTCTTGCACAATGTATGAGGCTGGACGGTTGCTTGCAATGGACCCCTTTTCTTCAAAGAGTTCTCGCACAATGCGTCGGTCAGTGATTACGGCTATGGTGCTGTTGCCAGCTTTCATGGTATAGAGACCGCCGTAGATCTTGGCCAATTCCGTGAATCTGTTGCACCATTCGTCAGTTTCATCACCGTCAGTTCTTTGAGATTGAATAGGGAAGCGGACCTGAGATGCGAGCGTCTTCTCGGAATCTGACTGATGTTTCCGATGAGTGGGAGTGTTGGCGGACCAGGAGGTAGGCGTGCATCTCTCCTGCCCACGGTCAGTAGGAGATACATAAGCCCGCAAATGGGGAGAGCAGCAATTAAAATCCAGACAACCATGATGGCGATGCTGGTGATGTTCTATGATAGGTATTCTCTGTATATGTATATGATCAGCGAGAATGATCGGCGAGAGTATCAGAACAGTATTAAGACATCGAGAGGAGCTACCGAGGGGAACTCGCTCGAGGGAGGACACCTGCTTCCAATTTATTTACCAGTGCGCTCGCTTTGTTGGGCGTACAACCGCATTGTGTATGTAGAGCCGTTGTGGCGCTTTCTTTGACTGAAAAGCTGCAAGCGAAGCCGATCTTTGAAGCAGGTTCCCGATTGTTTCTTTGTTCTTTGGATGGCACCGTAGCGAGCTTCTGGAGAGTTGGCTAAAGTAGTAACATATTTTTTCTTTCATGCATGTGCTAAATAATTGGATTGAAATTTTCTCGTATATATGAACAAAGAGTGAAAATATGCTTGGCACCTAATTGGCTGGAAAATGCTTCACGATTCTGATCTTCGGCTCTAGGCTCATCTCTATCCAATAGCCTCTAGTCAAATAGCGCCGCGCGAACTCATCTCTGATTTTCGTGTAGAGGTCTACCCCCTTGTCACCGGCGAACCATCCGATTGTCTCGATCTCGATGCTAGTGCGGTGTCCAGGGTCCTGGTGCTGCAGTTCGCCACTAGACGGTTTGAGTAGCTTGAACCCGGCAAAGCCAGTAATAGTGTCTATGATCTGCCATGACTCAGGGTCCAGCGAATGAGATTTGAGCTCTTCGAACTCGTGATCTTCGACAAGCGCGTAGTCGATATTTGACCAAAAGGTGGCGGTGGCTTTGAGGGTTGAGTTTTCGGTTTTGTCGTATGTCCATTTCGTTATTGTTGTATCTTCATCTGGATTGATTGATGGCGAGTCGTGTTGTTGAAGGAATCGGGTGACTCCGGTTTGGCACGCGAGATTGCCCATGTATAGCATGATATTTGGCTGGGTGCCTTGGCCGTGGAAATGGGCTCTTTGGATAGCCTGTGCGCCTGGATAATTCGCCGAAGAGATTGGGAGAAGAATGAGGTTCGAAATGAGAAAGGAAGTTATTGTCGATAAAACCAACGAAAGTGATAAAATACGATATAAGAACGACTTCCCGCGCCGTATCCATATGTATGCCGCTCCTTGAGCTGCTGCTGCTGTTAATGCGGGGATAATATAGATGATAAAACGCCATTCTTTGTGAGGCTGTATACTGTAGATGGCAACAAAAGCCAGTGAAGGAATGAGCAGCGACAAAGACGTCCATCTTGTTGCATCAGCTTGAAGAGAGACAGGAATGCACACAAGCCAGGTTAATGGGTTTAGGAGGAGGCGAGGGAGAGCGTTGGTAAAGTAAAAATTCCAAGGATCGACACCCCATTCAGAGGCCTGACCGGAAACGACGTTGAATTTGAAGGCACTGAATTCGGGCCAGAGGGGGAATTCTTGCCAGAAGTACGAGTCAACAACAACTGTGGCGGTGAGACCAATGAGCAGACCAATGATTCCGGCTGGGATGATGTCTTGTTGGATACGGATACGTCGGGTGAGGAAGAAGTAGATGGTGGTTGTTGCTAGTAATATGGCGAGTTCGGAGCGGAATATTATTCCCGTAATGGTGAACAGAATTAGAGAAATACGATATCTGTAATAACCAGATGTAGTATTACTACCGGTATTGGGGACGGGGAGAAGAAATCGCAACGCAATGGTGGCTTTTTGTGGTCAGTCAATAGTATCGAGCAAGGCATTCAATCAGACATACTAAGGCCAAAGGCAAACATATTCGACAATGTCCGCGACGCATAGTAGGCGACATGAAACTGACTGGCCTGGAATATCAGATACCAGTAAGCCGTCGCATTACCAGAGGACTTTTGTAGCCCGCGCGCGAAAGATATCAAGCACAAGGCATTGAACAGGCCGAGAATAGCGCGTGCTACATGTAGACCGTATTAGAATAAAAATTTCGGCTCATTATTGGGTGTTCACATACCCAGAAGCTGCCTGTCAACATTCTCATTGAACCAAACAACTGGCCACGAAGCACTAGCGAGGCCTAGAGCTCCCATAAATGTTCGCGGAACAGCTCCCGGAAAGCTGAAATGGTCATAATTAGATTGAAACTGGTTCGAAATACCGGCAGAGTCAAGACTAAGAGGCGAGGGAATGCCGTATGTCAAGATGTCGTGCGTTGCTTGGATGTGAAACGACTCCTCGACTTTGGTGTACGGCGCGGCAAGCAGGTGGATGAGGATGACAGCGGGGATGGTGGAATAGAACAAAAGGTCTGCATATTTAGTCACTTAGTCAATATATTCAACGTATTTGTAAGGCAATCACCCATAATAATTAATTACCTGTTATATTTGCCATGTTGCCATTGCCATTGGCATTAATTGGTGTTGTTGCTTGTTGCACAAGAATCTGGAGCTGCCTGAGGCGTAAGCAACCACCGCCCTTATCGATAAGCCGGCCACTAGTCAAACAGAGCAAACGCCAACCGCAACTTGGCCAGCTTCACTTCAACTAACAAACTACAGATCAAGAATTCTAGACACTCTCTTCGCAGTCCACCCTCGCCATATTACCTCAGTTCTCTCAAGACCTCAACCACAATGGTCCTCTTCGGCTTCGGCAGACTCATCTATGGTGCGCACTCCCCGCAGTAACCCAACCAATTTTGAAAACACAAGAAACTGACTGCCTGGTTGATCGGAATAGTCACGGTCCTACTCATAAATGCGGTAGCAGTATTATCAGAAGACAGATTCCTTGCAAGAAGTACGTTGTCTTCTCCGCCTCTCTTCTCCCGTATTACCTCGATCGGATTTGTTATCTAACATGGTGTTCTGTTTAGTCGGCTGGGGTCGCGCACAACAAGAGCCCGGATTCGGATCGAGTTATGACAATGCAAGCATTAAGGCGAGGACGGTGAATTTGATTACCAGCGTGAGGACTGTGATGCGAAGTATGTCGCTTATTCACCACTACATATACGAGTCGGGAACATATGGCTAATCTGTTGAATTGCAGTACCGCTAATTGTGATAAATACGGTTATTATTGTTTATGAGTTGATATTGGGTTGATAGCTGTCGGACGACGTCAATATATTTACGCATCGAGGGGATAAAAATATGGATTTTGCGACTGTCCAGTATATCTGACACGTCATGTTCTTGTTCCAGCCATCATGTTCCCGGGCTGGTCTTATGCAATTGATGTAGCGCATACTAATGATTAATTGAAAGAGCGTTTATTCTGTCACCATCTTGACATTGCTGTGCATCTTATTACATACAGGTAGCTTATCTCACACGCATGAGCAACAATGAGAATGATATGTAAAGTATTACGAACATGTCTATCTATCTATTCAACTTATCTACAAATCACTGATTAATAGCATCCACAATCGCCTGCGCCGTCACCTCCGCAGCCGTCGTCATCGGGAAATGGTTCTCATCAATAGTCACCGTCGAGACCTTGTGTGCATTCTTGCGCGCCTTCAATTTCTCCACTATCGCCTGCTGGTATTCTAGCGGCACAACAGGGTCTTGCGCGGTATGGATATAGGTGACGGGTACATGGTCGACGGCCAAGTAGTTGAGCAAATCAAGAAAGCTTGCGGTCGACTGGATTTTGAATTTGCGTGCCAGCTCGAGGGCTTCAGGGGCAGGTAAGCCTGGGAAGAAGGCGGGTGCAGCGGCGTCGGAGTCGATGTGCATGTAGTCTCCCTTTTTTTTTTTTAAAAAAGGCGTTAGCTGTTTGTTAAAGGGAGGGAGGGAGAGAACTCACCAAGATCTTGATAAAAGGACCCAATTGACCACCCATTCCCTCAATACCAGTCTGTCCAACATCCGGCAACGGAGTCGCCAAATACACAACTCTCACCACACCACCTGCAGCAGCAGCACCGGCCGCTGCTTCGCGCTCCGACTTTATGACATTCTTGACACTCTGCGTCGCCACCGTGCCACCAAACGAATGTCCCACAACAACGACATCTTTCCCCTGACTAGCCAACGCCTCGACAATCCCACGGAAGTACGCGGCGTCTTCTTGGAGGGTAGCTGCTTTGCCGTCGGGGTCGGAGGCACGACTGGTAATCGCTGATTGCAGGCTGCCTACGATGACTTCGTGGCCGTGTTGGGTTTGGAGGATGCTGGAGAGAGGGGCGTAGAATTCGGGGCCGGTGAAGGAACCGGGGACGATGACGATGGTTGGTTTGGACATGTTGATTCCTATTTCCGAGTCTTTAATAAGGTAACTTGGGAGCTGTTGGTTGAGATTCTTGATTTTGTATAATACTGTCTATATTTTGTGGGCTGGAACTACAAGCCCTTTTATATGGCCTGTTATACATACAAACTACCTGCCGGTTGATTATAAATTGTCTAGTAATCAATATTCAAAAATCTCACAAATCATGTCAGAAAGGTGCTACTGTTCTGATATCGAATACCTAAGAATCATTGCTGGTATATAACTTTGTGGTGGTTTGCGTTCCGGGAGAGAGGGAGGGTTTCTGACATCCTGACATGTCAGAAAAATTTCCGGTTTGGGTAATTTCGGCTCTGTGGGAAGAAGGCTCTTCTACGCAGACAAAGTCGATGAAAGTCAATAGAGATAAAAGGAAAATAATTAGAAGCTACTTAGGAAAGCACAAAAAAACTATATTTAATTGCTCACGTTTTCTATTGTTACGAACTGCTCGTAGGGGAGGAGATGAGATGACCTCTCAACGATCAGTTAGGTATGACGTGCACTTTTCCTTGAAGCTGGCCATCTTAGGGTTAAATAAATGCCTTGAAGATAGAAAGAAGCCCTTGAAAAGTCGCAAGCAAGCGTACATCCACGACTTTACAAATCTCATGGCACGTTCATGACCGTGAGGTGAGACTACAAGTATATCTGCCCTATCCAGGGCCAATTCTCGCTCATCTTGGAGCCAATCTACAAACATCAGCCATCCGGCGGCCATTCCATGGGCCTGCTCTCTCGGCATCAGCCTACACCCCTGAAGGTACAAAGCTTACTGTATAAGGGCTGCCCAGAGTCATCAGACAGTGACTGATTCATGAAGTAACACGTGACGAAACACGTGACGAAGCAAAAAGCTGACCTGAGAGACTATGTAGTCACCAGCCAAATTCCGCTGCCTATTAGGCAGAATTTGTACGGAGTCCTCCCCGTCATAGCGCGCTTCCATCGCAACTGATTCGTCCTGCAATTCCTTCATTCATCGTGATTCGTGATTGATCCGAAAAGCTGGGGTAAATGGGAATGTATACATGCCCCTATACTCCGTACCCACCAATAAAATCTGGTTTTTGTTTCAGTACGTTATACGGCGTATATTCAAACTTACCGTACTGTGGAAATTACGGTATGTATGTCGCTGAATATCTGGTACTGTAACGACGTTAACTCCTAGCGGTCCCACGTATGACAGACCAGACCAGACAAGCCCGTCAAGAAGGGCTAACTAACGCTGACAGTGCCACATTGGCATCCCATCTTGCTTCCAAGCTTCCTTCAAGGGCCTGTCCACTCAGGGTCTGCAGCCCCTGCACATTCCCGCAGATGGAAGTCGTCGTTCTGTGGTTCAGGACTGCATGTTGCCATGTAATGTCATATTCATACTAGCAGGCCCAATCAGTGCGGCGCAGGAACGAGATGGTGCTAAGTGCTAATCGAGACAGCGTCGCATCCATGACCCTCCTAAAGAAGTGAGGGGTTTATTGAACAAAGCCAGACAGCGTCTACACTACACGATGGCTAATGCTCCGGAGGAAAAGAGTACCGACCGAGACAGACAGAGTACATACGTAATGCGCTCTGACGCCGTACGGCTCGGCTACTGCCTACTTGAGCGCTTGGCTATCATAGTATGGTATATGCGTACTGTAAGCTTGTACAGGCTGTACGTGTCTTCATGCGGAGTACGGAGAATTCCATCGAATTCTGGTGCTAGTCGTACAGACGGCGCTAAAGCCGTGTGGACGCCAGCCAATAACAACTCACAGTTTAGTGGGCCAGAGCACATGTGTCTCGCGTGGCATTACCGATCCGGTAAAGCGCCTCTACGCCATGGCGGTTAGTACTAGATTAGTTAGCCCCCAACGGTCGGCGCTCGGGGCTTTATATTGGGTATTAAGTTCTGTAAGAGTGAAATTGTATACACTGATACAGAATATGGTCCGTCTCGAGGTGCGGTATTGCTTGGCAGTCACTTGCTGTGAATCTGTGCTGATTTGTATGTGGAATATCGATACAGTATACGGAATACTTATGCGGCACTGAGGATTGATTGCCATAGTGAGTGGATGAGATGGCTGGATCCGGCTCCACGGTAGGATGACGGGCGTCCCACGTTTTGGGCCCATGTATTCTATCATACAGTGGGGGTGCACTTTGCCTGGATATTAATACATTATTAATTCTGCCTTGATCGCCGTTGTCGCTGGTCAAATGACTCCTGCCATCACTGCAGAGTCATGATATACAACCATACTATATACTATATAGTAGAGTGTATATACTACTCTACACTTCGTATTTATTCGCCTCCTGCACAGCGCATTCTCGAATTGTCATTCGCGGCGGTAGGTTACACTAGTCTCGTCTGGGCGGTATCGTATCGTTACGATCGGGTATTCTGGAATCTGCGGTCATGGCTGGGATCGGCAGGTTCTGTCGTCACCCCAGTTCCGCTCTGCTCTTACTGCTGTATGCTCTGGACAGACATAGGACAGTCACTACACACCGCAGTTAGCGTACGCTAGCTGGCTTCGAGCAGGATTTAAACTATGGCATTGTTGTCGAGAGATCATGCAGACATGCACTGACTGGGAGTCAGAAGCAGTTGACGCGTAACGGGGTGTGGGGAAGGCCTGGAAAAAAGAATAACCCGGCGCATTCTGGCAGTGTAATATTCGTGCAAGTTGCGGCTCGCTCTCAGGCCTGGCTCTTAGCCAGTCTGATATTATTACAGTTTGCCTGCTATGTACGTATATTGAAATAATACTACAGACGATAAAGCAATCCTGGTATTACATACATTATACAATGCGTATGACTGCCCTGGTGCGTATGAAGAATAGACGCAGGTAGCTATCCGCCACCAATCAATCAATGGCCAGTAATAATAGGGCAGCGAGCCAAATAACCCATCACTAGTTCGCTAGTCAAGGTTAGTTTAGCAGCGTAGCTAACAGAGTTGAGAACTTACTACGCAGTAATTAAGTCTCACCAGAGCTGGCCTGGCACTGGCAGTCGTTAGTGGCCTGGCTTATGTCCGAGCTTGCACGCCGCCTTCCCCCATTGTTGCCCCAGACCGTGCTGGACCAGACCCTCCGCTTAGTGAGAGTACCTGCGCCAACTTGCTCCTCCTCCTCCTCTCACCTCGCCTCGTGTCTCCCTCTATACGCATCCCGCCTCCTCTCTCCTACTATCTTCTATTCTTATCGCCTCTAAATTACTGCCGCCTACTTAATTGCTATCAAGGAAACGCCTACGGGGCGGAATCATACCCAGTATCCACTCTTCTCGGCCAGGCATCCCTACGCAACGGACGGTTGTCCGTCCACCGTCAAAAGCCGGCCATTGCTTGTTAGACCTGTGCGGTCGCTTCAATATACATTCTGCGATCGGCGAATATTTTCATTCTGCCGCCTATTCTCAGTCGGTGCATTACTAACATCCTCTGCGCCTGTCTCCCTGCGACGTGAGACACCAGCCCGCGGCGGCACGACCTAACCGCTGAAGACCGTCACTCAAGCGTCCACGATTTCGCTGTTTGAACACATACATACCCGATGAGTGGGAATTCAACAGTGAGCGGATAAAGATGGGGTCTTTTTTCAAGAATCTGAGGGGCAACAACGTATGTTCATTCTTTCTTCTCTTGGTTCGGCGTCGCCTGCAGGCTGCAAAATCGGCGTGGCCACAACGACATCTTGAGTCAACTTCGTGAAAGCATTACATTTACTAACTCTTTAAAACAATACAGGGCCCGCTATCACCCACAACGACTATATCATCTCCCAAAAAAGACAACCATGCCTTACCAATCACTCCTCTCGAGAAAATGCTCATCGACTCGGGCCCAACCCGAGTCGACGGTAGCGATAAATTCTTTGGCATGGAAAATGTGAGTGCTGACGATTTTCCCTAAACTTTGTTCTCACGCTGACATTATCTATAGTATGGAAACACATGGTGCGCGCTATACATCCATTCGTCTTTCAATGCTTATACTGACATCACATCACAGTTACTGCAATTCCATTCTACAATGCCTGTACTACTCCGTCCCCTTTCGCGAATCGGTCATCAACTATCCGAAGCGCACTCCCATCGAATCGCTAGAGATGGCACTTGCCAAAAATCTAAAATACCAAAGCCCAGAGGCGTTTTTCGAAGCCGAAGCTGCCGCCGCAAAAGCAAAGCATGGCGCAGGTCAAACATCGTCACGCAACGCAGGTGTCACTCCGACGCAGCCGCAGAAACCCGAAGACAAAGACTCCCCCGAATACAAGAAAAAAGTGGCGATTCAGACCCTTCCTCTTCTTGACACAAAAGATAATTCGTCGAGTTATGGAATGCCAGAGTCGTTGTTCACATCGTTGAAGGACATTTTTGAATCTGTGGTGGGGAGTCAGTCGAAAATGGGTGTGGTTCGGCCGCAACATTTCCTCGACGTCCTCCGTCGTGAAAACGAGATGTTTCGTACCGCGATGCACCAAGACGCACACGAGTTCTTGAACCTTTTGCTAAATGAGGTGGTCACCAACGTGGAAGCCGAATCATCAAAGCAACAGACCTTGCCCGCCGCCGAGAACACCGATAACACAGATTCTGAGCAGACTGTAGCCGTGACAGACTCATCTACTACAGTCTCCACGTCTACTCAAATAAACGGTTCTACAGGCTCGAAAACGCCAAATACAAGCCGCTGGGTCCATGAATTGTTTGAGGGTCTATTAACGTCAGAAACGCAATGTTTGACTTGCGAAAATGTGTCTCAACGAGACGAGGTGTTTTTGGATTTATCAGTCGACTTGGAACAGCACTCATCTGTCACATCTTGCCTGCGTAAATTTTCTGCCGAAGAAATGCTCTGCGAGAAGAACAAATTCCATTGCGATAATTGCGGGGGTCTGCAAGAAGCCGAGAAGCGAATGAAAATCAAGCGACTACCCAAGGTTCTTGCTCTTCATTTGAAACGCTTCAAGTATACGGAGGACTTGCAAAGACTGCAAAAGCTATTCCACCGCGTTGTCTATCCCTATCACCTGCGTTTGTTCAATACCACAGACGAAGCCGAAGATCCGGATCGCCTTTACGAGCTCTACGCAGTTGTTGTACATATTGGAGGCGGCCCATACCACGGCCATTACGTATCCATTATCAAAACCGAGGATCGCGGTTGGTTATTGTTTGATGACGAGATGGTGGAACCCGTGGACAAGAGTTACGTGCTCAACTTTTTCGGAGATCGACCGGGACTCGCTTGCGCGTACGTTTTGTTCTATCAAGAAACTACTTTCGAAGCAGTACAACGAGAACAGGAACAAGAAGGCCTCGATCCGGTCAATGGGGTTGCAGAAGGAAACGAAAATCCACTCAACCACATTCACACATATCAGGGCTCTCCCGAAGAAGAAGCCCAACGTTTCGCTCCCTTGCGAACCGTTCCAACTGCGCCGCAGCTGTCAACTCACCCGGAACACGCCTTTTCGACGAGTCCTCCTAACCCGATTCCTACCTTCGCCCCCGCTCACGCCCCTGCTCCTGCTCCGGTTCCTGCTGCCGCTCCTCCGCAGACACCAGTGGAGCCAGCCGCAACCTGGGCTACGAAGAAAAACGAGGTACAATCTCGAAAGGAGAAGGCTAAAGAAGAAAAAGAACGAAAAGCGGCCGAGAAGGAGAAAGAAAAGGCCGAGAAACAGAGGCGAAAAGAGATGGATGCCAGGCGCAAGGAGGAACTCAAACGCGAGGATGCGGATATGAAGGCCGCTCGCGAGCTCAGCAGGCTCTCAAAGGTTGAAGAAGACAAAAAGAATCATACAGAAAATGGCGAGAACGGACATAACAAGACGTTGACAGGCGGATTGAATCGGTTCCGGCGGAGTAGCAAGAGCTTGAGCCAGAGATTTACGCCAAAGGAGAACGGCAAGAGAGCAGCATCGTCGGAATTTCCGCGCTCAGATATTCTTTCTGAGAATGGTGCGCCTCCAGATATGAAACTGCACGAGCATGTCATTGAGGAAGACGCTCCAATAGAGACGCCGCCGAGTGCTCCGACTCCGACTCCAAGTGGTCCGGCTGCGCTCTCAAGCGTTCCGCAAACTGTAACCCAAATTCCCGAGATTGCTCCTCCCAAAGGCAAAGTGGACAAAGATAAGGGAAATAATCACAAATGGAAAGGTTTTGGAATTCGGAAGAAATCGATGAGCTTACTGGGTTAATTTTCCCCCTTCTCATCTTCAGCGGCAACCTTACGACTTTTTTTTCTGGTACATATTTCCTTTTGGATGGATGGAGTTTGATTCACTTTTTTGCCTTCAAAAACTAGTATCGGATGCATGCATTACGACATAACATTGTGCACTCGATCATGTCTTATACTACCACTATATTCTTCTCTTTCACTCTTGCGAAACTACCATCACTACGGCGTTATATATGATGCGGGTCATTGTGTGCGCGATTTGTCACTATCCATCTATTGATCATCTATTTGTTGTTCTTGTTTTTTGTTGTTGCTCTTGCTCTTGCTCTTGCTGTTGCTGTTGCTGTATCCTATTGAGTCGATTTTTGGAGCATACATATGTACACTAGGTATCCTAGGTTTATGTAGCGAATAAGTTATGTGCGGGCGGTCGGGTTGTTTGGCTGTTGCTAACTAATTTATTCTCTTCCATTCCAATTTCTTTTTTTAATATCAATGAAGATTAGGTAGGAGGATATTAGGGCTAATTACCAATCCCATCAGGCCGGCCTGTTGAATATTGATTTTTACCTCTCCAATGTAAAAGGAAAGAAGGTAGGTAGTAAATTCTAAGTGCAAGGCCTTTATTACTTCCTTTATATAGACTGACTCGTGTGCTCGTATCCATATATGGCTTAACGCAGTCGACTTTCCAAATCGGGCATAAAAGTACGTGCTAGATCAAGTCGAGCAGATATGTATATAGGTAAGTCTTTTACAATATTATATGCCATGTTAGCAGCTGGACAGTTATTGCTGTCTACCTATAACCCCTGTTTTTAAGGCAAGTTGGTGGTCAGTAAAGATCCATGGACGAGGAAAGCGCTAATATGTATCTAACGACTGACTCGTCTGGACTCCGAGATGAGGCTCCCTATAAGCTGGCCCGTCTCAACTCAAGCGCCTCCTCCTAACCCCCAAGCCTAATAGTGCTAAATACTAATTTAGCACTGTATAAATACGAGCTATGCTATGCATCTACCTGGCTGAACACACCGCACGAAGCCCAAATAGGGCATAAGTCATGGGGACGAGGCACATTATTTATTCTCTTCCATTAAAATCTCTTTATATCAACGAAGCTTAGGCATCATCATCATAGGCCTGGCTGGAAGCTGGTAAGGGCTGACCTTCTACTTGAAAAGAAAGTATCCACAGAAGCACGAAGATCGAATCACTCCTTCACAATACCTAGGTACTATCTATGTATGTAGAATTTGCAAAAAAAAACTAGCTCACCGCCGCAGATATAGCATAATCTAAAGAAGTGCCCAGAGTCCCCGTAGCCAACGTGTTATTCTTCAGCCAGCAGTTGACGTCTTTGTCCGCCGTTGCATTCTTCAAGTCCCAATGCCACGACACAGCCAGACAGTTTTCGCCATTGTTGAACGTTTGCACGTCACTGTTTCGGTAGCTGCAGGCATTGAGACAATCATCCAGCGTATATGCGATAAAGCCGGCAAGGTCGCTGATTTCGCCTCCGCCAGAGCCGGAAAGACCAGCGCCCCAGTCCTCGCCGCAGCTTAGGGTGAATGTTTGGCCAAAGTAGGTTGTGAAGGTTTCGCTATCGGTGCAGCTGTAGGCAAGTGTCTCGACTGAAGAGGCGTTGAGAGGGGTGTAGTTGTAGGCAAGCGTTGAGCTGCTGCTGCTGCTGCTTGCAGTGGATGTCGGCGCAGAGGAGTATACGGTTGTGGTTACGGTTTGGTGTGAAGCGCTTTTGTTGTGAAAGAATCGAATTAGTATTCAAAGAACAACAACAACACCAGAAAGAAAACAGTGAAGAACACACCTTGCCAACTCTGACTTGCAGTTTGACAGTGTTCCGCCTACACCACCGCCAACAGCAGCGCCGACTATGACTGCCGAAACCAGCGCAATCAGGCATCCGAATGCAAGCGGACCTAAACCAAACGGATTCCGCAATGACTTGTCGGGCGGGCTACTATATTGTGGTGCAGCAGCAGCAAAGACCTGTTGTTGTCCCTGTCCTGGCTCTTTGGTATAAGCAGGTACTACTCCAGCTGTAGTAGGCTCAAGGCCGGCCTGGTCATAGTACACTTCTGGTGCATGTTCAGCCATGACCAATACGAAGACGAAGCTGACAAAGCTCAAACCCAAAAGTCGTGGTTTTTATCGGAGTTCAAAAGAGGAATTGCATAGATAAATGTAATACATGACCACGATTGAGTGGGCGAAAAAAAACCCCTGGAAGAGAAAAGGACATGACACAGTGAGTGACAAGGATGAGGCTGAGCCAAATGTGCTAATATAGCAAAGGGCGCAGCAACCGGGGCTTGTTTATAGCAAGCAGGTCCTTGTCTGTTTAGTTTGGCATCTCTAGTGAGTCGACTAGAAGAGGAAGTGGGTGCTTTACTAGTTTCTATTGGCGGCTGCGTATATACAAGCCTCCAAGGTGTTGTGTCTACGACTCGACGTGCCTAAGTTCCTATGACTGATGCCTTATTTAGGCTTCGTGCGATATGTCTAGCCAGCTAGCTTGCATTGCATAGCTTATATATTTAGCCCAAAGTCCAGAAAAGGTTCGTTGGATATTAGGGCTTTCCTTACTGACCACCAACTTGCCCTAAAGAAGGTAGGATTGATGGATAGAGAGCAATCTACCTATATATACAGCTGTTTACAAGGCATACGAAAATTTGTAAAATAGTTACACTATATGCATCAGCATAACTGTTCGACTGTTTTCTATCTAGATGCAACCTAGCTACGTAATCTCCAGCTCGCGCTTTTATGCCCGATTTGGAAGGAGTTTAAACCACATACGGGTAGGTAGTGGTGGCGAGCACATCGAATAATCAGTCTACAAATCTACATGTGGCCATTCACCCGGTAAATTCATTATTTTCTTTCTTTGCATTATAAATTTTCAGAGATAGATAATAAAGTAATAAAGTCAATGTTAAAAAGCAGGTGTATACATACTTCTTTGTGGCTGGTGGACCTGGTGAGATTAGTAATTAGCCCTAATTGCTATCCTCCTGCTTGCATTCCACTCCCCTCGCCTCTCATCATTGTTATTATTGTTATATATATGGGAGTTTCTGGATAATGTAGAGGTACAGAACACAGAATTGACTATAGCGGAGAGTGTAGATTCTTGGAATGTATTGAGAACTACGCCCTTAGGCCTGCCTGGCTAGATACATGGAGCAGAGGAACATTTTGCGTCCTATTTAACTAGGAAATCATTCTTCCAGTACATTTCATATCCATCAATGCCCTTTATCCAATGCCACGTAATCATCATACGTGGCCAATCCTTTGTGCGGGAAGTTGCACGATTGCCAGAAAATCAACAGAGAGAAATGAAGGATTTAGACTATTGCGTGTATTGGTGTTTCCAAGGCTATATAGTATGTATGTATAAAATAATGGAGCATCAAACCTTTGTTTAGACAAGCTAGAACCAGAAGATGAGAATGAGCCTTGGATGTAGAAGCATGTCATTTTAAACATCTCATTCCAAGGTTCTTGACCTGGGATTATACACAAGCGTCAATGCACTCAGCATTGGTTCCTCCACGTTCCCCGCCGTGGTCAATTTTGCGTACTCCAGCTCTGTCAGCTAATCACTGCATAGCTATACATGCGTATATATATCCAAAATGATGAAAGGCGAAGGATGTGGAACGCAACAAGCAGGAGGATCGCAATTAGGGCTAATTGCAACCAACCCCACAACCAACCGCAAAGGAATCCTAGCTCTGTTAGCAGTTATCAAATAGCCATAACTAACTACATAGCATATAGTTATATGTATGTTGGAAGTCATTTACTTTGAGCCCCTTAAAGAAATAATCTAAAAAAGGACTGCCCCATAAAAACCTTGGAATCCGGGGGCCGGCAGAAAAGTCTTTTAGCTCAGCCACTGCTTTTCGTCTGTTAGGACTTAGATCATTCATCTCGTTTCATTCGCGTGCCCTAGGCCCTTAGTGGGAGTGATATGCGTCTAGGACAAGTTGTCTAGAATGATGGAACAGGGAGAAGATAAATTGAAATCTGTATACATCCTTGATGCGCTGTAGATGCAATAAACGCTGAATACATGGAAGGTAACTCCAGCCAGTGATTCCAACAGACAAACTTCCTTGGCTATATATAGAAACTACTCTGACATTGTCACCACAGGGAAATTAAAGTTATTAGTGTACGAGGTATATTTAAAGTTGTTTTGGGCGTGAGGCGACATCTTTATTTCCGAATATGGAAGTACGCAGAGGCACAGACTTGCCCAGGCCCTGCTGCTGTGGATACTGAAAGGGCTGAAAGCCACGGGAAAATAGATGAATATAGAAGTAGATTCGCAGAGCAGGAATAAGCCGACAGCCACGGGAAAACCCCCCAATTTACTCCGTAACCACTGGAAAAATCCCCAACTTAACAACTTCTCAATCCAGAAGTTGATTCGCAGAGTTGCTGGCAGTGTGGAGCAAGCTGAAAGGCTATATCAAATAAGAATTGCAGCCATTTCCGTTTTGAGTGCTAGCCTCAGAAGCTAGAGAACTGTTGCTTATTTCCTAATAGGGAAGTAAGAGGGCGGTGAAGGCTGTTTACTTCCTAAAGGGACTAGCTGATAGCCCTAATATTAGAAAAAGATTTTGGATAACGCTATCCAACAGTCAATCTTGAAACTTGATGTCCACATTGCGGCTGATCGTGATTAAAGATGAAGAAGGATCAAGGGAACGAGGGTCTCGAGAAGCAGAAATTGTTTCTATAAATTGGTCCCTGATGCCCTCTGTAAATTGAAGGCAGTCAGACACTTTCACGACAGGAGTATACCTGACATAGGTATAGGACAGGCACCATGGCACCACAATGCGCAGGTTAGTACCTCATCCGATTGATGAGCAAAGCTAATGATTGACACACCAGCCGTCGATGTTTCCAACCCCAATGACCAATACTGGGCCTTTTGTCCCTCCGAAGCGGCCGCCGGCGTCATGGCCGTGGCATTCGGTTTGACAACACTCGCGCACTTCTTTCAAATGTTCACATACTCGAAGCCCTACTGCCTGACCATTGTTATAGCGGCACTCATACAGACGCTGTCTTTTATTTCTCGCTATCTCAGTATCAGGCATCCGATGTCATTGGGATATTATGCTTTTCAGTTTGTTGGAATTTTGGTGTGCTGCCCTTTCTACCTAGTTGAATGTTCTACCAAGGAGAATGTCACTGATTCATGGTCATGTAGGTCGCTCCAATCTTCACCAACGCGTTTGTTTATATGGTGTTTGGACGGATGGCGTGGAATTTCACCAACAATGCTCAAGTCGGCGGTCTTCGGCCATGGAGGTTTGGTCAAATCTTTATCTTGTTGGATATTGTGTGAGTATCAATCTCACCCTAAGGTTTTTTCTATATTCTGGATTAACAAGTATACCAGCTCTTTCTTGATCCAGATTATTGGAGGAATCAAAGTGGCGAATCCCAACCAGACTCACAGCGCCGTGATGGTCGGTATGTTGTTCTTCTCCTTTCGTTTACTCTGTTTTCATCTTCGGCGATTAATGGTTAATAGGAATACACATCTACATGGGCGGCATTGCCTTTCAGCAATTCTTCATTCTGATTTTCAGCGCCTTTGCAATTTCCTTCCACCGAACCATGAATCGTGAGGCCGACAATCCTAAAAAGGCCTATGTGCTATTGTACATTGAGTACTTTGCTTTGCTAATGATTACGGTATGATTTATTTTTTTCTCTCTCTCTGATTATATCTTCCAGTCTAACCCGTATTCTTTCTGATCTTCTAGATTCGCGTTATCTTCCGTCTTTGCGAATTCGCTGGAGGCACCACTGGTCCCACCATGAGTCACGAAATCTATCAATACATACTCGATACACTCCCAATGTTCCTGGCCATCGTTGCATTCAACTTTGTCCACCCGGGCGCTATCATGGCCGGCAAGGAAGGCAACTTCCCGAGCTGGCGAGACCGGAAGGGAGCGGCCCTGTCGAAAGCTGAACACAACAAGAGTGACGTTAATGTGGAAATGGCGTCCTCGGAATTGCTTCCTCAGGCTCCTCCTGTTCAGTATGCTGGGTATCATCAGGGGCCTGGATATCGTACCGAATATACGGGGTTGACAAGTTACGAACAGGCGTGATAGAGAAAGTTGGGATGTTAGTTATGCTTTTTGACGGGTTTCATAGTTTTATAGTTTTATAGGAGTTTATGGATAAAATAGACGTTGTTTGGGTAATCTGAAAATAAAGCATTAAGGGGTAGAATATAGCCCTAAGCCCTAATTTCCATCCTAATTGGGCGACGGCAGGGAGAAAAATGAGTCAGAAAAGAGCCCCTGTTGCCGTCAGTCAGTCAGTCATATATCAACAAACATTTGCAATGCGTGATTATTTCAATTAATTATTTATCCAATTGTTTTATCTATGCCCTCAGTTTCTTACTGACAATCTGTGAATCCGCGCCTCTCTCCTGGTTCTATGCCGGCGTTGGCTTCTGCCGTCGGTCTTTCCTGCAGAGCCAGACCAGCAACAGCTGCTGCCCGGTTTCGGTGGGGGGAAGGACTGGTGGGGTCAAGAAATTTTGGGCGGAGGGACATCAACATCATCATCCACCGTTGTTTTCTCTCTTCCACTAACCCCTCTTCTTATTCTTTTCCTTCTTCACACGACACAATGGGCAAGGACAAGGTCTCGTTCACCCTCAAAACCCCCAAGGGGACCAGAGACTGGTCCGGCGCTGACACCATCATCCGCGATCGCATCTTCAAAACCATCACCGATGTCTTTCGGCGTCACGGCGGCACTGCCCTTGATACCCCCGTTTTCGAACTCCGCGAAATCCTCGCCGGAAAATATGGCGAAGACTCCAAACTCATCTATGACCTGCAAGATCAGGGCGGCGAGCTTTGTTCTCTGCGATACGACTTGACCGTGCCCTTTGCGCGATGGCTCGCCATGAACCAGGACGTACGCAGCATAAAACGATACCACATTGCCAAGGTGTACCGCCGAGATCAACCGGCTATCGCAAAGGGCCGCATGCGAGAGTTTTATCAGTGCGATTTTGATGTTGCGGGCGCCAACTTTGATCCCATGGTGCCTGATGCGGAGGTTCTGAAGATTGTCAACGAGGTGTTTGAGGGTCTCGGCTGGCAAGGGAGGTTTACGATCAAGGTTAACCACCGCAAGGTGCTGGACGGGTTGTTTGAGGTATGCGGTGTTCCACAGGACAAGATTCGGCCTATTTCTAGCGCTGTCGATAAGCTGGATAAACTCCCCTGGGCCGACGTGCGGAAAGAGATGGTTGAGGACAAGGGTCTGGCTGAGGAGGCTGCGGATAAGATTGAGAAATATGTTAGCAAGAAGGGCAGAAAGGACCTATACGAAGAGCTGTTGAAGGACGAGGCTTTGATGGCCAATGCAAATGCCAAACAAGGTATTGAGGAAATGGGACTGTTGATGGAATACCTCGAAGCATTCGAGTGCTTAGACTCAATTTCCTTTGATTTGAGTCTGGCGCGTGGTTTGGATTACTACACAGGCGTCATCTACGAGGTTGTCACAGAAGGCTCGGCACCTACAACAGCGACGTCGGCGCCCGAAGCACAAAAGTTACAAAAATCAGGAAAGAAGTCCAAGGCTGCGACAGGCGATGACGAGGACCGATCGAATGATCCCACCGTCGGTGTTGGCAGTATTGCAGCTGGTGGCCGATACGATAATCTCGTGGGCATGTTCTCGCCCAAGGCGCAGATTCCTTGCGTCGGTATTTCGTTTGGAATCGACCGGATATTTTCAATCACCAAGGCCCGTATGGCGCGAGAAAGCAATGTCGAGGCTCGTAATAGCGAGGTTGACGTTTATGTCATGGCCTTTGGCGGGAAGGGATTCACGGGCATGCTCAAGGAACGCATGGATATTTGCAAACTATTATGGAATGCGGATGTCAAGGTAATTCTCTCTCTTCTTTTCTCGTAAACAGCAAGTCTAACGAAAACAGGCCGAATTCTCATATAAACTCAAACCCAAGCTCCCGCAACAATTCAAAGCCGCCGAGTCAGCCGGAATCCCATTCGCAATCATCCTGGGCGAAGAAGAACTGGCCGCCGGCCAAGTCAAAGTCAAGGAAATGGGTCTGCCCGAGGGCCACCCGGAGAAGGAAGGCGTGTCGGTTGATATCAAGAGCCTGGTTGACGAAATCAAGCTACGGATAGACAATAAGAATAAGGGTGTTCCGGCGACGAATGCCGTTACGGATATCACTGCGGCGGCTGCAGGTTTAAGTGTGAAGACGGAAGATGCAGGTGTTTAAACATTCATCAAGCTTGTTTAACGAAAAATACCCTTTGCTTTCTTCTTTTGCATTTTTGCGAATATACCACACACACATCACATTGACATGCATGGATCTGCTGGGTACAATTTCCATCAGATGAAATGATAAAAGGAAGCGATGCTGTTAGGTAGGAATAAAATAGATTCAAAAATTTATCTGAGCAATGAATGATTACGATATCACATCGTGTTTATTATTTCCATGCCTTTTTCCTCTATCTAGAATACAAAACTATATTACAACTGGTAGTAGAGAGAGAACTAATCAGCCTGCCTCATAACAAACCCCTTCAACCACGGCACGCGCTCAACAACATCCAGTCCCACACTCCTCGCCAACGCCACGGGCCCATTGCCAGGCACATTGTACACCTTGTGCAGCAAATCGCACATGCCGCCAATCTTCGCATTGGCCGTGTAGCGCGCTGACATGTACGACTCTAGAGCGAGGTAGTCGCCGATGTCCATGCCGTGGTTAACGGCGTACTCAATTGTGGAGGATAGCGAGTTTACGTCGCCGATACCCAGGTTGAGGCCCTGGCCGGCGAGGGGGTGGATGACGTGTGCTGCGTCGCCGACCAGAGCGACGCGTGGGGAGATGTAGGATGAGGCGTGGCGGAAGCGTAGGGGGAAAGATGCTGTGCTGCCCTTTTGCACGGATGTGACGAGCGGTGGGATTTGGGCTGGTTGGGGGGTGTGTTGGAGGCGCCAGGAAAGTTCATCTTCGTGTGTAGCAGACGAATTGAGTCCGAGCATATAAGTGAGATCAGTCATTGACAGGCGAAATGCGGCGTTGATCATGGCCACAAAGGCTTCTTCCGGTAGGGATTTTAGGTATGCCGCGTTTTCGATTTTGGTGGACCATACCAAGCTCGCTTTGTTGTTGGGGAGGGGGAGGAGGGCAATTGGGCCGCCTAGAGAGGGGAGAAAACGCTGGTATGCTGTGCGAGTATTAAGAGAAAGTGAAGAATTCTCTGCAAGAGAGAGCGTTGCGACAAGTCCGTGACGCTGGTAGTCCCATCCGTTGGTCGATATATCGGCAAACGACCGCACAGGACTGTTGATTCCATCTGCACCGACGAGAAGTCGCGCAGCAATGGGACCAAGTATCTGATTTGAGGGTGACGACGGGGAAAAAGACACAACAGGCCAAGCGGACAGATCTGGGCCATCTGCAGTCTTCTCCCCATTCTCGATCGACGACACTTTTGTATTATCGAACACCGACAGCGAGCCTTGATCGTTTCCTCCTTCTAGCTCCTGAATCCGCGAGAGAAGCCCACGCACAAGATTCGAATTCTCCGTCATCGTAGCCACGGATCGCACATCTTCAAACGGCGAGGTGTCGACGGACCAGTCAAAGGATATTTTGGATCCGGTCTGGCCATCCCACACTTGCATTTCGTGGTATGGCTGAACGCGGGAGTTGTCGACATGTTTCCAAGCGCCGATTTTTTGGAGGAAGGAGACTGAAGTTGGCGTGAGACTGCTGCATCGATTGGAGAATTCGGTGGATGGGGGATTCCAGGTTCGCGACTTGGTCAGGTCCTGGCTCTCGACTAATGCGATTCGGAGTTTGGATGTAATTGGTGATGCTCCTGTCAATTGAATTTTATTAGATTAAACAGAGTCTTTTTTTCAGTTGTAGGATATGACGTACGGAGAGCTGCTACGAGAGCAAGGCCTGCAGGACCCCCGCCAACGCAGACGACATCGTAGATGTCGGGGGTTGTTGTTTGGGCGGTGGGATTGGCTGAGAAAGCTCGTCTTTGTATGTTAGACCGGCATGACGGACAGACGTAGCTGCGCAATATGGATCGATTGAGTGGCCGCATGGCGAATTGCTGGTGTTCTTGTTGCTGTTACATGAGCTCGGACTTTTGCGCGTTGAGCTCATCCGGGAGCAGAGCTATCAGGTGATGTCTGCCTGAGGCAGGAATCTACCCACCGCCAACTACCAGCCCCTACATTATTGCCATTCTCTTGCAACTAACTCCGAACTTTTGTTTGCGATACTTCTGGCCAGTATTTCATTCGCTCCGTCTTGCCAAGTCAGTTTCAACGAGATGATCTCTTTGGGGGCGAATTCGAATTGTGCTGGCTCAAGTATACTGTAGCCAGCCAGCCTATCTCAAGGTGGCTGCAGCCACCTCACTCTCCTTGGAAACGCAGCTGAACAGGTCTGACCGATGCATCAGCATACCACCCTCATCTCTGCCGGCTCATTAGGGAAATTTGAGTATGACAGTGATGTCTTCTATATTTAGATTTTGCCAGGGGTGTGTATGTATTGTTCAACGTTGACTGTTGATGGTTCTCTGTTCTTGCATGCAGCCTGCAGGCCCTTGGGCTGACACAGCCACACCATGCCTTTCCTCTATCCAACTACCGTACCTATACTATGCACTTGCTTATGCAGTGCAATGCATATTTCAAATTTCGATCATCAACACCTCACCTCATTTGGGTGTGCTCGTGTGCCGGCTCTCAAATCCGTTCGAACATACCAATTTCTTTTATATACCTGCGACCTCCGATGGGGCCAGGTCAGGTCTCGTTTTCGCCACAGTACCTACATGTACATGACAAATGGAGGTAGGTGAAATCCGAATTTCTATATTTACATTTACCCTCGGCACCTTTATACACATCCTGACCACTGCCGAGAGCTGAAAAAGATGGAAGATGATGTGATCGTCCTTTTCTGCAGCCTATTCTTTCTATTTTTGGACCTAGATGCCTGTCTTTCTGCCCTCAAGTGCACAGATGTAAAGGGTTTCTCGCATCCGAGATGTATAGCATGTATGCAAACATTCTCCAAGTGGCTGGCTTTCTGGTCCATGGATGGACGTCTGACTATGCATGCACTTTGCAAAATGCATTGCCATGTAACGTAGGCATAGACGACGTGGTTGCGTTGCCATGCTATCTGTATGTCTTCTTTTTGTGGCCGATTTGTTCTCCGGAATGGATGAGTGACTCTCACCTTACCTGACGGGAAGGGGGGGAAATAGGAGTTCAGTCCTCGACTGATGCATGCGATGGCAGACGAAAGGAGGTTATTATAAGGCCAGCAGGATCAGCTCTCTCCATCAGGCTCTGGCTTCAGCTATATTTCAACAGCCTTCACTAAGTTTAGATAAACTGGGGGCAGTCAGCCTTGGACCCTCAAACGAAGTCTGCCTTGAGTCAAGTCAAGTCAAGTCAAGAATACTTCAATCTTTTTTTGAATTCGGTGATTATCGCATCAGAGCTATGGATAGACCAGTTCTGCACTCCAACTTTGCTAGACAAAAGACTTCATCATCATCACACACGTCGATGTCGACGTCCGCGTCATCTACAGCCACTACTGCTGCGACCTCGACATCGATCTCACAACCTACCACTTCATCGGCATCAGCAATCCAGTACGATCACGAAACATATCTCGAACTACTAGCCGGACGCAGCAGCCACGTGGAAAAGACTGCTAGTCAACTATACAAAGAGGTTAGTCTCTCTCTTTTTTTAGTGTGTACACGACAGATACGAATATATAAACTTTTCTTTATGAACCAATAGTAAACTGTTTCTTCTTTTTCCTGTGTAGGAACGTGCACGAAAGTTGAGTCTGAGAGCTCAAGATCCAGCCGTTTTAACGGGGCCGGTGGATTTGGATATTGGCGTCTTTGGGGGCTATCGGTATGATGGTGTTGGGAAGGGGGATGCGAGCAGGAAGTAGGTAGCTGGCTACCACTTTTCTGGGGGGTTGGAGATTGGAATCGAGAAATGATTCAGGTCGATGAAAGACTATTATTACGACTGACATGAGAACGAGGGAAGACGGTACCTACCTATGATGATTGTGAAGCTATCTATCTATATGCGTGTAAATATTGAATGATGAAGCATTTGACTTGAAAAGCATATAATCCGTTCTATCTTTGAATACTCGGATATAGAGTAGAAGAAAGGTCATATTAATATTATTCATTCACAAAAACATTCGTTTCAACAAGCTAATAGGTGCATCATGAAGCAATCTCGCTTCGCCCTCTCAACCCATCATCAGCAATCTCACCGTCCATTTCGGATATGAATCGTTCCCAGGTATTGAGCACGCCTTGGTAGAATTCAATATGGCTCTCGGCAAGAGACCCCAGAGAGTCTCGGAACTCGACGCCTTTGATCCGCTCAAAGTCTGCCACTTCACGCACAACTTCTTCATCGAACATTTCCGATGTGGTCTTTGCAGACTCAACCTCCCGCGTCAATTCATCAATCCGAAGCTCCAGCTTGCGTATCCGCTCTCGTCGGGCTTGCTCATGATCAACACCGCGCATATCTTCCATCTTGGATCGAATAAACGAGGCGGGCGATGAGGTGAGTGGGTTGGATGCATAATGTGAAGAGGGGTTGTTGACTAGCGAGTCTCGATCAGACACGGCTTTGTTGCGGTATTCGACAAGGGCCTCAAAGTCCAGCTGCTTCTGCTCTCGTGTTTTGAGTAGTGTCTTTAGCGACATTATGTATGCTTCCATGTCTCGGAGCGAGCCCAGATAGTTCTGATCGGTATGGTCTTTGAGATCTTTCAGCCCTCGCGAGGTTTCGTCCACAGATGCGGCAAACACTTGCAGCGGCATTTCCACTTCTGGTTCCAGGGGCACCAATTTGCGAAATTGTGTTGCTAAATCAACATAATCTGCTTCAAGATCTGTCTCGCGCCGCGCAACCCGAGCCACTATCTTCTCCACATGGGTGAGGTCTTCATCTAATTTGTCGGCCTTTTCGCGCACTTCGATAAATCGCCGATCTGGCTTGTGAACCTTTGTAAACGCATTGACAAAGGTATCGGCAAAGTTATCAAATATACCACCAGACGCGTCCTGCGTACTAGTGGACCCGCGACCTCCATGCAACCGCATATGGGCATTCCAATCCGGTGACTCTAGGAAGATGGCGAGCAACGACGCCCGGCGCAGCACGGGATGCAATGTTAGACGCTTGATGAATCTATGAAGGGACCATGCGCGACGCTGTGTGAAATCTGGGCCAAATCTATCGCCCGTGACATAGCTTTCTACTTTGTGTTTGTCTGGCAGCGGCGGGACAGCGCAGGCCGGATATTCTCGGTAAAGAGTTTTGTAGAGGAAAAAGAAATCGCGAAAGCGCCGACGGACGGTAAAGTCTGATTTCTGAAAGGTCTTGAAATCTGTCTGATGAGGGTAAGAATTGTAAGCATCTCTAGAGCATCCCGACAGCAGACCAGGCACACCACTTACGTGAGTAGTAACAAGGTAGGAGATGTAAGCGTCCTTGGTCCCATCGTTCTCCTTGAGAGGAGCATCTACCGCGCACTCCAGGACACCGTCTCCAATGCCAGCCAGATCGACAGCATCAGCTGATGGCCCTGGTTGGGCGTCTTCTTGGGTCACACTCATCCTGCGCTTCCCATTCAGGTCTCGATCAAACTGACCCGTGTCTTCAGCATCTGTGCCGGATGTTGTCGGCCGCGACGCATCACTGCTTGGGTCGTTTCGCCAGGAAACGCTGTCGAAATCATCGTCGTCGTGGGCGTCCATGGTGGCTGTAGGCAGACAGGTATGGATAAGGTCGCAGCTTCCCCCACGACATTCGTCACTGCGTCATTTGGGTCTCCGGCGCCCAGACCACGTGCGATCGCCCAATGACGGACAAGCCCGGTCTCCACCCTACAATGCATCCAATATCTTCACGTTCTAATTCTATTTATGTCCTGACAATAACAATTATTATAAACATCTAGAGACCTCCTCATAAAAAATATTCTACATAAACACTTTTTTCTTCATAGACATCATCATCTTGTTATTCTAGTCTAGATATTATATTTAGTTCTGGAGGCCTCCTGTAGAGGTGTTAACCCATTTACTAACAAGCTGTAGGTATATTGAGTTATCGGAATATGTATGTATATATATTTCAAGCTATGTCCTATATAGACGCTCCATAACGCCGACACGATGAGCAACGATGGAATTTATTTTACTTCACTCAAAACAAATAAGCAAATAAGCAAACAAACGCAGGATATCAACTACGATGTACAAACGCCTCAGATGTCAGAGTGGCCCTTCTCATCGCGAAACCGGTCTTCTTCTTCGTCTTCATTCTCACTGAGGAGCTCTTCGTCG
Organism: Talaromyces albobiverticillius; assembly: GCA_023721895.2. Classification (NCBI taxonomy): domain Eukaryota; kingdom Fungi; phylum Ascomycota; class Eurotiomycetes; order Eurotiales; family Trichocomaceae; genus Talaromyces; species Talaromyces albobiverticillius. The sequence continues at coordinate 5,772,385 of JAMBUR020000001.1, read as the reverse complement.
CTCTCCTCAGCAAAGGCATTGTACAGTTCGCCGCCGCGGCGTCTTCGTCCACGTCGGCCAGCCAACGGGGCTTCGGCATCATCTTCATCGTCGACGAGCTCGAACTCGTAGTCATCGTGCGGGTTGTTGCGTAGTCGGTTGCGGCGTTGGACGTGGAAATAAACGCCTAGCGCAATACAGAATAGAAGAATAAGAACGATTGAGGCGTAGATCCAGACCTGGGTGTGGGGTGTTGCTCCAAAGGTAGGCAGGAAAGATGGCAAGAAGCTGGAAGACGTCGGCTCTGCGCTTGGGGCTGACTCCTCATCCTCTATGGGGGTCGGTGCTTCAGCCGTGGCAGTTGGTGTGGCTGCCGCGTTGTCACTGGGCTTCTCAATGCCCGGTCGGTCGACGTGATCGGTAGGAGTAGCTGTTGGGACCGGTTTGGTATGAGGCTTGATACTGACAGTAGCGTAGACAGCATCTTCAATATTATGATCGTCGTCATGCTCGTCAGGTAGAGGGTGTGGTTGTTGGGATGCAGCATCGATAGAAGAGCCCCAGAGGGTTAGACGCCAGTCAGTAAACGATCCACTATGTTCGTTGACTACTGTATCTTTGACAATAATAGTCCAGACACCTTCGCCAGATTCGCCCCTAAAAAGAAGAATTAGTATGGCGACATGTAACGACGAGGCTACAGATCTCTTACCAATGTGCGACAGACATAAAAGTCCAGTCTTCATAGCCAGCTGCTTCGGCATCACCTGACCTGTGAACGCTGAGATGACTGACAATACCCTGGGGGCCGTGCAACTCAACGCTCAAGTCACCTCGCCGGGTGTGGTTGACATTCATAGTAACCGTGACATGTTCTAGCTGCTCAAAGTTGGCACTTTGAAGCATGTCCGAGGTTATCTCAAAATAGCTGGCTAGCCCCTGGTCGCCCTGTGGCACCTCTTTCTGAACCCGCAGCCAAGGCGAAGTATACCAAGCCTGTGGCTTAACAAGGTCCCAGGTTTTAGCTTTTTGTACAAATGAATAGGTGTCCACCTTTCCATAACCATACTGATGGCTGAACTCCTTGCCGATTGGAGTCATCTGCACCTCGTCACCGTCTGCATGAATGGGCACTGCAGTTTCAAGCAAAAGGTATTGGACGTCTCGCCAGGTTAACTCAGGTCGGACGCTCAATGCAAGGGCTATAGCTCCTGCAGCAAGAGGTCCAGCAGCCGACGTACCACCATGAGCACTCGTACAGACATCGGTGCCTACATCGGTAGTATGAATAGAATCACCGCCGCCACTACTGTAAGCAACAACCAGTTGTGCAGAGCAGGCTTCGGAATAAGATGGGTGATTTCCTTGTCGGTCAATGGCGCCCACCGTAACACTATAAATACTGTTGGTGTAACCATCGAAATTGCAGTTATCCTCCTTGGCAGCGCCATTGCCTGCCGCAAAGACGAATATTGAGCCTTTACCGTCGCGTCCATTCACAACGCCATTCACCATTGCTCGCTTCACGAGAATGCTTGGTGCGTCCATTGTCTTTCCGTCATCTCTTGGCCCCCATGAACATGAGTAGATGTGGTTTTTCTGAAAGCCGTAGTTAACAGACGCAGCCTCATCGGCGTCGTCAATCGGTTTAGAAAGAATCCGAATGCCAGCAACTTTGCTGCCATATGCCATGCCGACACCGCAGACACCATTCCGAACTGCGCCGACCTCTCCAGCGCATCTAGTACCGTGTTTATCATCAAACAAAAGTGGTTTCGGTTCGGCCGAATTCTCGTTAAAGTCCCAAGACCCTTCCGCAAAATAGTTGTCTTTTAGATCATTGCTGTACAAATCGAGGCCGTCGTCAACGATGGCAGTGACAACCCCTTCGCCCGTTATGCCCTCTAACCACACCCCCGTGACGTTCATATCATGACCGACCTGCACTGTATTAAACAAGTGCCACTGTTTCTCGAACAGCGGGTCTTTAATGTCTAGGCTTGACATGACACGCTTTTGCGTGCCCACGGCTTCCGTGTTTGGCGCTGATCCATCGGCTCTCGAATTTAACCCTGTAGGGGCGCGTTTGTGCAATCGATCCTTCAAAGTAAGTTTTTGATGCCACATGACGCCGTCCAGGCCGTCCCCCCTCTTGTCGTAAAGAGTGGGATCATCCCGCTTCGCCTTCCGTCGTACTTTGAGTTCTTCCAATAGCGATTCGACATCCGCCGATTGATTCTGGGGTAAAGAGAACTTGTGATGCCCTGGCAGATTTCCGATCTGACCTTCGTGGTGGCATCCAAGAGCCTGCGCGACGTGCTCCGGTGTTAGGGAATCACCGAGGTGGAGGGCAAAGAAGTCGTGGGTGTCGTATGTACGAGGGAGTAGTTGTGCAAGAGAAAACGTAGATAGTAGGGAGGGTATCGTCAAAAGATTCGTAAGACGCATTTTGTTGTGTGATGAAAACACCCGTCAAGGTGTTTTCACGATGTATGCAAAAGACCGGCGATAGACAAGATTGCCATCAATCAATAGGCAACAGGAGAGACAGGAGAACAAAGAAGTGGCTGAAAGTCGGTTGGAATAAAGACAGTTGGCCCGCGGGGTGGAGCGGGTGCACTTTAACCCTAGTTCGTTTTCTTCATATCATTGAGAATTGAGACGATCCTTGTGGCGTCCAAGGTGATGAATCCAAAGAGGACAGGTTATCTCAGGGTCGTCGATGGCAATCAAAGAGTGAGCGGCGGAAACCCGAAGGAGCGCGCTAGAGAAGGCAGAGCCAATCATGTTGCAGACAGACACGGCCACTATTCTTTCCTTGGCAATCACGTGGCGTTGTCGGATGGGAACCTGCCAAGTACGGAAAAGCGCAGTGCTTTAGCCTCAGATTGAGTGATCGCGGCGACAAGATGGGACGTCTGGTGTAGCAAGCCAGATGGCAAGTTGCAGTTGGCAATTTACGATGTACGGAGTACGGAGTACTCGGTGCGTGGTTGACAAGTGTCACTACGAGTGCGGTGTGGCCTTGCCCAGGAGTGTGGATGATAGATACATCTTTTGTATACAGAGCCCGTTTGTATGACTTAACGCACTAAATATTGCGACTTCCTTGCAGCAGTGCGCACCGTTATATCTCATCTAGTCATCGAATGCATGGCATTGGTTGCAATTGCCAATTGCAGACCTCGGGACGCAGGGCGATTGGGGGAGAGCCCGAGGGACGTATTGTCAAGGCACAGTTATACAAGGAGGCATAATTTATCGGCATTTATTGTACAGTAAGTGCTGGTTAAAGTTAGGTGAGTGAGTGACAAGCTGACAGCCCAAGTACACGTATGGATATGGGCTAGTGGGTGCGTCGTATTGGCCGACATCATCGGCCTCACCAGCCACCAGCTTAATTTACATCCGATCGGCTGGGCTGGAGTGACCACCTGGATTTTTTCCTTTCTTCTTTTCTTATCCTCTAATTATTTTCTAAATACATTCCATCACTCAATTTTGCTTCATCGTCTCATTTATCTGAAGCCACCTCCTTGATCTGCACTGAACAGACAAATACACAAAAAGAGGGCGCCCTTACAGACTGGGGAAGCTCCGCTCCGCTTCGCTTTTACCCGTTTGGGCCGTCAATCAATATTTACTGATTGCCCGCCACCTCGGTTTTTGATTATTGTTATTGTACAACAATATCATTATAGCAATTCTCGTCCTTGTCGCTGCGAGTCCCATTGTTCTCCTTTTTGGATACGACAGTTGGAGCGGGGAGAATTGTTTGTTCGCTGCGGGCATACCTTCGATTTCAAGGAAAATCAATTGAAAGCTGTGAAGCTGACAGTTCATGGGGAAATTAACATCAGCTTGACCCTCTGCTCGCTTACTCACACGACCCAATTTCCTGCATTAGGTCTTGCAGGGCCTCCCACTCTTCAATTTCTCGACTCATTTGTGCCAACTTGCATACATACTGGACCAAGAACAACCAACGATAGAGAGAGAGAGAGCCATGGCTACAAGCTCCCAAAGTCCTCCAGTGCCTTTCAATGCTGCATACAATATTGCTCCTCAGGCAAGGCCAGGCAGCGGGATTTCTCGCTCCGGTTCGACTCGATCTAGGAGGATGAGCGTTGGAGGAGCAGAGGATCTTGCAGCGCAAAATTATGGACCCATACCCCCCATGGCACCAGCTGCACCAGCTGCACCAAGAGGCCCTCCTATCTCATACAGAAACGGCATGGTGCCTGATAACGCCAATCCCCAATATCGACGTTCCGTTCCTCGATCGTTCTCCGCTCGGTCAAGCGGCATGACTCCAGACAGCGCATATCCGAGTGCATCTCCGTTAGACAATGTCAGATATGATGATTATGGGTACAGTGCTGCGCCTGAGAAAATTCAACATCGACGAGCGTCCTCCCAGCGTGCTCCCCCTCCTGCCTCGATGCCCACATATGCAAAGCCACCGCCAGTCATGGCCGACGCTCCTTCACAAGCGTCACCTATCAACCAGGCAAGAGAGTCGCAAGGACCTTCGGAGGCACTTCCTCGATCAACGTCACGAAGCCAGGCTCCTGCTCTGAATCGGTCGAATACTGTTCAGTCCACACAATCCACAAAGGGAGATAAACCTGGGGGGTCGTCGCATCGATCGCCCCTACAGCAATTAGAGACAAGACTTGTTACGATGAGCAAAGAGGAAAAGAGAGCACGTATGATGGAAGCGGAACAGAGATTGCGCGAAAAGAAAGCTCAGCGTGAGAGTCAGGCAGCCGCATCTCTTGATTCTAAATCAGAGACGAAAGGAAGCCCTCGAAATGTAGAACAACCGATTACTGATACGCCTAGTCCCTATTCAAGCGGCCCTAGGGACCAAAGGCGACAACAATCTATCAGCAGCAAGCCTGTTCCTTCTGAGCAACTTCAATATGCTACATTACAGGCGGCCCAGGAACCGCAATATGCGCATGCCCACGGCCAAGGCCAACGCTTTCAAAGTCCACAAGACACTATTTCGCCACCAAGACAACGACAACCAAGTCAAGGCCAGCGCCATTCTCGCTCATACAGTGCCAACGTTCCGGGGAATGGGCATATAATCCCGCCGGCTCAATATGCCCAGAGAGATGTCCAGAACCAGGAGGCTCGCAATTTCCCTCCAGCCGCTGCTGGTAAGCCGCGACAAGGAAGCATTCAATCGCAAATACCCATTAGGCAGGGATATGATCAACAGCGTCCCACGACATCGGCAGGCCGCCAACCACTACCGGCCGCTCAAATCAACCGCCCTGTGATCTCAGATAATGAACAGGCATTCCTAGACAATGACACTGGAGTTCATCCTACTCACTTTGCGGGAGAGGCTCTCAATCAAGAAGTAGAGCAGCAGCAACAACAACAAAACCCCGACGAGATCCGTAATCTGTCACCTGCATTGAAAAAGACCAAAAGGCAGACGGTATCATTCGATGTTCCTCCACCGACGCCTCCTCCATTGGATGAATGGCGGCGTGCCCCTGTGGCAAGATTAGGTCTTACAAACCGAGATTTTGAACGCGTTGATGTGGATAAGGGGAAGGCTTGGTGGGAAAAGGGTCCATCAAAGCAGCGACGACAAAGCCGTGCTCTTCCAAACAACTATCGCAAGCCTACACCTAAAGTGAACGAAGGCAACCGGTTTAATCCGCTACTTTTCTTGAAATGTGGCCCATTATTGCGTTATGTTGGTATTAGAAAGACGACCGTTGATGGGCTCCAAGGACCTACCGAACAGGAAGTTTGGAGGGGTAGCGTTATGATTGTGACGACTGATTCTCTGTCGTCGTTGGAAACGCCGCCTACTTTGCGTCTCTTCTCTCAGCCTATGGACCTTTTGCCCCCGCCTCCTCGACAGATCAGCGGTGACGAAGGGACTCATCTAGCTCCTGAGTATGTTGATCCAATAGCCGGCACGGTTAAAATTGGTCGCGACGGGCGCACATTATACGTCAAGCCTGTCGAACATCTAGAAGAGGAAGTGGACCTTTCGGCAGTAGAGAGTGAAGACGGACTTTTCGAGAGCTCTCCCAGTCCTATAGATTACGCGACGGAGGACAAAGCAGAGTCAAAGACCATGCCGAGCAATAGACTCCACCCAGTGAATGGAGAAAACAGCGGACTCTACGAGGAGATTCAGGGGTTCCGCCTGTATTCCGATGCTGCTAGGGATGTGACTTTTTGGCGATTCAACATTGAGATTGAACTCACTGAAAAGCAGGAACGAATTGCTTACCGTATCAACGAAGGGCCAGCAATTGGATTCTGGGTTCCGGCAAAAGGCCAGTCGATGAACATCATGTTCCACTCGTGCAACGGGTTCAGTTTGTCTGTTGATCGCGACAAGTTTAGTGGTCCTGATCCCCTTTGGCGAGATGTGCTTAATGAACATCAAACCCGTCCATTCCATGTCATGGTTGGTGGTGGAGACCAGATCTATTGCGACAAAGTCATTCAAGAGTCGGAGCTCTTCGAAGAGTGGACGCGCATAAAAAACCCACACCACAAGCAAAATGCACCATTCAGTGCGGAATTCAAGGCTGAGCTGGAAACTTTCTACCTGAACCACTACTCGTCTTGGTTTTCACACGGTCTTTTCGGTCTGGCGAATAGCCAGATTCCTATGGTGAATATTTGGGATGATCATGACATTATCGACGGATTTGGCTCTTATCCTGACCACCTCATGCGATCTCCAGTCTTTTCCGGGCTGGGCAATGTGGCTTTCAAATATTATATGCTCTTCCAACACCAGAGTGTGCCCGAAGAGACCGAGGCGGATGAACCCAGCTGGCTTTTGGGAGCGGATCTGGGTCCGTATATCAAAGAGAGAAGCCGCAATCTCTTCATGTCTTTTGGAAAGGGCGTGTCGTTCTTAGGTATTGATTGTCGTACCGAGCGCATGGTATGTTTTACGTCTTTCAAGAAAATGATATAAAATACTAACCCTTTATCTAGCGTGAGGAAGTCGTAAGCGAACAAACCTACGACTTGATTTGGGATCGTTGCTACCGTGAGATTGAGCACGGCGAAACCAAGCATTTGATTGTGCTTCTGGGAATTCCTGTCGCCTATCCTCGACTAGTCTGGCTTGAGAACATCATCAGCAGTCGAGCAATGGATCCCGTGAAAGCACTTACCCGAACAGGACTCTTTTCGGGCCTCGTCAATAAATTCGATGGTGGGATCGAAGTTCTAGACGACGTGGACGATCACTGGACTGCAAAACACCACAAAACAGAGAGAACAATGTTGATTGAAGATCTGCAAGATCTCGCTGCAGAGAAATCTGTACGGATTACAATTCTCAGGTATGTACTATCAATTCATCGATCGTTTTATTCCCTTGCTGACTCCCACAGTGGTGACGTTCATCTGGCTGCAATCGGCCAGTTCTATTCCAACCCACATCTTGATATATCTAAAGACAAGGATTACCGTTACATGCCGAACGTGATATCATCTGCCATTGTAAACGCACCGCCTTCTGATACGTTGGCGGATTTCCTCAACAAGCGAAACAAGATCCATCATATGGACTCCAACACAGATGAAGACATGATCCCGATTTTCACCCATGATGTCGACGGCAAGAATAGGAATAACAAGCGACTTCTACCGCGTCGAAACTGGTGCTCTATTCGAGAGTACCATCCAGGAACGACGCCTCCACCAACGCCGCCAACCCCAGCAGAACCTCTAGGCGCAAGTGCAGATGATGTACGACCACCGGGTCTACTGAAACGTACATTGTCGCTGGGTAGGGGAGACAGTAAGCGAGAAAATCCAGGACGTCCAAACGTACTTCGACGTCTTTCAAGCCGAGGCGGTCCTCCTACAAGAGACTTCAATCTCGAAAACGCGCAGCAGCGGCGCCGCTTCAGTACAGACGCTGGCGCCAGACCCGCTACCGCTACTGCTGCACCACCACCGGAAAACGGGGATAGCTATTTCAACGCCGATGAGCTACGCCCCGGTTCTTTCCATCGACGGGCAACAGATCTTTCTATCAAAGCTGCTAAGAAGGCAGACGATGCAGCATTCGTCAACCTAGAAGGCGGGCTTGATATTACATTGAACCTCGAGGTTAACCCCAAGGATCCCGCTGGTATCACTACGCCGTACAAACTGCTTGTGCCAGCTCTATGGTATGACGGTGGATATGACCCGGAACCGCATCGCGTCGTCAAGGGGTGGAAGAAGTGGCTGGGACGAGGAAAGCCGAAAAAGGGCCAGCAGCACCTAGATCAGCAACACCCAGAAGAGCAGCACGAGCAACATCCGGTTCAGCTGCGTGATGGTGAAGTCTACGATGATGAAGATGAAGATGATCATGAAGAGGAGGAGGAGGATGAGTATTACGAGGGCGCACATAATAATCAGCCACCAAATGATTATGCACATGGTGAACTGCATAGTGACGACGAGTCGTTCACCCCGCCCAAGAGGAAGAAGTGGCTAGGCATTGTTTAAGGGGGGATACATAGTTGATTTGATTTTGTGTTATTTCCCTCCTTTTTAAAAACTCCATGTACGATTTTGATACCCGTGTTTTCTTTTCTTTTTTTTTTTTTTTGATGTCTTGCATACATTGAATCTTTTTTGAGCGGATTTGTTTCTTTGTATCAATCACTCACTCACTTAGCATAGCAGAGGTTTCCACCTGTTGGTTTACATACAACGGTCTAGTTCTTTTGATTACTCAGATTTCTTGCCCAGGACATCTAGAAATAGTAGTCGTTGCAGTGGGGGCGTAAGTCATAACAACACACATATCTGATCCAGTCTGAACCTTGGGAGAACGAGGTGATGCAGGCAGTGGGGCGGCTGCAGTTATCAATCTGCCTTGGCCCTTGAATAGTGAGCAAATGATGCCATGGCGTCCTGCCCTGGTGGAGCAGAAATGCATCCACCATCCGGCGATTTCGGCGGCAGATGTCGGGATATCTGCCACTGGAACTTGGTGGTGCCGTGGTGGTGCCAGGGCCGAGACAGTCGGCGGTTGGTAAGCAGGGTGTCGCCGCACGTGACAATCCGGCCAGACATGCGTATAATCAATCCTTCAATTCCAGATCCACGCCTGATGATAAATCAGTTCCAATTGTTCTATTGTTTCTGTCGCACCACTTTTCTGGCATAAAAGACATAAGCGCCCACTCAATCCACCACAAAAAAACTCATATCCATCTTTTGTTTGATCATAGAAGCATCAATTCTGTTTTTTGCCCCTCTCTCATCTCTTCAAAAAAAATTCACCCCGCTCAACTCCGCTCAGCAACTTGTTGAGCGCCATATTCACCGTGTTTTCCTCGGCCTTTCGACGTTTTTCTTCTTTCTCTTTTCGGTCTCTAGGACTCTCTGCTGCTGCCGCATCATCTTTGCAGCAGAATACCACGTCTTCTTCCGTTTCGGTAACGAGTGCACAAAAGAGGATGGCTCACTCTAAGGTCGTTAGTACGTGACAATTCAATCAGAAATCAAGAAAGAAGAAAGAATTGATACTGACAAGTGCTTCTTCTCTAGTCATCGGCTCTGGCCCTGCCGCGCACACAGCGGCCATCTATCTCTCGCGCGCGGAGCTCAAACCTGTCATGTACGAGGGCATGCTCGCCGGCGGCACAGCAGCCGGTGGGCAACTGACAACCACCACGGACATTGAGAACTTCCCGGGTTTTCCCAATGGAATCGGCGGCGCCCAACTCATGGACGACATGCGCAAGCAATCCGAGCGTTTCGGCACGGAAATCATCACTGAAACAATCACGCGCATTGATCTGAGCAAGCGTCCCTTCCGCCTGTGGAAGGAATGGTCTGACGGCCCCGATGAGGAACCTGCGCATACCGCCGACGCAGTCATCATCGCTACAGGCGCAAATGCCCGACGTCTCGATCTGCCCGGCGAGGAACAGTACTGGCAAAACGGGATTTCGGCATGCGCCGTTTGCGATGGTGCGGTCCCCATTTTCAGGAATAAGCCGTTGTATGTTATTGGGGGTGGTGATTCGGCTGCTGAGGAGGCCATGTTCTTGACCAAGTATGGTAGCCATGTTACTGTGCTTGTGCGCAAGGATAAGCTGCGGGCCAGTCGGGCGATGGCGAATCGTCTGCTGGCTAACCCCAAGGTGACTGTGCGCTTCAACACGGTTGCTACGCAGGTTGTGGGCGAGGAAGGGCCGAGGGGACTCATGACTGGCCTCAAGGTTAAGAATGTCGTTACGGGCGAAGAGGAGACTGTTGATGCTAACGGTCTCTTCTATGCTGTTGGACACGACCCAGCTACTGCCCTTGTCAAGGGCCAGATTGAGTTGGATTCTGAGGGTTACCTCGTCACCCAGCCCGGTACCAGCTACACTTCTGTTGCGGGCGTTTTCGCTGCTGGCGATGTGCAAGATAAGCGATACAGACAGGCAATTACCAGCGCAGGTATGTTCCTCGCCCCCTCCCCCCTTCTTTCTATCTAATCTAACTTGCTATAGGATCCGGCTGCATCGCCGCCCTCGAAGCCGAAAAATTCCTCTCCGAAGAAGAATCCCCCGAAGAGGAGACATCCGCCGTCAAGACCGAGGCAGGATCAGCCCGCATTGAGCCCGCCGCCGCCGAGCAAAACGCTCAAGAAGCGGCGCAGAAAGATGGCAAACCGCTCACGGCGGAATACAAACAGAACCCGTTGTTATAAACGGAACATGATAGATCTCAGATTTTCTTCACTTTTGATATATTAGCGGTTATTTCTTCTATTTTTGAATGTGCATTATTGTTTTCTTCTGGTGTGGTTGAGTGCTTGATGTTCATAGAGATAAATAGACTTTGATAGGCTATTGTTACCTACCTACAGTGCCGTTTCAATATGTGTTAACATAACACCCTCCCCTACACTATTCTATGTTTATCAACAAGGATCATAGACAGCTAGAGCCCTTCTCGTATAAATATTATATTTTCATGATATGAATTGCAGGAGGGCTTCAAATTATTTCGATTATTCTTCTGAATGTTTATATTTAGTTGGGAGGTTCAAGGGTGTTGACACATATGAAACCTCACTGTAGATAGATGCAATTAATTTCAGACCAAGGGTATCTAGTACGTTTTTCTAAGAGACAAGGTATGTATGTTCAAGACTGCCTCTCCAAACTATCCATCCTCTTCTTCAAATCATCCACCCACGGCCCCACGTATTCAATATTCTTCTTCATGGAGACCTCGCTTTCCCGGACTTTCTCTTCAACGACGCCCAGCCCTTCACGCCATTGCTCAATCTCCTTGCTCATTTCCGCCTGGTCCTTTTCCAGCGCGTCGAGTGTCTCGCTTGCCTGCGCCGCACCCGCATGGATTGCGCGCAGGGAACGAAGACGTTCTAGGACGCTGGGGAGTAGAGGATGGAGGGATTGGATGGTGGGGAGCGTCGAATATAGTGCCTGGATCTTGGCGGCTTGTTCGTCGCGGTGCGTGCTTGATAGTGTTGCCCCGGCATCTACTTCTGTCGCGCTGGAGGATGTCAAGGCGTCGGCTGATGGAGAGTCGGTTTGGGCTCTGGCAGCGGCTTCGCTGGCGCGGCGGCGCGAGTTGGCTAGGTTCTCTGCGTCGGCGGTGAGTTTCTTGATTCGTGATGATAATGATTCTAGCTGTGCGGTTGTCGTGATGGTGGTGGTTGTGGAAGTGGTGATAGATGATGCGGTAGGCCCGCCTAGGGTGCTCGTCAAGACAGTCAGCTGTGACGTGAGATGCTCGAGGGCTGGCAAGACGGGTCGTAGTTGCGGTTGGGTGTCTTTTGTTGCGAAGAATGGATTTGATCCGGTCGATATGCCCAGTGCAGCCTCGATCAGAGCAAGCCGGGTATCAAAAGACGCTGCGTGTTCAAGAAGGCCTGACGATGCTGGCGCTGATGATGTTGGCGGTGCTAACTCGGACGCAAATGAGACATCTTTTTTCTCTGTTTTCTTGTCTTTTTCATTGGGTGCTTGAGAACTAGCCCCTGCCAGTTGACGCGAGAGAATAGCATCTGAAGATGGCTTGTTAATCCGTGTGGACGAGTAATGGATGTTATCCAGAGCCTTGCTCAATTCGAGAATCCCATCTTCTTGCTCCTCCTTTCCGTCTCCAGCTTCCCCATCAACCGGAGCTACGTTGCCCTGTTGCTTCTTTTCAAGCTCAGCCTTCAATTCCTCCGTCTCTCTCCTGAGTCGAGCTAGCTTCCGTTCAAACGATTCCTGACCGTCGGCATCATCGCTGTCACTAATATCTCCAATTTCCTCTGTGCCATCTCCATGACGACGTCTTCTATTTGCAGGCTTGGATTTATACGCCTTTCGCTTGGTTGAGATTGTGTCGGAAAAGTCAACGTCGCGGGCATTGACACCGCTGGCGCGGAGGAAGTGGAGTCTGGCCTCGTCGGCGTTTAGGTTGTTGCGGTCGATGTCTGGGTTGGATTCGTCATCTGAATCGGAGTTGGTGCGGACGGTGGCGGTCTGTCATTCTAGTTAGAAAGATTCAGCTCTGTCTCTGCAGGTGGACGAACGTACGGGGACGGTGGATGCTCCGTCAGTTAAATCTGGTGTTTCGTAGACATCTGGCGCAATATCCTGGCACGAGTTAGTTAAATCATAGACTAGGCGCTAGGCCATGAAAAGCACGAACCAGATCGGGGAGATTGGCGTATTTCTTATTCAGAGACATGGTTCTGGCTGTGTCTCTGTTGCTGGGTGGTAGTGATGAGTTGTTTGTTGGGTTTACTCCAAATTGGCTCGGAAGGCGCGATGGGCGGGACCGACAGGGGTATTGCCGAGCTCCTCCTCCGCGCCAGATCAATCTTCCTCCACTCGCAAGTCTCGCATCATGATACGATGCTATGGGTCTCTTTCAGAACTGATAGAATCTCTTTGTATAAAATGTGTCAGCCTGACAGGAAGAAAGAATTCTTTTGTCAGGATATCTGCCCGGCTGGCCCACACGACGTTGCCCTACCGGTGCACAAAGTAGTCAGTTACACAATATACGACTCGTTTGTCATCGACTCTGGCGCAATTAGACACAATAGGCAACAAGCAATTGGGACCATATGTCTCTATTCTGACTGCCACGCTTGGCAGTGCCCCAGCTATGGTAGGACTGCAAGTAAGTGGTGCAGGTGGGGGCGGGACAAAATGATGGCACATGCAATCCCCTCGATGTCATTGCGCCCTAGTCTGTTTGTTTTTGTAGATGCCTCGGAGGTTGATGGCCCTCTAAGAGGCTGTGAGAGGCTGTCCACTTGCTAGCCAACCCTGCCAATCTCGTGTCATTATTTCATTCTATGCAAGGTACTATATTTTGCTCCGGTTGTCCTGGGCGCTAGCTAGGTAACCAGGTTGGTGTTGGTCTTCACATGCTTCTTTCGCAGTTAGCCTGACATATAAATTAAGATCACTCCTCTTTGTAACCTCAGCTCTCCTCTCTTTTAACCGACTGTTGGCGCTTTCTCTCTGCACTCAGGATCGCGCATCTCTAACCTCGTTTTCAATTCTGGTCTTAAGCTCTGCGCTTTACATAACACAACAGCGTCATCATGGCTGCCCCTCCAGAGATCAATCTCCAGAACCTCAATGGCGTGTTCGTCTTGGTCAGTCTGATCTTACTCGTCTTAAGAAGGCAAGAAATATCTACTGACACTCACCACAGAACAAAACCTTGTCCACCGACACCGACCCTGTCCTAGCTCTTGTAAGCTCTAAGCTCTTTCTACCCCTCACCCCTCATCTACATTAATATTGCTGCTCAATGCGGCGCATGTCAACAAAACCGAACTGACAAAAATATAGCAAGGCATCGGCTGGATCATGCGCAAAGCCATCAGCATCGCCACCGTCACGCTCTCCGTCGCCGAATCCGTCGAGCCCAACAAGGACGACCCGGAGCACGCACCCATAACCCGCATCATCATCAACCAGACCGCCACGGGCGGCATCAAGACCGTCGAAAAGCGTACCACCGACTGGCGCCCGCGCGAACACACTGATCGCGTTTTCGGTACCCTCGAGGGTTATTCGAAACTCATTCGTGCTTCAAAGTCTGCCGACGGAAAAGTGCGCCCAGATGTGGATGTGCAGACTGAGCCGAAGGATGAGAAGATTGTGAAGTATCTTACCGGCGAATGGGGTCTGGAGGGAAGCCCCGAGGAGGAGGGGTGGATTGTCGATGAGATCCAGGATGGCAAGGATGGAGTGGCGTATGGTGAGGGTGAGGGTTTGTGGTTGCACAGCTGGGTCAAGGCTGAGGCTGGATGGACTGCTGAGCAGGTACGTACTCCCTTCTCTTTTTTATGTTTGTCATCTTCTAATATGTTACAGATCTGGGGTTTCGAGAACGTCAAAGGCGAGCGCCGTTACACTCGCCGTCTCGCTGTGGCAAAAGATGGAACCTTCCTGATTGGACGTCTTGTCTACGACTACACGGGACCAGTACCAGCCGAGCAGGCAGAAGAGGATGGATTGGTTTATTAAAGAAGACAGTGAAAGACGAGAGAAGCATCGTTCATTTACATTGAGACGGTTGGCTTGATATGTTATGCATGAATGAGCATAATCAACACGAATAAGCAGGGATGTATCTACTCTCAAGATAGATAGATGGAAATCATGACACTGCTACTACTTTGACAGTATCTATATCTATTCTACTTCTCGTAGTTACATATACGCATTGCGTAGTGACATAATATTTGGCCAATTATGTTTCCATTTTGGGGCCATCTCTTGATATATTACTGACAACCTAGGGTAACCTCAAAGAGACAAAATAACAAGAGACAAAAATTCAGGTATCTATCAATCAATCGACCTCCAATTTATTTATGAGTAGGCATAACAACACTAGCCCGGGTATGCGAAGCATCCTCACTGCGCCACAGACTCGTCACAGTCTTTTGCTGAGTGTAGAAGTGCAAGCCTGGCTTTCCATAAAAGGTGCTTGCACCGCCTCCAGCGACACTCTTCTTGTTGCCGGTGAAGGAGAACATGGGTAGAGGCACGGGGATGGGGACGTTGATACCCTGTTGACCGGCTTCAATGTTCTTCTGGAAAGTTTGAGCAGACGATCCGGATCTTGTGAAGATTGCGGCGCCGTTTCCGTATTCGTTGGCGTTGGTAAGGTTGATAGCGTCTTCGAGGGTGTCGACGTTCAGGCAGACAAGGACGGGTCCAAAGATTTCTTGCTTGTAGCAGGTCATGTCGGGGGTGACGTTGGTGATGATTGTAGGGGCAATCTATACACAATACAATTAGTATCTCGTTCAGTGATCTCTAGTGTGGTTTTGTAGTGACCTACCCAGTTTCCGTTGGGGTATTTCTCGGGCTTGTAGCCACGACCATCCAGAAGGATAGTAGCACCTTCTTTCTCGGCAGAGGCAATCAAATCTTCAATGCGCTGCTTGCTCTGCGGGCTGATAACAGGACCCAGGTCGGCGCCTGGCTCAAATCCACCATTGACTTTAAGCTGTTTAGCTCGCTCAGCAAGCTCGGGCAGCCATTCCTTGGTCTCTCCAACCATGACCAACGTACTCAGAGCCATGCATCGCTGACCAGCGGCACCAAAGGCGGCGCCAGCAATGGCGTTTAGAGCATGGTTCTTGTTGGCGTCAGGCAGGACGGTGGCGTGGTTCTTGGCACCCAAATTGGCTTGCACGCGCTTACCATTGGCGCTACCGCGTGAGTAGATGTATTCACCAGCACGGTTGCCGCCAACGAAGGAGATGGCCTTAATAGCTGGCTCGTCTAGAATGAAGTCCACAGTCTTGTGGGCTCCGTGAATAATATTAATAACGCCAGGGGGGAAGCCGGCTTCGCGAGCTAGTTCGGCCAGGATCATGGCAGCTCCGGGGTCGCGTTCAGAGGGCTTGATGACGACACAATTTCCGGTGATGGTAGCAGTAGGAATACACCAAAGGGGAATCATGGCAGGGAAGTCTGTTCACTAGTTAGCTTCTGGCAACTCTAGTCGCTTCAAGAGGATAGACTCACTGAATGGGCAAATAGCTGCAACAACACCGAGGGGCTCTCTGTAGCTACGAGTTTCCATATCCTTAGCAACTTCGAGGATATCTCCAGTAAGCTGCGAGGTAATGCCGCATGCTGTCTCGGCAACCTGAAGACCACGAAGAACGTCACCCTTGGCATCGGCAAAGGTCTTGCCTTGCTCAAGAGTGATGGACGCAGCAAGACGGTCCCAGTCTCGGCGAATGAGGCTAACAAACTTGAACATGATCTCCTGCCTGGCTATGATGCTGGTGGCGCGCCACGCAGGGAAGGCCTTCTCGGCCGAGGCAACGGCGGCCTTGAGCTCCTCATCTGTGCTTTGGGGAACACGAGTGACTAGGTTGTTGGTTGCTGGATCGTGGAGGTCGATCCAGTTTGTGGCCTTGGAGGAGACAAACTCGTTGTCGATAAAGTTTGTGGTGTCTATGGGGCTGGCAATGAATTCGTGGGATGTAGGATATTCGGTGGTGGAGGAGGCGGCGGACGTGGTGCCATACTGGGAACGACGAGCGGTGACATGAAGATGTCGCCTAGTTACTGATGGAACAGGGGTCCGGACTGTCGATAAAGTCGATCTGGAACTTGTTCTCGTGGCTGCAGCCACTGTTGCCACTGATCTGGTGCTGAGGCCGGTGCAGGGCGTGGGGGTGCGGAGAGCAGGAATGCCGCGGACAAGAGAGCGACGGGCGGCCATCTTGAGATAGTATGTGAAGAAAAGACAAGTGAACAGTCAACACAGTGCCTGCACTTGGAATATTAGAATTGATCATTTAACAGTGTAGATGAGCAAGGGGGAGAGGCGGTATAGCGATGGGCTATGTATTAAGTACTAGGTACAGCTTACCCGCGGAACAGGGAGCTCGGCGGCAATTCCCCGCATATTGAACCACGGCAACGGTGATTGGCTTACGGGGCCGAAACAACGACGATAGCCGTGATAAGACGGGGAGCGGCTAATCTTATCCGGCCTGACGAACTTTAAGCTTGGTTGTTTGCCCTTTGTAGAAAGTAGGAACTATTGAATATGCTGGAAAGTTACGATGGGTTATATCCAACGCCGACTGGAATATATAGGCACATACAGTTCTAGACACAAGTGTCAACACCCCGGGCCTCCGGAACTAAATACAACATTCAGATCGGAATAGTACAATAATTTGAGGACATCCTGAGCTTGGACGGGCTTTGAGTGAAGCGGTGTCTCTGAGGAAGCTTCTTGCGGCTTTATTGATTGAGGTAGCGTCAATATACCACTCAGCCGGAATAAAAAATGGCCCTGGTTGGTATCCGAATCGTTTTGCGGGTCGTTGAAATATTCCAGTGACTGTTCTGTAGAACGACCAGTTGGCTTCAGCTGGGGACCACTTGTACAGGTAGCGAATAACTATGAAGTCGCAACGGTCAACGGGTTCGCGAGAGTAATGGTTTATACTGTCGGGATGATTGTGGTAAAAAACGGCGAGCTGAAATCCAGCGCGTACAATCTCTAGAGATAGTTGCGGAAGTGGCAGGTCGTTTGGGTTCAATGGAAGGTGGGCTAAGTCGGGTGTTACCATGGAAAGGACTCTAGATGTCTATGAGTGATTGCTGGTAGACAGCTTTATGTATAGATGTATAGGGGTGCGAACACTTTTGTCACCTTCCTGTATACACTAAATAGACTACCGGCGGCTATCCTCGGCTCTCATGAGACATGCAAATCATTTGGATATTTGATATAATGGATAATACATCAATCAGCTCAGCAGCTAAACGCCTCTCCCAAGCAGGAACATTAAGTTCAAAGAAAATAAAAACATCATGGGAGTTCTTTTCCAGTCTTTTCGCGGTTGATACTAACTACTTTTACATCAGGGAAAAGGCCTATTCATTCTCCTCGCCTAGGAGAACATTTACTCAGCAGCAGAGGAGCGGGTTGCGCGCTTGGTGGCGCCCTTGGCAATTTCTGCAGAGGAGCTGACAGCCTGAGCAGTCTTCTCCTTGGTAGCAGTAGCAGCGGCTTTGCCCTTCTCAGCAGCCTTAGCCGGAGCGCTGCCACCACCGATGGCACTGACAACAAGCAGGATAGTAGCGAACAAGATAGCACCCAAGCCGCCGGCGACTTCAGGAACGGCCTTGACAGCCTCAATGGGGTCCTCACGGGCAAGGCTGACGAACAGGTCGACCTTCTCGAGAACGAAAGCGACTGGGTCTTCTGTGAAAGCAACACCACCCTTGGTGACCTTCTTCTCAACCTTGGGCTTGGCGGCTTCCTCCAGCTCAGCCTCGATTGGGCTCTTGACACCGTAGGTCTCCTCGCGGAGTGCAGCAGCGTCCTCAACAGAGTGACCAATGTAGATGTTGTCAAAGAGGATATCGTTTTGCATGGTCCAGAGCTCGAAACCAATCTGCGAAAAGTGTTAGTGACATTCATAACAAGTAACTGGGCTTTCGAAATACTTACGGCTCCCATGGGTTCAAAGTTGGATGGAGTCTTGTCCTCGTAGAAGTCGGGATTGGGGATCTTGCGAGGAGCCCATGGTCCCTTGTAATCGGGGTTGTCGATCAGAGGAGCAAACCACTTGCCCTGGTAGGCTGGGTTCTTCTTCAATGGAGCGCTCCATGGTCCGCAACCAGAGACGGAAACACAGGCAGGGTTGGGGACGGTAGGGGCAAGCCAGTCACCGTCTTCCTCGTCATCCCAGTCTTCGGGCTTCTCAGCCTCCGGGTCAGCGATGGTGAGAGGCTCCTCCTCCAACCAGTCTTCGGGCTTGGTAGCTTCCTCGTCAACGATTTCATAGGGAGCTTCCTCATCCCAGTCCTCGGGCTTGGTGGCCTCGGGGTCGGCAATCTTAGCCTCCTCAACCCAGGTGTCTGGCTTCGAGTCCTTGGGGTCATCGATCTCCTTAGCGGGGTTGACCGGAGGAGCGAAGTCCTCGAAAAGAGAACCGGTCTTGGCACTCTCGCCGTTGATCAAGATCTCGAAGGTCTGGTCAGGGTTGACAATGAGGGTGTAAACGGAAGTTGTCTTCTCAGTGCGGGGCTTGGGTGGGCTGGTCAAGTGCTTCTCCTCGTATTCACCAGTCTTGGGGTTCTTGTGTTGGAAGATGAAGTGGACCTAGCTAGCGTTAATAGGCGATTCATCTGTATGTTTGCGCAGATATCTCTTACCTTGTTGGTGCTTCCGCACTTGTCGGGACCGAACATGATCACGTATGGAGAGGCGTTCGAGAATTCCTCGGCGTGAAGCTTCTTGTTCTCCTGGAGCAGCTTCAAGTAAGCGCCGCCGCAGACAAGGGAGTCTAGGGATAAATGTTAGTTTCAAGTAAATCAAGCTGAAGATGGGAAAGTGACGCACTCTGTGGCTTGACTTCGTACTGAACAACAAGAGTCTTGCCCTTGTTGTCAATCTTCTTGGGGAATTTGGCAGAGATGGCGTGGTGGGCGGCGGGGTTTTTCAACACCAGACCCTTGTCGCCTTCGATACCCTTGAAGACGGAAGGCTCCTCGACGCTCCACTGTCCAACGTAGGCCCATTCTTCCTCAGAGCCAGAATCCTCCTTCTTGGCGTGAGATGGAGTCCATCGCTTTTCCCAGTCATCGGTGAACTGCTCCAAGAAGGGAGCCTTGAGAGTTGTGGGCTAATGCGACAAAGAGGTTGGGTTAGCATGTCGACCAACGAAAGGCTAAAGATAATTATCATGGACATACAGTGAAAGTAGGACGCTCAATTTCAGAGGAAGTGGCATCAGGAGCCGGGGCTTCTGTGTCGTCGGCGAGGGCGTGGCCCATCAGACCAGCCGACGACAACAGGGCCGTAGTCAAAGCAGCGTTGAAACGCATGGTGGCTTAATAGAGGAAACCACAGAGATAAAAAGACTCTCTTTCCTAAGGAGAGAAGGAGAAGAAGAATGAGGACAAAGCAACAGCAGCGACAACAACACGAAAGAGAGAAAGTTCGGGTCGAGAGATGGAAGTCGGGGCTACCGTATATAAATTGAAGCTCTCAGCAATCATCAAAGGTGGCCTCTTCTCGTTGGTCAGTCGCGGCAGCTTCCCATGGTTCCTTCCGGCTTAGCGCACATTATGTAAGCGGAGCCTTCCTGAGTAGATGATGAGGTGGGCCTCACGTGCTTGCCGGGCGAGCCTCAGAGGCTCTTGGTGAGCTTGTTCCTGCCGATAATTGCAATCTGACAGCCTCCTGGCTATGTTGTCTACTCAAACCGCGCACGCTACAATCCTCATCGGGAGGGCTCCTGGCTGTACGATCATGCCAGAATGTCCTTTTTAAGATGCGGCGTTAAGGTAACCAGCGGACTCCACTTTGGCTGGAGCTAGCCGTTAATCTTGTTCGTTCTCCGCACCGCAGATTCCATGCGCTTCTTTCTCTCCAGTCCATCTGTCATGAACTGCCGAAGCCTTCATGCTTGCACCACTATAACCGTGACCAATTAAGAGTCAATTCTGTATTGCTTTCAATAGTCCCTAAAGGGAAAATTCGCAATGGATTCGTTGTTGTTGCTGCTGCCAGACCATCCAATCAGAGGTGTCGATGGCGTTCCCCTCGTTAGTAATCGATTGGACCAATCATAGCGGCGATTGCGACAACGAGCCCCGCGGTCAGAAGAATTTCCAGAATCTCTCGACATCATTTATCGCAACCAATCCACCCAGGGGATAAAACAATTCCAGCTTATATACCTGCGCAGTCCCTGTCCAGAGTTGTCGACTGTCAATAAACTCCACATTGTCAAGGAAAGGCTGCGACTGCTTGCCCGACATGGCAGACAACACCCAGGTCGTGGCCACCAACGGCCATAAGGATAACAATGACCATCTTGTACAGTCCGAGGACCCTGAACACCCTTCCAATTTGATTCCAGAGATGTGTCGAAAGTTCTACACCTGGGGATGGGTGACCGGCACAGGCGGCGGGGTAAGTCTGCTTGAGATACTGTCATTCAAGATCAAAGTTTACTAACAACAAATATCAACAGACATCTATTCGTTACGGAAATCACATTTTCCTTGCGCCCTCGGGTGTTCAAAAGGAGCTGATCAAGCCTCAAAACATATTCGTGATGGAATTCCCAACGCCTAAATACCCACCATCCGCGCGCAAATACATTCGCAAACCCGAGAATCTCAAGCCATCAGACTGCACACCTTTGTTCCTCACGGCTTTTGAGCGTGGAGCCATGTGCTGTATTCATACACACTCGCAGTGGGCTGTTCTCATCACACTGTTGGTGGAGCGAGAGTTTGGTAAGGAGGGCTATTTTGAGATCAGCAATATCGAGCAAATAAAGGGCATTCCTAAGGGAAAGGGAAAAGGAATGCACAACTATCACGACACACTACGAATCCCCATAATTGAAAACACTCCTTTTGAGGAGGATCTCACCGAGGGGCTCGAGAAGGCCATTGACGCCCACCCGGACACATATGCGGTGTTGGTTCGTCGACATGGAATGTAAGTGTTGCCTAATTGAAGTTCAACAACAGTGAGGTGCTAATTTTGATCTCAGTTATGTTTGGGGTGATACCCCTGCCAAGGCGAAGACGCAATGTGAAAGCTTGGACTATCTCTTTCAGCTCGCCGTTGAGATGCACAAAGTCGGACTGCCTTGGGATATCAACAAGACTTCGAAATAAATGGGGTTTCGCCTACGGCATGGTATGAGCTCTTTCGATATCAATTTAGTATGTCTATAAATCAATAAAATTGATGGTGGGCTCTGTAAATGTGTATTCTTTTCTGCACATTTCCCCCCTACAAGTAACTCAGAAATATATAAACAAAAGAAATTCCGAAATTGAATTGTAAGCAATATTTGTAGTGTTGATTCCTTCCTAAATACGGAGTGTAGATGTATCGCGGCTGCCTTGGCCAACCACGAGCTTAGGTCCGCCCGGATGCCGCCTCTCCACAGCCAAATCCAACCTCCCTCATCCAAAGGTCCCCTCCACACCAGGCCACACTTCACGCAACTTCTCGCCGCCAGCTTTCAATTGTTTGATTTTAGCGGTGCCTCGTATACCCCTGCAAATAACGTCTTATTATGGATCTGGACGGCAGCGAATCCCCTTGGGGTGGTATGTAAAGCAGCGGCCGTTTGACTGCAGGCGGTTTGATACTAATAGCGTGTCTATCCAGACGAACCCTCACAGTCTACGTCAGCCGTACACAGCGGTATGCCTTGTCATTGGAAGAAGCTCTCGTGCGCGATTCTAACAAGATGACTTATAGAGACCTCAACAACTGCCACTACTACGACTCATGCGACAACACACGAATCCTTAGCCGCACCGCAGTCGCCTGCTCGACGTGGGCCCAGAAGCCACCGAAAAATCAGCGCGCAGGTCACCAAATTGGAGTCAGTTGATGACACAACAGATCCCTTGGGTCCTCTAGGAGATTCGACTATTATAGAGGAGGCTCCTGCTCCACCGCTGAAAGAGTCGGTTGGTGCGCGGAACGTGCAACCAGCTTATTCCGCCGCGCAAGCGTCAACCGGAGCACCCGTCGACCGCAGCAATGAACAGCAACGAACCAACAACCCTCCACCAGTCCAATTCCCCGGCACCGAAGGAGCCCAGAAGAGGCAGACTCAGCCTAGTATAAGCGTGGAACAAGCCGCCAAACCGACGTTTAACATTACAGTGGGCGATCCCCATAAAGTCGGCGATTTGACTAGCAGTCATATCGTATATCAGATTCGCACTAGAGTGAGTTTCATTCAAACCATATGCCAGAATTATACAGTCGCCTGACTTTGCACAATATAGACTACCTCAAAAGCATACCGCCGACCTGAATTCGAGGTCAGTCGCCGATACAGGGACTTCCTGTGGATTTACAACCAACTGCACAACAACAACCCCGGTGTAGTTGTGCCCCCTCCGCCAGAGAAGCAGGCTGTTGGTCGTTTCGATACCAACTTTGTGGAATCTCGGAGAGCTGCCTTGGAACGCATGGTCAACAAGATTGCAGCCCATCCAATCCTCCAGCACGATGCTGATCTTAAGATATTCTTGGAAAGCGAGACCTTTGGGGCTGATGTGAAGAACAAAGAGAACCGCGAGCCTGATTTGGGCCAGAGCAAGGGTGTGTTTGGTTCATTTGGCTTGTCTGTCGGTGGAGGCGGAAAGTTTATAGAACATGATGATGTGAGGGATTCCATTTACCTTTTGCTTTGTTCAGGGTGAGACTAACATTTGAAACAGTGGTTCCATGACCGCAAGATCTACCTTGATGCGTTGGAGAACCAACTCAAGGCCTTACTGAAAGCAATCGATACCGTTGTTGCGCAAAGAAAAGGTCTTGCTGAGGCTGCAGGCGACTTCTCAGCTTCCCTCCACGCATTAGCAACAGTTGAACTATCATCAAGTCTTTCGGGCCCTCTAATGGGTCTATCGGATCTTCAGCTGCGGATACGAGAACTCTATGAACGACAGGCACAGCAGGACATTCTTACGCTGGGCATTACCATCGATGAATATGTCCGCCTAATCGGTAGCATCAAGACCTCTTTCTCTCAACGACAAAAGTCTTTCCACAGCTGGCATGCTGCAGAAGCGGAACTGCTGAAGAGGAGAAATACGCAAGAAAAGTTACTCCGACAAGGCAAATCACAGCAGGATCGTATCAATCAGATCAACGCAGATGTCGCTGATGCAGAAAGAAGAGTTCACCAAAGCCGGCTGCTTTTCGAGGATATGGGGCGCCTGATGAGGAACGAGTTGGAGAGATTTGAGAAGGAGAAAGTGGAGGACTTCAAGTCAGGTGTAGAAACTTTCTTGGAAGGAGCTGTGGAAGCTCAGAAAGAGGTACGTCCGCTTATATATACCTACATATGTATTCTCGACGATTGTGCTAACTGTTGTCAAGTTAATCGAACTCTGGGAAAGCTTTCTGCTGCAGCTTGATGCTGGCGATGAGGGCAGCCCGTTCTATGCTCCACCTGCCCCAGAGAACCAGAATGCAGAGGAAGCAGCAGAATCTACCAGCGAAGCGGCAGCACCACAGAGCCCTGATGAAGAGAGAGCCGCAGCTGTTGCCGCGGCCGTT
Source organism: Talaromyces albobiverticillius (assembly GCA_023721895.2). Taxonomy (NCBI): domain Eukaryota; kingdom Fungi; phylum Ascomycota; class Eurotiomycetes; order Eurotiales; family Trichocomaceae; genus Talaromyces; species Talaromyces albobiverticillius. Next base: position 5,748,316 of record JAMBUR020000001.1, on the reverse strand, counting down.
GCTGCAGAGGAGACGCAGTAGGAAGCTATCAACTATTAACCCTGTACCAAGTACTACATACCACCCTGCTTTTCACGAGAGTCTCTTGCATTACGCCTGTTTCTTTGTAAATGAATGAATATCCAGCGGCTATACTTATAATAAATATCCGTAAAATCATTATAATGCCCTAGTTCTTTTTCTTCTTCCTTTTGTTATAGTCATCGAGAGGTCGCCCGTCGCTATTAACTAGATTAGCGCATGCCTCACAAAGAGGAATGCAGTGACATACGAATTTATGGGATAGAAATGCTTACGGCCTACAGTAGGGGGATCGTATGTATGCTTAAACCCGAAAATATCTTGTATGAAGAAAAGAAGGAGAAAAGCTATCTAGGGGGCTTATGGCCACTTATTTCATAGAAGTATTGGCGTAAACCAGATGACTGGAGCATGCCATACAATATCCTGTCAATGCAGCTGTTGACCACGGAGTTCAGCAAAGCTTCATAAAGCAAGCCCTAATCCAACATACGGGCATAACCACCAAGCCAAGGATCCAACGTACGGCAGCGCCTGCCATCACAGTGGCTTTGGATATTTCTCTTAGGATGGTGGCTCGCTCACCACATATGGAACATTTGTGTTACCTTCCAGCCTGCTCGCCATGTGACGTAGAAATAGATCGGCATTTTCTAGCCCGACTTCTTCTGTAGAAAAGTCATAGAGACACGAAGTTTTAATACAAAGATGTTCAGTGCTGATATTGTAAAACGACTCCATGATTCTGCCGTAGCATCCGGAAAATGACAGAATCTTTACCTAAAAATGTTGCGAAATCCTGATTAGACACATGAAATCACAAAGTATAACGAGATGGGATTAGTTGATTCTACAAGATCACTTACTGGTATCACATTGTGTGCTCTGAGCTCGGGTTTTCTCATCTGAGTTATCGCGATGGCAAGTATTGTTAGAAGCTCAGGGAGATGAAGCTCCTCTTCACGAGGTTCGTAGCCCATGGGAAGCAAACCCAGCACGTGTGGAAGCCCATTGCGTCCCTCGAAGATGTCACACGGTGCGCTGTAGACCCCGGATCCGTTAAGATCATTGCGAAACTCGTCCGCAATCACTGGGTTGTTACAAGACCTGTAAGTACCATCGTTAGTATCGTATCCACCATGCAGAATATCAGCCTATAAATCATTACTTACTCATACTTCCAGGCAGTGAATTTCATAAGCTTGCTGGATGAATCCTTGTTGCTAGGATTCTTCCTTTTGATGCCAAGAAAATCCCCACGCAAAAGAGTGCACACACCTTGAGCAGTGCGGAATCGCTTTCTGAGAACCTTAACTTCAGGCAGTGGAGTGTCATCGCGTTGTCCGTCCCAGATTGCACCTCGTGTTTCAAAATCCTCTTTTGTGTCTTCATCCGTCAGATCTATCTCGAGTTGGTCCAGCTCTTCCTTTGTCATAGGAATGAAAAAATTTTCTGATGCGGAAACGGGCTGATGGTCGAATTTGACTTTGTAGCAGTTGATCCAATTGAACATAAGGCCTTGTGCATCGAAATAAGTCCCGCCATCATCCCTGATGCTTTCGTAGATGGATATGAGATTGTTCATAATGTCTTCACGTCCAGGGGCGTCTTCAGGCTCGCGTACGTCCCCCTGTTTTGCTGGATCTTCCTTCTGTTCTGGTTTACGTCGTCTAAAAGTCAGATCAACCCTCGATTTCCATCGTGGAAGTGTGCCTGGCTTCTTGCCGTCGTCAGGATCGGTGGTATTTCGTGGCATTTTGTGAGCGAGAAACGTCAGAGAACTGAAGAAAAAAAGAGAGAGAGGAACAGAGAGAAGAGGAGAGGGGTGGATAGAGAGAGGGCGACAGAGAGGGATGGAGAGGGATGGAGGGATGGAGGGATGGAGAGGTGGAGAGAAAAAAAAGATAGACAAGGAACAAAGAGAAAGTGGAAACTGTGACTAGGCAGCAAGATCACCGGTTATCATATTTGTTTACGTTTGCGTTTGCCCATGGATGCCTATATCCGTGGCTACCAAAGAATGAGAGCCCCGATACCCCAATTGAGTAATTCTCTGATAATGAAGCTTGGGAAATCTTTTTCAGTTTTGTGCCGATGGAATGACCAAGGAGCATTGATTTCACTGCTGTGTGCTACATAGAAAAACGGGATATTCTAGGCCAGTTTTAAATTCAAAAGGGATTAGTAGATACGTTTTTACAGCTTCTGTTTACCGTAGGCACCTTTAGTGAGAGGTCATACAGTGGCCTTTCATATGTGTTATGCAGAAGGTCTTCCCAACTAGATACAAACATTCAGAATGATAACCAAAATAATTCGAAGCCCTCCTGCAATTCATATCACAAAAATATAATCTTGAAACCACACTGTAAGTATTTAGAACACTCTAAAGTACTATCAGAGCACCCCAGTATACACTATCTATAGTCCGTAGGTACTGGAAGAATGATAAAGATCCCAGATACCTTCCACTGCATTATGTAGTGATATATGTAAAAGAGAATCGATATTTAGGGTACTCCGGCATGCACTATCTATAGCTTGAACTGAAAGAATGATAACGATCTCAAATACCCTCCAGTATAAGATATGTAAAAGAGAATCAGTATTTAGGGTGCTCCAGCATGCAACTATCCACCGGGGCGTTCCAGATGCTTGTGGATCAGTGGTGTAGCGATTGCCTGGGGCTTGTTTACAAAGAAAAGTGAGCTCCTAAAAATCTCAGCTTCCTCCCCCTCAGCTTCCTCAACATCTTTCTACTTCTCAACTTTTTCCTCCTCATCATCTTTCTCCTCCTCAACTTCCCCCTAGCCGTCAACTTCTACTCTTTAGTCTATTCTCACAGCTTTCGAGATGGCTCCCATCCAAAAAACACCCAAGGCGCAACTGAAGGTCGAGGGGTTTTTCATCCCAGCGGATCAAGAGGATTGGCTGGAACTTTTTAAGAGTGCAAAGCTCAAGAACACCCTTCATACTCTACCCGCCGAAGAGATAGGGTCTAGGTCAGAGGTGAACCATCGGCAGTTTGTGCTGCTTCGCGCTTACTGGCGTCCTATGAAGGGCCCTGGACACTTGCAACGACGTCTTGGTGCTTATGGTCTCTCAGCCAGCTGGGAGGGTGCGAAAAAGATCATCGACGAGGACAGGGAGTTCCAGCGCTATCTGGAGTTAATCAAGACCACGGATATCATGGACGAAATTGACAAGGGTCATAAGAACTGGCCAGGCTCCTTCAAACCCGTGAAGGTAGCCCAAGAACTACTCATGAAAGTGGGTGGCTTATTCGACTGGGATCGGACGAATGCCGTACAACACCACCTACGACAGCAGCTACGACCGCGGAGATCCACCAAGGCTGTTCAGAAAGCCCAGGCGAGCAACGCACCGCCTACCAGGAGCAAGTCAGATCCATTTCGGGTGTCCAAGAACACCACGAAAAAGCCCAAAGCCCAAGACGTTTTTAATCCACCCCCGGGAGATAGCAGCTATGATCACCCCCCTACCGAGGATGAGGAGAGTGTCAATATCGCCATGGTACTGCTCCTTCAAAACATCTCAGATCTTTTCCCAAAAGGGACGGTAGAGTGGGTGCCGAATAGGCACCAGTTCACAGTCAATCTCACTACGTCGAACATGAAAACTGTCACTGATGGGCTGCTTCGCTCGAAAGACGGGAAGACTATCTTCTCAATACTGGAGGCAAAGAAGAAGCTCCGAGAAGACAACATTGCCGAATACAAAGTCCAGGAGACTGCTGAGATGGTGGGATGGGTCAATTATGATGCAAGCGACACTCCTAATTTAAATGGGCGGTAAGTCAATGGAGTCAATCTAGACGATTTTGAGAATCTAAAATAACTAACTCACTGATGATCTAGTCGTATCCTCATATCACAAGACCGCCATGAACTCTTCATCACCTTTGCAACGTTCGATGATGACTATGTCCAATACATCCGAGGAAAACAACCCGGCCATTCCTATCTAAAATTCAAGACGTTTGGCCCATACGATATAACCGATCATGAGCATGTGCGGATGTTTGCACACGCCGTGCTTGCGTTCACCATGGCATTGAACAACAAGTAGGCTCGGCAGGCAATTTCGCCTCTGCAGGTTGAGGGAAAGGGTAGAAGGAAAAAAGACAGTTTGGACTCCGGGCTTTCAAATTCTAGGTTTCTTAAACTATGTATGTATGTAATAATTGGGTTTGGGGGCGGCCGCCCTAAGCTAGTACCTAGGTAGAGGACAGTCATAGGAATAATATTAGATATTAATAAATACGCACTGCCTTCTTAATATAGATCCCAGGAGGTCTTCAAATCATTATTGTTATTCTGACCTGGATGTGTATTTAGTTCTCAAGGCCTGCAGCAGGGGTGTTGACAACTTTTGTCCAGGAACTGATCTATACCCGCGGCATCACCGCGATACCTCAGTCGATGATATTGAAGCTTTCACTTTTGTGCCGGTGGAGTGAGCTAGAAGCGTTGATTTCCCTGTCGCATGCTGGAGAAACATAGTGTATGGCGCCGGCCCCCCAAGGCTGATGCAGACGGCCATCCGTCTATAGAGTACGACTAGAGTACTCCCCAGATTTTAATAACGCGGAATGAACTAGATTCATTCCTCTGTCGAACAGACGTTCTAACTTCTACCATGTCGACGCCTGCCTCCCATGACTCCCATCAACCTATGAAAGAGGAAGACACTGCCATCGCAAAGTCAGATAGTGGGAACCGACGACTATCGATCGCTAGCTTACTATCAGACACGGGCGACACACCCGAGCAACCCCGATCATCACTGTCCTTGCCCTCACTCAGTACGGTGTTGTTGCCCTCATTATCAGAGGTTATTCCGCCTTTAATATGTGTGAGCTGCCTGCGAAGATGGAACGTGTCTAACTTCACCACCACACGCGTGACCTGCACCCCATCTGCGATCAAGGATCTACGCGCTACAGCCTGCGTGGAATGCCGCGTTAAGAAAGGGCGGTGCGAATGGGTATGTCTTTGTATACACCCAATTAGTAGCTATATAACTAAATCCAGGTGGTAGATCAAAGATAGGGACAGGGAGGACTTGCACGAAGCCTATCTGTTACGGAATGGTGGTAGTTAGGAGCAACGCCCAGTTAGAGATGTAGTAGAGAGGATTTATAAATAAATATAAATAGGCCTTAGATTTACGAGCTTGATAGTTGTTGTTGTTTGTTACTACCCAAATGAAATCAGCGTTCTGTTCATTGCTGTCCCATGTATCTGCATGTCACTACATTCCTCTTTGGTAGATTTGTACAGGCATTAATTAGGAACTTGGTAGAACTATCTCGGTGATCATTGAATAAAGGAAGTCGAAAAAAGTGATGCTAGTCTTGCTGAAAGAAGTTGTTAAAATTTATCACAATTCGAATGAATATATCTTAATGTACATGAGGTTTGATGCAAGACAAAAAAATTCATCGTAGATAGGTATCTGAAGATACTTGCTGGATACCTGGTATCTCCTGAATGATTCACACATAAGGAAAAAAGAATAATATAATAATAACATCATGCCTAATGAAAACCCCAAGATTTTTTCGTCTCGTCTATTTCTTCTTCTTCCCACCCGCATTCTGCTGCTCCTGACCAAACGAACTGATCAGATCCAGCAAGTTATCTTCTTCTTCTTGCAAATCGGCCTCTTCCTGGGCCAATGCCTTTGCAGCAGCAGCATCCGCCTCTACCTGGTCTTGCGTTGCCTGCTGTGGTTGCCCAATCTCGTCTGACTTCTTATTTGTGGTCACGTCTTTCTCCGCGGAAGCAGAAGCAGCATCAAAGCCTCTACCGAACTTGGCTCGGAAAGCAGCCAGGCGTCCGGCCTCGTCGTCTTCGACGGTTAGAAGTTTCTTGCTCGTTGGGTTCCAGAGCAGCGAGTTGCGCGTGTCGCGGGTCGAGCGGTAGACGGGCATGGGCGAGGTGGTGCGGTGCAGGAATGTGCTGCCATCTGATAGCGCGATGAGTTGCGTGAATGTGTATGGTCGCTTGGGGCGACGGAGGAGAGTTGCATGTCTGCATTGGTTGCAGATGTATGTTGAGGATGATGTTGATGTCGAGGGTGAGGAAGAGAGGAGAGTCTTTGAAAGGGTTGTTGATGGGCCGGTGCTGGATGTGGCACGGCGGAGGGAGGTGTTGAGCGACATGATGGCTCAATTGACAAGATTATGCGTGTCTGTGTCAAGTGAGAGGTCGTTGTTCTTCCTATTGGGAGAGGACAGAACAGAGGTGGTTGTTCTGCGAGATTCTTGCGGAGATCCCGAGAAATCTCGCGGAGGTTGAAGAAATTAAGGTTTGCCTTATGTAAGCCACATCTGCCTAGCCATAGTTGGTTAGCGGATTATACTTGATTATCGGGGTCGGTCATTTCTGATCAACATAGCTCAAGGAAAACCGATCGATTCTTTCACCCATTGACGCTCATCATAGTGCAAGAAGATGCTCCGAAAGTTGTGATAGATTAATCGAGCTGTTTACAACCAGCGAGGCATTGTCCGCTGACACCGGCTGAGCAGAAATGAAGCTGCTCATGTCGCCGCAATTTTGCGCAGTACGAGCTGCGAGGAGGAAGGTATTATATGAAATCAGCAGTAAGTCAGACAATAATTCCTCAGAGACAAATCGTAATTCAATGGCTAATATAAATGCATTCGCAGGCTCACACCATTCACCATCTTTAATATCATCACAATGTCGAACCACATCCCGACCCTTCTCCTCTACAACCCACAACCACTCTCGACATAATGAACAACAAGAAATAGAAACAACAACACCAAAATCCGAATCCTCACTATCCCACCAAATCCGTCTCCTAATGCGACGCATCCCACACCCAGTCGCCATAATCACCGCATATTCTTCTCCCTCTTCATCAACATCATCAACCACAAAACCGATCCCCCGAGGCATGACAGTATCTTCCTTCAACACCGTAACCCTCCACCCCAAACCAATCATAACATTCAACGTGCGCCAACCCTCTGAAACACTCTCCGCGCTACAATCGTCGGGACGATTCTTGGTGCATTTGCTTAGCCCGACGGGCTCCATGGCGCGGCTGGCGCATAACTTTTCAAGAGGGAATGCGAATCTGGAGTTGGAGAGGTTCGAGTTTGTGGATTATGATATTGATACCACCGCCGCTGCTGCTGCTGACAATAATGATAATACCTCGACGACAGCGACAATAGCAAAACTTCCGCGACTGGTTCAACGAGGGAATGATAATAATAAGAATAATAATGAAGAAACGGAAACGACGGACTTCACGTTCGTCCTCGAATGCAAATATTTACCCGACAAGTCGGTGCAGGTATACGATCATATGATTGTGCTTGGAACCGTGGAGAGGATTCTCTCATCTACTGCTACTACTATCACAACGCCATCAGATTCGAGAAGACATGCAAAGAACGATTTTAGTTTGATGTACGCTGATACCCAGTTCTGGAAGATGGGCGAGGAGGTTTGATATCCATGGGCCCTGGGTATCAATGTATGATTGAGATAGTGGAGCTGTATAATTGTATAGTATACCTAAAGATAATGAGAATAAATCATAAACAGGCAGGAATTTTTTTGGTTCAAAGCTCCGACTCTGCCGTTGACCTGATCCATCTATCTATCTAGTCAAAAAGTACATACATTATGTAGAGTCATCTGCTTTCCCCTCGCATTCCTCTGACCCAGTGACTGGTTCATGAAATGGAGGCATAAAGCAGGATGGCAAAATTTTTGAACAAAAACGGCTGCAGTACTACTGATCGACCAGCTTGAATGGATAAAAAGATCATCCCGCGCAGAACCGCCGCCATACTTAAGAAGCACAGAAAGATAATCGAGACTAGACTCGCACGATCCAGAACGAAAATATTTGCACGCACCAAAACGCACAGCTATCAATTTAACAACTTTCCTGGCCGTGCGCAAGAGAAATATGCTACAGCCCCTCTGCCCGCGTAGACCGAGGACTACCGCTTCCACTGCCACTCCCGCTGTTGCCACTGCTACCACCACTACCACGACTTCCGGCGCGTGTGAACGGACTGCCAATGGCACCATAGGTTGGACTAGTTTGACCTTTGCCGTCAGACCCGGAGCTGGCACGCTCTGCCGGATCAAGGAGGTACCGATTGAAATCATAGTCGAGATCCGCGTAAAGGCTGCTGCTACGCGCCGAGCGATTGGAAGATGACCGATCTCGATAAGAGAAATCGCGTCCTCCAAGATAATTGGCCACGGTCAAGCGAGGTGATGCCTGGTATCCGGAAGATTGTGGGAGAGCCGCTTGCAAAGGGCTGGCAGTCTGCGATGATGAGCCAGCAGCGAAGGGGGTTGTCTGAGGGCTAGACCTCAGAGCTGAGAAGCTTGCGCCCAGAATTGACCGGCTGTTGGCTGGCGTGATGGTCAAATTGTTAACAGAGTTATGTACGCCATTGTCGTCCTCCGGCTCCTCTTCGAGTAAAGAGCGCGTGCCCGGGAGAATGCCCTCAGGCGTCAATGGTCCGGTTTCAAAGAGCATTTGTTGTTGTTGCTGTTGGATAGCTTGTTCGATTCCAGACGCTTGTTGCCACAACTGATTTGTGCGCGTTTGATAGTCCTGGACTGCACGGCTGATACTGGCAAGCTGCTCATTGAAGTTGGCCTCGATCTTGGATTGCTCTTGTTCTCGGGCGAATTGCTCGGCTGCTCGACGTTCTCGTTCATTAAGACCCTGCGCATTAGCGGATATGATTCGTTCATACTGCTCGTTGAGCCGAGTCTTGCGGCTTTGAAGACGCTCTCGTTTTTGGATTGCCGAGTTGTAATCGGATTCGAGAGAAGAGATGTCACGGGAAACTGAAGTACGGGCAGTGATCAATTCCTCCTTTGCAGTGTTGAGTCGTTCCAACTCTCGGTCAAATTCGGCCTTTTGCGACTGCCATTCTTCAAGCTCCTCCTCGGGAACCGTGTCGAGATTGCCAAGTTGGGATTCAAGGGCAGCCGTAGCTTCTTCGGTTTGACGGATATTTCGTTCTAGTTGCAATGATCGTTGTTTTTGTCGGTTTTCATCATTTCCACTGCTTAGCCTATGATTGAGGTTGTCTAGCTCCTTCTTTATGCGAGATAACAGCATCTTGTGGTCGCCCTTGGCCTTTTTCAGGCGCGAGCGCTTCTCATTGAGCTTCGATTCTGCGTTGGCGATGGAATTTCTTAGCGTTGTTGTCGGGGAGGACGGTCGATGGAAAGGGCGCGGGGGAGTCGGCATGATAGAGACAGTGCTTTGATCGGTATCTGGTGCTGAAGGGGTTTTGACGCTTAACGAGCAGATTTCTTCGTCGGTGTCATTTCGTACAAAGGAGCAGGTATAGGCACAGTTCGGAGCCAATCCAGAAATTTCTCCTCTCCACTGCACAGTGCTGCATGCTTTGGGTCCATCGGTAACCTTGATCAAATTGGCTGTAGCCCACAAAGCCCCATTGACACAGACATAGAACGGCTCAACCTCATTACTTCCGAGATGCCCATTTTCACATGCAGCAGTCGTAGTTGTTGCCGTATCATCTGCTGTACCAAATTCACCGGCCGCAAATTTGATGGTTGAACTATCCACGCTTGTAATCCAAACCAGCCCATCGTCGAGTGTTATCCCTTGAAGATCATCCTCAGTCATCGGAAGGCCACGGGTCGTTTTCGAAACGGCTCTGGAATGTTCGTATTCTCTCATGACGGTTACTTTTGTGCTTGCTAGTGCGGCCCAAAACGGCTGTCTGCTTCGAACCTGGTTTGCCTGTCTTCTTCGTTTTTTGGCACTTTGGAGTCGTTCCCTGCTCTCCTTCAGAGCTGAAGGGCCGGATAGGGAACCATCAATCCCCAAAGACGTCATACTTGCTGTAGATTCGAAGGCGGAATCAAACTGAGCCTGCGAACCGGCAGAGGCCTCGGCATCAACACGTTTCCCAGAACGAGGCGGTTGGGGCGATCGATTACGAGCCATCGATCGTCGAGCCATGGCAGTACCGGCCTGGGCCAAAATGTGGATAGCAAGGAGACTCCTCAGCCAGCTAGGAGATGTTTGGGGCTCGGTTCGTCTAAACTCGGTAGGGATGAGATGAGACCAGCGGGATAAGAAGTCGGGACTAATCAGTTGAGCAGAGGTCAGATGGCCAATGACAAAATCTTGTATGCCTTTACTTCGGACAATGTGCAGCAATAGGACGGTGCCAACACAGAGAGCATTGACGCCACCATTCTTGCCTGAGCCGCCGCCTCCGAGGGTGATGGCGACCTGTACGTGAGCCAAATCCAAAGCGAAATTCTGAGCCCAAGTCCACATGAATAGACCCCACATCAAAAGACAGAAGCCATCCATCGCAATCATTGTCCCAAAGGAAGGCGTGCCAGCGGGGCCCTGGAAGATATCGAAATTCGAGGTCAACGAGCCGGATCCACCGCCGGGAGGCATGAAGGTCAACGACGCAAACAGGAACTGCACTAAAGTGAGGACCATGGGAGGTAGCTGGAGGAGAAAAATCAAGATGGCGATCGTATCGTACATAGGACATGACCGGAGGATGGTCGAGGCCAAAGCAAAGGGATTTACAGATGAAGAGGCATGACGCTTGGAACTGGATGGTGTCTTCGAGGTGGAAGACCCCAGATCCGAAGAGACGATCCCATTGGATTGTCCGTACGCCATATCACCATTGGTTTTGTGGTCGGATCCGTTGGTATAGACGTTGTCGGTAGTGTCTGTCTTGAGTCCATCAGTTGCCGCAGCATCCGCCTTTGAAGTTGTCACGACCGATGAATCGCTGGAAGAACGAGGGTCGATGTAGTAGGCGGAGTAAGAGGTACTGGTGCTGCTAGCGGCGGCGGCAGCGGCATTCCCGTTCAAGTTGCCGGACGACTTTTGCTTGTTTAGACGCTTGCCATTGACACCATTTCCATTTTCATTCCGACCGTTGGTATTATTGCTGTTGTTGCCGTTGTTGTGATGACCTCTTCGAGCCGCAGCAGCGGAGCGTGGCATGGACGAGCGAACGGCGAAAAGGCCCAGCACCGAGTCAGCTTGGCGAACACGCAGCCAAGGACTAGGGACCAGGCGGGATATACTGAATTCTGGTGGTTTTGTCGGGGGGAATGCACTTGTGTGTTATATACTGAAGTGGCGAGGGTAATATTTATGGATTCATCAGGCCCCTCGAGCGAAGAGTGGACGGGGGGGAGGGGGGCGGAGGAGGGAGGATATGAATAGAGAAGAAGAGTTGAGTGTTGGTGGCTAAAGGGAAGGAATTTAATTATGGGAAGGGATGCGATGGTCGGAAGACGGAAAAAACGGAGTGCCAAGCCACATGCAAAAAATGAAACAAACTGACGAATACGATGCGCGTAAGAATGCAGCAACTGTACAGCGACCAGTAACTGCCGGACGAACAGCGCCAGGGTACAGCGGGCGTGGGGGATTTTCGGTGCAGCGAGGAGATGAAGAGTCACAGTCACACAGCGAGCAGAAGAGCGAAGAAGAGGGCCGAAGAAGCTGAAGCGGCAGGGAGGCTAAGAAATTATCAGAATCCTCAGCGCGAGAACTGCTGCGTTGGGTGTGGCTTGGCTCGCAGCTGATTGGCCGCCGCCCGTCTGGAATGCCTGTACCGTACGTACGGCTAGCCGGGACAGGCCTAGCGCTGCTTATGTGAGGCAGCCCAAACAGGAAAGCTCGGCGCCCTAAAAAACCGATCCGGGTAATCGCTGTCGATCGTCAACCAAGCCTTTGCCGTTGCGCTTTCCCGCCTGGGAAGGCCTGCCCCGAATCTGGGCCTGCCGTATTCAGATTTCAGATTACATACCGTACCATTCCAGGCCTTCATGAGGCATGTACAGAGTACTATGTACAGAGTATGCCATTGTGATATTGCATGTGTACGACCTCATACAATAATATTATTATAGTACGTACTCCGTACAACGGCGGTCAATTAGTGCTGCGTGTTGGTTTACGTCCCCCACAGACTGGAGTGCATGAGACAACTGTCCACCACGTCGATCGCCGTGCAAATCGACATGCAAACCCTGTTTCAACGCCCGCCTAGCCTGGCTAGTAGCTAGGGCGTGCATGCATTTCTCGTTCTCTCCCAAGGCCAGAAAGAAACGACCGACGGATACCGTATTGCCGGACGATCCGTCTATCAGTCAATGATCAGGCGTTCGACAGAGTTTTCTCATTGGGCCGTGGCTAGTCAGTCACTAAACTTAATCGCTAACCAAAGTGGCCATTAATATAAATTTTACTTGACGTGGTTAACTTAGTTCAGTATGGTGATGCGAGCCAGTCCTAAGAAAAATGCTTTAGCCGAGGGGCCATGATAATATGATCGTCCTTGCATGATAAAAAGCATCACATGACAGCCTGAGGCCATCACCACTACCTCGGAGGGGAAATATGAATATATGAATATACTCGTTGTTGCGTATTATAGAGTATAGGAAAAAACATGTTTGAATTTCATTAAGTGATGTAGACAATAGAAAGCAGTATGTGTATATCTTATCTAAGATCTGATAACTCTCGCCTCACCGTCGCCTCCTTCCTTCCCTCACCAAAACGTCACTCGCCTTTCCCAACAGCTTCTTTTCTTTGCCTCGACCTAATTATTTGATCCTAGAAGTATAAAACAACCATGCAGGACAGAAACATTCTACTGCCTCAAAATGGACGACCGCCGGCCCGCTATCTGGGCAGTGTCAATCATTATTTTCGTGATGGCCACCGGTTCTGTAGCGCTTTATACGATCTCCGCGCTCTTCGTGGTCAGGAAATTTGCGGTGGCTGATTATTTGATGGTTTTCGCATGGGTAGGTTGCCATCCTGCCTGAATAAATGAGAAATATCTGTTGATTGTGCTTGTTTGATAGTTTTTCGATTGCGGCATGATGGCTGCACTCTTCTTCGCACTGGCAAAGGGCTTTGGGCTCCATGAGCATGACGTCAAGCCAGAGCATTTAGTCGAGATAAACAAGGGCATTTATTCCTTTCATCTCCTATATGTAAGTCTTGTAACGAAACTGATATTAGAAGCAATGATATACTGAGTGTCTGTCCGTCCAGAATCTGACCCCAATATTCGCCAAAAGCTCCATTCTGATATTCTACTTCTCACTCACACGTGGGAAGAAAGTACTTCTCCGGGCGAATTATGCTCTTCTATTCATCGTGATTGCGGTAGGCCTGGCGTTGACGATAACCCAGGTCTTTCAGTGCCACCCCGTAATTGCAGTCTACGAGTTAGAAAAGTACAACAAGGCAAATTGCACGAATATATTCATCACGGCTATCTCGACAGCGCCCTATAATATAGCTACTGATATAGCGCTCCTTGTGATTCCAATTCCTCTTTTGACTCGAATCCGTCTACCATACAGACAACGATTGATCTTGGTGGCCATCTTTGGGACTGGTTTCTTAGTAATAGTGGCAGATGTCATCAGGATTGCGTTTCTTCAAAATACCGCTAAGGCGCAATTAATAGAGCTTCATTCGTTTTACACTGCAGATATCTCGAACGTCGATCACACCTGTCAGTTGGTTCTTCCAACCCCGTTCATCATAACGCTAACCGAGGACTGATCATGAAACAGGGTATAGCTCATATTCGATTATGTGGTCTGTTGTCGAAGTAAATGCAACCATTGTCTGCGCCTGCATCCCAAGCCTGAAGCCTCTTGCAGCTCGAGTCAGCCCGTTTATAATATTCAATCCACGTGAAGCCAAAGCCAAAGGCAAAGACAAAAAGCCTACATCGGGAGGAGGAGGAGGAGGAGGAGGAGAAAGACGTGAAGAGACACCTGGTGAAATGATGGAAATCCTAACTAGGAAAGAAGAGCTCGAGCTGGAGGGGCGAAGCGCAGCCGGCGATCTGGAAGGATATCCACACAGTATAAGATTGCTCAATCTCTTGAATTTAAGACCGAGAAACATGCTCAAACTGAACTCCAAGCGAGCATTTGCTCCCAACTGCCTAGTAACTACCCTATTCTTTGGCTGGGGCACAGCATACGGGTTTCTTAACGTCCTTGGTATACGATTTGGACAGGCGCGTCTTGGTCCATGGCAATCGGTTGCCCTCCAGAGCGCATATTTCCTGGGCTACGTTCCTATCCCACTTCTGATAGGCCGTCTCATATTGAAGAGAGTGGGCTTCACCGCTGCATTCATCTCAGGTCTTTATATATACACTCTGGGAACACTGCTCTTTTGGCCTGCTGCCGTACTAGTCTCGTTTCCGCTGTCCTTTATCTCAAACTTTATCATTGGCTCTGGTCTTGGTATATTGGAGCTTACAGCCAATCTGTTTATAGCAATATGTGGTCCCCTGGAGTACGCAGAAACTCGGCTACTCGTCGCCCAAGGATTTCAAGGTGTTGGAAGTCTGGTATCCCGATTAATAGCTGGCAAGCTTTTGCTACCACATGTGAACCAGATTGAAGAAGTTATCAATGTGCAGTGGGCGTACCTCGCTATTGCCTTTTACGATGTACTGCTCGCTGTTTGCTTCTATTACTTGCCAGTGCCCGAGGCTCCAGACAAGGACCTCTATGAGCTGGCTCAAAAGCGTCCAGCCAACAATGAGAGGGTGTTTGGATTCCCCGTGCCTTTAGTGACGGCGATGTTGGGTGTATTGTCACAATTCTTCCAAGAGATTGCCCAACAAGTACGTATCAACAGTTACCCCGATTATGTGAAAGTTGTTATGCCAAAGTGAGTAATAATCCAATCCAGCTTTTCCTTTATTTCCTGGGGAGTTTCATAAGCTAACCTTTTTTTCTTTCTTTCCTTCGATACTAAAGATCCAAGCTAGCCTCCGAGATTGATTTTGCTTCTGTTGGTGCCGCAATATGGACTTTTGCTCGCTTTTTCTCGGCCTACATTCAATGGAAGGGGTTCAAACCACGATGGACGCTTCTCATTTGCTTTGTTCTCAGCATCATTCTAGGCATTGTCTGCCTGACGACAAAGGATGCGGCAGCAATCGCCGCGGCTCTCCTGCTATGGGGCGTATTTGCTCCAACCTTCCCCCTTATTTACGCGATCTCAATGCGCGGACTGGGGTATCATACCAAAACCGCGTCCTCCTTTATGGCTTCTTCTCTTTTAGGTGGGTTCTTGGCCTATTACGCTCGATATGGTGTTACGTTGACCCTCGGTGAACCAAACTCGTATATGCTTGTTGTCGTTCTCATGGCTGTTGGGATGATTTTTCCTTTGTATCTAAATTTCGTGCCGGCTGCAAGGAGGCAGGTTGATCCGATAAAGGATGAATACCTAAAGGAGGAGTAGCTGTATACTTTCATCAGGTAGGTGAATACAGGGCCTGTTGTAGATCAGCAGTGTTATTTATATAATCGCGGAGTAGCACACGCCAATCATGTCTACTTACAACTATTTATGTCATGTATATACATAATATGCAATACGTACATATGGATCTGCTTGTCTATCGCCCAGCAGATCCCATATCCTCAACAGCATTCGGATTATACCAACTCTCCAACTCCAACCTGCGCACCTCATCCTCAATATCCGCAATCTGCTGCTGCCACTCCTTCTTACTCGCCTGCTGCAACTCCCACGTTCTTCTGAACTGCTCCAATATAAACTCCGGCGGAGCACCGGTTTTGCTCGATTTATTATAGTCATATAGAAAGTTCTGTTCGAGCACACGGGCTGCGAGCCGCTGTTTGGATTCCGAGATGATCAGCGCTTCTTGCTGAAAATAGGATTTCGGCAGCGTTTCGGACGGGTTTTGTGTGAATCGATGGTAGACGGTGATTTTGTCGGGCCATGTCATGGGCTGTGCAGCATTACCATTCAAACAATATCAGAAAACGATACCGTTGTTGATAGATAGAGGGGATATAAGGAAACGGACAAACTTGTAGTCTATCTTGATGCTTTGCAGGATCAAGCCAATTCCCTTGTTGCCCACTGTGTTTAGCCATTCGGTTTGGTGCGCGGGGTCGATGTGCATGGCGTAGTTGTGCATTAGGTTGACGCGTGCGGTTTCGGCGTATCGGACGTATGCGACGTTGTTTATATGGCCTGGATAAAGGTTAGATTATAGCCCTTCACAAAAGAGGCGTGGTGTGGCTTGCCCTAATTCATCACAATCAGAACGAGAAGAGATAATTAACCAATTCCTCTCGAAGAAACTAAGTACTCACCATGGAGTCCTATCGCAGCAAACTAGACGTTAGCCTACATATTCCAACCATTCCCATTGAAACCCGACAGGGTGGAAGAACTCACCATATCCCCCCACACAACATCCCTCCGAAACAGCGCCCTTCTCGACGCACTCGTCAGAAATCCTTCACTCGCAGCAATAAGTTCTCGCCAGTCCGTCGCTAGCCGTTGCAGAATCCTGCCTGCTTCATCGACCTGGGCGGTTTTCAGGCCGAACATGAGGCATTTCCCGACTCTTCGCTTTGTTAATGTCAGCCATCGCGGGTCAATTGCGTGTGGTTTGGATGGTGCTCTTGGTGGTGTTGTTGAGCTTGCTCGCGAGGACGAATAGTGAAGTGGAGCGACTGATGAGCAGCGAATGGTGGTGAGGGGATGAGCGGTGCCCTGGATAGAGCCTGATATTATCGACCGGCTCAATTGGGATTGCCGAAGGGCATGAGCAGGAGACGACATTATTGTTTTAGAACCGATCAACGGTTTGGATGATTGATCAGATGCGATGCAGCAATGCGGAGTTGTTTCCGTGGAGTCCGATACTGCCGGTTTTATGCTGCCGCCTTTTTGACCGCCATGACGCCATCGGGGAAACCAATGCTTGAAGGTGATTGGCTACGCAGTCTTCTTTGTTGATGAGATCGATATCGACATATAGCAACGCGGTGTGTATGGAATCTAAGCCTGAAAATGCGGTAACGTTCAATAACTATTAGCTATTCAATTGAAGTACGTAACAGATTTGAAAAAAAAAGGGTTCCATAATGGTCAGAGTTGACCGCGATCTTGCGATCAATGCATCTTAAGTACACCCTAAAAAATTGCAATTACCAGCTTTTTCTTCTAGATTACAGTCACATATAGAGTGTTTTGCTGTCTGATTTGCACTACTTCCAGCTTGTGCCTGTGCTCTAGGACTTAGGGCTAGGAGCCGCCAGAAAAGGCTTAGTTAGATGTGGTATTTCCCGAATAGGCTTGGTGTGTTGCTTCTCTGTATAAAGTCGACGTAAGTATGCCATCTACGATCAAGGTCTACGTAAGTATTACTAGCACAATCATTGAATTATTTAGAGACCGAGTTGTCAATCTATTTTTCTTCTTTGACTCATCGCTCCTCCTTTCTGTCGTCTCCTGTCTACGATATCATACCGCTACGTTCAGTATGAATGTCGGACTTTTCTGGCGCTCCATCCTTGGACGCCATCACTCAGCCTCCATCCCAGCAGAGGTGGATAAAATTTATCACTCAGCTCCCGTGATGAAGAAGCCAGCGAAAACGATAGATGGAGCCCACCTCTTGATGAAGATCTTAACAAAGATTCCAGTGGAGGTTAAGGATGAAATTCTCACGCATCTCTCAATCGCAGATCTAGTTTGTCTTGCACTGACTTGCAAAAGCCTATACTCCCATTGTCTAGAATTTCTCAAATCTCAAGACATAGAGCTTTCCCAACCGTTCCCCCGTGAAGAGCGACCAATGATCGGCGGGAATATTGATTATATGAGCCGGCCAAGGCTGCAATTACTTCATCAACTTCAGGATTCGCGCTGGAAATTTTGCAGTGGGTGTTGGAATCTTCATCGACACTCTGCATGGGAACCGGATCGTTATCAATACACATCCCCGAACAAGCCGAAGTGTATGCCGTATGCTGGCATGATTGATATTTGCCCGTGCTCAACTGTCACGTTTCCCGACAAGTTTAAGTTGATACAGACATGGCAACGTGTCCGCCAGACTGTGAGCCAGACATTGAAGAAGCAATCCTGTTATGATGGTGCACTGCATATGTCCGTCGGCGAGATGAACTTGAAACATGAGTGCATCCTTACTGGTCATCCCCTATCAGATGTTCAAGTCACCACCAAGCTTATGTGGTGGGATTACAATGGTAGCTTGGAAGTATCGAATGAATACACATTTCAAAATTCAAAGACATTCAAAGACCTCCGCGGGTTACAGGAGATGTCTTTCCAGAAACAGGTGTCACGCTTGGGCATAAAGACCGTGTCAATGTGCCCCAATGATAACCCCCAAAAATGGCTCCGACAATTTTTTCATGAAGCTGGTTTGAATCTCCACGGGCCTAATAGCACGTGCCGCGTTAAAACCTTGAACTACAACGAGAAAACAATAGGACACGTCATGTCGTATGATCGTCTCCGTATAGTAGTTACGCGAAGGCTGGAAGGCGCCAAGTGGCCTGACGCGAAGCCAGGAGATTCGTATCTGATATAGGTGTTTAAGGATGGCATGGCATCTCTTTCCCAGAATACACTTGTCCGTTCTTGCTTTCCTCACATGTGTCTTCAGCTCGCTCCACCATATAGAATGCAGAATACCACATTTTTTTTACTCGACTATGCTTTCTTCTTTACATAGCCTTATTATTCCGCTCTATTTATCTACTGGAAATTAACAGTAGAAAACTGGATATAAGTAAGTATCTTCAAAAATGGTACAGTGTGTCAAAAGCTCATAATCATCAAAGCACGGGCGAATTCAATACTGGTCAGCTACACCCCTTTGCTGCTCCCCGCTGATTCTTTCCTTGTTCAGCGTCTTCCACCATGCGTGCGACGGGTCATGACCCTCCTTTTGCTCACATTCATCCCATGGTTTAGGACTGAGGATGTAATGCACATTCTTCACATTCTCATCCCGCCATATGGCGTCATGCACGCCCTTATGTCGCAGCGTTTTCAGGGCATTGTATATGTACGGCAGCGTAACCCATCGCCCGGAGAATACATCTGAAAGAAGCGACTGGTCGGCAAAGTCGTAGCTAGATGTTGTCGAGGTCGCAAGCTGACTAATTATTTTATCGTACACTGCTTGAGATGGGTTCACCACTTGGAGACCTCCGTTCGGCATACCCAGTCCTGCTGTGGGTGGCGCACCGGTTATTTGCGCTTCCTCGGGAGTCGCATGCTGGGAAGTGAAGGCACAATTGGCCGGAATCCTTTTCAAAATAACGTCAGACTAGTTACCTCCGGTGTATCGAATAGCCAGGAGGTAAAAAAAAAAATCGACATACCAATTTTTGGGGTAGTGGGCCTTCTTCAGCGGATTGCAGACACAGGCATGACTGGCAGCAAAAACGCGATTTCCCTCGCCAGCCAGATCCGGCGAATCCAACTCAATATCCATCAATTCATCCATATTCTTCAAGACCAACATGTCGCTATCCAATTGCACGACACGATCAAACTCGACGAGCGAAAAGGGCGTGAGCTTGCTCCAACAATCGTAGAAGCGCACATCATTAGAGTAATCTTTGGGCATGGACGGCAGAAGATAAGGGACGCGCTGCTTCAGGATACCCCGCGCATCGAGAGCATCGTGGCCCTCGGCAGGGAATGAGTCCGTGTAGAGGACGACGAGCGGGTATTTCGAGCCGACTTTTCGGAGGGAGTATTCGAGGGTTAGGAGGCCGGAGAGGTATGCGGTGTTTGTGATAAGCGTTGTCCACACTAGCAGGAGGAATTAGTTTTTTTCAATACTTCGTATATATGCAAAAAAAAGCATTGATGTTGCGATTCAGGCTGGATAGCGCACCTTTCGTGAGACCCGATTTGCGGCCGGTGGCGGACATGTCAGACGGCGGGGTAACGAATGCACGTTCTTTCCCTCGCAAGACTTAGCTGGATTGGAGGAGTATTTGACAAAGATGATAGATGACAAAACAGCGATAGAAGAAGAAGAAGTCCAAAAAATAATATATATCGGAAGCTATATGTACAGAAAGCTGTTGATTATATTCTTTGCCAAGATCACAATTATTCATCATTCGGCGAGGGAATTCCTCATAAATAGTGGGGTTTTCCTTATCTATCTATCAGCTTGTTCACCAGTCGCTGTGAAACGTGCGGCGGACATTGCCTTTTCCCATTTTCTTCCAATTTTCACCTCTGTGTGATATTCTATGCGCTGTTCTTGATAATATGGCATAGCACTTGTATTGTTTATGATGATAGCAGCCGGAGTTGTTGAGTACTCTGAAGTACATATCACCTAGGAAGGGTTAGGGTTAGGTCCGATAAGCAATGGTCGCTCCGATAAGAGATGGTTTCATAGCTGGCGTTGCAAGGAACTATACAAGCGTCTTTGGGCACCAGCTTTGAGGGGTAGCTGGAAGAAAAGCTGGAGGACGCTGGCCAACGAGGTATGCGGCACGAGTTGGAATCTCGCCAGCGCTCTGAGCTTGCGCAGGGTGACTTCAAATCAAGCGAATATCAATCATACGGTGGGGTATCAAAACTGTCTCCTTTATATAGATCTCAAGAGTTCTTCAAATCATTTTAGTTATTCCCATAGCCCTGAGTATTTGGTTCCGGAGGCCTTCCGGGGTGGTGTTAACTGGGGCTGTACCAAACGCCTTCCCCTGACCTGGATCTTGGGTGCCTCAGGTATAGACCTTCCCCTTCTCATCTTGTTCTGTCCCTTCCCACGATGATGCTCCGTGGCTCCTTCCCATCATGCTTCTCTCTCCCTCTCTCTCCCACTATAAAACCCCCAGTTTCCCTCTCGACTTTCTTTTCCTTTTCTCTTCCTCTTCCTCCCACCAACAACTATCGACGATTATCATGTCTCACAACAAAACATTCTGTCTTTCTTTTCCTTTTCTCTTCCTTTCTTACTACCGTCGCCATGGCTTTTTGGGAAGTCTTTCAAAAAGTGATCGACATCACTGAAGTAACGACATTATTACTTCACGTCCTCGTCTTCCTCGTACACCTCGCTGTACATCGGTACGTCCGTAACAAGCTGCGTCCTCGCCTTGGAAACATAGCGCAGGCGATACCTGTCCTACTCTCCTGATTTCGTTAGGTGAGTTCCCCTGGGTCAATGACATGTTAGCATCTGGGCTGGTCACCGACGAGCTCACTCTTCTACGCAGGGTCGGTGACTAAAAACAATCGGACACCAAAACACTCTGTCTTTTTTTTCCTGTTCTCTTTTTCCTTCATGACCACCATGTCATCCAAAGAGACCTTCGCCTTTATCATCAGTGTAGCCGCGTAGTTCGAACACTTGAACGCCATTACTGCCGTCAACATCGACTCCATCTACTCAGGTAAGTGATTGTCCTCCAAATAGTGATTGTACTCCAGCTCATGCATGGCTCAGCAGCGGCTCGTTTGTGAGCTCTAACATTCTCTGGCATCGTTTTTCACTCTTATTTGGCCATGTACTAGTGGGATGAGGAAGCTCCGCTACCGGAGTATCGCGAGGATACCAATAGCTGCAAAGGGAACTGGCTTGAAGCACCGACGGCACCGGGATTCAACTCTGGGTTCATGGATGCCCTTGTTGAGGTGAATATTTTCTCTATGAAGTTGTTGACGAGGAAGCTAAAAAACCTGAAGACTGGTTGGAGTAGGAGCCTCTCACTATCGCCGACCCTAGGCTGAGAAGCCCGAGAATTGGGATGACGAGGAAGACGGTGACTAGCTTTCCCCTACTGTTTCCAAACCTGCATGTCCACTTTCGAATATCGGGGGAAGGGGGGAGGTTGTTTGAAAATGGTTGAGACGGCATGTTATATTTTCATGTTCGAACGAAGGTGTTTGTGTGTATGAATATACATAGTGTAGATTTTCCAGATGCATTGAGAACTAGGTCCTTAGGCCTGCCTGGCTAGATACATGTAACAGTGGAACATTTGGCCGCTATCTATCTCACAAATAATTCTTTCCGTACTTTCCCTGGGTTCTATGCATCTCCAAGCCCCTTTGTAAACATGTTGCATATGATACATTCTCGTTATAACGGGAAATTACACGATGGCCAGATCCAACAACTTGTAGAGCGGTGACAGCGCACTCGACGGTAGTCCAAGACCTCTTGGTAGAAGGAACGAGCTCTGCAGCACGAGCTGGACGACACTGGAGTATGATCTGGAACATTGCTGAGCCAAAAAAATAAAGGTAAGCTGGGGCATAAGGTGGAAATTACTTTTGATCAGCAAACGGTCTCGCAATCGACGACTTCGCCTCCACCCAGCGAGATTTGAATTGTTCGTAATGTCCACCAGATAAGTCCAATAAAAAGCTCCAAGCCCGTTCAGGCTTCCGGATGACTTTGATATAGACAACGATGTGCTAGGTATACGTCATGCGTGGATGAACACCGAGACGAAGTCAGCTATATCGGCAGCAAGTGTAAGGAGTTCCATCATCGGCCAGCGCTCTAGGCAGTCACTGAACCAGGTATGAGCTGGAGCACAAGACTAACAGGGAGAATTGCTTACTCAAAATTCTCAATGGCATAAAACCAAGATGGTGTGGAGGGCTGTCAACGTGTGTCCAAACCCAATCCACTGCATGTCAGGCAGCGTGTGAGAGGAAGCGATGTGACAAGGGAAAGTTAACCACATTGACACCAAAAAGGGGCTTTTGATTGGGCTGTCAGGTAGGAAACTATATGAGAAGGGTCATGGGAGAAGAGAGAGCGAGGAGGGAAAACAGGATTCAGGGGTGGGAGAGACAAATTGTGGGAAGGAGAGAAGGAGCACGGGGAAAGAGCATGGCTTATGCCTGAGGCACTCCCATCTATTGGCAAGCATGGCCTATCTAAGATTGAAGCGCGTACCTATGTCCGAGCTGCTCCTTCCCATAGTTATGTATCTCTGGAGTGCCTCAGGTATCCTTCCCGTTCCGCCAACCTCCTTCCTATTGCGCTCCTTCCCATCATGTTCCTGCCCATTATGTAATGTCTGGCTATAAAAACCCCCTCTCTGCATCTCTTCATTTCCTTTCCTTTTCTCTTTTTCTTTCTTCACTTTTCTCCAGATCTTGGAAAACCTAGGGCACTCCGAGCCCTCCCTCCTTTCTTCGTTTCTCTCTTTTTTTTTCTCTTTCTTTCTTACCTAGGTATATCTTCGTAGGAAGCCCTCGAATTGCCGATATCGAAATACTCCCCCGAATCCAATCCGTCCCCCCCCTGGTAGCATGTCCTTTTAGGAACTCCTCGAGACCGACACTCCCTCCCCCACCTACCTCACGATCTTTCGCAAGCTAACAAGACTCCTAAGGCAATCAAGGAGCATAATAAACTGTCACCTCCTCCATCGAGGTCTCAGATGAGTCCTTCTCCCCTTTTTTCCCTTTGGGCTGATGTTCTTCAGTGGGCTGGCGGGCGGGCCACCGGCGACGAGCTCATTCTTCTACGCAGGGCCGGTGATTAGTAGCCTTTGGTCGATGCCAAGATGAGCTCACCATCTTGTACATAGATTACCATTCCTTAGCTTTTTCTTTGCTGTAAATAGAATGAATGAAGTCCTTCACCAGATTTGAAGTCACCCTGCGCAACTACAACAGATGCCTAACCTACTTCGAAGAAAGACAGTGAACAATCGAGGTCAGCCTTGTTCATGCATCATACATCTAGCCTCGTAATACAGACATAACAAATATTTCTTCTCCTCCATGAAAATCCACATTGAAGAGCGAGGAGGCCCTCAGATACTCCAACAAAGCAAATACAATTTCTGCACCCACTCTACTCTTCCTCCAACTAATTGACAACAATTTCCACAGATTCTTCACTCTCACCACCATCACTATCATAATTCCCTTTCTCGTCCTCGGCCTCCTCCAAATGAAGCTGCCGTTGCTCAGTATACTTACTTGCAACATCGGTAGTTTGGTCGATAGTCCTCTGCATAAAGAACGGATGATCACTGCGGAGTTGTCGTCCATGGCATACGTATCCCATTGGGGTATGTGTGATATCCTGTCCTTGACGCCGGAGAGCAAGCCATTCGTTAAGGAACGCAAGCATATTCTTCGTGCTCGTACTCGCCTGGGCCTCACCCTTTTCAACAGAGTGCAGTCTCTCTACTACTCCGTTGTAGTCCGTAAAGTTAAAATAAAGCCGTCCAGCGAGGATGCCCAATTCGAATGACAACCAAGGCGGCGCTTTCCACCCCACAGGAAGCATTGGGAAGTCGTAGTACATGAGATCGTCGAAATGTAGCATCTTTCGTGTCACTGGTGCTGCGTACAGGAGTAGATGAACACATGAAGACCTCCCGGCGCGCAGAAGAGGGATCACGAGTTCCGCTTCTTCTGGTATGATTACCATGGCGATTTCGGACAATTCGCTCCAAAGGACCCAATTCACCGGTCGCTGAAAATTGTCAAGCATTGCTCCATTTCTGGTTTTGACCGTTCTCAAAAACTCAGTGGAGATATACAGATGACAAAGCAGCGTAGATGCTTGAGTTCCGTATTTGACACCTATTTTGGCCATTTCAAGAGCCTTTGAAGCCCTCCTGTATCCACCATCTTCTTCATTCAACAAGCCCGTAGTCACAAAGTCACGGATAGTTTTGTGTAATCCGGGGAACTCCAGAGCACGATGGCGCTGAGGTCGCTGTACTTCTCTCTCTTCTTCTACCTGGAAAGCAACCTCTCGTTCCTGTTCAACCTCTTCAAAGGCTGTGCCTCTAACAGAACTGTTTGAATTTTCAGAGCCTAGTTGTCTCTGTCTGAGCTGTTCCTGTAAAGTAACAAGTTTTCCAGTAAGTTTCATTGAATCGATCGGCGGCACCTCGTGGTGGCTGTTAATCGTTCTTGGTTGATAGATTTGCTCCAAATCCTGCTGCTCAGGCTGCTGTAGCACTGCCATGAATTCTCTCCGTTGGACTGAATCAAATAGAAATTTGTCGTATGTGGCGGCAGCTTGCATACGATTACAGAAATCTTTGCCCTGGGAGAAATAGAGTGGCTGCATTTCTTCAATATTGTTGCATGTTTGGTGCAGTAACCAAGTCACAACGTGGGAGGAGTCCAAAGGTTCATTTGTTTGTTTCTTGCATACATCTTGTATGCTCTGGTGGACTTCAGGGGGCGCCACATACATTATCGACTGTGTCGTGCCTAACTGGCGCATTCTCATAGCCGCTTGAACAGTATGATCTTTGGTCTGATTCAGACCCAAAGTAAGTGCTCCTCGGGCGTCCACCGGAAGCTTGAGATCAGTGCCACGCGTATGTGCCTCGTCCAAATACACTAAACAGCCCTCCAGATTATCTGCAAAGGGGGTTGCCAGTAGTGGAATAATCGTGCCAGCTCGGTATTGAACCCAAGCTTTGTTATCGGATGAAAAATAAACAGCAGCCTGAGCCTCGTAGTCTATCTTCAGCCATTCTTTAGCCAAAGTTCTGTTGTCCATTTCTAGAATAAATGCACCGGCATCTATGAGGATGCGAATTCTTTTCTCTTTCAGATGGCTAAGAAGACCAAACTCTGAGAATCGCTTGCCTTGGCTACTTGTTGCCAGAACGTATTCCCGGTTTCTCCTTTGCAAAAGGTAAGTCAATACCTCTGCGTTGATGTGCAATAGCCCCGGAAGATCTTGTTGCTCGACTGTCAGGGGTAGCAGTCGCCTGTTGTCATTTGTACCGCTAAATCCTGTGGTGATCCCCGGTTGTCTTTTATTTTTGGCCGAGATCTTGTCGTCGAGGGAAAATAGAGGCACATCCCACCCCGATGCTTGCAGCTTAATGGTGAATTGCTTAGCATGAGCGGGGAAAACAAAATGGTTTAAAAAGTGATTCACGACGACTGTTGAAAAACGCAAATGACGCCAGATTTCTGTGATCTGTCCCTCGTCATCCACATTTATGATATTCCAGTGTCGTAAAGCATCCGGCAGTGTAGTTGAGGTTTGCGTCCACCGATCATATTCTGTTGCAGGATCATCGGATTTGAGAACATCCTGTAAACTCTGCCGTATCTGCTTCTGATCAAGACCATGGTAATAGAATGCTAGACAAGTGAACAAGATTGCCACATCTGGATGGCCCCATTCAGCTTGTTCGGAAGGAACCCCCTTGGCGTAAAAGGGAACAGCAACTGGGTCTCTCTTGGGATGTAGACCATACTGCACATTCCATCTCTTTTTGAGACAGAGCAGGAGAATACCATGTACCAGAAGTCCACGGAGGAGGTACACATTCTTTCTTGTAGCCGGTGCATCGGTGAATAATTTTACTAGCACCTGGACCGTTTCTGGTTCCACGTCTTCTTGAGAGATAAACTTTTCCACTGCCTGCTGCTGCGTCTGTGTATAGTCTCCAATAGGCAGAATTGATGTACGGCCTGCACAAATCTCGTTGACAATCTTCCTTATCAGTGCGCGCTCAACATCATTTCGCAAGATATGCACAATGGGAAATGCCGAAATTTCTCGTTCTATTACGTCAAGACTGTGAGGAAATTCCCATGATAGCTCACGCAAACCGTGTGCGACTAAATCGAGAACAATTTGGGTAACTTTCCACCTGTGCGGGTGCCCATCAACAGTCAATTGTGCCCCGCTAGGGTATACGAGCTGTGTTTTCGTGGCCAGCGTGAAGTCACATTCATCTAAGATGTCTCGACAGACTTGGTCCATCCAGCCTTGGATGGTGACCATTTGCTTTGCTTCTGAGAGCTTTCCGTCGGAGACTCGCTGCAAGCCGCATAGTTTGAACGAGAGAACATGTTCGGGTATTGCTAAGATAATGCCACCAGTATTAAGAATTTCTTGTTGGAGATTCTGATATTCCTGGACATACTCGTCGGTGGTTGGTGTCCTGCGAGAGAATGGAATATGTGTTATTTCTCTGCCTAGCAGACCCCCAAGACGGGATTGGAGGGTTTGCGCTGTTTGAGACAGCAGAGCATTGGGAACCAACAATCTTGTTAGCATTTTTCTGTCGGCCAGAACGCATGCGACCATTGGCATGATTACAGAAGTCTTTCCCTGCCCCATATTCATTTGCAGGACAGAGTTGGAGCCCGACGTCGGTGATATCATCTCTAATGCCACGGTAACTTGATCTTCTCGAATATGAATATTTGCATCGATCTCCAAGAGTAACCAGTCTGGGAAGGCACTTGGATCCCAATTCATGTGACCGGGATTGTTTTGTTCCTGGCTTAGCCTTGCTTGATCTTTTTTCAAAACGGCATCTTTCATTCGATTTAGATACTGAAGTTTGGTGATAGCTGTAGCGTAGTCAATTAACTCACGCTTCATCTTCTCTGGTAATTTGCAGCTCGAATGGAACTGCAATTGCTCCAGTATTGAGATAGGATTCATAGATGGCCAAAGGTTAGCTTGGCAAAGCCATGTGCTCCGAGCATCCTCAAATGAGAATGAATCAAACAATTGGCTATGGTGATAATTTATCCTCTCTTGCGCACGAATAATCTCGCCGTCCAAGTCCAAGTCCACTTGAAAGTTTGGTACAACGCGTTGGCTCATGTTTTTAAATGCATCGATGCTTCGCCCCAAGTCACGACCGTAGCTAGATCGTACATGACAGTCTGAGCGGACAAAACACGCAATGATATCTTCCAGTTCTTCAATCTCAGCTGTCAAGCCTGGTTTCTCATTCGTGCGTGGTGTCTCATCTTCGTTCTGATTTGGTCTCAGCATGGGTTCATCCATCTTTTGTGATCTCCAAAGCAATGCGTTTCCTTGGTCACTTAGAAGCTCTGATAAACGAGGAATGACAGTATTATGCTTGCTCTGCAACCCGTAAATTTCGACATCTGATATGGCAAGTGTGGGCTCGTCTGTTGTATTTTTTGGGGCATAGTGACGATCAAGAACCTTTTGCACATCGGAGATATGTATGGAAAATTGCAAGGCATCATAAAGTTGCTGCCAACGAGGGGCAATTGCATCTAATGCCTCATATTTGTCAAGAAATACGTCGTCCAAAAAATCATCAGCGGATGGCTTCCGCGTAGGCCACTGCTGCAGCAGGAATTTTGCAAAAGAGGTACTCTCTTGTAAGCATGCTTCTTCGTGGAGTTGCCGGGCTTGTTCCTCTCGTGTACGTCTATCTTTTTTGTTTCGACGCACTGGCCCATATTCCTGGCAGAAAGGTCGGATGGTGTTGATCACATCTTCCAACGACGGCTCTTGATCCATATCAAGTCCACTCAGTGGCGGACACTTGGGTAAACCCAGTGCCTTCAGATCATCCAAAAGAAAAAATGCAGCAAATGTCGTCAACAACCTCATATCGACACCTTCAGAGAAGGCCATGAGACCTAATAGAAACATGGGGTTATAGTTTTCTTGAGGGCTCTTTCGACAGATGTTAACCAAACCGCCCCATTCATGAGCAAGGTCTGCGTTTAAGCAATCACTGATTGAAAACGGAGTAAATTCCTTTGTATAACCACCGATAATTGGCCACCCCTTCACGATATCTTTCAAACGACGAGTAGTACGAAATAACTTAGGCTGCTGACGTAGTAGAGTAAGAATCTCCCGAACGTTGGATATTGTTCCCGACTTGGTCTTTTTTCCTCCCCGGACGGTGTATTTGAAATCACATATGTGATATGGGCCGTTCAAAAATGTTTCTGGACGGTCGTAAACTGAGCGGCGCCAGTGGGCTCGCTCACGAAGGTACTGATTTGTCGACTCTCGGCCTTCAACGTCAGGAGGCTGCACGGCATTTGGGTGGAAAAGCCATAACCTCTGAGATTTAGTCAAAATCGAGTCGACAATAGCTTGATACGCATCATGTTGAATAGTGATGGTAAGGTTGGGATTCCAAGAGACACTCTGCTGCCGCTTCAAATCCTTTGGATAATAATGGCGCTGTGGCGTCAAGCTTGCAATATTATGTAGCAACATAACGAGTTGAGGAATAAGAGGATTCCAGGGCTGGCACGACGCCGACTGCAAGCAGCGCAACGCTTCTTCTGTACCAGTACGAGCTGTTAATGGATCCGGGATCACAAAGGACGTCAATGCGTGCAAATGAGCTTTATTGTACAGGAGACGGGGCTCTGGAGGACAGTGCAGCCGCCCTAGAATGGAATCGATGGAATATACTGCAAACCTGTCATCGTTTTCCTTCACGATCTCGACGTGGACTCCCGATCGTCTATATTTCAACTCTCCCAAGGTAGTGAGGACACTACGTTGGAGCGGATTTTTCCCGTCTCGTAAGACAATCATGCTTTTGAACCCATACAGTGTGCCTGCATCCTGGTTGGGATCTATCTCTGCTCCAAGTTGGCGGCATAGAAATAACTGGTGTCGATTCACCTCAAATATAAGATCCATGCTTTTGATTTCTACCGACAGGTTTCCGAATCGTGGCTGATAGACTGTCAGGAAGTGGGGATGTGCAAACCATTTGAAGACTTGAGACACAAGGTTAAATGTTTTGCTTTTGGGGTCCACCAACTGTGAACTTTTTCTTGTTGCTTGAGATTTCCCTAGTTCTATCGTCCAGTTTCCAAGCTTTCTCCTCCAGATATCTGGTTTGCGTCGAACATCGAGATTCCCAGACTGAAGATCGAGCCAATGAACGCAGTCATAGGTCAGAGATCTTGGGATATCAAAATTGGTTTCATTTCCAAAGATATACGAAGGAATAAGCTCCAGGCGCTCTCTTCCCCTCACAGCCTGGACCACAAGTTGCTTCCCCCGATATCCTAAATGAATATGATAGCCCTCTTGTGGAATGCCTAGCATGTAGCTCATTCCAGGAAGGTTCGACGGGAAGGACGACAGTCGTTGGTTTCCAAACAAATCTTTCAAAATCTCAGAATCGCGTATAGCTGCAGGCAGTTTTCCCAACGCTTTGCCATCAATCAAAAGATGACCTTCGAGTAGATGATAATGCACAATTTGGGGAATCGTATTCTCCGTTGCAATTACAGTCGATGTAACCCACCACTCGTGAGGGGCATGGAGGGATTGCCATGAACTGTATTCACGGCCATGCTCAGTTGAATTGGGCCAAAACATGTCGATTGCGGATTCTAGACCAGAAGGATGTTCGTGGACCAAATGACGAATCTTTAACCGTAAACGGCGAGTCAGTTTGATATCTCGAATCACTATGTTCAAAGTACTGGTTGTAAAACGGCTCAGATCAACCACAAGGCTTTCTTGCATAGCGAGCGTTGCTTCCACAAATGGCATGAACGATTCTTTGTCCAGACTTGCGTTATCGTACGCCGCCAGGTAAAAAGTCCGACGGCACAACAAGGCGGCTAAGAATCCATATCTGGCGGATCTCTCAGCAACATCAAGCTCTTGAGTTGTCCGGGTTTCGGCACGTAAGATCTTTATCCACGTAAGTGTGATATTGCGGATCTTTACGAGAATGGTATTAGCCTCAGTAGATATTGCTTTGTGACCAAGAGCGGACACTTGGATGGCAAGTGTCAACAAAGTTTCCATGTAATAATTCTCTCGCCAATTCTGAGAAATGGCCTCTACATGCTGCTCGATTTGGTGTAAAAGCTTCCGGCAAAATGCGTAATCTCTGAAGACGACATGGATAGCGCGAAGGTCATCATTATCTAACCGGGGGCCCGCCTGTAAACTGAGGTGGTGAAATAGAACCATCGTATCTTGTAGACTAAAGTTTACATTTGATGATCCCAACTCCGTTAATATGGAAAGCCATCTTCTGTTTTTCCCACCAATCAAGTTTTGATGGGCAGTATATTCATGAATGGTCAACTCCGAAGGGCATTCAGAAATACTAGCAATAGCATCATACGAAGATGGGCCATTTCCATCGACTGCAAAACCAGCTGATGCGTAAAGCTTTGATAAAGGAAGCTCCTTAGGAATTTTTAAAGCAAAATGATGGGCAAATGATAATGGGCGTTGAATATCCTTTGCCCAGATCCTGCGGCCTGAATCGTAGTAAGAGAATCTCAATCCCAGCGGCAGAAGGATATCATCTAAATCGGCTGGCAGGCATCTGAAGTTATAATGAGTTCCAAGGAAAGATTTGGTTGTCGATGCTAAAGAGAAATTGCCACGATGACTATGATAATAACTCGAGAGCTGATGATAATCCTTGAGAAGTTCTTCTGGATCCATGTGCAAATTTGATTGGATTCGAGGGGAAAGACGATTAATAATCTCCCAGGTAGCGTCCCGATAGTAAGAGAATGTCAGGGGGGTGTCGAGTTCAAACAGTATAACCCGCTTTTGGACGATGTTTTCCTTTGTATTGTTCTTAGGCAAGAAGTCCTCGTGTACCTCAATCTTGAGACGTCTTCTAGATCGCACATGCCAGCAATGTGTGCAACCTTTTATATCGTGACTTCCATCTGGATTTCGTCTCTGGGTACAGACATGATCCATCATCTTTTCTGTACGATCCTCGTACTCTGCGTTTATCTTTTGTAGCTCTCTCTCCTTGGCCTGTTTTGCCTTCGTAGATGCAGCCTCAATACGATCTCGGAGTCGACACAGGTGCTGTACATTGTAGGTGTCGCCGGCTTCGAAATATCGATCTGCGAAACAACCTTCTTGGGGGTTGGCAAAAATGTCTAGTGATCGTTCTGCCTGCGTGCATCGAGTATGGAGATACTCCTGAATAGTTCGAAGCCTTTTCAAATCATGCAGACGAGAGAGAAGTAGTATATCCAACATTTCAGGTTTGAAGAAAGGATGGAATTGACGCAGAAGTGGATGCACATTGATTGCACATTGATCCATGTACATCCATAATTCAAAAATAGCCAGTATGAAGACACTCATTTGTTCCGTGTTGCCAGCATATGCGTCTCCAACAGCCTCTATGTAGCCGTATATCTTGTTGACCAGGTTGTGGCATTTCTTCGCGCACTGATCCTGAGACTCGGGGAGCGCACTAGGGGTCAGCCCATTGCTCGTCTCGAGATCTTCCAGTATACAATATTTCTGTAGCAGAGAGTTGTAAATCTTTGAAGTGGTAGCTTTGCTGGAATTTGAATCAAGAATGCTTGAATCAATGGCTTGTCCTTTCGATACTGGGCGATGAGACTGGTTGATGTTGAGGACAGTTCTCAGGTAAATGCCGCTGTTTTGCAGGGTCAAATGGAGGTCTTTGTCGTAAGCACGCCGAGGAAGAGACGGTATTTTGCGAATAGAATTTGATTTGAATTCTTTCCATTTTGTTTCTATAAACGATGTGGTCGCCTCAATAGCGTCACGACAAATTGGGCCAACACGTGCGAAGAGGCAAGAATAGGTGAGCAGAACAGCCGTTTCTGTGACTTTCATTTCGCTCTCAAGTTTTGCAAGGCGTCGGCATAACTTGGCTCTAATCATGCTGCACAGTTCCACGTCAAATTCAGTTTGGACACAGTCCGTCAGAAGTTGTGATAACACGACACACATTAGCGATTTGTATTGCAGTCGTCCTTTCTCCTCTCCTAGGGTCTGGTAGAGTAACCGCTGTACAGAGACACGGAGGATGAGCCAAAAAGGGCTTCTTCGCCATGGTAGTTCGGATTCATCCCAGCATACATCGTCCTTGACACGCTTTCGGAGAATGGGGAGATTCTCACGGCTGCCATTGATCTCTAGCAGCGTCATGAGGAAATCGGTAATGAGTGATGGATCGACGAAGTCACGAGCCTCAGAGATGGAGACTCCTGCCTTTCTAGATTTGGCTGCAAATTCTTCCAGTGATTCAAGGCTGGCTCTTTCCAAAAAGGAAACCAGATTTTCCTGGAAGATGG
This sequence comes from Talaromyces albobiverticillius, assembly GCA_023721895.2. Classification (NCBI taxonomy): domain Eukaryota; kingdom Fungi; phylum Ascomycota; class Eurotiomycetes; order Eurotiales; family Trichocomaceae; genus Talaromyces; species Talaromyces albobiverticillius. The sequence goes on along the minus strand of JAMBUR020000001.1, from coordinate 5,715,538 downwards.
GGTTCTCAAATTCCTCCCTAGGCATGGATACGGCCACCGTAGGAAAATCCCACTGCATAGCGCCTTTGGCTGCTAGGGCCTTTTCAGCTGAAGGAGATGCCTCGAACGCTTCGAAGAAAAAGTTATCTCTATGATATATGATATGTGAGACCAACCAAACTCTACTTAATTCTTCTGGATAGGGGGTTTTGTTGCTTACCCTGAGCGGCGAATGACAAGACCAGCGTTTTGTTGGGTGATATGTAAGATGATAGCATCGTGGGGCCCAAAACTCTGAAGTGCTGTCTTTAACGCCGCTTTGTTCACGAATTTGTCCTCGTTAATCCGCTGGCAAGTGTTCAGGGACTCTTCAATGCCCTCCCAGATGGGAAAGGCCTCGTTGTCTGGACATGCCTTGAGGACTTTGACTGCGGTTCGAAGACGCGTCAACAGGTCTTGCTCCACGCGTTCAATCTTGCTGTCTTGCTGTCCTGGGAGCTTAGGAGGCAAGACAAGATGATTGAATGACAACTCTAAGATGCGTGGGTCCACTGTCATGATGGGCGGTGGGTTCAGTTGGTAGTTATGAGCGTTGGGTGATGAGGAGGTGGAAGAAGAAATTTGGGGGAGAAAGGGGAAGAGGATTGATTATGGGCAGGACTCAGATTGAGCAATGAGGAAGGCTCAAACTGAGCAGCGAAGATGAATGAGACTGAGTAGCCAGAAGGACTGAGAATGAGAAGTGAGGATGATTGAGTAGTGAGTAGGAATGAGAGAGAGGAGTGAGAAGAGAATAAGGAGGGGCTGGGGAGGTTGTCGGGGAGGTTGCTGGGCAAGCAAACGAACGAGACTAGCGAGATATCCCAAGGCATTTTCAGGCAGCCAATTGCCTCATTGGGAAATTGCAGACTCCGGCAGTCACGATGCACCAGTTCTTTCTGTTCGTTTTGGGGATTTATCCGGCTCTTTCCACGGTCAATGCCGCATACAAGTAGCCATCAAGACTCTTCACCGACTTGGGAGGAAGAGTAGCTATCTCAATCTCAGTTAACCAAGCTCAAACAGTGCCACAGTTCAATAGCTCGATGCAGACTAACAGTATAACTATTTTGCCCGCCCCATCTCAGACAAAATAGAAGGCTAGCCACCTTTCTCCGAGGGAATCCAGTCGTCTTGATAACCTATAAGTCTCTATCATGACTTTGAAAGTGTATTACAATACCCCTGGAGCCGTACCAAACCTCATCAGTGCTCTAGGTGAGTCGACACGAGAATTTTCACGACTATAATAACAAAGTCCTGTGCAAATACCTAGTGAGCTGATATACTCTTTGAGAAGCATCTGCTGCTGCTATTACCTGCTTCGACTCAAAATCTAGTCCGTTTTCATCCTTACTATTATCCGAATCCAAAAGATATATGTGACAACATATGCGGCACAATTGATTTCCTCGTTAGGAAGCGCGTAACGAACCTGTTTAAAAGCCTGTATCTGCCCTAGCCGCGTGGCTTTATAGATGTGACGTCGCAAAGAAAGCAGCATTGATACAGTTTCGCGAGAAGAAACTAAGCATTTCCGAGAGAATGACATCTTGATATAGAGACCAGCCTTCGTTATCTTTTCCATCCTCAACATGGAGCTATTCTCACATTTATACCGCTCAGGCTAGGGCTGGTGATGCTACAGCCCTATCGAAATATTTCCTACCCCAGCACGTTGAGAAAGTAGTGGGAGGGTTGAGAACGGCTCCAAGCCAGTGTTATTTGCCGATTCACTTTGGCCGCGGACATACTGAGACTTGATATTGCATTCAAAAAAATTTGTGTCGCATCATTAATTTTAGAATGAAAACTGACCATGCTGCATGATGAAGATGGAAATCCCGCGGGCCGGACCGACTGGCTTGTGTACTGCTGCGGGCCATCAACCCCAACACAAAACGTCATCACGTCAACCTCCGGTCCTTTTCTTTCTTCTGCATACACGCTTCAAATTTTGGTCAATTTTCAATGAAACCGCACACAAAAAATTATCGGCAATACATTTGACTAGTTATTGGAATTCGAATTGACTCTGAGCCTTCAGGCAACAAACCGTCCACCTAATTGCTGTGCCTGTCAACCGGGATTTATCGTCATCACAGCCGGAAACAATGACGACCCAAGAACTACGAAGACAAGTCATTCAAGTCTATAAAGGTATATTTGCGCATCTTTTTGTTTACCTGGAGCCAAACCAACTCAATTCAAATAGAATTACTCTACCTGGGCCGTGAATATCCGCTTGGATACGACTACTTTAGGACAAGACTGCATCGCGCGTTTGCAGCGAAGATGAATGTCACTGACAGCAAAGAGATTGAAGAGGGAATTAAAAGGGCTGAATTTGTGAAGAAAGGTTTGCGCCCAGTCCATTTCACAAATCCTACAAAGATGGAAACTAATTCATGTTTACAGAAGTCGAAGCATTGTAAGTAGCCCAAGGCCATCAATTCTATTATTCAAAACATATATATACAGCATCATACAAACATGAAAGGCACCAAAAAATCTGCAATCCCCATATCATTGCTGACATGGATTGACTGGCAGATATTTCTTGAAAAAGTATCGCACACTGAAACGAAGATACGAAACTCGATAGTGGAATTTTACAACCAAAAAAGCAAACTGTCCAACGCCATATATATTTCAAAAAGAAAAAACCGCTTACCATTTATCTCCTTCCAAAGCCCCGGTTTCCAGCAAACCAATATTCGGGTATCGTTGAGAATCATAGTCCCATGTCTTCAGATTCGTTTCTCTTTTCATAAATAAAGTTCATATGGTCTCCTTGGGATTAGTATCATCATCTCTTCTGTCCCCACCAAGCGCCCACTTCGAGACACTCGCCATTAGCAAGGCCGTTCTTTTGCAGCAGATCGGTCGTCATCGCGGCCCACCATCTGTCCCATTCGTCTTGACTCTTGCCGCTGGCGTCTCTCAATATCGGCTCCATGCCTTCTATCATTTGGATAATAGTGACGAGCGCTGTCTGTCGCAGAGCCAGCTGATCGGTATTCAGTTTCTGCCGCTTGCTAGTCTGCTCCCACCGCACCTCTCCGCTAAGCGGGATTGCAATGCGACGACTCCCTTGGCTTTGAAACGCGTCTGCCTCGGTGGTAAAGGAAAGTCCAATGGTAGCGCACGGCATCGGAGTCAGTTTCCGTTTCTCAAACGCCTTTTCGACCCATGAATTGTAGTCGAGCAGATACTTGTTTTGCGCTGCAGCAAAGGGGGTCGCTGACGAAACGGTGTATGTTGCAGTGGTATCGGCATGGCTTTGGTCCTTTGCAGACAATTTTGGCGGCGGGGTGGGATTAGGGAGAAGAGCGCGGAAGACATGGTCAGAATCCCACACTTCGAGAATACCGCCGCGTTTGAGCACGCGTAAGGGCTCACTGAGCAGGTCAACTTGCTGCGCCGTGGCTGACTGACAAAGACCGGCATCTTTGATAAAGACAAAATCAAAGTGGTCCGATGGGAAGGGCAAGCTGGACTTGCGGATATCGTGTCGGACAAAGTGCCAATTGACACCCTTTCGGCGCAAATTTGGAGCAATGGGGACTATATCGAGACCCGTAAATGATGTCGCATTTTCATCGATCTTGGTCTTATTATTAACTTTAGAGTTGTTTTTGGAAGATCTTCCATTCCCATCACGTTCAAGGAAGTAGTCGTGGCATGCATGCGACCAAAGTCCCGAACCACACGCGAGTTCAAGAACGTTCTTCGGTCGCTGATTTTTCAGTTGGGGCGCGCAGAAGGGAGTGCCGAAAACGCGGATCAGAGTCATCGTCCGAAGCGATTGACGGTGTATTTCGGCTAAGTCGCATGGGAGCGGATAAGGGTCATCCGGGTCGCGGAAGTACGTGCGGTCATTGATTCTCGTGAAGGGATTTGCAACATAGTCTGGCGCAGCAGAGGATAGCGACGATGTTGATGTGCCGGCGCCGGGGCCATTGTGGTGGGACGAGGACGAAATGGAGGATGACTTGGTTGTATTGGTCGCGGGGGATATTTGCTGTTGGTGTTGGAGAGTTGACGACGAGCCGGTTGCTGGTGTCCGCTCGTTGTTCGCAAAATGTTCCAGATGCGCTTGGAATAACGAGGGATGCACGTATGGTGACCCCGCCATGTGGATTGGATGGCCGCTCATCATGGTATCTGTTTCAAGGATTTAAATGCGAACCGGTCTGATATGTAGAAGACTCTGATAATGCCCGTGATCCGATAAGGTCGGGGGGGGGGCCGAAGTCAAACGGTCGAGGTTGCAGGTACAGTATTGATACGTATGTAACAGGTTTTCCGTCTCTTTTGCTCAGGTCTTGCCGTGTCTCCTCTTTTCTTTGTCTTGTGTGTTGGAGATCTTCACCCAAGAAGTAGCAGTGAACGTGGTCTGCGTTGTGTCGGACAGGAGAAACTGATATCGTGACTCAAGCGCAACGGTTAACAGCAAGCGGTGGCTCGTGGGGATTAGTAATGAACATTAATAGACATGATACACGCAGAGACGCCATCAAATATCTTTTAGTTGGTTAATTAGTCGCTTGGTTAATTACCAAGGTAACAATTGGAGGGATTTGGAGGAATCGCGCTGTAAGATAGAGATTATTGTTAAATTAAGGGCAGACCCGGTTTGGCAGGCCACAGCGCCATGTGCCCCTCGCACGAGTCTTCCAGAGCCCGGATAAGGTCGAGAGCACGCGAAAACTAGGGGTCTTAGAGCGATAGTATCGAAGAACTATCGCCAGAGCTAGTAAAGTATAGAAGGCGTAGAAGCAGCTAGAGCCTGGGGGGCGGTTTACGCCGCATACGGGAGCATGGACTGTGGGCCCGAAAATTACCAGGAAAGTCCATGTACGCCGTTTGTACGGAAGCGGGCAGCCTATATTACGCTGCTCGTATTTGGTAATTTACATTTACGTACAGTTTAGTTTTACTACGTACGTACACTCTCCCTCGGCCTGCATCCATGGATATATACATATAAATCATGCACATATCTACCTAGTACAAGTGCTTACTGTGGATGAATTGCAAACCCTGAACCTTGAACTTTGAACCTTGGAATCTGGATTGGGGGCGGCAGAACGTTTCGGGAAAAGCTGAACCATACTAGCACCAGTCCGAGTATATATAGCCCCAGGTTGGTTCGAAGTTCACGGCCATTGCTGGATAATTGAAACGCGCAGATTCTGAAACTGGGATTATTTGAGTTGTTTTTGGCCGTAAGTTTGTGGACTCTGGAGGCCCATGTTGTCTAGTCGTAAAGTCAAGATCGAGAACCGAGCCACACCGAGCCACGGAGGTAAGCCTAAAGGCTAAGGCACCAATGGAAGGTCTAGCTTATAGTGCAGTTTACTTAGTACTTCCTGCTCCCTCAGAAAATTGCTGCCCACGTTGATTCATAGACCATAGACTCATAGACATTGCATCATGAAAGCAGTCCGAATAGTAAATAATCAAAGACTAAAATGTCGCCGTGTCTTCTTTGAGGCAGCAAGGCCAAGACATGTCTTGGCACAGCTTACGGCCCAATGAGCACTCGACTCTTCACCGTCTGGGTCACGTGACCCCGCTGGATCTCCGTCGTTGGATGCAAATCGCTGGCTTTGACGAGAACAGCCAGCCAGCTGATTGCCTCCCATCGCACCACCACCCGCCTTCCTGGACCATCTCTACCGGGCCGCCGTGGCATGAGCTCTGCGATATTGTGTACCTACTGTTTTTTTTGGACCTTGTTCACAAGCTCTGTGCTGCTTTGTCCCTTGCGCGATTCTACTAGCTTCCAGTTCATTCATTCACTCACCCCAGCCTCTCTCTGACGCTGTTTCCGGTTTGCGACGATATACACTACACACAGAAAACACTTCTTTCCCTAAGACGATCTGATCGATATTCGCTGTGGGATTGAGCTAGATCGTGGTCAGCCAAGCATCAAAACCGATTTGAGGCCGTATGAAATAGGCTAAACCCCAACGTTTGAGTCATTGTGCGAAGGGAGGTTCCACGCCAGGACTCCATGTTGAAGAGAAGGAGAGAACGAGTGCGACCGCTTATTTCTATCTCCTCCGATCTTTCTGCAGATTTACAGATACCCTTTGCGTGGAATCGAGCAGCTTCTACCAAGCTTCCCCGCCAAGGGCTCCCTTTCCGGACTCGTCTGCCACGTTAATGGCAGATGGTCTCTATAGGTTTCAACAGCCTGGCTCCGGGCAGTTTCCTTTTCAAACGCCATTAATTCAGAACACATCTCACCCGTCAGTTCTTTTGCGGAATTACACAGGCTCTCCTCGCAGAACGAAACCCCCCTCCGATTCTCCAACGCCCTCTCGATCCCCGCTTCCACCTTCCGATACCGTCTCAAATTCCAACATGTACAGCCAAGGTCACCAGGCTCAGCATGCCGCCATGTTGAATGGCACACAAGCTCACCAGCGGTTTGCGATGCAAATGCCGAAGTTCCAGCATCAGAACCACCATCCTCATCACGCCCAACAACATCACCACACTCATCACAATCAAGCAACACACCAACTCAATCATCAACCGAACTTCCCTACCGGCGCCTTAGCAAGCACGACTCCTCATTTCACTCCGAGCCACATGCACAATGGGACCCCGGGGACCGTTGAAGACGAAATCGACGACTCTGTGAATGAGCACTGGCAACAGCAACTACAGCTCGCAACCGAAGCTAGACAAGCAACCTCCCCTCATTACTATGCAAGGACAATTGCCCAACAAACTAAAGGCATTCAGATTGCTCCGAGCCAAACAGATGCACAGGATAATTCCAACGACAACCGCCCCAAAGTCGCGGCATCCAAGGACAGCAAGAGACAGGGTTGGACAGCTCTTGATTTCACAAGCCAAGGTCTCCGTGCTATGGCTCCGGCTCTTTTCAATTATCGCTTTCTCAACAAGCTGTACCTGAGCAACAACAAGTTGAAATCATTACCATCTGCCATTGGTCAACTCCGCAGCCTTACCCATCTGGATGTGTCGGCTAATGAACTCACCGATCTACCTGTGGAAATCGGTATGCTCACGAACCTGCGCACGCTCTACGCATTTGACAATCATATCCGCGGCCTTCCATACGAACTGGGATATCTTTACCGATTGGAGATGCTAGGAATCTACGGCAACCCATTGAACGAGGCTCTGCTCTCTCAAATCAAAACCCATGGCACAAAGGCACTGATCAAATACTTGATTGAAGAAATGCCCGGTATGTACTTTTGTTTCCCGGTTGAATTGTTTATTACTAACTTGCCTAGTACACCTTCCTCCGTCTGACCGAGATTGGATCGTTCTCGACGAAACCTCAAAGTCATCTCAAGCTCCATCGGATAAGTTCACTGTTCTATCATACAACACACTGTGCGATCAATCGGCATCTCCATCACACTACGGTTACGTCCCTTCGCGCGCATTGGCTTGGGAGTTCCGACGAGATCTGATTCTCAACGAAATTCGGAGCCACGACGCGGATATTGCTTGCCTTCAAGAAATCGACCAGGGAAATTACACCGACTTCTTCCGAGAACAGCTCGCCTATAATGATTACAAAGGCGTGTATTGGCCTCGTGGCCGTGCAATGGGAATGCATGAAGAGGACGCTAAGAATGTTGATGGCTGTGCGACTTTCTTCAAGGCTAGCAAATATATCCTACTGGATAAGCAAGTGATCAACTTTGGCCAGACGGCCGTGCGACGACCAGATGCCAAGGGTCAGGATGATATCTACAATCGTCTTTGGCAGAAGGATCATATTGCTGTGGTGGTATTCCTGGAGAACCGCTTGACCGGCACGCGATTGATTGTGGTCAATGCTCATCTCTACTGGGACCCAGCATTCAAGGATGTGAAGCTCATCCAGACTGCAATTTTGATGGAGGAGATTACGAAACTCGCAGAGGGATACACCAAATATCCGCCATGCGCAGACAAGACTGCTTTCCGATTCTCAGAAGCCGAGGACGGTGCGCGGGAGAACACCACACCGGTCGAACCGGCACCATCGGTCGAGTATACTCTGGGGGAGCAGATTCCGCTTTTGATCTGCGGTGATTTCAACTCGGCTCCCGGTGAAGCAGCTTACAATCTCCTTGCACACGGTGGGTTGACGGAAGCGCATCCAGACTTGGAGAAGCGACTTTACGGAAATCTCAGCCGCGTCGGCATGACCCATCCATTCAAACTCAAATCTGCATACAGTGCCATTGGCGAGTTGAGCTTTACGAATTACACACCCGATTTCAATTCTATTCTGGACTACGTCTGGTTCTCGTCCACGGCACTCAATGTGTCGGCTCTGCTCGGCGAAGTGGACAAGGAGTATCTCCAGAGGGTTCCGGGTTTTCCAAACTATCATTTTCCAAGTGATCATCTCGCATTGCTGGCGGAGTTTTCAGTCAAGGGGAAAAAGGGTAAAGTTGTAGAGGCGGACTTTGGTTCTTCGTCACGAGACAGGTCAGGTTGAACTTTGATGTAATTCAGTTTGTGCATGTCAGCATATAATGAGGAACCGGTGTTGTTAACTTTGTTGTTGATTGATTGGCATCCAATTCTTGTCTGTCTTTTTTTCTCTCTGTCTTTTTCTTTTCCTCGCACATTATCTCGGAATCTGCTTCTTACTTTTGTTTGTGGGTTGAATTCTTAGCTTTTCTCTATTCTTTCTGTCTTCGCTTCCTTGTTCTGTGTTATGAAATCCTACTTTTCTCTCCTTTTCTTACTCTACTACTTTCTCTACGTACCTCTCTCTCCCCCCCTTATTCTTGGAATAACAACTTTCTTCCTAGAACTTTCGGCGTGGCTTACTCTCATTAACTCAACAACCTACCGGGTACCCTTCCCATTCCTATTCATTGTATCAGTTTGTCGTCCTTTCATACAGTTACAGTTTTTTCTGGCCGGGTGTATTGATTTTTTTTTTTTTTTGCTTGTTATGTATTTGAAAATCTGGCTCTTTTTCTCTTTTCGACTTGCTCAGACTTATTATGGTCATGTCGGTGATTTGAAATGGGAAGAATAGGGAAGAATGGCGGAAATGCGGTGTTCGGTGAATATTATCTTGTGTTTTTTTGCCGTTTCTTCTTGTTAGGACTATTAGTAGGGCTGTCAGGAATTCTCTTTTATTATTATTTTCAAGAAATCGGTGTTCTTTCGTAGATATGTGTAGGAAGTTGTAAGTGTGGAAGCGTTAGGATTAGGGTTCCTCCCTCTCGGCCGTGGGCGCTTCACGTTCTACGGACAAGCCGAGCTCGCCCAATCACATGCTAACAAGCCCCTAGCAGCAGCCAAGTCGCTATACGAGACAAAACCAGCCACCTACATAACCTCCATCTTTGCTTGTCTGGATGTCAGAAAGATAAATACAAGAGGCACAGAAAATGCTAGCTTTCTCTGGCATCGAAAACGCACCAGTGGCCAACACGGATTCGGAGAGAGCGACAGACCTTGACATGGGCGGGATCACTGAAGAAGAAGGCTCGCTGGTGCTGCCAGATGGGATCACTTTGTATACAAAATGCTGGAAGGTGCGTCTATCATCAATATCAAATACCCCCCTATCAAACATCACCCCATCGTGAGAAGCTGAGCTCTTTGAATCGATCATATGGCTGATATAATGAGTTGAATATAGCCGGCTGGAAAACCACGGGCAATTATCGGCTTTTACCATGGGTACAACGACCATTGTAAGTTTTCATCTACATTTGAGTTTGCTTCTATATATTCACATTCATTTTCGACAGGCAATTCCTTTTTGGACTTTTTCCCCAACCTTGCCGCCTCGGGCTTTGAGATACGCTCTGTTGATCAACGGTAGGAACCCAACCCAACCTTTTCCAACGCAGAATGCGAAAATGCAGATAATCGTATTTCATATGGAAAACTAACTCTGGTACAGAGGATGGGGTCGCTCAGTCACCTCCAACCGCAAACTTCGCGGCAACTTTGGAACAACACCTGTGGTCATGGCCGACCTGCATTTCTTCCTCCAGTCTCTCGTACCTTTTACCAAAGAAGGCTCCATCCCCTTGTTCCTGATGGGCCACAGTATGGGTGGAATGAACCCATTGTACTACGTCCTGAACCCAGAATCGCCATATCATAAACGAAACAGCAACAGCCAGGCATCATCTTCTCCAACCAGTCAATTCAAACTCACAGGCGTCATCTCAATCGCACCCCTAATTGCTCTGCATCCAGCAACTAAACCATCCACACTGTTGGAAACTGCAGGCCGTATTGCGAGTAAGATTCTGCCCAAGTTCACAATGGCCGAGCCCATACTTGTCAAGTATGTATCTCGTAATCCGACTATGCTCGAGAACATCCCAAAGGATAAATTGCTACACAATCTCGGGACCTTGGAAGGGTTTGTGGGAATGTTTGATCGGGGTGCGTGGCTGGATAGCTTATACGTCAAGAAACCGCAAAATATTGATGCTATCGCTGGAAATATTCCGCCTATATGGGCTGCACACGGTACAGTGGATTATATTACTTGGTATGATGCGACGAAAAGGTTGGTAGAGTCCTTGGATTATGTGGAGGATAAAACCTTCAAGACGTATGAGGGCGCATATCATAAGATTATGAATGAGCCAGATGGGCAAGGGGAGGAGATGACGAAGGATGTCACGCAGTGGATCGAGGCACACATTCCCCAGGTTGAAGCTTGAGTGGCTGTCTTTTTTCTCTCTTGTCCCTGCCAGGTTCTTTCGGTTGTTTTTAATTATTAAGAGAGGGTCTAGCGAATCCATTAGACGGTAATATACATTGAGTTTGAGGTCTTGGTCTATGCTATCTAGGTACATATGGCTATGGTACAAATATCTATTATAGAATACAGTTCTAATCTTTTTTCCTCGGCGAATCTTCAATTCTCCGCCATATTCCAACAAACCCACCTCCTACAATCTTTGCCCCAACTTTTGGTCTGCACACCAGCACGTTGTCCTGGCTACTGCTATCCTCCTCGAGGATGGTGGGCTCGGACTCTGATTCTTCCTTTCCGGTCTGCGTTTCTTCGTCACCACTGCTGCCACTACGAGCTTCAGCTGCCGTCCACATATTTGGGTCTGCGCGACTCTTCTTGACAGCCATGCGAACGTCCCACAGTCGACCACCGCTTATCCCCATTCCCAGCTCGACAACTCTCTCCATAACGAATGGGAGCTGCTCCTTCTGGATCAGTTGCACGCATTCGCCGATCTGAGTAATGCTCGGCATGAACACGGCTAACAGGCCGTCTCGTCGCAGCACGGGGGCCACATGTGATATTCTCTTATGCGCAGATGGCATGTCTAGGATGGCATATGATAGGAACGGCTGGACCTTGGTGGTGTCATGTCCCCAGCTGAAGATTCCCGATGGAGTGCTGCTGCGGCGACGTTGCACTTGATCCTTGGTCCAATCTTCAACTGCACCGACGTGGAAGTCCACGTTACCGGCATACATACCTCGTCGGAAACCACGGACAGTCTGCTCTGCGCGTGTCGAGAACTTGGCCGAGACGTCGACGGTGTGGATGACGGCTCTTCGCTGAGCGCGCCATTCATCCCAGTCCTTTTGAGTAGAAGAAACATCTCTAGCTTTATCACCAATTTTGTCGTTCTCTTGCTTCTCTTCGCCTTCCGCTTGTGGCCGAGCTGGGCGTTCTTCAAGTACGCGCACTTGGGATGTTTGTGGTATAGGTGGTGGGTTCGTATTGGCAGCTTGTATTGCTCGCGCTAGGTGTAGAGTGAGAGATCCATGGCCGGTGCCTGCCTCTAGAATTTCCAGGGGCTCGGTTTTGTCCCCGTTGCCTTCCGAGGGAGGTACCACGTGGATATCAAGCAATGATACAATCAAGTTTGCGTCCGCTCCGTATATCTACTAGTGCGCAAGTCAATTCCCGGTCCTAATCTCGAGGATGCTTTTTTTCGGGGTGAGGCAGATCGTACCGGCGTGACAAGTCTTGGAGTGAGAACAACATATTCTTCTAACGTTGGAAAGCTCAGTCGGAATCCCTTTCCTAAGATTTTTCAACCTTGTTAGCTTTGGATTCCTTTGCTTTGAGGGCAATGACATCTGAGTTGAATCACAATACCTTTATGTGCCTTGACAAGATCCCTTGCCCGTTTGTCTATAATATCGCTGTGGTTTAGATACCCTCGCGCAAGATCGGTGCGATTGCCATGTTTAAGCGGTTTTGTGAGATGCGGGATCCGCCCCTGAATTATAGCTCTGTCGCCCTCTATTTTGCCAAAGCGAATGGGAGTAAGTTGCTGGTTTTCATGGAGAAGACTCAATTGAATTGCGCGCACCTCGAAATATAGAAAAGTCCGTGTCAATTGATCGAGACAAGGACCAACGGTTCGTAGAGGGTTGTGTCGAGGAGCTCGAAGTGATTCCTAGGATGCGACGGAAGGACTGGAGAAAACGAGCCATCCCATAGCAGGATTGGCGGGATGAGTAGGTGGAAATATAAATTAGAGGCGTGACGAGTTGCTCTCGTTGTTGGTTGTTCGACAGTACAGTAATCGCTGGAAGGAACTTTTTTTGTTCCTGGCGCCGTTACAATATTACAATACGGGGTAAGTACCGTTAGCCCGTTACTGTAATAGAGTTAGCCGCCGCATGATTGGCTACTCCGAGGAAATCCTGTCACGTATTCAAGGGCGTACCGATCACAGGCTAATTGAGATATCTTTTGTGTAAGTTGAAATATTGCTAGGAGACACTCATACAGACGCTCTCTCGATCATAGCCATCCGGCCCATCACTGATAGCGATAAGCCCCTTGAAAATATATGGAGCGATTTAAGATTATGGGCGCTTTGGCGCCGGTAACTACGGAGCCCCGCAGCCCTACTGGCCTAGTCTGGTGCCTCCTGCCTACTCCGTCCGCTACCCCTCTAAGGTACACCGGGCTGTAGTCTAAAAATCTTCTTTGTCGTTTTGCCATCCTTTCCTACGTCTTTTCTTTTGGCAATTGTCTATATTATTCATCAATTATCCTTGCATTCATCCGAATTGACCTCGTTCTTTCCCCGGTCTGCGACAAACTTAGTTAAAATGGGGTCTACTGATCACTCAGAGTTGCCCTACATCAAGACCAACCCGAAGGTCATCTTTTTCACAGATTTCGACGGAACAATCACTTTAAAAGACAGTGGGTTACTACCATGTGACTTGACAATTCATGCGACGCTTGACTGACCACAACGTCTTACCATAGGCAATGACTATCTGGTACGCGCTCGCTCGCTCGCTCGCACTCGGGATGTCCCTGGCTAACCATGGATTGCACAACTTAGATCGAGAATCTGGGATACGGAGTTGCTAAGCGGAAGGAAAGAAACGAAGATGTTCTCGTGGGCAGATCAAGTTTCCGGTCAGTCTCCGAATGAATAGCCAATACAAACTCCCTGCCGTTTCTTCTATGAACTCAATCAACTCACGCCTTTCTTGCCATTTAGAGACGCCTTCCGTGAGATGTTGGACAGTATCGAACCCGGATTTGACGTCTGCATCCAGACTCTGAAGGATAACATGAAATTGGATCCTTACTTCGAGGAATTCTATAACTGGGCTAAGGAGAACAACGTACCGATCGTGGTTTTGTCGTCAGGTATGGTGCCGATTATCAGCGGACTGTTCGAAGTTTTTCTCGGGCACAAGCCAGACCCCAAGCACCTAACCATTGTCGCCAATGATGTTGTGAGCCGTGATGGCAAGGATATCAACACGCCGGGCGGTTGGAAGATCAAATACCATGATGACAGGTACTGATAAACCCTATCACTCTTGCATGACATGTCACTCACATGAACTCTTAGTCACTTCGGCCATGATAAGTCCCTTGAGATCAAGCCATACGCCGCCCTGCCGGACGACAAGCGTCCGACGCTCTTATATGCCGGAGATGGCGTGTCAGACTTGTCCGCTGCTGCGGAGACTGACTTGCTTTTCGCCAAGAAAGGACATGGTATGGTTTTATTCTTCTTCGTCTTCGCCAGCGTTCTTCCATTCTGACAATCTACAGATCTGATTAGATTCTGCGAACGTGAGGGAATGCCGTTCACCGTTTTCGAAGACTGGTCCAGCATCCTTGCCACTACCAAGGACATCTACGAGGGCAAAGTCTCGGTTAAGAGCGTTGCACAAGAAGGACTAGAGAAGCTCCAGAAGGGAGAGGCTGCGGTGTAATTTCTGAATAGACCAAACTCATGGATAGATGGGTAGAGCTAGAGTTATGTATGGCCGTGATATTATAACATAGATTTCATTTCATCGAATCAATCATATTGAACAGTTACATTGCGGTTTCAATATGTGTTAACACTCTCCCCTACACCATTTTATGTTTATCAACAATACCTAGGTATTATAAACATCTAGAGCCCTTCTCATAGGAATATTATATTTTCATGATATGAATTGCAGGAAGGCTTCGAATTATTTTGATTATTCTTTTGAATGTTCTATTTAGTTGGGAAGGCCTTCTGCAGGGGTGTTAACACATGAAACCCCACTGTATATGACTACATTGCCACTATTCTGGGGGACGTAAATTTCGAAGAGTATCGAGCAAATACGACGCCGTCGTAGCCCCTTGAGTTGTCGCGACCAACACGGAAGGCGAGCTACTAGAAGACAGAAAGACGAGGTGCACCGCTAGAATTCCTATGGCTGTTACAAGAACAATGCCATGGTGTGTTGGTGAGTTTGCATTGTACTCACTCTGTTGATTCGTGGTCATCCTTCGCAACAGTCTGCTATTGATTATATCTTGCCAGTGCATTCTAAGGATACTGGTGCAATGCCTCCAACATTTATGATATCAATACATGATATAACACACTTTATAAAGCTTAGTAGTCGAGTCCCCAGGCTTCTGGCTACCAAAGGCTAAAGTCGATTCCCTTTTCACGGCAGATTTCCGTGAGCGGTTCAAAGGCCTGCTGGACGGATACAGGAATCCTATATCTCAGTCTTCGGGGGTCATAATCCACCACCTCCCGGAACGAGCTGATCTGGACTGTTGTGAGATTCGGGAGTCGCTCTGTTCGCTGCGCGACCACGCATTTCAGATCAGCTATCACTACGTTAACGTCTTCTTGACAGTGAGACAGGTAGAGGTACTCCAGGCTTGGTGGGAGAATATTGGGGAGAGAGACTCCGGGGCCGGGGCTATCCTCGTAACCGAAATCGAGGAGTGTGCGCATCGGGATGCGGAGTTCACGGAGCTGATGGAACTCGGCCAGCGATCCAAACCGATTGAAGTCATGCTCCTCCTCGTCGTCCTCGTCGCACCAATCGGTGGTGTTATCTCCCTGGTCATTCAGCCGAAGCTTGCGTAGGCTGTGTTTCTGAGTAACAAGCGCGGTGTAGAATGCACCAGGCCGAAAGCTGAGAGCGAAATACTCCTCGGGCTCATCGGGCTCGCCCTATTTGAGCGCATTGCCGTTATGATATTCCAGAATCTCCAGATTGGCACAGGCGTTAATGAGGTCAACCATGCCATTTTTGCCATTACAATCGTGTAGACGGAGCTCCTTGATCCCCGATGTTCCAGAGCCCGGTCTCGGATAGTCCCAATCATCCTCGTATACATCATGCAGCCTCTCGGCTGAGAACACCCGCATGGCAGGGAGACGGAAGAGCTGAAGGAAGGATGTTACGGGGAAGTGCAAGAACGTTTGTTGGCCGTCCTCGGCTTTCGTTGTCACACGCTCAAGACGCTGCAGCGCTGGTTTCGCGTCGAATGGTGGGTTGCGCATGGCCGCTACCTCCAGCATGGAGTTGAAATAAAACGAATCCCCGTTGTAATTCAGGCACAGGTCAGTGAGGGCTCCGAGTGACAGTACCAGCACAGCGAGCCACGCATCCGAGTACCCCTTCTGCAGCAACCGCTTCCATCTTCCGCACTCTATTGGGGAGGCGCAGGTTCGCTGGACCGCCTTGTCGATAGTTAGCACATTGTCGACTGTTTGCCTATCTGAGAGGTCCCATATCTCCATCGAGTTCCACTGGACATTCAGATCGCGAATCGCAACGCCGATTTCGGGAATGGTTGTAGATAGAACGGGCAAGAGGGTAGATCTGCTCGTCAACCAGCTCGATGCGCCTGTAGGTCCTCGGCAAAAGCGGTGCGTGTAAGCTACGGCATACGCGCAACAGCCGGAAACGATCTCCTTGGTCGAGGTGAGCTGTGATGCAAAGCAGATTGTCATAACAGAGATCGAGAAAGGACATGGTGGATAGTTAACTAGCACGATAGTGAGAACGGAATTTTGACCACCTCGTCACCAAAAAGGGACCCCTTAATGGGGTATAAATGCTTGACATTTTTCATGTATTCTAGCTAGTGTCAGACGTCATAAGATCAAGAACGGAGGTACGAAGGACCCAGCTTGATTAGATTGCACGCTAACCGTATTTGCACATCTATGTATCATGAAAATCATGGAATAGCTTCGCTGTGCCTACTTCTCTATCCCCTCTCTTCATCGGTACAAATGTCATGCTCAGATCTGTCAAAAGTGCAGTTGGTGGACAGTGGACACTTAAGATTCTAAGACTAGCTAGTAATCTATACGTTCTCTGCGGCGTTACCGTAAGACTAATACACCAGGTCAAAATAAAATACGTACTAAGCGGGAAATCATTGATTGGCCGATCCGGTAGAGCTGGGAATCCCTTCCCCAGACTTCTTCCTGCGCGCACGCCTTGACCACCAAAATATCTTGGATGCTCATGATATATATGTCTGGAAGCCCCTTTTATACTCCCTAATATCTAATATAGGGCCCTAACTACCCCTCGACTATCACACAGTTGCAACATGCTTGGATGCCCGTCGCTCCCTCTACATGATAGTGACAGGCTCCCAATCTCCTCATTTTAACGGCGGGCGACAGGCCAAATATGACTCGCCGCATAGTATGCCCTGCCTTCCCCTGTTTGCTTGTGTTTGAATCTTTTTATCTATGCAAATGATTCCAGTAGGCGCCTGGCTTACACATCTTCATCTCTCATATAGGTTAGGACGGGAGTGCAGCTCAGCGCCATCGGTCTCCTCATCTTCATCGTCGTCCTCCTCGTCGATAAACAATTCCGTGTGCTACCGAATTATGTCCATGGACACCTTCCCACTCATCATCCCGGCTTGGTCGTTACAGACGTTACCATCGCCACATGTTCTTCGATAAACCTCTTCTCCAGTTGCACCCTTGACCCAGAGAAAGGTTGGTACAAGGTCGACAAGGATCTCTACTTAGGCAACACCTGGACATCATCCGCCTATGTACACTTTCAAAGAAAGCAGGAAGAGGACCTCCTCGAAACCGATAGAGTCGTGGTCGATCTTCGTGTCAGTAGGTTCAATCCGGGCCTCTTGAATTCCAAGATCAATAGCCGAAGGGCGGCAGCGGATACCGCTGCTGGCGCCCCTTCGACCGAACTTGAATGGGAATCGAGGCCTGGAGGCATCTGGATAAAGCGCAGTTCCGAGCCCCATGTTAGCGATAAGCCGACTACCCTTACGTCCGTCGATGTGCTGTTTGGCGCCGATGCTGTCGACCCCCGTTTCCAGTGGGAGGTTAAAGATACGCCCATACTACTGAACAGTTTGACGGAATTGGCAGAGGCGCGGATTACCATTCGTCGAGGAGTGCCGCCGGCTCTTAAAACACCCGAATTGAGAATTAATGAAAACGAACGTTTTAAAATTATGCAAGCTGCAGATTTGCACTTGAGCACCGGCGTTGGTGCTTGCAGAGAACCAGTGCCTGAAGAAAAAATACCTGGGGAACCCTGTGAAGCGGATCCGCGTACACTGGACTTTATCGAGAAACTATTGGACGAGGAGAAGCCCGATCTCGTAGTATTCTCCGGGGATGAGGTTAATGGCGAAACTTCCAAGGACGCTCAGAGCGCCATCTTTAAATTTGTCAAACCGCTCGTCGATCGCAAAATTCCATATGCCGCCATATTCGGGAACCACGACGATGAAGGAAATCTGAACCGCGAGGAACTCATGTCCATCATCGAAGAACTGCCGTATTCTGTATCGTCCGCCGGTCCGGAAGAAGTGGACGGAGTAGGGAATTATATTGTGGAAGTGCTGGGTCGAGGAAATACCCATCACTCTGCGCTGACGCTATATCTGCTTGACACACATTCATACTCACCGGACGAGCGCCAGTTTAGGGGATACGACTGGCTCAAACCGAGCCAAATAAAGTGGTTTCAGAGTACATCTCAGAGTTTGAAGAAGAAACATGAGCAATACACGCATATGCACATGGACATGGCATTTATCCATATCCCGCTACCAGAGTATCGCGAGGAAACCAACAGCTGGAAAGGGAATTGGCTTGAAGCCCCGACGGCCCCTGGATTCAACTCTGGATTCATGGATGCGCTTGTTGAAGAGAATATTTTGTTTGTGAGCTGCGGACAGTAAGTTGCCCACATGAATCTTTTCCCCCCTATTTCCAAACTCTGGTTCGGAGATCCAGTGAACTGACTGATAATAGTGACCACGTCAACGACTACTGCATGCTCAACCGCGACATGAACGAAAAGCCCAATCTATGGATGTGCTACGGCGGCGGCTCCGGATTCGGCGGCTACGGTGGTTACGGAGGATTTATTCGACGCATGCGATTCTTTGAATTCGACATGGGACCCGGTCGAATCGTGACTTATAAACGTCTTGAATACGGGGATACCGAATCGAAGATTGACGAAATGATGATTGTCGATGCAGGCCAGGTCCGAGCGTAATTTTTTTTCTCTCTGTCTCTCTTCTCCTTTTGGCCAGCGTTGTGTTGTGATTTTATAGTTATAGTATACCCGATGATATTTGCTACTCGTGTGAAAAATTTGGTTGCTTTGTTGGCAGAAGACGAGGCCTCTCTCTCTTTTTTTTTTATCTCTATATGTATTAGGAATCTATGGGTTGGAATACCAGTCTCAAAAGTAGTTCTATTTTTGAATGACCAAAATCTTAGGAAGGAAACGTTTTTAAAAAATCGTCAAGTTACCACCATTTTTCATACAACACCTTCCCCTGACCCACCACTGGTTCGAGATACTGCACAAACTCATCCGTCATTGGCGGTGGGCCACAGATATAACACACTGTGCTACTCTTACCATCGCGCGTTGCATGGTCGAGATCATCCTTGCTGATGCGTCGATTGTGGACGCGGATTATGTTGTCGTTTTTCGGCTTGGTCAAGACTTCTGTGGCGGCTGACGATGAGAGGCTTGTTAGGAAGAGATTGAGTGTTAGTGTGATGTTTGATGGCTGCTTCATGTTTCTGATGCGTTGTGCGATGTTGCGGAGTCGGGGCAGGAAGAGGATTTGCTGGAATGTTGAGTCGTCGCTGCTCTCGTTAGATGGAATGCGAGTAGTGTATAAGAACTCGATGTTGAGCGGGTGGTTAGGGGATGTTTCTGGCAGAGAAGCTATGGCGTTTGGGTTTGGTTCGGTTAGATGTGAGAGGATTGATATAAGGGGGCTATTTTTTTAAAATTAGTAGGCAATTCCTTATACATCTTGCAGATTAAACTCACTTGATTCCAACACCGCCAGCAACGAACACAATATTGTGTATCTGATCTACAGATACAGAGGCAGGAGGCCACACAAAACTCCCGCCAACACGCACTTGCAAATCCTTCCCCAGAATCTCTGCGTGAGGCCGCCAGAGCCATGCTGCAGATGGATTATCAGGGGCCTCTTGGACCGCCAGTTCTACGTAGGGATATCGACCCTCTGATCCTGCGGATGGAACTCCGAATTCACCTTGCTGGTGCAGCAGTTGCTCTGTTCCATCTTGGATGAGGGTTGGATCTGGGGTTGGAAGCGGTTGAGCATCGGCTGGTGTTGAGGTGATGGTGAATCCTCCTGCCTGAGAGATGTCGGGGACGTGGACATCAAGCCATTGCCCAGGCAGGAAGGAGAATGCCTCTTGATAGTCTTCTTGCTATATCTTATGGTTAGTACGTATTGTACTATTGGAAGTAGATTAAGAGGGGCACACGTACAGCTGCGTCTTCGTCTACCGGCACCTCCGGGGTCAGCGAGAGCCGGAGCAAGCGAACAGATGGATTGATCTGTTCGATATGTGCTAGACGAGCAGTATAGAGCTTGTTCTGCCTCGGCTCAGCGGCTGTGCGCGTCTCATGGGGGATGGAGTCCTTCCGTGGCGTCATGCTTGTTACACCGCGGAGTAAAGGTCGGAAATGTGCCAGTCGTTTCCCACATAGATTTCTTCTCAGAAGCCACATTGAGAAGCAGTGCAGACCATCGCGCCAGACATGGAATCGCCAAATCGACAGTTGTTGTCGTCGTCAAATCAGTCGGCCAGGCATGACGTCGCAGTTGTATCAGCGGCTCGGCCAATCAGAGCCCGCGGGGAGGCTTACATCAGTACACTCAGTCTATCTACTCTTCTTGACTTAAACGGAGTAAAGCGCTTGGCTTGCAATGAAAAGATGGAGCTAATTCTTGATTTAGTAGTTAAATATTTACAAAAAACTACAAAGAATTCCACGCTGCCAAGCAGTGGCTGCGGTAATGATCTTCCTACCCGCGCCCGGAAGCCCTGCCGAGGGCTTCACCAGTTCACAGTCACAGTCAACTACGCCGTATTCTGCAAATTAATATTGCATTGCATCAATAAAAAGACTGCTCCTGTTAGCGCCATCAACACATTAGTGCGGTGATGGACGGGCGTCCGGTCACACAGTGCCAGAGGGATTCTTATCCCCGACCTGCCATAGGCCCAGTGGCCCTGTCTCGCTGCATCAGTGCAGAAGGTGGTTTGGAGTCTGCACCGACCAGCTGCAGGCCAGAGAATAGCGCACACCAGGCCCGCCAATCGGCCATGGCTGGACTGGCGGTGATGGTTGAAGAAGCAGCAGCGCTAGGATGTGATGGACTGGCGTTCGGCGGCGTGATTGGCCGGCGCTGCACGTCCGTCACATCTCCCGTCGACGACGACAAGCCTCTTCTCAGCGTTGACTGGCTGCCGACTTGTTGCTCGGCGCTTACAGCTCGAGACCATGAGAAACCCCCTCACCCAGGCACTGTGCCACAGTGCGACCTGTGGTGTGGTCGTGCAGGTTCTGTTCTTTGTCAAATCCTCTCCTTAAGAATGAATGCTCTTCCTCTGCTCCATCTCCCTATCATCGCATCGCATCAGACTCAACCTTATAACGGCATGAGCTGGAAGCCAGCCGGACTGGCTTAAGGATTGCTTGCGTCTTTAATACGCTCACCAAGCCCAGCCTTCAAAAAGCTGATCGAGTCGAGTTGAGTCTGCCGGAGTAGCAGCGACCTCGCCATCATGAAGTACTACATACCACGAGCGTACAAGCACCACAAGCTGACGCTGTACTTGATGATCGCTGAATTTCCCTTTATCCTGGTTGTACTCATTCTGACGGGCATTGCCTCGCACGATACATACACGACAAAACTGTGGCAGGATGGCTACGAAAATGGCTTTAACAGCGCACCTAATCAGATTGTCTATGCCATGACGAATGGCCGATCATACAAAGTGCCCATCGTATGGAGCTCGCTGTACGTTTACTCACCCTTTATAAATCAGGAAATCCAAACTAACCTGCCTCAGTGTGTATAACTATGACCTAGTGCTTGGCGTTCTCAGCACGTTCATCTTCCTGGTCAAAGTCCCCATTATGGTCCTTCGTTTCTTCTACCCTCCACTGGGCGCTTTCGTGCATGGCTGTCTTACTATCCTCTATATCGCTGCTGCATGCTTCCAAGCCGGCTCCGATACAACAGACTCCAGACACATGCAACACGGCCCACCATGGTACATCACCAAGCCATGCAGCGTCGCCTACTACTCAAGCGATATCGGGTACTGCCAACAGGCCAAATCCCTTTTTGCGCTCACAGTCATTGTCATTGCGCTCTATTTCGTCGAGACCGTGCTCGCAGTCTGGTCCTGTTTCAGCACCAAAGAGGAACGCGAAGCATGGCGTCTTCGCCAGGAAGAGAAACGTGAGGAGAAGGATGCCGAAGACCGTGCCATGCGCGAGTACGAGGAGATTATCAACTCGCCCATGTTCCCTCCACCAAGCATGCCGGGAGCTATATACTCCCCGGCACTGACACATGGCATGGGATCGCCGACTTACCAGCCATCACACTTTTATCCAAGCCAAACACAATTCCAGTCCCTGAATAACCTAACACCAACCTCAGCGAGTGACCTACCGTTCCGGAATGCTACTTTCGACACACCGAAATCTGGCGTGTTCACTGCTGGCGCTCGCGTCTCCGTGAATATCTCAGAGGTTGGTGAGCAGCAACAACAACCATACTTCCCGCCACCGCCTAAAAAGGCTACCAATTAATATAATTTTCTTTCTTTCTCATTGTCCATCTTAGCAAGTTGAACATCACATCTATACCATCCATTCATTTCACTAGGCAGTCTTTGCACAAGGATCATTTCTTGTATTTTTTGGGCTTTTGTTTTACCCAAATCAATCCTTGATATCAATAATGGCGTTTCGGCTTTTGGGGTTTGCCATTCATCATTTCATACTCTTCTGAGAGGTACATATATCACAATATATCAAAAATACAATTTATCTATCGTATTGGACCTTCGTTCATCGATGAGTTCATATATATACTTCCTTGTTGAATACCAGATGTAACAACTTCAAGAACCATGTGTATGTACTCCATCGACAACTTTATTCTTTTGCATATATAAAATAATCCGAAAATCATTCGATTCATGTATAGACATCACTTGAAGACAGACGTGATATCTATCTATCTATGTATATAGGCCAAGTGCCTGATAAACACTGTCCAGCGTCAAAATAGCAAAACATCAAAACATCAAGTGGTATTGTTCAATCATCAATTCAATAATGGCTGCTACATGGGAGGAAAAGTGCAAATGCTAACAAATGTGAAAAGACAATGTAAATGCTCGTCGCTAACAGAAATAAAATGCTTTAAGCCTCGACCGTCTGCAAGGGCACATATCCTTCGTCTTCTCTAGACTGCTTGCCAAAGACGAGTTTTGTGAACATCAAACGAACACGCGATACGGTGCCATGTGTGGAACTGAATGGGCTCTTTTTCCATCGAGATTGTTGTTTGGATGATTGGGCAAGTCCCAAGGCTGCATCGTCATTTAGTTTTTGGACGTTCAGCCATGAGGGCCGTTTCCAGAATTTGAGGAGAAGACTGCTGCCGACGACGGAGACACTGGATGCCGCCATTGCAGCACCAGCGGCCATGGGAGGTAGAGGTGCGCCACCAAATGGGAGAGAGACGCCCATGGCAAACGGGAGTCCGATGACGTTGTAGACGGAGGCCCAGATGAGGTTCATTTTGATACGGTTGAAGATCGTGCGAGCGAGCGAGAGACTTGCTGGAACGATGAGGAGATCGTCTGACCGCATGATAACGACATCGGCAGCCTCCATAGCGACATCAGTTCCAGATGCTAGAGCGATTCCGACCAAGGCAGTTGCGAGGGCTGGCGAGTCATTAATGCCATCGCCAACCATCGCCACTTGGTCACCGGCAGCTTGGTAGGACTCGACAATCTCCTTCTTTCCACTAGGTGTTACTCCTGCCTTGATCGAATCCTTTGGTATTCCAAGCGCGCGAGCAACCGCTGATGCAGCAGGGTAGGTATCACCCGTAACAAGTGAAACACGATATCCCATCTTATAAAGAGCCGCAATGACCGCTACGGCACTCGACTTGAGGGCATCTCGCAATGAAATAGTACCTGTATAGTGCCCGTCGATAGCAACATGAATTCGTGTGAAGCCGGCAGGGTCGTCCATTTTTGGTGCATTAGAATCATCTTCATCGAATGTCGTTGTCGTGGAATCAACTGATTCTGGAACAGTCACTCCATTGCTTCGGAGGAATATGGCGTTACCGATCAGAGCACGATACCGAGTTCGCTCGACACTCGATGAAGGTTCTACTGTGGCCGATACACCTTTACCAACAATTACGTCAAAGGTGCCTATGCTTCCCTCCAAAGGTTCATCACTCGTAATTCCCATCTCCTGCTTCGCTGCGGCAACAATAGCTCTCGCTACTGGGTGCTCGCTATTGGTTTCGGCGAGACCAACAATCTGCCACCAAAGCTTGCGGCGCCAATCGTTGGATGTCCATGTGGATTCCAGCTTTGTTTCAGCAACGCTCATTTTACCCTCTGTGAGCGTCCCCGTCTTATCAAATACAATGTGATTGACTTTGGTCGCCGCTTCCAGAGCAGCACCACCTTTGAATAGAATACCATTTTCTGCGCCAACTCCAGTGCCTACCATGACAGCAGTGGGAGTGCTGAGACCCAGAGCACAAGGGCATGCAAAGACAATAACGGAGATGCACAGCTTGAGACAAACCATGAACCTTCCGCCATTTTCTGGCATCAAAAATATCTTCGGAGGATGGGGTAGTAAATGACTGAGAACTATCCACGTCAAAAATGTGGTCAGTGCAAGAAGGATGATGGCGGGAACAAAATATCCTGCAACGGTATCCGCCATGCGCTGAATTGGAGCACGACTTGTTTGAGCGTTCTGGACCAGTTTAACGATTTGACTTAGTTGGGTATCGCTGCCGGCGCGGGTCACTTTGAATTCAAGGGCGCCAGCACCGTTGACAGTGCCAGCAATCACAGCACTGCCTCTCTTCTTGTTGATAGGGCGAGCCTCTCCAGTGATCATACTTTCGTCAACATAGCTTGTTCCTTTGATGACAACTCCGTCAGCGGAGACTTTGTCACCTGGGCGCAAAAGCACAACATCTCCAACTTCCAAGAGCTCAGTCGCCACGGCTCTCAGACCAGCTGTTTGCTGCGCTCCTCCGCTGCCATCTTTTTCATTCCATTCCTCGGCCGCTTTTTCGGCTGCCAAAGGATCTTCGTAAATAGTGGCCATTGAAGGGGCCAATGACATCAATCGAGAGAGAGCTTTTGATGTCTGGCCTTTTGCCCGGTTTTCTAACCACCTTCCAAGTGTGATAAAGGTTATAAGCATGGTACTTGTATCGAAAACAGTGCTTGGGCGATTTTCCGAACCACTGCATATGGCGACAATCATAGTAAAAACGCTGAAGAAGAAAGCCGCCGAAGTACCTAGCATGACGAGTACATCCATGGTCGGAGAGCGGTGCTTCAATGATTTGTAACTGCTCTTGTAAAAGCGCTTGCCGATACCGAACTGAACTGGCACTGTGAGGCACAAAGCAACGAGATCACCCAAGTAGAGACCCGGAAAAATACGAGCTTTGCCGAAATTAAGCCATTTCGGTCCCATTGGCAAAATCATGGAAATAATAAACACCGGTACTGCAAAGGAGACAGAGAACAAAAACGCTCGTTTCCATTCTTGGATCTCCTTCGTCTTTGCAAGAGATTCGAGTTGGGCGTTATTATCCTCGGATTCAGACACTAATGCGTTGTATCCTGCCTCTTCAATTGACTCGACCACAGAACGAATTCCAATAGTTGTAGGATTGTGGATGATAGTGGCACGAGAAGTCGAAGCATCTATTGAGACCGAAGATATTCCAGGTTTTTGTCGGAGTTGTTCCTCTAAGGCTGATACAGAGGAAGGACCGTCCAAGCCGTACAACGTGAGCCGAAGCGACTTCGACGCCTTATGAGCGACTCCCAGGTGGGGGAGAGAAGATAACACGCGAGCATCAAAGCCAACATCCTCAATCATGGAAGCAATCTTGTCCGACGACAAAATTTCCGGATCATGAACTATGACGGCGCGTTCGGCAAGCAGGCTAATATCAAATTGGACTATGCCTTCGATATCACTGAACGCATTTGTAACGCTTGATGTACATGCGCCACATGTCATGCCTTCTATTCCAACAGTGGTAGACATCATTTGTGTAGAATTTTCAGATGTCTGCCTTTCGGTCGAGGGCTCGGCCAACTTCGTGTCTAGTATAGAAGCACCGAATCCCCGATCCTCGATGATTTCGGCGATTTGAGCAGGAGTAACAATAGAAGCATCGTGTTCCACAACCGCGCGTTCGGACAATAACGAAACGTTAATGGATTGGATACCAGCGACATCTTTGAGCCCTCCTTCGACAGCGGAGGAGCAAGCACCGCACGTCATTCCTTCTATAGCGATTGTCGTCACGGATGACTGCATGGCGGGTTTTCGTGGTCCGTCTCCCTTACTGGATGGTTGAGGCATGTCTGTTGAAAGAATCTCGGCGTCGAACCCTCTGTCTTCTATTAATTCTGTGATTTTCGTAGGAGGTAATGTAGTTGGATCATGATTAACGACGGCTCGACCCATGACCAAGCTGACAGAAACCTCGCCGGCGCCGGGGACGTCCAGAAATGCACTCTCCACAGCAGAGGTGCAGGCACCACAGGTCATGCCGTCGACCTTTACAGTCGTTGTCGCCATGTGGAGGGATTTAATGGACGAGAGCAAGGCAGCCATGTCGGCGCTGTGTTGCCTTATCACCTATTCGCAAAGAACGACAAAAGCGAGGGGTTCCGACCTAGTGCATCAGGTCGCGTTACAGTACTGTTTTGCTGGTCAACTTGAGACGTCGGAAGGGGCGGGTGGCCTCAAGATGAAGGATTCAAGGATCGCGCCTCATGATTGTCTGTCTGGCTAGGAAGAAGACTACTATGGCGAGTAGACTCGAGGATCTAGGAATAGATTAAAGAAGCGGGCATTTGCAAGGATTCACATCCTTCACGCCCTGATAACAGCAACGTTGTCACCAACGAACTAGCCACTTAGCTGTTGCACCGATTTGCGCAAATTCTTGGTCAGCAGCAGGGAGGATCGGATACGCACGTAGCTAGGCCGGACACGGCTAAACCGTGCATTCCGGCCCCCGGGTCACGTGTCCTCCGGCATGTTGATGAGAACAATGCGATGTGCCCTGAAAGGAATTTTACAACCATTAATATTACTAGTTAAAGTCCGAATAACAAGCCGGCTAACAAATCAAGGCGCATGGTTCATAAAACCAAGATACAAAGCTAACGGAATGTTGGTAGAATTCACCAGTTCTCCATCTCTTCATCGCCATTGCCCTCTCCTTGCTCATCCCCCTGCTCAACAAGAGGCACAAATCTGAAATCAACAAAACTAACATTTCTGGGATGCCCTCCTCCTGCAAGGCCAACATCATTCGCCGCGTTTCCCCCATCTACAAGTTCAATCATGAACTGTAGACTCAACACACCCTGAATATCCCCCCGTATACTCACTTTGGTTGCAGCAGCCATAGCCCGAGCTGCCTTACGAATAAGCGCAAAGCGATAGCTTTCCTTGACAGCGGATCCCATTGAGGACGGAGGGTTTACTTGGAAAGTCTCAGTCACTGCTGGAGCAAGTTTAGCTCTCTTAGAGGATGCCGGGCCATCGTCACTCAGGGATTTGTAGTTGGTATCACTTTCGGGATTTTCGTTGTCTGTTGAGAATTTAACGCTAGATTCGCTGAAGGGCCCTCCAGATCCCGAGAGAGTAAGGAATGGTGCTTTTTTCGAGGAGGCTAAAATTGTGAGAACAGTCGGATTTGTGGCGTCAAGTTCAGTGATAGCATTGTAGAGCCATGAGGAACGCATGATAATCTTCATCACTATCGCGTCGCGTTGCAGTGGAATATCGACTTCACCAGCAGCTGAACCAAACGAGGGGTCATCTGATTCATAGGTAGTGAGTTTGCAAGTCGTCGTCACTCCAGATTCCGAGAGCGTGATGCAAAGCGGGCTGCCGACATCTGAATATTGCAGTGTACAAGACCGCCCGAGTAACAGAGCGGGATTAGTAAATGCACCGACAGGGTTGTTTTGTATAGAACCGTTGGGGAAAGAGGAAACCGCATTAGAATCACTGATGCCGAAGATCTGAAGCGTTTCCAGGAGAGCAGTAAGAGAGATTAAGAACTGAGGATACACATCACCAGCAGGCTCTTCATCGTCTGTGTTGTTGTCATTGTTTCGGTTTTGAGTATCAGCAGTGGGAGTTGAATTGAAAGTGTAAGTCGTAAAGAGAGCTTTGTCCAGGAACACAAGTCCTTGCATCACCCGGCTCTCCTCTACGGAAAAGCGTATTCCATCGGGAGTTATCTGAACGCGAGCTTTCTGGGCGAATCCGATGCAGCGTAGAAGGGTGTAGAGATGGTAAGCATTGTTCGAAATGGCTGAGAAAATAGGATCCATGTTGGTGACGGGGCGAACTGAGGTCGGCACGAGAACTTCTGGAGACGAAGTTCGATTTTTTGTAAAGAAAAAGGCTGCAGGTTCAATTTTGAAAAAGATAAATGTACATCTCTAGCAGTATTATTCCCTCATCGTTCGATTATAGTACATATCATGCGTGACGGTGGGGGATTTCTTCGCAGAGCTAAACGTAAACACCAACTGCACAGATCATGAACACGGCCCCAAAGCTTCGTCGTGTTAGCAAGGAAACCTGAAAGAAGACCAGGTCAAGAGAGTAGGGGTCGACATACCCAAATGCAAGAGATGCTGGCAGCCCCAATAGAGGAACGTTTAGAAGTGATCGGTCTATGACTGATTAGTGAAGACTTGGTGGAGAAATCAAAAAGTGGAAGGCTCACTTAAACCGAACAGGCCAGTCAGGAGAAGAGCTAATAAATTCATCAGCGACCAATCTTAATGTTGTTTATGTCAAGGCTCCCTACCAATGAAGAGTAAGGCAAAGCCGACAGTAAACTGCGCTTCCTTTGCGACAAGCGGGTAGTAAGGAGCTTTGGACGCCTCCCAGAGACTGTTGAGAGACATTGGGTATTGGATGAGAAACGGACGGATTGAGAACACGAATTTGCTTTTGAATGCACAAAATACAATCAAAGGAGTGACAGCGCTCAACTTCAGACAATCAATTGCACGATAATCTTTTGAGGAGTGCTGCGAGCATACGTATGTCTGCATGTCAATACAAGCTGTCCTCTTGGCACAGCGGCAGCCGGATAATAGTATCACCGATAATTAATCTCCGGGGCTAGCCCCGGAGCTAGATTGTCCCTGGGGCAGGCGCGATCGGCTGAGTGGCGTCACGTCAAGCAGACAGCGATTCATCAGCGTTTCCATTCAATTTCCTTCAGGATCATGTCACCGATGAGTGAAGGTACGTTCAAGTGGCTCAATGTTTAATGACTGGTTTCTCCCATTGCACAAATTCTGATAACGCCTTAGATATGAAGCGCAAGGCTTCAGAAGAAGCTGATACTCCCGATTCCAAACACCGGAGCAAGAAGGCCCGGACGGAGTCTCCAAATGTGATCAAGGTATGGATAGTTTTCATCGCAATATTACTTCTCTGAGGCTAATGCTCACGCTCGTATAGGATGAGTCAATCGAAAAGCCGCCGCTCAAAATCGTGCCGTACCCCGAGAAGGTGCGTTCAACCGCCTGTTCCTGGCTGCCAGAGAAACTTACACTAACATATGGCTTAATCAGGGTGCTGTTCTTGAAGAACGACGAGGAGAAATTGAATTTCGAGTGGTCAACAACGATGGCGATAGGGAGAGCTTTATCATTCTCACCGGACTGAAATGTATCTTTCAGAAGCAGCTGCCAAAGATGCCAAAAGATTACATTGCGCGATTAGTTTATGACAGGACACATCTTTCTATTGCGATCGTCAAACACCCTTTGGAAGTTGTCGGGTAAGCATCAAATGTGTTCTTGGCAGTCGTTCCCCTTAGAACTTTATTGACTGGGGTTAGGGGCATCACATATCGCCCATTTAAAGGTCGCAAGTTTGCAGAGATTGTCTTTTGCGCCATATCATCAGATCAGCAGGTCAAAGGATATGGTGCACATCTTATGTCTCATTTAAAGGTACTCAGAATTGGACATCCTTGATATGATCGGAGAACTGACGCATTACAGGATTATGTGAAAGCGACTTCGGACGTGATGCATTTTTTAACATATGCCGACAATTATGCTATCGGTTACTTCAAGAAACAAGGCTTCACCAAGGATATTAGTTTGGACAGGTCCATTTGGATGGGATATATCAAAGATTACGAAGGTGGAACAATCATGCAGTGCACAATGTTACCCAAGATTCGCTATTTAGAATCAGGTCGCATGATTTTGAAGCAAAAAGAGGCGGTGCATGCGAAGATCCGTGCATTCAGCAGATCACATATTGTTCATGCCCCTCCAAAAGAGTGGAAGAACGGCGTAACGAAGATCGACCCGCTTAGTATCCCTGCCATCAAAGAGTCGGGATGGTCACCGGACATGGATGAGCTGGCGCGCCAACCCCGGCATGGACCCAATTATAACCAACTGCTTCATCTTCTTAATGATATGCAGAATCATTCGGCAGCTTGGCCGTTTGTGCAACCAGTTAATCGCGACGAAGTTCCGGATTACTACGAGGTGATTAAAGAGCCGATGGATTTGTCAACCATGGAAGAGAAACACGAGAAAGACCTGTACCCCACGCCGCAAGATTTCGTCAAAGATGCAATGTTGATCTTCGATAATTGCAGAAAATACAACAACGAGACCACGCCATATGCAAAAAGTGCCAATAAGCTTGAGAAGTTCATGTGGCAACAAATCAAAAATATCCCAGAGTGGTCGGTAAGTAGATGATCTTGTAAGCACGTATCATATCAGTATTGCTAACTTCTTTGAAGCATCTTGCAGAAAATCATTAAGAGGCTGGAGATTGGTACGACTTATGACAACAGATTTGTTTCTACTATTGCAATATACCTATGGACATTTAACAACCAGGGGGCGGATGGCGTTCGTTGTGGGGTGCTTTTGATGCATGGAAGGAGGCATTTTAGCATTTTGTTTCTATCAGCAATGTTTATTGGAATAAAACTTTTATAACCGTTGCATCAAAAGACTGAGGTGTAGAACCGTCTTGTAGAAAACCCACGTGATATTGGTGCCTGAGGCCGCAATGTCAGCTCCACCTTGATGCTTGCCAAGCCCTCCCGAGTCTACCCCTTTGAGACCTCAACAACACCCATGCAACGCAGTCTTTCGTCAACTGTTGCAGCAATATTCGCTCGTTGACGTTTGATTTGCGGCGCTGTGCGCTTTTGCTTTGCTTTGCTTCTTCCTCCAACTAAATATTCAGTGCCTCGTAATCGTGACTACACGATTCTTCAGCCACCCTCTCCGGCCCCATTTGTTTTCTCTTTCGTTGTCACTGCACGGCTCTCGACTTTCTCTCTTTAAAGCTCACAATCGTCTTTCTTTCTTCGATCATTCCATTTTCTCCAGCCTATACTCTACGATCTGCGTGTTTTGAGAGCCATTGATCGCGTTACGATTGCCGAACTGTGAACATAAGCACCGCCCGCGCCGAATTTTACGATACTCCATTCACCGGCAATCAATTAATTGGCACAATGGCTTCCCTAACGAGCCTTGACCTTGAGAAGCGAAAGCGACTACCAACCCTTTTTGAGGTTCTCAGTCGTTACACCCTCGCTCCTGTCGACTTGTTCTCATTTTACATCTACATGCGAGACCAACAGCGATCTGTTGACTATTTAGATTTCTGGTATGCTTTTGGTGTTAATCCCTGTCATGGCTGTGTTGGATCTAATATAGACTTTTCTCTTCTTTCTTAGGCTCGATGTCTCCCAGCACATGTCTCTTTGTCGGCACTATGTTCGAGAGCTTCGCCGTTCAGTTCTTGTAGCGACGCCTGAAGGTAACAGCAGACCGTCATCAACTATTCTCGAGAATATTCCGGACATCCCAGCTGAGGCAGGCCCCTCTGGGTATCGTGCTGCCTCTACCGAAAAGGATGCGGACTCGAGGCTTTCTGCTTTCCTGCGCTCCGAGAACCCATCACAGCCTTCCCCGCCAGAAAGCGGACATGCGTCAGAGGAACAACCACCTCGTCCCAGTTTTATGAACTCGACACCTGAAACCCGCTACGACTCATCGAATTCTCCCGGTCATACTGTGACGCGAACTGATATTCGACGAAGTGCGGAAAAGATCTTGTACACATACCTTATTCCTGATTCAGAGCGTGAGGTCATCCTGCCGCCAGAGATGCTCACGTCAATCATCGAAATGGTGGAACGTGACGGCCGTGACGATCCAGAAGTGTTCGATCAAGCCAAAGATTATGTCTTTCAAGCAATGGAACGAGACGCTTTCCCGGGCTTTTTGCAGGCCAAGGCCCTCGGAAATCTTGTTCCTCTCAGCATTCTGGCGCGTTTGGCATTCAGTCTAATCACCTTCTGGGGGGCATTTTGGGCGTCATTCTATGTTGTCTTGACAGACAAATCAAGGCCAACGCGATGCTGGGTATGATTACTGATTGTGTTCGAGAAAGTGATGTTTAGAACTAACGTGCTTCTCAGGTTATACTTCCATTCGTGGTAGCATCCTACTTCATCTGCACATACCATTACAAGATCGACCCTTTCATGGCTCTTCTCGGATTCAGCGAGTATACTTTCATGAACTGGCAAAGGATACAAGAACCATATGTCCGTTCTCTTCTCAACCGGCGAGCCTTGGTAACCTTGGGATATGCCACCATCACCGCGACTGCTTTGAGTGCACTCTTCATCTTCGTGCCAGGTACCTTTCTCTAGGAAGATTACCGGTTCTTTGAGTGACTTTGTGGGTTTTTTGCTTCTGCGATGGCGTTATACGGATATACCTTTTTTGCTAGCCCCAACCATTTCTTCTTCCTCGGCTGTGTAGAAAGAGGCGTTACATTCATATTGTCTGATTTTCTTTTTCAATCTATGGTTCTTCCTAGTCAATTTTTCTCTCTTCCCTGAACCAGAGATACAATCGGGTTCAAGATCTGCCTGCCGCTGTTTCCTTTTCCCTTTGCTGATCGATTTTCTCGCATTGTCATGTATGTAAAGCTTGTGATGGCCAGCTAGATCCGGCCTTGAATCATATCTAGTACTAATATTAGATCAATACGGTCAATCTTGGTAATTCAATGATCTCGATTCGAAGAATTATGTTGTATTCCTCCTAGTAGTACTGTATAATAATGCGTCATGAAGGTCATTGTCATTCGTAGATAGCTAGCTAGCCAGCCTTTTTGGTCACCTGTCTCTCGGATAAAATCTAAACTTGTCTACTACATCATAAGGCTCCTCTCCAAATAAGATGTTTGGGATGGTAACCAAACTAGGTTTTCCTTCCTACACCAAGTAGTCGCTTTGTTTGTCTGGTTGAAGTAGCAGATCCGCCAGCAGCCCCTCTTCCTTGGTTGTTGGCACCTGCGCCTTCGTCGATATCCATACGAGAAGAAGACCCTGCGTCAACTCCACCATCATTGTCATTGTCAAAGTAGCCATCGTCTTCTTCCTCCAGGTCATCGCCGCTGTATTCACGTTTGTTGCTGGTGCTACCACCTGCTGCTGCAGTAGTAGTAGAACTAGTGCCTGCTCTGAATCCACCACCTGCAGCCTTGCCAGTACGTATGCTGTGCCTAACGTTCTTCCCACGTAGACCAGATGTGTTGTTGTTGCTGTCGAGATCCCCTTCATACTCGGCAACAGTCATAGCCTTGTCCAGGGCAACGGAGCGCTGTTTGTCCAGAATGGCGTTCTGGAGCGTCTGGTCTTTGATCTTTGCGATTTCGGCTTCGATGCCGGTGATGATATCGCCGCAGCGGCCTTCCCATTCCGTCAAAATCGAGATCATGGAGGATACAGTTTGGGCGCGTACATCGCGTAAGGGCGCAACTGCGGTGACATTGATGGTCGGCGGGTTGGTCGCGGGTGAGAGCCGGGCGACGATTAGTGAGGAATAGATTGCTGTTGTGACGAGAGACTCGAGTTCGGCTGCGCTGGGAATCGATAGAGCTTGCATCAAAGCCTGGTATGTGAGGGGGCGCAGGGTGCTTGATAGTGTGAGGAGGGACAGTAAACGAAGCTTCAATGCTTGTTCTTTATTTAAAGCTGGGAGCCCGGATGTTTCTGTAGATTTTCAAAGCGTTAGTTTTATCAAATATCGCCATGATTTGGTTTCTATTTACCTTGGTACTCCTGCCATGTGCCCCAGGCGAATATTTCAAGCAGTTTCAGATACCCTATGAATTCGTCCGGGGTGTCTGGTGAGCGCAGGGCCTGAACGGCGGGCGTCTCCAGAAGCTCAGCAAATACGTATGTGTTTGGGTTCGAAGTGGCATTTGAGATTATGTTGGCAACAAAGCGAGGCGAAGAGGCTGTGGATGATGTCGTCAGGTGTATGAATGGTTGCAGAGCCTCGAGGGCCCTGGACTGTGCTTGGTCCATGGCTGTCTGTCTGTCGATACTCTGCTGCGGTGGGTGCTAACCCGATTCCACGCCGGTCGAATTCGGTGACGGCCTTTCTGGGGAGTAGCAACACTAGTTTAGAGTGTGATTGTGTGGGTTGTTAGAAGCTTGGTTTGGTCGTGTCATCCATAGCGTTTGATGTCATCGAAACAAAGCAGCGGTAGGGCGGAGGTCGCTGAGCGGTTTGCATCCCAGACAAACTTCCCCGCCTGGTTGATAGCGCCGATAAGAACTATACACAGCAACAACAACAACCCTAAACACTGTAAACAACATTGAACAGAGGCAGGATTTTAGTTGCTGGTTAGGTTGATACTACAGCCACCTAACCCCGGATATTACGCATGCCAAACCTGGATATTATCTAAGACTTCCATCAAAGTTTACCCCTCTCCGGCCGGAAAAGAGAGCGACTTCCATATTTCGGGTCTGATAAACCCGCCTACCGACAGCCATGTTCATCCTTTTGGCCGCCCAAAAGGAACTGACGATGAGGTTTTCCAGAGATCGGTTATTGCTCAAGAAAAATTGCGTCAATTAAAACTCATGGCAATTGCCGTTCTCCGCATGATCAGCATGCCATCAATCCGAGGAAGAGAGCTTGGTTCCTTAATATATATATATATATATATATATAAGAGAGGGTTTACCATCATGAAGCGTTTGCCTGTTCAAACCACCCCATTTCGAATCCGTTCATGATCAATGGCTTCTATGCAAACCCCTGCGCTTGCGGCACTGTTGTCACTTGCGGCTGCTAGCTTGGCTGTCGCATCGACGACAGCCAATGTCACCAGCACCATCGCCCTCTCCCCTGCGCGCTCACCCGGCCCGGAGTAACAGGTTCATGATGCCAGCTACCACTCCTACTCAATTGAGTTCTCTTACATTGTCGACTATGCGGGAAATGACTCGTATGTCTTCAGAAGGACCCCATGTTTGGCAGACTGCTCACTCTCTTATGCTCGTGCTCTCCTAGACAACCCAACACCTTTTCCCAACAGGTGATCCAGAATATAATCGACATCGCTGGCCAGCCGCCTATATTCCGGGTTGGTGGTAGCACGCAGAACTCTGCTGTCTACTACCCTGACCAGGCCGAGGCGATTCTTGACCCCTTCGACTCGATCAGCTCTTTACAGCCAAGCCATACCTACTTCGGCCCGGATTTCTTCGAGTCGTTCCACCAGTTTCCTGGCGACTCGCAGTATATCTTTGGTATTATCCCCTATTGTACCTGTCGAAGTTGATAAACTCGGAGTGCTGATCCCACACAGGGCTCAATTTCTATAACCCCATCAACGAGACTCTCTTCGATGTGGGTGACGGCCTGGAGCAGTGTGTGCTCGAGGCTAATGCCGCATACAACAGCATCGGGGACGCCCTGTATGGATTCGAGATTGGAAACGAGGTCAATGGTAAGTTGGTTGCAGCCATGCAAATAACTTTAAACCCATGCTCATCCACATCTGCAGGCTGGCCCGGCACTGAACGTCGCTCGGCCAACTGGACGCTGGATGACTACGTGGAGCAGTGGAATCACTATGCCTCCAATATCAGTCAGAACTTGACCCACGTAGATGCCATGCGCCTCTTCCAGGGTTGTGCCTTCATAGCCCCCACCCAGGTTTTCAGTAACACCTCCTGGGACGTGGCCAACGCGGAAGACGCTGGCATGAAGGCCAACAAGGCCAAGACCGCCGCTGACCATGACGTGAGTATCTATCTACCTAATCAGACGACCATCTCAATTGCTGCTAACACTTGGGTATGCAACAAGTACATGGGCGCCAACTGCGACTACACCGGAGTTGGTCCCACCATCGAGTCGACCATCTTCGACCGCACCAACGTCCTAAAGGTCGTATGGAACCATGACTACCTGGGCAATCTGACCGAAGGCTCAGGCATCCCCTACGTGATGGGCGAGACCAACTCGATCTCGTGCGGCGGCGCGCTCGAAATCTCAGACGTAATGGCCTCCGCCGTCTGGGCGGTCGACTACGTGCTGTACCTGTCCTCACTGCGCGTCGAGCGCGTGCACTTCCACCAGTGCACACGCTGCCCCTACACGACTTGGCTGCCTGTCACTTTCAACGAGACAGCGCCACACGTGAACCCAATCTACTATGCCAACCTGCTGAACGCGCATGTCTTTTCCGGCGGCGACAAGCAGACCGAGGTGCTAGTCAACACAACCAACTTTGGCGCCTACGCCGTCTACGGCGGCGGACAGCTGGAGTCCCTGGTCGCTGCTAGCATTACCATGTGGAACTCTACCTTTGACCCGGCCCTCCGGCCGTATACAGCTCTCGAGCTGCCTGCTGGATGGGACCAGGCAAAGGTCTCGCGGCTGACTAGCCCCGGCGTGGAGATCGCTGGCAACATCACTTTTGCCGGGCAGTGGGTTGATGAGGACGGGGTCATTGTCGGTGACAAAGACTATGAGAAAGTGGAAAATGGCAGAGTGCTGGTCGGAGCGGGAGAGGCGGTTTTGATCCAACGTTAGGGTTGCTGATTGAGTGGATAGTTAGCTATCAGTACTCTACAGATTGCTGTTGAGACTGGTACCTTCAAGGTAGCTATATTCGTGGCATATCTCGATGGTATTATATTGTATATTGTTCTGGTCTGCTAGCTATATACAGATAATGCCTATTAACAATTAACATTTATACAGTGCTAGCATGTAATCCGCCCATGTATTTAACTAAGAGTCTTGCTGCCTGTGCATGCAATAGTTATGTGCCTGAGCTGATATGTAAGTAAGGGTAGGTTAGAGACTAGAATTGAATTTCTCGCCCAATGGAGGGCAGACACAAGTAGATCCACCTGCTCCTATAGACGGTGACGACGACGACGACGACGAAGATCGTCCAAGTAGATTCATTGCCAGGGCAGACACAAACGACGGTCCGGCCGGGTTGGCTGCTGCATGGCTACTGGACAATAATCCGAATCGGAGGATGACTTCGCTCGTCGTGATAAGGATTGATATGACGATGAGGATGATAATTATCCATGTTTGATCTGTAGCATGTGTCAATAAATGAATACATATATCAAGAATGGCAAAAGGGGGGACGGCTTACGTGACTCGTTGGTGTCTGCGATCTGATCTGAGAGAATTTCTGTCAGGTCAAGAAAGACGCGACAACGCTCGTTGAGCACTTGGATGCGCGGTTTGATTTCGAGGTATTCGCGCACGGCGATGTAGAGTGGGTAGAGCGTTGGCTCAGATTCCCAGAAGAAGTTGGGCACGTCGAGCATATTTGATGCTTTTTCTTTCATTAGCTTCTTCACTCCCTCCGTAGGAATAGAGAGAGAGGGAACTTACACAAATTAACCTCCACACGAGTCCTAAACAGTCTGCCCAAAATCCGAAACACTTCATCACGCTTCATGCCTAGTTTCCCTGTCATCGCAAGTCGGCGCGGCACATCTTTCGCTTCCGCCATCTCCTTGGCCATGGCCTCTTCGAAGAAACACAATTTCGTGCTCTGGGCAATCCCATGCGATATGGCCAATTTGATCATGTGGTCTCTCGACCGCAGCGTGATCATGTCGTTGTATACCCGCGGACGAGAGATTTCAGTCGAATACTCAAAGTGGAACTCTTCAGTCTCAAAGTCTTCTTCTGCAAGTGGTTGCGTTGCCAGTGGGATCCGTCCGGGTACGCCTGAGGACGAAAATGTGAGGTCTGCGAGAATGTCCTTTTCTTGTCGTTCGGTGAAGTTCCAGAATACGACCACGCCGTAGCTGTAGACGAACATCTCCGCATAATTGAATACGTTTGACGCAATATGTCGATTTGCTGTCGTTGCTGAAATTGTCGGTGTCGTCGTTGTCTGCTTTCCGGGAGATTCTGGACCTGCCTGCTGTTCGCCGCTGCTCGTACGTCGACCGTCTCCTGAATTTGTGTTTTCTTGTGTATTTGCTTTATTACTGTCATCTCTGTCACCTTCTTGCCCAGATTCACTGCTCTGATCTTCTCGCCGTCCACCAACCGAGTGTTCATGTTCCTCCACATAATACTCGTCGTGGTAATCTCTTTGCTCATTGCGCTCAATCTCTTCGTCCAACACAACTCTGCCACCGGCACCTTTGAGGACGGGGCTACTGCGCAACCTATACCCTCCACGTCCCGGTAGAAGAGGAAGATGGTAAGCGGTATAAAGACAGTCATCATACAATTTCGTCCTAGCCCCATGCCACTCCTTGACAAAGGAAGCTGTAGCGCCCATCTTGAAGCCTTGCGCGGTACAAAAGGCCGTGACACGAGGCAACTTTTCCGCCCTGCGAGCCTTCGGCAATCGTTCCGCATAGCTCTTTGCTTTTTCTGGTGGCACCAATCGCTGTCGTAACGCTTCTTCCTGTGCAAGCAGCGGGGCAAGATCATTATCAACACCGAAATCTCCCTGAAGTCGCTGCTGCACTGCCAATTGCAGACGTTGTCGTAATTCATCTGGATCTAGGTTTCTTTCCTCTGCAATTCTTCGAACCATTTCATCGTCCACTGGAACCGCGAGCCAGTCGTCTTCATCATCTCTTATTCCTCGATCACCATCGTCTTCCTCGGTATTCAAATCCGGCAACAGCACAAGCTTCTCGCTCACTTTCGTTGAGCGCGATGGTAATCGAGCCTGTGCCGCTAATCTTCCTGCTGTTCCTACTGCGCCTGCACCGCCAATGCCACCGCTACCGCTTCCAGCAGCAGCAGCACCGCTGAGATGTGTCCCGGGTCCTCCTCCTAGCACGTTGGATCCAGAAGAGGCTCCAGAAACACCTGATGATGCAGAGAGACGGGATCGAGGACGCATTTGCGGGCGTTGTTGGGCCGGACGCCGTTGCTGCATGGATGGAATATCGGAGGCATATTGCAGGACATTGTCGACGGTAATCAGACGCGTTGCCGGCAAAGCAGCCGCAGCACGTCGACCTGAGCGCTGGGCATGTTGATCACGAGAATCCGTCACCTTTTAAACCATCAACATGTCAGCAGATGCAAATGTGTGCGTGCTATTTGAAAGTGAGAAAAAAAAGCTTACCAGCACGGTGGGATTTCGTCTTCCGGGCTCAGGCGGAGCCATTCCCTTCTCTTCTGCCTGCCCTGTCGTATCAATTGAGAGAGAAAAGAATCACTACTTCAAGATTTGCCTTCATTGGACACGCTCATGACTCTCGCAACGAATGTTTAGGGATAGGATGAGAATTGGCGCGGGGGTTGATCACAGCAACTGATTGGTACGGACAAGTAAGTTCATTCTTGCTCCATGACGTCGCGACCGCCTGCTTATATAATCTAATTTACCATACGGTAATTCATTTACGCGGCCTTTGTAGCGGGCGGGTGTCTGTGTATTAATTACGGCCAGGACGGGCGCGCCACGTGCTGGCCGTCAACCTTGCAACGCTCGGTATGATACGGTAAGAGCGCTAAATACGGTCGGCTGGGGCCGAGTTGGCCTCCGCTAGTTTACTCCACTTGCTGAAAGAATTATTGATTACTCTAATAGGCGCCTGGCATTGTTTGTTTCCTCTCTCAAAAGGAAGAAAGAAAAATGCAATAAATAATAATAATGCTAATATGTATGTACATTTCAGACTGCATATCCTGTATGTCTCATCGTGTGGCTTTGTATTCATAGATTGGCTTTCGGGGTCTTTCCAAATCACTTTTGTCTTGTAAAGAAATAATGAGAAAAAGCTCAAAAAAGGTATCAAATCCAAAACAAACCGGCAGAGAAAATAGGCATTGTGTATGGGTAACAGTCCAGAAACGATATCTAGCTCGGTTGCTACCCCTAGATATTGGATATGGGTAACAGTCCAAGAACGATATCCAGCTTGCTACCCCCGAAGACGGCGGTCCTCGTCCCAGATTTCTTTCTTCATCCGCTGCACCCTGGTATGCATCTGTTTCAAGCGCGAGATGTCAGATGGTGTTGGCGCCATTTGATTCTCCAAAGACATGTGGAAATTGCGATATTTTGAATAGAGCTTCTTGAATTCCATCGACTTCTGCCGCAACTGCTGTTGAAGGTGTTCTCGGTTGAGCGGGGGTGATGCACTTCCGGAACTTGTACCACTCGGTGACATCGACTGGATCGGTCGTCGGCGTTTGATATCGTCACCATGTCTGTTCATCCGTCCTGCGGGTGTTGGCTCGGGCACCACTTTCCGTTTCAAAGGGTTTGGCTGCTCTACCGCGGGCTTGACAGTAGTACCATTTGGTTTCGCGGTAGGTTTGGGCTTGGTGGTAACAGCGGGCCTTGCTTTTGTTTGTTTTGCCATTTGTGCCATGAGAGGTGACGAACTAGACGAGCTGGTCTGTCCGGAGTTTTGGCTGGAGTTCTCAAAATCAGAGGCATTGGTCGGGGGAGAAGACGCCAATGGAGACGGTTTAACTGGTGAAGTCGGCTTCGCTGGCCTCGATCCTGGTACTGTCTTTGAAGCAGTTCCATTCGTGTTGGCCGGTATTGTCTTGAGGTTGCGTGGTTGAGGCTTCAATGTAATCTGAGGTTTGACTGCCGGTGAAGGTGCCGCAGAACTAGGCTTTGAAGTTGCTGGTTTG
Organism: Talaromyces albobiverticillius; assembly: GCA_023721895.2. Lineage (NCBI taxonomy): Eukaryota > Fungi > Ascomycota > Eurotiomycetes > Eurotiales > Trichocomaceae > Talaromyces > Talaromyces albobiverticillius. The sequence goes on along the minus strand of JAMBUR020000001.1, from coordinate 5,674,598 downwards.
CTTTCTGGTAAGGGTTTCGGAGGGGCCTTGGTAGTTTCCGTCGAAGCCGGGGCCTTCTTGGCTGGTGCAGGAGAAGGAGGTGCATCAGGAATGTCGATGTCTTCGTCTGAATCGTTAACAAACTCCGCCGACTTGAACTTGCCGGTGGGTTTGGCGGGAACCTTTTTCTCGGCCTTCTTTGTCACTCTCCCTGTGAGGGTAGAGTTTTTGGCTTTGGTAGTGGGGGCCATCTTCTTTGCCGCAGTAGGTTTAGCTGAAGTGCTGTCTGCTGGTGTTGTAGTCGGAGTCAATCGGCCATTGGTTCGATCGGTCTCATTGCCTGTGAGAGAATCTTCCTTCACTTGTTCCTCAGATGCATGAACTTTGATGGATGGAGGTGGAGGTCCAGTCTGAAGTTTCAGTCTCGATTTGCACACCCCCTTGGCTCGTTCTTCTTTCGAATTCAGAGTCTGCCACAACTTGTCTGACGGAGAAATGCGTTGTCGGTCATAGGCCGAAATAGCATTCTCAATTGCCGAGGTACGATCAGAGTCGCTGGGGTAGGGGAAGTTCCAAATATCCAATTCCTTGTAGCACTTGTCCTTCAAGTTGAACTTGGATGGATCGATCCGATTCTCAACTCCGTACTTCCTGGCTAGTTCGAGGCAATCTTCCTGTGACGAGCGAGTCGTTTGAGCGAGGTATTTGACAGACACTGGAGTGACTGCGAGGAGATGTATGAAGGGGGTTTTCAGAGCCTCGAGTCTTATCTTTCGTTTGTTCTGAGAAGGTGGAGCTGAGGTGGGAGTGAGGGCAGGAAGAGATGCCGGGGACCGTATAGCACCGAGGGAAGGGCTGCCGGAGATGGAGCGGTTTTTGAAGAAACGCTCTTTGTCCAGGTCAATCTTGCTCAGAGGAACCCTCGAGTGGGATCGCCGGCTATCAGGCTTGAGGTTGACCAGCTGGGTCTTTTTCGATTCCTTGCCACGTTCAAAGGCGCTTAGACTTTGCTCGAGGGTGGCCAGAGCCTCATCCGTGGCAGCGGTTGCCTCTTTGGCCTTCTGGACCTCCAGGCTGTGGCTGAGCACACCAGAAAAATATAGGTTCTTTGGGTCGTCGTCGGTGGATGTGTATAGTTCGGAGCGATGAGGTTCGAGGTATGAGTGAAACTGTTGAGATTTCGAGCCGTAGTAGAGAGTCTGGTGCTTCCCCAGCCGTAATCGAGCCTTTTGGTCGTTGCGGAGGCTCTCTACAAGGTCATCCATGGTGGTCTGGGCGAGGTTCAGACGCATGATCTGAGTCTGTTTGGCATGAGAATCTGGAGAGAGGTTGCCCGGCTGGTCTCCACGCCAGAGAAACAGCCCGGTCTCTGGTACGTCGAGAGCCATGATGGCTGGCGAGGAGGAGGGGAGGAGGAGGCGGTAGTCGGAGGAATGGGGAAATACGACAGGTCAATTTTGTAGGAGTTTCTCTCTCGAACAAAATTTCAAGGTTGAATAGATCATGAAAAGGCGGGAGTTGTTGTTGAGAATGTTTGTATCAAGGAGCTGCTGGGTCAGCAAGGTGGAGGCGAATGGCGGATCCCAGCTCCATAGAGAGAGAGAGGAAGCCCCAGGACAAGCAAGCTAACAAAACAACAAAGAAGGGCAACAAAGCAAGTATTCACTGTTCAGGGCATGGTATGGCAAGATAACACAACATAGAACAGGACAAAGGGAGCATTCAGAGAGTGACGAAGAGAAGCGGAGAGGTGAGGAGGAGGAGGAGGAGGAGGAGGAGGAGAAAGCGAGAGCGAGAGGTCATTGAAGTTACGTCGATTGTGTAGGCAGGAGGACCCGGTACGGGTAGCATAACGAGGTACGCCGGGTATTTTACGGTGTAAGAACGGAGTACGGGGCTGGAGACCACCACATCAGTGCACCGTCATAATACTAGCTGTAAGCAACGCGATACGCTGTCCATCGAGGCGGGCGCCAGCGTGGAGGCCGGCTTGGCGTCAAACACGTATTGTACTGTACTGGCCGGTACTCAGACAGTGTCTCGCCTCAAAGCACAGCGAGGCCATTCCAATTGATTGATTGTTATGAAAGCAGTTGCTTTGTACATCTGTATGTTGCTTCACTGTCGTGGAGGACGACACAAGGGCAAAGACCGTTTTTCCTCTTTAGGTTTGCGGCTTTGTCCGGGAGCCAAACTCAATAAAGGGAGGCTGTAATTAATATAATATACATAATACGCTGGTACGCAACGCGTATTAATTGCTAAAAGTCCGTGAATCGGATTCTGTTTTCAGTGTATTGCGTGGTGGGCACTGCTAGTGATTTAGTTGACCGTTCTTCAGAGATTGAGTAAGCATCACATTTTTACTAGTTGGTTGGATGAATAAGTACGCAGTGATGGTTAAAGGCATAGTACATACGTGATTCAATTAAGCTATTGTGAACCCGACTTCCCTCGAGACCACCTGGGCAGTCTCCCGGATGAGAAGGCCTTGCACTCAAAGGCTCTTAATTATTTATTATTTTCTGACAGACGGAGTGGGGAACAGGTACCTTAGTAATAGACTACGCTCTTAGCATACCAACGTTTCCAAGGTTCTTCACGATATTAAGTGCTTAACTTGACGGACTCCGTCGTTGGCCCCGGTGCATCGAATAAGTATAAGAATAGCATGACTAGTTATGCCCGTCAGTCAGCCTACGTGGGTAGTCGCCACAGCACGGCCCCACTGCTTGATTGTGCTGGAATAGGCATATGAATGAACATGCGTAGTATTCACAGTTACAAAATGCTACAATATAACATGATAATATGGAAGAAGAATCCTGGAGCAATTCGTCGAGGTTCGTGCTTCTCTCGTGACCGGCGCAGGGCTTGCTTGGCTGCCCACTTGCCCAGGCAAACTTACCAGAGTATGCCTGGTATTTGTATTTGGTATTTCCAATACGGGATCCAGCCCAAACCAGGCTAGTCGGTTCACCTAGGCACGCCTCAGCTTACACCTTCGTACGTTAGCTGGGCTCTTGCTCTGCACGGATCCAAAACGGTCGTGACTCTTCGAGCAGAATAGTCGATGGATCAATGGTTTTAACGGGCAAAAGGTCCGATTATTTTATTTATTTCACTATTGTTTCCTCTCGTTATCTGTACTCTGTATTTTGTAGTATTGTTATTGTTTATGCTGGCCACTTGTCGACCCTTAGTAATCTCGCGGACTATTAATTACTCGATGCAGCAGAGTGATACTAGCACGTCGTGTGTCTCTCCTCAGCTTCACTTGTCTTCGTATTTTCGTTTCTTTTCTTTTCTTGTCTTTTACCTTAACCACAGCATCGGAAAGAAAAAAAGAAATGATAGTTAGTCGCTACACGAACCAATTGATCGCCCGCTTTCAATTGGTATGGGTTCCTTGCGTTTGAAAAAGCAACGATACGTGGGCTGGGCAGGTGGGTGTAGGTGGTGGCAAATGCTGTGCGACCAACTGACCAAGGGCCTGGCTGAGCCTGAGGTACAAGACATACACGTTGTTAGCCCTAGACTCCTAGCAACATCAAATATGCAGTAGTTGTACTTCAGCTTAATGACTAGATACGGTGAGAAGGAGTGAACTGTTCCCGACTCCCCGTGCAGTAACGGAATGTTCCACGTTGTACCCGGTTATCTACAGTATCTTCCTACAAGCCTGACTCTGCTCAGTCTAGAGGCTTATAACCTGGCCGTCTGTGCAACATAAACATTCACGACCGGGTTTGCCATTGGCTGGAGAACAGCGCATTGCTCACGAAAGGGTATAAACAGGGCGATCCGCTTCCTTCGGTTCTGTGGGGTCCATCTCGATTTAAATGTTACCTAGATTACTATTATTTCTCTTCTCTTGATACAAACTTGGAACATGAATGCCGACTGCATCCAAGGGGCCACGGACAAGCCATGATTGGCAGGAATGCTGGCCATGCAGGTACCAAAGGGCGTGTTACGGCTGATCGTTCTGCTTGATCTAGCCCTGCTGCGTACGTGTAAGAGGAACCGCCAGCTGACCTGCTCGCTGCTCGGTATATTTCATGCATTCATGCATTCAGGTGCTTAGGCAGAAATGGATGCCTGAGGTACCTAGGCGGACTACCCGCTGTCCTGAATAAACATGAGAACATGAGAACATGAGAACATGAGAACAGTGAGGGCTAAGCTAAATAATGCTCTAATGCAGTGATTCGTAGGTGATGCAGTAAGCAGCACCTAGCCGGCTGTGTTACACTGTCACCACCCTTCCGTTACATCCATGCAGTTGCTGGAGAATCTTGGAACGAGCATCAAAAGAATAATACGGAGGGTTAACATCCTACATTATTACTATCGTAGTTAAATGGCAGGTACTGAAATAAATGACAGGGCTTTGTTTTTTTCTTCTCGCACAATCCGAAACTAAACCGATGTTGTTTCGTCAGGACAATTGCTTACTCCGGGCAGTCTTAGTCCCTAGATAACTATTATCGGGATTCGGAGATTTAAACTAGCTTTCTGATCATGATCACCACCAACTAGTTACATAGTACGAGATCCTGCGAAGGTTGAACTCTTGGAATCTTCAGACTAGCCATGTAGTTTTGCAACCATCATATCGATCTATTGGATCTCATTGGAGTCGCCGTGTGAGTGTCGATATTGCTACTCCGGACTCTCTTCCGATGCTGGTAAAGTCTGATACAATCCGAAACCCCATTCATTTTAACATCCCAGCCAATTCTCATCAATGCGCGTCGATCTCACTCTGAAGAAGTCGCGTGAATAAATTATTTAATATTTAAGCAACCAAGTGGTTGCCCATCTTATAGAAAAAGATCGCTATATCATGCTCACGCTACCGGAGTATCGGCTGATTCTGCCTCGACCGAATCTCCGTAAGTTTAGTTTCAGATGGAGTCGGAGAATAAAAACAGCTATTGAAATAATTTATCCATCCAGAAAACCATACCCAATTGCCTAGGCTACTGAACCCAGGCTACTGAACGAACCATCTGAGTAATCCCATGAGTAAGTTAACCAAGTCGACACCCCATGCACTGATGCAGAAACAATCAATATCGGCCAATCGCTTGATTGGACTAGAAACGCGTACGTACCATCAATCAAGAACCAAGGACAAGCGAGTGGCTTGAATTACCCCGGTGAGCATGGGCACGGCATGGGATCAGTGCACGCGGTCGGATATATGGAACTGATGGGAACTTTGGGACTAATTCAAACTAAACGGTTCTTTTTCGTGGTTCGCTTTTATACAGCCGGTAATTTTTAATCAAAAATTAAACTCAGGTTGAGGGGAAAGGGTTTGTTGGTTCTGGTAAATTACATATCCAGTGTTGGGGTACTCGCCCGAGTGCCGGCTCCTCATATTAAATCGTAGATGTTTCTATCGGATAGAATTTATTATAAAATAATGCAATGCAAATAACATTCACTCGTCAAGAACAAAAAAGGAGTAGATCATTTCTACATCTGCTCAAAATACTTTTCCCAGCCAATCTCCCTCATCTTCGTTCCCTTGATTTCCATATTCTCAAGTTTGGCGCTCGCCGCGTACTGCTCAACCTTTCGCTGAAGCTCTGGTTCGTATGCTCCTAGAATACGGGCAGCAAGTAATGCTGCATTGATACTGTTGTTGATGCCAACGGTGGCAACGGGGACGCCTGTGTACATAACTATTTAGTCACATTTCCAAGGAGAGGAGAAAGAGAGAAGGGGAAAAAGAATCTTACCTCGTGGCATCTGCACAATACTGTACAAACTATCGACACCATCTAGTGCACTTCCCTTAACAGGAACACCAATAACCGGAAGAGCAGTGTGCGCTGCCGCCATGCCAGGCAAATGCGCCGCTCCACCGGCAGCAGCAATGATGACCTTGATACCCCTGGAAGCAGCCCTAGAGGCATACTCAGCCATGTAGTCTGGTGTACGATGCGCTGATGTGATGTCCACTTCTGGATCGATGCCGAAGTAGTCTCTCAAAAGCTTCAGACCTGGTACCAGCGTCTTGAGGTCGCTGTCAGATCCCATAATGACTCCAACAGTGGGCGTGGGCTTAGATGAAGAACCGGTTCCCACGCTGGCGGTCTTGATATCGCTGCGCTGGGAACGTATATCGTCCACGACGTCGACTAGGGGCTGGATAATCGTCTCGGCCTCGTACATGGTCGCTGCCGTGACGGTGATGTGGCCCATCTTCCGCCCCGGGCGTGCATCGCCCTTGCTATAGAGGTGAATGCTGGCATTCGGGATCGAGAGCGCATGTTCTGCAACTTTCAAGTGAGAGTCAGGAGTGGCGCCGCCGATAATGTTAAGCATGATAGATGGTTGTCGGAGCTCCAGGCTCTTGGGCGGGATGGGAAGGTCGAGAATGGCGCGCATATGGGTATCAAATTGAGAGAGACCGCAGCCTTCGATTGTGTAGTGGCCTGAATTGTGAACTCGGCTAGCGATTTCACAGAGAATGATGGAGTCGTCTTCTAGTAAAAACATTTCAACACCAAAAGCACCTTTGCCCTCGAAAGCTGCTACGGCGTTGCGAGCAAGCTCTTGGGCCTTTTTGTTGATGGCATCAGATACGTTGCGAGCTGGAGCATAGACAAGCTTGCAAACCGAGTCTTCTTGAACGGTCTCGACTGTGGGATATGATAGAACATTGTCTTTTGTCTTGACTACCATAACGGCCAGTTCCTAATCGAGTAATTAGTATGGACTGCTGTAAAATATAGGTGACTTAACTAACCATTTTGAAGTTGGCCCATTTTTCGGCATACAGAGGCCGGTCTTTGAGAGCCTCAAGGGCCGCAGGGATTTCTTCCTTTGACTTGACAGGGTAGTTTCCTGGTAGCAGTATTAGTCACTGCAGTATTACATCGTATAAAATGAGGATTTTTTCATACCACGTCCATCATATGCGAGCGTCTTCGACTTGAGCATCAATGGAAAGCCAAGCTGTTCACCAACTTTAGCAAGCTCCGCGGGCGTATTCTCAACAAGTTCAAGGTAGTCGGCCATTGGAATATCGAATTTGGACAAATGCTTCTTCTGGTCATATTTATTCTGGATGATACGAATCGACTTCCAGGACGGCTCGACCTTCACTTGCGAGGCCACAGCCTCCAGCGCATATGTATTGACATGTTCGATTTCAGCGGTCACAACATCGCAGTTTTTGGCGAGTTCTTCCACCGCTTCCTGGTTGTTGAAATGGCCAATTGTGTGGTTGTCATGCGCGCTTATCTGTTTTGCGGGCGCATTCGCAGCGTCTAATACATGCACTTCGATGTTGAGTCGATTGGCCGACTCTGTGAGCATGCGTCCCAATTGCCCACCACCGAGGATTCCGACTTTAGGTGAGTTCCACATGTTGTTTAATTTTTGACTTGCAAAAGCCACTGGCGAGCGAGCTGGTCTTTTTACCCTTTCTGACTCAGAGGCAAGAGCTGGGTGGATCTCAAAAAAGTACAAAAACGGTTCCCCAAGAAAAAAAAGTCACGTGACGGACATCGCTTTGATTCGTTGGTTTTTGTAGATACAAAGTTAATTTTGAATCATAAATGTAAGAGCATATTACAGGCAGAAGTACTTCTGCTGCATGCCGTCTTTCTTCTTGAAGAGAATTTTATGTCCGAATATAAAGTCACTTTGTGCGTTTATTTTGCGCGCGAGTTGGTGGGGTGCGAGGCCTGAGGAATTTCAAATATACGATCTTTACATAGAGCCTTTCCCTCCATATACTACATATCCAAGCATAAATAGAGTCTACATCTTCTAGAATGCTTCTAAAGGTAATCCAATCCAAGACTGAGCGATGCGCTAACAATATAGAAAAAAATTATTTCACGTGATGCGGGGAGCTCCTATCTGATAGCGACGCCTCGGCCAATCACAGCGTCGGCAGGCCAACGCTAGCGGGCGATCGTTTCTTTGCGAAAGCGCCGACTTCCAACAGTCGCGTCGCTTGCAACTGACAACGCTGCTCTGTGGAATAGCATATAAACATGCCTCTAGGTGAGTCACCAAACCCTCAACCCTAACTGTCTTCCGCTTTTGAACTCGCATCAAAAGTGCGATTGCCAATTGGCTGTCAAGCGCTTGCAGTTGCGCTGTCTTTTATCTGTCGTGTTGGCCTGTGCTGAGAATGGTCTACAGATGAGGAATTGCTAGAGAAAGTTGCTCAAGATGGGTCTATGGAATAGTAAGTGCACAGCACAAATATCTGGACACTGGTGCAAAGTGTCACGTTACTGACCTGATACAGTGCACGATGGCCTGAGCAGCTAGAACCACTGCTTCAACGCCTAGATGAGGTAATTAGATCCAACACTAAAGGCACACGACACATACTGACATTACACTACACCAGATTATTCTTAATGAATTTCCTGTACCAAAAGTGCCTCAAGATTTAGCCTCTTCCTACGCTTCACAGCCATCGGCGTTTCCCTCATCCTCATACCTCATACACGAATCTTTACAAAGCAGCAACAAGGAAAATGCTCCTCCCTCTCCGACGCCATACAACAACGGTGCTCCAGCGTCAACTCTAGAATACGTCCCAAACACCCAACTCTCTCAACCCGACACGAGCTCCTTACCTCCTCAACTCCTGTCTCTCCTTGCCACTATAAAGAGTACTCTGCGAACGTCTTTCGTGCACAAACCACCGCATACCATTCAACGGCTCGCAGAGTTGATTTTACGTCCTACCCGCCAGTATCGAACTCTGCCTGCATACCTCCGAGCCGTGGATAGGGTCGTATCCGTATCTAGCGGCGCAGACATTTTCCCGTTGCCTCGTACCGGAGCACCTGTCGAAGGAGAACTGACAAATGGGGTTTCTAATGGCACGAGTTCAAGCTTCATGGTTACGGATGAATCGCTCGGAAGCGACGAGTCGTTGGGCGGAGCATTATTGACGCCAATTCCCTGGCTCACCAACCCTGATCTAGAAGCTGTGCAGGCTGAGATGATTGCAGAAGGTAAACTTTTGGCTTTTCACATTTTTGTGCGTTCCCTAGGCAGATATTCTTTTACTAATTTGTATACGCCAGGTGCTGTTCCCGTGCGTACAGATGCTGCAGTTACTCAAGGCGAGCTTATCAGACAGGAGCAAGAAGCAGGCTTAATTGCCAACTCACAAACACCGCACTCCTTCACAAAGACTCTAGATGAGAATGGTGAAGAGGGTGATAGAACATCCCCACAGCCGGAGGAAATACCTCATGCACGAGGACCGTCCGTACTTGGTGTCGAAGATCTAGGTCTGCAAGATGGCAAGGGTGTGCAAATGGTACTTTCGGATCCGAACAAGTCTCGAGAAGAAGGAGAAGGCGAAACAAGAGCGGAAGAAGAAGATAAAGATGGAATGGATGTTTCAGTTTCTTCTGCTGAAAACCCATCAAACGAAGAGGTCTCTGAGGGAGCTGCAAAAGATGATGACAAAGATATCATCCTTGACGATATAACAGCAACCCAAGTGAACATTTCTACAACTACGACAGAAACAAGCACAGAAACAGTGACTGAACATCCAACCACAGAACAAAATGAAACAGGCTGAATGGGTGTCTGTTCAAGCATTTGATTGATGCTACGATTGGATGAAATTGATGAATGACATTTAGTTATCATTTTTCTTTTTGTTTCTGTTTCATATGTCGCCTTTTTTTTCCAACCAGCTGATGTTCTGGTTTGTTTATATGTAGAGCTAGTTTATGGGTTCTTTTTTTAATGGGTTTCTGGAAATGTCAATTTAGCATGTTGAAATGTGAACAAATGAACTAACTTCATGGTCCAAAGTAGTTGTCTTATTTTGTAGTAAAATAAAAATAAAATACCCCTCAAATGAAGAAATCTGATAACCCTATAAAAATACACTTTGATATCCAAAATCCCAAAACTCAAGAGAAAAATAATTACAATAATATCTCCTATACAGGATCCAAAAGTATTCAGAAGCATCCAAAAGGGGTGGAAACAATTCATATCCCATAATTTTCGTGCTTGTATTCAAAAAAGACTTGCAATGTTCGTATCATCATGAAATGATATGTGGTCATTGTTTAGTATCCAATTTGCTCATATATATGTGCATTTGTCGATAGGTCCCAATGGGTATTGTTCCGATATCCGGTATGTAAGTGGCACGATATCGTCTTGAGGTTTTATTTTGCTTCCATTTCTCAATATTTGATTGTTGCAGGTGTAATCGATCAATTATGTGCTTGCGGTGATGTCTCACGATATATTTGATGACTGGACTGATCCCTGACGCTTCCTTTCCTTCTTGGCCCAGCGCACTGTAAACGTAGATCTGTTAGTAACTGTATATTTCTTTCTCATTCGAAGGAGAAAAACTTACAGCCGCATGCATTGCAGAGTGTCTTCGGTCCACTGGGTCCTTTTCTCCATTCCGGAGAAGCCAATGTACCACAATCAGTGCATACATACTCTTCTGTCGTCTTGATTCTCTTCTTCTTGTCATTCTCCTCTGAGCTGAAGCTAAGATGATGGATATCTCCCTGCTCATGAATCAACCCTGCGTCTCTCTCGCCCGTGCTAAGACCTCTTGATCGTTCGCCTGCGCCGTAATGCAGGCCGGTGAGCATCTCAATACCATCGAGAACCGAAGATGTATCGCTTCGAGAAATAGTATCAAATGTACTATCCACCGTCATCAGGGATGTATAACCGCTCTGTGCAGAGTTCGATAAACTAGGCCGGGCAGGTGGCAGCATCATGCCCTGGTCCGTAGTTGCAGCGCTGGTGGGAACACTGCTGAAAGCGTCGGTATCGTCATCGGGACTTATAGTACCCGAGTTATCGGATTGGTGAACCCACTGCTGCTGGGCGCGAATTTCTTCCTCTTCTTCCTTCTTCAAGTCGGCAATTCGCCTGTTCAATCGCATATTCTCGACTTTGTGTTCCAGGAAAGAGTCTAGAAGTGAATTGCTTGCGGTGGGATAAGGACGACACACAAGGAAAAACCCATCGCAAGGGTTTCCTTCTTTTCCTGTTGCAAGTGTAGTTTTCTGGTGGGACATGTGCGCATGGCCCGATGCTTCTAAAATAGCATATTCTCCGTCGGGCTTTCGAAACCGAAAATGATACCTGAGACGGTGGCCAGTTGCGATAGACTCGTTGAATTCACGTATAAAAGCTGCCCGGTCATCATCATGTATGAGATCTGAGAGAAATCGGCCGTCCAAGTCCATTGGCTCGTAGTCTGTGATCGATTTGGTGGATGGTGAAGAATAAAGAACTTTACCATCCTGGCTCAATACAACAAGCACGTCCTGCATCTCTGCGAGTATACGTTGTGTCCACTTCCTCCTCCTTGTGAAATCGGTGACTGCACTTGTGGCGCTCTTCTGAATCCCCGGGTCGTCAGGCTGCGGTTCCCGTTCTTGTAGGCTCGAGCCATCGTTGTCATCGTCGTTGAGTCCGATTTCTTCATTTCCGTCATCGATATCGTCTAACATGAGGTCGAGGTCCGTAGGCTCCATGTCGAAATTTGCTTCCTCCACACCGTTACCTTGAAATATTGTATTGCTTCCGACAGCATCGTTGAGATACATCCTGCCGGCTATCCTATATGTACAAAATCTTGAGAGAAAGGTATTAGCACGACACCAGAAATCCGGTCCATGGGAGGTTCAATATTCACCAACGCAAAGTCCTAAAGCGAGTTCAACAAGACGTCCATAGCCAACTCCTCCCTGAATACCGATCGCGATCTGCGCACGGATGCAGCGCTACCTAAGCCGATGCATGAAAACAAAAGTAGCTGGGACAGATCGCCTGAAGCCCGCTCGATAAAAACAAATTACCATGCAAGGCCTCAAGGTGCGGAGTTAATCTCCTGCCATATAAATCGCGTGTATAAAATAAGCAAGAAGCTCTGACTTGAGTGAGAAAGCACTGGCCAGGGTAGTGGATACTCCAGATCTCCAATTAGGGCCCAGGCCACGTGCTTTCGCGCCAATCCCCGCGTCTTTGCTCCGTTCGTGTTGCCTAAACTACCGCGTTGACAAAGAGCTCGACAGAAGAGCAATGCTCTCTTCATCTCTACCATTCCATCCTTATCCATTTTGTTTTTCTTTTTAGGAAAACTATCATCTCAATATGTGAGGCTACTCGTCCAGGGCAGAGCTATTTTCCGTTGCTGACATCATTTTTAGGTGTAGGACAAGCTCCCGTTTGAAAAATGTTGGCGATTCTATACTAATACTGGGCAGCGAAAATCGACAAACTCTCTATCCTGGGGTATGTCAACCCTAAGTCTTGGCCAGAAAGAAGCCCCGATTTTGTATTGGTACTAACTGGTTTTTTACCTAGTGTTCGATCCTTTGACAACACTCGGAGCGAGACCATCCAATTTCACACGCCGTTGACGTTGATAGTGGGCTATAATGGGTCGGGAAAAACTGTATGTGGGAGGGGAATATTACAAGGTCGATCGAAGCTCTGACCTCTCTCTAGACTATCATTGAATGTCTCAAATATGCCACGACCGGCGACCTACCGCCCAACAGCAAGGGTGGCGCTTTTATCCACGACCCCAAGGTACGCAGCATACTTTCAGTTTATATGGGATATCCGCTGAATTGGCTCTAGCTATGTGGAGAAAAGGAAGTTCTTGCCCAGGTAAAACTGGCATTCAAAGCTACCTCCGGGGCAAAGATGGTGGCGACTCGAAGCCTGCAACTTACCGTGAAGAAAACGACGCGACAACAAAAGACGCTGGAAGGGCAGCTAGTGATGGTGAAGGATGGAGAACGAACAGCCATATCATCTCGTGTCGCCGAGCTAGACCAGATTATGCCGCAGTATCTCGGTGTCTCGAAAGCTATCCTCGACTCTGTTATATTCTGTCACCAGGACGAAAGTCTTTGGCCAATGAGTGAACCCTCCGTCTTAAAGAAGAAATTCGATGAGATTTTTGAGGCTATGAAATATACCAAAGCAATCGACAACATCAAAGCCCTGAGAAAAAAGCAGAATGAGGAGTTGGCCAAGTTCAAAATCATGGAACAACATTCCAAAGAGGATAAAGACAAGGCGGACCGCGCAGAGAAAAGATCTATTAAATTACAAGAGGAAATAGAAGCTTTGCGGGAAGAAACACACAAGATCTCCCAAGAAATGCGAAACGCTGCCGAGTTAGCCGATAAGGCTTGGAAAGAGTCTGAAAGCTATGCACAAGTCATTGGTGCATTGGAAGGAAAGCGCATCGAAGCAAGGAGCGTTCAGTCTACTATCGATAATCTAAAACGACACCTCGTCGAAGTTGAAGAATCGGACGAATGGCTACAATCAACTCTCGAGCAATTTGAGGCCAGGCAGATTGAATATCAGCAACAGGAAGACGTCCAAAAAGAAAGGTACATGGACATCAAAGAACAAATTGAATCGACTCGCAGCCAACTTGGATTGAAGCAAGCGGAACAAGGAAAATACGAAAATGATAAGGATCAGTTTGAGCGCCAGGTCGGACGTCGAGAAAACATGATCAGAGATTTTGCTCGACAAAATAATATGCGTGGCTTCGAAGACACACTTGATGAGTCTAAAATTGACGAATTCATGCACAGAATGCAGAAGATGGTAAAGGAGCACAGCCAAGCATTAGAGCGAGCTCGAAAGGAAGGACAGTCGGATATTCGTGAAACCCAGAACGTTCTTAACCAGATCGCACAGCGGAAATCCGCCTTTCAAGAAGTCAAAAACGCAGCCAGGAGACAAATCTCGGACAATGACAGGGAAGCAGCATCAGTTCAAAGCCAGTTAAATGGAATCGACGTAGATGAGGGTACGGTTGTGGTCCTCGATTCGGAAAAGGAAGAAGTGCAATCTCGACTCGACAAACTCAAAGACACGGCTCGAAGCGCAACATGGGATAAGGATATTCGAGATGCCAATTCTCAACTCAGGTCCCTTGAAGACGAAACTACTAGGTTCAACGCAGAACTCATCGCAGGGACTAAAAAAGCCGGTGACTTGGCTCGACTCGACCATCTCAAAAAGGAACTCAAGGATCGCGAACGTCAACTAGAGACCATGACAGGTGCTCATGGAGATCGTATCTCGCAACTCGTTACCCAACAATGGAGTTCGGAGACCCTTGAACAAGAATATCAGAACGTCTTGGGAGATGCTTCGAATAGTGTGACAATGTCTGAGCGTAGTCGTGATGGTGTAGGGAGAGAGCTGGATCAGATTGAATTCAAACTCAAAGATACAAGAACGGCTCTCGAAAAGAGCAAAAAAGAACGTGATCAGTGTGTACGAAAGATTCGCGATGCGATTGACGATGATCCTAGCGAGTTTCCGGATATTCTGCAAACGAGGCAGAATCATATGGACCAAACCAGAAAGGATATCGAACAATTCACTGGCATGCACGAATATTTCAACATGTGCCTGGATGCTCTCGACAAGAAAAATATGTGCAGAACATGTATGAGGCCATTCAAAAACGATACGGAGACGCGGACTTTCAAGAATAGACTCGAGGCACTTATAAAGAAGAATTTCGCCTCGTCAGACGAAGAACTCAAACAAGCCGAGGAAGACTATGAATCTGCCCGGATGGTGAGTACCGATTACGATACCTGGATGCGCCTGACAGAGACTGCTATTCCCGAACTTGAGAAGAACGAAGAACAGTTTCAGTCCCAGAAGGAAGATGTCCTTAAAAGACTGGAGAATCATGATAGTATCGTTGACGAAAAGGCGGAAAAGAAGCGAGAAATTGAATCTCTTTCACGAACAGTCACCTCTATAGTTCGGATTGATGGCGAGATTAAGTCTTTGCGTTCTCAAATAGCAGAAGTGTCTTCTAAGCAACAGCAAACTGACCCCTCGCGAGTCTTGGAAGATATTCAAAACGATATTGCGGCAGCCGGAGAGAAATCGAGAGCCGTCAAACTGACTATTACGAAACTTTCCTCTGAAAGGGACCAGTCTCGGGATGATATTAATAGGGCAGAGCTGGCACTCAGAGATGTGAAGAACAGCCTGGACAATGCTAGTCATCAGCTCGAGAAAAAGACAAGCCTTCTTTCCCGGGTTGAAGAATATAAGAACATGAATACAAAACAGCGTCAATCTATCGAGAATGTAGATCGCGATATTGAGAAGCTAGAGCCGGAAATTGCCAAAGCTCAGGCCAAACTTGATGATATTAGCCGACGCGCTGAAGCAAAAGAACGAGAACTTCAGCAGGCGTTGTCGCATTTGTCAGATAGTGTGCACCAACTCAATCTTGCTAATGATGAGATTAAATCATACATTGACCGCGGCGGGCGAGAACAATTGGACCGGAGCAGGAAAGAACTAGACGTCATCCAGCAAGAAATCAAATCGCTTGAGGCAGAACAAGGCGAGGTTACACGCGAGATCAATAAGATATCCACCCAGCTCAAGGACAGCGAAAACACTAGACGACAATACTCGGACAATCTATCTTACCGGCAATCTTGCAGGATGCTAGAGCAAGTCGAAGACGAGATCCAGCAATTGGAAGAGCAGAACGCAGAGATTGACCGTAGTCGATTCAAGGAAGAATCGGAGCGATGGACGCGGAAGCACAATGCACTTGCCGCCCAACAGGCAAGTAAAATGGGCGAAATGAAGTCTAAAGACGACCAACTCTTGCAATTGCTCGCGGATTGGAATACAGATTACAAAGACGCAGCGGTCAAATACAAGGAATCTCACATCAAAGTGGAAACTACCAAAGCCGCTGTTGACGACCTCGGCCGCTACGGAGGCGCATTAGACAAGGCCATCATGAAGTACCACAGCCTGAAGATGGAAGAGATCAACCGCATTGTCGAGGAGCTCTGGCAACGAACCTACCGTGGCACAGACGTGGACACAATTCTCATCAGGTCCGACAACGAGAACGCAAAGGGTAACCGCTCCTACAACTATCGCGTCTGCATGGTCAAGCAAGGCGCAGAAATGGACATGCGTGGCCGCTGCAGCGCTGGTCAAAAGGTTCTCGCTAGCATCATTATCCGTCTCGCTTTGGCCGAATGCTTTGGCGTCAACTGCGGACTTATCGCGCTGGACGAGCCGACAACCAACCTGGACAGGGACAATATTCGTTCCTTGGCGGCATCGCTGCATGACATTATCAAGACTCGTCAGCAACAGGCTAATTTCCAATTGATTGTCATCACCCACGACGAGGAGTTTCTGCGTCATATGCAGTGCGGAGATTTCAGTGATTACTATTACAGGGTCTCGAGAAATGAGAGGCAAAAGTCTATCATTGAGAGACAATCAATCGCCGAGGTAAGTTTCATCTATAAGTAAGCTAATTTATTAGCTGCATTGTTTACTAATTGGATACAGGTCATGTAACCAATCAATCTTCTTCTGATGTGTCGACTTTTCATTTCAGGCGTTTACCTGTCGACGGCGAACAAAATATAGGTGGAAAAAAGATTTGCCATATTTTCAATCTCTCCAAGAATCGCCAGGGGTATTACTTGCTTCTCCATCTCGCCAAATTCTCCGTTAGTATTGTATCATATATAGTGTCTTTGCATGGTGCGTCACTGCATGTATTATTTAATCTGTTTGAAAAGGTCGGAATATCCAATTCAGTTAGCTTACTGCGAATATAAGCACTCTTCCTAAAGTAGTGTAGGTAGCTATACTATGCTATGTAATGGCCGCTGGCGTCATATCTGACTCCCTGTCTAGTCCGATCGATCGGTATTGTATCATAATATAACAGATAACATTGAAAATGTATACACGTACACACAAAATACTATAGACTTATTAGGGATTAGGGTAGCTTAGCGATGAAAGGAAGAAAAGTACAGGAAAAACCAGAAACGAATCTTTTGCTGGATTGACATATGACACTGACACTGTCGTACAAAAGAAAATGCTATAGACAAATGAAATCTTGTATTGAAAGAGGAGAAAAAAAAAAGAAAAGAGATATTAACAGTCCGGCAGCACACCATCGATCTCAAGCTTAGGAATAGAAAAGAATATAATAATAACCTCCGAGGCAAGAAATTATCGAATCGAATTCGGGGAAAGGATATGAGAAAAATAAAAGCACCGCCAACAACATACCCTGCCCGTACCATACCATACTCCTACTCCATCCAGTGCGAATGCGGCGTGAGAGTAATCACGTATTATTTGTCTCCTTCAGTGAAGAAACAAGGTATGCAAAAAACATGAGTCATCGAGAAGAAAAAGTGGAAGGTCAAGATTAGAAAAGTAATCAATGCTCGAAAATGACAGTGACCGGACGAAGAGGGGAATCGGATCGCTTTAATTCAGACAATCAAATGAGACAGACGACAGAAAACGAGAATATCAAGCACCGGGACAATGCGAAAACCATCTAATAGAGTAAAAAAAAGTTTTGAGTTGTGTAGATAGGCAACTCTTCAAGCCCACCCATCAGGCCCTATTCTGGGTTTCATCTCGTAATTCTCCGGCTCAGTGCTGCCAGGTCGTCGAATGGTCGAGTTTGGGAAATACATATGATGAGGCATAGCACTGGCGTATGCAGCTGCGTTCGGCTCAGGGTAGCCAAATTCGTGAGCAGAGCCAGGCGATGGTATGCTGCCATGGGACGGCGATGCCCAGCCCATGCTTGTCATATGGGGACTACCCGTAACGCTGCCCGGTCGATGGTCATTATTCGCCGGTGGCTCGAGTGGCTGGGGTGGACCATAACTGGTAGGATGCGAGGTCATTGAGGGGCGTGGGTGACTGCTGTAACTCGACAAAGAAGGCGATGTGACTGTGGGAGAAGCACGAGGACTTCCTTGCTGGAAATCGCCGCGGACATGTGGCGGGATAGACCCATTGGGGACGTAATACTCCCCTGTAGAACGTATGATATTCAATGGCGGAAGCTCACTGCCTAGGCCCATCGCAACTTGCTGTCCAGGAGAAGGCGTAGAATGGCCGGATCCCGTCTCTGAGTAAACGCTCTCAGAAGGCCGCGCTGATCTCTCCTTGTTCTGTCGTAAACTAGCTTCTGTTTGGGCTGCTGCTTCCTCGATAGTTCCTGTGTGATGGTTTTGGTGACGAGTAAGTGTAGTACGACGGGTGAAGGTTTTCTGGCAGTTCGCATAAGGGCATTTGTAGGGTCGTTTGCCAGAATGGATTCTACGATGCCGTGCGAGAGACGAGGAATCGCTGAATGGCTAAGTCAATGTCAGTATAAACCCTTTTCAGCTCATATTGCCGAATTTAACATACCTTTCCACATCGCTCGCACATATGGGGCTTCTCCCCTGTATGGACACGCGCATGGACGGTCAACGCTGATCGTTGAATAAACTGTTTTCCACAGCCAGGCCAATCGCACGCATGAGGACGAATTCCACTGTGAATGCGTTCTGAACGATAAAAGTCAGCACACTAAAACATCAACTTGTTCATACATCGATTTTCTTACCATGACGCGCTAGATCGCTACGACGAGCAAATCCTTTGTTACAAGTAGAGCAGTGGAAGACTCGTGGTGCTGGCTCAGGGCGAGTTTGTTGTACAGGCGGAGCAGGGGGTAATTGCTGGGGAGGGTTCGGAGGAAAGCCTCCATGGACGTAGGCGTTCGGCATCAATGGCACTCCGTTGCCAGGATGAGGATGCATTTCCGGATGGGGCACATGAGACATCTGATGAAGAGGTTGGGCATTTGGGGGGTAGCCCAGCACAGCTTGGTCGCCGTGTTGATGGGCTGCCTGGTCATTCATCTCTTGTGCGTGTAAGTGAACCGCTTGGGCGAGTTGTGCCTGGAAGCGAGGATCTGCAGCAACCGCTGCGGACGCTTTCCTATTCAGTATGGTCGGGAGCTCCATGGCCTGCCTCTATGGGCAGGTTGTGTAATCAATTCCAAGTTGGTATCGTGGGCGTCCTTGAGCAGACACGGTCGAGACCAGTGTTGTGTATAATGTGGAATGTTAAAGATGCTGTATGTCGACCTTTATAGGCAAATGCGGTGACTCGTAGAGAACGTAGCGTAATCCTAGAGAAACATAGAACAATATCAGCATGACGACCATGGCATTTTATTATTCACAGATTTGCAAAACAACCGATGCTGCGTACTGGTCGTAGAACAGCAACCATGCGTAAAAGAAATTTAAATGAATAGCGCGGGGAGTTGACAGGTTGGAGAGGCAGACGAACCAACACTTAGCTACTGAAGTATGTGGTGATGGTGGGAATGTGGCGATGACGCGCCTAGGGTCGAAGAACGATCGTAATGCCGGTGATTTATTGCAGATGAAGAACCAATATTTCCGCCGAGATCAGGCCGTCCTCCTTGAATGCTCTTTCGGTTGGACAATCCTATTGTCTTCGAACTTGGGAATGGTGGCGATGGTAATTATGTAGCACACAGCTGAAGGCAAGCTCCTGTAGAGACAAGGTATCAGCTTGATTCCTATCGATCGAGATGGGCTTGGATAAAAAAGAAGTATCAGGAATGGTGGCGGGGGCCATTAAAGGGAGAAGGGGCAATGGACTGGTCTCGATGTTTTGTTGCCTCCTGCCACAGCAATCCAGCCACAGCCTCAAAACATCAAGACAAGTACTTAGACACCCTCCCATACACAAGGGCAGAACAAGAGATGGTGCGAGAAATGTACAGCAGAGTGTTGACAGTGTGGATAAACCAGCGTTATCCATAATGTTTATTGTT
Source organism: Talaromyces albobiverticillius (assembly GCA_023721895.2). Lineage (NCBI taxonomy): Eukaryota > Fungi > Ascomycota > Eurotiomycetes > Eurotiales > Trichocomaceae > Talaromyces > Talaromyces albobiverticillius. The sequence continues at coordinate 5,654,896 of JAMBUR020000001.1, read as the reverse complement.
GTGACCCAAGGGTTTGTAGCAGAAAAAAAGCAGGAAAGCGCGGCTGATCAATACCTACCAGCAACAAATGTCACGACGATTCAACGAGCAGTGGATAATAGTGTTGACGACCGAGGACGACGGAAAGTCTCACGATGAGCGATGGAGGACCGAGGCCAGAGTTATATTGCGAGTCGGCGAGTCAAGGTATTCGGCTACGGCGCGGTATGATTGTGATGGCAGCGTGGGAGCAACCCAATGAGGGAGAATGACGCGGTGAAAGAAAAATACCAGTGGAGCCGACCGACAAGATCGAATGAAAGAAAAGCCGGCGAGGCCAGATTGAGTCAGAGGTCGAAGGCAGGGGAAGGGATGTTGAAGGAGGAGGAGAATAAGGATAGGAAGAATAATGAGAACGATCAAAAAAATAAATACGTGCCTCCTTCCCATATAGTCAGTCTATGTAATTAAATATGTACGGTATGGGCTGGGCTGCAGGGATCATTATAATGGGCAGCAAGCGGGCTAGCGCTAGTTAAATACGGTAATACGGATACGGTGGGCTAGTTAGCGCAGGCCGGGTTAATAAGCGTAAGGTTGCTCTTTCTAAGTTTCTTGGGGGGGAAGGGGCCAGGCAGGGCAGCTGGTCTCTTGCGGGAAGGAGCATGTCTGCCTTCAACAACGACAACGACAACGACAACGACAGTGACAGTATCATATCAAGTCTACGCGAAGCGTGCGAATGTGCGATGCGATTTCCTTTCCATCTGCCGCTATACCGCTATTCTATTCATTGGCAACTGCGTACATGCTAAAAAGGAGAGACCGCACTAACACCGACTGAAAGAAAAGAGCCATGTGGCAGATTGCCAACCCGCCAGCTGGTTCATCGACCAACAACAAACTGTGGTCCTTGAATCAGGATGTCCAGCTTGCCGCCCGCCCGAGAGGAGCGTGAGCCGTGAATCCGTGGGACCCGGCAGGGCTAAAAAACATAAAGAAAGGAAGGAAAGGCCAGAGCTGCAGCGCCAGCATCAGGCGTCAGCACAGACAAGATGGAGCTGGCGGCAACAAACGGCCAAAGAGCGCGCTGGCTAAAGATGCACGCTAAATTTCTAAACACTGGCGGACTGCCTACCCTAGTCCTTACCCCGTCCCGACAGTGAGGGAGTGGATACACCGACTGGATACGGCACGATACGGCACCAGCCAGTGCAGATCCGAGGAGCAATTGCCCAACGTGACTGACTGGCCGAATGATTGAATGAACGGTTTTGCTTGTTTAGGAAAATCTTTGTTATTGCGGAGTCGTGATGCCAGCTCGCAAGACATATGAAAAAAGGAAGTGTACGAGATAAATGCCTAGCAACCAAATAACTGACCCCCATCCTCGCGAGTCAGCACCATCATCACAGGGCAGAAAATTACTATATCAGAACCAACACGCATGTCACAGCCTGTGGTTGACTCGAGTGTCCCGAATGGGCGAGACGCCTAGGGGGCGCTAACCGTCTGGCGGCGATTAGTCCACTGATTCACTGGCACCTAAGCAACTGAGCGCCAGAACGTGGCTGTCCGTGTCTGAACGTTAGCCGCCCCGGTTGCATCATCAATTAAAAATAAGATCATTTCATTGGGCTTTGGGTCCTGGTATTCGGGATGTGGACATGGACATGCAGACAAATCATGCAGACAAAGTTGTCCTCCAGTGCCCACTGGATTTGCACGCCAGATTTGGCGTCTACTGATAATAGAACACCCTGTCCGTGAGCCTCGGACCAAGGTCTGAGTTGGGGTTCGTGCGCTGCATTGGATTTCTTGAAAGTTGAAAGCGGCAAATGCGGCGCTTCAACTGCGCACTCTTATTTTTTCTCCGGGTTCTCTCCTTTTTTTTTGGAAATTTCTTAGCATTTGATTATGTTTTACCGTTGACTCTCAGCTTGTCGGTAATTAAGGAGTACGGAGGTGCATACACAGGAAGTTTGCGATAGTGCACAGCCCCGATTGAGCTGGTTATTATTAGCGCTTCAGGCCTTCGTATATACGTACGTAGTACTGCTCCTCCGTATTAAGTTAATTGCTAATAACGATCAAAGCTGGGATCCAAGAATAGCCGTAGAAGCTGTGAACGCTGGGCAGTCGCTGAGGTCCAATGAATCAGGATGCATCGCGAGATGGGATGGACGCGGTCCCCACTCCGTTGCCAACCCTGGCGCGCCCACTTATTCCTTCCAGAACGCCGCTAGAAGGATCCAACATCAGCCTGCAAAGTGGGCCTGGTCAGCACGAAACTTGATTGGGAACGCGCTAAGCCCGGCGCTGTAATACAGATACATGATTATTACACGATAGAGTGCCTGGGGTGAACGACTGAACGACAATGTAAATGAAGTATATACGTAACACGTAGGGGATCGCCAGCTTGGATGGCCCTCGGTTGAGTCGGTTCCAAGACTCCATGCCCTAAGTTTCAAACCCGGGCGATCTACAGGAGAGACTACGACTACGACTACGTAGTCGTAAGGCTATGCTATGTGTAGTATGTACGGAGCATATTCTAGAAAGGAGTCAACTCCAAGCCTCTAGCCATGCAGCAAATTGCAAATCTGCAAGATTACGGAGTAGGCAAAATGTACGACTATACACACAAATTTAGCAACAAATCGCGGCAAAACACAAAAATCAAACGTATCTCTTGGTTCAGTGGCAAAAAAAGGGGAAAAAGGGGTGACAAAGGAATTTCTGAAACAAGGGAAGCGCATCGATAATTAGGGTTATCTGATTGGCTAATTCGGAGGTTTCAAGGTGAAACGCAAGTGCTGAACTAGTGTTAGGCAACTCTACTACTAGGTACTAGCCTAGACACGAATCAGGTATTTTTCTAGAAAGATGGAAGAAGAAAAAGGGGTCGGGGCGAGGGCCCACTTCTACATCATCGACATAAGGCACCCCCCCGTTGCGGATACGGCTACTTCATCTTCCGCGCTGATGGAACGAATCGCAGTTGCCTTATTACTCCGACTTTATTATGCCCTCATCAGGGGGGTGCATACCAAATCTCAGCCACCAACGCCATCCACAGTTACGTAGTAAAAGGGGGGCGCGTAGCAATCCATGGGTGTATACTCCGGAGTGCGTATGTACTCGGTTGCTGTGACGGAGCATATGATTATCTCCGATCGTGGCTTGTTAGGCTTGGTGGTGTTAATCTAATTAAGATTCTGATTCACTTCTTAGCTCGCTCGTGACCTCTTAAAAAACCGACACTAAGTCTAACGAACCATGAAATCGCTCAACGCTCAGTCATCAGAATTAAACAACGCTTAGAAAGTTGGCGCTAGTCCGTTACTGGTTATAAGGTTCCTCCTTTCAGTATCTACTCTGCATATATACTATCCAATTTAGGGCGTTGGTATGCAATAATAAGAGGCTTGTTATATGAACTATGGAGGTGTATAACTAGAACTACGTACTTTCCATTGTCGTTATAGTTTAATTTATCTAGATAGTACGTAGTTACGTTACGCTTGGCGGTATGTACAATTTTTGATCTGCGCTCTGTACCAACGGAACATGGTAATATAAAATAATATCCCCTGTCGATCGGGTTGTCGGGGAAAGGGGGAAAAAGGAGATGCTGATGCACTCCGTACAGACAGAGTACGGACTCCGGGAGCAGTTACCCCGTACTACGTGTCACCGTGGTGTGTTGCGAACAGGGCTGGAACTATGAGCACGGTGTGACTGACTAAACTACGTAGCCTTGTTACCTAGCTATGTAATTAACACTAGCGACCCAAGGCATGACATAGCATGGCATGGGCCGCATGGCAGGATTCCTTCTAGAAGGCTTCCGTCGATCCTTTAGCCCCTTTCCTTGACTCCGCGACGGCAAGGGACAGGACCGCCAGGCGGGTCAGGTCAGGGCTTCCTTCTTACCTAGACAAGATCTTTATTTTTGTTGTTTGACGTCTTCATTTTTAAATTCTATTGTCGTTGTATGGAGTATGGTCGTAGCTAGAATATTAATCTGGACGAATGGATTCTCAATGGCACTGGCTTTGTCGGAGCAGGTTTACACGTCAATGGCCTGCAGAGGCATCTAGCTAAATATCCTTGTGTGTCAGGTGACTCTAATTAATTCTGGTAACAATAGATACGGTTTTACCCTGCAATTGTTCGTCGATTTGGATTGGAAGTCATTGCTACTCTTCTCTGTCGAAACTTTACCATCATCGCCTTTTATATAAGCTATATATGTTTAGCCAGACCTAGACATTAGAAGATTCGGGTTCGCCTCTATACGTAACAAATAATACACACTATAATACATACTCATACACCCTTTTGCACAGCCCAGAAATAATTTCCCCAATCTTCACCACCATCAACCATCTTCCACCCCCAGCCAGGCACATAGACCACACCAGCGACTTTCCATTTCATGCCCTGTAGGGCTTCGCTGCCAGCGCGATGAGCCGATCCATCCGCCGCTCTCATCATGCCTTCTTCCACCCATCCACGGAGCTCGTCTGCATTGACGAATTTGCTCCATTCGTGCGTACCCCAGGGAACGACTCCAATCGGCCATGGGGCTTCGGCGACCATCTTGTTGACTATGAATGATGGTACTGTGCGTGCAATGGTCGAACCGATCAACCATCCGCCAGGATTAAGGAGTTTGAGTGTGTGTGTGAGGAATGACAAGGCGGTTTGGGGATCAACGTGCTCAATTACTTCAAAGAGAGTAACGACGTCGAATTTATTATTAGTGTTGGTGTTATTCTGTGAGACGATGGTTGAAGACAGCGACTCGACTGTGGTATTCTCGTATCTGAAGGCACCGCTTTGCAGGTGCTCAAACACAGCTGGATCCATGCGCGCATGATCTTGAGCAATCTTGATCAAGCTAGTTGAGGGATCAATGGCAACAATAGATGCTGCTTTTGTCCGCGGATGGAGTGCTGCTGTAGGCGATTTCCTTGGCCGGAGAGTTCGAGCAAGTGATTCGGCAAATATACCACCTCCGCATCCTATGTCAAGATACCGCAGACCAGACTCATCATTCTGCGGCTGTGGCTCTGATTCTGCAAGACATGAGGCGATGAAATCGTGCCGCGTCGGATTCATTAAATGAAGCACTCGCGACGGTCCCATGGGATCCCACCAGCTGCTGGCTAGTCCTGAAAAATGGGAGAGTTCATCGGCAGACACGGATGACGAAGAATGATGGCGCATTGTCTGTCTACAGGGATAGCCACGTCTTATCGAGCAGCTGACCAGTTTGCGTGCTGTGGCCGCCGTAGCAGACCGGAGAAAGTATGGCTGTGCCATTTCTCTTCCAAATATTCCCTCTTATTGCAACGCTTCTAGAACTGTTCTTGCCAGGAATGCCTTGATGTATGCCGGACTTTCGGAGTCTGACGCTTTGGGGTGTCCAATGATCAGGCGTTGGAGCAAATCAAACTATTAGTGCATAAAGAAAGACGCCGTAATTCCTGTCAGTAGCATGGCTGCGATTCGCTTTCCAATACCATGCCTATTCTTCTGAAGATGTTGGTTGATATCGATGGTGATCCAAACAGAACGCGCCCAATCGACCCACAAGAAAATAGGGCCGAATTGTTTTTCCGCTCCGACATATGTATAGCGCCAAGCATCCACACTCACCAACAAGTCAACTACTCTGTTACTCATTTTCAATGTCCAGACATCTAGTCTTCGAGCTTGTTTTCATCTATTGCTGCCCAATGAATCATGGCAGCAATTGAGCAACTACTAACTACACCGAAGTTCAGGGAAGATGATTTATATCTGAGCTGAAGCTCAAGAACGGCCCCCAACTCGGAAATAATAGCTTTTTTTTCCACTAGAAGAGGCCTAGCTCTTCTTCTTTACCTGAAACAGTCATCCGATTGGCACTAAGCTGATGACAAAAAGAACAGACAATCCCCAGGATGTCCACCCAGGAGCCCGCATCCAACGCAGTCTCCAGTCTGTGTAGCTTAACGGCCCTAACTCCCCTGTACCTAACTGGATTAGGCAGCGCCTAGCCAGGGTGAGTCGTGACAGGCTTGGGACCGCAATTAGGAAGGAGGGAACCCTCGCGGGCGGAAGGCATGACGCGTCGAGAAAGCTGAAGAGCCTCATCCCACGCTTAAAGTCAAGTACATCCTCTGCTGATAGCCACACACCGACTGTCTTCTGTTGTTTTACAGACACTGTATCCCGTCGATACTGCACAATGCCCAACGTCGGCCGACCGAGCCGTGACTGCCAAACTTGTCGACGGCGGCGCCTCAAGGTGCGAAATCTGATGTTCATTTGGCTGTACGCCAAAGTTGATTGATCGATTGCTGATGTATTGGAATAGTGCGACCTTGTACGGCCGCAATGCAATCAATGTGTGCGAAAGGGGCTGGCATGTCCCGGTTATCGCACTGAGTTTGAAATGCGCTTGCACGTCAACAGCGTTTCATCATTCCAACCCGACTCGAATAAGAAGCGACGTAAGACCATCCCAAAAGACAAACAGGATGCCATGGCTCTGTTGTGGGAAGCTAGAGGGACACCGCCCAAACAAGATGCTCTGGTGAAAGCTTTATATCCACTGACGCATCCCCTGACTGATTACTGGGAAACGCATTGCCTTCCCCTTGTTATATCCAAGCTCCGGTCTATCTATTTCATGTCTCCTTGCGTCTTCAACACAGCTCTGCGTCAGTTCACAAAGATGAACGAGAAATCTCATCTTTATCTAGTATGCAAGGCTGTTGGAACTGCCTTTTTGGGGAATATGGACAGGGGCCGTAAGGCAGTTATCGAACAAGCAAAGGCATATTCGGCCTCTCTTGCTGCTGTGAATGTCGCTATACAAGATCCTCAGCGATATAAAACTGATGATACTCTCTTAAGCATTTGCTTATTAGCCTTTTATGAGGTAAAGATTCTTCTATTTTTCTTAAACAAACAGTTTCGTCTGACCGTTGACGCCCAGGTCGTTACAAATGCCCAAGATGAGAACAAATCGTTCTTCTTTGAATCACTTGCATATAAAGCTCACACTAAAGGAATTGGCGATCTGATTACACTGCGAGGCGCGCAGGGACTTGATACCCGTGATGCTCGCAATATCATCAGCGTGGCTCTCTGTCATATAGTAAGTTGTTGGAATCTCACAGGCTTGTCTATTTGTTTCCTTCAATCTGTTTTTCACTGCTGATAAGACTGTGTGTTAGATGGCCCGGGCATTCCTACATAAACGGTCATCCGATCCGAGAGCCACAACCCCTTTCTGGCTGCTCGAATTTTATAGCAGAAGTGTGCCAGTAGAATACCCAATTGTGAGATCATTTCTATTTTCATATCATTGCATTTATCTCGCCCGTCGTATTCGGGATCTCCTTGAAGAAGGTGATCCTGTCGAGCTCCTGTCTAGCGCCCCATCTATTATAATCGCAATCGATGAAATCGAGCAGCAAATATATCCTTTTACGCCTGAGCAAATAGCTATAACAGGCTTGATGCTTGACTCTCCCCTGAAATGCCCCCCACTGGACAAGAAATTACACTCGATGGACTCGAGACTCCGCAGGCGTCAATACATTACTAGAATGCTGCTTTCGTTTTACGCCCTGGATTTTGTGTCGTGTGCATCCAAGGTACTTGGTTGCACATCCCAAGAACAGAGCACTTTCAAGAATTTGGGACAACGCTATATTGCGGAAATCAATCATTTGGCCAAGCAATTACCAGATTTTGACCGTTCTCTCATTCATGAAAACGCTGCAAAGGATCTAAACGGCCAAAAATTTCTAACCACAGATATGCTTCGCTACACTTTGTTGGTCCTGATAGGATATGACTCTACTTGGTGATAAGTTGGAGATGTTATCGCAATGTCATACCTGCATAAATTCATATGTTTTCATTCTGTCTCTCTGAAACTACTATTCAAAAAATATACGCCATCTACACCACTTCCATCTCCCGAGTGCCGGACGGATCGCTTTTCCTTGTACTAGTTCGGCTGTCTGTCCAGAAGCTTCTATGGCTACCCTTCGTCGAGGTCCTCGAAGGGCTAGAAAAACCTTGCTTCAAGCCAAATTCTGATTCGGAGGCTGATGTATAACCTCCAACTTCATGCTCGCGGAACCAACCCGTTCGACGTTTCAAGCCCTTCCATGCCTCTGCACCCAACACAAAAACAATTGTCGCACCAAAGGATAACCCCCATTCCCAGGAAATGCCTTGATGCTTGAACACATCCGTGTTCAATCCGGGTATATAGACTGCCGGAAACACAGAAATTGCGCCGATCACCACTGCCCAGAAGAGGAACTTATTCTCCCAAACATCTCGGAAGAACGGAAATGTGATGTTTTCTTGGCCAGCGCGTATCGGATCAAGATTGAACATGCTGTTCCGGAGGCTTTTGAATTCCCATGCTGAGATAAGAATGAGCCAGGTGAGCTCAGCAAAGACTGCTGCTCGCGCACGAAAAACAACATGACAATAGTCAGACGCTTTCCTGTTACAGTCAATTCCTAGGTCAGGAGTGCCGTTGCCCACCCCATAAATGACAATCACAAATGTAAGGAGAGTTAGCGTCCCCATGATGAGCCCATACACAATCATGTCTACAACAACCTGCCAAGTGAAAACTCCTTTCTTCATGTCATGAGGGGGCCGTCGCATCACAGAAGCGGACGCTTTCTCACGACCTAGTCCGAATGCAGGGAAAGACGATGTCAACATGTTGATCCAAAGGATTTGCAGCGGAGAGAGCGGAAAAACAGATACACCATCGGAATCTTGAAACGCAAGACCAACAATTAACAACACGACTTCGGCCACGTTCGATGCAAGCAGATGCAACACGAATTTTTGAATATTATCAAACATTCGTCGCCCTTCCTCAATTGCGTTGACGATGCTTGCAAAGTTGTCGTCTGTAAGGACTATATCAGACGCTGATTTGGCCACGTCCGAACCCCCCATGCCCATCGCAATGCCTACATCAGCAGCCTGCAGCGATGGAGCATCGTTAACCCCATCACCTGTCATAGCGCAAAAGCCTCGACGGCGATGTAGTGCGGCAATCATCCTTGTTTTCGTGTCGGGGGCACACCGTGCGATGACTAGGGGCAAGGTTGGCATTGCATCGACTTGTTCGTCAGTCATACCGTCGAATTCAGCAGCAGTTTTGACCAGAGCAGCTTCTTCTTCGGCGGAGAGAGATCCAGCGGCTTTCGGGATGATACCAACTTCTTTTGCGATGGCGCTTGCTGTAGATGGGTGATCCCCCGTCAACATGTGGACGCGAATACCAGCAGTTGTACATTCTATCGTTAGACGGTTAGCAAAAGGTCAGGCAAAAGGTGGTAAAAGGGAAATCACCTTTAATAGCATCCTTGGTTTCTAGTCTTGGTGGATCGTATAGTCCGGCTAGACCGAGCAGATTCAAGTCTTTTTCAACGGCCTCGCGAGGCAACTCGTCCCCTTTCTTGTACCCGGCTGGTACTGATCTCCGAGCAATGGCGAGTATTCGTAAACCCTGATCTGCAAGAGAATTCATATGCTGGAGAATCTTGTCTTTCATCTCGGATGTTATTTTTTGCTCATGGTTTCCGATTCCAACAGAAGTGCAGAGATCGATAATGCGTTCAACGGCACCCTTGACGAATATCACCCGTTCATCGGTTCCTTTTCTGAAGATGACAGACATTCGTTTAATTGAGCTGTCAAAGGGGTACTCAGCGATTTGCTTCCAGCCGTGCTCCGTTTCGAGCTTTCTCTTCCCGTATTCGAAACGGTGGGCAAAGACCTGCAAGGCGATTTCAGTGGGATCGCCCATCGTTTGCCATTTCGCTGCAGCATCGTCGTACCGCACCGTTGCGAGATTGCACAGGGAAGATGCGAGCAAGAACTTGTCCAGCTCTGGTGTTACTTCCGAAACCTGTTCTTCCTTGGTCTGCGGTTCTACAGGAGCTTGTTTTTCGTCAAAAGTTAACGCTGTTGGACCCCGAGTCTTCTCGTTTTGCACCTCCTGAACTTCGGCACCGGAGGCAGGACTCAAAGTGACAAATCCTCTGGAAGGGTCGCTGGCATCATCAGACTGATTGACACTGTATATGCCAACACCCGGGATCCAGGCCTTTCTCGTAACCATTTGGCCCTGTGTTAGGGTGCCGGTCTTATCGCTGCAGATATTAGTGACGCCGCCTAGGGCTTCGAGAGCTGAAAGCTGGCGGATGACGACACGGCGTTTGTGCATCTGCGTCATGCCAACGACCATGGTGATGGTCAAGACTGCAATGAGGGATTCGGGGATGATAGCAATACCTGCAGACTGTCATTAGTTTTGGTCTGTCTCACAAAACGGCATAAGGAGAAATAACAACATACCAGTCGATATAGCATAAATTGCAACTTCATTTGTGACATGAAACTCATTCACACTAAACACAATAATAGCAAAAATAATCGCAAGCCCAAACAAGCAATACGCCAACTTGCTCAATTTGATTTGCAATGGGGTCCCAACAGTGAGGCCGAGGAATTTGCCCATGGCATCCCAAGTCCTTAACGAGCCACCTCTGACGGCTTGCACAGGGCCGTATTTCTTGATCGACATGGACCTATTTCTTCGGCCAGCACGGTGACCGCCTTTTTGCATGGATGAGGCGATCTTGCCGATTTCAGTAAACATGCCTGTGTATACGGCGATTCCTCTGCCTCTTCCCTTGGTGACGGTTGAGGATGAATAGACCATATTCAATCTGTCGCCGACGCCAGTTTCGAATTCTGCCTTTTTCACCCTTTCCTCTTGTTCTTGTTCAGTCGCTGCTTCTGCTCCTGCAGCTGACGGCGAAGATGACGGCCAAATATCAAACGCCTCATCCTTCGCAACAGGAATCGCTTCCCCAGTAAGAATCTTCTCATCACATTCCAGATTCATAGCATCCACCAACCTCAGATCCGCAGGCACCGTATCACCAGTCTTGACGAGCACAATATCCCCCGGAACGACCTCCGTAGAAGGGATTGTGTCTGTCTGGCCGTCGCGGATTACGGTGGCAGAAGGCGAGGAGAGACTGCGCAGTGCGTCCATCTTTTGCTCGGCGCGGTATTCTTGGTAGAAGCCGATAAGGATGTTGGCCACGATTACGGCGGTTATGACGCCGCCTTCGACGTAGTCGGAGACGCCGTAGGCGAGCGCCATGGCGAGGACGAGGACCTGCAGTTATCATCATTAGCCTTATCTTCAGAAATCTGGGGCAAATGGGTGGGTATACAAGTATCATTGCATTAGAGACCTGTTTCGCTAACACAGAGTACCAGGTTACGCCCCCTTCGCCGGAGAGTTTGTTGGGGCCATAGCTGCCTTGGAGCGAGGCGACTTTCTGGCTTGAAAGGCCCGTGTCGAGGTTTGTCTGTAGGTGGGATACGATCTCATCGGTGGAGAGGAGGAATGGATGAGATGAGTAGGACTGGGAGGAGGGCGAGGAGGAGGATGATGACTTTAATCGCATTTTGAGCGATTCTTTCGTTTCTGACGACTTATGCTGTAGCTATGATGCCGTTATCATGTACTTCAAACATATATGGGTATCTCTATATGGTATATTGAATAGGTAACAAAGCCCTAATTCCAAGACTCATATCTATCCAGAATGATGATTATGAGGATATCGCTGTTTATATAGTACACCCACAGACACATGCCAAGCTCAGTATCAGTAGTTATACGTACTCATACGTACTTATACGTCAAAAACACCCAATCATCAACAAAAGTCATGATGTATCCATACCCACCCGTGTCTGGTTAGGGCATGTTCCCCGGAACCACACTTTCCCTTTTCGGCGTTCCGGGGCGGAAAAGCCAGGAAACCTCCGCTGCCCAGTGCCAAGAGAGCATGCCAAGTCTTCCACCCAAGAAAGTCTAGAAACATTAAGTGGCAAATCATCGCAAATGGTGGGATTTGGGCCTTGGTTGGATGGTGATTGGATGGGGTGCTTATCTTGGTGGGTTATCTAGGTTGTGGTTCGGGGTTTATTCGCAGGACGAGGGGCAATATGGATGTATGCCTTAGATATACAGTCTGCAGAAGGCCCCTAGAACTAAATACAGCACCTTGATCAGAATAACTAAGATAATTTGAAGATCTCCTAAGAGCTACATGAAGAAAATAAAATTTTGCCATGAGAAGGGCTCTAGATGTTTATAATAATTGCTGATAGACGTAAGATAATGTAGGGAAGGGACTCCAAGGATGCTAAAGTCATTGAATTGACTGTGGTATCTCATATCTCATATAAACTCCAGTAAATGCAAAGACAAATGCACGATAACCAAGAGAAGAAGAAACAAAACTACCTCCGTCGCCCTTTTCCCTTATTCTTCTTTGAAGAGCTCTGCTCTGGAACACTAATCGTGCCCTCAACAACATCCTCACCCTGATCCTTCAATTTCTCCGATCCACTAATGAAAAAGGTAAGATCACGATTCTGTTCACTCAAATCCGTATTCTCTGCCTTGAGTTTGGCGACTTCCTCACTCAAAAGCTCAACGCGTTTCACTAGGTTCTCGTTCATGGCCTTTTCTTCGCGCCATTCTTTCTCCATCTTACGGGCCATGGTCTCGAATTTCTCGGCGCGGCGCTCGGCGCGGTCCTTGTCCTTTTCGAGAACGGGGACGTTATCCTTGGCCAAGGCGTTGTAGCGTTGTTGCAAGTCCTTGAGGTGCTGTGTGGCTTCCTCGGCGGCTTCTAGGGCTGCTGATGCGCTCGCACTGGCCTTGGAGGCTTTGTCTGCTGCGCGTTCGACGATTTCCTCGAAATAAGCGCGCTGGCTCTCTAGCTGGCTGGTGAGGAGATGCGTGTATTCAACGCTCATGTTTTCGAGTTTCTCGCGCGGGACAGCGTCTGTCCAGTCTGGTGGATCGAGCGCGGAGTTGTCTGCCGCAGGGAGCTCGACCAGTTTACCGTCCGTCTTGTTTTGGATGATGCGATGAACATATGAATCGCTCACGTAGTCCCAAACCCGTTGGGTGGCAAGATCCATGGCGAACGCATGCGCTGTTTCCTTGAAATGCGCAAACGCATGCGCCTCGTCGTATCGTCCACAGCCCACACTGCCGCAAATAAGACATAGCCAGAGATTGAGCTCGGAGTGGCACACGCCGCATTCCACCGACCCTTCGTCCAGTATTCCCGCCTGACTGCGACGCGCAAAGTCGTCTAATGTGTATCTGCACACTGGGCAGCCGCTTCCTTTCCATTTTTGGAGACATGTGCAATGAAAGACGTGTTGGCAGATGATGGTTAGTAAACCGGTTGTTTCGTCCATGCGCTCGAGACAAACTGGACAGGTGGGTAGCTCGACGAGGGACGGGGTTGGAGGGGCCAAGGGTCTTAATGATAGCGATGCTGAAGAGAGCCCAGAAGGCGTGTTATTGGCAGCCCCCAGTGATCTCGTAGGATTCGATACTAGCGCAGAGGACTGATCAGGAATTTCACGGGGTCGCGCATCTTCAATATCAACCGATTTGACAAAAACGACATGGCACGTTTCCGGCTATACACACACAAAGTTAGCGTTGAGAATTTATAATTCAAAAAATGGGGATAGCATACCTCCATAGTATTAAAAACCTTCCCATTCCACTCCTTCTGCCATTCGCGAGCTTTCTTTCCATTCCGAAACTTCATCAAAACCATATACCGATTCGCCCTCGCAGTCTTGATCATTCGGAAATGACTAACTGCATCCCTTGTATCCTCACCCACAAATCCGAGAAAATCTGCCGGTGAGAGGTACGATGGTACCGCCAGGATGCATAGTGTCGAGCACTCCTGATCATTCGCATAAGACGCGGACGAGGAGGAAGAGGGGAAATACTCGGCGTCGTTGCTAATGCCCAATTGCCCTCTATTATTATCCCACCCACTCTGAAGATCCTGGTCACTAGGCGGTCGTCGAGCAGCAGCAGCAGATCCCTTCAAATATAGCGGGTGGTCGTCCACGAGCAGAGAGGGAGTCTCCTTTGCATCTCTGTACAAATGCACAATGCCGAATACGCTATCGGTCAAAGTTTGGTCGAGTGGGATGTATTTCCCTCGTGTATTCAGTCCGCCCAAAATATCAGTCCCAATCCCTGTTGTGATCTCGTCGCGAACTGCAGCATTATTCGACTGCGCGGCGGCGGCGGGGTGGTGGTCTTTCTTGCTATTTTTATGCGCAGGAGCAATCATATCGACGCCCTGGACAGAAATCCGACTAAATCTCAAATCCGACTCGATATCTGTGCGAAAATTGTTTGAACTAATCGGGTTCTTCGTCGAGACGTTCTGAGTAGTAGTTGTAACACATTGGTCGTCTGCGGTACCATTCAATGTAGGAGGGGTATCTACTGAGCCGGGATGTCGACGGTGATGATGGTGATTATGAGCATGCAACGATGCAATTTTCGCCTTGGAATTAGGAGGGCGTTGGAACGGTAGAAAGGCTTCGCGCACAGCGTCGTTTGCGTGGTCCGACCGCGATCGAGCGGAATCGTTGAGGTTGTCGTAATTAGAAGATGATGATGACGGAGTCAATAGCTCAAGCGTTATATGGTAAAAGTATGAGGGCATAACGACGCATGGTTCGCAAGAGATATATTTCTTTTAGGCTCTGCGAGTAATTTTGAGTCAATGGTTATGTTACGCATACGCACGCCCGTTTCATGAATTTTGTTTGAGGTGAAAGCAGTGAACCTTCGCGCAAGTCATGTGAGTGGCAAGTGGAGTGGCGCGGAGACGAAGTTCGTGCGCGAAAAGGTACTTACCTCGAAATGAAAGCTCTGGAATACATAAGAATGCCTAGGATGATGATATTGGAGTCACAGATACGAAATAATAAATTTTCTTCTTCTGTTGCCCACTTAGTGTATCGTAGCCTACAGTCGCAGCGCAATCATGACAGACCCACCCCCGCGTAGAAGGCGTCCCCTCCATATTCCATCCAGGCTACGAATACCAAATGGCCACCTTACATCCTTCTCTATTGGAGATTTCAAAATTGAACTTGAGCTACGGGTATCTACGATATTCAAAGAGCAAAAAGTAGTCGTGCGCCCACAGGGCAAGTGAGTTGTCATAAAGTAGACTAGCTAGCTAGTAATAAAATTGAAAACATGTGATTCATAAAACCCGAGTAGAACCACCCAACGCCAAAGGAGGCCAATAATGCATTCCCATAAAAAACAGATTCAGAGCGAAACAGAATAGAAGACACTTAGTTGCCACCCCGAAGTCGGAGCACCAAGTGAAGGGTGGACTCCTTCTGGATGTTATAATCCGAAAGTGTGCGTCCATCTTCCAGCTGCTTACCGGCGAAGATCAATCGCTGTTGGTCAGGAGGGATTCCTTCCTTGTCTTGGATCTTGCTCTTCACGTTGTCGATAGTGTCTGATGATTCCACCTCCAATGTGATCGTCTTTCCTGTCAATGTCTTCACGAAAATTTGCATACCACCACGTAGACGAAGCACAAGGTGGAGGGTAGATTCCTTTTGAATGTTGTAGTCGGAAAGAGTGCGACCGTCTTCAAGCTGCTTGCCCGCAAAGATCAAGCGCTGTTGGTCAGGAGGAATGCCTTCTTTGTCTTGAATCTTGCTCTTCACATTGTCGATGGTATCTGATGATTCGACTTCTAGTGTGATGGTCTTTCCGGTGAGAGTCTTGACGAAGATTTGCATACCACCACGCAGGCGGAGGACAAGGTGGAGAGTGGATTCCTTTTGGATGTTGTAGTCGGAGAGAGTGCGGCCGTCTTCAAGTTGCTTTCCAGCAAAGATCAGACGCTGCTGGTCCGGGGGGATGCCCTCCTTGTCTTGGATTTTCGACTTGACATTGTCGATGGTGTCAGAGGACTCGACCTCAAGGGTAATGGTCTTGCCGGTGAGGGTCTTGACGAAGATCTGCATACCACCACGGAGACGGAGAACAAGGTGGAGGGTTGATTCTTTCTGTAGGTAAGAGTTAGTTACTGAGAGACTCGGATCCTGTAGGGAAAGACATGTAGAATCATACCTGAATGTTGTAGTCAGACAGGGTGCGCCCGTCCTCGAGTTGCTTGCCAGCGAAAATCAAACGCTGCTGGTCAGGGGGAATGCCCTCCTTGTCCTGGATCTTGGACTTGACGTTGTCGATGGTGTCAGAAGACTCCACCTCGAGGGTGATAGTCTTACCAGTGAGAGTCTTGACGAAGATCTGCATAGTGAAGACGATAATCTAGTACGAAGGGGATTCTGAGATGTAGAAATATGATTGGTGGAAGACGACAGTCTAGAACGAAGGGTGTTCAGAGACACAGAGGATGGGATGTAGGTGAGAGGAGTGATGAGTGAAGTGAAAGAAGAAGGGAGAGAGCTGAGGCAGCAGCGGCGGGCGGGGGAGTTCTTATAGGGAACGGCGGGAGCGGGTGGAGGCGATAAGGCAGCACTGCCGCAAATAGAAGGCAGGCGCGAACCGGCAATCGGCAACTTCCCCTGTTTCAAGTTTCCAAGGGTCGCGTTCTCTAGCAGATTCTGGCTCCGATTGGAACAGTGGCAAACACTGGCTGCTACTCTGCTAGGAAACTAACCGCCAAGTTACCTGCTGCGCACGGAGGGCGTGGCTGGGCTGGCTGGGGGCCTGTCCTTGACTCCTGGGGAAGATGCTAGAATGATAAGCCGGGAGGCCCCGCTAGTCCACTTTGGGCCAGTCAGGTGAGTCACTAACCGCCGTATCGGCCAGTGACGCCATCATCGTCCGTGTTCTTCCTTGCTCTGTTTTTGCGACGCTTTTTCGTCTGGTTCAAACGACGGGTCAATATTTATGCCCCTGTTGATCCGTCATTGCTACTCCTTCTTGAGGGAAGATCTGGCCAGAACACAGACAACATAGTTACTCGTATATACCGTCGCGCGGCACTATCGCGTCTCACCGCAACCAGTGCGGCGATGACGCCATCATGGCTTGTTTATCAGTTAGTCAATTTCGTAGTTTGACTTGGTATCACGGAGTAGGACCTAGGTCAAGTCCTAGTTACAACTAGTTGACTACATTACATGCTTAATAATTGTCTAATTTTACTTTGAATATGAAAAAATTGAAAGCGCGACAGGGGTATATCAGAATTTGTTCAACGCCACCTGCGCAGTGCTACTCCGCACTCCGTATCGTTTTCGTTATCGGCTGCAACGGCATGCGCTTTGATCCCAGCGACTCAGACCGCGGCCTTAATCCTCAATTTTAAGTATCTAAACTGGTGTTTACCTTTTTATTGAATTTTTTTGCCTGAAATTTTTTTTCAGACTTTTAATGCATGAGGAATACTTTCGGATAAAATATTTCTTTGTTCAAGGTATCATCAGATTTATGTACCTAATGTAGCATTGCAGCATTGCTGCTGCGCAGTCATTCATCTAGAACTACGCATAGGAAACGGTGCTCGGATCGCTCGAATCGCTGAAATGCGAGGCAAATAACAAAAGAAAAAAGAAAAAGAAAACCGGCACAATCCTGTCCAAACACAAAACAATACAATCAAAGAAACAGACAACACACATACATCACTTCGGGCTAGTATGAATTCATAACATTCATTGATCTTTTCATCATCATCAATCGCCACGGTACAGGTAAACAGGTAAACATCACTAAATCGCATCATACAAGCGCATCGAAGAAAGGGCTCCGTATATAATAAACGCTATGAACAGAACTGGTTCTTCAAAAAAGATGAGGGCATCAGAAATGAAAGGCTCGTCATAATTCAAAAGATGGTCGGCAGGATCATTTGGCTTTTGTAGCCATATGACCTTGTATATGTTGGCATAAAATCGTCACTCCATAGCTTTTCATTTCTTCTTTCTTCGCATGCGTCAACTCCGTATCTCGTGAGGGCGTAACATCAATGGATGGAAGACATAGAAAACATTCGGTTACACAAATCAAAACGTCGCTTGCTTTTTATTTTGATTCTCGGTCATTAAATCGTTTCAGTTGGCGCGAATAACTAGACGTGAGAGGAATTTATTCGACAAACAGTCGAAGTCGTTACGGTTAAATGTTGAGGTTGAGCGGTTGCGCAGGTAGGATTCTTAAAATTACGTTAGTCAATTGAACCAATGGAAGATAAAGGAAAGAGCATACCATGCTGCGTAACATGATGTCGGACCTCTGTCATTGTCTGGCAGACGTCAGGGTTGGAGGCGAGCAAGTGGTGGTGCTTGCTTGTGTCCCAATCAGCAAAGGCAGGTAGCTTCTGTGAGATGGCCTGGAAAAGGCCAACAATGACACCAACAGGCGTAGATTCCATGTTGTTGACGAATTTATCAACAGCAGCAGCATCCTGTAACATAATCCTCATCAGTAAAATAGAAAGTAAGTTGAGAGATAATAAAACTCACGGGAACACGGTAGTGGCAGTCAAATTGCATCTCCTCCCAAACAGCAAGCAAGATGGTGGCCAGAATGAAGATAGTAGGCCAGTTCTTTAGCCTATCTCCGCTGTATACGCTCGAGTAGAGAGCCGAAAGTTCCTCAAGTACTTCCTTTTGCAGTTCACGCCACATGTTGGCCATGGCGCACTTGATCTGGAAGTTGATCATGACAGGTGCCATCGTCTTTCCGCGGAAGCGGGATCCCTCGCCATCAATCTTACCCAAGAAATCCTCTTCCTCACCAATCCCCTCAACCATCGTCACGTGCAATGTGAGGTTGTATGCCAGGATCAACTTCAAAGCCTTTCGGATGACTGGCAGCTTGGTTCGGAAGTAGTATCGGAATGCGGTCTTCAACATCTGGGTGAGGAAAGGCGTGCCATCGAAGTAGTCGTCTACAAACTTTTCGAAGCTTCCGTTGCCATCAATGTGACGGTCAAGGTATTCCGAGAGCTTGGCGTGGGAAATTCCATCTACACCGGCTGATAACCTCATTGTCGACACCTGATATTGACCCATGTCATGCTCAACGTTCATGTTCTCAACCCAATCCATATTGAAGCATTCTTCGTCCCGAACGAAGACCTCGCGGGCGTTGATAGGCATAATCTCGCCATAACCATGAGTAATGAAGAGAGTTCTCTCGTGCTCGGAGAATCCTTTAATGTTGCCAACCGAAAATCCCAGGGTGACATGAAGCTCGTAGTCCGCCTTCCAGTCTTTCATAAAATAACCAATCTCCTTGATATCGATTCGGGTACATGGGACCTGCCACAAACGAGCATGTGAAGGCTGGCAACCAGCGCAGGGCTCTCCTTTATCACACTATTTAAATTTAACAATTAGAACTCGCTTCTACTTGCAAAAAATAAAACCACGTTTTAAAGATGAGAAACTTACAGTCTTCTTGAGGAATTTGCACCTCAAGCAGGCTCGCAACTTTCGAATTTCGCTGGCTTGCTTTCGCTGGTCGGGCTTGAGAGGTCCTTTACGCTTTCCAATTCGTTTCTCTGTAGTTTCTGGTTTTCCCATTTGTGACTGCTTGCGAACTTTTGTCTCGGCCGTCTTGGCGGCAATTGGACTCTTGCGAGCATTCTTTCTGCCCGGAGGAGAGGAGGAAGGGGAAGATGAAGAGGAGGAAGAGGATGAAGAAGAGCTGGGAGAGTGGGATGGAGATGGGGCTTTCTTGGGTACTGGAATTGGTCGTACAATGGCCACGGGGCTAACGGCGGTTGGCGAGACAGATCCGTGAGAACACTGAGAAGTGTGATCAAGAGAGATACGTCGGTCCACAGAAGGGTTGTAAATTGACTCGAGATTTGAATCGGATCCTGGCGAGCTAATTGGGTGCGGGACATCAACCCAGCTACCCCATGAGGCACGATTCGGTTCAAAATCCGAATACGAAGACTGAGACAAGCTTCTATCGTGCAAGGTCTGGGTGGGATTGATGAACATTCCATGTCCGTGGTCGACCGTCGCCCAGCCGTTGTCGCTACTCGAGCTAGTCAAGGAACGGACCTCGAGATATGTGTCTGTCGGGGAGCTGGTCTCGGGGATATTGTGGGCAACGAGGCCTCCATACGAAGCCAAATCCAGTGGTCCGCTAGGGAACGTCATGACTTCCTGAAATTCTGGATAGGTGAATGGCATGATGTCCACCGGGGCTGACAGCGACAGATACGAACCACCGAGAAGACCGCTGGCGTCCAAAGAAGCTGCTGCTTGCGAGGCGGGGAGAAAGTCGACGGGAGATGGTTGCAGAGGGGCGGCATAACTGGAGGTGAATTGAGGAGCGGTTGTCTCGACTTGCGAATATTGAAGCTGATTGTGAAGCGGTTGCTGGAACTGCCACTCGGACATTAAATTGGCAGCTGTTGGCATTGACTGGTCATAGGCATGGCCAGCTGTCTGCAGAGGCGCGACATCTCGGACATGATCATGTCGCGGGAGGTTCTGATCCACGGTCACTGGCCAACTCTGGGCCTGGAGGTAATTTCTCGAGTCATAATCGAGATCTGGCAGGCCATCGCTCGCGGCGAAATTGGGTTGGGACATAATATACTAGATCGGGGCCGCGATGATAGCAAGCGACAAGGGCATGGGGGGGAGGAAGATGACAGACAGTGATGGCGATATGGTGTTGATGTTTCCGCTGCTACAACAGACTCGGAAACGAAAGAGAGGAACACGGAGTGGACTGTGCAGGGCCTGTGAGGCATGAAGCCATCGATCTCGCCTTGGAGGGAAGGAAGGTCCTTTTTTCCAGTCCAGGAAAGAAGAGGCGGGCGAGGGAAGCGGTGGGGGACGATCAAAGAGGCGGTGAGTGCGCTGAGCTGGTTGGTCAACGCTAGGAGGGGCCCACTGATTGACACCTGAAGCTGATTGCCTGGCCGCCTGATTGTGTTATCGATAGCGCGGCTTCGTGCTGGTGCTAGCCCGCATGGGGGAAAGCTGCAAATGATCCGTCCGCGCCCCGCTTTTCCATCTGACTCCAAGGCCCAGCGCAGGTTAGCGCTAGTGTTTCGTACGGTCACAATACCACGGCCCCGACGCCCGCCAGTGGCTGGATGTTTTCGAATCTTGCTCGTTCATCCGCGGAGATACGCGCCTGTGACAGCGCTCGTACGTGGTGACGCGCTACTTCACTCGGCTGGTGGGGGCAGTTGCCAGACACAGTTAGCGCGGGCTGATAACACTGGCTGATAACGGGATAAGCGAACGGCCGGTCCCTTTCGGTCCCGTCTTTTTTGGACCAATCGCGGGCTTGCCCAGCCTCACTATTGAGGCCTGCC
Organism: Talaromyces albobiverticillius; assembly: GCA_023721895.2. NCBI lineage: Eukaryota > Fungi > Ascomycota > Eurotiomycetes > Eurotiales > Trichocomaceae > Talaromyces > Talaromyces albobiverticillius. Next base: position 5,633,648 of record JAMBUR020000001.1, on the reverse strand, counting down.
GTCTTCGTGCGATGCCATCGTGATCGACTACACAGCGCACTAGCTATCTGATCGCTGCATCTCGACACAACGCACAACATATGAGCTAACGGCAGTTGCTCGGTTAAGCGAGGGAAATATGGACGCACAAAGGATTCCGTCTCGAGAGTCGAGACAAAAGAGAACACCAATAAAGCGCAGAGTGCTTATACGCTAGATTGCGGTGGCTGGTGTCATTTCATTTGTTGAGTGAGCGAGCCAACCCTCCTAGACTGGGAAGACAACTCCCAGACCCACTGGTTGGCTTTTCAGTCAGACTGTGCAGTGCAGGTTACGGAGTAGCACTGCATCGCACTGCATACACTACGCCCTATATTGAATTTCCCAGCCAAACCGAGCGTGGTGCGGTTCCGCCCTGCAGACTCAACAATTCCTTTAGAGCCACTCAGCCAATGGCTCCGAGGTGATTCGACACGACGTATCGCTCCCGGTCTGTGCACTGACACTCTGAGAGCGAGAACTTAGAAATGCAACGAGTGCCAATCCTAGCAAGCTCGGAAGCCGGAGGATACATCGAAATGGGTCGCTGTGGGCCATGGCAGTAAAATCTGGGTGTCACGGGAACACAGCGCACGACTCTCATTGAGTCAGACTGGACAACTGTTGCTTTCTACTGCAGACGGCTAATCCGCACCAATTATGCCGTTGCGTTTGTCGTACAGTGGCTTAATCGGGCAAAGTAAAAGCGATGACTTGTGGAGGGCGCCACGTCCGCGTCACAAAATTTGCATTGCGAGTGTGCAGTGCACTGTGCACTGTTGCATGCCCTTTCGCTTTCGGTGCTTCATGCCGCTCCTTCGTCGCTTCGCTAACGCCTACAGTACAGCTTTCTTCTGTTCCTGCTCGAAATCGCCTAACGCCATTTACGAAGCGATTGCTTTGCTAGGCTTACTTGCCAATTATATTCCTCGCTCAGTTCGGCGCCCGTCCGTTGATATTCGTCCATGCATGCATCATTTTAGATGCGCATTACACTGCCTCTGCCGCCTACAAACTCAAAGCATGTCAGATGTCGTCTCGTTTATTTAGCTTTCTTCGTCTGTACCAAGGACAAGTTGCAGAATTCAAATTATCCTCTTCCGGCATATTGAGATGATCTTTCTCTGGACGATAAGTCTATAACCGATCGGCAACCGGGGATTATCCTTGTTCTAATGATACGTATGTAGTATCGAGGATTGGCCACGCACCTTGGGCACGAAGTGTTGCCTTGGTTCTCCGTATTTCGCACGAAGCATTTGATTGACTGACTCACAAAGACTATTTAAACAGTGCGGCTCTAACAAACAGCAGGGATGCAGGGGATTTATCCATTGCCAGGCTTTTTTCTCTCCTTCCTTTCTCTCTTCGGAGTGCATGTGACTGCGGTGACGAATAATATATTCTCTTAAACCAACAACCTCATAATCTGCGACAGAAGCATGGCTCACTGTCTGTGTGTGATGCAGAGGGCGTCCTGCATCATGGCCTGCCTCTTTTTGGCTGGGAGAACTCAAGACTCCGAATGTGGCCCATCCGTTTGCAGATAAATGCGGGTGACAACTGTCCGACATCCACCAGGGGCCAAGACACGCAGTCTGATCAATAGTCGTGATGCATTATGTTGGTCCAAGTCATGTCAAGCATACGACTCACGCGGGCTCCAGCCTCCATCCTCCATCCCTCCAGCCTTCCAGCCACCAGATAGGTCAACAGTAAGAGATGCATATTAAGCCGCGTTGTCATGTTTAATTTCGGCGCCTGGCTGTGGATATCATTGTGATCAGTACGATTTTGCGGCACGGCATCGCTTTGACACGGCCATGAGCACGGCTACTGCAATGATTACAATCAAGCGAAGACAGCTGGCTGTTCTAATTTGCCTCCTAGTACTTCGTACCTACTAGTTATTAACTTTCAAGTGCGATCTTCATCACAGCCACATGCAACTTAGCCAGCAGGTTTACTCTGACATGAAAGTGCCTCATCGACTAGAATGAGTCATGTGATTATAGCTGAATTTGTATACCTGAATATCCATCGAGAAAGAGACATTTCCCATAAATAGCTAATTGTATATTTCCTGCTATATTCCTAGCAATAAGGCTCGTCGATTGTATATCCATTCATATCCATGATGTAACTAAGCGAAGAAATGGCGGCCTTAGGCAACGGCCCAACCCAAACAACCGCCCAATCAAAAAGTTCTCCGCGCAACAACATACATTGCAGGTCGCGCAACCCAGGATTGAAAGAAAACACCGCATATAACGATAAAAATAACACGCATACTCACAATCTGACATGCCAGTGGTGGCCGCGTCTGGGAAAACACGCCGGAAAATCCGATTTCCACAGAGTAGCAAGCGACCGGCCGCAGCTTATCGCGGGGAAGCTCAGACATCAGCGGCGGCGAGCTTGGAATTTGATGACGATTACGACGACGACAATGAAAAGATGACAACAGCATTATCCACAGAGCTACCTGTGCTGCGTGATTCATTAACCACGAAAACCAGCCAGGACCAAGATGAGACGGTGGAGAACTGCCTCCCGTTTCTCAGAGGCATCGATGGGACGCTGAGAGATAATCTGAATGAGTTTGGCGTATCGCATCTACTGAGGGACCGGCATATTGAATATCTCTACGATTCCCTCGAGACTTATCCCGAGGGCTTTGTCGCCATGGACTCGAGTCGTCCGTGGATGTCTTATTGGGCACTCGCTGGGCTGACGTTGCTTGGGGAGGATGTTAGTAAATATCGAGAGCGGTAAGAACATGTTCCAACAATCCCGGTTAGTACTTTTTTTCTTGCTTTTTCTTGTTCGTTTTGTTTGTTATCTAAGGATGTACTTTTGAGGTTTTGACTCTGAGAGGACCGTGCTGACAGCTATCAGAGTAGTAGCCACCTTCAAAGCAGCACAGAACCGTACTGGCGGGTTTGGAGGGGGCCATGGCCAAATGTCGCATCTAGCATCCACGTTTCCTGCGGTGTTAAGTCTGGCAATGGTAGGCGGCGATGATGTATATGAGCTGATTGACCGCAAAGCAATGTAAGGTGATCCTACGTAGTGGCATTCTCTCTTGCATACATAACTCATGAATGTATTTCCCAGATGGTCGTGGCTCGGAGAATTGAAGCAGCCCGATGGAGGCTTTCGTTTAGTCATAGATGGCGAAGAAGATGTCCGGTAAGTGAACCTCAGACCGATAACTATGCATGTATACATGCATGTGTATGTATACAGGACAGTTGTTTACTAACAATAATCAACAAAAGCGGTGCATATTGCGCAATGGTGACAATATCTCTTCTGAATTTACCATTGGAATTACCGCTCGAAGCTAAAGCGCGCCAACATGGAATCCGAACATTTTTAGACGGTCTCCCAGAATACCTGTCACGATGTGAGTTGCCACTTAGAAGTGAAAAACTAACGTGACACAAAAATCTGAAGACAAGCGTGCTGACGACAGTGGCTTCTTAGGCCAAACGTATGAAGGCGGATTGTCTGGAAAACCGGGAGCGGCGGAGGCCCACGGTGCATATGCATTCTGCGTGTTAGCTTGTTTGTGTATCATGGGCCAACCAAAAAACATGATTATGGAGTCAGTATATTTTTGGACATTTTTCATGCTCATTTGAAAACTAAAACCCCGATTAATAGGTATATGGATGTCCCGCTTCTAATATCTTGGCTTTCTGCTCGACAGTACGCCCCCGAAGGCGGGTTTTCGGGTCGCACCAACAAGCTCGTCGATGGCTGTTATAGTCATTGGGTGGGTGATTGTTGGCCACTGGTGCAGTCGGCGCTGAGGGGACCCCATCTGGAAGGAGACGTGGCTCCAGAACCAGCCCAAAACTTGTATAGTCGCGAGGGTCTCGCTCGATATATACTAAACTGCTGCCAAAATAAGAAAGGCGGTCTTCGCGATAAGCCGGGAAAGTATGTTCTTCCTTCGATCTAGTGTCAACAAGGAGAGTGGACATTTTATTAATAATGAGATTTACAGATTCCCCGACTCGTACCATTCATGCTACACGTTGACTGGACTGAGCACTATACAGAATTACCACTATTACGCCGAGCAGAAGCCCAGTGCGTCCACGGTGGGCGGAATATTTGCATCGTCATTTTCATGGAAAAGCGTGCCTGTGAGAGTTGGCGATGGTGAAGGCAGGGATATTATCGACCGGGACGATCGTCTAGTGGCGTTCCATCCGCTGTATACTATCCCGCATAAGAACGCGGAAGCGCTACGGAGATGGTGCGAGGCGAGGCCTCTTTGAGTGGGCGAGCTAATAAACCCTGGCGACTAGACTTGATGGGTTAGGCTAATGTACGCGATGGGTTGGAGTCGGTCTGGCTGTTTTCACGAGACAAAAGTCATTGTTCTGTGTAGATACATATGCAGGCATGACATACAAAGAAAGAAGGCTGCACGTGGTATTCAAGCATCCCACCAAGAAGCAAAAAAATGCAAGGAGGAAAAGCTGCACGGAGTACGAGATGACACCGATGCCCATGCCGAGGCGCCTGGCTTTCTGCAGTGCATACATGCGTACTACTACTAGTAGTATACAACGTATACAGAGAATACAATGTAAAGTGCTGACCGGCTAGACATATATCGCAAAACTAGCCAGGACAGTTCAAACTCGACCAGGGCATGCATAATTCCGTTGAATGGATATTCCATTGTCTACTAGATACAGACAGCATCCGTGCGTTCTAGATAGCTAGTAGTTAGCTAGGTACGCAGTGGATTTGTCAGGGTTTAATGATACATGAGTTGGTTACATGGACATGGGTTGTGCTAGTTAGGAGTCTAGTCTATGCACTGGTTAATTATGTTATGCGCTTATAGTAATTATAATAATAGCTATAATAGCTACAATACTATCAGGAGCGAGAGGATCCGTCCTGCTTAACTAGCCCGGCGGTTGCTCAAGACCAGGGACTTAACTACGGACTACTGGATAACAACAACCCGAGAACAATAAAAAAAAAAGCAGAAATCTGGAACGTGCGAGAAAAAGAACAAACTGGATTGAACTGACATGTGTTCAATAGCGCGCGCCCCACCAATACGTGCCCAGGGAGTAGCATTGTTAATAACAAGCAGACAGCGGCGAGACCATCGCATTGACAACTCATCATTGCATTTGATGATGGGGACTAGCCCCAAATCATATGTATGTATGACATGCAGATAAAACAGTGGTTTTTTGCCCCTCTCTTTCTCTCTTTCACCTTCTCTCTCTCCCTCTCTTTCTGCTTGTTTGCTTTCTCTCTTCTTGCTTTTTCAAGTTGTCAAATTCCCTCAAAATAAAAACAATGCCATGCACCCTCTACTTGCGTAATTTATTTGTTGTATTCTAACCAACCTCCGTAACCCACTGCCCCGGAAATGGCCGCACGCATCCAATCAGGCCCAGAGCCTTTCCAATGGAGCCTCCGATCTAAAGGCTGACATCCAATCAGCTAGCCCACTTGTTGGGTACATGTATTTCTCCGTGAGACGAATACACCACAAAACCACTCGGGTATTTTTTTAATGAGCTTGTAGACAAATAGCTCCTTAGCCAAGTTGCCACAATGCTACCAATTAGCGAAAACACGCAGCTCAATGCAAAGAAATACCGATCCGGCAATCGTCTGCCAGTCGGTCGGTCTCCGTAACGCAACGTTGTGTATCAGACAAGTATCGACGGCGGCAATTTTTCTGCTCTGGCGCGCTGCGGGGATAGTAACGCCGGCGTGGTTTCAGTACAGTCTTCCTTCGTAAAAAAAAGAAAAGAGAACTTCCAAACTAACTAGGCATGCAAAGGCAAGTTAAAGATATACTACTACGTACTACTAGTACCAGATAGTGGGGTGGCCAATTGTCTCTGCGTGTCGTAACGGTCAAACCGGCCGGCCAGCGTCAACCCTAGCTAGACTTGGGCAAAGGATCTCGGTGTGTGCTTTTTGCCTTTGATCTTCTTCCAGCATAGACTGTCTGGGAAAGAGGTAAAGAAAAAAAAAAGCCTTTGACGCCTGGATCGGCACCCGGCCTCTCTCGTCATAGGTTCATGCGAAATAGCTAACTGGACCCTAGGGTTTCATCAACTGGCAGAGAGCCATGCCAGCACATCAAACCGTAAGATACAGGACAGGCAGCAGAGGACAGACAGTCAAACACGCACACACTCAAACCTGTACAACTAACTTACATACACACATACATACGTACGTACATACGTACATACACAGACAGGAGAGGAACTGAGCGCGCTTGTACGCGATCCTCTTTTCTGTGCTTTTCTTTTGTCTTCTTGCCTAGCCAGCGTATTGGTTAGTTCAGGATAACCGCCAGATAGCAAATGGCACGGTAAATAATAATAATATAGGAGCGCACTCACTTCTTCGGCTTGCCTCTATTCTGTCATCCTTCTCTTCCGATTTAATTGTCTTCGAGGTCTGCCTGTCTGCCCGCGGTTGACTCTCTCTCTCAAAAATACGACAGCCGTCCGTCATTCTCAGCCGGAAAACACATTATCCTCTTTCCTGGTTTTTTTGCCCTTCCAATTTCCCGAGGAATTTCCCAAAAGTGGGAAAGGGAGAAAGAACAAAGAGACAATAAAATCTGACAATTTTTCGGGCTCTGCTCTCTACTTATACCTCGCAATTGCACATAACAATCCCGGACAACAGCCCAAAGTCATCCCGCACTAAGGCCATAACTAGTATATACACTCTTCTGCACGACCACCTATCTAGACCTGTTCACAACGCCTCGCAAAGCTGGAATTGCATTGGGCATCAATCAACCTCCGAGAGACTTTTCCCTACCGACGCATGCCTCACTTATTCGATCTGTGAAGGGAGAGAGACCTTTCTATTTTCGCGCCTTACCCGACCTATCTTACCCTATCTTCGCCTCGTCGGATTGGGAAGCAACCCCATTGGACAAAAATCAGTTCAATATGTATTACATTCTCTACCTTGCAAGTATGTCTCTCTCCTTTCAATGGTCCTGTCTCTGCTTCAGTGCAAGGGTTTAACACACCATCTTTTTTTTTCCTACTCTACGTTGCACATAGACAAATCATCTGAAGAACCTTGTTTTCTTTTTTTTTTTGCTTTTTTTATTACTTTTTACGGAAAAAGGAAGCATATAAACATCTACTAACAGACCAATTGCAATCTTTTTACAGGCCTCTGCAAGCGCAGACACTGGTCAGAACCAAACTATGACTCCTTCCGCAGCTCCACGGGGTACACCTGCGTGGTCCGCGTGAACAACCGCGAATACAAGACAGACGCAATCTGTGAATCCGAAGTCATGGCCCGCGAGAACGCGGCGATGCGTGCATATCTGATTTGCCGGAATTTCTCCGTGAACGACGGCATGTATCCGGCGGGCCATGATCACGGTGGAGTTTTGCAGGGGATCCCTGTTGCGATTGGGACTGGGCGTGCTAGTCATAATAATAGGCCGTCACGCTATAGTATCCATCATAGCACCAGCTCGAACGATGAGAGTGATTCCACTTCGATTAGTGGCGGGAGTCGGAGTGGTGGGAGCAGCCCGGAGAGCCATGACGGTGCCATGTTGATGAATCGTGAGCATGACCGGCGCCAGGGTGTTCCTGCGCGAGCTCTTGCTTACCGTTACTAATCTCTCTCCTCGAATATTCGAACACCATTTCAAAGCCCCTTGATTCTGGGGTCTCTGTTTCGGTTACAAAATGCCATGTGCCTGACTGTGATACTTGCTCCACTGAAGAGAAGGATACCAAAAACCCACAAAAGGGAATGGAAAAGGAACATACAACAAAGAATAAATACTGAAGCCTCACTGGCATGACATAACGACTTAATGACTATCCATGATGATGAGTTGTCTTTTTTCTCCTGTTTCTCGATTATTTCTTATCTTCTAGACTTGATCTTTCATGATGATCCCAAATGGATGAAATGAGTGATAGCGTTTCAATTGCATTTTCTTTTTTCCTTTTTCTTATCTCCAGTTCTTTTGATTCTGGTTTATCTTGTGATGAGACATGACGATGATGATGAAGACAATGACTTGATGATGATTGACGACAAAACCTCTTCATAGGTTACCTATGCTCGGGAATTGATTATATTATTATTTATAACCACGATTCATCTTCGTAAAGCAAAGTTCGATGCATATTGTACAATTTACATACAGTTGTGGCTGTAGCTCAGTATAGCTCGACGGGCGAATCATATCGCTCAAACTATATAATGTTTGCAGTGTTTGTCTGAATGCTCTCAACGGCCGATGACGTAGTGACGACCATCATCATTATTTTCCTGTCGCTTCTGGTTTACTGCTTTATTTCTTCTTTTTAAACAAGTTTCCTCTTCTCTGTCATGAACCTGACAGCCTTTGCTTGAGGCGTGCCTAGTATGCAGTGATCATTGCCCCGTTTCTATACTCCCCCACGCTCTAATTGATTGACGTAATGGGGTCTCTCGGGGTTTGTGCAACGACTTGCAATCTACACACTCAGCGATTGTGCTACTTGAACAATGGTTTGAGGAGGTATGCATCGTCAGGAAGAGTGACGAGAAGCTACACACAACATAATTTATCTTTATTTAATGTCCACGTTCGTCGCCTCTCAACGACGTTATCAACTCCCGCGAACAATGTCCGATTCAATACTTCTTTATCCGACAAGAGAAACGTTGGCCCTCGCCAATATACCGCAAAAATAACTACTACAGCTTCCTTACATTCAGAATCATCACAGGACTCCCAAAACAAGCCTGATGATAGGCCCGAGCTTGATGAGGCTGTGTCGTTTGTCAAGGACCAACAGGTCAAGACTCCATGGCAAAGAGAGGGTTCCGAGACGCCGCCTGTGAGGCGTGAGCGGTCTGCATCAGCGATGACAAAGGGTAGGTTATATTTCCATGTCAGTCATTTGAGCTATCTAATTCGAGATTGTACAGGAAAATTGTTGACGACGCCGTCACGACTTTTGAAATTGGTTTTACCCGTAACAACAGAGGACTATAATGGGGATCGGAAAGGTGCGCCATATCTTCTCGCTGCCTCGATATACTTGCTCTTAACTAATTATACGAGTCTCAAATAGATATCGAACCATTGGCGCTTCTGCTACACCCCCAGCAACCACTGTCGTACCTCGAACGCTTAATCCAGGCAGAAGTGCCACCCATCAAGGACAAGAAGACCGGGAAAATACATCCTCCACATGTTGAGTTTCTGGCCATAGAAGCTCAAGATGAGACGATTCAGCCGAAAAGGCCCAAGGCTAGGAATTTGATAGATGAAGACAAGAAAGATGGACAGGAAGGAGAAGACCAAGACGAGCAACTGGTCGTGACCAAAAGCTCACAAGCTCCCCGACTACGGAATATACCGGACGAGGAGGACAACAGCGTTCAGAAGAATAATAACAAGCCCCCCCAAAAAGATGACCTGGAGAATGAAACAAAAACAGAAGAACAGATAGAATCCGAATCAAAACGCAGAGGAGCATTCGTCCGCTGGTCCTCATCCACCGAAATCGGCGATTTCATCCGAGACGCAGCACGAGTAAAAGAGTTCCTCGTCGAAATCGAAAACTCACCCCTAGGCAGAATCCCCGTTGCTGTCCCCTCATTCAACGACCGCACTTACTACCTGCGCATGCGACTGCGCAAGCTCTCCAAAAACCTCAAACGCCTCGCCATCGTCAAACACGAGTGCGACATCCTCGCGCACCGTGGAGCGCAGCGCGTAGCCCTGGGCGGTCTCGGCGTGATGGTCTCATGGTGGTATATCGTGTACAAACTCACCTTTGAAACAGACTACGGCTGGGACACCATGGAGCCCATTACGTATTTGGTCAGTTTATCCACGCTCATGGGCGGATATACCTGGTTCTTGTACCATAATCGCGAAATCTCGTATCGGTCCGCGCTCGATTTCACGGTGAATCGCCGTCAGCAGAAATTGTATCAGACGCGGGGGATTGATTTGCAGGTGTGGGAGTCGCTTATTGAGGAGGCGAATTCACTGCGCAGAGAGATTAAGACTGTTGCGGAGGAGTATGATGTGGATTGGGATGAGAGGGCGGATGAGGAGGATGAGCGTGTGACGGAGGCCTTGAAGCATGAGCGCAGGCAGAAGGAGAGGAGGGAAGAGAAGGAGAAGAAGCGGGAGAAAGAGGAGGGTCGTTCTGAGGAAAGTAATTGATCTATGGGCATGATGACGAACATTTTCGGTTTTGGTTACCTACATATACGCCTAGGTGACTTTATATAAATGCATTGCATAGATAGATGGATATACGAATGCTATTGATATAAGCTAACCGTCTCAACTGTAATAGCGAAGTTACAATCTGCACAAGGAAATGTAGGTGGGTATATTTTCATCCCTCTCTCTCTTTCTCTGCATTTGTACAGCTTCATCTGATTTCATATGCGGTAGGCTTTGAACTCAAAACAAGATGGTAGATAAGTAAAAAATAAAAGAAGAAAAACAAAAAGACAAGGGTAAAAAAGTATTCGGATCGGAGATATGCATGCAAAGTCTATTCAAAATATGATTTTGAAATCAAGAGGTAAAAAAAAAGAAAGAAATCGGTCGATTGATCCACCGCCGCCACCGGTCTTTGTGGTAAGATAGAAAGTAGTGTGGTGAAAGTCGCCTGGTTTCTTCATTTCATTTTTGTTTTTTTTTTCTTGTTGGATCACTTCTTCTCCGCCTTGGGACTCTCCGCCTTCGCACTTTCAGTTGTCGCCTTTTCAGTCGTCTCGGGATCATCTTTGAGTTCCTCGCCAAAGAATCGTCGCAATACATTGGCGACTTCCTTGTAGTCAACCTGTACTTCTTTGAGGGTCTTTGTGATTCCCTCAATGGTTTTCTCTCTCTCGGGTCCGGTGCTCTTTCCCAATTCCTCCTTGCAATGTTGAATCCGTTCGCATGCGTCTTTCACCTTGGTCAGACCCAGAGTTGCGGATGAGCCTTTCAGGAAATGGCCGAGTTGAGAAAGGTCATCAAAGTCCTCCTTGGACCTGGTGTTAGAAGTAATATGTTAATAAATTTGGTCAAGTCGTTCTTATTGAAACAACAAAAAAAGAGTTGACATAGGCACGTGCATCTGCACATGTGACCTTGCTCACGTGCTCCACATAGCCCTTGGTCTGTGTAGCATGTCGGTGTTGGAGGAAAAAAAGGTAAAATCGACGCAATTTAAAAGAACAAAGGCCGGTTGGCTACTTACAATGCTGTTGTCATCTTTTCAAATGTCCCCTCTGCTTGGTCAAAGAAGCCATACACGATTCCCTTACTGAAATCACGTTCCTCGTCATCGTCATCCATTTCGAGAATCTGCTCAAACGTCGCTGAATCTATGAGGTCCTGATAATCGGTGAGGTCTGGAGGACCTTCCTCTTGCTTTTTCTGTGCATTATATTAGCATGTCACCCCCAAAAAGGGCATCGGCGTCACACGTACTGGGTCCTCCTTCTTGGTAGTTTGAGTTGGCGCCATTTTGGGCTATGAAACAGGGTCTCCCGCTGGTGATAGTAGAAGTTGCTTCTGATGAAGCGTCAAAAACGAAAGATCGTTCTTTGAAGGATAAAAGGTAGAGATTTAAGTGTTGTGAAGAGAAAGCCTGTGCTGGTCTCCGTCTAACCAATAAACAACTGTACGGGGATGTAGTATGTAGTGGAATCGATCTAGACGCCGATGCGGGTATCGTTTTTGTGTGGACGTTATCCTATTATAATTGCGAGGCTCGTTAGCATCTTGTCATGGCTCAAACTGAGATGGTGAATAGCAGCCAGTGTCGGATTAGAACAAAGTCACGAATAAGATATGGATAAAAAGCATAAATGTATGCGAATATACATGGCGCTAATAGCGCAATATATAGCCTTTTATGAGGCGTAGAAAAAGCAGACAACCATTCTATACTCACCTGCTGAGTAGATCCTGTGCACTCTTGAGCAAGGATATGCCAATCCAGACAAAGGAATAATTACTGATTGTTCACAGAACGCTCCACGTAATGTAAGGGTATCGAAGGAATTTTGTTGTAAGCCGGAAAAATGTAGAGTTCGTCTGACAGCAGGAGGGGCAATCTGGTCAGCAATGCTTGTCAGTACGCCAGCCGCATCATGATCAAGGGAGGGTTAGGTACTTTTGCAAAGAACAAGTCAAAAGATGACCAGACCGATATCAGAAGGTAGATACAAACACTGCACAGTATCACTGGTCCTGCAAGATGCCCGCGCTGTGATAAGACAAGACTCGAGCTTCCAAAAAAGTTCCAGGTGGGCAGATGCCAAAGTGGGAGGAGTAGGATGGGAGGGGCACTAGCTCTGATCTGAGAAGAGGGGCGCAAGAGGTTTTTGCCCTTTAGGGTGAAAAAGACAAGTCAAGGGGCATGCGCCGACTCCGAAGGACAGCTGGAGGGGGGATTCTATGCAAGTGACCGGATTGTCGAGGTTCGCGGAGGAGAGCGACTCTTTGCTGTGGCGGCGGGATGAGGGGCTGGTTAAAGACTCGATCACGCTTTCCCAAAGAAATGGGCGGCTACGGTGGGACGCACACAGGAACACATCCACTTTGCACTCAAACCTTCCCACTGATTTGTTTTGCCCTTGATATAAAAATCTGATGCAACTGATAAGTCGTATTGCTCTTAGAGCCCGTTTCTCTTTACGCCTACATCCACACCTACGTCCACGCCAACGACCCATTCGCCGGATCCATTTCTACAGCCCTCCTCTCGACAAAAGGACGACGAGGCTATCGTGATCTCTTCCTCATGGCCCCTCCCTCGGAAATTTGTTCTGGTTGATTTCGCACACTGGTCCCACGCTGGACCATGTCTATCTGAGATAGTGCTGTATACTCGCCAATAACGGTTGAGGCTAGGCTTGATGAGCAAAGCTGCAAATAGCGACAACGCCGGCTAGGGCCGCTCTTTCAGCACGACTTAGTAATGTCTATAACTACAAATTACCATGGTATGCAGATCGTTATTCTATGGGCCGACCGCCAAAGCTACTTTACACATGGAATGCGTTGCGTCATGTTGGGGAGGAAGACAATGGGAGGGCGTGGCCCGGGTTCATGAGTTTCTTCTCGCAGTTGACGGATTGATTTCTTTTGTGGTAGTAAACAATGGACAATGGGCAAACTCGCACAAAGACTCCATCCAGAGACACCAAAGCCGACTTCGCAGGGTTGATGGAATATGGTTTAGGTTCCACCACGCTACCCATGCACGGTGATATCGAGCTACTTTGGCATGACGTGAGCTCCAGCCGTGGACGGGGCCAAAGAGCAACAGCGTAAGAACCTGTGCGACGTGAGTTGATGCGTGGTTGACGCAGCTGCATGGAGACAGTTTACAATACCGTAGGACTGGGCAACGGACACGAAAAATAAATGAAAGCCGAAAGTACTAGCCTCAGGCCACAATGGGGGAGGATTAAGGGGAGCGAGAGCGTGACTTGCCCGCTGCGATTGGCTGAAAATAAGGAACTCAGTGTGGAGACAGGGCGGCGCCCCCACAGCTAAAAGTAGAACGGACCAATGGCAGGACCGCAGAGCAGCCACTATGACGTCGCGGCATCTGCTCAGTCGCGACCAGTGCCAAGCCCGCGGACCACCAGTGACGTCGTGCCTTCCCCAAGCGGGCGGTTGGCTTCACGCTCAAGGAAAGAGCAAGCCACACATGATTGCCAGCCAGAGAAGGTGCGCACCTGCCGTATATAACAAGCCGTGGCTACCTGGAATCGTAGATTTGGGATGGCTCTCTCCTTCCGGAGCGCTACAAGAGACGGAAGCGAGCAAGACGAGAGCCAGAAAGCGAACCTTCGTGCGAGGGGGGATGCCGAGCAAAACGAGTAAAATCGCCGAACAGACGAGCCTCTCCCTCTCATTCGTCACATGCCCATATTGTCTGTCCACCAGCGCGAGCCTCTGCCTTTGCTTGCTTGCTCGTTTGACTGATTGGGCTGTCTAACCACTATGAAGTCAACCAGCCTTTAACTACCGGTTCAAACGATTCAGCAATTCAATCGATCATGTTGCATTCCGCTGGAGAAAGAGGCCATCATCCATCACGATCCTGGTTTGCGCGCCCTTTGTTTTTCGGCGCGCCTTGCTTCTAACACCATTCCATGGTCGAAAATACGAGCAATCACAATTGGATCCGGCAAACGAAAAGCGGGCTAAAAGTCCAAGCAGCCATACAGGCCCATACTAAGATTCTAATATTAATGCCCGTCATCTCCCGCGCAAAGGCACCCAAGTGACATCAACCTGCATTGGCCAGAACGAACGATTTCTCACTCATACCTGCCACGGCCCACTCAACAATGGCTTTCATCCCTCACAAACGTCCAAACTAGCGCTCTGTCTGGCCGGAGGGGCAATCCTTCCAGCCGCTCGAATTTGCGATTCTCGCCAGGTTTGGGAAGCTGTCTTGCAGTACCAGCCAGGGATTTCACTCAGCGGTTGTGGTCCCGATTTTAGGTTCATCCAGCCTCGACACCACACACCACCGCCGCGAGTCATGCTGTGATGCTTTTTTGCCCCTCTCATGTAGGGACTACATGTATATACTAAAATATATTCGGACATGGGCACAGGTTGCTTGCTACCGAGAAAGGGCCGCGGTCCAAAGGCAACGTGCATCATCAGATAGTCCAAATGCTGTCCTAGTGTGATTCTATCTCGTGCCACGCCCGCAGGACCGGAGCGCTTATTGTCCCCTTACTATTGGCAGGGACGTGCATACACCGCTGTATGACTTATGTATCTTTCAGACAAACCACTTACATAACTCGTGGAACTGAAAACCGGAAAAACCAGCCGGGAATACTACTAGATAGTCACCGCTGTGAGGGCTGCAAGAAACGAGAATGGATCCACTTTCTTCGCCAGGCCCGTTTCGGTGTTCCAGGTGAACTGGAACGAAATTCGCTATTGCCCAGGCATTAACTAACCCGGCTGCAGAGTGCAGAGTCAGACTAGGAGGGGTCATTGAAGACTTTTTGCATTGGGAGGACCGATACTACCTCACTAGCTGTCCGATTCACCAGCCCAGATGACTAGCTATTGCTAGTTGCTTCTGATTGCTCAGTCTATCTGCATGATGCTATGGAAAGTTGGAAACATTTTGGAAAGACAGGGTGATTTTATCAAACGCTTAACCCGGTAGGGCTAACCAGCTCCGCAGTGAGCCAACCATTCGCAGCCACAGCGTTTTTTCAGGATGTCTCCAGTGCAGCAATAGCGCGCTTACCAGGCATAATAACGGCATAACGACTTCTCTCGCATTACTAATGCGTATTCGGAGAGTCATTTGTGTGCCCGGACTCTTTGGGAGAGGAGAATACACCTAGGAAATAAGAATGTGTCGTCGTTCACCTTTGCATTTCTATCTCACAAAACCATGCAAATGGATAGAGGCGGTCACGGACCTTTCTTGCTCCAGCAGGTCAAAGCCAGAAACTTACAAACCCGATCCCAGTCCAACACTATCATCTGACAGGAGAAGTGACAAGGGTTATACGCAATATAAGCCCCGGCATTAGTCAAGCCTTATGGTAACCCGTGACCTGGACGAAAATAACTATTATTTTGTGACGTTCTATGAGCGCATGCATCGACCAAGTCTGAACTACAGCCATTCCAATTGATTGGCTATTTTGACCTTGTCACCTCTCCTTTGCTACGCTGTAGCAAGGCAATGTCAAAATGTCCTTGCTGCAGAACTTCCAAGGCATAGAGCTGCAGCTCGGCAATCACACCAGAAGAAAAGCATTTTTTTCTACCGATGCCTGGTTCTGTGTATGACATGATTCATCCATCCTTAATCGGTGTTCATGTTTTCTTCTATCATGCTGGACCAGACATTTGTCTGATATACGCTCGGGACCATGATATATTGATATATAAGCAAACAGGAACCAAAGCAACGGGCTGGAGTATCGATGGAAATAGAGAGTCCTGGTAATGCGGTACCTACCTTGCCAGTCAGTCAGCCTCTCGAGAACGAGTGAGACTGGTTCGATCGTTTCCCAACCGCACGTACAGAAAGGTCCTATGTGATACTTCTTATAGCAAGGTAGGCCCTCGTCTACTCTGCTACCCTTTTCAGCCCCTTCAGGTATGCAGATGGCATGAATCGAAAATCTTGATACTCGATATTTGAAGTACCCTGTCCCATGTGCATCTGCGCCGTAGTGTAACTGGCCATCTGAAGTGCCTTGGGACTTGAATGTTCAGCTGACGTATAAGATTATATCAGCATACTACTTGATGTACGATAAGTAATGTCTATACTCTTACATATACGAAGAAGAATAGTTAAACAAAGGAAATTGAATAAATATTGTGCAGACTCATCCTACCCTCCTACCATCTTACACACAAATCCACTGTATCTATTGACATCCACCTCTAAGATCCTCCGGGTGTATTGTTATCATTATCCTCAATTCAAAATGACCTAGCCAAACAGAAATGAGAACTCAAAACAAAAACAGCCACACCGAATATTAATATTCTTTTTTTTGGCAGTAAAAAAAAACCATCAATGCGCTTTTTATTTAGCCCTTGACCTTGTAGATGGCCTCGGCGAGTCTCTTGACGTTTCCAGTGGTGATACCGGCAACGGAGATACGGCCGTCCTTGGTTGCGTAGACGGAGTGCTCTTTGGCCAGAGCATCCATTTGCTCGGGAGTGAGGCCGGTGTATGCGAACATACCGAT
Organism: Talaromyces albobiverticillius; assembly: GCA_023721895.2. Lineage (NCBI taxonomy): Eukaryota > Fungi > Ascomycota > Eurotiomycetes > Eurotiales > Trichocomaceae > Talaromyces > Talaromyces albobiverticillius. Next base: position 5,616,857 of record JAMBUR020000001.1, on the reverse strand, counting down.
CTGTGGGATTTCGCCAACTCGTTAGTTTGATATTGACAACTATGGGTGCACGCATTTGGCTTTTCTTTTTGCTGATTCGAAAGAGAAAGGGAGAGGAGGGAAATAAATACCTGGTTGGTGATGTGAGACCAGTCGTGCTTGCTGCCCAGGGCCTCGAGGTTCTGCTTAAGAAGAGTGCGCATCTCGATGATGCGGTCGGCCATGCCCTTGACTTCTCCAAGCCATTGCTTCTTGAGCTCGGGGTCGTTGAGGATAGTGGAGGCGACGCGTGCGCCGTGAATAGGAGGGTTGGAGTATAGAGGGCGGATCAGAATCTTGATCTGAGAGTCGACACGCTTCTTCTCCTCGGCAGAGGCGCAGACGAGGGAGAATGCACCGGCACGTTCACCGTAGAGACCCTATTTCACAAAAAGGGCATGGTTAGCACCGAATACTAGGCGACATAATCAAACTGCAGAAGAAAGTTGAGACAAACCATGTTCTTGGCGAAGCTCTGGCACAGAGCAATGTTGTGGCCTTGCTCAACAAAGTATCTAGGAGCAAAGGCATCCTTGTCGGCATCACCAGAGGCGAATCCCTGGTAGGCCATGTCGAAGAAGGCGAAGTGGCCCTTCTCCTTGACGACGTCGCTAATCTGGCGCCATTGGTCGGCAGTTGGGTCAACACCGGTAGGGTTGTGAGCGCAAGCATGCAGCAAGACAATGCTGTTCTCGGGGGCAGCCTTCAAGTCCTCAACGAGACCCTCAAAGTCCAATCCGATGGTGTCCTTGTTGTAGTAACGGTACTTGCCGACTTCGAGGCCAGAGTCCTGGAAGACAGCATTGTGGTTGGCCCAGGTAGGTGATGGGAGGTAAATCTTCTTGGCGTGAGGGTAGAAGCGCTCCAGGAAAGCACCTCCGATTCTGAGGGCTCCGGTACCGGAAACGGATTGGGTGATGGCGATGCGGCCTTCCTTCAGGGCAGCAGAGTCGGCGCCGTAGGCCAGTTCAGCAGCCTTGCTGGTGAAGTTGGCAACACCGGTGATGGCTGCGTACTCCTTGTCGAGACGAGAGGCGACAATCTTGTCTTCGGCAGCGCGAACGGAGGGGAGAACGTAGGGCTTGCCCTTGTCGTCACCTGCCAATTGGAAAAAAAAAAAGATGGTGAGAAACAATGCTCCTTCTTCTATTGTTTTGTTTTGATTTGTAGCAACACAAGGAAATCATAGCATACGGTAAGCTCCAACACCCAAGTTGATCTTCTCCGCAAAAGAATCGGCCTTGAAAGCCTCAGTGATACCCAGGATGGCGTCCTGTTGCAGGGAGACACACGTGATTAGTCATGATGGTGCTAGGTTTTAATGAAAGTGATATTATTCTTGACTCACAGGAGGTCCCTGGGGAACGTTGGCCCAGGTAGAGCCAGCACGCACTCCAATCATCAAAATCCGCGTGCCTGACTCACGCGAAACAGCCTGGCGGCTGGCAACTCTGAGAGTGGACAACATGGTCGCGAATCGGGATGGATATCAAAATGAAGAAAAGAAAGCTCTAGGCAAGCAGAAGGATCATGCACAAGAGATGAAAGAGCCAGGGGAGTCGAAAAGCTACGACGTAGTTAGTGTTGGCCTGGTGTAAGAGACGGTTAAATTCCATTGGATCGGCGCTTCTCCGTTCCTCTCGGCCCCAACCGGCGGCGGGTGCGAAATTGCCGCGCCATCACGAGACTGTCAAATTTGCTGCTCGTTTATGGCGGTCAAAAAATGTGATACTACTTTTTATTCTAATAATACAATTCCTGTGCTATGCTGCTTAGAATAGTTTAGAATGAGTAAAGTATGAAAATAAAGCCAATTGAGAAACTTGTGGTATGTATCATTGATTGCTCTGCAAAATTATCCGCATCTATGTTCAGAGTCATTATCTCATCTTGCCATAAAAAATTCTTAACATCTAAAGTATGCTAGCTATAGATCTGTGTGCCTTAACGCAAAAAGAACATCCTAAGCAAGACGTACTCCAGCTTGACGGTTCTTCTTAGCTGTAGCACCCATCGCGCTGTTCATGCCAGTGTTCTGACTGCTTTCGAGTGCACCCATTGCTTCTCGCTTCTTCTCTTCATCGATCTTCTTCAGGTGCTTCTCAGTCTTCATCTTGCCGCTTCCTTTACCGTGGAATTGGTGACTCAGATGCTTGAAGGCTTCCTTTTGGTTCATCAAACGCCCATGCTCGTCCACATATTTGAGCTGCACGTCAGGCTTGTACTCTCGGTTAAATACATCAGCCATCTGCCGTGATTCCTGCTGATCTCTTTGTTTATTTTCCCAGCGTGCATATTCTTCACGTTCTCGAGCTGACATGCGATCCAATTTACCAGTGGCACGGTCTCGTTCACGCTGAGATCGCGCACGTTTCTCGGCATCAGCCTCTCGGCGATATTTCTCTTGGAGAAACCTTTGGCGATCACGATGCAAGGAATTCATATCGGCAGAGTCCGATTGTTGGACGAGACCACGCTGGCGCAGCATGGCAAGAGTATTTCCCAACCCTTCATCCAGCGTCGACTCTTCATCCAAACCTGTACCGCTGATTTTGGCATTTTCACCTTCGGCTGCTTCCCCGTCTGCAACTTGTTCCTCTTCTTTAATTTCACCATCGATTTCTCCGTCCATGTCCACATCTCCCAAGTCCTCATCGGGCGATTCTTCTCTGGTATCACCAGTTTCTTCATTAGGCGTGATTGTTCTCTTTTCAGGGCGCTCGGAGATCACTGGTCGTTGCAGATTCGATACAAATTCAGATGTTTCATCGATGATGAGGCCGGGTTCATCTTCTGCCCCATCGCCATTATCAACTTCCATCGGCGTATGAGCGCTTTCTTCTCGTAGCTGTCGTGCAATATCTTCCGGGCGAAGGTTCTTGCGCTTCTTGAATGCGGCACGTCTCTGCATCGCAAGAGAAGCCTGTAGGTCGTCGTCATCAACAAACGAGGTGTCGTACGACTTCTTTTTAAAAACGGCACTTGTATTTGTTTGTCCGGAGTCCAGCTCCATTGTATCACCATTTGATGCTTCAGTGGCATCTGGAAGAGGGAAAATATCGTCTTCGTCGACTGCTTTCTGTCTTGTTGATTTGGCTTTCTTTTTCTTGGGCTTCTTTATTTTGACTTCGCTAATATCCATATAATCGGATACGGGAGCATCTGGTATTATATCAAGGTTGACGATTTGTTTCTTCAGCATATCAGAGACATGTTGCCGCTTGGCCTCACGTTCTTCATTCGTGGAGCCCTTTGCGTCTAGTGTGAAGTGCTTTCGCTTTTTGCCATCGATCTCCTCGTCATACTGTGCTAATATCGATCCTTCCCCATCTCCTGACATCGGGTCATATGCGGTTCGTTTCTTCTTGAGCTCGAGCTTTTCTTTCAGCTTTTCCTGGTCGACCAAGTCCAAATTCTCCAACTCGTCTCCTTCTTCTTCATTCTCGTCGATTGTGGCATCTTTGAGTGTCAAAATTTGCCCTTCAGTTCCTTCACCAAAATCACCCATTTCGTGGGCAACACGTATGCCCGCAAGGTCCGCAGCGGTATATTCAGCTTCTCGCTCAGCAAGCTCCTCGGCGAGTTTGCGTGCCCTTTCCTTCTCGATTTTCTTGGACTGTTTCTTATGCTGCGATAGCCAGGCCTTTGTATCAAGCTCTCCTCCAGCCTCCCCGAGGCCCTTGCCTTCCAGCTTTGCATCCCGCTGCGCAAGATCGCGTGCTCTTTTGATGGCGGCGTTCTTCTCTTGTCTCTTGCGCTTCGCATCGGCTTCATCTTGTAATTTTTGCCAGTTTTGATACCCTAGGGCCTCGCGAGACTCTAGTGTACTGCCAGGATCATCTTCTTCGCCCGATTCCTTCGACTCCTTGAAAATCGGCCCAGAAGGCTCTGCTCCAGGTACGGGAAGCGGTTTGAGGCCGAGGGCGACACGGATTTTATTGTTCTGTTCGATCGACAGAGCGTCCGCCATCTTTTCGAGAAACCAGCTCACTGCTCGGCACAGTGAGGCAACAAACGTGGGGTGGTAAATGTTGTGATGGGGTTTGACCGATGCTGGGCCGACTTCAAAAAGGCAGGCGGCGAGCGCTGTCAAAGTTTGTCCGTTCCGAACCCAAGGTGGGACTAGCGCCACCCAGCCGGGCTCCACTATCCGAGCTAGCGAAGGAGTATTTATGCCGCTGAAATTTTCTATCTTCTTTTCTTCTTCTTCACCAAAACAAAGATCTGTGTTCGGCGGTCCTGGCCAGTCTCCCTTTGCTTTGCAGAGGTGCAGGCTGTGTCCGGTTGATTGCTGAGCAGTTCGACGACGAAGGAGCCATCCCATTCGTCATGGTGTCAATTTCCTGTCGACAGATCTGAGATCGATGAACAGCTCTCAGCACTCTCTGATCTTGAGCTTCCAATCTTCCGATTGGTGAGCTCGGTTGGAGAACTGAGTTGCTGTCGGCGTCATATTCCCACTCCCTTTACCGATTTGGCCGTCGGCTGATGAGGCTAGGGAAAAACCATGACCAGCCAACATGCCTATCAAAAAGTGCTTTGCGCTTGCTTGCGCTTTGCTCTACGAAAACTCTATCCTGGGAGGAAACTATTGTACAAATGAAGATTCGGGTCAATCGTAACACATCTATCGTACATCTGGCTTTGAAGAAGCTTGGACAATTGTCCGTAGAGAATTTTTATTTCGCTGTCATTTCGTTCTTTGTAACGTCCTATAGAAGTTTGAGGTGACCAGTTACTTGATCAACCACAGTCTTCGGGCCCAGGATACCCAGGACTGTTCTGCTTCCACTGGCTATTTGCGTTCGACCAGCGTCTTGGATCACTCGTGCGCAGAGACCTAGACTCATCGCTTGTGCCTGTAATAAAAGCATGTCCTCCTCTGTTTTGACCTGGAGGGCAACCTTGGCCTGTCCCTGACGTTCCCACCGCTTGAGTATGGGTGAATCGGGGGATTTGGCGACGAAATATTTGTAACACGCGAGAGTGGCATGCGAACACTGGGCGGCGATTTTACCTGTTGATGGGAAAGCTCACACGTTAGCGAACTAGAAATTTGAAGTTTTTTTAAGCCGAAAAGTTTTGAAGAAATGGATGCTTTTTTACCCTTGCCCATGCCCAAGTCTGTTCGCACGACAAGCACGAGTTTCACTTCATCGCGATTCCCATCGAATGTTGCCAATTCGGCTCCATCTGCAGTCTCGTCCTCATCTTCATCCTCAGAATCTGATTCCTCGTCTTGTGCTTCCTTGGTCGCACGCTGTGACCTGGCTGCGGAGGATGAGAATAGAGAAGCACCTTGTCCCGCAAAGTAACCAATGACGCCAGCGATGATAGCGGTCGCGAAAACGTAAGAAGCGGTGCTCGGGGGTATACGATCGGACGTGACTGGCGCGGCCATGGTGGATTTATTGGGGTATGTATAGAGGGAAGTGTTGATAAACTTGATTCTGATGGATAAATTTGAAGCTCCGCTCTACCCACGCCACAACAGCGGCGAGGGGATCACTCGGTATCGCCCCATTGCCGTCACCGCAGTGCTTGACGCCTGGGGCTAGGAAGAATCTATAGTATTCATATGTCTATAGATTAAATTTTATTACCTTGTAATAGTAGTTAATAATTCTACTAGAGTAAATAAGTTGGTCTATACTAGATAACCATTTTGCTATTTATATAGTGAAAAAGACGCAGGTTAATATACTTTTAGTGGCAATTTGTCGAATGGTCGCATAGTAAGATCTACCTACCAGCAATGGATACTCTCTTCCGGCAGAATTAGGTCTCATCGATGGGGAGCTATTTATTAATAGCAGAGCATGCACAGCTCTACCTATGAACAGTAGTGTATCCTATCTTTGTCGTATCGAGCCATACAGCACAGTATCTGAGATGATATCAAATTCTTTGGTTTCCAAATCCTAATCCGGCTCATTATGTAACGAACCATAACCCCGGAACATGTTACTTTTGGTGTGCCACTTTTTGTCCAAGATGCATTATGTATGTCATTGACATCTCTTTTTTCCCCTCCTTTCGGGCCTCGAGTCCGTGTCGAGTGGTATCGGGCAATTTCCCCGGGCCTTGCTTTTACCACGTTTTAAAAGAGGCAGGTTTTCTACTACAAATGCGACCGGTATGTTTGAATAAAAGTTGTCATTCGTTTGGAAGAGTAGCTATCAGCCCCAGAATACTCCATACCAGGAGCCGATTATAAAATACTGAGGTCCCACTATTGCCATCCTTACCATCCAACTCATCTTAATGCCTACATCATGAAAAGAAAACACTATTTATTTGATCGATTAAAATGTCTCTCCAATGGTCGACCAGATCATGGTGTAGAATCACCATGTAATCTCTGTGGAATGAATAAAAAACCAAAATTCCTCCCAAGGAAACCTCCCCAACGCAAAGAGTCAAGAAAGCCGAGGGAGTCGAGGGAGTCAAGGGAGTTGAGGGAGTCGAGGGAGTCGAGGGAGTCGAGGAAGTCAAGGGAATCGAGGGAGTCAAGGGAGTCGAGGGAGTCGAGAGAGTTGAGGGAGTCAAGAGAGTCGAGAGAGTCAAGAGAGTTAAGAGAGTTAAAAGAATTAAGAGAGTTAAGAAAGTCAAGAGAGTCAAGAAAGTCAAGAGAGTCAAGAGAGTCAAGAGAGTCAAGAGAGTTAAGAGAGTCAAGAGAGTCAAGAGAGTCAAGAGAGTCAAGAGAGTTAAGAGAGTCAAGAGAGTCAAGAGAGTCAAGAGAGTCAAGAGAGTCAAGAGAATCAAGAGAATTAAGAGAGTCAAGAGAGTCAAGAGAGTCAAGAGAGTCAAGAGAGTCAAGAGAGTCAAGAGAGCAATCTCCTCAGCAGACAAATTCAATAGTGAGTCTCTAATAATAATAATTATTCTTATTGTTAACCTTATAATCGTAGGAATCATACCAAGTTACGCACTCGATAGTATTCCCAGATCTTCGGTTAATCACTCGGCAGTTAATTGATGACATGCTTGGAGACAAAAAGAACTGCATGGAGTATTCACTACAACCATATAAAGAGCTTATTGGAGTTTGTCAAAGCCCTAGTGGCTTTATAGAGTTCTTAGTGAGCTTTATTGACCCTGGGGTCAAGTTCCTACAGGGGAAATTGATTACCGTGGATCTGTATGTCCAAGATTACCACCCATTACCTACCACATTTCAAAAATAATTAAATTAAACTAACAAAATACAAGATTGGATACTATCCGAAAGGATCAAGCCATCATCCCAAATTTCTGGGAAGGCTCTGGTGGCTACCTAAACTATATAACCGATGACCGAAACCCTGCTTACTGGCGCGCCTACGTGGGCCAGTCAAAAAGTATGGTTCTTCGTACTAAGCAGCACTTTTCAGCACTTAATCAAGGAAAGGATATTTCACTCCACTACCACGTGCCTTTGAAACACCCTCAATATCGCTCAGCAAACTTTATCAAGCTATGGGCGTTCAACGTAGCAGCCATTGATGGTATTGCTAAACAATGCTTCCTCAACATCCTTGAGACAGTAATGACAAGGGCATTCCAGTCGCTTCCACCCAATTTGCTAGAAAAGTATTTTGGGAAGCTCAATGAATCGGAGCAATACTCGGGGCTTGGTTTAAACATTCTTTCTCCCCTCCTCCAAAATTCCTCCATGGACCCATCTATTAGAACAGAATACATTCATCAAGTCGAGAGATCGCCAGATTGTGATATCAGCGAATGGCCAAAAATCCGACAGATACAAAAAAAGGCACGGCCACCTCGGATTCCACTACATCGAAGAGTTCTCATGACAAAAACTTTATGTGAAGAGATTTTCGACAATGCTATAAAAGGGATTAGGTCTAGAGGTACAGAAGTTTCATCAGAGGCAGAACCAATGCAATTTCAAGCTTCTGGTTCTCAGGTTTGTGGTGAAACAAAAGTCTGGAAACGGGATGTTGAAGAAATGATAAAGAGGATTCTGAAGGAAAATAACGACTATATTTTTCCCTTTGGTAATCCCAATGTTCCTATTGGGATTATATATGATCCTACATGGACCGATGATGATTCTACATTACTTCCCCGAGGATTGGGAGAAGCTGGTTTTAATGAATCAAATTGTCTTATCTGGCCCTACAGTTTCCATGGAGAGCGAGGACTGTTTCAGTCACAAAATTCAGCACGTTTACAGACGCTTATCAACTTGGACGAGTTAAAAGAAATAAACTCAAAACTTATCAGCGAAACTCAGCTCAAGATTATCATTATGTTTGGAGAACACAGTGAAGAGACCTTGATATCAGAGCAAATATCAAAACATCAAGTTTGCTTTGAACTTCCACTTGGCAGTGTTAATGGTTTTCTTGAACTGGAATCATCCTCTATCAAAAGGGTCTACTTACGTTCTTCAGTTCCGTTAAGCTCTTTTTGCAGTCGGAATTTGAAAAAAGCACAAGAACTTGGAGATATAATCCGATTTGTTGCTTTAAAAACCCAGACCACTGGAATATGGAGTTCTGTTTGCGAATCATCGATTGCCATTGCTAGCATAATTCGCTTATATGTGGCTGAGCGAGATGGACAGGAAAAGATGACAATCAAGACCTTATATCCAAGCATCCGGTCATGGCTTGCGCTGAAAGGGTTTACTGAAGACACACATATTAAGGCACTAGAAGAGAAAAGTGATTCTTTGACTCATGCCTTACTTATGCTAATAGCCTGCCTGCCAAGTTGTCCCAAAGAATATCAAGTCACAAAAACAAGGGTGAAAGTATTCGAACCAAGACGGTCTGGGAAACACTTTGATAAGCAGAAGCTTGCAGAAGTACGGCAGCTTTATCAAGATATATGGAAATCCCACTCTTCGCAAGCATCTCAGGATGAGAGCAACAATGCACCAATTGAGAGTGATGAGCCTATTCCTAACTTAGATAATATTACAGACATGGAAGATGACGAGGCAGATACAAATAATGCTGTGAACTAGGTGTAAGAACGTAGTAATATATCGAAAGGCTTCGTAACGAGTATATATGATCATCAGGCAGCTAATCGCTGCCTTCGTAAAAGGCCTGAGGCCGTACACAGAGATTTACGTGAGGGCGGCCGCCAAGGCGCTAGCGCACTAGCGCCCGCGCCGGGAAGCGAGGTCACGTGATAGTAATACATGAAGCTATTCATACGTTCCATTTGCCATTCCGCCTTACAAATGCTGACGACTTAGTCCTAGGAATTGATGAAGACAAGCATTGTGAAGACCCTCCATTCCATCATCACGCAGTTCATAGTCGATCTATTTGGTCTAGCTCTGTACAGTCGGCTATGGAGCTAACACGACGCCTTAGCATCGAACAGGGCAGAAAGCACAGTGGAACATGGCGTGGGGAGAGAGATCTGCGAGTTTTTATTCACGGTAATATACAATTATCCATTTCAGACGGAAACAAAGAAGGATATCAGCATTGTATCGTCAATGTTGAATTGAAGCCTGATGGTGAACAACATGAAAAGTTCTGGTCTCGCCTAGCTAAGATTGATGACCCTGCACGTCGTCTTGCATTTCGGGTGACTGTGTGTCGAATAAGAGAGGGCAAACAACAGGAGACGGATATTTATCCTTTCAATGATGGCCCATTTGCCCCTTACAAGGCTAATGCATTTGTTGATTGGTTAGAAGGAATGGTTGATGAGGAAATTGTGAAACAACCAAGACGATATCTTTGGATCTCAGTAAAGGTTAAAGGCGTTCCAGAACACATGAAATGTTTTCAAGGAGGGGGATATACTGACGAGAATGGAAAATATTTCTCCAACCGCAAGGACTTATCAGGGTGTGACGGCGCCAATATGTACGAGGTCGGGTGAATGTAATGAGAATATTTAGTATGAGGAAGGAAGGAATCTAGCAAGAGGGGGTGGGGCGTAGCCATATGTTTATATCCCAATTCTATTCTGAATACAATAGGTCTAATAAATAGCACAGCAATAAGATATCTGGAATTCTTAACATGCGATTCATCGTACGATGCCTGCCGTCACGTAGAGTCGTAAGCTTGATAACCTTGCAATAGACTGATATTTTTCGTGGGTGCGCTAACGTAACTTTTCTTGATTTTTAATCTAGGCATTGACACTTTCTGTCGTGGTTTCTCAGACAATAAGACTGTGGGGGCACTTCACTGGCTGGTTCCTAGCAACAGTAGGATAAAAAATCTGGGCCAAAAAAAGTTTTCCCCCGAACCAGAAGGAACCAGTGACCTTTTGATAACAATTTGTCTATTCAACGTGATACCTTAGGAAAATTAGCTTCGGTTACAAATGTTTCGGAAAGAGGTACTACCAACTACACCATCGGGGGCTTGTTGCACTGGGCCATGATTAATCATTGACTGAAACAAAATTACTTGACAAAAAATAAACTCCCCCGAACCGGAATCGAGCCGGTGACCTTTCGATAAATTAATTGATATTACAGTCGAACGTGATAAACCTAGAAAATTTAGTAGGACTTCGGCCGACGGAGAAGGAGGTACTAACCAACTACACCATCAGGGGCTTGTGGTAGATGGGGCATTTATTCCTTCCTATAATCATCTCCTACGGAGAGAGCTTAAGAGTAAAAAAAAATGGACTCCCCCGAACCGGAATCGAGCCGGTGACCTTTCGATAATTAATTGATATTACAGTCGAACGTGATAAACCTGATCTTGTTAGCCTCTTCATTTCAGTTCAGGAACGTGTTACTTACCAACTACACCATCAGGGGCTTGTGGTAGATGGGGCATTTATTCCTTCCTATAATCATCTCCTACGGAGAGAGCTTAAGAGTAAAAAAAAAAATGGACTCCCCCGAACCGGAATCGAGCCGGTGACCTTTCGATAAATTAATTGATATTACAGTCGAACGTGATAAACCTAGAAAATTTAGTAGGACTTCGGCCGACGGAGAAGGAGGTACTTACCAACTACACCATCAGGGGATTATAGCCCGCAAACTCCTATTCCCATTCATCAGCTAAGCCTCCAGATCACTAGAAGCAGCAGTAATGATGCTGCTGCTTTTCTTGCTGCTATATAAGAGGACCCTGTCTGAGCTTTCCCTTCAGAAGAGTTTCAACTACGATGTTTTCGACAGGGCAGCGAACATCAAGGACGAATGCACCAAGGACAGGGATTTCCATGCCTGCTTTAAAGAAATCTCAGCATCTAAAATATGTCGGTCTTCGAAGGAAAGCAAGGCCATAGAAAAACTGCTCACTGCTCTGTGGAAACTCGAGAAGATCCTCTTGGAGGCGAATTAGACAGATAGCGATCTAATCGGTTAGCGAAAAGACACTCCAAGCAATCAAATAAATATGCAGGGCGTAGGTGGTTTCTTTTCATGGGGTAGATATGAAGCGAAGCTGGAAGTTGAATAGCGACGAGTTGATTTTCGACTTACTCATTCGATTATGCGGAGCTAACGCGCCTGAACTACAGCCATGAATTCTCCGCACCAAGTACCCAAACAATAATCATATAAAATAAATATACACAAGAATTCAGAACATCCTGTAATAAACGATAAATGGTAACATCGCAAGTTCCAGAGCCTTTAAGCAAAGCAACATCAATTCTCAATTTTATGACCCAATCAATACCCAGGACATACCAAAAGGCAAAAATGCCTCTTATGAACTATTATTCATATACATATAATTTGCGAAGACAAGGATTATTAATATTGTTTAAAGGTAGATTTTTGAAAGAAAACCAGCCACATGGGCTGTTTCTCTAATGGCGACCGGCAAGCTGGCCCGGGTTTGCCGCACGACGACCCCTAGACGCATTCAAAGTCAGAATGACATAATGATTGAGAGAGAGAAACGAATCGCAACTTACATGACATTCCTGCTGAGGAAACTGATACCGATCATCGTCGCCCAGCTGGGGATAACACCGAAGCCGTAGATAATGTAGCCAAGGGGAACGTTCAAGCCGGTTTGGCCAAGGAATGAATCAAATGGGTGGAGCCAGCCCTCATAACGTGGCTGCTGCTCGTACTGCTTCTCGGCATGGACGTTGTAAACAGCCTCCGGGGTGACAGTGGTGTAGTTCAAGTACACAACACGTAGATCGGTTTCGGGGCGTGCCTCTCCGAGCTTTGCCTGGGGAACATCGACGTGCCAAACAGTTGGAGCTGAGGCAGCCCAAACCGCACAGAGAATTGCATTCTTCTCGCAGTCCAAGTAGCCGAGGTTTGGTGTCGTCGGGTCAGCTGCGAAGAGTGCAAGAGAGTCCTATGTCATTTTCAAGCAAGAGGTTAGTATATTCACTCGTAAAAGAAAGCCTGTATCGGCAAGATAATGGGGAATCACATTGAATGCATGCTCGGCTCGTAGGCATCTGCCGAAGCAGGTTTTGTTTCCACCAGTGATGAAAATTAGCCATTCCTCTGATTCCGTGGATGGTTCGAGAAGATCCTTCCAGTTGTTGAGATTGAAAGCTGTGATTTCCGTGGAGGCCTTATCCGAGGACTTCGTTGTGGGTTTTTGGATAACTTGCTGGGCAGTTTCCGGAGTAGCAGGAGCCTGGGGGATGAAGGACTTGACTTGATCAAACCATCCCATCACCTGGTCGGTAAAAGCGACCTGCTCCTGGGCGGCAACCAGGGCTGGAAGGAGCGCAAGCAACGGAGCGAAACGCATTTTGACGGAAAACGAGGGGACGCGGGATAAATGGCCAGGGAGCGGATACTGGAGTCAAACAATCACGCAAATAGAGAATGAGAATGAAAATGAGAATGAAGCAGGCGGCTTGTCTAGGGGAAAGTGGCAAGCGTCGCGTTGCTGGAATTTACAGGAGGCTAGCTGGCCGTAAGGTGAGAGCGAGCTATACTGAAAGGGGGGGAGAAGGCGTCCTTAGTAATGCGCAATCCCGAGCACGTGTTGCGCCGAACATTAAGCCGTAGAAATAATAATTAACCAGGTAATATTGCTCGATTGAAGCAAAATAATATATAAGGAGCACTTCAGACTATCATATAAACCACTCTATATCAAGGCCTGTAATCCAACGACTCCCACTGGACTTGTTATTGATCGAGGGCGCAGCTAAGTCCATGCAGGGCACGCATCGTGCACGTGATTAAGTGGGTTGAGATTCCACAGTCACCCTGCTGGAATGAGCATCTATACTGTACAGGAGTAAAGGAAGTAGACAGCAAAGAACATAGCCCTTAGCATTGACTGTTTGAATGAAGGTATTGATGATTTTGTAGCAAACAGGCCTTATTAATGCGCTCGCAGCCATTGATCAAATAGCAGAACTAGCACGGAGCGATTTCGGCGTGGGAGAAATTTTTGCAGGTTCCCCGGTTTTTGCCTCAGGACGCACCGCACCTGCCGCCGGTTGGGTTGAGTCATTGTACCAAAGCCCCGCCTTGGATGACTCTTTTCTTTCCTCTCTTTTTTATAGAACATTGACTGTTTCTGCACTTCTACCAAACATCTATTCTTGCTTTCAAACGTCTCTTCACTACCACAACCACCGCATTTACTCGGCATCGTCGTACGGATTTTTGGATTACATCATATTTTACTATCCTGCGCTCAAAAATGTGTCCCGGCGCAGACCAAACTGCCAATGGGCACGCCAACGGCAACGGCACTACCGATGCCAACGGAAAAGGTACTATCCAGTTGTTGATTTCTTCTTTCTATCTGCATTAGCTTAATTGACCATTTCGCATATACAGACTTCAAGCCCCATGACGGTTTCACCGCTATTCAGACTCCCCAAAACCCTCATCCGTCCAGGAATCCCTACGGTCACAACGCCGGCGTCACCGATTTCCTAAGCAATGTCTCCCGATTCAAGATTATTGAGAGTACTCTGCGAGAGGGTGAACAATTCGCCAATGCATTCTTCGACACCGAAAAGAAGATTGAGATTGCCAAGGCCCTTGATGAATTTGGCGTTGACTATGTGAGTCACTTCGGTCTAAATCCGCATTAGGGTAGATTGAATTTGATACTGATGTTATTTCACACTAGATTGAGTTAACTAGCCCTTGCGCCTCAGAACAATCGAGGCTCGACTGTGAGGCTATTTGCAAGTTAGGACTTAAGGCTAAGGTAAGATAATTCTTGTCTGTCATTGATCTATACCATGACTCATTATTCTCAACAGATTTTGACACACATTCGATGCCACATGGACGATGCCCGTGTAGCAGTCGAGACAGGCGTTGACGGTGTCGATGTCGTTATTGGTACAAGTTCTTAGTGAGTAGATCCGCTTTTCGATTGGATAACCACAGACCTAATTATTTTCTGCGCAGTCTCCGTGAACACTCTCACGGCAAGGATATGACATATATCACCAACACTGCCATTGAGGTCATCAACTTTGTTAAGTCCAAGGGTATTGAGATCCGATTCTCAAGTGAAGACTCATTCCGTTCAGGTAAGGCAATTATCACTTCGATCGCAAACAGCCTGGCCATAGGTTGCGATGATACTATATACTAGGACGGTACAGCTAATCAACATCAACAGACCTTGTCGACCTTCTGTCCATTTATTCTGCAGTAGACCAAGTCGGTGTTCACCGAGTTGGTATCGCCGATACCGTTGGTGTAAGTCTTTGATATCTTTACAATCCGATCTTAATTTAAACGGATCAATCGTGCTGATAAACGAAATATAGTGTGCTTCTCCCCGTCAAGTATATGAACTCGTCCGTGTGCTCCGAGGCGTTGTCCACTGTGACATCGAAACCCATTTCCATAATGATACTGGTTGCGCTATCGCCAACGCTTTCTGCGCCCTTGAAGCCGGCGCCACTCACATCGATACTTCCGTTCTCGGTAGGTACCCTATTGTCTAGTTTTTTTTTTTCGGTCCTTCCACTAATTATCTCTTGAAGGTATCGGTGAACGTAATGGAATCACCCCTCTTGGCGGCCTGATGGCTAGAATGATGGTTCAGGCTCCCGAATATGTTAAGTCCAAGTACCGCTTGGAGAAGTTGAAGGATTTGGAGGACTTGGTAGCAGAGTCTGTTCAAGTCAACATCCCCTTCAACAACTATATCACTGGATTCTGTGCTTTCACACACAAGGCTGGTATCCATGCCAAGGCCATTCTCAACAACCCCAGCACCTACGAAATCATTAACCCAGCCGACTTTGGCATGTCTCGTTATGTGCATTTTGCCTCGCGCTTGACCGGATGGAACGCCATCAAGTCTCGTGCTCAGCAACTCAAGATCGAAATGACCGATGCTCAGTACAAGGAATGTACCGCCAAGATCAAGGCTCTTGCCGACATTCGTCCAATTGCTGTTGATGATGCCGACAGCATTATTCGTGCTTTCCACCACAACCTCAAGCTCGGAACTAACAAGCCATTGCTTGATTTGACCGAAGAGGAGCGGGCTCAATTTGCGGAGAAGGAAAAGGAGCTCGCTCAAGCAGAAGCCAACGGCGAGGCTGTTGCCGCTTAAATCAGTCTGTATAGCCAGACGAGAGAGAAAAAAAGCATATGCCGGCCGGTTCTTCTTTTAGAGGGCTCTTTAATATACGATCTGAATGGCTATTTCATACTTATATCCTTTGGCGTTCTTTGGTCACAGTCCCTCCTTCATTTTTCGTCCTTTTTCTTCTGGATTAAGAAAGAGTCAAAAAAAGAAGACCGAAATGGATTCTGGCGTTCAAAGAGCATGGTCGTCGCCTGTATATAAGGATTTGCAGACGGACCATCTCCGGTGATCTTGAAAACAATCTGGGTGCACCTTGCATGGGATCAAAAAGTATTTTGTTTTTTATTGAATGCTTCGATTTAAGACTGTTGGGCAGCTCATGCCCATTTGATATGTCTGTATTATGTATGTGCTAATGAACAATCATGGACCGTATTTTCTTGTCTTGGTGTATGAGATTTGAGATCGTAAGGGTGTTATAACTCCTGGCTAGATGGAGTGAGGAAACTTAGTACATGGATTTTTTAGAATCAACTGGGCGCTGGGTAGTACAGCAATGTACTGTTGCTCCAAGAGTCCAACTCAACGTAGAGATTGTTGCCGTATGAGGCGCTCTCAGCCCTTCTGTTCCGAAGATGGGCCCTGGACTTAGGTGCCAAGGAACTATGCCTTGCGCCTCAGCAACCTCATGGAATACAATTGGTAGTTAGAAGATCTTCGTACATAGAAGGATCTGATTCTATGGACTAGTTTGACGGATTTAAAAGAGGGGACCTGAAGAAGATATTTTTATGCCAAGCTTTGTAAGATCCTAAAACCAACATTGTTCAGAACATATGTAACCTGTCAGGCAAAAAATTTGGAATATTGAAGTTTCTATGACCTTGAATCCCTACCTAATTAAAAGAGGGGTCCCAAGGCTGTAAGTAAGACTTTCGTCAAAAAAAAAACCGCGTGTCAAAAATTTAATTTTTTTCCAATCATGTGCCTAGAGCAAACAATTCCCTCAAGACAAGAGTTTGCCAAGGGTTAGCTCAGCTCTAGCCATGCTGCCATATACGATACCGGCATACAGCCTATACATGGGCAAGTTTAGTCAGGCCACGGGCCAGAACGTAAGCTAGCGTATGTGCTATTTGGCTGGCCTGTAAGTACGAAGCTGTAGACCGGCTACGGAACATGGAATCCCCTCATCACATGGCTTGTGTGCAAAATCCAGCATTGGCTTGGTTGTAGCTTAGAGAGAGGTATTGCCTGTATATGTCATCTTCTACGCGTCTACCTACCTACGTGCTGACAGAACTGCAGGTTTAATAACTAACTACGCGCTATGTATATAGTATCGGGATTAGATAGAAAAAAGCCTAACGGTAAAGGAAATTCCCGGCATCGCTTGCCAGAGTCATTGCGCAATACAGCCGTTTTTACGCAATTAAAATAGCTCGTTAAGTAGCATATTTATAATATAAATATATAAAAAAAAGCGTCGTTCTGGGACGAGGTGCAGAAGCTGCCTGAATATAGATTAGATTATCTGATCACGCCAAGAGACAGGCTTCCGAGGTGGGTCGGCCACAGAGATTATCTGATGGCTTGCGCACACGCTATTCGTGAAAATCATCTCCCGGGCCTCAGGGCTCAGGCAGAACAGCCGAAGTCTGTCTGCAACGCCGAGACAAAACATGCATGGCAAACGTTCTCGCGTGGAAAATCGGAGAGAGAAGCTCCGTATGCGGAAGAAAAACACCCAATGATGTGGGATTCTGCGCCGGCATCACAATATTTTTGGGTTTTAGTAGACACTAGTCCAACGCTATGGCACGCCTTATTTTGTCCTCCTTGGCTGGAAAAGGAAATGCAGACGCTATCAATCTTATCAAATGTGGGCCATGCGAGGATCTGATTAGTACTTAAACTAGGGCATTTGCCTACTATACTTCCTTGGTTGGCTATCAGTCTCAGTTTCCTCCTTCGAAGTGCAAGTCCATCAATCATGGCAATCATGAACAGATTCCGAAATCTTGTCGGCAGCAAGGCTGACAATGAGACTGTTGACCCAGATGTCGCACAGGCGAGAGCTGAGGATACGGAAGGCGTTCATTTTGTGGAGGAGGTGGCCGTGGCCGACGATGAGAAGGTCAAGCCGAGTGAGGATGCGCAGAATGGTGTGCAAAAGATTGAGGCTGTGACTATTGCTTGGAGCAGGCAGTCGGTTTACCTGGTGCTAGGACTGTATGTCTTCTTTCTTTCTTTCCCTTTTTTGTCTGGCTTTATTACCCGGAACGTGCCATAGCAGATTGCGAAGCTAATTGTGCTTTCCAACAGCATCTGGCTCCTCACCCTCGCCAATAACCTGAAGAGCGTCACAATCGGCGTCTTAAGCCCCTTTGCGACAAGCTCTTTCGCGTCTAGCTCGCTTTTGACTGTCGTCACCATCGTGGCCAGTAGTATGGGAAGTGCCGTCTATATTCCCATGGCCAAGGCGCTCGATCTTTGGGGTCGAGCCGAGGGCATCCTCCTGATGCTGTTTTTGTCCACTCTGGGTTTGATTATCTTGGCCTCTTCCCACAATCTCCCAACTTATTGCGCTGGATATGTATTCTATGAAGTTGGATTCGGTGGTCTTGCCTACAGCTGGGATGTGCTTGCGGCTGATGTGACCAATCTGAGGAATCGAGGGTTGGCATTTGCATTCACCTCCTCCCCGGCTGTGATCTCTGCCTTTGGTGGATCCAAGATCGCTTCCGACTTTTACTACAAAGTCAACTGGCGATGGGGTTACGGCTGTTGGGCAATCGTTATCCCGGCTTTCGCACTCCCGATTTACTTCGTGCTGGCTTATAACCTGCGCCAGGCCGAGAAAAAAGGTATCCTGGTCAGGGAAAGGACTAAGCGAAAGCTCAACTTGGAGACCGTCTGGTGGCTCATCACCGAGTTTGATCGTGAGTTGCGACGACTAGTCTTTTTCCTCTGAAAGATGCTAAGTTACCTACCAATTTTCAGTTCCAGGAGTTTTCCTTTTTGCAGCTGGTCTCGTCGTGTTTCTGCTCCCCTTTACCCTAGCCGCTACTGCCCCTCACGGCTGGGGGACTGGTTATATCATTGCGATGATTGTGGTTGGCTTTGTTGTTCTGGCGCTGTTTGTCTTTTATGAAACTTACCTCGCCCCAGTCCCATTCCTGAACTACAAGTTCCTTGCCAACCGGACAATTCTCGGTGCCTGTCTTCTGGATATGACTTACCAGATCTCTTACTACTGTTACGCCATCTACCTTCAGTCCTTTTTGATGGTGGTGTATGATGTGGATCTCGCCACGGCTGGATATGTTTCAAACACCTTCAGCGCATGCTCCTTCCTCTTTCTTTTCCTGGCTGGCTGGCTTATCCGATGGACTGGTCGCTTCAAGTGGATCTTATGGATCTGCGTTCCCCTGTACATCTTTGGCCTGGGCCTCATGATTCACTTCCGTCAGCCCGGAGGAAACATTGGCTACATTGTCATGTGCGAGATATTCTTCTCTGCCTCAGGCGCCATTTTCATCCTCTGCTGTCAGCTCGCCGTGCTCTCTGCTGTCGACCACCAGCACGTCGCCCCGGTTCTTTCTTTCCTGTTCGTTCTAGGTGGCGTTGGCGATTCAATTGGCAGTGCTATCTGCGGAGCCATCTGGACAAACACCTTCAAAAGCCAGCTGGAGAAGAACTTGCCGGCATCTGCATTGCCAGACATCGACCTCATCTACTCGAGCTATGCCGAGCAAATTGCATATCCGTGGGGAAGTCCCACGCGAGACGCCATTATCAAGTCTTATGGCTACGCACAGCCCATAATGCTTGGTGCTGGTACCGCCTTTATGGCTTTGGGCTTCATCTGGGTCGCGATGATCAAGGACTACAACGTCAAGAACATGACCCAGACCAAGGGTAACGTTTTTTAAGAAATTTGTCTCGAGTCTCGACAGGATCGTTCGCAAGTTGCGTACCAATAGAGGGCAGAGGGAAAGAAATTCGAAGAGAAGAATCCATGTCCGAGCTCATGCAAGTATTATGTTGCATTGATAATTTTTGAAATAATATAATATATGGAAAATTAATAAATAATTATTTTGCAGTAATATAGCTGCCTATATATGTGATTCATAATTCGGTGGCAGCGTGCACATGCAAGTAGTATGGGTAATGGGTGATACAGGCGTCGTTCCCTGCGTAATATTCATTAGGCGATACCCGACCATTCTTATTGTGGCAAATCCGGCCTCGCAGCCCTCGCAACCCCGACGCCAAGAAAATAAATTACATTTTACATACGAATACCTGAGCCGAGGCGTGCCTTCCTCATGACTGCAACTGCAGCAATCGCAACGACAACTTCCAACTGATGAAGCCACCACTTCATCTCCCTCCTTCGTTTCTTTCACTTTGCCACAGCTAATTACCAGCATCGCATCACTATATATATCTCTTATGAATTCATCGCTGGCAGTCTCCTTGCACAGCTTCTTCTTATCTCTGTAGCAAGCACGCCGCCATGGCGTCATCAATTATTCCCGCATCCATGCAGGCCAAAATCATTGCAGGATCACCTCGAAACCTGTCAAGCGCCGTTGCACTCCTTAACATTGATCTGTAAGCTCACATTCAAGCTTCTTTTCTTTTCTTTTCTTTTTCTGCTTCGTTGTCCGACTGATCCGAGATCTAATACAAATAATCATACAGTCTTAAGAACGTGATTTTCCTCTTTTTCGTTATCCGATACACTCGCAAGACATTTGACTCACTCCGTGGGTATGGTATTTTTGGAAGTATCAAGAGGCTCTACCTTGCTATCCGATTATGGGTCGTTTACCTCTTTTTACGCGCTCCTGGCGTTCGCGGTCAGGTAGATAAGCAAGTCACAACCGCACTCACCAAGCTCGAAGAGAGCATGATTCGAAAGGGTCCTGGAATTACACCCTATCTCACACTGCCAAAGGAGGGTTGGACATCTGAGCAGATCCGCACCGAGCTTACGCAATTGGCTGCTCTGGAGCATGCAAAATGGGAAGAAGGCCGCGTTAGCGGTGCCGTTTACCACGGAGGTGAAGATCTTTCGAAGCTACAGACTGAGGCTATTGGATCATTCAGTGTTTCCAATCCACTTCATCCTGATGTATTCCCTGGAGTTCGTAAAATGGAGGCAGAAATTGTTTCAATGGTTTGTTTGCCCTGCCCAACCCTTTGCATCTGATGATGATTGTTGACTTGATGCTGCATAGGTCCTTTCTCTTTTCCATGGTCCCTCAGACGGAGCTGGTGTTACCACTAGTGGTGGCACAGAATCAATTTTAATGGCATGTCTGGCAGCCAGACAAAAGGCTTATACTGAACGAGGAGTCACAGAACCAGAAATGTAAGCTTTTCCCAGCTATAATGAAAGAGAGCCTTACTGACAATTGCAGGGTTGTTCCCGAAACTGTGCATGCAGCATTTTTCAAAGCCGGTAGCTATTTCGGCATCAAGGTCCATCGTGTGCCTTGCCCAGCGCCTGAATATAAAGTTCACGTCCCCTCGGTTCGTCGATTGATTAATCGCAACACCGTGCTCATTGTCGGCTCCGCTCCCAACTTTCCTCATGGAATTGTGGATAACATTCCGGCTCTTTCACGACTTGCTGTTTCATATAAGATACCACTCCACGTTGACTGCTGTCTTGGTTCCTTTATTATTGCATTCCTCAAAAAGGCCGGTTTCCCGTCCCCTTACGAGGAGGAGGGTGGATTTGATTTCCGTCAACCAGGCGTAACCAGTATCAGTGTTGATACTCATAAGTATGGCTTCGCCCCCAAGGGAAATTCCGTCTTGTTATATCGTAACCGATCATACCGAAATCATCAATATTTCATTTTCCCCGACTGGACAGGAGGAGTGTATGCGTCTCCGTCAATTGCCGGCTCTCGTTCTGGCGCGCTGATCGCGGGCTGCTGGGTGAGTCTGATGACTATTGGAGAAGCAGGTTATGTGGCCAGCTGCCATCAAATCATGGGCGCAGCCAAGCAATTCGAAACTGCAATCCGGGAAGATCCAGTTTTGTCGGCCAATATCGAAGTCATCGGTAACCCAGAAGTTAGCGTGGTTGCTTTTGCAAGCAAGAACGTTGGAATTGACACTTATGATATCGCGGACGAGATGTCAGCAAAGGGATGGCACCTCAATGCACTTCAAGATCCTCCAGCCATTCACATGGCGTTCACCAGACCGACAGCGCTAGCTGTGGAAAAGTTGCAATCCGAATTGACTGAAGTGATTAATGCAGAGCTCGAGAAAGCCGAGGAGAGGAGAAGACAAGGAAAATCATACGCCAGGAAACGAGGCGACACTTCTGCCTTGTACGGTGTGGCAGGCAGCTTGCCGGACAAGAGTATTGTTAGCCGTTTGGCTGAGGGATTCCTTGATACCCTGTATAAAGCTTAGAAACCGTGTTCGCAAGAGGGAGATGCGTGGTTTATCATTGATCGGCGTACAGACCCAGTCTTGGGATTATTCTTGTGGATATTATTATGATTGAACAGTGAAGACTATAATTACATTCATGATTCATCCTTTGTCTCTAATATACAGTAGAAGCGAAGCGCTTTTATCTTAGCACCGGAAAATCCGGTAGTTGGTAGATGCGACACAGTGAGGTGTTCGAAATTTAGATGCTCTCCTCGAGAAGCAACTAGACGAGCAAACACCTGGCTTCCAAGAATTTCCAAGCCCCGTCTGACAGTCAAGGAAGACTGGCAACGTAACCACCTCAGTCATTGTCCCTCTAACCCATCACCAATCCAACACAACACCATGGTTTGTTATTATTTATATAGACCCGTTCGTTGCAGCCTCCTACGCCGATTTCTCAACATAATAGCCCGGATCCGGCTTTCGTTGCATATGCACTTGCGCCTTTGTGAGTGGTTCATCGACTTCTTGCACAGACACCAATTCTTTCACTTTCATAATCTGACCGGCCACGTCTTGCGAGACTGGGTAGAAGACTGTGGCCATTCGCTTTTTCAGGCCGAGGGCGTGTAAGACCATGTTTTTGCGGTGTGGCAGACCAATGGCTGAGCGCATGAGGGTGATTCTGAAGTAAGACATTTTTGCGGTCGGTCTCGTGCCGGTGCGTATAGGGGTATCTAGACGGCGAGGAATGAGGTTGGAAGGATTGTTTGAGTCGTCGCTTGCTGAATTGAATTGAAAAAGATAATTGTAGAGGATCGAAGAAGGAGCGTGCTTTGTAAGGCTGGTCGAGGTTGATGAGGAGGTAGACCTTTTTTTTCTTCCTTGTTGTTGCTTTCCTCCGCTCGAAACCAAACTGTATGGGCTGTATGTATTGAAGAGCCGGAGATTAAACCTCTCGCATATTAAAGGAAAGGCAAGGCGGATTAAGAAAGCTGTATGGGTTGGTTCTTCGTTTGGGTGTGAATTTCGGTCTTGCAGTTAAGATCGTTTTCCATCTGCGGTACGGAGTAGTAAATTGCCCTTGCCGCTTTAACGGCTAGCATATCATGTGACCACAACTCTTGGCGTTCTGCCGCAACAGTGCACGGGCCAAGCTTGGGACTCGGCGACGGACTCTGAGTCCGAAGCTTGGTCCGTGCGTCGTGGCACTACTACATAACCCTAACCCTATATCGCGGAAGACTCATATTGCCTAAAAAGGAAATACATGGGCGTTCCCCGAGACCCCTCACGCCCACCCGGTCAAAATGACATAATAGGAAAAATAGCTCTGCATAACCAGCCAAACTAGGGCTTTCTCTGTCCTCTTCAGGAAAGAATGCCGGGGAAGGATACAAAAACTGCCTAATGTAGTTTCTCCGCGATGGCTTCGCTGGCTGCTGCAGTATGGGGTATTTAATCGCGTGGTTTATCACGTTGAGAGAAAGTTTCAAGTATAACTATTTCCTATCAGGAACTGTCAAGCACATTCAACAACCATTATATCTACCATTTTTATCTGTGTTTTGTGGTGACAATGTCGACTACTACTACAGTTGTCGAGCCTCCTCAGGAAAAGTTGAATCTCCAGGCATACGGAGGCACAATTGAAGATGTCCAACCTTTACCATCCTTCGCAGCCGATACGCCGATAGAAGTGCTTCGGCAACGGTTAGAGGAAGACGGTGTCCTTTGGGTACGTTGGAGCTCTCAGCCAGAGACAGAATAAGAGGAATTAGGGCTAATACTCTCCCCCTACACAGGTTAAAGGCCTCATCGACCGAGATCTGGTGAACAAATGCCGCAGAGAATACCTAGAATTTGTCAATCAAGGAACCCACATCCTGAAAGACGGCACTGATCCTGAAGAGGGGATCTTTTCCGGCGACGACTGGAAAAATTTCGTCCTTCCAGGTGCTATCCGGATTGCCATGGGGCTCGAAGATAAGGGACGCTTTGTTGAGAATGCCGTCAAAAGTCACATTGCTCCTTTCTACCTAGACTTCAAGGAGAAAGCAGGAAAGCAAATGGAGCCCTTTGTAGGCAAGCTCATGAACTTTGAGGATTGCTGGTGTTTTACTCGTTCTCTGTTGCGCAGCTCGGTGCCCGGTGCCGAGTCTACGCCAGTTCATTATGATCAGATCTCTCTCAGGGCTGGCCCACCCACTAGCTTGACGGGTTGGGTGCCCATTGGCGATATTGAGAAGGAAGGGGGCGGTTTGATGTATCTTGCTAAATCGCATGATATTGGCAAGAAATACGAAGCCGATTTCGCGAAACTGAACGCCGACTTGACCGACGAGGAGAAAATCTCGCATGTCAATAAGAATATGAATGCCGGGGGCTTCCTGGATAGAAATTCATCGCAATTTGGAAAATACTGGGGGAGAAGCTGGCTTTTGGTGAGTGCATATGTCTTTTATTCTGGGAGGAGTTCTTATAACTTACTGTTTATGTTCTAGGGAGAGTACGAATCCGGAGATGTCGTCTTCCATAATCCATACATGATTCACGCTGGCCCCATCAACGAGTCACCAACAGGTCGTATCCGAGTATCAACAGATCTACGATTTGTAGACAAGACCAAGCCTTATGATCACAGATGGACTGTCCATGCTTTCAGTGACGGAGACCTGCCCTGGCTCGACAAATGAAAAAGGCGGAGGAAAGTTCTTGAATCAACCAAGGGCACCTTCTCACATATATTGTTTGCATTGTCTAGTTTGGGAAACAGACGAGAAGAGAGAAATTGTATACTGTTTCTTCATATAAGTGTATCGCATACTGTAGATCATTATCAACTACCTAATAGGGATATTTAGTGTAAGGCCTCCGCTGATGAAGAATAAAATCTATAAGTCTCCCCATGTATTTACAAACGAAGTATCCACAAAAGAAGTACTCCACGGGTCACCATAATTCATAAGCGTATCATCAAAAATGGGCAGATCTTGAAGTGAAGCATCATTCTGGGATAGATCCATCGGATTATTGTCGTGAGTATCGACAATTCCTCCAATATGGAAACCCAACGTAACCACCTGGAGCTCCTTCAGGATTTCAAGATACCGCTGTCCCACCAAATCCCCTTCAACTCCAACGGGGAATTGTTCCATTGCCTCATCAGCAACATTTCTGATGGCATTTGGAGAATCCGGCCACAAGCAGGAGTACATGTACAATGTCCCTATAGCGGCAAATTGCACATAATTGACAAGCCAAAACAGTCGGGAAAAAAGGCCTCGGTCGAATAGCGAGCGGCATTCGTCCACTACCAAATTAGCAGCTTCCACAGATTTATCACCGCAATGTTTGAACCACGGCGCGAGGTTGCTATCCGACGAGGGGATTCGAGCATTGGCTCTGATTGAATAGAGCATAAAGGGACAGTATAGCAGCATGCTTGTATGTGCGAAAAGTAGCTTTAATGAACACATTTGCCTTTGAGTCATGACCGACATGGCTGAAGTAGGCAAAGTTAGATAGTCAAGATATGGCGGTAGATTCTTTTGCGAATTTTGTAATTGGGTTTCGATATCAAGGGCGATGCTCTGGAGGGTTCGGAGATTATGCCATTTTCTGACAGGACTATAAAACTCTCGAAGGACCTGCCCTAAAATGCGAGCCAGCTGAGTGTAATGAATAAGGGCTGCAGCAGAGCAGAACGAGGTAGGGTCGTTGCGAATCCGAACTTCGGTCGCTGTTATATCCTCGTCATTTGCGAGGGCGCATTCCTCTTGGTCAATGTCGTCGTCATGAAGCGCACAGGGGCGACCAAAGATGCTACTCAAGATTCGATCATAGGCATATATAGACCAGAAGACACGTGTATGGTATTCACGCTCAATGTAATTTGGAGAATCTTCTGGGGGTGGACATTGAAGGCGCAGTGCTTGTGCGTGTCGCACAATGATGCCAAATGAAGACCAGGTTTCGTGCATTCGAGAGTGATTTAGGAGGTAGTGGATGATAAGCAATCTCGCTTGTATGGAACTCAAAGCGACCTTGCTAGACTGTTTGTGGAGCTCTCTTTGAGCCATGTCAAAAAACCGAACACTGTTCGAGGTAGGGTTTTAGCAGCCTGGAAAAAAATATGTTAAAAGAGGAACAAAATCACTTACCTCGCAGCATAGCCACAGAAAACGGTATTGGCTCTAGAGTAGTGTGATCCGATCGCCATCACCATATAGACGAGAGCTAGGTCATCCTGATTAGGGTTGTCGCATTCTTCATTATTGTAAAGTCGCTCGTACAAGGCAAATAAACTCGGCTCATGTACAAAATGAGAAGTGGTGATGCCAAAGTCGAAGTAGTCGTGAACAAGGACATCTGCAACTGACTTGGGTGGAAGTATCGCCGGCAATTTCCCGGAATGGGAGAGAGGGTAGTCCGAAAAGTCAATCGACATTGATGGCAGACTCGCAAGCCTGCCTTTTGCATATTGTAAAAAGGCTAATCCAGAGGCGCTGCCATAAAAGTGGCCGTATTGATCTTCTTGTGGTGGCTCTTCGAGAGTAACTTGTCGCAACGAGGTGTCGGACATTTCACCAGCCTCTGGGGCTTGTGGCTCAGAAAATCGAGGAGTCTTCTTTGGCGATCTCAAGTTTCTTTCAGATGTTGTTTCTATCGAGGCTATAGGGGATGATCCCTGTATGTTCCTTGTTGCATTGGGGGTATCGGGGCGATGAGAGGCAGTGGGCATATAATGGCAAGGTTGACCATATCGCTGGCACCGAATACACGGCGTAGGCCCCGAGCATCGAGTTTTCTTCCTGAGAAGGAGTTAATATTAAAACAAGAAAGCGTTGATATACACATACTCTCTGCAAGCAGCGCATGCATTTTTGACCTTGGTGATTGAACTGGGGGACCCGCTGCTGGTCAATCGTCTTGATTTCTTATTTCGCCTTGCATTTCCAAAGCGCTCCAGTGATGGAGTATAACAAGGAACTATCTTCAAGGGTGCTAATTGCTTTTCCATTTTTAATCTCAGCCCATCTGCTAGGGCTATTCAGGACATGATGAAGGCAGTGGTTGACTGGGAATGGATCTCCGCACCCCGCAATTCCCCAGAGAAAATAGGGGGTGCTTAGTCAACGTCTCTTCTGCGATCAAACATACTATGTAGACTTCTACCAGGATTCTACGTAACATCAAGGTAATTATAAAGAAAAACGAACAATCTACATCCCAATCTCAACATAGAGACAAAAACCTCCGGAACCGACCAATCGGAATCATCAGATCACGGGAACACTTAGCATGACTTTAGCTTCTATCTCGAAGCTTCTTTTTTCCCTTTCCTCTCACGAATACGGCAATCTTCACAATGGACCTTTTCTATCTAGATCATGCATCAAGTAGTAAGTCTCGATAGTATTCTGCTGGTTAATGAATTAGTCAGTTCTAATTAATGGATCTAGGTACCTATTGTGGATCTTGATATAACTCGAACGGCTCATCGGGCAGCACGTCGGCGGGAACAGAACAGGCTGAACCAGCGTGCTCGTCGTGAGTCTTTCCTTTCATTTGATCCTGTATACGTATACTTATACACACTTTACAGGGCTCAGGCAGAAAGCACGAAGCACGAAGCTAGAAGACACAAAAGGCAGCGATGAATTTAGAGATAGTCCATATGGCGTCTTGGTTCCATTACCATCATCGACATCCAGACGCTCTCATGATGTTACAATCAATCAACAAGCAATACTGCTCAGTTTGCAAATACCCAACTACCTGATCCTGACGCAGCATAACGTGTGGCAAGCAACACTTATCAACAGTCTCATATTGGGAATATCTCATTTCTTCGCGGCCGAGGATGATGGCAATAGTAATGACAGCAATAGCCTGACTGATGTCGAGGATCTTGCATATATCCCGCATTATCTCTCACCTTCATCTTTGAGGGATCCGTCAGGACCCGCGTCAAAGACAATCCCGCCATCCCTCATGCCCACAACCCTTCAACAAACAGTACCCCATTTCCCCTGGATTGATCTGGTCCCATTACCCGGCTTGCGTGACAGCTTGATCCGCGCAGGTCCGGGGTTCAAGGTTCATGAATTCTGCATGGATATGATGGGAGACATGTTCGGTAGGACTACTACTAGTAGTGCTGGGTCTGGAAGTGGGTTTCTTGTCTGGGGCGACTCATGGATGATCGAGTCATGGGAAATGACTGAAGGATTTGTACAGAAATGGGGCTGGTTGCTGGACGAGGGATGCGAGGAGATTGTGAGAGCGACGAATCGGTGGAGAGAAAGGAGGGGGGATGATGCATTAGTAGTTTGCGCGTGATTGCAGGATGCGGGCTTTCTATATACGAATACTTGATATCAGTTGTACATATATGATTCATTCATTTTTTTTTTAAATACTCGGATTAGAAAGGTTGAAGAGACATACAGCCATAACGCACGGGCCAAGTGCAACTGTTGACTCGGCGACTCTTCTGCAACAGTGCACGGGCCAGGCTTGGGATTCGGCATAGAAAATGAGTCCCATGCTTGGCCCGTGCACAACCGCCGCAAACTTCATCTACGAGCACATAACAAAGCACGTACCAAGTGCCACGGAGAAATAACTTGTCGCCAGCATGCACAGACCAAGTGCCGCAGTCAATGGAAGCAGCAGATAGCGGTAGTTTGCCAAACCAACTGGGAACACTCGTAATGAGAACCTTGGAAGTGATGAGATCGAAGTGTGTGGTGCTCGTGTGTTGGTTTGTGCAAGTTCTATGTTTTTCCTTCCTCTTTCTGTCTTCGCCTTGCAATTGATTCCCCGGGTCATTGACAGGCCGGAAATGCATTGGTTGTATATGTTTCATATTTCAGGCAATTATCTAAGCCATATACCTCTTGAAGCTGCCGTCCCGATAATAGAAACTAATGGAATGATATAGATAGTCACTCAGCCCTCAGATATGTCGAGGAAGGACCAGGAGAATATAAAGCCTTGAATACTCATAAAACTGTTCCAACTTCCATGACGGACGAAAGTGCCCGTATCCACTTTATGCAGCTTGATGACACTCTAAGACGTAACAAGACTAGCGTGTTTTCCATATTAGGCAAGTTTGAAGAAGAAAGATATAGAAGTTTGTTGTCCATGGATTATAAAAGGAGAGGAAGAGAAGAATTTTCACATTCTTCTCTTCCTCTTAGATCATATCTATATCTATACCTTTGTTTTATATCTCAAAAAATGACATCGAAATCCGTTTTGATCACCGGTTGCAGCACCGGCGGCATCGGCCATGCCCTAGCCCTCACCTTCCAACGCAAAGGGTTTACTGTTTTTGCAACAGCCCGCGATATCACAAAAATGAGTGACCTTGGGGCCTTCCCAAACATTCATTTGCTGCCATTGGACGTCACATCCAAGACAAGCATCCAGGAAGCAGTGAACAGCGTTGCCGCCCAGACGAATGGCCGAGGACTGGATATCCTGATCAACAACTCCGGTCAACAATATGTGCAACCAATGATGGACATGGTAGAGGAAGAAGCAAGACAAATGTTCGAAGTCAATTTCTGGGGCGTGTTTGCGGTAACTCGGGCCTTTGTGGACATGGTGATTACCGCGAAGGGGGCCATTGTGAATATGGCCAGCATTTCAGGTTATTGGCATACGCCATACATGAGTATGCTCATATCTTACACACACCTGATTGCACCATGCCCATACAGATACTGATGTGTACTTGACAGCTGTGTACAATGCATCCAAGGCTGCTCTGGCCATGTTCGGCGAAACTCTTCGCCTCGAACTCAACCCCTTCGGCGTCCGGGTCGTGTCAGTCATTACAGGTGCTGTCGATACAAATATAATGCGAAATTCCACCTCCCCAGAACTACCGGAGTCCTCGAGATACATTGCTGCTAAGAAACAAATCACTGATCTGGCGAGTGGGGCTGATGGTGATGGTTTAAAACGGATGTCTGCTGAGACGTTTGCTGAAAAAGTAGCGGATGATGTTCTTCAAGGTGCCAATGGTAAGATTTGGAAGGGGGAATATTCATCTATTGTACGGCTATCAAATGTTATGATGCCGACTGGGATACTGGTAAGTGCTCTTCTTTCTCTTCATTTTATATGAGCCGAATTCTGACAACTTTTGTACCCATACATAGGATCGTGTCCTGTCGAAAGATAAGGGGTTGGATGTTCTTTGAGTCAAAGTCAAAGTATAGTCATAGAATGTGTATTGGTGTAGGATAAATCAAGGTCAATTTTCCGTTGTCAACAATAAAAAGGCCGAGACTTTACCGTAATTGGTTATATTTGCTTCCGAGACCCACTTTTACTTTCAATAAAGGCGGTGTGTCATGTGACAAGCCACGCCTCGTATCTGATTGGACAATGAAACACGGGGTGTCTCCTCATCTCCGGTAGCTACGGTTCGAGAAACGTGACATCTTTGTTCTTCGACAGCACTTCCGCCAATAACAGAGACCAGGTGATGTTCCAGTTTGCACATCGAAGGCCCGGACAACTATAAAACTCTTTCCGCCCACCAGCGCCTGGGATCTGTGGGGTTTAAGGAACACCAGGACGCGGCCGGCGTCCCGCAAGACTCACAATGGTGGGAGCTGAAGGCCTTGAAAAGGCAACTGCCATTCCGCGGCTTGCAGAACTATTACGGCATCCGGAAGACCTGGATAAGATACCTACGTTGAAACTCGAGTACCAGCACAAAAAAGCAGCGGTAGATGCGCAACTTCGCGAAGGTCTGCGAGACCAACTCGAAAACGTCCAGCGGAGCTTAGCTGTTCTAACCGAAGGCCAACGCCAGGTCTCGAAAACGCGCGATGAGTTACAAGGTATCGATAAACTATGTGCCGAGTCGCAGGGGACGGTGGAAGACTTCTCACAAATCGACAAGCTTGCAAGGGTGCAACGGAACTTCGAAGCTGTGGTCATGATGAAAAGGGGTTTGGAAAACTTTGGTTCGGATCTTGCAAAGGCGGAGGAGCTACTTCGTGAGGATGACGACGACCTCGAGAATCAGCCGAATTTGCTGAAAGCGCATATTTTGATATCCCAGTTACGAGACTTTCGTGATGAGGCTCTGGACCAAATTCGAAGAGCCAACGATCAGAGTAGCGAGACCACACTGCTCGATTACTTCCAAGGTCTCGATTCGGTGGTTGATTGGTTTGATGACCACGTTGGAACAGCTTGCATGAATCTCATTCCACTTCTACAATCGGACAACAACGGCATGGTGGTTAGACTGGCCATTGTGATCGCAAAGGAGGAGAAGAATGATGATCAAGTCCGGGCTTTGCAGGAGGCTCAAAGGGACCACGAGGAACTTGCAAACAGGTTCAAGTCGATGACTCTGGGACCGAAAACGGTCAGGGGCTACAAAGAAAAGTTTCTTCAAGCCATTGAGTTTTATGCCCAGACCCAGTTCGAGGCAACCAAAGAGGATTTCCTGGGAGATCCCGATAGTCTCGAGAAGAGTTTGAAGTGGTTCTTTAACGATCTCTTCACCGTCCAGCAGGGCATGCAACAACTAATGCCGAAGAAATGGAAGATCTACACTACCTATACAAATACGTACCACCGGATGATGCATGATTTCCTTATTGGACTTGTGGATGACCCCGAATTACCCCCAGACAACTTACTGGCTATGCTTCATTGGACGCCCAAATATTATAAGAAAATGTCGAAGCTAGGCTGGAAATCAGCAGATTTGACACCGAACATTCTGGATGACCGTGAACCCGAGCTCATTCGCCAATGGCAGAGTGTCATTCTCAACGCCGTGGACGAATGGATGGATCGTATCTTTGAGTCCGACAAGCAAGCACTCCTCGAACGCTCCCCCGAGGCTTTGGAGACGAATTCAGACGGTTATTTCCGCACCAAGATGTTGGGAGATATGTGGCGAATGCTCAATGAACAAGTTGGAGCAGCATCGGCGTCTGATCGTGCCGATGTTGTAGAAGGCATCATCGACTCGATGTTCCGAGCTCTAAAGTCTCGGCAGACAGCTTGGCAGACAGTTCTTGATGAAGAATGTACCAAATATAACAATACCAACCCAGACCAAGCGGAAGGCTTGCAGCCTCTGCAAGACTGGTTGGTTGCTGTGGCGAACGATCAGATTGCATGTATCGATGATAATGAAGAAACCGGCCAAGTCGGCTATCTCACTCGGTTCAAACGCGATATTGAGTCGCTCGTTACTCCGAACTACATGGACGAAAGAGCTTCAGTTGAACTCGATGCTCTTCGAAACGGATATGTCGATCTCAGTACCCACTGCCTAAGCCAATTTGTGAACCTTGTCTTCGAGGTCGATTTCCGTACCACACTTCCCGAATTCTTCACTTCGAAGTGGTACGAACAGTTTGCAATCAAGCGAATGACCTCCACTTTTGAGGACTACATTTCCGATTATGGATCCGTTTTACATCCTTCGCTAACGGAGATTCTTGTCGAGGAGCTATCAGACGAGCTTCTTGTACGCTACTTGTCTGCAATTCGCAACCGTGGTGTCAAATTCCGGCGCCAGGATCCGTTTACGGAAAAATTCAAAGACGACATCCTTACCGTCTTTTCCTTCTTCCAGAAATTCCCAGATTCTTTTCAAACCACTATTAAAAATAAATGGCGACTTGTCGACTGGCTTGTCCGGCTGCTGGAAGCTGACAAGGGCGCTGGGGTCGTGAATGTGTACGAAGCAATGAGGGGCGAGTATTGGGATTTACAGATATCATGGGTAGAGGCTGTGCTTCGCTCGCGTGACGATTTTGAGCGTTCAATGGTCAGCTCAATCAAAGCCAAGGCTGCAGAATTGTATGTTGAGAGGGGTCTGGAGACGATTATGAGTAAGGTGAGGTAGTTTTGATATACTTGGCGGATAGTCAGTTACTCCTTCCCTCCATGATTTAATGACCAAATGAGCATCTTAGAATTACATGTATATACCAAGGGCAGTTTCAGGGCGTTGGGCGTGAATGCATCCATGCCTGTCTATATAATAAGATGTATAGATAAGCACGGGCTGATATATTATCCAATATCAGGAAAGAATCTACATTTCTTGTAGCCATGAATAAATACCCAACACAGATGGCATGCTTCATGTTTGAGTGGAAGGCCAATCGATTTGTTCTGACTCACAGGAGCTTCTTCTCTGCGACAACACGATACTCCTGGCCTAACCTTGCAGCCAAAGAGCCACTATCTTCATTTGGCTTCTTAGCACCCATCTCACAAATACACAGTCGCTCAATTGGGACATTTCTCGCCCAGACGAAGGGATATTTAGGTACACTAGAGTGTTCCTCTTGTTTGTGCGGTAGCTGGCGGACTGCTGTAGATGGATGAGCTTCTTCATCTGAAGACAAAGATGCAGAATCATCATCATTATTATTGTCGACAACTTCGCCAGTTTCAGATATGTGATCGACAGTAGGTTCTTTCTCTTGTATGCATGTGTCATCAGTGTAGAAATCGCGATAGTGTGCCAGCATGTCTCGAGAATCGAACGTCAAGGGCCCGGCATTTCTGCGACCTTTGCTTGCTCCGCTGCTGTGATGTTGGCGAGGATTTGGTCCGCGTCGGGCGTATATTGTATTGACGAGAGTGGCATGCAGCAATAATGGTCTGAATTTTGGTTTGCGTTGTAATAGACGCTCTTCCTCGGACTCCGCAGCCACGGTCTTTCCGACATCGTTTTCATTTGCATTTGCATTTTCATTGCTATTGGCATTGCCATTGTCTTCAGAAAGCTTTCCTTCCGCTCGTTTGCTTTTCTTGTCTTTATGTTTCTTCGGTCTTTGCTTGACGACGTCCTGTTCGATAAAGCCTGCGCCAATAAACTCATTGCGGATTCTGACTGCAAATGGATGCAATCGAGACGTCGGATCTACTGGTTTGGCATACAGTACGGTTGCCGCTTTTGCTCTCGGTAGAGAATCCAGAGATTCTAGAGATACCGAAATTGGACTTGGACTTTGAACAGTAGTAGTACTGTTTCCCGTCTCTTTCTGACCTTCAAGTTCTGACTCCACCTCTTGCATGATCTTATCCACGTCTAACGACTGGAGAAACTCCACGGCTTCATCAAGGCGTTCCGGTGATACCAGACTCATGACGCCCAGAGTTAAATGCAGGGTTCCCAGTGGTCGAACTGCGCCCTCCGGAAAAAGCGGCGGGCGTGGTTTCATCGGATGATCATCTGGGTTTTTACGTCTGAGCGGGATATTGTGCTTGAATTTGGCTAGTGACTTCTCTAGTAGAGGCAAGGAAGTATCGGAGATGAGTGGGAGACACAAAAAATGGGTTAGAGGAGGTTTTTTCTGTTTGGTTTGTAAGGGACCTTTGGTTTGCTCGGCTTCATTCTGCTGCTGCTGTTGATCGGCCCTTGAGCTTTCGGAGTTGGTCGAAAGTGAAGCCATTCCTGTCGTTGGAATCGGGATTAAAAGTGCTGATAAATGGTTGATTCGTTTTGTAAATGGGCCAATATTTCTGATGGTATACTGTAATCTTCGATGACAGAGCAATATAGGCATTATCCGCTGTGATGAGTTCGGTCAAGATACATGCGCATTGTGATGTCAGAATGCAGCTGTGGATATAAATGGTATTGGTTTTTCTTTAACCAGAGCGAAATCCAAAATGAATGCTATCTATTCATTCGATTCCCACTCATAAATAAGCCTGTAAAAAAAAAGCTGCAATAATGAAAACGAAGAGTGATAAGTCGTCGAAGGTTCCTGGTCGATCAATAAATTACGGTATCAATACCAGTACGGTAATTAAAGGAAGGAAGGCGGGTGGGTTGATATGACGATTATATCATCGCGCATCTTACTTGCTGCATGCTTTGGGACCCTCTCCATCCCATGAGAACAGGCGATCCATTCAATTCGCCCCTATAACAACTCTTGTAGCAAATTCCAACACCAACAATCATCTCTATACAATGTTTTCCCGAACCACCCGACCTTCGTCGCTCTTTCTCCGCCTGCAGCGCAGCGCAGCTCCAGCAAGCTCGTCCAGACCTCGTATGGTTACTGCATTTCAACAACAGCTTCAAAAACCAACTCTATCGCAGCAGCCAATTCCTTCAAGCCAGCGTCGCAACTTCCATTCCACCCCCGCCGTTCGCAAGGGTATTTTGCCAGATTCTTCCGACCCCAAAGCACCGAATACGCAGCCAGCTGCCACTTCTGCTATTGAAGCAACCCCTTTGTCCGACAAGGATTACCACGAGGTAGCAGAGCATTATCTGAATGTGTTATTGGGAGAAGTAGAGAGACTGCAGGAGGAGGGTTCGGAGACGGAAGCCGAGTACAGCGTATGTTTCTCAATGTTCAAGTTTTTTCTTCTACTTCCATTTGTTCGATGCGAGCTTTTGAACTAATCTCGGCCTTTTTTCATGTCATTTAGGCCGGCGTCCTCAATGTCATAGTCCCCGGAGTCGGTACATACGTCCTCAATAAGCAACCGCCAAACCACCAGATCTGGCTGAGTTCGCCAATCTCGGGCCCCAAACGCTACGACTGGGTTATTCAAGGGGATAAAATGCATGAGAAACAGGATACTCGGAGCTTTATCAGTGGGCAATGGATCTATTTGCGCGATGGGTCCAATTTGACGGACTTGTTGAATGACGAATTGACCTTGGAATTACCGGAGGACCTCTACTCGCTGGATCGGGAGTAAATGAATATTCAATGTTGTATAACATAATTAGCATAACGGCTTAGCTTAACATTAAGTGAGCGAGTACGTGTATAGCTGGACATTATTAGCCGCTATCGATAATTTTAATCTGTTACCAACACAAGTGTCTGAGCGAGTTTAATCGGTGTCAATAATTTGCGCTGTTGACTTCCACCTCTTTCTCTTGGTTGACATATCCACACTGCCAGGGTAGTTATCAAAATCCTTTTCTCTCATCTGAACAGGGACGCGCTGTCCAAAGAACATTCCCTCGATAAATACCAACGATCCTTCATTCTCGATTTATTCCTGCTCCTTTCCAAGTCTTCGTGCGGAGGAAGGTTCGTGGGTGCGCCTCAAGGTCCGCGTTGGGGTTTTCTCTCAATAATCATCATAATCGAAACGGCTCA
The DNA here is from genome assembly GCA_023721895.2 of Talaromyces albobiverticillius. Classification (NCBI taxonomy): domain Eukaryota; kingdom Fungi; phylum Ascomycota; class Eurotiomycetes; order Eurotiales; family Trichocomaceae; genus Talaromyces; species Talaromyces albobiverticillius. The sequence continues at coordinate 5,580,826 of JAMBUR020000001.1, read as the reverse complement.
TGGCTAGTTCTCGCATTGCGAAACCGACGCACCTGCAGGCGACCAGCGACGTGGGAGGGTAATCGAAGCATCAAGCGTGATGGTCCGTATGCGTAGTCGAGGGAGTCAAGTCGCAAGCCAATATTCGCAACAATTGTCACTCGTTATTGACCGTGTACTCTCAAAGGTCTCATCAATCCATATTCTCATTTCCATCTCGACACACCATTCACGCCTGAACTTTAACCTCGGTGGCAACTTCTTGCTTTTCCTCCTGCACCAAATCACTCTGTACATATCAAAATCAGCTTCGACTCTTCTGCTGCGTACTTCGTCTCATGTATCCACATGCTTCTAAAAAAACTTACAGCATCAAAAATAACCCGAATCATCAAACTACAACTCGGGCAAACACCAATATCCTCCCCGTCGCGGAGCGAGTCGATGGAAATCTCAAATCGGTCGCCGCAGGGACATGGGTAGTGGTATATTTCTAGGTTTGGATCGTAGGTCATATCCTCGATTTCGATTTCGTCGTAGATGGAGATCTGGTCGTCGTCGTCGGCCATTTTGTTCTTTTGCTTCGGTAGACTGCGGGGTTCGGAAAAAGAATAACAGTGTTTTTGATTTAAAAAAAGAGGAGAGGAAGAATCGAAAAATTATTTCTCGTATCGGGAGTAGGCGGTAATATTATAAACAATTGTCAAAGTAGTTCTTCGTTCAAGAACAGTCTGCTTCGCCACCTAAAAATATTATTTTCGGGAGAATCGGCGGGGAGATTGGTGGAGGTGCACGTGACCATTTCACATGTTTGTATCAACAGTTCGAGTGTATTGATTGGAGGTGTTATTTTTTTTTTCGGTTCGAGCAAATTAAGCCTTCAATTTCTTGATCTCTACCTGAATGGCTTCCACTTCTCTCGCCAAATCGCCATAACGTCGTGCAATATCGGCCATCGGCCCTGGTGCAGCTTTGCCCTTATTATTCTTGTTGTCGCGAGTAGCACCAACTTGATCGTATTCTTCTAATGTTTGAGTCGCTATGGTCTTCTTCTCCTCCAGGCTTTTCTGGGTCTCGTACAGATGTGTGCGGTAATTCTCAAGGGCAGCTGTGCTTTCCGGGGTGTATATGACGGATAGAGCCTCGAGTTTGGTTACCCTGTTAACAAAGCGTTAATAAGAATTTATGAAGGTTCTTCCAAAGTCCAATGTCTGGATATGGTCGGTACGTACTGCACTTTATTGCTCATGCACTCCGCTACAGTTGCCAGGTAATCTGCATGCGCTTTCGTCCCTCTGGATAACGAGCCATGTTTCGTTCTTTCCAGAAGAACAATCATGCGCTCCATAGCCTCTCCGCGCGTTGCAAGAAGACTTGCCGCGGTAACAGCCATAGTTCGTCTAGCAGCTGGGAGTTGCGAACTCTGGAGCTCGCGGAGTCGATATATCCTTTCTTCAAGTTGCGTGGAAAGTCGTGGGGTTTGGACCTTCCTGGCACTGAGGGACATCCTCGACCGAATGCGTGATCGAGACTGATTTGCTATTGTTGGGACATTTGATTTTTGAGATGTGTTATTGGTGGTCGCTGATACTGACCTCCCCGCGTCGGCAACTGACCGCAGGCTGTTGAGCCATGATGAGATTATTTCGGATAATAGAGGTGTGAAAGCATGGATATTGTCATGGAAGTTCTGAATATCGCGGTTCAGAAGGGACACTTGTTGGCCATTTTGAACGGATGTTGCTCCTGCATCTTCAAATTCATTGAGTGTAGGCGGCGCGTCAAGAAACATCGCTATGACCGCGCTCGTTTCACGAGGCTATGCTTAGGAGTCAGCTCAAGTTCATTGGCATAATTTAGCTTTTTAGGCCAAATTTAGGCGCATTGAGAGTAGATAAAAACCATACATTATAAGGAGAACCATCATTGCTTGAGCGGGACTGTGAATCCAGAGATTTTGCTTCGAGCGACGCAATCCGCCGCACCGCTTGTCTGATTATCTTCTTTTTCGCATTTCTAATTTGCAAATTTTTCAATTCCTATATTCCCAGTTAGCTCAAAAAAACAACAAGTCTTCACTTCTTTCCCCTCAAGTTTATTGCAGTGCTGGGTGTCCCAATTCTTTGTTTTGGGGTAGCTTGTTTACAACGGGGTGTTTGTTTTGGTTCCTTACTTCAGCAAGTGCTTTACGCTCCGGACTGTCCGCATCAGCTCGAGTAGTGCCATCTGCATTGAGAAGATTGCCGGTCAGATGTTGATGCAGTTTCTTGAATTGCGGGTTTTTGTCGAGTAGTGCAGGATCGCAGGGGGGTATCATTGTGTTGTTTGGTTGGTTCGTTGGTTGGAGTATTGATTGGGAGAAGTTGAAATAAACTCTTTAGCTTCAAGCTTATGCGGGCATATGGGCCAATGAAGAGCACCACGCAGTACGTCGTTCTTCCTTAGTCTCAACCATAATTGTGATTTTTATTAGCAATTTCTAGACTACCACTGTTGTATAATGATCTAATATCAGCAACTGGCCAGACGGCGTTCTTACAAGATGCTCGATGTCTATGCCAAATCCAGCGAAGGCAGCATTACATACGAATACATCCAATTTACTCTTTGACTGGGTTGTTTGCAATAATTGATACAATAATATTTTTCTTAGTTGAAATCATAATAGTACAAAGTGACAGCTTCATGAAGGGTATATGACTGGGAGAATCAAAGACGACCGGTCTGCCCGCCATCCAAACCCCCAGCTTGCACATCCAAAGCTTCCCACCGTATCTGTGACCTTTGTCCCGAAGAAAACAAAAGGTTCCTTTCTTTGAGCGGACCACGAACATCAAAATAAAAACGAGAACTTAGGACGCTCGCAAAGACCCCGGGAAACCCATTCAAAAGCCAACCATCCTCATCATGTCATCGCGTGGGCGAGAAGCAGTTTTGAAAACGAACGCCCGTGCACGCGAAAAAGCGAATAGCACATTAAAAAGTGTTAAAAACCCCCCGAGTATGTACACGTACAAGATGGAAGTCTGCCGAGATATACATCAAGACATCCTGTCCAGTAAAAAATAGAAAAAAAGAATATGTGAAGTGACGCGAAAAGAGGGAAAACTTCCAGGGAAGAATTTACTCCTCCTCACTCTCCTCAGAGTCATCATCAGAACCGTCAGAGCTGTCACCATATTCAACGGATTGCACTGGCTCTGGTGAACGCATGTCACCATTGCCACCACCCTGGAATCGGGAAAGACTGCCTTCAAGCATGTTGATCTGGGCTTCTTGTTCGAACTTGCTCATAGGCTTGTTCTTCTTTGGCTTGGCCTGGACCGCTGAAACGGGCGCAGAGACATCGTCGTCATCCATAACTTGCGGCGCATTCTTCTTCACAAATTTGAGCAACATAATTAGTACCTCATTCGGTAGTTCGTCGATGTCAAGCTCAATCTCTGTCTCCTGTGTACCCTTGAGAGCGGGCACATTGTTCTGGATGATTCTGAGGGCCTCCTGCATCTTTTTATCGGATAGAGTGCTGATCCCGTTGGAGATAAGCTGCTTCTCGTGATACGAAACATTACGCTTCTCGATTTTGCCACCCTTGGACGACTTCCTATCACCCTTGAGACTCTTCTTGGAATCCTTCTTCTTTCCAGACTTGGATTTTCCCGATTTTTTAGACACCGGGGGAGTCTTCTTTTTCTGGTTCGTGATAGCTTCAACTTGTTTCGACATTTCGGCAATCTGTCTCTGAAGAGCTTCCAGTTTCTGCTGGCTACCGTCATCATCACTTTCTTCTTCTTCACTGTCTTCCTCAGACGAGCTTTGGTGATTATCTGGATCATGCTGTTCAAGCCATCGTGCCTTCTTGGCCCATGTAGACTTGAAAATTTCTTCACACTTCTGTCCTGCTATATAAGTGGGGTCCCCAGGAATATTGAACTTGAAGCAATTTTTGAAAATTTGAGTCACATCTGTTTCCATTTCCTTTGCGTTTTCGTACTGACCAGCCTTCAGCTTAGCCTGAATGGTGGCCAAGTCCATGGGTTTTTTGATAACGCTATGGTAAGTTGGAATATTCAATGCAACAGGGTCGACAGGGAAGTAGAATGGGCTTGCGACAGCCCAATATTTGGGCTTATGCAACTCGTCCAAAATTTCCTGGCAGAACTTGAGCTCCCACTGAAACTTCTTCTTCTTCGGTTTCGCGGAATAAATCATATCACGTTTCGGTGCGTGAATAGCACGCTTTGGACGTCCGTCGGGATTTGTAGAATCACGACGGATGGTTGGTAGACCCTCAGGATTCAATGCAAAAGTGGGGGAAGAGGCGCTGTTCTGCTGCTTAGGGGCTGGCTGGGTGATAACCCGCGACTCGCGACGCGGAGCAGGTTCCTTCGGCAGGACAGCAGCCTTCTTTGGTTTCTTCTCTTCCACTTCACCAGGCTTCGGAAGTTTCTCCAACTGCTTTTGGAACGAGGCCTTCAGCTTCTGCCCTTCCATCGAGACGATATGATCCGGGCCATTGAACTTGACGGCATTTCCAGTCATCAACTCGACGTCGGCGACAATTTCCGCGACAGCGGTATATTTATTTTTCTTCAACTTACTCTCAATCGTCGACAGATCCATCGGTTCAGTGATAACATTGAAGTAGTTTGGGATATTCAGCTTCAAGGGATCGACGGGCTCCCTGTAGAAGCGTGAATCGTTTGAGCGTTTCATATTTGTCAGGCACTTGACAAGGAACTTTTGCTGGAGAGGAGTGATGCCGTTAGAGGATGGAGGTGGCACATCCTCTATTGACGCAGGTATCGGAGCAGGGGCGGCGTCGAAGCTTTCGGCACTATCCACCATTGGTACATCACCATTCATCTTTGTGCGTTTTGCAGCAGGTTCTTCCTCCAGATCCAATTCCCGCTCTCGAGATACCTTTGTGGGTGACGGTGGGGCATCTTCCATGTCTACATCTGTAGGCGAAAGTTTAGCTTCCGATAACTGTTCGGTAGGAACCGAGGACTCCTTCAAGTTCTCGGTGATGGCGGGCGCAGTGTCGTTGGCTTGTTGTGGCTCAATCGCATCCCTCAATGGAATGTCCTTGGATTCCTCCATGGGTACCGGTTGATCCGTATTGTTCTGCTCGGACTGTAATTGTTTTGAACCCTCCTCTGATTTTACTGCAGGAAGCGGGGTCTGACTCGACTCTTCCGACTTCGCCTGATCTACAGGTTCAGTAGGTGTTGTCGAAGTCTTGATTTGGGGACTACTGGCCCCGTTCGTGAGCGGAGGTTGACTAGTTGCATGTCCATTCAAAGCTGGAGTCAATGATTCCTTTTGAGCTAGTGGGGCCTCGTTTATGGCTGCAGTCGTATCGTCAGCATGTGATTCTCCATTGGGGAGAGAGTCTGGAGATCTGTGCGCCATGATTAGTCTAACGCTCAAAAGAATGTTTACAAGAAATTCGAGATTCATTTTGCGGAGAATCAAGGATGGACAAAACATACCTGTTAGGAGGAGAATCGACGGGGAAATCATTCACTGTTGGCGGCTGCTCTGGCTTGTCTGCTTTCAAGACGGCGGTGATACCTTCGGGTGGCGGAGTAGCCATAATGAATGTCGAGGAGCAGGTCCCTCAAGGACCAGAATACACAGTCGCAGTCAGTGGGGCTGTCGCACGAAAGATGACTGAAGCTAAGGTTTTGCTGAGTTGCCTCGTTAAAGTAAAAGTACCGTGCTGTCAGTTCGGTTTGCAAGGGATCTTTGCGAATGAGGTCGATCCGTCTGGGCGCAAGGACTTTGACGTATCAACCGTAGCGCGATGTCTGAGAAAGGGAACGGAAAGATAGCAACCGTAGACAGCGGACGTCCAATTTATATTGCCAAGACACGGAACAGTCACGTGAGAGGCGATGTAGTGGATGACTAATGGGCGGGAGGCGACAAGGGCGGAAGGAAAGAGAAGCCAAGCAGGAAGGCGCGTCGGAGTGAAGCCGAGCTCAGGGCGGAAGCTAGGCAAGGTCAGGTGACTTTTGAGGTGCAAGTGACAAATGACACACACGTGTCTGGCGAAGGCGAGTTAGCGGGATGAGAGGCGATTAAAAATAAATAGTGTATGTAATTAAAAAAAGAAAGAAAAAAATTGGGAACGCGATCTGAAACGGGGAAGGCCGGGTGGAAAGGAAGAAGCTAATAAGCTGGAGGTGACGGGGAGAGCAAGGGCGAGAGCGCGTCACAGAAGACGCGTCTTAGGGGTTTAGGCTTGAAGGGCATATAATTTGGGCTTGGTATAGGGGGGTGGGAAGGGGGAAGGGGGTGGGAGGGGAAGACAAACAATAACAAACACCACAGCGTGTTGGGCGGTGGGAGAGGCAGAGACAGAGAGTCGTGTTGTCGGCACGCACGCACAGCAGCAGTTCCGAAGACGAAAGACACTGGAAAAATCGGAGGGGGTGCCAGAACGCTTAAGTACGAATGCCCGCATTGCGCTCGTCCGTGTGCTGCCGCTAGCCCCGTTGCGACCACTAGCCCCGCCCATCCTGGTTTAGGCCAGTCGCCAGCTGCTGATTGGCCGCCGCCTGCATCAGTGCTTTGCGCCCGCCCGTTGATTGGCCACAGCCAGCCGAAAGCGGAGCCCCGAAGGACCACGCCAAAAAGCCTGCCTGGATTCTTCCTTAGAGAAAAAGAAAAAAAATAAAAGTCCTGGTGGGCCTCAGCCACCAGGCTCCCCTTTTTTTTCTTCCCTCTTCCCTCTCTCTCTCTGTCTCTCTCTCTTTGATTACAGATTACAGCATACAACAACATCCCTCCAAGGATAAAAAAGAATTTTCGCTCCCTTTCTTGACTCCGCACGTCATGCACATCCACCGCCAACGGGCGCGTTCGCGATGAAACGCCAGCTGCGTTGGATTCTTCCAGCAATGCCTGCCGCAAGCAGCGCAGGACAGCCTTTTCCTTCCCTCCTTGCAGCCTGCGGACTAGGCCGTCACACTGATGCGAGATGGTGTTTTTCAGCCGCGGGTCGCCGGACTACGTACCGTAGTGCGTATCGTAATTATTTATTACACGGCATCGGTGCGGACACGGAGTAAATTTCGTATTTGCTACGTACCGCAGATCCACTGGATGGCCCACTAGCGCCGTGAGCCGTCCAATTGACTCTGCTGGAACCTACCAATATACTATGCCTATTACAGACAGGTATACGGTCACGTGATGTCGTCAGCCCATGAAGTTATGCATCTGGTCATAAAACGCGTCGGATCAAATCACATGACCTGGTTCTGTGCTGGGCCCTGGCGACTCTTAACTTGAAGCTGTAGGTGCATTTGCCTTTGAGAGCTGGGTGTCGATCGATACGGCGACTGCGATTGGACCGGACAGATCGTACCCGTCTCTGTGACACGTTTGTTATCTTGGTTGTAGCTCGTAGTCTGTAGACAATGTGCCTTCTAAAAATAAAATGGTAGCGTTTGAGCCATGTACTGGGGTTGTTGTCTTAGTCTATAGCACTGCTGGTTCCGTCCCGGAGTAATCCGTATAGAGTACTGTCAGTGTGTGATGTCCAGGAGCGAAAGTGTCGTTTGATCGATCATGAGGAGATATCCAAACTTTTGATGCCTCAGGCGACAACGGACCCGGCGATAGGATATGTGGAAATTTAGTCTAAACCACAAAAGGACTAGCGCCTGTCCAAACCTAGAAACTTTTTTTTCTTCTCGTACTATCACCGAATCGTTTGATATCGAGACAATCGACCATTCTATCGACAACTTTGGCCGTTAAGGATATTGCCAAGTTGAGCGATATTTCCTCCCACCTTTACATAAATTCCTCTGGAATTGTTTGCCTCTTCGTGGCAATACACAGAAAAGATGGGGAAGAAGTCGTCGCGCCCGCCTGCTTCGAAGACTGCCTCCGCAGCAAAGCCTGCTGCGGAGGCGGCCACTGTCGCTGGCCAAAAATCCTCTATCCTTCGAGCAGCTTTCTCACCGTCCGAGTATCAATTAGCGCTTTTTGCATCAGTCATTCAAGGCCTTGATTCGCAACATCTCCGCATCCATGATATACACACCAGTGCTCTGCAGTGCGAACATGCCGTAGCTCCCAAAGAGTCAATTACCTCCTTGGACTGGGGCTTTCTTCACAGTCAGCGCGACCAACAGAATAAAAAGAGGAAGAGGAAGTCCGGTGTCAATGGTGCAGCAGACGACAAGTCCGCTGTTGTTGCTTTTGGTACCAGCTCATCCGACATTCGGATCTTTTCACCAGCTGAAGATAAAGTGCTATACACCCTGGCTGGGGTACACGATGGAGGTATCAAGGACTTTAAGTTTACCGTCGGACAATCGACATCCCATGGCTGGAGTATCGGCGGCGATAACAGGCTTGTTCAATGGGATCTTACTACTCGTCAAAGCATTCGGTGAGTGAACCCCTCATAAATCAATTATTCCATTATTGATTCGATCAATCAACCAATTACACGATGACTAATTATATTGCAGCATTATAAACATTCCCACAACCTCAACTGTTTCCGCCCTCTCACGACCTGTTGTTTCAAACCCCCCAGTGATATGTGCTACTCAGACCCCGGTCATCCTCGATGTTGAGAACTCCGACGCTGAGTCCATTACGTTCCCTTCCATGACCAACCCCATTCACACGCTCCTTCCATCGTCCGCCGTTTCGATTAAAGATACCAATTTCATCGCAGCTGATAACGCACGCTTCATCACTGTGTTTGACCCGAAAGCAAAGGGCATAGCTTACAACCTAGTCGCCGAGAAAGAAGTGGCATCGCTGACGTTATCTACCAATGCTGAGTCTTCCAAGGAAGAACAAGAAGGCAGTCCGCTTGAGAAACAAGTTCTCGCTGTTTTAGTTGAAGATGGCACAGTGGAGTTATTTAACAGGCCATTCTTGCAGTCCGCTGACCAGAAAGCTACCAGTGCCAAAGCACGGGCAAAACAGATGACACGCAAGGCTGATGCTATACTGAAAATTGTCCGACCAGATACCGGAAAGGCCGTTTCCGCGTTTCAAGTCGGTTTCCAGGGATCAGAATTGTTTGTCGCGTGGGCCGAGGGAGGTGTGAACGTGATATTTGAGCGTGTGAGGTGGCAAGATAAGGACACTGGCAGCCTCGTTTTCTCAGGCGCCACCGAAATTACAGGTCGGAAATCCGCCTCCGTTCTTAGGTCTGCTGCCGCAGTTGAAGAGCGAAAAGCCAGCAAATCACACGTCAACGAGAGCAGGGCTGTGGTCGAATCGGGTCTCTATTCTGAAGATGTCGAGATGAATGATGCCAATAGTGAAGACGACGCTGTGTCGGTATCCGACGATGAAGATACATCTGATGTTGAGGGTCAGACTAAAAAGGTCAACGGTATCAACGGCGCCGGTAAAGATGCGGAATCCGAAGATGACGAGGATGATGCTGAAGAGGAAGACGGAGAAGAGGAAGCCGATGGGGAACCTACTTTTGGTGAATTGGTGCAGAGAAACTCGGCCATCGACGTCGAGGCTGAGCTGGAATATGATGCCGGCAGTGGAGCTTTGGTACCTGTCGCATCTAACAAGAACAAGGCCGTCGCACAAATCCCATCGGGCGTATCCTTGACAACCGTTCTTTCGCAGGCACTCAAGACGAACGATACCGAAATGCTCGAGTCGTGTTTCCGTACTTCAGACACTAATATCATTCGCTCAACCGTTCAGCGATTGAATTCCACGCTGGCGGGTACATTGATCCAACGAATCGCGGAACGAATGGCATCTCGACCAGGTCGATATGGTCATCTACTTGCATGGGTACAATGGACATGCATCGCACATGGAGGTGCAATCGCAGGAAACAACGAGATCCTCAAGCGCATGACTTCACTCTACAAAGTCATGGACCAGCGTTCCCGCAGTCTCCCGTCTCTCCTTCTGCTCAAGGGCAAACTCGATATGCTCGATGCTCAGATCAATCTAAGGCAATCAATGGCTGATAGCAGGAAACATGGCATGGATGACGGAGAACTACTGGAGAGCGTCACTCACTACGCCGGCGTCAATAACGATGATGATAGCGAAGCTGAACGCCAACGTAAGCGCAAGAAGACAGCAAAGTCAACGCTCGAGGATGAAGACGTCGATGTCGATGATGAGATGGATGATGGTCTTGGCCTCGGGTCTGATGACGATGAAGATGAAGGCAGCGAAGAAGATGCCGATGAGGATGGGGATATGATTGACATTGAAGCCGAGGAGTCTCTTGATGACGACGATGACGACGACGACGATGATGACGAGGAAGATGAGGAAGAAGAGGAAGACTCTGCCAGTGATATGGACGGTTTCATTGTTGACTCCGAAGAAGAAGAGATACCCGACTCCGAAGCTGAAGAACTAGAAGAAAAGCAGAAGAAGAGAAGTTCTTCAAAGAAAGCCAAAGTAAATAATTCGCGACGCTAGATGAGGTAGAAAGAAGATATTCTACACATTGCGTTTCTTTCATATATTTATCTTACTTTTTTTTGCGTCACGACAAGACAGCATTGTTGCATCTTTCGCAACTCGTGTATTCTTTTCTTTTCCCTCTTTTCTGTCAGTTTTTGGGTCAAAAAGTGTTTCTTGCTAGACTTCCATTGTCATACATTCGATACATTGGTTAGCATTGTTACGTACATACATAGGGGGCAGTTTTCTTTTTTAATATGTCGATTGAATTGAATTGGTTGATTTCATGCTCTCTTATTGCAACTCTTAACTATATAGGTGGGGCGTGCCAATCGTGTTTATCGGACGCGCGCTACTACTCGTGAAAAACACAACATGCTTCCTACACAACCGTCAAAAAATACATTTGCTAAGTAAGTATATCGAGAACCACGCAGAGAATATCCTGAACAAACAGAGTGACATGCTTCAAAGACATGAAAGGAAGTTTTCTTCTGCGACTATACGCTGTAAGAATGAAAGATACCACGAACGGATCAATGCAAACACAAGCATGCCTGCTGGCATTATCGGATGATCTCATTTCGTGTATTTTCGATGCCATCCATGGACTCTAAGATTGCACTCGTCATAACACCAATTGAGCCGGTGAACTGTTTGTGGGGTTTGCCCCAAATGCGATAGAACCTAATAAATTGGCAGGAAGCGATTGCGATGCACTCATCTTCAGGGTTGAAGTTGCTATCGTCGGGCTCAAAGAGTTGACTTCTGAAGTTAGGAATGCTTATTGTCGAAAGAGCTCTTTCTACCACATTCACACGGGGGAAAGTTTGTCCATCAAGCTCTACATTCCAAGGGATAGCTGTAATTTGCTCGCAACTAGGCCATGCAAATACCACAATGCGGAAGGGATGGTCAAACTCCGGATACCCCAGGATAACGGCAATTTCACGCCGAGTCTTGCTCCAGATAAGGCCAGTGATCTGGGCCCACATATAAATTTTGGCCAAGCAACTGCCAGACGGCGCATGGTAGAAATGAACTGTGCGATCTCCCATCCCACCTCCAGTGGCCAACAGTGTTGGCTGCCAGGGTGCGAATGCAATTGCTTTGGTTGCTGAGCCATGCTCAAACCGGTGTATGTGACTACCGCGGGGTACGAATGTTGCAGGTTCAAAAGGTCTTAGGTCTCGGAAGTAGTAGTTGGCGGAGACAACGCGCCGGGGAGGCTGGGATCTTGGGATGTTCATGCGTTGAGAGTCGTTTGGTAGGTTGAATGCCCTGTTTCGAACACGCGGATATGTTCTAGTGGCTTGATCATTGGCAATATCAATACTCACAGATCGATCATCGTCCGATATTGGTGACGTATCGGATCGAGAGTCGGTTGATGGCTGAGACCTAGAAAGTGAGAATTCCGAGCTCACATGAGAACGACGTCGAAAGAGTTGGGCGAACCATGAACCAAAAATTGACTGTAGTCGAGTTCGAGGAGCTGATGCTGCTGGGTTTGCTATAGATGAACCCATTATTGTGATTGGAATTTCCTTATTATGCACAATGTGCTTCAAGTCAAACAGCAGACAAGCATCATCATCACTACTAGTTGCGAGATATCTATTATCTGGCGACCAGGAGATGGAGCATATACGCCCGTAGTGTGCATCAATCTTCGCCAAAAGGGTCATTCTTTCGAGAGAAATTTCCACTGAATAGTACCACATCATGCCATTCTTGTCACCCACAGCCAGGTGCTCTACGGAGACCTCGAGGCCCGGGATTACGGCGGATATTCTCCGGGTTGTCGTAGGTTTGAATGCGACACATGATAGCGAACTATTATATCGACAGGTACGCCATGGGCAGGACTTGAGAGTGTTCAACAGATGCAAGTATCCCAAAGAAGTTGCCACAGCTAAGATGCTCTTTTTTCCATTTGCAGATGAGAAGGCCAGTGCTTCAACTTGATCTCCAATAGGACTGCCCAGGCTGCCCAGTGGCAATATGAGCTCGGCATCATAGTCTGAAGTTGACCACAGAATAACAGTGTTTATCGAAGCAAAAGCCAGGAGTCCTGAAGTGCAACAGTAAGCAATTACAGAACGATAGAAGTCATCCTGTATAAAAGGAGTGAAAATTGCGTTGAAGGGAACGGCGTCAGCGGCCGCTCGTGTGATCTGGTTTTGCCTAACGCGAGTGTCTGAAAGAGTTATTGTCAACACACAAACAAACAACTTTTATCTATCCTTCGATAGAATTGCTTACCATGGACATGCTCAGCCCTTTGCCATGCACAGTCTTTCCAGGCCAGAGGATGAAATTTATCAAATTTTGGAGAGGAATGGAAAGTATGCATTTTTGTCGGTGCAGTTCGCTTGCAAATGACGAGTTGCCGATGGGCTAAGTCCATATCAAAAGCAGCTGCCAACCTTGCCCGGTTCATCTCTAATTCTTCCGATGTGGATATGTCCTGACTGGGCTCATAACGTGCAAAATACATTGGAGCTGTGGATTTGCTTCCCGAATATCCTTTCTGGCCATCGGTTATCCCGAGCCATGGGCCTCGTGTTGCAATGGAAGCTCCTCCAACATTCCATACTGCCCCAACGCTCACCTGTCGTGGAGTGATTCTTTGTCCGGTTCGAGAATATTGACTTGGCACCGCCTGGTTGTCCACAATATGTGGTGACATGTGAGGTGCTTGCGTGATATATTGAGGTGGAATAGCAGGTCTGGCCATCCGATTACGCTGACGTCCAAAAGGATCCTCGTTGCGTTCTCGTCGACGAAGTAGCTTTTCTTCTGCAGTAAGCTCCACGGGTAGCTTTCGCACATGGTACTTTGAGATGGTGTCGCCCGAATATGACCGTGGCGGAATGAATCGATCGGGATATAGATGTGGAGCGGCCGCCGGACGCGAACATCTCTGATTCCAAGTACCAGGCGTGTGGTCTTTTCCAGCGTCAGAGATCTTGATGATACGTCGATCGGTGTCAAAAGATTGGCTGTTCTTGGGATAAGAAACGGGCGGGCGCTTGCGGAATAGATTGTCAATGGTAGATATAGTATTATAGAGAAATGAAGGCTGTCTCAATGAACGATAGGCTTTATGTTGAGAGGAGGAGGACTCCAATGACGAATAAGGAACGGTTGCCATTGCTGCTTCTGCAGCATACGGCGCAACTAGATATGCATGTGTGGTGGGTAGGCCTCGTTGGAAAAAAGAATGATAGACGAGGCTCTAGTATGATATGTGCTGTTTAACTCATGAAGTCCCCAGCATCGGGTGAAAGTTTTGGGCCTGTATCTATATACCGTTTTAGGAAGGAGCGAGTGGCACGTGATGCCTGACGCTGCTATGCCGCTGCCTGGCTCTTGCCGCGTTTACACCAAAAACACCACCACCAAAAAAAATTAGAGTGCTATTGTTAATTATTGCCCAATCCTGTTAGAGACACGAAATGCAACTACTCTAAGGCTCGATCTCCAACAGTTAGAATTACAGCATGGCCAGTGTAACTATCTCCTTTATTCTGCTCCAGCATCAAATGCATTCATGCTAATCCGATTTGATAGCATGGCATCCCCCGCCATAGTGTTGAGGTGGTAGAAAACACTGAGCAAATACAAAAGGAAATCCAGGCATATCGTGATTTGGAGACTGCCGTACATGAAAAGGTTTTACATCTCATTAAATCGATTCGGCACAGAAGACTTAATCGAAATATAGATCACTGCACACGAATATACACATGACACCTTGAATCAGGTATCTGAGCTTTTAAAAAAGAACCCCGAGTACTACACAATATGGAACTATCGGCGACTTATCCGCCAACATGATTTTCTTGAAGCTACGCCAAAGCCGTCAGGTCAGCCCGAGGCTGATCAAATTGTGCCTATCATCCAATCTGATCTGGATTTTCTCTTCCCGCTGCTGCGCTCTTTTCCGAAATGCTATTGGATCTGGAACTATCGGCTCTGGGTATTGAATGAAGCCAAAAGGCTGTTACCCCAGCGGACTGCTCGTGAATTTTGGCAGAGGGAGTTGGCACTTGTGGGCAAGATGCTGCACTCGGACAGCCGCAACTTTCACGGCTGGGGCTATAGAGCCTTTGTGATCGAGGCTTTGGAAGAGTTAGTCGGCGACGGGGATGAGAAGAGCATGGCACAGACGGAAATAGACTATACGACTAAAATGATCGGGGCAAACCTTTCGAATTTCTCAGCATGGCATTACCGGACCAAGCTGATTCAAAAGCATCTTAATGAAAAGGAGGCAACCGATCAAGAGAGGAGACAAATTTTGGAACAAGGTAACTATCACTTACAGCCCAGAAAGAGACGCTGCGGTGACTGACTTTTGTTGCTCTTCTTTCTTCCTGCAGAATTGGAATTGGCCCACAAAGCTCTCATTGACCCGTACGACCAGTCGCTCTGGTTTTACCATCAAAATTTAATGTGCGTGTTCGATCCTTCACTAGCGGAGCGCACTATGGCACCCAATCTATCGAGCTCGGAGCGATTAAAATATGTGGAGGAGCAGAAGGAGTTAATCAACGAAATGCTTGAAGACTACACGGATTGTAAATGGATCTATCAGGCTTTGGTGGACTGCAATTTGCTCATTGCGAAGATTGAAGGAGCCATGTCTGCCAAGGATCGGACTGAAGTGGCGGATTGGTTGAAGTCCTTGATCAGATTGGATCCTTTGAGAAAGGGGCACTGGGTGGACATTGAGAAGTCCGTAAATGGCGATGGGCTTGGATGAATGTTTGCTTAGCTTTTAGCTTTATGGATTTCAGTCGGCCCGTAGGAAGAACGTATATACTATATAGATATCTTTTGGCTAAAAGAACTCCGAGATTGCCATCAATATCTAAGTACACCATGATCAGGTAGTAAGTAGGCAGGAAGAAGTACGTAGGGAGTCCAGACCGATGGACGAAGGACCGATACGAACCCCGGAGAATGGTGGATCAGCCGTTGCCGCGCAGGGCAGCCTTACCCCTGGCTAGGCTGGCTGCTACGTAGCTAGCAAGCGTAAGCACTGCAGGCTGTGCTTTAAATAAGTCTTCGACGAGTCAGGGCAAGGCTTGACTCTGCGTACTTCGTATGCGTTGCATCTGGTTGGCGTTTTGGCGAATAAGGAGACAAACTAATTGTTTCAGAGACGACAGCGATCACCAGAAATAACTTAACGGCAAGCCGATAAGCAGATCGTAGCTAAACAAATCATATCTAAGGCCAGATCATTCTTTGCAATTTGAGGAGAGTCCGAGAGCGACAGGTCGGGCGGAGGAGGACAGATCCCTTCCCGGCGCCGCCAATTGCGGACTAGCTAGCCCAGGATAGGCTAACTAAGTCCTGGTTAAATCGAAACAAATCGATCCTCCCATCTGTTTCTGTCAGACAATCCCACACTGTCAATTTATCTCTCGCTCACTCATTCATTCATTCATCCCGACTTACCAGCCAGCTACGTCTGCTGCTCACAGCTTATTCACCCCCTCGCAAGTCGAGCTCCGACCGGGTTCGGCTAGCCCCTGGCCTGCGTACTACATAGTGCCAACCTCCTATCCCCCATCTGATGGCCGTGTGTGACCTCTAACTAGTCACAAGGAGGCCTCCCTTCTATCAGCGATCAAGCAAGGGGAGCCATCACGCGAACTGCACAATATGAGTCCCAGCCCGGAGCCCAAGGATTATGGAGAGGTACGTTCGCTTGTCGATTATGCTCTGGCTCCCTCCCGACATGTGTTTTTTAGCTTACATTGTCGCTCCAATCCATGTAGGACACCTTCGAAGATGCTAGCGAGGAAACTACACAGGCGGCTCCCTCAATGCCACAAAGCTCGTCCACACGCTCGCTGACTGATCGGCGAGTGTCGAATGCATCCGTCACCACCCCGCGTGCTGAGAAGTCGCCTCTACCCTCTGATTTTCCCGATGGCAACACCGAAGACGAGTTAGACGACGTCAGCCCTACGGCTCACTCGGAGAATGAGGATACACCCAGGAGGAAGAAATATCAGAAATCACCCCTATTAACTGCTCATCGCCTCTCAACAACTTCGCTGGACGAAGTTAATTTAGCCGGCAACAAGGATGACGAAGAGTCACCAGATGCGACCAGTCCAGGACCCGAGCCTTCTATTGACTCTCCCGGTGCAGCCTCTATTGACTCAACAGCTACGAAGCAAAGCATGTCTTCGACTTTGATGTCTAGTTTGCCGTCTGTGCCATGGTCGGCGGCCCCAAAACCCACTCCCATCACATCACCCCCTGCTTCTGCTGGTCCTCCACCACCACTACCGCCCCGCAAGTTAACAGGCGCCTTCTCATGGCTCTCCAGGTCGAGTGCCTCCGGAAAGGACTCCAAGTCACCCCCTGCTGATAGTCGTCGAAATACCTCTGCATCGATTTCTACAGTCAACACTCTGGAAGAAGGAGACAGTATGAGCATTGGTTCAAAGAAGCCGGCACGCAATAGCCTTAAGGATCAATTTAAGCTCCTTCGCATGCGGGAAGAAGGACCTGACGCCGATCAAGCGAGCATTGCCTCCGGAAATATCTCCGTCAGTACGGGACTTACTAGCCCTGCGGAAGAACAAAAGGATGTACCACCAGTACCTTCACCCATCAGTGCCGGAGCCGGTGGACCATTCCCATCCGTCAATCCCAACCTTCCTCCTGGAACAGTGTCGGGATTTTCAACGTCTGCTACCGACGCAGCGGCACCGGTTGATTGGGAATTGTGGGAGAAGATTGTCAATCATGGCCCGGAGGCGTTGTCGGGTGCCAACTCCGAAGAGCTCAATGCTGCTATCAAGCGTGGAATTCCTCAAACTATCAGAGGTGTAATTTGGCAAGTATTGGCTGACAGTCGCAGCCCAGACCTCGAGGAAGTGTATAAGGAACTCGTAGCACGAGGCACGGATAAAGATTTACGTATGAGCATCAGTGAACAAACCAAAGGCACCGCTTCTGAAAAGGAATCGCTAGCTTCGTCACGCTCTTCTATCCGCTCAGATCATTCAGGGTCCCCATCGCCGTCAAGCCAAACCACAACTTCTCCTGTTTCTCACGAAAAAGAGACGGACTCGATAGTCGCAGAATCGGCTCGTAAAAAGAAGACAAAGGAAGATTTCGAAGCAATTCGGAAGTTGGAGAAGACAATACGAAGGGACCTGGGTTCTCGGACAAGTTACTCGAAATATTTCGTCTCACAGGGGAGCCAGGAGGGACTCTTTGGATTATGCAAGGCTTATGCGTTGTATGATGAGGCAGTCGGCTATGCTCAGGGGATCAATTTCATTGCGATGCCTCTGCTATTCAACGTAAGTAATCTCGTTTTCAATTGCAATTGGTTTGCTTCAGTGTCTAACTCGGTAAAATAGATGGATGAGGGTGAAGCATTTACGCTTCTCGTAAAATTAATGAATAAATACGGCCTACGAGATATGTTTATTCAAGATATGCCCGGTTTGCACCTTCATTTATTCCAGTTTGAAAGGCTTTTGGAAGATCTTGAGCCTGCACTCTATTGCCACCTTCGTCGACGCGGAGTAAGCCCACAACTATACGCCACTCAGTGGTTCTTAACTTTATTTGCATATCGATTCCCCCTCCAACTGGTTCTTCGCATCTACGATCTTATCTTTGAAGAAGGGTTGGAAAGCACCATTCTTCGTTTCGGTGTTGCTATAATGCGTCGAAACGTTGAAACACTCCTTGGCATGAAAGACATGTCTAGCCTGTCTCAATTCCTCAAGGAGAAGCTGTTTGATGTTTATATTGACCAGCAACCGTCTGCAAGCTCAATCCTTGAGTCTGGGTTTTTTGGAAGCTCTGGTGGAAGCGACAAGGAGATTTACCGGGCTGACCTCATGGTGCAAGACGCATGTGACATTCCTCTCACGGCTGAAATGATTAAGTCATACACGACAGAGTGGGAGGAGAAAGTTCGAACCGAAAAGGAAAGAGAGCAAGAACTTGAAGGACTCAGATATACTGTCTCGTCGCAAGCTACTCGAATAAGGTCGTTGGAGGAGCGGACTGAGAAATCAGACCAAGAACATGTTCAACTCGCATCTGAGTTGGTGCGCATGAAGGTTGAGAACGAAGAACTGTCGGACGCGAATGAAGGACTTCAGGTACAGGTTCAGGAGCTGAAGAACGTTGTCGACAAACAGCCCGCCGAGGTTGAGGAGAAACTCAAAACGGAGATGGACCGGATCATGAAACGGAACATGGAAGTGCAGAATGAGAACCGGAATATGGAAGAACAAATGTCGGAGATGGAGAGAGATCTTGTGGAGACCAAGATGAAATGGGCTGAGGTAAGGCTGAATTCACGCCAACATGTGATCGCCTTCATTCACTAACGCACACTCAAAACAGCTATCGGAAAACCACGAGGGCCTCAAGCAAAAATGGGCAGATCTCCGACGTGCTTTGGATGGGTAATCAAGTCAAAAGAGAATCGATATCTCATGCCTTGACGGTTTGTTACTTCTTCTCTGTATATTTTACCCCTGGTGTTGTTTCCTCTGGAAGTGGACTGTACTTCAGCTTCTACTTGCTTCTCACATATTGTCTTATACCATTTGTATGATTACCCACGACTATTACTGTCCGGTAAACGTTTTGTTTATTTTGTTTGGGAACGTTGGAGATGACGACGAAAGGCTTTTTTGTACACATCGTCATGTATACCACCAAGTGCTAGCGGGAGTACGTAACCTTTTTAGGAGGTGCTATATGACATACATTATTAAGATGAATAGCGAAATATATTTGAAATATGATTAACGGCAACAAGCAAACAGAATACAATAAAAAACAATTGATTTCGTAGAAATTGCCGGGGTTTATTTTTAATAACCTGGAGCGGCTTTTTCTCCGCCCCTCGTTTCCGTGTATTTCCGTTCACGGGTATTCGGGGGTAAACCGATGAGGGGGGCCCTTTCTAAGTTATAACACAACTAGAGATGAGGCAATTCCTGAAACTACCAACATATATACATAATAATCAGAGTGGTGCTCTTACAACCTCCGCAAGGACAGCGATAACGAGAAACGGCCATCATCGTCACCATCAGTCACTCCGGGTTCCCTCCTTTCGTCCGTTTACAACGTCACCATCAACAATGGCGCCTATCGAACGTATAACGCTTTTCAGTATTCCCAAGGAAGAGGACCGTCAGCATCTAATTGGCGAGTACAAGCAGCTTGTCAAAACTGCAGTGAAGGTATATCCGTCTTTCATCCCTTCTTGCTTTCTTTTTCTTTTCCCGTGAAAAGAAACTAATAATTCGACAGGATGGCAAGCCATACATCTCAAATGTCTCATTCGGCCCGGCCATTGAGGATGCTCGGAATAAGGGATACAACTTTGGCGTCAAGACCACGTTCGCGTCGATCGACGATATGAAGTTTTATGACACCACGTGCGAGGCGCATAAGGCTTTGAAGGTGTTTGTTGGCAAGGCGAAGGAAGGTGATGTGTTGACGGTGTATTATGAGAATGCTGCATAGATTGTTCTCCGTGCTTGCTTGTTTGCATGTCCGGTCTTGTGCGTATCGGGTCAGTGTCGTTCATGAGGTGACAGGGTCGGTGATGTCTAACCTCTGCTCGCTGGTTGGAGATGTTGAACCCCAATTTCAATGTATTCAAGTCACCCAAATTTCACGGATGTGACCTCTTCAAGGCACAACCTGTACTGAGAAACTCCTATCCATAAGATTTTCGGCGGGCGTCTGAGAGCAGAAGAGCCACCCTATCGTTTCAAAAGTATCGTAGTTATTCATTCCAGTAGTTTGCTTCAGTCCAATCCGACAGGTTCCGGTCTCGTTGCAAATATGATTTTTTGTTTAATAATCTCCACAATCTCAAGCTCATCTTTTTCATCGGCGCCAGTGTTCTCCTCGCCCATCCCGTCCTGCGACTTATGTCGTCGCTGTATAATAGCAAGCGGTTTTGCCAGCTTCTTGACTTCGCCTGTCATCCGTTGGTAGCGTCCTGCATACAGGTAAACGCGTTTCATCCACTTCGTACTGTCCGGATCGAGGTCGGAGTAGTCCGGGAACATGATTTTGCCGAGTTCTGTTTCAATGGTTGTCCATTTTCCGTGTCTTGTTGGCTCCGAGTCTGTCGAATTATCGGCTTCGGTTGCGGTCAATTCTGTAGGTATGTTGATTGTGCCTTGGAGTTCGAGAATAGCGAGGCCTGACGGTGTTCGAAGGAGCGGGGGGAGGGCGTTGTGAGCATCTGACAGAAACTCAGACTTGGGATTGCCGGAGGTGGACGGGGGGTAGAGAGGTACTGAAGGCATGGCTCTCGATTATTGCAGGACAGTGGGATGCTTGATGGTAATTTCCGACTTGATTTGGTAGGAGCAAATTGTTGCTTTGTTCGTTAATGGAAAAACGCGCTGGACGCGACTTGCCTTGCGCCAAGACCCTTATCTTATCTGCTGATAAGATAATGACCATCGTGATGGCTTCTATAGATCTAGAATGAATTGGCCCTACAGCGTTAGCTGTCTAGATGCAGTAAACAAGTAATGTGGCACAGGTAATTAATCATAGACATGGCTCTATCTTGTATTGTGAGGGAAAATAGGCGAGCTTTTTCCCAGATAAAGAATCTAGGTCTAGCGGAAATTTGCGGGGAGTAACAGTGCTAAATTATATATCTTCAGCTGGAGATGGACATCATTAAACCAGTGAATCTTAGTAGCACTTCACCACTAGGTATTATTAATCAAGCAGCAGTAAACAAAGAAATATGACGGCATCGTCCAGTTATTTGGTGAACTGGGCGCACAAAACTGCGCCTGGCGGTGCCTCTTCTGGACAAGCTGGATCCATTATGGCGTTTGTCAAAGGCCAGCTACAAGCATACACCACTGATGCAGGCACACCTCAGTTTATCTGAAAACTTCCACCAAATAAAGACAATAGCGGAGAGAGAATAGGTAATACAAAAACATGTTTGTTGCTAGGCACCCTCATAAATCAATATGGAGGGAAATATCCTAATATTCACAAATTATAGAAGGCAATGCCCTCGAAAATACGTTGTTTGCTCTGGAACCTATGTTGCCATATATGACTGTGGGACCATAGATCTATAGCCTGTCATGTAGATGATACCTTCTCCAGGTTCTCTTTGTGACCACCCCATCTCTAAAAGTCATACAGCCCCTGAACATCTGATATGTGCACTCACCACCATGACCCTGTTAAAATGACTATGTCTGGCACCCTCCACTAGCAGATCCTTTCTTTCTTGCATTACAAAATAACATCGCCGGAAGAACCCTAGAAGTTTACTCGAAGATATTGCTCTATATGAGTTTACCAACGGAAACGCCCCCAGTCCTATACCTCGAGGACTCCCAATATCCGGCGGATTCATACAGCGCCTTGCATGACGACATCGAGCCCAAGGATCATGAGAAGGTGTGATATTTGTTAGACTTGCAGAGGAACAGAAGCTAATACTTGAACCATGGAACAGAACACGCCGCCCATGTCGGAATCGAGTGCCCAACCCGCTGTTGTCAGTGGCTCCCTAACCTGGGTTTCGGACGACACGAAAGAGCGAGACAATTTCCGGAAGTTGCGATCAAATATTGGCTTTGTTGCCCCAAAATCGCCCTTTATTCCCACGAACATGAACGAGTGGTTGACACACCGTATGGAGATACTCGCAGAGACTGCTAAGGAACTCGATCGGTTGATAGAGACGAGGAAAATGAAACAAGCGTCATCTTGCAACGTTAGAACCCTGCCAGTTCTGGCAGGAAAAGTGGTAAAGGATTTCCGTTCGATAGTGCTAGCCAGGGAGACGATCTGGAGACACGACGAAGTGAATAATCCGTCTAGGCCGCAGGCTCCATGGCCGGATTCAAGCGAACGCAAACACGAAGGTTACCAGAGAGTACGATCTGGCTATAGCCGGTTCCCACCTCTCCCTAGAGTTCCTGGAAATGCGACAGTCAACTGGAAACAGCGATCGCCGATAACGCCGTACGAATTTGATCGAGTTGGCCGGCCTGTCGCAATGAACGAGGAAACCACAGACACTGATCAATCCATGGAATCAGCTATTGGACTTTCGCTTCTTCGAGAAATAGACGAGTGAGAAGTCGTTGGGTAAAATTGGGTAAAATAGTGTTTTTTGGCAGTCAAACTTCTTCAGCTTTTCAAATGCGATTCTCGAATTGATTATGATCAAAACTTCCTTTCATCGTATAAAACGAAATTTCATGATTCCACTGTTCTTATTATTTTCGCATATCGATTGCCCGTTCTCTTCGTGACGAACTGCGTCTGTCATGCCGTGTAAACAATAGCTCGTAAAGTTGCCAGAGAATCACGAGTTCATGTTATTGGCGCGATCGCAAGCATCTTGAAGACCTTGAAGTCCTCGAATAGTTTCGCCTGCGAATTCGTCAGGGTTGATTCCAGGTTTGTTCAGCTTGCCATAACGAAGATCGCTTAAGTCGCCGATAATTTGCTTTACTGTAGTCAAAGTAGACGTGGCTTCATTTTCTGCAGCTGCAACTTCTCGCTCCAAAGCGGCACAGGAACTTTCCATTTCCGAAAGAAGACTTGAGAAGGAATGATACCCCACCGTTTGGGTGCTAGATGTTGGTCCAAATAGCTCAAGATCCAGGTTCATCTCGCGGTGGTCATCATCACCAAAGCCATCAACTCCGGATGCCTTGGCTGCTTTTAGCAAGTCGGCTTTCTGTTGTTCACCGGCCTTGACTTCGTCTAAAATATGTTCTGTGACGGCATCCATGTCCTGGGAGCGCAATTCTTGCAATTCCCGGTACAAGACCTTGATCTGAGGATGAGACTGAAGGCGTTTCGGAAACAGCTCAGTGAACTTCTGCAAAGAAATGATGGTCGGCAGTGAGGCGGGAGACAACAGAAAATTACCCAGGATAGATTCCTCCGATGGAGCCATTTTTTCTATTTTGAGAGTACGTTGGAGTAGAAAGATAAATGTAGAACACCAGAAGGGCCTCCTGGCAAGAAAAAGAATAGTGTCTGCCCGACCAGAGGTCCTCGGATGATATTTGGATGTTGAGATCAAGACCTTTGCTGATGGTAAGCTGTTGTTCGCAGACGCGTGCTTTCTCCAATCACGGTCAGACAGGAGAGATGTTGAACCACGTAGCGCAAGTAACAACGCGATTCGCGTGTACGATGTGTAAATAAAGCAGCGTACTGAGTTTCCTCCAGAGAACAAGGAAATATTACCAGAGTTTCATTGTATACGAGGGAAGATTAGGAAGGAGGTTGGACTGAGCGCGGATGTTAACGCGTTTTTGCCTTCTCCTTCCGCTACCCGTGGTTGCTGCTTCACTCTTTCCTCCTTCCTCCCTTCCACACCTCACCTTTTCCTGCTCTAGCCATAACTATAGCAGTCGGACTCCAAGAAAGAGTTATTGCAGTGCTCTGTGCGGTTGGAATAAATTGTTCGTCCGTTCAAAATCAATTGATTCCTCCGTTGACCCCTGCTTTGAGACATACGCTTTGCTCTCTAGACTCTACCCTGACATACATCTTGTCCTAAAAAGCAGCTTTACTTATTTGAATTTTACTGTCTCATCGATAATTACGACTGGAGAGTAATTTACCGCTCTCAGAAAACATTCGAGACCCAACTTGAAGTTTCTTGCGTCTGCAGCGACTGGTAACTGCACCCTGAAAACGTGCCCAAGAACCCAGGAGTCGTTTTGCAACACCTGAAGGGCTTCAAATTCGGCCAAATCTTGGGGATTATTCATTACTCGACTCATCAGACCTCTTATTCACTTCCCGGGAGATTTCTGAGTTGAGAGTGGCTGTTGCCGCAGCATCATGGCGCCAGCAAGTTCCAATTATAATCGAGACGAAAGGGTCCTTTGTTTCCACCATGAAGTGCTCTACGAAGCCAAGATCATGGATCTCAAGCATGTCGATCCAGATGATCGCAAAAGTCCTTATGAGTACTTAGTTCACTACAAAGGCTGGAAAAACACGTAAGTTGCTCACGTTAATTCTGTCCCGCCCCCTGCAAAGCTTGGTTTGGAAGACCGATGATGTGGCAACACTTGCCCGCATCTTCGTCAACCGCTACGACGACTCAAAGCGCAGCTTTGCTCCCTGGCGCTTATTCATTTGAACACTGCGCTGACATCAAAAATAGATGGGATGACTGGGTTCCTCAAGAGCGCCTCCGTAAATTTACGGAGGAAAATCGGGAACTGGCTGCTCAAATCCGGAGGGAGATGACAGCTCAGATGTGGGCGAAAGGCAACCCTACCAGCAAGACAGGCAAGAAGAGAGCCGGTTCAGACTCTGGACGAGGCAGCGAAGAAAGACAATCATCTGTTCCTGCTAAGGGTACAAAGCGAGGTCGCGACAATGAAATCGAAAGAGTAAGTATTAAGAGCTGTACAAAAGATCTCAAATGTATGTACTAAAGTCTACCAGGAGGATCAATTCCATTTGCGACCATCAATCCGCATTATGCTTCCCGATAATCTCAAGGCATTGCTTGTGGATGATTGGGAGAATGTGACCAAAAACCAGCAAGTCGTTGCCTTGCCCGCACTTCACTCTGTGAATGCGATCCTCCAGACATACTCTGACGAGGAGAAACCAAAACGCACAACGACAGCCGAGTTGGATGTTCTTGAGGAAGTTACTATGGGGATCAAAGAGTATTTTGACAAATCGTTGGACAAGATTCTCCTCTATAAGTTTGAAAGAGAGCAATACCGATTGCTGCGTCAGAAATGGGAAAGCGGCGTGGACACTTATGCAGACAAGGGACCTCTGGACATCTATGGAGCCCATCATCTGGTTCGCCTATTTGGTAAGTGCATTTAAAAAAATGCTTCTTCACATTTACCTGAAAGGCAAAGCTAACAAGCTGGTAGCTGTGCTTCCGGAACTTATTGCACAGACAAACATGGACCAACAATCTATCAATCGCCTACGTGAAGAACTAAGCAAATTCACAATTTGGCTGAGCCGAAACTCTGAAAACTTCTTCGCAAACAAATATATCAGTGCCAGTACAGAGTATCTGGAAAAAGCTACTGGTGTGCCTATCCCAAACCCAGGCACTGCTACATCACGTCTTGTATGAGAGTCACATCATTCTGTGGCCATACTATTTCAAGAAGATCAATTTTTCTGGTTGCTATGAGAATTCTTTCAACCACTTGTTTTAATATTATTAAGAGGACACTACTGCCGTGTCATGGATCAAGGATAGTTAGCGTTTCATAATTTCAATACTATTCCCTCGTAATCGATTCATCCATTTGATGTAAAGTATGAAAGGAGGTATTGTAGCTAGCAAACATCCAAGTTCTATTTACCCGCACCCAAGAAAGAAGATGAGCAAAAAAGCGCACAACCTAATACAGAATAGCCTAGATCAGAGGACAAGCTTTCTTGCGTCCTCGACGGCACATCTGGCGGCACGCTTCAACTCGAGCTTCCTATCCGCCTCTCGCCATCTGTCCCATGTACTGAAGCCCTCCTGCGGTTGAATGCTAAGTGTATCGTAGCCCTGCTTGATTATTTGGTGAACTTCCCGCGGGCCGAGGTTCCTTTTCCGCGTGGCTGCTGGTCTGGAGTCCGTGTCGTCACCCGTTGCCTCGCCAGGTTTGGTGTTGTCGGTTTGGAAAAGTAGGGAAAGGAAATGGGTGGATACTGTGGTTAGAGTATCGATAGCCGCAACACGTGCTTCCGCCTCCTTTGCGTGTATGTCTGTTGTAGTGGTAGTAGTGGTGGTGGGAACAGGAGGAGCAGATGAGGTCAACTGGTAAACGTCACGAAACCGTGCAATAATAGGTCCCGCTTCCACAATTTTGTAGAAGAGATCGTCGTAAGAGGCTGGATCGGGGAGGAAGGTGTCTCCTGTAGATAGGGTGAATGCGATGAGATCCACGAGTGAGGTTGTGAGGGTATCAATGTGTGGTGCTGAGGTCAAATCAGAGGCGTAGGTGGTCAAAAAGCGCATAAGCGAGAGCAGTGTGCGCCACATCTCAGCCCAGTGGTACGTTAACCGGGTTTTGTTGGATGAGAGATAAGAAAAGAGTCGAACGAGGATTGCGATAGTATGACTGGAATACATTGAATTAGCATTGGTTCTGGTAAACGAGAAAAGAAGGAACACCCACCTATAGAGATTGGCATCTAAACGACGGCGTAGATTGTGGGTGATGGTATCAATCACCATGTCAAAGATAACAGTCGCTAGCACTCGGTCACCGTTGACAAGTGGAAGATGCGGTTGTCTCTGTCGACATAGTCGCACGCTACGCTTATTGTCGTCGCTGCATATTCTCTTGCACAGCACTGGATCTTCAACTATAATGCGAAGGGTCGAAAGATTCAACTCTGCGTACGCAGCCACCCTCTCAGACCGGTAAGCATGTTGGAGTAGATAGGATGTTAACGATAGGAAACTAGCAAAAGGAGACTCTTCATTCCTTTTTTCGGGTATTGAAGTCACCAAGTTGTATCCAAACAATTTGTTCGCGTTGATAAAATCGTATGTAGCCAAGAGGACCGCGGCCTCAGGTGCCGGTCTTTGAAGAATCGTCAGCAAATTCGCCATTCTGAAAGCCTTGAAAGGGAGTATTTCACTCACTGCGCAGCAAAGGTCTCCTTGACTTCGTCAGCTGTCGATGTAGTAGGTTTGTCCTTGTTGCCTGAAGCAAGAACTCGCAAGCCGAAGAATATGAGCGTATTGCTCAATGTCCAGCCCTCTGGAAGATCGTCTTGGATAGCAACATATCCATTCCTGAGCCCAGCACAGGACAGTCCGGTACCCTTGACAATCTTCTGAATTGTTGCCTCATTGATAAAATCATCAAGTCGTTGCTGATAAGGGTTCTGGAATTCAAACTTGTTGTAATTTGCTAATAAACCAAGAAGCAAGAATGGCTCCAATATCTGCAGGTTGGTTTCCGAATCATGTACAAACTAGAGGTCGTTAGGCGAAATTGTTCAATATGAAGTTGTTTAGTAATCTTACCTTCATTATGGAAGGGAAGAAGTCTCGTTGCATGAAATATGCGACTAGACTGGTTTTATATGCGCCACTAACCACCGCGATGGTTGTCCTGATAGCCTTTTGGCGAAGGTCCACTGCAAACTGTTATTAATCAAACTTCAGGTGAAAAGCAAGCAGGCCACACAACTTACAATTACTGCCGCTGCGGATTGTTTTGTCGAGCATGACGACAAAGTCCGTAAATACTCGGTCCACTTCATCGAGACCTGCAAGAACTGTAATGATGTCGGAACTAGGATTGGTGTACTTTTTGACCAAGATGCTTCCTAGGAATATAGTGAGAGTCTAAGATGGAGTCAGAATCACGATCGCCCACTTTTGTTTGAAGGAAGAAAGAAATTGGATGTATTTCTAACCTCGAGCGCATGAGCATCATTTGGAGTCACCCCGGCCGCGGCTTCGCGAATAGACCGAGCAAATAATCGCTGAGTGACTCCCTGTAAAAAGTATTAGACATACTGTCAAACTGTCATCATTGAAACAGCTTACCTGCAGTAATAACGTGTCATCTGGTGAGATGCCATCTAAAATGCGACGCAAGTATGCTCTATCAGGAGGGAGCAAATAGAACTCTCTCCAAAAGCCCTCGCTTGGGTCAAAGTTTTCTGTCGCCTGTACTCTGCTTAGCGAAGCCCCTCGAACACCATGTAATTGTATCATTAATACTTACTTGGAAAAGACCATCATACAGTTGTACAATCTTGGGCTGGAATATCTCCGGTCTACTCTGCTGGGTCAACGGGGAGGCTTCCATGGTGACGAGCTCAAAGGACTAGAAATCATTGAGCCAAATTTACACCCATGACATGCTCAAGCTGGGTATTGGCTGTAGCTGGAACGCAGTAGAGGAAAAACAATTATAGGAAATTCTTTTTGGAATATGTGCATTGCAGTAACAGGCCAGATAACAGCACGAATCGCAGGCATAATTATGGAATTGCATGTGGGCACTAGCCACGGATGTCGGTGCCACATGATTCAGGCACCCGTAAGCACCGCCATTACTAGCGATATCGCATTTCACAACAACCTCGAATTGTATGTCATGGTATCCCATTTTTTGCAGTCTTATATAAATAACATGAATAGAAGATAATATTCCATGCAAAAAATTACTCATATGACCAAGGCTGAGTGTCTCTTTGTTGCCCGAGCCATACAAGAGCGATGTGTAGAAACACCTTGACGCTGATTGGCTGGGCTGGCCAAACGCCTGATGCGGCAAGGAACAGCCGAGTTGCCGCCGAGAACTTCGGGTTCCTCAGGCTTTCGTTATTAATCCATCCATCTCTGCGCAACATTGCACAAACACCTCCAGACATCCGTATAGCTACTACTCGCCCATGCTATACTCGCTATATATTGTCATCACACCCCACGGCAATTGCCTATAGTCGCAGAAATGTCTTTACAGCAGGTCCTTCGTCCCTCAGTGACATCATCCGCTTCGGTGTTCAGATTTGTCACCAGACAGCCCACGCAAGGATGCATCTGTTCCTACCGCCTCTTCTCCTCACACGCTGGAAAATACCATTCATCGAGACGTGATATGCAAACTGCGACCGCCTACCGACCTCATACCCTTCCAGAGAACCCACCGCCTCCTCCCCGTAACACCGGCATTCCAGACACCTCAATCGCCGCAGATGCCCCATACAATACGCCGAGCAGCCTGTACAGCGCAGTTCCTCCTACAGAAAGACAATCCACCATCAGTGTGAGAGAAGGCGAAGCTCAGAAATCATCGCCGGTCAAGTCGGCCGAAACGACGAAGCCTCGGCGCTCACGACTTCGTCCCAGAAAGGCGGCAATGACCCTCACGCCGACTGCGGTGCATCAACTTCAATCTTTGCTATCCCAGCCGGACCCAAAGATGATACGAGTTGGTGTGAAGAACCGGGGTTGCTCCGGGCTGGCCTATCATCTCGAATACGTCGAGAAGCCCGGGAAATTCGACGAAGTCGTTGAACAGGACGGAGTCAAGGTGCTCATTGACAGTAAGGCCCTGTTTAGCATCATCGGAAGTGAAATGGATTGGCATGAGGACAAGCTCAGTCAGCGATTCGTGTTCCGCAATCCAAATATAAGTGAGTGATATCTATTCCCGCGGGAAACACTGCTCATGAGACTAACGTGATTTCAGAGGAACAATGTGGCTGCGGAGAGTCTTTCATGGTCTGATTAATTTTTCTTCTGTATATATTCGAATGTTCAATTATGCAGTGCATTGGGTGGCGTTTCTATTCGAATCTCAACTTGTGATGAAATGAGTTTTCATGGTCTTTGGGCTTTGTGCCGCTTAAAGATTTCTTTGGAAATGTTGTGCCACTTGCCAACATACATGCATATATTTGCTTTTTTACTCCATTGCATTCCAATGGTACATAATGGACGATACCTATTTTATATAGATTCATGTACTTCCACGGGTGAAGTCAGCTGTTTTCATAAACTGCCAAATGATATGCATTTTTCTTTCAGTGTTCTTCTACTCATGATCCTAAAGACTTAATGACTTCGAGATATAGGCTATATGTTAGTAGAGAATGTCTTTTGTTTCGATATTGAAAATAATGCGTCATGTTGATTGTACAGCAATTGCGCGGGATGTCATACTGCCGATATGATATGGGGCCGATAACCTAGCTGTCCGCGGCGGCACGTCAGGTCTTAGACCTGTACTTGACTTGCTTCTTACAACCCATCACTCGCAGAACACCGTGACAGTCCATGATGGACTACTCAGACGCATCCTTAGCTCCCAAGCTATCGCCGTCGCATGAACCAACACCACAAGTATACTTGATTATCCGCTTCTCCGCCTCCATCCCCGACGTCCAACTAGGCATTACCAGTCCATCAACGACAACAGCCGCTGGCCTCAAACAACTAATCCGGGCACACTTACCGGCAGATCTTTCGAATCGGAGGATTCGACTCATACACTCTGGACGAGGACTGGAAGATGCCACCCCGCTAGCAGCATCCTTGAGATTGCCACCTTCGTCGCGGACAAGTACCCCGTTATCTACAAATGTCACACTTCAAGCCACCGGAAATGTCCCGTCGAAAGAGAAAGGAAAAGCAGTCGTGCGCGATGCAACCCCGACTGATATACCCCATGTCTACGTGCACTGCTCCATTGGCGATATTGTCCTATCCGAGTCGGACATCAATGCGGAGGCGGCTATGGCATCCACCCTGCTTCTCCTCCAACAACGGCAAGACTCCGATTCAACAACAGCAGCAGCAATCGCGAAGGACCAACAAGAACAAGAAGATGAAGAGCAGGGTGAAGATTCCATGACAACGCCTGCCCCGAGAGGGTTTGATCGCTTGTTATCAGCAGGGTTTACACTGGGTGAAGTCGCGGCTTTAAGATCACAGTTTATGGCTTTGCAGTCTGTGTCGCATACACCTGATACAATGCCCTCTGGCGCAGAGCTACGAGAACTGGAAGATCGATGGATGGATGAGGGCTCAGCGGCGGATGGGGTTGGCGCCGGATTGACGCTTGGTGGCGGAGGCGGGGAGGATAGCGGTGGCTTTGGTTCCACGTCGAATAGCGCACTCGATGATATGCTCTGGGGAGCAGTTATGGGATTCTTTTGGCCTATTGGATGCGGTATGTGGTTGAGGCGCGAGGAGGGAGTATGGAG
This sequence comes from Talaromyces albobiverticillius, assembly GCA_023721895.2. Lineage (NCBI taxonomy): Eukaryota > Fungi > Ascomycota > Eurotiomycetes > Eurotiales > Trichocomaceae > Talaromyces > Talaromyces albobiverticillius. Next base: position 5,549,650 of record JAMBUR020000001.1, on the reverse strand, counting down.
TTGGCGGAAGGGGTTGGCAGTGTTTGTCGGGGTCGTGATCAACGTGGTTTTTGGAACTGTGAGAGTAATGAACTGATGGAACAAGGATTGCACATAGATGTACATATTTAGATTAAAGATTTTTTTTGCATAGCATGTTAGATACCCATACTGGATTGAGAAATATCATGATCGTTGGAAATGATCAACAAAAGGTGCTTGCTAGTACAAAAATCAAGCCATGAAAAGGCCGATACAGTGAACGCCTGATTATAGAAACATTACAAAAGCATCATATATACATCTAATGGAAGCTGCTGTAAATAACAGCGAAAATCAAAAGCACCAAAACCGTAATGATTGCGATAGTGATCAACCGATTTGTAGCCATCCTGCAAAGTTGAATGTTAGAATAATGACACACGAATATAAGATGGTGTTAGATGTATGGGGTGTAATACCTACGAGCCATACCCCTCAGCGTCTTGATACTCGTGTCTACATAGCCTTCTGACTGCTGTAAATTTTGACGAGAGCGCTCAATCGTCTCTCGCTGTTGATGCAAATCCGCCAAGGTGCCTCGGCCAATATCCTCCGTCTCAAGGGCAAGCCGTTGACTCTCTTGTAAACGAGCAGAACTGCGCTCCAGACGTTCTGTTCCTGACAATAATTGCTGCCTTTGTTCCATGTGCACATCACCAGCCTCGGGGTCATCGGTATACCGATCTCCAAAGAGTGCTCGGCGGTCGTCAGATAGAGACTTCAGTTTCCTCTTCAACTCGTCGATATCACTCGAATAGTTACGAAATCTAACGTTGACCTTTGAGCGAGCCGCCGAAGGGATGTTTTGCTTCTCCATGCGCATTTGGTCAAGCTAGATGAATGACCTGTTAGTTATCGAAACGACGATTTTTTATCTCGAGTTTCAAAGGAGCAAGTACCAGCTCAGACGCTTCATCTAGTGCCCTTTCCGCTTGTCCGATAGCAGACTTGCGTTGTTCCCCCGTCGCTTCTGCGATCTGATCAAGTTTCTGGTTCAGGTCGGCTTGAACGAGTTTCAGCTCGGCTTCGTAGCTACCGAACAGCTCCGAGCCGGCATCTGTATCGAGTGGATTGGCCATGGTGAGGATTCAGTATGTTCGCAGCTGGACTGGCGGCTTGATGTAGAAGCGTCTTGATGTCTTGTGGCGTCTCACGTTAAAGTCGTAAAAGCAAGCCGAAAGCAAGGTTGTATTCCGTATTATATGAGCCTCGACACGATGGTTAAATTATTCGAACGGAGAAAAGGTAGAGTTGGAGATCGAAGGTTGGAGAAGACAAGAAGGAGGCTGGTTGGATGGATGATCTTGGCCGTTCCAGGCACATGCGTTTCCCACTGCTTATCACCACTGGGGTACCCACGTGACGCAATGCTTGCCGACGCAGCCACCGGAGTTTAGATGCCGTCTGCAGGTCCCCAACATCGCCAAAATTCCATAATCAACTAATTAATAATTGCTCGGGGATATGGCTAGTGGTATACACGAGGATTTTAAAAAGTAACCGCAATCTTGGGCTGAAGCATGCTCGAGTGAGGTATTCCGGAAGACAATGCTAATTTACAGGCAAACAATTGGTACTGATCATAAACTGATATTATAAGTATGAGTAGCTCTGGGACTAAGAAAACAGGTTCTACTTTGAATAATAAATCGAAACACAGAAAATATACCGAGCCACCGTACACTCCTTTTTCCCATCGTAAAACCCTCAATTTTTGAAATCATTGCCCTGTCACTCAAGATAGGAAGCTTCCATCATCTTGGTTGACGATTGTTGCGCTTCTCTTGGCATCGATGAAAAGATCTTCGCACTCGATAACGTCTGCAACGTCAATGCCGCCTGGGCGTCCGTTCACGCGCGCGAGAATGCTAGCAGGAGTGAGAAGCTGCAAAGCATAGCGCAGGCTGACTTTGCTACCATGCTCAGAGACCTTGTCTAAGGCAGGATCTGTGATATTGAGGCCTTCTGTCTTGACGCGCAGTCGGATAATGGTCTTGATTTCGTCAGGTGAGTAAGGGTGGGTTGGTATTATGAGAAGACGAGCAAGGAGATCGGGGGGAATGCCATGTGCAGCTGTAACATCTCCCGTGCCTTTGATAACGGTGTTGCCCCTGTTCGAGGCTAGAATGACGATGGGGGCTATCGGAGACTCAAGCGCGCGATTCAAATAGGTGAAACATTCAATGTCGAGCATGTGTACTTCATCGATGAACAATACACCAGGGATTAACTCCGCAACACCTTGGCTAGAAACATCGTCAGTTCTGGGCTTGCCAACACGCAAAAAAAAAAGCAGTGCTTAGGAATCAATATGCTACTTACTCAATATATCTGCTAACGACCTTGTTGATTTCGGCCCTGAGCTTTTCAGTAACTTCGGTTTTCTTCGGTTTCGACAGCTGTCCAAGCATGGACATGAGATCTTGTCCGCCTTGTGGCCGGGCGTTGGCCATACTAGTTGTAATGAATTAGTTGAGAACGTGATAGTGACATGAGTCCAAGGCGTAAATCACTTACTCTAAGTCGTTGAGAGTTACATCCTGCACGATCTCTTTCTTTTTATGAACCTCTCCCTTCGGAACTGGAACGTATTCCTCTGCTTCGAGATCAAACTCCGTGGCGTAAGCATCTGAGCGCCCTACTCGTTTGCATGCACCGGTATTTGCTTCAATATAGATAACGTCGCCGACGGTCACGCGTTCCTTTTGGATAGCTTCGTAAATGCTGGGGTCAAGGCGCAACTTCTTTGTGCCCTTGTACGATTTGAGGCCAATAATAAGGTGACTGATGGTCTTTCCGTATCCGCCTAGGGGATTCTCTGCTTCTTCTGGAGTAAGCTCCGTCACTTCGCCCTCGTAGACTTCTTTGGTTTCCCGAACTCGCAGACCTTTTGAATAGTTAGTATATGATAACGAATCCATCATTTTCTTCGGAAATTTTGAGACATACCGATGGCCCTTCGAAAGTTCTCCATAAGTGCTTCTGTTTTCTTGACCTCCGCAGAATACAATTCACTTCCAACGATAGGACAGAATGGCACTTTTGTTCCTAGCTCTTGCGAAACAGCCAAAGCCAAAGCAGTCTTACCTGTTCCGGGTCCACCAGCAAGGAGAACTGCTCGGCCGGCCATCTTTTTCGCTTTGATGAGGTCTACCACAACGCCGCAAGCCTAACGAAGATATACGAATCAGCCTGTGCACCCTTGTACAAGTAATTTAGCGACCATACTTCTCTTGCGGTTGCCTGACCAACCCAGCCATCTGCGGAGCTCTCAGCTGTACCGTCAGGACGTAGACCAAGGCCCTTGATATGTGTATGCGCCATCGTCCTGTTCTCGCGCGAACCTCCCTTGACTTCGCTGATTTGCACCATCGTGAAAGAGATCAAAGCTTCGATTGAAGCCGCGAACTTGGTTGAGGGGAAGCTTCGAGTGGTAAGATTGAATCAGACAAGGAAGTAAAAAGGTTTTATGATGTCGAATTGTTTGAAAACAATGTACACGGTCTGGTGTTCAGCAGGTTCTTGGTAATGGATGGAGCTTCGTTCTTCTAGGCTGATTTTCGCGCCGCAGACGGGCTCTCCGCCAATGGGGTCCAAGCTGGCAAGGCGGTCAGGGCCAGGCTTTGCCCGATTTCTCTTCCAATTTGCACCGTTTCCGACTTGCGCTCACTGTCTCTCCCTGAAAAGCCAGTCAACTCTGTGCCAGCTTCCGATATTAATTCTCTTTCCTGAGAATGGTCGATTTCTGAAACGATTGAGTGTCACTATAATTCACAATGGCGGGCCTGTCAACGCGGCTGACATCCGCGTCAACCTCCCTCAATGCGGCCTTCCGGGGACTGTCATTGAACAACACCACCCCTTTGACGAACCGCAGCTTTTCAACATCGTCATGTCTCCAAAAACGAAAGGTTTTGCCCGAGCAAATTCCCCAATATCCATTCAAGCCGAATTACCAGTACAAGCAAGCCGATAGCGGTCTGTACGGTGGTGTCTCCATCAGTTACGGCAACAAGATCTCGAAGGGCAGAAACAAAGGCAAAACAAGACGTTCATGGAAGCCCAATGTGCGATGGAAGAATATGCACAGCGAAGCACTTGAGAAAGACCTCTTCATCAAGCTTACACGGAAGGCGTTACGAACGATTCGAAAGTCTGGCGGACTGGATAGCTATCTGTTATCAGACAAGTCGTCTAGAATAAAGGAACTGGGATTGACTGGATGGCAATTGAGATATCGCATCATGGAGTCGCCTAAAATGCAAGAGAGCTTTGCTAAAACGAGGAAAGAATTGGGTTTACGTGAACCCCCGAAAACGTTTCAAGAATGGCTAAAGGCCAAAGAGTTGGAGGAGGAGGACCTTAAAGCTGCTGTTCGAGCTGCTCAGCGAGAAGCCGAGGCAAAAGCTAAAGAAGTATGGGAAGCCGAAGAACGCAAAGCACACAAGGCAGCCAGGGAAGCGGGAAAACCTTCTGGTGAACAGGAACCATTATCTCCGAGAGAGCAATAAGAAGAACATCAAGGGAATGAAGACGGCAGCAGAAGCAGGCAGCATGATGCTGCAAATGAGTTTGACCTGAAGCGTGTGCATCATATTTCGACTGCCAAATCCTGGCTCACACGGGCAGATTACGTGTACAATAGTAGATATTTATTTGGAAATTGTTTGTTAGAAATTTCGTTATCAAAGTGCTAAATGCAAGTTGCCTCTCTAAGTATCATGTTGTACATGCAAACGCCCAATGGATTTGCTATGGATGGAGCGGAAATTCATCAAAAAACAGAAATCCCTCCCAAATAGGGAAACAAGGATTTAGATATTGGCACATACATATTATTATGCTGTAGCCCCTCAACGCCTCATTAATTGTCCGGATTGCAAAATGACTCTTTCAACGATTCAAAAAGTAACGTATTTTGCTGCAGGCAGAAAAGAAAAAAAGATTAAGATGACTTGGAACGGGAAACCTTCTTTTGCCACATTGAGTAATATGGCTGCAACTCTTCTTCACAGCTTCGACCTGGAGCATTGCATTCATTTAAATGAATGACGAAGTCGCCGTCACGATACGTACCATCGGCACTGACATCCGGAGAATCCTTACTGTATGAGTTGATGCTCCGTTGGGGAATGAGCGCCAGTTTGGCTAATATTGTTGCATGCCATTGGACAATGTGATCCTATGATGAGCATTAGCATGTGATCGCTGTATTGCGTTATGTTTAACCTAGGAAAAGGAAGATATACCAATGCGTGCTTCTCCGCTCTTGCGAAGTTGTATGTCCGGTATAACGGGTCATACCACACGTCCAAAAAGAACCTAGCCCAGTCACCTTGTTTAATTATGAAGCTCCCTGGGACTAAGTCTTCACCATCCTGGGTGATAATAAGGTCCACATCCTTCGGCTTCAAATGCGAGAACGTTTTAATGACACTATCCGGAGGCACAACGGGGTGATCCTTGATCATCAATGATTCAAGTTGTTTCGGATCCAGCACATGCGACTCAAGGGTGAGACGAGGTTCCATGATAAACGCATTCACATCGAGAAAGAAAAAGTACGTCGAGTGGGGATTCTCGGCCATTGCATGACGAACAGCAGGGACGGTTGTCCAACTGCGAGGCTGTTGGTCATCGAGAGTATATAGGTAGTCGGAAGTGTTCGCAAAAAACGTCGCATATCCTGCCATATAATCTCAGCACTGACCGTAGTCTTCTTAACAATGTGAACATGTTTACCATGACGCGACGCATAATCCTCGCGGTTGTTTTTGATCCATTGTATATATCGCTCACTCAAAACTTCTTTGTCGAACAAGGTGACCAAAACCACGTTTGCAGTTCCGGAAGGAATCACGGCCGCAATCGGCCCAGAAAGTGAGACAAATCGCGAGAGGATAAAGAACAAAGAAATCACCGACAGCGCAACAATTCCAATGGTCTTTAGCTGCCGGCGACGTTGAAGGGACCAGACAGAAGTGCGCGGAGCAAAAGGAGGAGCTTTGGACGATTTTCGTGGCGGTAGAGCGTAATGCATGGCGACAACGCAGTTGTTACCAGCGCGCTTCGACGAGGGATTGGAAAAGAACAGAAAGAAACCCCAATCCTAGGTCAATATTTCCCAGAACATTGTATTGCCAAATTCCAAATCATTTGTGCATTTGGAAGAACCGATTGCTGGTCGAGACGTGGTTAGCTTTCTTGTCGTCCGCAGTAGTTTCATGGTATCTCTCTCCCATCTGGCATGTACACATGCGGGCCGGATCATTGATAATCCTATTGGCCCTACTTAGTACCTAGAAATACCTATCACCTACTTCTTTTTGTGATCCCAAATTAATATTAACATTAATTTCTATGCTGGCTGTAAGCCGCATGAGTTAAGACTAGAAATACATCTCATTCATTTTTTCGTCACTTTCTTTCCCCTGGAAAACGTCTAGCTCCGCAGAACCCATAAACACCCCCCAGCGAGCTACGGGTCTAGCTCGCGTTTCAATGGAACAATACCCCCGTGAGCCTCCTGATAATACAGTTGAAGTCCCAGTCTCGGAAATCAGTCGTTCATCTTGCCATTTACAGGAGAGGTGGTAGAACAGTGAAGCGCTTGCGCTTGTACTTGTCGCCGAATTCCTGACGATAACGACGCTCCTTCTTTTTTGCCCACACCCACATCTGCAGAGTGCCAACGACAATGAAGAGCAGAACGCTCCAGCTGAGACCACTCAGAAGGTAAATTCCAATCCAGGCAATGATCTCGAACATGTAGTTTGGACATGTTACCAAGCCAAATCCAAATCCCTTGGGGATTCCGCGCTCCGTTGTTCCAGGTCGTCGAAGGCCCCGTAGAATCAAGTGGGCATTGAGGTTGGCCAGTTCACCAAACACAAAAAGAGCGAGTCCAGCGTAATACAAGATTGTCTTCGGGTCATTGGTCGCGGTAGGCGAGTCTGGGCGGAAGATCCAGTACGCAATGTTGACACCAGACAGTGCCCAGTAGTGACCACAGTTCTTGAAGATGTTGCGAGCAGGCATAGTTGCGAGACTGAAGCGGTGAATGAAAATCGTTTCAATTTCGCGTTTCAGGAAGTGAAGAGACAGTAGCGCGCAGACAAGTTGTTGAGGCCATGACGGTTCCGGGATTTGTTCGAAGTTGAAGTACAGATAGGGCCGTAACAAGTATAAAAAGATAGGAGGAATAATAAGAGGACCGAAGTATTCGATTACGTATACAAATCGCCAACCGAGCTGGGGACCTGCAGGCCAATTGATGATCAGAAACTGTAACAAAAGGTGGGCTGAAAAGCAGGTGATGCTACATACCCAAGTCTTTGACATACACCACGCTCTGTGCTCGAAGTCCGGTTTCCTGGATAGTCTCTGATCCATTGGGGAAGAGGCTTCCATCTGAACCTTTCGTAATCCTCAGCCGATGCACCGAGTAGCCGGTTTTCTGAGCGATGGTGTTGTAAAGCTCGCTAGCCGGGGCAGTCGTGGACAAGGCGACCTCCTTTGGAAGCTTCCGGAGTGGTTTACCTAAGGAAGTCAATTTCTACCCAAATATTCACGAAAATTCCAACTGGATTGAAGAATCATACCCCGAGGGTTGACAACGATCTCAATCGCCGACATTCTGTGCTGGTATGCAATACAAAAAGTGAGAAAATGAAGGTTTCAGGGCAATCGCTCTTAGGAAAAGAAAGAAAAATAGCGGATGTATAAGAGTACGACCGTAGGAAATAGAATGAATTGAAAGGACGGACGTGTCCTCTACAAGAAGAAGAAAAAAATACAGTCAAGCTTTGGCAGATGCAAAAGCCATGGCGAGCCTCCTGGGCATATCACGTGTCTGATCGACAGATCGTAGACCGCGGGTGCCAAGACTATGACCTTTCGTTAGTGCCAGTTCCCTTGCTGTGCGGAGATATATTTATCTGATGGGTAGATACATCCTACTCTACGTATCATTCTGTGTCTATTTCTAAGAACTGCGTACTTTAGTACACGTCATTTTGGGGATCTTGGAGCGATTTATTCTTGACCTGGTTTAGAATTTGCCGATTTCATACCTGCGTCTACGAAGGTGTTTCTTTGGTGTTGATCTGGATGGCGTTGAAGCATCGCAAGCGCCCATGTCCAGACGATTATATATGAAGGGGCTCGCACTCACTCCCCTCGCCCGATGGGCGTCCAAGTGTAAGAATGCAAATGTATAGTTATAATGGAGACATAGGTATCCATATCCATATAAAACTATACTCGTGGTGCAAAGTTAGGATACATCGTCAGCCACCGAAATATAATTCGCCTAGATATCTGATCTTGCATTCGTTCTAATATACCAAATCAAGGCCAAGTGGCACACGAGAAGGTAGAAGCATCATATCGCCAACTGAATTTCTAGTGATGGCCTGCAGCACAAGGTATCGAACAGCATGCAATGACAACGAGACTTCCAAGGTTGCCTGGCAGGCTGGGTGAGGTTGACGTAGGTAGTATCTATGTACTTAGGCAGGTACATAATTACATCGCACAATATGCGTATGTCATAAGAAAACGAGACCAATATTGTACGACTAACAACAGAATGAGTCGTCCTTCAAGTAGAGTCAATTAGTTTGGGTGGTGTTCTCCATAGAAGGGAACAAGAGCGCTGACTGCCTGCACCAAGTTGGAACCTCAACCAGACGGCAAGTCCCCACCTGCGGCAACATCGACCTTCAACCAAGAGCTTCAAACTTCTTTTTCTTTCTATCATCTCAACCTTTCCTCACTGCACGCAATTTACACGTCCTTTCCTTCTCCGTTATTCTATTCCTTCTGCCTTAACTGGGCCTTTTCTTAACTCGAGATACACTAGAGCACCGACCTGCACCGTCAGCTCTCTGTAATTCCCGCAGTTTGCTCAGCAGGCTTTTCCTGGAAGTGAAGCGCTCGACTTCTGCTTTCACCGTTACGAAAACGTTAAACTTCACTCTCTGGACCCCTTTTTAACCCATTCATTCCATCGATTAAGACTTTACAAAACGACACGCACATTCCTCTCCCTCTCAGCCGTATCCTTTCGTTCTCGATCTCTTGGAAAAGCTATCTTCTTAAGACGTCATCCGTCTGCTTCGACAGCCGCCTGTTTGAGATTGACCACGCCATCCCAACCTTGGGGACTAACTCATCTCCCATGGTGGCCATTTCTTTGTTGATTTAGTAAGATGGGGAGAATTAAGAAGGCAGCGGGCTCAAAGCATGAGGCTACAATTGTAAGCAAATATCTGGTATTCCATTTATGAGTCTAGGACTTCTGAACTGACTTTTGATCCAACTTCAGTCACCATATCTGTCTGAGTTTATCAAACTCGCGACTAATATACCCTTGGCCCAGCTTCCAGCACACCTCAAAACCCTTCCACGTACATGGCCATTTCCACGAGGCGATCTTTACCATTGGATTTCCCTCCTAGATCGATTTGACGATATCCTGGCCGCAGTCATTGAACGATATGGCTTGAATGCTGGACCTCAGATAACCCCGTTCGGGCGATATGTTTTGCATGATGCAGCAAGCACGGAGGTGACCGAAGGAGGAAATGTTGATGAAACGCTCGACTCTCTTGGCTATGGCTCCGAAGGTGATCGCGAACTTGTAGAGGCTATCCTCTGCTTTTCACAGCTGCTACAGGAGAAATGCGGAAACCGCAGTCTATACAATAGTAGTGACCGCCTGAACGACCTTTTGAACACAACATCGAATGGTTTGCTAGCACTGACCCTTCGGCTTGCTCTTTTACTTGCTCAGCGATACCACGCTCGGCAACGCAATGCAAGCACCACTCATTTTCAGCAGGCTTTGCTGGCTGCCCATTACAACATAGATCTCGACAAGGTTCAGAAACTCGCGTCGCCTTTTCCTCGACCAACGATATATGGCAAGCCACCAACGGCGCCCGCTTCACCTGCCACTCCATCTAAAGGGACAGAGAAGGCCGTTCCGACAAGACATGATGCCAATGACGCCATGGTTTTATTGCGAGAAAAAGACGGATGGGAAGAATGGGGAAACATCCGGGCTGTATACTACCCTGGAGTCTCTGAACAGGACAAAACTGTTTCGGAAACACAACCGAGTGAGCAGTCCCACCAATTTCAGGCTCCTTCCACACCTACGCCATTGCGGAGAAGTGCTACAATGCCGACTCCTCGTCTCAGTCGTATGTCTAGCAACGAGGAATCTCCTTCTGTGTACGGTACAACTCCATCTGCAAAGACGGCAGAGTCTTCTCGAAATTCCAAGACTGTGGAAGTACCGGCAACAGTGGTTGCATCGACTCCTCTCGAGACCCTTCTCGAGTCAAAATTAGGCGAAGTACCTGCAGAGTCAAAGTATGATTTTCTACATAGAGTTCGGGTTGCTCAGTCCTTGGTTAAGTCTCAAGTTACCCGCGAACAAATACTATCCGTTCGCATTCTCGCTCTTACCAATCTGGCATATGTGTATCCTGAAGCTATAATGCAACAGAAAATCTTGCAACAGGATTCAGATCAGCCCAAGCGGTTGCAGATTGCATATCAACTTGCCGAATTAGCTCATCTGGGCGCCAGCGGAGATCTTCCAGCTCTTCGAACCACGCAGACTTCCGCCTTGTTTGCTTTGGACGCTCTTACAAAACACAAAACAAGATCTGCAGATGTTTGCGCGGCTTTAAATGTCAACGTCAATCACGGCATTCTTATGTTTCTGACACGAAAGGCAATCACGGAGCTTTCGAGTGAACAGGATGACGAAGACGAGTCTGATGAATGGCGAGACGCTCTACTCTTGTTACTCAGGACACTACCCGGATCGAGTTCAAGAACTCCAGAGACTCTCATCGCTGCAGGGTTGATTCCTATGTTCGTAGATGTACTCAATCTACGGACTGAAAAGGCACGTCGTGTTTATCCTCGTGTCTTAGAGTTTCTCGATACATTCGTGCACGCTGTACGGGATGCCCTGGGGACGTTAGCCAATGCCAAGGGATTTGATGCCATTTCTGACCTTATCGGATTTGAGACGAAATCTGCCTTTGAAAATGTTAACCAAGGAATTGGCATACCAACCGAATATCGTACACCTTCGGTTGATTATGACATTCCTTACTTTCAACAACAATCTTTGAGATGGCTTTTTAGATTCGTCAATCACATTATGCAACATAATGGTGGTGGTTTTGACCGACTGCTGCGCAATCTCGTCGATTCCCCTCCTCTGTTATCGGCCCTTGGTCTTGTGTTTGAGAATGCCAAAATTTTCGGTTCCCATGTCTGGAGCGGGGCGGTCAATATTCTTAGCAGCTTCATACACAATGAACCAACTAGCTATGCTGTCATTGCTGAAGCCGGTCTTAGCAAAAGCTTATTGGAAGCCATTACCTTGAAAGACGTGAAAGTACCGGAAACCGACTCCACTGCAATGACCGATGAGAATGGGTCTGTGATACAACCCGATGGGTCCTCTTCAGCTTCCTTGACAGCCCAAAACCAATCCTACACGCTGGTTAGATCTCAAGATCAGCAGCTGGCTCGCGGCATCCTACCCGCATCAGAAGCAATGTCCTGTATACCTCAAGCATTTGGTGCCATATGTCTCAATTCAGCTGGACTCGAACTTTTCCAATCTTCAGGCGCACTCGAAAGCTATTTTGAAATATTCGAGAGTCCTGCTCACGTCAAGTGTATGGATGCTAATTTGGTTCGCTCATTGGGAACAACCTTTGACGAGCTCGTCAGACATCACCCTGCTTTGAAAAAGTCTGTTATGTCGGCTGTGCTGGTGATGGTAGCCCGTGTTGGTTTGTTGTGTAAAAAGATGGCCTATAACGGTGCCGGAGCGAAGTTGTGGACTTCAGATGCACAAGGAAACCTGGCGGTAATAGGAGGCAAACATGGCTTGTTTACCGAGATAGGTGAGCCTTTCGAGGAAATGGTCAAGCGCGATGGGCGTTTCTTTTACCCACCATTACAGGAAGCAACTCTCCCCAGTGGTGCTAGTCTAAATGTTGGTCAAGTAGACGACCTCAGTCTACAAAATGCTCCATCTGCCCCCTCAGATGCAGACGAATGGGGACTCACAGCCGCCAATTACATCTATCCAGTCATGCGTTTCCTTGGAGCATTTTTCGAGAACCAAGTCAATTGCACGCATTTTATTGAATCTGGAGGTGTCGAGTTCATCCTGGACTTTGCAACGTTGCCTAGCTTGACTTTTGATTTCCAGAGTCGTCAAGCCAACAATGAACTTGCCCAACTGGTGCATATGATGGCAGAAACGAAACCACATCTTGTTATCCCATCTCTTGTCAAGCGTACTCAAGATTCTGTGGACTGTCTTGCCGACTTCTCCAAAGACCCTAGGCAGAATGGCTTCTTTACCCCATTAACCAGACCTGAGCTTGGTGATTCCATGGACAGTGAAATAGTAGCCGGGGATGAAGCCCTGGTCAAAGAAAGGGGGACATACTACGCCAAACATCTCGTTGCAACACATGTATTGACCGATATCCTTCGTGAAATCTATACAACTCCGATGTACCAGACACGACCTAGTCAACAAACATCAGCTTTTTCTCAAGTCAATTTAACCGAGAAGTACACAACCCTCGTCGCTTCATTGGGAAAACTCCATGCTGCGTGTGTCTGGGATGAAATTCTCTTACAAAAGAATTTGCCTAAACGCTGGATTGAAGCCACGAAAGTACGCGGTTACGACCTAGGTAGCGAGGAAGCAAATGATGCACTTGGGGTTTCCGGTAGTGACGATAGACGCAGATCACCGACCAATGTTGAGTCTGCTCGACCGTCATCGTCTGCTGCAGCAACTGCTCCGGAAGACAGAACGTCTCAGCCTGTCCCACCTGCGTCAAAAGATGAAGGTGCTCAATTTGACGAAGACCACAAGCCTGCGTTCAAAAACACACAAACGCTTCGTTATCTTCTTAGCTCTTTGCCGACGACAATCTCCGGATTTTTCCATCTGCTTGGGCATGGTATTCTTGGAAAGCGTCGTCCCGATACCCTCGCTAGGCAAAATGCTTCAATGGTGGCTGATGCAATCGCTCAAGTTGTGCTTGACCAGCTACAGTTGGACGCACCTAACAAGTCTCCAGATACTAAAGATCGCTTTTCCTACCTCATCGTCATTTTGTCTGCCTTTACTCAATTGCTGTTTGAAACACCGGTCGAGCGATCTCATTCCCATTGCCTCACTGCGATTCTGTTTGCTTTCAAGAGGCAAAATGGCTTGAAAGCGATGAAGGATTTATGTGGACTATTTTTGCAGGAGATCAATGCCTTGGCACCACAAGTCGGGGACTCGAATGACCTTGATAAATCAGCCCGCCTGGCTTCAGCATATGGTGGATTGAAGATTATTTTAACATTTTTCTCTGAAGTCACATCAGCTAGGGAATCAACCCAAACACAAGCCCTCCTATCAACGGAGCGCGAGCGGGACCGTTCGGACTACTTTAATCCCGGACAATTCCTGGTGGATTTGCGGATGGAGGTCTTACCCATGGTGAGAGAACTATGGAGCTCTGAATTTGTCGACAAAGCCTCGAGCTCCATTGTGAAGTGTTTGGTTGAAATACTTCGCTCCATTCTCGACGGAGAACATGAGAATGGTGCTCTTGCCCAGAGGACCGGCAATCACCAATTCTATTCAGATTATCCTAAGAAGCCATTCCTACTTAACCAGGAACGAGTGAGTACGCTTGTTGGTAGAGGTTTCAGCGTGGACCTATCGCACGAGGCCCTCTACCGATGCAACAATGCTTTGGTCACAGCAGATGAGTATTGCCAAGCCCAAACTTGGTTGCGACCACCACCCAGACTGCTCCCTGAATCCGAGCTTCAGTCGACGGCAAGAACCAACATACCCTCGGAAGATGCATCTTTAACAACTGATGCACCTTTCAACATGCCAGTGCCGGATACTAATTACACTTTGGCGAGAATTTCAGCCGAAGGTTCGGCGCGTTTATTACAAGGGGATAGAGCTTCCAACAACAATCTGGACCGCGAGGCTGGTAGCAATGCTGAATTTTTGACCAGAGCTTTGAATCACATATTCAGCGATTCAGAAGTCCTTTTGAACGAATCGGCAGATGAGACTCCACCACGAACACATCGGCGCGCTCCAAGCGAGACTGTGGCCCAGTCAACTGAACTGCGTAGGCGGGAGATTACTACAGTTGAAGACCTTGATATTGAACGCGACAAGGTACGGACAAATATGATTGAGCGATGTCTCGATGTCCTTAACGTTCACCACGATGTCACTTTCGAATTGGCGGACCTCATTGCTGCAGCCACAAAGAAACACCGAGACCCAGAAGGATTCAGAAAGGAAGCAGGCGAAACTTTGGTGCAATCACTGATTTCCCTGCAGATAGAAGACGATATTCAGCCTTCTGGTAAGAAGATTGCAGCTTATGCTAATTTGCTAGCGCTGGTCCTTCAAGACAGACAAATCTACTCTGCAACTCTGGAGGAGCTAAAAGAGTGTTTTGTGACTCTTCTTGGGTTTATAAAAATTCCGATCTCCGACAAGGCAGCAGAAGAGTCTTCGCCATGGGTAGGGCAAGTCCTGCTCGTAATCGAAAAATTACTGTCGGACGATGCTCAGCCACCGCAAATTGAATGGAACCTTCCACAATCCTTCGACGACCCTATCGACTCTGATCCAGCTTATCTTAAGTCAACTTTGTTGTCTTCCGATGAGAAAACGCAGTTATTTGAATCTCTTCTTGAGATTCTGCCAAGAATTGGCAAGGACGAGTCTCTTGCACTATCAGTTTCCCGAATCCTTGTCATCCTTACACGAGCCCGGAATATTGCCGTACGTATGGGTGAAAAACGTAACCTTCAACGTCTCTTTGTCATGTTGAAGCAAATTTCGAGTTCTACAAGCGATAAGCTACAAGGTGCCTTCATGTTGATTCTGCGGCACATCGTTGAAGATGAGGAAACTGTCCGGCAAATTATGAGAAGCGAAATAACGGCTAGCTTTGAGTCCAGGTCCTCTAGACAGACGGATACGACCGCTTATGTACGACAGATGTATCATCTTGTGCTAAGATCCCCCGAACTATTCGTTGAAGTGACAAACGAGAAACTCAAAATTCAACGTTATGAACCACATCAGCGGCCGCAAAATTTAGCCTTGAAAGCCAACAAAACCGATGCGGTTCCGGAGAAAGAGGGCTTGACGGATAAAGCCGTTGATTCTGTTGAGGACAAGGAATTGACAGAGACGAAAGATAAAGGAAAAGCTGTCGAACTAAAGCCCCCAGTCGTCGGGAACCCTGACGGTGTCATCCACTACCTGTTGTCGGAGTTGTTGTCATATCGTGATGTGGATGACAAAGATTCAACACAAGACAATGCCGAAGGGACTACTACAAATCCTCCGGAGACTCAGAATGAAATTGAATCGAATGCCGGCGATGCATCTCCATCTTCTTCAACCGCAGATCTCTCCACTGCTCGTGATCCCAAAAAACAAGAAAAGCCAACATTCAAGGCAGAAGATCACCCGATTTACATCTATCGATGTTTCCTTCTTCAATGTTTGACCGAGCTCGTTTCTTCATATAATCGGACAAAAGTGGAATTTATTAATTATTCACGCAAAGCAGACCCTTTGGCCGCTACTCCGTCTAAACCTCGAGGAGGCGTTCTGAATTATCTACTTCATACGTTAGTTCCTACTGGAACACTGGAGCATGATGAATCGGTGGCTTTCAAGAAACGTAGCAACACGTCTGCTTGTGCTATGAGAGTTCTTGTGGCACTGTGTACTAGAACAGGTGAATTTGGTGGGAATAATAGACGGCGAAATGTTGAAGACGAAGAAGAGGAGCCTGAGTTACTTTTCGTTCGCCGGTTCGTCCTTGAACATGCCTTGAAAGCATACAAAGATGCTATGTCTTCAACCGAATCACTCGACATGAAGTATTCGCGTTTGATGTGCTTGGCAGACCTCTTTGATAAAATGCTCAGTGGCTACACTTTCGCTAGCGGCGACACGACGTTCCCCTCGTCTACTAGACAACTCGCCAAGACAATGTTCGAGAAGCATTTCATAACTGCATTAACAGCCTCCATTGCTGATGTCGACCTCAATTTCCCTGCCTCAAAACGGGTAATCAAATACATCCTTCGTCCCCTGAATAAATTATCGCAGACTGCAGTCATATTGAGTGAAACTTCGAGCATATCTACCTTAGGTGAGACCGAAGAGGATGAAATCTCATCAGCAACATCAGTTTCAGACATGGACGATGATCGCGAGGAAACTCCAGATCTCTTCAGACACTCGACCTTAGGTATGCTAGAGCCTAACCATGAAGAAGACACCAGCGAGGAGGAATCTGAAGAAGATGATGAGATGTATGATGATGAGTACGGTGATGAAATGGACTATGACGAGGACCTCCCCGAAGATGATGGCGAAGTCATTAGCGATGAAGATGAAGATCTTGATGGGCCAGGTCCTATTGAAGGCTTACCTGGGGATACAGGCATGGACATCGAAGTCTTGCTGGACGGGGACGAAGATGATGAGAGTGATGACGACTCAGATGAAGATGATGAAGACGAGTCAGACATGGATGAAGAAGACGATGATGATGAGATTATGGCGGGAGAGATTATCGGCGACCGCGATAATGACAGCCTGGCTGGCGATGAGGATGATGACTGGGAGAGCGAAGATATGTCCGAGGACAATGAGGAGGCAGCAGAGATGCTGAACCAATTGGAGAGCGAATTTGCCGATATGAGACAAGGTGATCAACAAGGTGACGGACAACGCTTTGAAAATCTCTTCCGTGTTATTCACGAAGCGGCTGGTGTAGACGATTTCCCAGCAAACAGCATAGGAGGTGATGCACAAGAAGAGTTGATGGTTGATGATATGAATGGGGATGAGGGTAGGTTACATGTCGCCATTCTATACGACAATGCTAATTATGAATCTAGATGAAGATGAAGATGAGATTGATGAATTGGAGGAAGACCTTGATGAAATGGACGAAGATCAAATATCTTATGATGAAGGCATCGATGGTAAAAGACATCCATTCCTTGCTTATTCTTTGATCATAGCTGATTCTCTTAAACAGATGAGGACATGGAGCCTTGGGGGGGTTGGGATGGTGATGAACCCCCAATCTCCCGTCACCATCACCATCACCATCACCGCCATTTACGTGGGATGTCCACAGCATGGACAAGCTTTCCTGGCGGCATCAACCGTCATGGAATCATTCCAATTCCCCCTTATCGTACTCAACGTTCTCAAATGGCTTCTCGGAATACTGATGACGGTACCAATCCGCTCCTGCTTCGCAACGATCGCGGTCCAGATGGAACTGGGCAAACTCGTGGCCCTGGCAATGAGCCCTTCACGGACTGGGTCCACGGCGTGGATTCCACGACCCGCTTATTATCCATGGATAGCCCAGTTAGCTTCATGAATGCCATAATGCAAGCTATTGAAGGCCAGGGTGGGCCCGGCTTCGGTGTTATTTCGCGACCAGACGGCATCCATGTCCATGTTGATCGACGGGCATTAATGCCTGGCAATAGAATTCAGGGTATTTTCGACATAGGTCGGCCGCAGAACCCTCCCAGCAGATCTCGAGATGATCCATCGCAGTCGATCAGCTTCGCCTTGGGAACAACTACCGCTCGCTGGCAGGAAGAGGCCCGTATTCTCTTCAGCAATAATTACGTTGAAAAAACCCAACGTGTTATCAACTCCCTCTTACGAGTTTTAGTACCTCCAGCAATTGAAGAGGAAAAGAAACGCCAAAAGGAAGAGGATGAAGCTCGTAAAAGGCGCGAAGAAGCACGAGTTGAGAAAGAAAGACTCGAGCGTCTTGCTAGAGAAGAGGAAGAACGTGAGCAGAGACGCAAAGAAGCTGAAGAGGCCGCTCGCCGTCAGGAAGAACTGGAACGACAAGCTGGAGTTGGTGCGCCAACCGTTGAAGCCGAAGAGATTGACGAACCTATGAATGATATTGAAAGCGCAGAGTCAATTGCCGAGGCGGCTGCCGAGACCCAAGAACCAGGACCTTCCGAACCAGTACAACGCGTTTATACCACGATTCGAAGTCGTCAGGTAGAAATCACCGGCATGGAGATTGACCCGGAATATTTAGAGGCCTTGCCGGAAGATCTCAGAGAAGAGGTCATCATGCAGCAACTTGCTGAACAACGGTCACAAGCAGTAGCATCTGGAGAGGAGCCAACAGAAATCAGTCAAGAATTTCTCGAAGCATTGCCCCCAGATATCAGAGATGAAATTCTGCAGGCGGAGGCTGCTGCCCGACGACGCCGTGAACGAGAGTCTGCTCGTCGGAACGCTGCGGCGACCGGTGGCCCAGCTCACGCTGAAGAGATGGATCCAGCAAGTTTCATGGCTACCCTCGAACCTTCACTTCGACAATCTGTACTCGCGGACCAGCCAGACGAGATATTGGCTACCTTGGGTCCAGAGTTTCTTACAGAAGCTCGAGCACTCCCTGGACGACGACTGGCACAATTCGGAGATGCCGGTCGTGCTGAGCAACGACACCGTGATGAAGTGCAAGCTCAGGATGCCAGAAAACCCCAGCGTCGTCAAATCGTACAAATCCTCGATAAAGCTGGAGTTGCTACACTACTTCGTTTGATGTTTATGCCTCTTCAGGGTAATGCACGCCACCAATTACATGACATTCTTCACAACGTTTGCGAAAATCGCCAAAACCGAGTGGAGGCTATTAGCCTTATACTCTCAATCCTCCAGGATGGAAGCATGGACGTAGCAGCAATCGAACGCAGCTTTACGCATTTATCACTACGTGCCAAAATGCCAGCCACACAGAAAACACCTCAATCTACCAAGCGCACGCAACTTGCTCCAGCATCTACCAGTGCCAACAGCGAAATTACTCCCATTCTGGTTGTGCAACAATGCCTTGCCACGCTCTCTTTCTTGACCCAGTACAACCCTCATATATCCTGGTTTTTCCTTACAGAACACGAGTCGTCCTCCATGCTTAAGCTTAGAGCTTTACGAAAAGGCAAAGGGAAAGATGTCAAGGCGAATAGATTTCCCCTCAATGCGCTGCTATCCCTGTTGGACCGAGATATGCTCATGGAAAGCCCTAATTGCATGGAACAATTAGCCAACCTCCTTAGCACCGTAACTCAGCCTCTCACTATTCTTCTTCGACGCGAAAAGGAGAAGCAAGAAGAAGCTTCCAAGGGTAAGGAGCCGCAGCGTCCCGATGCCGAATCTCAAGAGGACAGTTCAAACCAGCAAGTTGCTCAGTCCACAGAGGGACAGGATACCGAAATGCCTGAAGCTGTCTCGGTCGAGAGACCTGGCCCAGAAGATGGAAACGATGTACAAGACACCACCAAGCTAGACGGAAGCGAGGATAAGACTAAAAAGCGCACAATTGAACCTCCCGTGGTCCCAGAACATAACCTGCGACTGGTTGTGGGTATTCTTGCGGCTCGAGAATGTAATGGCAAAACATTTAGAGACACACTCTCGACAATCAACAACTTATCAGCCATACCGGGCGCCAAGGACGCTATTGGCAAAGAGCTCATCTCTCAGGCGCAGTCATTGAGCGAAGCTATTCTAGTTGACCTTGATAACTTGCTTCCTCATATTGAACACGCAAGCTCTGGTACAGATATGCAGGGACTGGCTTTATCAAAATTTTCACCTCCCAGCTCCGACCAAGCCAAGTTGCTCCGTATCTTGACAGCACTCGATTATCTATTCGATCCAACCCGAGTTGACAAGATCAAGGGTGCCGAGCCAGAATCTGCACCGAAGGAGGATGTACTTAGGACCCTTTATGAAAGTTCAACGTTCGGTCCTCTCTGGAGCAAGCTTAGTGTTTGTTTAACTATTGTTAGACAGAAAGAAAACATGCTGAACGTTGCCACAACTTTGCTTCCGCTGATCGAGGCTCTCATGGTTGTTTGCAAGAACACGAGCCTCAAAGATGCACCGCTTTCACGCCGCGGCAGGGAGTATTCTGCAGCGAGCCCCCCCTCTGATGCTGGCTCTGGAATGGAAGGCCTCTTCTTCAACTTCACCGAGGAACATCGTAAGATTCTCAATGAGCTTGTTCGTCAGAATCCACGACTCATGAGCGGAACCTTCTCTCTGCTTGTCAAGAACCCCAAAGTCTTGGAGTTTGATAATAAACGAAACTACTTTACTCGCCGAATTCACACACGTGGTGCCGAGGCTCGCCAGCCCCATCCTCCTCTGCAACTCTCTATCCGAAGAGATCAGGTATTCCTTGACTCTTTCAAGAGCCTATATTTCAAGACCGCCGAGGAAGTCAAATATGGAAAACTCAACATTCGATTCCATGGCGAGGAGGGTGTCGATGCCGGTGGTGTCACACGAGAATGGTTCCAAGTTCTTGCACGTGGCATGTTCAACCCCAACTATGCACTTTTCATTCCAGTCGCATCTGATCGGACAACATTCCATCCAAATCGGTTGAGTGGTGTTAATACTGAGCATTTGATGTTCTTCAAATTCATTGGCCGCATCATTGGCAAGGCTCTTTACGAAGGCCGAGTTCTCGATTGTCACTTCAGCCGAGCGGTGTATAAGAGCATCCTTGGAAAGTCCGTGTCAATCAAAGATATGGAGACGCTTGATTTGGACTACTACAAATCCTTGCTGTGGATGCTGGAAAACGATATTACAGATATCATCACCGAGACATTTGCTATCGAAACCGACGACTTTGGAGAGACGCAGGTCATCGATCTCATTCCAAATGGACGTAACATTCCCGTAACTCAAGAGAACAAGGAAGAGTACGTGCAGCGGGTGGTTGAATACAAACTAGCTGGCTCTGTCAAAGAACAGCTGGAGAATTTCCTCAAAGGTATGTTCATTGCATGATCTTATCCTGTACACAATTTGCAATAGACTGACATCAAAAAAGGTTTCCACGATATCATTCCGCCTGATCTCATTTCCATTTTCAACGAACAGGAACTCGAGCTACTCATTTCTGGGTTGCCAGAAATCGACGTTGACGACTGGAAAAATAATACCGAATACCAGAATTATTCCGCCTCGTCGCAACAGATCCAATGGTTCTGGCGAGCAGTCCGCTCCTTTGACAAAGAAGAGCGTGCGAAGTTACTCCAGTTCGTGACAGGTACTAGCAAAGTACCGCTCAATGGTTTCAAGGAGCTGGAAGGTATGAATGGATTCAGCAGATTCAACATTCATCGGGACTATGGCAACAAGGAACGTCTCCCAAGTTCCCACACATGTTTCAACCGTAAGTTTATCTTCTTCTAGACTTCTACATAATAATTCGAGATGGCAACTAACGATGATGCTAGAACTTGATCTCCCGGAGTACGAAAGTTATGAGGATCTTCGACATAGACTTTACAAAGCCATGACTGCCGGCGGCGATTACTTTGGCTTTGCGTGATCCATTTATCATTCCTTACAACTCTACGCAATGACCTTGAGCATATGCACATTGTATCAGCATGCGAGGGGGGCGCTTGAATGTTCTTGTTTTCCTGCGTTGTTACTAAATTGTTTTTCTTTCTCAAAGCATCGGAAGGATCAGAGACACGTTTTAACGGCCTGTGTATTTTAGATTTACCTGTTTGTTTCTTTTTTATTTGTGTCCAGGCGAGGACGATTATGTGCAGTTCTTAGCAGAACATCAGCTTAGCCTAGAAATAATTCGTACCGGGGAGACTGATTTGAAGTGCAGGTCAGTCAGTTTCCCTCGAATACAATTAATTACTGTTCTAAATGGGCCAACAGCTGTAAACACATCCACTGTACTGTAACTTGAGGCCGTTGATGAATCATGATAGACATCGGCACGTGCAAAGGCGGTGTGAAGGCATTGCCATCCCCACACGACGAAAACGAATGGAAACTTTTTTATCTGCTCTCTCTGCGGGGTTGTACATCGCTCTCGTTCGATCAAGTGACGTGTTGGTTCTTTTCTCTCTGTCGTGACAGACATTGCTCGAAATATATCGGAGCATGGCGACCAACAGTATCAAACTTCTGACTGGAAACAGTCATCCAGAGCTTGCAAAGCTCGTGGCGGATCGGTACGATTGAGCGCAGCCATTTCCCCTCAAGAAATATTATTCGCTTTTATACCGGTTGATCTACAGTGCTAATAAATTTCTCTTTTGTATACAGACTGGGCATAGAATTGACCAAGATCCTTGTTCTCCAATATTCAAATCAAGAAACGAGTGTGACGATAGGTGAAAGTGTTCGCGATGAAGATGGTATTTCTTTCCTTCCGACTACTTTTTCTATTTCATAAAACCTCATTCTGACCCGTTATATTTACTATCGCAGTATTTATTCTGCAATCAACGAAACCAAATGATATAAATGACGGCTTGATGGAGCTCTTGATCATGATCAATGCCTGCAAGACTGCCTCGGCAAGACGCATCACCGCAGTAATTCCCAACTTCTTCTATGCGCGCCAGGATAAGAAGGACAAGAGCCGTGCACCCATCACCGCTCGACTTATGGCAACCATGCTCCAGACTGCCGGCGCAAACCACATCATTACCATGGATCTTCACGCTAGCCAGATCCAAGGATTCTTCACTGTACCCGTCGACAACCTATATGCCGAACCCAGCATGTTGAAATGGATACGCGAGAATCTCGATGTGGAAAACTGTGTTATTGTCAGCCCCGATGCCGGTGGTGCTAAGAGGTTCGTATAATCCGTATTTCTCGCCTAATATCAGCCAGTCTTTTCGTTTCAGCGGTTTGCTGACTTTCGTGTGTCTCTAAACAGAGCTACTGCTATTGCCGATCGACTCGATCTTCAGTTCGCTCTCATTCACAAAGAGCGAGCTCGTCCCAATGAAGTCTCGCGAATGGTCCTTGTCGGTAACGTCAGGGATAAGGTCGCCATTATCGTGGACGACATGGCAGATACATGCGGTACATTAGTCAAGGCGGCCGATACCATAATGGCCCATGGTGCGAAGGAAGTCAACGCGATTGTCACCCATGCTATTCTTTCGGGAAATGCTATTAGCAATCTAAATGGTAGTAACTGTCTCCGCCGAATCGTTGTCACCAACACCGTGCCTCACGCGGAGAAGAAAGAATTATGTGATAAGATTGAAACGATTGACATCGGTCCAACATTGGCGGAGGCTTGCAGAAGGACACACAATGGCGAGTCGGTTAGCTTTCTGTTCTCGCATGCTGTCGAGTAAATCTGACTATTGTTTACTCGTTACTATTGACACGATATCATGATCAACCTTTCCTTCTTTTCTCTCTGTTCCTAATTTTCTCCTATTAATGACCGATGAATTGAGACACCTCAATCATACACACGAACTCGAGACTAACCGTTTTTATTTGTTTACTATCTTGCGGAACAATGGTTTCTATATTCAATTGTTGGCTAGTGAAAAGCAGCAGCCTTTTGAATCGGCTATATTTATGTATTACTATAGATGTTGTGATAATCTTTTGCTATCAAGCGGAAAAAAGCATTATGTTAGAACTAGTTCTTTAGGCCTTCGTCTAAAATTCTCATCTTTAACATGCGATAATCCTTTTCAATTGATCAGTTAGCATTTCAAGGCATAAAAAATTCATAAATAGAAGTAAATAAAAGAAGAAAAAGAAGATTTCTATTTTTTTCCCTAGAAATTTCTTTGAAGTAGGTAGTAGTAAAAAAAACCTCCAAAGCGTCCAGTGCCCTCCCGTTACAAAAAAACGAACAGGATTTATGAATTCTAAAGAATATGAAGAATATGTTGCATTGCGCCTTTGGTTTCCTTTCATCATTATGAAATTTTTTTATTGTCCTTCCTTGCTGGTGAGTGTTCCCTTTTTTTGTTTTTGGTTTCCCCCAAAACACCAGAAGAGACATTTAAAAAAAGAATCGATTCGTGGGGCTCTTGTTCATTATTACACAAAAGATAAGAAAACCCTAAGAAATCGTTTGTTCCCACACCCCCCTATCATAACTCAACAACACCGAATTTACTTCCTCAAAGAAGAAGCTCGGCGCTTGCGGAGCTCGCTGCGCTTAGCCTTCTCCTCGTGAACGCGGGAAGCGAGGAGCTTGGCGTAGTCGTTACTGTAAAAGAAGTCAAGTTAGTACGGTATACTTGCTTGAGCATGTTCTATGCTGGCGGGTGAATGAAAACTTACGCAGCTTCACGGGCAGCCTCAGCGTGGCGGCGCTTGAGGGCAATGCGATGACGCTTGCGCTGGAGACGCTGGGGAGTAACCAGACGTTGAATCTTGGGGGCCTTGGTGTAGTCCTTCTTGCCCTCCTTGGTGACAGTGCGGCGGATGACGAACTTGCGGACGTCGTCCTTCTTGTCGAGACCGAAGAATCGGCGGATCTTGGTAGCACGCTTGGGTCCGAGTCTCTTGGGGTTGACAACATCAGTCAAGCCGGGGATTTCACCTTCACCCTGCTTGACGACGCTGAGGGCGAGGACGGCCAAGTCCTGACCAGTGATGGCACCACGAACACTCTTGCGCTTGCGCTCACCAGTGCGGCGGGGGCGGTAGCAGCTGTGGCCGTCGGAGAGGAGAAGCTTAACACGGTTGGGGAGGAGGACTAGACACAGTGAAATTAGTTGTTTGCAACTAATAGCGAGCCGAATCAATGGCAAACATACCACCCTGCTTCATGGGGAAACCTTGCTTGTCGTTTCCACCGGTGATCTTGAAGAGCTGCAGAGAAAGTCACGTTAGTTTAGGCACGACAAGTGGTTTTGGTAAAAATGAAGAAAAAGCCCAAGTCGCAGCTCGCTGAAGACAATTCCGTATCCTTGCCCGTGGCGTCTGTATTTTGCAAGCGCAAGGCCGTCTTCAGAGATCGAACGACAAAAATTCGAGAGCAAAATCGTATGTCTGCACCACCCAAAATCTCATAGCATTGCACCATTCGCTGGTTGTTGAAGATCCCTTGTGTTGTAGTTATTCCTTCCCTGTACACAATTCATATTCGAATAAAAATTTGTCATGACTATATCTCGTCCTCCCCAAACAATATCCAATATGATTTCCAACGCGAATTCAAGGTGTAATTGCCATAAGATCCAGGTGATGCAGAAGTTCGAAATGCTCGTAGTGTCGACAGCTTTTTTGATTTCAAGTGTGCAAAAGTGAATTGCAAGGAAAGAAGAAGGGGAGACAAACATAGCCCTTGAACTCGTCACCGAGACTGTCTCCAGGAACCTCAGCTCCCATACGCTTCTCCATGAAAGCACGGAGCTTGCGGTCATCGTCGATCTCGATCAGCTTCTGCGACCCGTTGGCCGGGTAGGAAATGTTGAGCTTCATCTTGACGGGGTTGCGCGGTCAAGACGGAGACGCGAGTTGTCGACGGTCGAATGTTCAATTGAAGTCTCTCTCGCTGCGCAGTGTGGGAAATTTCGCTTACCGACGCTAGTTGATTGTGGGCAGCCGGGCTGACTAAAGACGCGCTAGCCGTGTTGGGCGGGCTCGGCTTGGCGTAGGGCTAGCGGTGGAGTCATGTGACTGAGGTCACGGGATGTGGATGCCTCAGGCATGAATTTTCCCAAGATAGACTACTAACTGTATTAGGCTAGTATAGAAGGCTGTCGATTATCGGTTATCCGACTGCTAACTGCCAACTCTTCGGAGTCTCCGTACTCATTAATGAGAGTACGTACGAATACGAAATTGCAGAACTAACCAGCAACCTCTAGGGGGAGCATAGATAGCGAGGTCCAGTGTCTTCAGTCGGCTAAGATTCTCAAAGCAGCAACAGCATGTGCCATATCTGTCCAGTCCAGACACGGCCTGTATTGTATCGTATCCCATATTTCAGCGATTACGTCGCCCTCTGGCTTACGCACCTCGCACGCCATTCATGATTCAGCGACTAACTATCTCAGCCGCCCGCTGGTTGAGCAGGTTTTAGCTGTAAAGCACTACTATACGAGGCAATGAAGGCCTTTTGCATAACGACTGAGCCTCACTGGCTCAGTGCTGCGTCTGACCATCACCATAAATTAACCAAGATAATTAAGATGCTTATCCTTGCACGCAGCCCAGGAGCGGCAAGAGCCCACGTGAGGGTCAGGAGGTTCTCCGTACTAGAAAAGTCTAATATTACCAGCGGAACCCCGTTGCCGCTGGGGCGTGACAGCCCGCGTTTTGCGTATTCTATTCAGCGCGCCATTGGCCGAGGCGTGTAGTGTTTCATATCTTTAGCATCTTGGCCGGCGGTAATTACTCCGTACCAAGCCTTGTGTCGTATGCCTCGTCGGCGCCACCAGCACAACCAGGGACACGGCAAACTCTCTCTCCAGAATATCAATCGATGAATCCCTTCCTCGACATCTACGACTCCTGCTTTCTTTGACATCTTTAGCACTCTCCTCAGTCATATCTCTGCGCAGTGTACGAACTGAAAAGCCATCGCCTGTCAGATCCTTCCCCTGCGGATCCCAGCCGCACCTTGGCAAATTATCCTAATTTACAAATCCAACACCTCCGGAGACCAGTCTCACTGGAAGCGGCGCTTCCCCTATCTGCGCTCCTTTTCCCTTTCTCTGTCCTCCGTTTTCTTTGCAACTCGACACTCTACTACACACCAGAAACACAGCAGCCAAAATGCGGTATTTGACGAGATTGAATGTGCTCGGCAGTCTTGCCTTCATTGGCATAATGGTCGCTCTTTCCCTGCTGTATGCGTCGGACAACTTTTATACCGTTGCCAGTCGATTGAGCATCTCTGGTTCCGGTTCCCCGACCAGCGAGCAGTCCGAAGAAACTACCGTTGAAACCGCGCCGCCAATTTCGTCAAACGCGGAGCACAAGTTGGTTGTCTTTGGAGATGCTTGGAGTGACACCGGCTCGCGTCTTGCCGCGCAAGGACGAGCATGGCCAGAATGGTTTTGTACCATGGTAAGCAGGTATCTTCAAAGATCCGTGGCGGAATATATTTTCTAACTGGTGGAACAGTGGCCTTGTCAGTTGGAGACCTACGCGCAAAAGCAGCATGTCTGTAAAAGTGCTTACTGCGGATCCGTCGTCGACGAAGCCGAACTGCATACCGTGGAATCCGATGTGTCTCGTGCCTTGGAGCCTCTCCCGGACCTTCGCAGCCAGATCGACCAGTGGCTAGCCGCGGAATTACAAGCAACCCAAGAAAACCCAGAAGCCGGCGATTTGCAATCGCGTTCGAACAACACCATCTTCGCTGTGTCGTTCCTGATCTGGGACATTTGGAAGTTCAACGGAATACACAATGGAGACACGAAGGAATCCATCAAACGTAGCATAAACACCCTGTTTCAACAGTTGGATCGTCTTTCAGAGCACACCGGATCCGAGGATCTCAGAATCCTCCTGATGATGTCCATTGATCCCACTTTCCTACCTGCATTTGACCCATCTCAAGGCCAGAAAGATATGATTTCTGTAGTCAACACTTGGAACAAGGAATTGAAAGATCAGGCCAATGAGTGGAAGGGCGGATCCGTCTATACCTTCAACACCAATGATTTCCTCGCCAATCAAATCAGATCCCGACAGTTTTTCATTGCTGGAATGCTTGATGGCCACGAACTAGGAAAACAAAATACCTGGGAAGATGTTGAAAACCCATGCGTCCAGTCCAAAAACAACTGGTTGCCTTTCCTGAACGACAAGGACCAGCGGTGTGACAACCCAGAAAAATTCCTGTTTTGGTAGGTTGTCCACAAAGTTACCATGAACGGAAACAAAGAAAAGCTGACAATGTATACTATCAGGGATGGCTTGCATCTTGGCCCCGCCGCGAATCAAATAATGACCAAGGAGATCTTTGACGACGTGAACGGTCTTTGGATCAAGAAAACAAATTCCACATAAAGAGGCACGCTGAAAGCTAGCGCCGCACCTGTATCACCACGACTGGTGCTCACCCACAAAGAACCACCTGCCCAGAGACGGGAAGGCCTCTTTCTTTCGATGCCGTTTCTGGGATGCCTTGGAAATCGGTTTCACAAAATGCCAAGGTCACAATAAAACGCAACGATCTTAGCCTGTTTGATCAGATGATCGTTGAGTTTCGCTTCAACCCGTTGATTTCTTGCCTCATCAAGCGCACAATGGTTGAGCTCGAAAGGGCTGCAGCCGCTACGACAAGACGCCTTGCTGGGCAGTGCCGCACTTTTGCCGCCTACGAGCTTGTTTGCAGCTCCAGCGCCATCATGGGAACTTGACTCTGATGGTAGAGGTTGACAAGTACTTAAGACGCCCTCCCATACACAAGGACAGAACAAGAGGCGGTGCGGGAATATGGAAGGGTGCCCAAATACTTGGTAACCAGTCATTCACTCCATGTCAATGACAGAAGCAGCTGCCAAGCCATTCAGATTTAGATCGTCAAACTCGGCCACTATTGAGTCCCCGTGAAGACTCATGGGGGAAATATTTTGTATTGTGGGTGGGGCCATAAAGAGCCTCCTGGAATGAATCATATCCACCGCAGCCTGTCTGAGAAATGGAAATATTATTCTTGTATTATTATTATTTCGCCAGCCGTGCGAGGATTTGGAATTGTACATACATGGTTACCCAAAACCCTCAGCCTCAGAAATGGACTTGCATGTAGATAATTCACTTCTTCTTCCTTCTCCAGGCCTGACTGGCTGCAGTCGCAGTTAGCGTGCTTGAATCCACCTAAACAATGCCTGACCTGACCACCGACAGGGGGTACAGTAGTGCCTCTTCTTGTTGTCGTCCTCCAATTGCCGCTTTGGGCCGTGGCGATTGGGGCAAATGGGCATTCTCGTTTTCCCATATTGCCTGCAGGCTGCCGGATTTGGGGAGGCTAAGGAACAAAGAAACGTCCCTCGATGACAATAGAGATCCGTCTTTTAATCTGCCCTACCAGTCATACTCTTTATTCGTTTTATTTCCAAGGCCACAAAAGAAGGACGCCCGCGTCTGATTGCTCCGCTGCCCTCACCGACTAAAAACGGACCCTTTGCATCAGAAAGAAGACCGCCAACAACGAAAAAAAAGGGAGGAAAAAGGAACGAAAAAAACGGCCCGGAAGATCATCGTCTGTCAGAGAAGACAAAAGTCATCGGCCTTTTCCCCAGTCCAGTGTCAGATCGGTCTAAATATGGATCACGGGACTGAAAGAGGAAAGAAGACATGCATTAATCAGTTCGTCGTTATACCTTCCGGAACAAAGGGCAGCATCTCACACACACTTCCTGCCCGTTCGTCTCTTTTGGGCGCCCTCGGCCCTGCTGTTATTATTGTCGTTCTGTTATTGTTATTTTATTATTTAATACTATTTATTATTGTGACGCCTGCCGGGCTCCATAAAGTCCTTGTCGCGGCACATCAAAGCGATTGACCTGACTAGCGGCCACCACATCCTGTCATTCATTCACTGGGCATATTTATCTTTTTTGTTCCAGAATTCTCGTGACCGAGAGATCTATATAAGTCCTTTTTCTTTTCGCTACAACAAGCCAACAACGAGTGTCGTCGTCGTCGTCGTCGTCCGTCAGGCACACCATCCCATACATCCCCATACTATACATCTCTTACATACACATTGACCTACTTATCCCTTAGTGGCCTGTCTGTTTGTTCATGACTTTGCCGTCTTACTGACAAGCTATTGTCATGTCCTTTGATCGTGTTCTTCCTAGGCCTGTGGCCTTGTATGATGACCCGGCATCTCGACTACACAGGCAGACCAGCAGTCTCTTGGAGCACAAGATCATGAACGACCGCAACAGGGTCATCGTGCCTCTGAAGGACATGTCGTTTTCATCTGCTGAGGTGCAGCAGCGCTCGCAGGAACCAGACACCTGTTCAACGGCCCTGTCTCAGATGCAGCTCTCTGCCATTAATAGAGAGCAGATGAGCCAGAATGGCCAGCTAACTGCGAGTTTTACTGCGCCTTCAACAAGGCAGAACACGCCGACGTTGACAACAGTGGGAGCGTCAAGTGGAAGCCGGTCAGGGTCGGGCAGTCCAGCGAGGACCGAGTCGGCTGCTGCTACACAATTCTGCCTGTGCCAGCCTGACCCCAAGATCCCCAGACCCAGAAATGGTAAGTCAAACAGCATTATCAACGAACCAATCTATCTCCCTGTGTTACTTGTGAGCTGATATAATTATGATGTAGCATTCATTTTATACAGGCAGCACTACCAAGCGGCCGTTGTTGCTCAGAATCCGGGACTCGCAAATCCGGAAATCTCTAAGATCATTGGAGAACAATGGAGAGCACTGCCCACGGAAACCAAGGATGAATGGAAGGCTTTGGCAGCGGTATGTACTATCTGCACCTAACAATTACAATCTCTGTTGTCTAACATCAAGTCGTAAAACAGGCAGAGAAAGCTCGACATCAACAGCAGTACCCAGATTATCGATATCAACCTAGAAGATTCGGACGTGACAGCTATGCTCGCAATGGGTCTACTTCTAATGGTAACCAGTCAGGGTCAACCGTATGCAATCGCTGTGGTGGACGTTTGATGAACCCTCCTTCAACTCCTCATACGCCCCTGACTGCTACCGTGCCCCTGAGCAGTCGCTCCTTGGACTCGCTGTCTCCCCATCCCAACTCTTCGTGGAATAATACCAAGCCTGACCGTCGTCCAAATGCACTGCACATAATGAATGACCAAGAGCGTCTTTCGCTACACAATCAGTGGAGAGAACAACCTGAAACCACCCCCATGGACTCAAAACGCCGTCGTTTGAACGGCAGCCCGTTTCAGCGGGTAGATAGCCCTGATACAGAAACTTATACTCTGTCTTCACAAAAGACATATGTTTCCCGTCCTGGCGTGGCCTATTTCCGAAGCCATGTTGACCCTTCTACCCCATCTAACGGCCATGTCCCTCAACGGAATGACGGCGAGGGCTACTACGACCCAAGCCTGACACTTCCACCCTTGAAGGCAGCAGATGGGACGTCTTCGACTCGGATGCAAACCGATGCAGTGATGACGATCCCGGTTTTGAATAAGATCAAAGTCCTTGCCAAGATATCTCCTCCACTCTCTGAGCAAGACAACTCCCCATCAAGAGGTTTTGTTCTCGCAGTCGAGGGACAGGACTCGACCCAGGTCAAAGTCATGTTGAAGTATCTGGGCCAGCTTCTAATGGATGATGGGAAATATATTGTGAGAGTCTTTGAAGGGCCCGACGCCCTAGCCCGTAGAAACTCGACATCGGGCGAGATGGGCGATGCGACGGCTGACTATATCAACGTCATCTCTGCCTGGCATCAGATCTCTAATGAGATTATTCAGTTCGTCGGCGCGAAGTCGTCGTCTCCGCAGCCAAATGGATCCAAGACTTCTTCTAGAACAGGATCTCCTCAATCTGGTGCTGATAGATCCGCGGGATCAAGCCCTTCTCCGCCAACCACCACTACTACATTTCCTACGAGCTCGTCTCCAATTCCCATTGCGCTGATTCCACGATACCAGCTTACTACTGCAGACACCTTTGCCTGTTCTATTCGTATCAATGATCACTACGAGTTCCTGGATCATTGGCAGTGGATGGCGTCACTGTGGCGGTCATGTATTGGGCCCGATGTGACTGTACACATTCGGGAGTGTGACCGCGAGGAACTCGAGCGTCATGGTTCTGGGAATCCCGTCGAAGTGCGTCTCAATGAAGCGCGGACTCTGATTGTCCGACGCCTGCCTGACCCGACGAAGGATATTGAGGAGAAAGCGTTGAAGCGGGTAGGGTTCGAGATTGAAGACTTTCTCACTCGGTGATTCAAACTCTACCATTTCCTTTCTTTTATTTCACTCATTCATGCATCTTCTGGAGACGGCATAGCTCGGGTTTTTCATTCTAGAGGCTCATTCGGTGTATACCTAAATAATAATTTTGATTGGGGTTTACTTTATATAAGTATGATGGAATACCTAGGTATAATAGATCCTTAGTGAATGTAGGTAGCACCCTACAAATCACGTTGTGTCTATCAGCAATTATTAGGTATAAATATTCAGAGCCCTCCTCATAGAAATATTAGACATTGATACTATCTTCTTTATATAAATCACAGGAAACTTTCAAATTATTATAGCTACTTCGATCTAGATATTATATTACCTTCTGGAGGCCTTCTGCAGGGGTGTTAAAACATTGTAGTACAAACATGTATGGGAAGCCTGAGGCATGAATCTTTGCCCTAAAACATGGACTGCCGACAACATCAGATCAGTCAAACGACCAGCCGCCAGTAAAGTTGGCAAAGAAACAATCCGGATCATATTTCTGCTTGATCTGCTGCAGTGTCGAGTACTTTGAGAACGTCGAAAGAGGGTTTTGGTCGTAATTCGCGTCATTGATAAACAAGGGGAGCCCTTCGGCATTCTCTACAGACGCAACCATATCACGGAAACTGGCCTGCACAGCGTCGTACTCTGCGTCTGATAGAGAAGTACTTGATGAAATAAGGTAATTGACCCAGTACCAAGGCCCGTCAGGCATCTGCATCGCGTTTCCTCCTCCCTGCGCATTGCTGGCCTGTGTCAGACTGAGAGGAATGGGCTGGAAGTCGACAGATGATAGTTCGTAGCTGCCTTTGTTGTTCTCTGTCCAGTTCCGCCACACGTCTAGAGTAGTCTGATAACTGCCATCTCCAATTTTGTGCACTCCATTGCGGAATATGTTCCACCCCCGGGACAGTTCAGTTGACATTGGTATAGGCATGTTTGCTACCTCGGGGTATGTTTTGGCGCCCATAAGGTTAAGGACATAGGGGATGTTTGTGAAATTGGCAAATGCGTCGCCTGGGTCAGGGCCATCATAGACTAAGAACATGATGACTGCTTCATCCAAGTCAAGATCGAGACTGGGGGTACCTAAAACTTCGTATGTACCAATGATGCTCGCTTTGGGGTCTGTGTTGTATTGGATGAAATCCTGAATGGCGCTGGCTACTGCATCTACTTGCTCAAATAAGTAGATGATATTCCCAGCGTAGAATTCGCCTATCGGGCGAGACTGAACAGTGTATTTGGTGACTATGCCGTACGCATTCCCCCCACCACCGCGCGAGGCAAAGAAGAGATCCGAGTACTCGGTAGAGTCATTAGAAGCAGTGACAATTTCCCCACTAGGCAAGACAATTTCCAGTTCGCGGAAGGAGTCGCAGGCCATGCCGTACTGGGGGGAGAGATAGCTCAGTCCACCACCAAGAGCTAGTCCGGTTCCTACTCCAGCCAGTCTTGCACCCACAACGGTACGGTTATATTGCACGTAGTAATCGTACAAGTCCCCGAATACACTTCCCGGCTCGTATGTTGCTAGAGTAGTGTCAGGGTCGTATGACATGGCCGTCATACTACTTAAGTCGATGAGGACACCCGCGTCGACCGAGGAGAAGAAAGTATTAGGGTTATGGCCAGCGGCCTTGACGGCGAAACGACTGCCTGCAGCTCGCACTGCTTGAAGCGTGATCGAGATATCATGAGCGGAAGTTGGATACACAACACAGGATGGGTAGTATGAGTCTTGGCGAGTATTCCAATATTCCTGGCTCTCGATATAAGACAAACTCAGGGTGTCGCTGTCCACGATAGTACTGCCCAGTATGGATGTCAAGTTGGAACAGGCTACTGGGCCAGGCGCCGTTGCACGGACGCCAAAGGGCATGGTGGCCATTATGAGGCCGGTGAATAAGGAAGTAGTTAGGGCAGCCATATTCTGTAGACTCTTGTTTGAGAGTTGTACAAACGAAGGTATGCTCAGCCCCTTAGGAAGTTAGGGCTCAACGCCGTATAGGCCTAGGTAGATCGCGATATAGAATAGATCAATTTTCATCCACACGGAGGCTAGGTGTGTCGTCCCACGAAACGAAAGATAAGAATCTGAGCGGAGCAGAAGGATAAACCAGTATTTATCAGTTTTATTCCAGAGGCATATCGACTCTGGAGTGATAACACATGTTCCATTTCAAGATGGGTCCTCGGTATCTTCCTCAACATTGAACGCACTGTCAAATGTGTCAATTCTCGCATTCTAAAACATAACAAACGTCTCTCGTACAGATAGACCTTTGCAAAACCAGAAAGGATCTCCATGAGCTAGCGTGAACCATCACGACCGTTTTCTCGAACTATCCCAAAAGAGGGAAACAAGGAGATATTTGGCCAACCAACATGCATGAAAATTTCCTTGTATGCTAGGAAATTGTAGTTAGGGTTAGTGCTTGCTTGATCCTAAGATCGTCTTAATGCAGTTTTAAGGGGACTATAGCCTATGACATTGCTTGCTATACGCTCTCCAGGTTTTTATATGGCTTTGCTCGGGGAAGTTCCCTGCTAGTGGTTCGCGCACATGAGGATCTGCAGGTAGTTAAAGAAGCCGAGGCGCCGTTTACCTTGGTAAAAAGTATGCCGTACCTAGGGAGACATCCTAAACACGGCGTAACACGGCAAACGAGTCATGAAAATGCCGAAAGTCATTAAAAACAATTGATTGGTTCAAGCTTGAATAGAGCCTCGCCTTGGCAATTGAAAGCCTGCTTGTTTAATCGGTCAAAAATTTGACACGGCTCGAGCGAAGGGAGCCGTTTAGAGCAATGCGACTAAATTCTAGAGCTTCTCCACTGTCATCCTACTGATTAAAGTGTATTATATTCCTAGCGTTAAACATGACAAGTATATTGCCTTGGGAATTGGCGATCTGCATCCACCTTGAATCTGTATTGGAAGGTAGGGTGTCTTCACAGCCCTACGCTTGGACATCCAACTCAATATTCTTTTTCTGCAGATGATCTGAAGGAGCAATAGCAGAGCCTAAATCGGAAAGGAGAAGAAAAACAAAAAAAAAAATAGACGAAGATACTACATGCCTTGCATTATGTGCTAGATTTTGAACGGGGTTAGGGCTACATTCAATCAGGTGACGTTGGTACATGGGGTATAGGGCGTAGGGCATACGAACATTCTCACTGGAATGCCATGTTAAATAGTATCACTTAGGGAAGTACTAAATCTTTGAATCGCCATTTAGTATGAATTCTAAATACCTGAACAGAGAACAGTGAACAAACACTCCAACTGGTAAGCTCCAACACAATTGGTTGATTCAAGATTGATCCAAAAAGAAGAACGGAATAAAAATGACACAAAACGCCGTAAGATGCTCTATAGGTAATATTTGTACACAAGAAAGAAAAATTGTAGTTGAGAAATGAATGAGGTCGAGAACCCAAAAAGTATGGATGCTCAGTCAACCCTGGCACCGAGGAAGTTCTCCTCTTCTTCCAGCCACTGTTGTCGTTCCACGACGCTGCGTGCCCTGTAAGCCTGTACAAATCGCCAGACCTCAATGTCTGCCAAGTTCCAAGCTTCTGCAATGCTACGCAGACTGACTCGGCTGCTCGCCTGGTTACGAAGAGATTCACGCGCTTTTCCAATCAACTCGTACTCATTGTCCAAAGACTCCTGTGCTTTTGCTTCTCCTTGGCTCTTCTTGTCATCTCCGTCAGACTCAGTATCAACTTTAAATCCAAAATGCCATTCCAATTCGGATACTAATGACGAGGGCAGATTCTCTCCTTTATGCGCCGCCAGAGTTTCGACTGTCATCCAGAATGTTCTGTGCGCAGTTTCTTCGCCAGCAACCACCTCTTTGAAAGCAACGACTCTTGCAGATATACCTCTGTTGGCTCCGATCAAATCCGCGGTAACATCC
Organism: Talaromyces albobiverticillius; assembly: GCA_023721895.2. Taxonomy (NCBI): domain Eukaryota; kingdom Fungi; phylum Ascomycota; class Eurotiomycetes; order Eurotiales; family Trichocomaceae; genus Talaromyces; species Talaromyces albobiverticillius. The sequence goes on along the minus strand of JAMBUR020000001.1, from coordinate 5,513,838 downwards.
GCCAGCCACGGATCGCGGGTAGTCTCGCGTCGAATATAAGCAGTGTCAATATCTTGAGAGCCATGCTGGAGAGTGATCAGAGTGAGAGGGTGCGGCAAGACACCAATTGTATAGGTATCGGAGTGATTGTTGAAAGACTTTGGTTGCCCGATGAAAAACGACCTGAAATTCGAATTGCACGGCTGACAATTAAGATGATTGGGCGGGCAAGAGTCGTGGAATTCAGAATCAGGGCACTTGGAAAGCGCTTTTGCGAGGTTCATGGCAGGCTCTACCAATGCGGTTGTGTGGTCGGGGACAGGCTTCAGAACCGAAAACCCGGATGGGAAGCTGTTGAGAAATGTTGTATGCAGGTGCGTATCAACCAAATCAGCCAGTGCCTCCCGTGCATCTGCGGGGCTGTCCTTGTATTTGTCGGCAAGTTTGGGGTAATTGGCTGTGATGGTGGTTGATTGATAGTATGCCAATGCGTTGGATTGCTCAACCTTGAAGAACTCTGGCGGGATGACAGAGAGAATGGACGAGGTCTTGCCGTCATTTGCATCTTGAATAGCAGACTTTATCGCGTCATTGATGCGCGTCTTCTCGCCGGCAAACAGTGCCCGATCGAGCTTCTCGAATCGAGTGATGTATTCAGGTATGGCGCCCGCCCGGAGGTATGAAAATACGGGATCGTCATATCGAGCCATTGGGAAACATTGCCAATCTGCGAGCAAACCACTGCCCATATGACCCCAAGCCAGCCACTTGAAAAAGTCTGTTTGCAATTCTGGGTCCAACTGATGCATTTGCACCTCCTCGTACAGCGGATTCTTCATCGCCTCGGCTTGGCTGAGAACGACAGGTCTGAAGCCTTTTGCATACCAGGCACGCCTCCATGCCAACAGAAGCTTGCCATCTGCCTTTTCTTGATCATCGTCATTCTTGCTGTTCGGTTCGTAGTAGGTGTACACGGGAGGACGCTCGGGTAGAGGAGGGAGCACGGTGCGATGCTCATCCAGCGTAATGGACGACGAAAAGGGATTCAACCACTTCCAATCGCTATACCATTTCGATTCGCCGCTAGTGCTATGTGCTTGCTCAGGCGGTTCGTGGGCAGCGGGGCGGAAAGGATGACGGATGTCTTCGAAGGAGGGAAGCTTTGTTGGAATGTACTGCGAGGGGCCGAATTTGACACCAGACACGGATTCAAAGGTTGTATTTGTCGATTTGGAGAGAATGAACAAAGCGCACGCAGCAACGGCAAGGATAACGAGCAACGAAGTCGTCCGTTGAACAATCATGGTCGTTGGTCTAGTCGCTGACTCGACTCAGCTGAACTGTCCGTATACAATCGGTTCAGTCGGCACGGCGTACCGGAGCGATCTCCCTGAACATTGATTAGTCGGCGAAACAAGAGGCACACTGCGTCCGGCATAAGCAAGGCCAGAGAACAGGAATGGAGGTCGCAAAGAGTAGGAACAGGAAACACCCACCTGGTTATCGCATTGATGAAGGCGAAACAGGAGAAGCCCCCAAGGGCCCAAATTGATAGCAGGAAGCTTAACTGCTTCCGGTCCGAGCTATCCGCGATTGGGGATGGTGCGGGTTGCAAGTATTAAAACGAAGCTGACAGTGCACGTTCGCTCCTATAATTTATCGAGTCTCTGTTTGAATAGATAGTAAATACTGAATAAATGAATTGAGATGCTAGAACGAAGAATCTTTTTCTGTAAAAGCATGGTATTGAACGACTGAAACAAACGTCCAAAAAGGGTATAGCGCGGGCCGGATGCTCTTGAAAGTTGATTCCTGAGGCTCTGAGCCAAATTTTATAACTACCTCAGGTATCCAATCAGCCTAGCTCGACTTCCTTCTGCCTGCTTCCCATAGAAAAACGACACGCCACATTCTGGGCAAGGACCGTGCAAAACACAACTACTTTAGCAACTCATCGTACCTCAGACAGAGGCATAAAATCATCATGGGTTCCATGGTCCTTCCCCATCTCCAGAATGCCTGGCAGGTTGACCAGGCCATTCTCTCCGAAGACGAGCGATTAGTTGTAGTCAGGTTCGGCAAAGATTCACATCCTGACTGGTAAGTACTATTGCCTCTCCCAGTGCGAATAGTGACTAACTGGAATATCCGTTTAGCCTACGACAAGATGATGTTCTGTCCAAGATTGCAGACCGAGTCAAGAACTTCGCCGTTGTTTACTTGTGCGACATAGAGCAGACGCCAGATTTCAACGCCATGTATGTTCTTCCTTTCTACTCTTTCTGCGTCCCGGTTTTGGTAGTCGCTAACTGGTATGTCATCTATAGGTATGAATTATACGATCCGATGACGATTATGGTATGTCCATTTGTGCTTATTTTGATATACTAGCAACTATTTTGAGTCTCTGCTAACTCTACTCTACAGTTCTTTTTCAGAAACAAACACATGATGTGTAAGTAACCTTGTGTTATACCCTTTTGGATTGAATTTCATACTAACGAGTCTATAGGCGATTTTGGAACCGGTAACAATAACAAGCTCAACTGGGTTCTGTAAGTACATCCTATTCACTGACGAGACGACAAATGCTAATAAATGAAAACAGTGAAGACAAGCAAGAATTGATCGACATTGTCGAAACAATCTATCGTGGTGCAAAGAAGGGTCGCGGTTTAGTCGTCAGTCCCAAGGACTACTCGACTCGGTACAGATACTAGACTCGCTCTTTCACGGCTTGGAAGTTCTCGAGATCTAGTCTTTTACAGATGTGTTATGCGGGCATTGGGTTTCACGGTGCAGGATGTTTTACTTGGTATGAACTTGAGGTTCAATATTGTAACGAATCAAATGATAACGAAAGTTTCTAATTAACATTCATGCTTATTTACACTTTCAAGTAACCCAATATCTCATCTACAGCCCATCTCAGAATCAGGCTCATAGGCTTTTCCCCTTTACCAGGCGCTACCACAACACCCGCATCACCACGCACATTTACACCCTGACCGGCGAGCTTCAACAATTCCTCGGTTGTCTTCCCTGTTGACGTAGCAGCGTATTTATCTGCAAGCGATTGTTGGGCCGTAGCATCGTCCTCGGCCAATAACAACCATGCATGATCCTGGACATACCTCGGCCAAACGATATCATCAACGTAGCCTGGAGGATCAGTCCAGAAATTCTGAGGCGCGCCATCATCCTCCGTCTCCAGATCGATGGCTTTGCCATCTTCGTTTGGGTTGTTATTATTATCCTCATTCTCCCGCGTAGCATCTGGTGTCGGCGCTGGTCCAATAGTCACATATCCACTTCGCGCCTCTCTTCGGGCCTTGACAATATCGTAGGGCGCCGGGAGGAAAATATGCAGATGAATATTGTCATGCACATCCCGTAAAACATGCGACGGATCCTCAGTTGCAGGCGGCGCAAAAAGTAGGAAACCTTCGAGAAATGCAATTGTGATTGATTCTCCTTCTCCTTGAGGAATAAAATCACACAACTTCTTCCTCACTTCCTCCCGTATGGCATCTATTGTGCTCTTCTCAACGCGCGGATCCGCCGCCTCATTCTGGTCCTCTTTACTCCTCAACCGAGGCGGCAGCGTGCCGTTCTCTCTCACATATGCCAACGCAGAAGACAAGAAGCCAACATCAATTGCGCCAATAGTATCCCAGTCTTGAACTAGTTCACCCTTTGTGGTCCGCACCACTGGGATCCTGTTTTGTACATATATCAATCAGCAATTCAGTTCGCTAAAGACATGTAGGAAAAGAGATCGTACTTGTCATCTGGGTAATAAAAGTCATCTTCGTGTATGATAAACGTTCGGGTTTTGTTTTCAATGGCAAAAATGGTACGTAGAAGGCGCGCGAGTGTCGTTTTACCACTTGACGATGGACCTGAGAGGCCTATTATGATGGTCTTCGACTGCCCCGCCTGGCTGGCGTGGTCGGCCATATCTTCTGTTTCTTCTGGGAGTATTGATGAAAAGATATGGTTTCTTTGTTGTGGTCTTTTGTTTTGATGCCACTTTTGAAACTTTCTCCCAATTGAAAAGTCTGAGTGAATCTACACAGTTACGAGTCCGATCGGAACTTCGTGATGAGGAAGGAATATTGCGGGGCTGTGGCTGATAAGGCGTGATAAGCATTTCTGGATGGCCTCAAGAACTAGCCCATCTCCACATCTACATCACATCCAGACCAGAAAAACCAAGATATTCGAAAGTCTCATGTGATCTATATGAAGAAGACAGCATGTAAGTGTGATATTTCCTGGAAAGAGCTCTAAATATTCATAAGTGATTGCGGATAGACAATATGGTGTTTAGAGAGGTGCTACGTTCTAACGTATTGTATTGATCGTACCAGCAGACAATCGAAGGTCAGCTTGTTTAATTGATGAGCTTTTTGGAGCTTTACGACTATATTTTGGGGCGCCATGTTGAATTGGAGATACTCGGAAGCGAATAACCCTAACCCTAATATATGAGGCATGACTAAGCATGATATCTAAAGCGGTCAGAGAGGGTCCATAATTCTGCCGTTACTCCGCGATTTCTTATCGCCGACGATTTTCCTCGAGCACTCTCTGATGCCCACCAAGAAGCTATGAGTAGATGGAGGTGTGAAATGTGAAATTGCGCAAAGGGGATGATGGAATTCAGTGCTCCCTACCACAAAACCGTTTTTCCATCAAGGCACTAGCCAGTGTGGACTCGAAAAGACGCTGAACAGCCGATAATCCCCCCAGCCTCCGCTTCGAGTCGATGTGAATGCGGCTGAAACCACGGCCTTGAGCCCTCCTTTTGCCTTTTTGGGTAGCCATTCGTTCTTATTATTTTGGCCCGGTTTATTTTAGCCAGCTGCAGTTGCCAAATATGTCTGTCGCTGATACCGTTCTTCCTGTTCTATCGGGAATTGATGCATACACCAATGTGAGCACCGTCTTCTGCTACTCTATTTCTGCGACAGAAATTCGTTCAAATATCCTCGACATTATCTGACCTTATTTTTTATGACAGATTGAACATGATCTGTCTTTGACAACCCAATTGGGCCATCCTGGCGCTACCCTTCCTCAAGCGGATACCTCACAGTCCTCAAGTACCCCTCAATCTTCCGAATCGCTCCCTAACTCGTCGCCCTCTTTTCGATATCAGCTTGAAGACCCGTCGTACGCCAGCCAATACCTCCCAATTGGTATACTACGGAAGAATATCTATACTCAGTTTCCCGAGGCCGAGGTCGCTAATCTCCAAAAACATGGATGGATACGAGTACGCTGGAGTCAGTGTGAAGCCGACAAAGAGGCCTTTGTGCAGGTCTACATTCTACCAGATGACGTTGCGCGAAACTCTTTCCAACGCACGAGCAACTCATTGAGGAAGGCGTTGAAGATTGTTATGGCCAATCTGGACAGGTCTCCGGCAGCCTGGAACGGAGAGTTTGATATGTCCTCGAAACAAAACCCCAGCCCGGCCGACGATGAATCACTGTGGTACATATTCAACACCCTAGACAACCCAATGCCCATTTTAGAGGATGTGAAAGATGAAGATGGACGATTTGCTATCCAAGAATTGATGGCAAGCTCAAGAGATGTCAACTCAGAAACGAGAGAGTCATCCGGAGTAATCGGACTGAAGACAGCTTTGCATCCCTACCAATGTCGCTCGGCAGCCACCATGATTCAACGAGAAGTGCAGCCGAAGCAAATGTTGGATCCGCGACTGCAGGTTTACAAGACACCATACGGGGTGGAATATTACTATGACAAAGAGGACGGAATTTTGTTACGTGAAAAACGCCTTTATGAAGAAGCATGCGGTGGTAGGAACTTAATTTTCCCGTGCAACTCTGGTTCAATTTAATTTATTAACGCTTATTGCAGGGATTCTTGCAGAGACTATGGGCTGCGGGAAAACCCTGATCTGCTTGGCGGTTATCCTTTCAACACGCGGCCATTTCCCTCGCATCCCGATCGAGTACCAAGAAACTAAGAATCCGGTTCGTGAATCTGTGGGCTCGCTGATGCAGATGGCTGCTGCTGCTGCCGGCCGATTTTCAGTTCCTTGGCCCAGTCACTTTCGGCGATTGCAGAATATGGGCATCAACCACGTACGATGTGTAGAGGAATGCGAGCGCGAACGGGGGAACTATACGATACCCTCTCCTCCATCTCGGTATATGAGCCGTGGAGGATGGTTATCACGTCCACCAGCGGTTCATATTTGGTTGATTTCCGGGACGCTTATCGTTGTTCCTCCCAATCTCGTTGATCATTGGAAAAGCGAAATTGCTATCCATACGGAAGGACTGAATGTACTCGTTCTCAGAGGCCGCAATGACAAGACGCCATCAGCAGAGGAGTTGCCACAATACGATATCATTCTGTTTGCGCGAACTCGATTCGAGAAAGAAGCCGGAGAGCCGGAGACCAATCGCCGTTCTCCCGCCGCCCCTGTCACTGAATCTCCCCTCAAGAAATTTCACTGGCTTCGGATAATCGTCGATGAAGGTCATAATGTTGCTGGACATGGGTACAAGTCGAGTACCATGCACATGCTGGACCAACTTCACGTCGAACGTCGATGGGTAGTGTCTGGAACCCCCTCAAATGGTTTATACGGTGCCGAACTCAGCCTTGCTTCTCATCAAAGACTACCAAGCGACACTAGTTCTGGAGACGAGGCGACATCGTCAGTGTTGCATTCTCGCAAAAAAACAGGAACAGCTATTGACGAAGAATTGAAGGACGTGGACAACTTGCGACTTATTATCGTGGAGTTCTTGAAACATAAACCTTGGTCGAACTCTCGATGGGACGATCCAGCAAATTGGACAAAATACATCAAACCAGTCGGCGAAGATGGAAAACGAAGAAAATCACCTTCGTTGCGTGCCGTGCTTCAAGGCCTGGTGGTGAGACATCGTTTAGATGTTATCAACGAGGAGCTCCCACTTCCACGGTTGCACAACAAAGTCGTTAGCCTCGAACCGACTTTCTATGACAAAATGTCCATCAATCTTTTCTTATTCAACCTTACTGTCAACGCAATCACGTCCGAGCGCAAAGACCAGGACTATATGTTTCAAAGCAGGAACAGGAAGCATCTTAGCCTGTTGATCAATAATTTGCGTCAAGCGGGATTCTGGTGGACTGGCCACAAGCCAAAGGATCTTGAGTCTACGATCGAACTGGCAATCAAATATAAAACAAGTAACGAGGAGAAGATGACAGCGGATGACATCCAACTTCTAACGAAAGGGTTAGACATTGCAAATCGAGCACTAGCGAGCGAGAGCTTCAGCACATTTTGCCTTTTCGATGAAGTAGGCGTATATGTGCAGGACTTTCCGCAACATCTCCGCACGTATTGGTCATTGGCGTCGGATCGTGACGAATCAAAACCGCTACTTTTAGGGTTATCTCAAGCACGGCTCGCGCAGTCATTCGTAACAGCACATCTCACGGCCGAAGATCCTGCAGAAGGGCTTGCTGGAGCAGGGATTAGTGCTCGTCGCCAGTTGTTGGAACGATCCGAGAAGAAGCCTGCCAGAAACGATTCAAATGTGGCGGACAATCTTACACCTAAAAACAAACCATCTGAAAATCGGTCGCCTAAGAAGACATTTCTCAAAGGCGCTACCAAGCGTCTGCAGCCTGAGTTGCCACTTTCAAACACAAAGCTCATAGCAACTACCTCCGCAAAGCTCACTTATCTGTTAGATCGAGTCCAAGAGTTGCATAAAACAGAGAAGATAATCATTTTCTATGAAAACAACAACACGGCCTTTTGGATTGCAGAAGGACTCGAGCTGTTGGGCATTGACTTTCGCATCTACGCCAACACTCTTAAAACGAGTCAGAAAGCCGCATATTTATCGTTATTTGAGGAATCCTCCAGTGTGAGAGTACTACTCATGGATTTGCGACAGGCATCTCACGGTTTACATATCGCCAGTGCATCTCGTGTGTTTATTGTGAATCCTATTTGGAGACCATACGTTGAAAGTCAAGCTATCAAGCGAGCGCACCGTATCGGACAGACGAAGCCTGTCTTTGTGGAGACTCTAGTCCTCAAAGATACGCTGGAAGAGAAGATGTTACACCGGAGACAGGAAATGTCGAATTCGGAGATGCAACATGCCGAAAGGGACATGCTGGAAGATTCGACCATGAGTTCCATCATTCAACATGAGCGATTTTATCAACTACCGGAAGATGACGAGCTCACCATACCCGCATATCTACAGGAGCCCTGTGGGTTCTTTGACCGTCATGAACTGCCGATTCCTGATGATTATGTGGAGCCTTCCTCTTCTTCATCTTTACCATACCCAGTAACACCGACCAAAAAGCGCAAAGCTTCTTCCTCTTCTCAGAAATCGTATCCGACCCCAGGGCCTGAAATTGATCTCTACCCGGATCTTATTACTCCTCCCAAGAAGAAAAAAAGCGTTCCACAATTTCAGATTGTGACCGAGAATGGGATCGTCATGACTCCTCCGAGAAGATCGTCTAGATCGCCTCCGTCAACGTCAGCTCACCAGAGTCCTCGCGGAAGTCCGAGGAATGATGATCTTGGTGGTGACACTTCGTCGACGCAAATGCCCAGTTTATTCGGCGGATGAACCAATGCCTACCTGTTCCTCTAAGCGGATGGGAACAGCTGATATGTGTGACGAAATCACATATTGGAAGGTTGTATTTCTATGTCTTTGTTTTTAATACCATGAAGCGATCTAGGAGTTGCGTTAGATGTGTGCCTGTCTATTTTTCTATCTATTTATGACGGCGAATGTGTATGGCTTGCTGTCAAGCGCCTAGCATAGATTTCAATAAAACATGTCAAATTTATGATAAACATCTAGAGCCCTTCCCATGGGAACATTATGTTTTCTTCGTATACCTCGCCGGAGGTCTTCAAATTATTTAGTTATTCTGACTTGAATGCCGTATTTAGTTCTAAGCTGCCCTGTAAAGAGAATCGTGAGGATTAGCGAACAAGGTAAATAAAGGGAATCCCTACGTGCACACCCCCTAATCTAGGTGCACACCTCTACCCCGCCCCACATCTGATTGAGAAAAGTACAACACCACACCATTTAAAAATAATAACTCGAGAAAAACCAATGTATAAGTAATTTATATGGTCTATTATTCACAGCGACTTTTCCAGAAAATAAAAGTAACAATTTGAGGTATAAGTAATAATTTTTAAAAAATGCCAAGATTTCGACGCTAAATTAATCATGTGATAGGTGGGTCTTTATTAGGGTTAGGGTCAATCGGGTGTAAATTTTAAAATTGGGATTCTTTCGATTAAAAACTCAAATAATCTATTTATAAGAACTATCTCTATAATAAACTACTAGTAGTTACTCTAAATAACAAAGGATAAATATTAATTACCTTCTAATTACATGGAATTACGTATATCTTTAATTTGGGGTGTGCACCTAGAGGTGTGCACCTAGATTAGGGGGTGTGCACGTAGGGATTCCCATTCAATATGACGTCCCAAAATATAGCCACAAAGCTCCAAAATACTCTCTATTAAACAAGCTGACCGTCAATTACAGCTGGTACGATCAATACAGTGTGTTAGCATGTAGCACCCTCCCCTCATCATCGTATTATCTATCAGATAGAGATATTCAGAGCCCTTCTCGAGGTAATATCATATACAAATGCCGTCTCCTTCATATAGATCACAGGAGGCTTTCTACTTACCTTGGTTATTCCGGCCTGGATGTGTATTTGATTGGGGAGGCCTCCTAGGAGTGTGATGTAGATGTGGAGATGGGCTAGCATCGGACGGTGGCGATCGCCGGCCGGCGGCAGGATTTGGTGTGGGGATGCCCGATAACCTGAGCGCTGATAAGCTCCAATAGAATATATACTGAAGGTCATCACCCCGCACCCTTGTTCTCTCTTTTATTTGGACATATACATCGTTTTTTTATCTGCATCATATGATATATATAGGCTGTCTTATAACTTCACAAATCAGCCGAACCAGTCAGCATCATGGCGCCGGGCATCGTGGAATCAAGGGGCCCGGCTGTTGCGCCAGAGAAGATCTCCAATTTGTTCCACCTGACCCAGGACTATCACGACACGATTCGCTTCTATCTGAACGGCACCAAGGTTGTCCTCGACGATGTTGATCCGGAGTTAACCCTTCTGGAATATCTACGCGGAATTGGCCTGACTGGCACGAAGTTGGGCTGTGCGGAGGGTGGATGCGGAGCTTGTACAGTGGTAAGATAGCTACTCAGAGAAATATATAGGTTATTTCTGACACACATCTTTTACCAAATCTATCTAGGTGGTCTCACACATTAACCCCACCACAAACAAGCTATACCATGCTTCTGTCAACGCCTGCCTTGCGCCTGTCGTCAGTGTTGATGGGAAACATGTGATTACCGTTGAAGGTATTGGTGATGTGAAGAATCCGCATCCCGCTCAGCAGAGGCTTGCTGTCGGTAATGGAAGTCAGTGCGGCTTTTGTACCCCGGGGATCGTGATGGTATGTTGTCCTTCTTCCGTGTCGAAACCCATATGCTAAGAAAGGGGGGTGATCTTAGAGTCTGTACGCTTTACTACGCAATAATGAGGGCGAACCTTCTCCACACGAGATCGAGGAAGCATTCGATGGAAATCTCTGTCGGTGTACTGGTTACCGGCCCATTTTAGACGTTGCCCACAGCTTTTCGAGTGCAAATGGTTGCAAGAATGCCGCAACGAATGGCGGTACGGGATGTTGTATGGAGAAACAAAATGGAGCCGGGGGCTGCTGCAAATCGAATGGAGTTTCCAACGGCGTGTCGAAGGAGAATGAGACGAATACACCCAGTTTCCCAAGACCGCATTTTATTCCTTACGATCGCCAGACTGAATTGATTTTCCCTCCAGCCCTCAGAAAACACGAATATAAAGCGCTCGCAGTAGGCAACAACAAGAAGAAATGGTATCGGCCGGTGACACTACAACAGCTTTTGGAAATCAAAGACGTCTACCCATCTGCGAAACTGATAGGCGGAAGCACAGAAACTCAGATTGAAATCAAGTTTAAAGGACTGCGTTACGACCCGTCGGTTTATGTAGGCGATATCGCCGAACTGAAGCAATATGTTTTCAAGGATAATCATCTCGAGTTGGGAGCAAATGTATCTCTGACAGACCTTGAACATATTTGCGATGAAGCTGTTGAACGCTATGGCCCAGTCCGAGGACAGCCATTTACAGTAATGAAAAAGCAGCTGCGGTACTTTGCCGGGAGACAAATTCGAAACGTCGCGTCGCCTGCTGGGAATTTGGCTACCGCCTCTCCAATTTCGGATCTAAACCCTGTCTTTGTGGCATCCAACACCGTGTTGGTGGCAAAGTCGTTGACGAAAGAAACCGAGATTCCAATGTCGCAGTTCTTCAAGGGCTATCGCACAACTGCTCTGCCTGCAGATGCAATTATTGCCAGCTTGCGCATCCCAGTGGCCCAAAAGGGCGAGTACTTCCGTGCATACAAGCAATCGAAGCGAAAGGACGATGATATAGCTATTGTCAATGCTGCGTTGAGGGTATCTCTTTCAGAAAGAAATGATGTCGTTAGTGCCAACCTCGTCTACGGTGGAATGGCACCGATGACTGTATCGGCGACAAACGCGGAACTCTATATTATCGGCAAGAAGTTTACAAACCCAGAGACACTGGAAGGTGTCATGAATGCCCTAGAAAAGGATTTTGATTTACGGTTCGGTGTTCCTGGAGGCATGGCAACATATAGAAAGACATTGGCATTAAGTTTCTTCTATCGATTCTATCATGACGTTCTGTCCAACCTTGAAGTCAAGGAAAGTGACATTGACCAAGATATTATTGACGAGATTGAAAGAAACATATCTTCTGGACACAAAGATCACAGTGCAGCTGTCGCATATCAACAAAAAGTTGTTGGAAAATCTGACAACCACGTTTCGGCGCTCAAGCAGTGCACAGGTGAAGCTCAATACACAGATGACATACCTGTGCAAAAGAACGAACTATATGGCTGCTTGGTTTTATCTACCAAAGCCCGAGCCAAAATACTGAGTGTAGATGCCGAGGCGGCCCTTGATATGCCTGGTGTTTATGATTATGTTGACCATCACGACTTGCCCTCTCCTGCTGCCAACTGGTGGGGTGCTCCTAATGCCGATGAGCAGTTCTTTGCCGTTGATGAAGTCTTTACCGCTGGCCAGCCTATAGGAATGATTCTCGCAACTTCTGCCAAAGCCGCAGAAGAGGCTTCCAGGGCCGTGAAGGTTGACTACGAGGAACTCCCTGCTATTCTTACGATAGAAGAGGCGATTGAAGCAGAATCATATTTCCAACATTTCAGACACATCAAGAATGGGGATACCGAGACAGCATTTAAAGATGCAGATTATATTTTCACCGGCGTGTCAAGGATGGGTGGTCAGGAGCACTTTTATTTAGAGACGCAGGCGTGTGTTGTTGTGCCGAAACCAGAAGATGGTGAGATGGAGGTTTTCAGTTGCACCCAGAATCCTACAGAGACGTAAGTTCCCTGTCATTGTGAGAAATTGATTTTAAAACTAATATCGTTCAGACAAACGTATGTTGCACAAGTGACTGGCGTCTCTGCCAACAAAATCGTCACTCGTGTCAAAAGACTGGGCGGAGGCTTTGGTGGAAAGGAAACTCGCTCAATCCAATTAGCAGGAATCTGTGCCACCGCCGCTAACAAGACGAGACGGCCTGTACGTTGCATGCTCAATCGTGATGAAGACATTATTACATCTGGCCAGCGACATCCATTCCTCTGCCGATGGAAAGTCGGCGTTACCAAAGAAGGGAAAATCATTGCTTTCGATGCCGATGTTTTTGCAAATGCAGGACATACCCAAGACCTATCGGGTGCTGTAGTGGAGAGGTCTTTGTCTCACATTGACGGTGTTTACAAAATCCCAAACATGCACGTACGAGGCTTTTGTTGCAAGACCAACACGGTTTCAAACACGGCATTCCGAGGCTTTGGCGGCCCCCAGGGAATGTTCATGTGCGAATCAATGATAGAGGAAGTGGCTGATCACCTCGGCATGTCGTCCGACGAGCTACGTATGTTGAACATGTACAAGCCCGGAGATATAACACACTTTAACCAGGAACTCAAAGACTGGTTTGTGCCGCTCATGTACAAACAGGTGAAAGAGGAGAGCTCGTATATGGAGCGAAGGAAAGCCGCAGACGAGCACAACAAGACTCACAAGTGGTCAAAACGGGGGCTGGCCATTATCCCAACCAAGTTTGGTATCTCGTTTACAGCCCTGTTTTTGAACCAGGCCGGCGCTTTGGTACATATCTACCACGACGGTAGCGTCCTGGTAGCACATGGAGGCACGGAGATGGGCCAGGGGTTACATACAAAGATGTGCATGATTGCAGCGCAGGCATTACAGGTGCCCCTGTCTGATGTGCATATCTCCGAAACAGGCACAAATACAGTCGCAAACACCTCTTCAACCGCAGCCTCTGCAAGCTCCGATCTGAATGGCTACGCCATCTATAATGCATGCGAACAAATCAACGAGCGCCTCAAGCCATATCGCGAAAAGATGCCAAATGCAACCATGAAAGAACTCGCCCATGCCGCATACTTTGACCGAATCAATCTCTCCGCAAACGGCTACTACCGCACTCCCGACATTGGCTATGTCTGGGGCGAGAACAAAGGCCAAATGTTTTTCTACTTTACCCAAGGCGTGACCGCCGCCGAAGTCCAAATCGACACATTGACGGGTGACTGGACCCCTCTCCGGGCCGATATCAAGATGGACGTTGGCCGCAGCATCAACCCAGCTATCGACTACGGACAAATCGAAGGCGCATTCATCCAGGGCCAGGGTCTATTCACCACAGAAGAAAGCCTCTGGCACCGCGGCTCCGGGCAAATATTCACCAAGGGTCCCGGTGCATACAAGATTCCGGGATTCCGCGACATTCCACAGATCTTCAACGTCTCGTTGCTCAAGGATGTGCAATGGGAGAATCTGCGAACGATCCAGCGGTCGCGTGGGGTCGGGGAACCGCCGCTCTTCATGGGCAGTGCGGTGTTTTTCGCTATTCGTGATGCGCTCAAGGCTGCTAGGGCGGAGTGGGGGGTTACAGAGGTTTTGCAGCTGCAGAGTCCGGCGACGCCGGAGAGGATTAGGGTTAGTTGTGCTGATCCTATTGTTGAGAGGGCGAGGGTTGCGCCGAAGGAAGGGGAGAAGAGTTTCTTCGTTGCTATTTAGGCCGTTCGTCATACTATATAGTGTATTTACTCTTGGTTGATTTATATATACCAACACAAATTGTTGATGATTGATGATGAATGATAGCACTTCTGAAAAAGTATTATTCCATGTAGTAAGTAGGTACTAGGTAGGTCGATCAATGCGCTGAAAGCAGCAGCTCAAACAGAAATTGAGGAAGAAAAAGGAAATATCTTGGGCAGGCTATCTATCAGTCCAATGCTGAATGCAAGCAAATAAACATTCTCATACAGCGGATCATATCAAATGAGCACTGTACTGATGAGGGTATCATATTGCATGTGTATGATATATGAAAATAAAAGTGAGCATGACGCCTATCCAAGAAATGCAAGATAGTAGACAGATAAAGAAAGTGACGCTTTTGTTTTAATCATAGGAAAGAAAAGAGAGGGAGGTTAGCGACGCTTCTCGTCACCACCAAATTCAATGTAGGCGCTCTGATGAGTAGGATCCATTTGCATGGCCGATGAATAGTTGCGTTCACCAGCAAAGCCGAGCTTCTGGTCCTCGTATTCGTATTCAGGTTCTTGGAAAGGGTCTTTGCGTATACGGTCTGTTTCGACTGCTGATCGTGAGGCGGCTGCGGCGGAAGTAGTGGTTCTGGTCGTGGTTATTGTGGTGGTGGTACCAAAATTTGGTTCGGGTTCATTCCTGGTATACTCAGGTCTGACGGCACGTGAAGCGAATGAAGAGGAGGTGGCGTGTGCAGCAACTCCGCCGGTCATGTTGGGAGGGTCAATCATCTCGGTGGGACCTGCAACTACCTCTGTCTGACCACCACCGTTACCTCGAGCACGATCGCGTTTGCAGCAGAAAGTCAGAGCGCGAATAGAGCCCATTAACACGAGTAGAAACCAGAGAAGAACCAGAATAGCCGATATCTTGGCCTCTGTCTCAATTCCATCCTGGAGCTTGGTGGTCACCTTATTGACTATCTCGGTGATCTCGTTTGAGGTCGTTGAGGTAGAGTCTGACAGAAAGCTGTCGTCCGAGGTTATGCTGGAAGCAGCTCCGGCCGAGAAAGTGTCATTTGAAATAGTGGGAATGTTTATATGGGCGTTGTCATGAACCCAGGTGAGTCCCTTTTGGACGCTCTCGACCTTCAGTTCAACCACGCAGTCGAAAATACCGGTCACTGCACTATACAGGACTGTACCACCGAATGTTGTGTTGATCACGTCATTGGACTGCTCGAGGAAAACGTTGAGAGTATGATTCAAGGCAGTTGTACTCTTGTTCACCCAGCCAAAGAGGTCATCGTTGATGGCACTATTGGTCGAATTGATGATTCGATTCGTATCGTCGGCCCATTCTGCAGAGGCATTTTGCAACGCAGCAACAACTTTATCGGCAAATTGGGTGACTTCAGCCGTAAGTTCTGGCACCTCTTTTTCGACCGCTTTGAGAAGGATGTACTGGCATAGACAAGAGAAGAGACCGGCTAGACCCAAACCCAGGAGCACGAGGGCTGGAACTGAAGTTGCGTAGGCAACGACCCAGCGCACTAAAATCTGATGACGGCTGTTGTTGAAGAATGTAGCAGCTTTCATACCCAAAGATGAAGTATGCGGGCGAGAAACAAGGTAGACAACATCAAGTGAATCGTGAGTCGTACCAACCATCTTGGCGCGGTCTTTCGCCGTCTTCCAGCGTCGGAGCTCGATGTAGCCCATTGGCAAGCAAGCAAGAACTGCCACGACTGTGAGAACCCCGATAAAAATCTTGCGCGCCTCAACAATGACGTCGGCTACCTTGTCGAAGAATTCATTGATTCCATCATTCTCGCCGCAAAAGGATAGAGATACCTTGGCAGGGACTGGGAGGTCAGAGTTGTCGAATGAGTAGTTGCCGAGCTTTTGATTAATGAGCGTCTTGAGATCCTCAAATGGAGTCTCGATGGCTTCTTTGGTGATGTTCTGGACCTCTGTGAATGTTGGAATAGAGCTGTTGACATTGGCAATGTCGGCGAAAATGGAGTCAGGAATATTCGTAAGATTGCTCAACTCGTTGATTTCACTCGTAAAGTTGACTGTCGGTACACTGGGGATGTCGCTACACAAGCTTTCTGAGAACACGCTGGTGCAATCCGATTTGAGGCTGTTGAGCTTAGTACTAAGGGAATTCAACGTACTTTCGACGTCCTTCACGCCATCGGAAATGTCGTCCTCGACGGTTTGTAGCTCTGTGTTAAGCCATTTAAACACATCGTCTACCAAGCTGAGAGCCGCATCAGCAGCTCCTCTGACCACCAAGGTAAACAGACACAGATACATCTGAGTGAGGAAATTAATGTAGAACACAACGAGCCCTTCAACCCCGGTGACCATCAGGAGCAGAACATCAACCAGAGCATTAACGGTGGTTGAGATGCCGTCTGATACAAGATCGTTGACTCCTTCAGCCATGTAATGTGGCATGGAGGCCATGGCGCTTCCCACAGACTGAACAGAGTTACAGGCACTCAGGGCCTGTGTTTGGGCATTGCTCATGTCGCTATTCATAGTTGTAACAGCCAAAAGAACACGGACAAGGACAAGCAGAATCAGAATGGTCCATCGATTGATCCAAATTTGCGACATGCGTGCCTTGAGGCCCAGATATGGAGTTGGCCTGTCAGGGTCGGTGTACGGCGGAGGAGCGTCGTTGCCATCGTGAGAGCCATAGGGCGGGAGCATAGGAAAGATTGTGCGACCGAAGAGCTTCATGTTGTATGTTGAGTGCGATCAAAGAAGCGACCAGCGCTTATGAGTAGGCGAAATAAAGGTATTCGTAAGAAAGGTAGGCGGCGAGCTGGATGAGGACGACTCCAAACAAGAAGGCAGAATGAGTAGGAGTTTCAAATTTAAGAGTATGCAATAATCAAAACCCGAATTATAAAAGAAAAGCCATAAGGGTATGAAAGACAATAGTCATAGCGAACGAAACAAAGCGATTATTGAGCCATGAGTCCTATTGTAGTGAGTAGTGACAGAAAGAAAAGAAATGGTCAATAGGACTGCGTGACAAAGAGAAGGTATGAATAGAATGACACAATAGAAGTGAATCAGAAATTTTTGCTATTGAGATGAAATCATCGGAGGGATCCTGCATTGTTTTAAGATCCCTCTTGAAATCGACGCCTTGTGAAGCTGATCTAGCTTCAGAATAGATGCACGGCGGCAGACAGCCAGTCATTTTCGAAATTCTAGATACTTCAAAACAACTCGTACCAGAGAGCTCGTGAGGTTTTAGTGTGGTTTGTATTCGGCAGCCCAACGTGCAGACTCTATTGGCCGTCTATGTGACCGCAGGGTGGAGCGCGGAGTAGCTAGGATTAGCAGCATGTTTGCAAGGATGAGTTCTTACGTAGTATTTGCCAAGTAAAGAGGCTCACAAGCGCCAGGGGTCTGAGGCTTGATGTTGGTGAGGCTCGTAGCCAATCGAGAGATCCCCGCACCATTGATCTGGCGTTGCTCTAAATAGTAACGAGCAGGACGCTAGTGGGAATATTCAACGCCCAGAGTTGCTGGGCACTTGACTTGGCCATTATTTTTCTTCAGTGCGTCTCGTCAAGATACGCCCCATGACTGAAAGCTTCCTATTGTGCGATGACTCAATAGAGTTCATCCAGTTTGCTGAAGAATAGACTTGTTGACAGACATATGAGTCACCAGACTGGCCCCGACCTGAAACAGTTTCAGGCGTCAATAGCCCTGGCCAATACGGAGATTCCCAGCCACATCGGACCAGCCTCCAGCGAGCAGTTGAAGGATTGAAGAAGTTGGCCGTTCGAGGTTCAATTAGAGATGGCAGGTGCCAACACGCTAATCTGCATACGGGCTAGTCCGGCTATTATTAACCCGACTTGTCCAATAAGCGGCAGAGTTGTCACGTGGGTCGCGTTTTAGCGGCAAATCCCGCGCGTAACCAAATCCCTCGCAGCCAATCATTTCGTAGCGCCCATCGACCCTGAAACTGCTGCAAAATCACCGGTTGGCGAGCTCTTTTTCTAAGAATGGCAGGCGAGTGTTTGATAAAGTCTATTCGGTTGAAACAAAAGAAAGTGTATTTGTGAAGATTCACCGTTGGTATCCATAAATAGTATCTATTCTATCCAATGTTACCTAGGAGATTGAAAAATGTGAAACTTTCCTGTCACATGGCGTGTAAATAGACATCAGTCAGGCACCGTGTGGTACAGAGCATGTGCAGCAAAGGCAAAAAGAGGAATTTGGCTGCCGCACACATTGCATACTTGAGTGGAAATGACGTCGTCTTCTTCGTCGCTTTCTTCCCATGCCGTGTCGTCGACTTGAGTGCCAGATGCCATGTTCGAGGAATCGTTCAAAGAAAAGTTTTCTTGCGTATTAAGGTCTTGATGGGTGTTTTCAACGTCTTTCCAACTCCTGGCAGCGGTGGCAGGCTTCTGCTGCATAAACATTTTGCCGATATCCCTGCCACTGCTCTGTTTGTCCTCGCCGGCACTTTCCACCATATTGGTGACCGCAACATTTATCAAGCTCAATTCCCCAAACGATTTCTCCGGATGCAGCTTACGAAACATAGAGACCAGACAATCGTTTACCAATTTCTCCGCCACCGCATCGGCGCTTTCTGCTAGATTGAAAATGAAATTCGGTATAGGCGCCGAACGCGATATCCTGCCATTAGCGTAGCTGTAGTCCCGTGAGCCGTCTGGATTCTTGGGGGATCTACGTCGCGTAGATAGACGGATAGTGCGCGGATGAGCCACCCAACGAGGATCTTCTCCGTCTGTATCATCATCTTCATGCATGAGATCCGTCCTCATCCGCTTGATTAGGCTTGTAGAAAGCAGATGAAGCTGTTTTTTGACATCTTCAAAATGTGCAAGGCCCATGTATGAATCCTCAATGCTGATTTGCTTGGGAATAGCCCGTGCTTCGAGGACTTCACTGTTATCCACGCCATTCAACAACTCCCACGTACGGAAGCCTATGTCCCTGGGAGCACCAGGACCTCCTAGTATATCTAGCAATTTTGGAGGTCCTATCCCTGGAGAAAGCCGAACATCCTGCACCTTGACTTGCTCTTTATCCTCCCGTTCCGTGTAGGGTTTGAATTTGGCCTCGCGTTGTAGTATGTGCGTTCTAAGTTTTTGGGCGGACTTGAATCCGATGCCTGGAATCTTGCCAACTTCGTGGTCATCGATAAATCGATTGACATTGTTCGTCTGATTGGAGCTCGTGCCCGAGGTATATGGCGGGATAAGAGTCGTCTGGTTGTTTGGTTTATGCACATTGCCAACGAGTTTGGCCAATAGTTTCGAAGTGGATATTCCCACGGTCGCGGTGTACCCACGCTCGTTGTCGAGGCGAGACCTGATATAATGTGCCAAATGAGAGCCTAGTATGAGGCGTAAAGTCAGAGGATTCCGAGAATCTTCAAGCGCTGTGACATTGGGAGTTTCTCCCGATTTCGGATAAGTCGGGCCGCAAAAGGTAGTGGCGTCGAATTGGAACCCCTGTGTTGGATCTTGCTTATCCAAGAACATGAACGAATTGGCCAAGTCATTAGAGTTGATAAGTTCCATGTTATAGTCGATCATGTCGGTGACATCTAAGAACACCTTAAGGTTTAATCAGAGACGTGAACTATTGTAGGGGCAGTAGGAATGTCTAACCTCATCAAACCCCAATCTTTCAGCCTTTTGCGACCACAAAAAGCTTTTCAAGAATGCATACAGATTCTTAGAAACATCTCGAAACTTGGTGAGATCCTCGCCAAGCACGATGACGACTTCAGGGCATATCTGCTTAGCCTCTTTGATAAGTTGCAGCTTCCTCAGCCCTCTTCTTCGAGCCTCATAATTGCAAGTGACCACGATCTGCTTCTGCTGTACGGCTAATGGTAGAGACTTCAAAGCAGGATTCTCAGCCTCCAAGACGCTCGCGTAGAAACAGTCATAATCCTGGAGTTTTGTCAGCAACCGCCGAACAGATGTAAACTTGAGAACTGACAAAATGGATAATGACGCGGCTGTCGTCGCGACGCAGCGCTGCCATTCGCGCTAGGACAGCGTCATTGGTTTAGTAACGTGGTAATTGCAGCTGCTGCAAATGAGCCTGTAGACCTGCTAATTGAATCTCTCTTCCACCTTGATGAATCCGATGTGAATGTGAACAAACAAAATACAAAGTTGTCGCGGTTTGCATGCTTTGCAGCCTTGATCCGGACCCACAGCAAGCCCCGCGCAACGCTAGTCCCGATAAGTGATAGTCTCCTGCATGTGGCCTGGCCGCCTCAGGCCCTGAGTTTTGATGTCATTCAACGTTCTTATTGTTGCTATGATTCTGAAGACCATCTACATCTAGTATGGTAGACTTACATATACTCTATGCACATTATTGTCCTTTTATGTTTGCACTTTAATACGGTCATTGTATGATCGATGAATGGATACTCCGTACATTGACAATGGCCAAGCAGCCATCGCTTTGCATAAAGTACCTTGTGTGAATCTACTGCTATCTAGAGCATGTGCTCGAGTTGGCCCCAGATATATGTCAACAGGAAATCTTCTCCCCCGCATATCGGGCAGTACCCCGGGTTTCTCCACCATCCCGAGGAAGTATATCCACCCCTCCACTTTCTCCGAATGCTTTATACGTATCCAGTACTACAAATTTTATGTTCAGAATACCGAGATATGGTAGAGCTTGGTACCTAGAGCTTTTATTGTCTGTCGGCTTAGGTGGTTAAGGACTGTCGGTTTAACAAAAATGCTGTCGGCTTAAAGCACCTCACAGTTTATATATAAGGAAAGATCGACAGCTATAGCTAGTTGGATGTAGTACAATTGAAGTCACCTCGTCTGTCCATGATGCCTTGGATTCCTTTCTCCTGCATCACTTTGTGCCTGGCAGGCATTGCTCAAGCCACGAATCATGTTTCAGCGTCCAAGTTGCTATGACCATCCCTGCCCGATCTACAGCCCTATTCGGCCTCGGCAGGACAAGTTTATGTCGAGCCTGTATCGATTACCCCGGGACTAACAAGCTTGTCAACTAATATTACTTCTCACGAATTGAAGTTTAGTGCTGTTGGTGATACTTATACGAGTTAGTCATTTAATTGCATAAGACATGACTTGATTCATTTCGCTGACTGCAATTAGTCGACTACGGGATAGCCGTGGCTGGAAAGCCCACATTCGAAGTTACGGCGGTTGAGGGCTATGCGCAGATCGAAGTCAAATATAGCGAGGCATATAAGTAAGTATCGACTACTTTTTGTCTTGTGTGTGAACGAACTAATTTTGGTTTCCCAGTGGTTTGGAGAGCCCCCAAGGAGATGGCCCATTCGCATTTGCAAATGCGTTGGCCGCGACGTTCCGAGTAGAGACTTTCAACATAAGAGAGACAGGAAATTTTACTGGATACTTTATCCAAGGATCGCAACGTTGGCAGTCGATAAAAATGGTCCAAGGTTCCAGTTTGATTCTCAGTCATCCTGCTTTTGTGAGCAGCATTGATACCAAGCCTGTAGGAACCTGCACCTCATTACCTATTGTTGGGAGGCCTACGTTTCTATGTAGGCAGGGTTGAAGACCTTGATAATCGTTTTTGTTGTTATCTCAGGCTTGATCCTAGGATCAAGAGAAGGGGAAGAGGAGGCCATATTGTGTAGCTTCTCGCTTAGCGAGGGAGCCCCGGTGCCGAATTGGGAACGCTGTGAAGCGGTTCCCAATTCGGACACCAACACCTATCTGGTTACCAGGCATTTACTGACTTCAAATTCTCCAGCTTGAGTCCCAAACTGGATATTTTGCATCTAGTAATGCCATGTATACCGATATCTGGGCACTAGACCCACGCACAAACCAAATGGTTTGTTATGCCCCGGGAACCCAAACTGCGACATGGGACATCACCGAGAACGGCGCCTATATCCGCGGCCAAAAACCAGCATCTACAGCCCAATTGGTGAATATGAAAAACTATACTTTGGTCTTTGAGGCGATGATCGATTATGGAGGAACTGGCTGGCGTGTGGATACGGAAATTGACGCTATTCAGGCTTCCGGGCCTATATGTATGCCATTATTCTGCTTGTTTTCATCATATACTAACGATAATTTGGCGAGTCGTTCTTACGAGTGAATATCCGGACGGATCGTTTGCAAATATCGACCGATCTCTGGTGCCGCCCAATACTCTTGTGCTGGGCCGTGGGTGGTCTCTTCAAAATCAAACTAGTTTACCGGGTTATGTCTTGGACCATTTTCCACTGATATTTGTAAGTATAAAAGACCCCGGTAAGCAATTTACTTTTGTGTGTGAAACTAATTATTGGAAATAGAACGTTACTGAAAAGGCCTGGCATGAAATCAAGACAGTCTCTCCGGGCGATGATACATACACAGTCTTCCTGGACGGGGAAGAGATTGCACATTTCAACATAAGTTCATATGGTATAGGTGATCCTAACCCATATATCCCTGGAGGCTACAATAAAGGATTTGCTTTTGGTCCGTGGCAGGATCAGGCTACGTATATCCGAAACGTCAGCGTTATCAGCAGCACTGGCGATATCCTATATAACCAACCCATGACATCACCAGACGTCTTAGTCGAGTACGGAGTGTAAACAAACACAGAATATGTCCAGTCAGATGGCGGAAAACGTGATCGCTTTGCATGGCTGGGTGATCGACTCGTGTCAACCCGAGCAACCCTGGTTTCCACATCAGACACAAGCTGCGTCTGGGGCCCAGCAGAGCAGTCTCTGGGAAGGCAAGCTCCTTCAGGAGAAGTACCACCCAATACGTTGTTCAGTCCACTCGACACGAAGGACATTCTGCGACGTACAGCCAATGTCGATCCTCTTATAGTAGATTACAACTTTGACCTTCTAACGACCATCTACAACTATTGGCTTAGGTGAGTAGCTGCCGGCCTCCTAGAAATTTGCAAGTATTGAGACAATTGCAGATTCGGAAACGATACTTTCATTCGTAACAACTGGAATGCCATGACCTCAGCTTTGAGCTACGGCACCACCAGAGCCTTGGATGATACAACACAGCTATTCGGTGCTCCTAACGGGGCCTTTGGCACCCCTCTATCCGGCGAGAAGGGCCAAGCTTTGGGCCCTGCAAATGCCGTATCCATCATTATCGCCCTTGAGAGAATGGCAGAAATGGCAGAGTATCTCGGCGACAGCTGCTCTGCTACAAAGTACCGTGCTCAGGCTCAATTATCACGCGAAGCAATCGATACATACCTTTGGAATGCTACCGGTGGTTACTATTCGTCCACCATCGGCAGCAGTGGGTACGATGTAATGGATATCGCACAAGTGCTGTTGGGAGAGATTGGGTCGATGACGCAACGCAAAGAGTTTATCGGCAAGCTAGACGCTTTAAAGCTACCGACTGGCTATTCAAATGGCACTCGCTATGTGGACACTCCGTTGGCGGTGGACGCTTACTATATGAGTTTTCTGTTGGAAGGTCTTGCAATGGCCAATGAGACGGATCTTGCTCAGGACTTGTTGGACGCTACCTGGGGACCAATGGTGCGGAAAGATGTCAATTACACGGGAGGTTATTGGGAATATGTGGTAAGTCTTGCGAAAGTTCCGCACTAGAGCAGCCATGATGATCCTTTTTGTTGGCAAACCTTACTCATAACGGAGACATAGAGCGCCGACGGATCGTATCCAGGGCTCGACCTCTTTACCGGAATGAGCCATTACTGGGGAAGTTATCCCACTGCCTTTTTGACAGAATAAGCTCTAGGAATCCGCCCCATAGCACTAGGGTACACTCAATTCCTGTTTGCCCCGTTGCCGGGCTTCGAGGTTGAATGGGTCCAAGGACGCGTGCCAACGCCGTATGGCATCATTTACGCTAATTGGGGGTATATGACGAACGGTAAGATGGTCATGGAAGTCACGGCACCTAATGGGACTGAAGTGACAATTGTGCCGCCCTTTGCTGGGGCATGGGTCTGTCAGAATCAGACTGGGAATGGCGGGAACTTGACGGTTACGGGCACTGCCCAGTTGGTTGAAAAATAGACCGATATTCCTATTTTAATCCTTTGTGTTCTTTGATTCTGCCCGGGTATCAGCTACCTAGATAGTCAGTCCTGATATTGGGTTTCACGAAAACAAACATCGGTTTGAAGCCAAATATTCATAGAAGCTATAGTGCAGCTTGTATAATCTGCATAAAAGTGCTGATATACTGCTCGGCCGTCGGACATGGCTGCAGGGGGTCTACTACTGGGTGTTAGTGGGTGAGTGGCCGTCTTTGTCACCCTTCGACCGGGGGTTTCCCGTCTGTAAGCGGGTTTGCTAGACCCTGCATGGATATTCCTGCTGCTGTAACATTCTTTGAATAGCAGCGTCTAGTCTAAACTGTCACACGATTACGCGTGTTCTCGTTTAGATGGTTCTTTCCTGTCTTGGCATTCCAGTGGACCCATCATCCTATTGATGCTTAAATCGAGACGGTGAGCAAGCAGTCCCCGACTCCCCGCACTGCATAGAGCAGCGCATGCAGTCGGTGGCCAGCCTGGCAGGCACAGGGTCCAGAGTGCCGATGGCAAGATCGGGTTGGCCGCATACAAGCGCTCGCTGTATGTGACTATGCGTTGTGGCCGCTTTGGCAACATCGGTGGCGACTCTGGCAGAGACTGGCGCTTACACTGTTTGAAGAGCCATCCTGGTCAGACAAAAGAGGAAAGACCATTCGCTGCGGCTTAAGGTTAATCCGGGCGCCGTGCAGGCCGAAGACTCGAAGGTTACTGTATTTAGCATAGATGGACCAATGAAAAGCCAGGCTATTGCTTACTTAGGCTTACTATAGTGCCTGGTCTAGCCTGTTCAGGAAGAATATAATTAGCATAGTTTAGCCCCTGCAAGGATCCACCGGGTGGCATTCGGCGACGCCGCTCATTGGCTGGGAGTCACCGGGAAGCCCCGCCGCTTCTAAAATGGGAACCAGCTTCCTTCCTTTGACACCCCACCCCACTCCTTCCTCGCACCCCACTGCGTCACTGCTATTAATATCATCGCTGTTGCCTCCTCCTCTCGCCTTCGCTTCAACCACCAACCAACACCCTTCGTACAGCCAACAGCCAACATCCAACGCCCAACGAACACCCCCAGTTCCGCCTCTCGGGGTTAGCTTGCCGGAAATTTAGCATTTTGATCTTTTATTTAGATATCGATCGCCCACCATCGTGTTTTCACTTCGACATGGCCGACTACTCCTGATTCAAAGCGTCGGCCCCATCCCGCTTACACAGCCGACACACGCGGTCCAGCAGCCCCATTTCATGACCGCATCTCAAACTGGAGTGGACCTCGACTATCTGCCGCCGATCTGTCTTTATCGTGAAATGATATAACTATACGCAACTGCCTCTAGAAATGGCCTTGCAGTTATCGCAGCCTTCTCCCCTGCCTCATGAATCATCCTCCTCTGTATCACACACCACCGCGCAAAAGATGATTGCTATTACGACCACGGCCACGCCGTCGGTCATGCACAATACCACCATCACAAAACGCCCCAAACTATCCTTGCAAACAGCTTCAGTCCCTGCTACGTTTGGCAACTCTAATACTGGACTCGCTCGAACATGCGTAACAGCCTCGCCCACAGTGCGAAACACATTCAGCAATGCTTACGAGATCAAAAACGCCCTGTCTGCTATTGATTCGCCCTCACCTTGCAGATCTGCGGGGGGCCCTCGACATGGGTCCCCATTTTTATCCAACAGCTTCCGGTCCGATGCCACACCCTACCAACTTCCGATTGGGGTACGCAGCATTCTCCGCAATTCTCCCTTGAAGAAGATGACTCTTGCACGCCGCTCGATCTCTATATCCGCGGGTGCACTTCCAGAAAATCGCCGGGTATATTTCCCAGCGAAGAAGCAAGTCAACTTCCGAAGCAATCTGGAAGAAGAAATTAAAACCGTCCGATTTGTAGCCAGACATTCGGACATTGAAACAGACAGCGAACACGAATCAGAGTCTGACAGCGAGGGTGATAGCGGCTCTGATTCTGGTAGCTCGCAGTCAGACCACAGCTCCTCAGGCGAGGACGATGGAGAATCGCGAGATCAGCCTGTACGGAGAAAGAAGAGGAAATCCTCCGTATCGAGTGAACGGCAAATCCGGGCGGCTGCACTCAGAGATGGCCTGGATGACGACCGGATTGCAGTAGCTCTTACAGCAGGGCCTTCTGCAAGGAATCGAAAGCGTCGATGTAAATGGCGCTGGACTCTTGGCAACTTGTCATCTAGTTCAGCCGGATCCAAACTTGAGACTATTCCGTCTGCATCACCATCATCAGCACAATCACTCCAAGAAACACAACAAGCACAACAAACACAACCGGTTCAAGAACCGCAATCATCCACATCACACACGAACGAAGTTCAAGACGTTTCATGACAATTAAGGATTTTCTTCTTTTTCGTTCTTTTCCTCTTTCTTTCTCTCCCCTTTTAAAAACCTTTATTTACCTAGCGTTGGCGTCTGGGGACATTTCAACTGATTCACAAACATGCATAGCCTGCCTAATCTCGTGGTGGCCATTTTGCTCCTCGACATTTATTTTCTATTTTCTTATATTGCCACATTCTAGTATATACTTGAGCACCACCAGTACATAGAACCTTCTCTTCAGAACCTTTTCTTTCTTTTCTACACGTTGATTGATTGTTTCGAGAGGAATCGAGATAGAAATCAAGATACATTTTACAAGCTTACATTCGTTCCAAATCAGATCCTCATAATTATATTAATACTTTGGGAAGGGGGGGGGTTCAAGTAGTTCATATTGATTGAGAGTGGAGATTAGACTGCCTGACTAGCTCCAGAAGCAAATAAATTTGTTATCAAGGTTGAAAAATCATGCATTATTATTAGCAGATTGGAGCAACGGATCATATCTGTAGAAGGCCTTCCTAACTAAATGAAACATCTAGATCAGAATAACAAGATAATCTGAAGCCCTCCTGGGATCTATATGAAGAAAAAAGTATTCATATCTGATATTTCTATGAGCGGCGCTCCAAATACTTATGAGCGATTGTTCCAAATACCTAGGATAATGTTAAGGGGAGGGTTCCAACATATGAGAACTGTAAGATATAAACTAGTAGCATCACTTATTCTAGATATTCCTAGAGCTTTGACAATTCTTCTTTTTCATTAGGTAGAGCGTTATAGTTCCTTATGTTTGAATTGGTTTTCATGCGTTGATCCAAGTTACAACCTCTATGGAAACAGCTTTTGCTGATGGAGCACCGGCTGTTGAGGCCCTGGCTCGGTTCTCGACTGTGATGCCATATTTGCCACGTTGGGAAGGTACCCGATATCAATGAGCACAATGAAGACCCCCCATAATCTGACAACGGCGAGCTCTCGGTGCCTGGACAGGGCTGTGCGGGTGGGGAAGCCTCTTCGACT
The DNA here is from genome assembly GCA_023721895.2 of Talaromyces albobiverticillius. Taxonomy (NCBI): domain Eukaryota; kingdom Fungi; phylum Ascomycota; class Eurotiomycetes; order Eurotiales; family Trichocomaceae; genus Talaromyces; species Talaromyces albobiverticillius. The sequence continues at coordinate 5,486,077 of JAMBUR020000001.1, read as the reverse complement.
GTGGTATCATCAAATGTTCACGTCGTCTAGGGGACCCCAGTAGCCAATCTCCCCGTCTGGGATGGCCCCCGATGAGTCCGTCGTTGGAAAAGACCTCCCGCTGATCACTCTGTCGCTGCCTTCTCCTTGCCTTTCTCAGCAGGCGGAGACATGAAGTTGTTGTGCTCGCGATGAAGATGCTTAGTTAAGGCATTGTAAGCGGTCTGCTAGGCGTTGGTTTTTCCTTGAATTTGAGTCACATACCTTGTCATTTTATTAACTCGTTTTCGGCAGTCTTCTACGATCAAGTGATGAGCCAATACGATGAACGCCAGAAAAAGTTCAAGCCTGAGCTACCGATCAAAAGCAATGGCATGGTAAGTTATGATACTTGGTTCTTTCCTAGTTTTATTATTGATGAAGTTACTAACTACCTAGTTTTCAGGTAGCAATTGGGCCTATGGTAGAGAAAGTCAAGGAGCTGGGCAAGAGGATTCCATGCAACAAGTGCGCAGAGAAATGGGGTAAGCATGGTGCAAGTGAGTTTGAGAACTCATTTATTTCTCTACAGAGTAGTTACTAACTAGCTTTATATAGAAAAATGTTGCCGTGATGAGACTGTCTGCAAACACTTTCGTTTGTTCAAGGATCCTCGTGTCGATGAGGATGAGGAATCTGAAGAAGCTGCCCGCCCTTGTGCTTCAAAAGCTAGCTTTGAACTACCTAGTTTACCTTACATTATGGACACGTTCTCCAGGTGGGGAAGTTCGCCTTAATGCTGCCAATGCTGATTCTGGCAATGCTGTTGAACCCTCCCTTCCCCTTCCCCCTCTCCTTCCCCTGCACCTGCACGGGCTTTCGCTCCGGCTCCTACCCGTCTTGTGTCCCCTCCTCCGCCTCTTCTCTCGCGCCATTCCTCCTCCTGCTGGTCCGCTACGCCCAAGGCCTCAGAGACTGACACAATCGCGTTTTCCTGTTCCTTGCAAGTGCACGACTCGCCCCGTCAGGACCTCGCCTTCGGTGTCTGCGCCATCTCAGTTCGGCTGGAGACAGAGGACCAGGCCGTGAACTCGGACGTTGCAGAGCCAGCTAGTACCTGCCTAGGCTTGCAATGATGTGGTGGGCTCTATGGGTGATTTCGGATGCTTAACGGGCTTGAAACTGGCATTGGGGGGCTTAGGGGACAAAAGTGTTAGCACCCTCGGGGTCCCTCCGCTACATCATGCGACGTTCTATCAACAATTATTATAAACATCTAGTGCCCTCCTCGTAGCTAGATTCTATTTTCTTCATATAAACCTCAGGCGATTTTCAAATCATTTTGGTTATGCTGATTTAGGTATTGTATTAAGTTCTAGAGCCCTTCTAAAGGGGTGTTGACACTTTTGTCTAGAGACTGTAGAAATTGATATACATCTTCCAACCTTATATTCGTACCAGATCAGGTTTTCATCATATAGTGATATTTTAGCTACTTAAAAGGTGATATATATATATACTTGCTTAATATACAAAGCTTCACTCAACTGGCCTCGCTCCAGAAAGATCCGGCACGCCTTCGCCTTCGACGACTCTTGCATCGACAATGTCATATACCGGAATCTCAGCTAACCGAGAAATAATATGATGCAAAGTAGGGAGCTGTTCCCAGTCCTGCGGGTCAATCGTAAACGATGCCTTGCTGGCCTTGTATGCCTTCAGGATTCTGGGTTTGGGATCCATATTGGCCAACTCCTCAAGATATACGGGATACTCTTCGGCAGCTTTGCCTTTATTTTCCGGCCCTGTGGCAGGAAGGTACTTGTAGGTGAGAATTTGAGTATCTTCCGGTTTGGGAGTTATTGATGATGCGTCAATTTCTTCCAGATCTTGCAACAAAAAGTCTCCCCAAAGGGCGCCCTGCCATCCAGTTCGGACGCGGTAGGATGTAGCTCGACGGTAGATGTCGATTGAGGAGTATAGTTTTGGCATACCGAGCTCCTCTCTACCAGATACTATAGGGTCTGTCAACGATTCAAAAAGAATCGGCAGGTACTTTCCATTGACAGTCGAGCCGTCTTTGCGGACATATTCAACACCGTGAATAAATAGGCCAATATAGTGATAACCAGATCCGCCGAGCCAGTCCATCTTGTTGAGGGTTGTTTGCGAAAAGGTTGCGTAAACCACCGTATCAGCGGCACTAAACCTCCAACCTTCGCACATTGGAGGGAACAGATTTTGCAAGACAGTTCGCGATGTTTTGAGTTTGATGGATGCTGTCGTGAAGGTTGAGTGCTGGCCTTTTTGTGCAACACCCAAATGTGTCTGGCGCGGACCGGGCATGGGCCCAAAGGCAATGGGCATGCGCCAGTAGACACTTGGGTTGCGCTTCCAAGTCCATTCACGGAATCGTTGAGTTGAGTTGTCCCATTCGTCGTGGCCAAAGTTGAAGTTTGTGAATGACCACACTAGATTATTTCATTTTGTTAGCAATCATCATCTTATGCATCAAATAAATGGAGGTTGTGACTCACTATCAGGTTTTTCAACACCGGGCTTATGATCTTGACCCATCAATCTTGAAAAGGCTTGAATTTTGCTGGCTCGCCCATATCGGATTTCATTGTATAACTTCAGTCTGTCTGGAATCTCGTCTCTGGGTGTGCCTAGAGGAAGGACAACGGCCAAAGACGCTGCATCCTCTATGGCAACAGCTGCTCCTTGGCCCTGATGCGGCAGAAATGGATGCGCCGCATCTCCTAGCAAAGCCAGTCGACCTTCGTTGAATCTAGGCAAAGATTCCATATCCAGCAGCTTCCATACACGAACACTCTCGGGGTTTGCTTTGGCTAGTAATTTAAGAATAGCAGGACCAAACGAGGAGAAGATCTTGAGCATCTTGTCCGAATTTCCAGTCTGGTCCCAGGCATCAGCTCCTGATGTATCGCTCGCAGACTCTTCGTCTGGGTGGATAACGACGAAGTTGAGCACACTGTTCTGCGAGGTCGGGTACATGATAACCCGGCGATCGACACCAAGCCACATGCGCAGCTCCCCATTGTTCTGGACTAATTCTGCTGTCTCTGGGTCATCCAAGGCTATTTGTTTGGGGATGAGAAATCGGAATGCGCTCTTGCCGCTGGGATGTGCCTTGATATGTTCGCTGCCAGGAATAGCAGCTCTCGAGACTGAATGAACTCCATCGGCACCAATAATTAAATCACCCTGGAGTTGGGTGCCGTCTTCAAAAGTGATGGAGGCATTTTCCGGGTCGACCTTGACAACGCGGCTCGACGTTTTGAGCTCAATGGCAGGACGTCCTTCGCTAGTCGGTGTGGTGACGGTCTTTTTAAGTGTATTGTGTAGCTCAATACGATGAGCTAGAAGCCATGGCTAAAGATTTATTAGTTTTGTTCTCTCAAGGATACTAGTTTCAGGCACGTACATGCTGCCATCGCCCGCTGGCTTTTCCAACTGGTATACATGCCCGCACCTCGCCGCTTGCACTGCATTCTGTCAACTAGAAACCCATTTATTAGTCAAATATTAAAATAGAACTACAATATGCAAATACCATTTCACATAGATTGGCTCCAAAGTCTTCTGCAAACAATCCGAATCGCCTAAGAATGCCATTTGCATTGGGAGCAAGATGCAGGGCAGCGCCAGTCTCTGTAGCCAGCCTCGACTGCTCAAAGACTTGTACGTCATGCCCTTGTTTTCGCAGAGCAATCGCTGCTGTCAGTCCGCCTATTCCGCCTCCGACAACCAATATCTTTAGAGGGTCAGTCTCCTCGGATCCATTTGAGAGGGCCATTTTGCAGGTTCCGGTAGTTGTTTGAAACGATGTAGAGCCTCTCACAACAAAAAGAAATAACCCCTCAAATATTAGCACATGACATATAATATATCTATGTAGCTCTCCGCATCTCTTCCGGGGTTTCCTATATCGCAGCACAATAAGTTCGGTACCCCAATGTCGGGACCACCTCCACTCGCAATTCGGTCCTCCACATCATCTCCAATTATTTCTCCTCCACTAGCCGAAGTGAAATTGTATATTGGTTATTCTTAGGGACAATACGGTCAGTGATTAAAAATAGGTGATGAATAAGAGTATGTATCTTTCTTAATATCCAAATTAGATATATCTGAATACAAACGCTGTATACAAGATAAATAGGATTTGATCTAGTCAGAAATGCCTAATGAGACGCCCTAACGCCATCCATTCCCTGCCCATAATCTTCCCCAAGCGTAATCCCACTATCCAGTTGCAAAGGCTGCGATTCCTGCAACACAAACAACATGCGCGCCCATTCGGTCGAACTAGGATTCCGCCACGCATGAATTGTAGCTCGCTGAATGGCTATATCTCCTCTTTTGAGCAGCCGGGTTTCGCCCGAATCTAGAACAAGCTCAACCTCGCCGTCTAGCACAACCCCGTAGTCGAGACTGACGGTTCGATGCATAGGGGAGAGAGAGCCAGGGTTCATATCGACGATACGCAGCACTGAGCCGCCAGGGATTGTGAGTCCGGGTGGGCTTTGGAGATGGGATTGATAGGTGGCTATGTCTTTGCCGGCGGTCAGGTTGACGGGGAATTCAGTCGTGGTATATCCGAGCGCAAAGCGTGCTCCGTTTGGTAGTTGTTGCCAGCTTAGAGGGTCGGGTGTTGTTGTGTTGAATACTGCTTTGCCGTCTGACTCGTGGTCGGTGATGAATCTGTTGATTCGGCGGAGACCATTGTCGATGATGTCGTCTTGGGCCATTGTGAAGTTCTACTTGTAATCTAGTAGAAATCAGGTATTCACTGTGTTGAATGAAGCGTCCTGGTATATGTGCTTCGGTTGTGGAGGAGAAAGTGAGGGGTTTACAGAGTGGATATTAGACATATAAATAAGGTAAGAATTACCATCTGGAATGTTGGATAGTACGGAATTGCAAAGCCATTACAAAGCAGACTCAGACAACCAGTCCCGAAAATAATATCAAGTCTACAGAGCCGATACAAGGAGGACGACTTAGGGTTATGGGACGGTTAGGGTTAACGTCCCGAGTGGGGGAGCCGATGCCCTCCTCACTTGTGTCTTGATTACCTAGGTACGATAAAAGCCAAGAAAACTTGTGATTTCTAGATCTAGTATTGCTTATTATTTAATCTACCCCTCTGTTCTACTTCCACTATCTTTTGTAGCAGTTGATTGCGTCTTTAAGTTCCAACACCGGACTTATCTCAAGTTACAATCAGCCCACCATGCCCAACGAAATCAGAGATATCACTACTGTCGACAAGGACTCCTTTCCTTATGTCTTTGAACAGAATGTCAGCGTGCCTTTGAAATCCACCACCGGCGTGGTCCGTGTCAATGTATATCGACCCAAAACCGAAGAGGGCGCCCGCGTTCCCGTCATTGTCACCTATGGGCCATACGGAAAGGATATTCATTACAAGGAGTCCGTCATACGAAGATTCGATTTGGAGGGAGTAATTTAGCTAATTTCTTGGTGATAGTTTTCATCCCAAATCATATGCCGAGGTGAACCCAGAGCATCATTCGGATCATTCAGCCTGGGAAACACCCGATCCAGGTTTCTGGACCCGCAATGGATATGCTGTTGTTCGTGCCGATGAGCGAGGACTCGGCCAGTCGCCAGGAGTTCTGGACACCATGTCTAGAGGTACAAGTGATGCGTTTTTTGATGTCGTTGAGTGGGCAGCGGAGCAAGCCTGGTCGACCGGAAAAGTCGGGCTTCTGGGTATTAGGTACGGACCCTTGTTTATAAAAAAGTCAAAATATTTATGACTGACTTTCTTCTAGCTACTATGCAGGAAGCCAATGGCGTGTAGCAGCACGAAACCCCAAAGGACTATGTGCCATGATCCCATGGGAAGGAATGTCGGATTACTACCGAGACCGCTGCCGACAAGGCGGCATCCTATCAAACGGGTTCATCAAATTCTGGTGGAATCGTCAAGTAATCACCAACCAATACGGCCGTCCTGGACGATCGGCTCGAAACTGGGGTCCAGATACGATTGAAGGCGATCTGACCGAAGCCGAGTTGGAAGCCAATCGCAATGACCAGACAGAAGACAATGCGGCCTTCAAATTCCGGGATGAGCCTTACTATGCATCCAAGGAATATCACATGGGTGATATCCAGGTCCCCCTGTTGAGTGTTGCCAACTGGGGTGGGATTTGCTTGCACCTTCGCGGAAATGTAGAAGGATGGACCTGGGCTGGGTCCGAGTTCAAATATCTCCGATTTATTACCGGCCGCCATGATCTCCCATTCTACTATAGCGAGGAGGTGGAGGTCCAAAGGAGCTTTCTTGACGCTTTCCTCAAAGATGACGACCGTGAGGGATGGTCTGTCAAGGGCAAACAGCCACCAGTCAGCATAATTATGCGCAAGGGCGATGTTGGATTTAACGATGCTGAAGCAGAAAAGGCTTATACGCGACGCACCGAGGGTGAATGGCCTATTGCCAGAACGCAGTATACAAAGTTCCTCCTCGATTCAAACGGCAGCCTCTCAAGTGAATCATCTGTGAAAAAGGCTACAAAACTGTCATACAAAGCGCTAGGCTCTCTTGATCAACCTGAGCTGCTCAAATTCGAAACGAAGCCTTTTGAGACCGAGACCGAGATAACCGGACATGTGGTGGCGCACTTGAATGTATCCGTCACGCCGTATCCAGATAGCGAGACGATTCCCTCTGACATTGATTTATTTGTCACACTTCGCTACATAAGCCCAGAGGGCAAAGAGGTCTTTTATACGGGTACAGCAGGCGACCCGGTGCCGTTGACTAAGGGTTGGCTGCGCGTGAGTTTGCGCCAGACTGATACTACCCATTACAAGAACCGTCCTTGGGCACCACAGCGAGGATACACAAGTGCTGATGTGCAGCCGGTTATCGTTGGTGAGGTCTATCCAGTTGACGTGGAGATTTGGCCTACGAATGTTGTGGTCGAGAAAGGTGGGAAGATCGTGTTGGAAGTGGCATCCGGCGATACGCAAGGATGCGGTATTTTCTTGCATGATGATCCAGTTGACAGGTATTTTCTCACCATACCTCTTGAAAAATAATTTTGCAAATGCTAACATTTTTCACAGATCCAAGGAGAAATTTGGTGGGCTGAATCATCTTCATTTTGGTCCTCATTTCACCAACTATTTGACGCTCCCGATCATACCATAGAAACCAGAACAAGTCCATTCGATAGCTTGCTAGATATGCATATAAAATTTTACTGAATAAATACATCATTGTTTAAGTCTGAGAGAAAAAAACTCCATACAAAATAATTAAAATTCCCCGCCAATTGTGTACTTGAACATATCATCACTGAACCTCTGCCCCGTCAGTCTCCACAACCAGTTTACTCCCTATATGTAATGTTAAACCTGGGAATTAAAAAAATATAAATCAACATAAACAAACTTACAGCATTCGTTCTGACTCCGGTGAACATGATTGTTATAAACGCCCTCTCCACAGCACTGGTGTAGACTCTGCGCTGCGTCTGATCCAAGTTCCGATGGATAGGCCGGTAGGGTGGGATGCGGCGGTGATTAGCCGGCCAGTCCGGCGCGTCTCCGTTTATGTTGCTTGGTAATGGCAATTCATCATGGGCAGTGTCGCTCTCAATAGAAGCGCCAGAGTGATGCAGATCATAGTCAGATGGATAGCCCACGGCACGTATGCGTGCGCGAGCTGTGGTGGTGAGCGTAGACGTTTGCGACATGTTTGATGTATGCAAAATTGCTTGCTATCTTGAAAGCCTTCCCCGGAGAGCATCGACGAGGATTAAAGACTGATTGGATTCAGGCCGGAGGAGGACCACAGGGTTGTTCGGGAATGTGGAGGAGGGGGGGCCGAGGCTAAGCAGCGCGCGCTGTTAGGGTTCGCGCGCGGCCCCCCATACTCCCTGCATCCCCCTAGCTTAAGCCGATCGTTATGCTTTAAGAAAGAAGGAATAAAAAATCATTAATAATCTACTGTCTTTGTGTGTTATTCCAGTCCTTTATCCACTCACACCGTACCATATACCATGGCGCAAGCGCTGCAATCCATCCGCGAAGCTGCCATTGATGGCCGCATGCAAAATGTCATCTGGCGCCAAATCCAGCTCGAGACGCTGCAGCGCGCTCTGATTGAACATGCGGAGACTATTCAAACCGCAATTCAAAGGGACTGCGAGTACACGGAGACCGAGGCTGCCATCGAGTATTGCACAACTCTGGCATGTTTGAATGAATATTACGCCTCGCTGGATGCCGACCAGGGCCTCAATGACGAGTATGCAATTACGCGGGGTCAGGATGCCGAGACCCGAAGAGAGGCTGTTGGAATTGTATACATCGTTCCCACGACGCATACATTTTTCTATTCTGTTATTAGTGCCCTGGGCGCTGCATGGGCAGCTGGGAATTGTGTTGTCATTGAGGTAAGCCAAACAAACCATCATATACAAACCTCATTCTGACCGGACTATTGAAACAGATACAAGAAGGCAAAAAGCTGGATAATATCTCGACATTGCTGCGCAAACTATTGAAATATGCTCTTGATCACAGCATTGTCCAAATAGTTTCAAGTCGCGTCAGCGAGGATGATCTCTTACCTAACCATGTTCGACTCATCCAGGATGTGTCTCAGATTGACCATCAAATTCCAACAAATACTGTAGCGCCGCCAACATCGTCCACCCGAACAGTGGCCATCGTTGATAGGACTGCAGATCTGGCCAAAGCAGCAGAATCACTTGCTGCGGCCCGACTCGCCTTCGGAGGCAGTTCACCTTATGCTCCGGACATTATTTTGGTCAATGAGTTTGTGAAGAAGCAGTTTCTCGTCGCCCTCACACAAGCAGTAATTCGGTCATCAGCCAGTTCAGAGAAAGCATTATCTACGCACAAAAGCGAGACGGAAACTCTGATTGCTGCCGAAGGTGATAGCAACAAGGCCACTGCTATTTCAAACATTGGAGGAGCTAGAATTGTGAATATAACTAAGAGGTATTGTCCACGGAAGCAACTTATTTGTCATAAGACTGCATGCTCACTTCTGCCTATAGGGATTCAAAATTATTGCAAAGCAAGATTACCGGATACAATATTTTACTCCATAGTGTTCGATCTCTGGATGATGCCATTGATCTCGCAAATCGGTGAGTCGTGTGCAATTCAAGGTGCTTTGTATTCTGACTAACATATTTACTAAAGAGATGGTGATTTGCTGGCAACATACATATTTTCAAATGTCAAATCAGGAAAATACCTATCCCAATTCGTTCCCTCGCGTGTGTCCTTTGTCAATCAAATTCCGGTTGAAATCTTGAGTAAGGCTACCTGTCAGCTTTTCTATCATCTATCATCTGGATACTAACATAGTATGTACACAAAGTCGGACCCTCAGCGCCTGAAACCTCAGCTGTCAATCGATCGCTACATGTACGATATCCGGCCGACCTATTCTCGATACCGCGACCACAGTACATTGTCAACAACCCACTATCAGAAGAACTACAGGAGTGTCTGGTAAAGGGCGAAGTGGGCGCTTTTCAAAGCAAACTCGTCTCGAGAATCTCCAAACAGCTAGTCGCCTCCAATCAGAAACGCCCGATCGGCAGTCAAGTAGGCTTCTTTGAACAGGGTATCCTGACTGGTTTGGGTCTTGTTGGAATCCCAGTTTTGCTTGGTATGGGGACAGTGACGTACTTCGGTTTGAATCTGGCTTGGAGAAACATCAAGTTGCGTTGGATATCTGCATAAATTTTGAAGTTTACTTTGATGGGCGTGTATTAAAGTTGTATCGGACAGAAATATGAGGCAGTAGGACGAACTTCTTATTCATAAAACTCGTACATAATTACATTCCATCTTGTAACTTCTCAATTACATGTATCAGGTTCACCACCAACGGCGGTCTTTGCAAAGGCTTTTGTCGGTAATTCTCATCCATCAATGCCAAGGCGAGGTCCAATACTGCCCGTGGATCATGTACATACACTGCAATTGACTCAGCTTTGACGTTTTGTAACACAGGCATACCCCGCTCGAATGCAATATATCGATTCACATCGTCGGCTTGCATGCCATCTAACCAGACCTTGTCTGCTGGCTCACTTCCTACCAGTTCTCGACTAGAAAGAGGGCGGACAGTTGGACTGGTCTGCTGCTGGCCTTGTGGCTGAAATCCCTGGTTTCCATTATCTGGCCATTGTTTGGACATTCCATACGCCCATATAGTCAGTCCAGCGTGATAGAGCGCGACAACAGCAAAGTCTCGGAGATTTCGATATGGAAGCAATCTTGCATGCTTAAATATCTGACCGGCATGCCATAAGGCTACTCGGGACTCTTTCTGGTTGGCCCAGTCTCGAAGCGATGATCGCACTGGGTGGTCGGAGTTAGATTCCAACATAGCCAAGAATTGCACATCCTCCATTGGCACATGCATGCTCAACAAGGTAAAATGCAGACTAAACGCGCTTTCATGCTCATATGCAATGCGGTAATAGTCGAGGATTCTAGTAAGCTCCTGGTAACGGGACGTTAATACCAGGCCGTTATCCCAGTAGCGCGGCTGGTGTTTAAGCAAGATGCTGAATTGCTGGTATTGCAAAACAATACCCCAGAGAGCGTGAGACACGGCCTCGCATGACAGCTTGAAGTCGATGAACTTCCGGCTAGAGTCAAGAAGGTCTATGTTCGCGACGCATTCAATCAAAGTAGGCAAACTCGTGAGGTTTGACGGAGCTAGTTCGTTGCAGTACAAGTCGCGCCACTCAATTGCTGACCTGGCAGTCCAGAGAGCCGACGGTGCAGGCAGTGGGACACAGACTTCGGCGTATGATATGAGAGGGGAGCTCAACAATACCATTGAAGTCTGTGCATCATGTTGGAAAAGATGGTATACAAGTCTCTTGAGGCTTTCCTGTCTGACCCAAGATTCCCATTGATCCTCGAGAGCACGTCCTGTCTGCCCAACTGGGGCGGGAACGACAGGATATGTCGACTGAAGGAACATGCCTCCACGACGCACCATTGTAATCAAGGGTTTTTGGAAGCTTTCAGCAATCTCAATCTTGCGGCTGTTTCCACTCCATATTCCAATTTCCAGATATAAGCAAAAGGCTTGGTGCATCTCCAAGTTTCGGATATTAGTATTATTAGCTTCAAATATATGGGTCAGCTGCAACCTGACAACCTCTTGCATTGCATAGCCGAGCTTCCTCAGTGAAAAGTCTGGAGTAAGAACGGCACCTGCTGCAGCTAGCGCCAGTAAGAGCTCTGGGCATGCTTTCTTGGGATTAAACGTGGGCGTATGAAACCATGAGCTAGCGCTTGAAAACGGAGCAGTGAGATAATACTGGATTAGACTGTCTAATAGGTCAACCGACGGGAAGGATACCGTTTGAGATAGGGTGGGCTGCTTCAGTTGACTGAGAAAGATGCTGAGAATCTTATCGCGGGATGCCAGGTCCAGTTTATCTGCAGTAGTTCGACGGTCAAACTCCACGAGACTTTGCGGTGTCGGGATGGACCCGGCTTGGTCTGGTAATAGGAGATTGTCGTGCTCGGCGTAGCCATGATCTTGGGGGGCAGGAACAAAGCGCCATGTGTATTTCTGCAGAGAAGATGTGTCATTTGTTATTGGGGTTTCCTTTTCGAGGCTGATCTCGGGTGCTGTTTCATTGGGCACAGGCAAGGGTGGTGCTGCGTATTCTTCAAATTCAAATGGATTCCGGGCGTTGTACGAGTCTAGAAAGCTCAGATCTACTATGCTGAGGTCGAGATCAGTTTCAAGGCCAAATGTGATCAGATTCCGAGGCGTCCTGATGCCACTAGAACACATTGAGTTGAGCGAACCCAAGAACAGATCATTCGCTCCAGGGGCAAGCAGATGACTAGGGTCTGATAGTTCATTGGGTGCTTGAAGCTCTGCAGGAGCCAGTGGCAAACTATCAGAGGTCTGTTGAGACTGTTCCGATGGGTCCGGCAACCAGTTCGAATCTTCCGATTCGACCTGGAACTGTGGAGGGGCATCTCCATGGTCGAAAGTTTGATCATAGCCATGTTTTACATCCTGGTAGGTTTCGGGGCCTTCGGACACTCGCCGAGGGATTGTGCAGGCAATGTTTTTCCGCTGGCATCGAGCACAGGGCTTCTTGTCGTCACACCGCAAATGGTTCTCGGCGCAAGAAGCACAGGCTTGAGCGGTGCGAAAAACGACGCTGCCATTGTCTCCCTCGCGTCGGCGTTTCCGCGATGATTTTTCGTTTTCGGGATTGTGGAGGGAGGCATGCCGATTAAGCAAGTCGCTATTTACTAGTTAGAGCAACTCAATCGGTTGACAGGAGCGTTGCGGCTTACATTCTGCCGAATTGTTTGCTACAGACATGGCATTGATAGGGCTTTTCCTGGGTATCTTGGCTCTCGATGTCAGCAGGTGAATACAGCAGAGAGTTCACCCGATGAACTTACGGGATCGCACATGTCGGGACAGATGATCGACTCGGGAATAAGACTGCGAACATGTTCCGCACTGATAAAGATTCTTGCGACCCGATGGCCCTTCCTTTGAAGATTCCGTAGTCATGGTCGGTCGGTCAGTTACAGGCAAACTTTTGCAGTCAAGAATTCCGTTAGAGAAGATGCCAACAGAGATAAAGGGAAGGTGGAGGAATTTTCCCCCACATTTCCCGGGGTTCCCCGGATGAAGCAAACCCCGGACATTGCGGAGCATAATTTCAAATATCCAACGAATGATTGGTCTCCAGTGCTGACATGGGGTCCGTGCCAACGACCTACTTAGGGCTTAAGAGTCATATGACCACCCGCCACGTGATTCCAGAGGCTTCTACATATCAGTACGGGGTATCCCCAGCAAGATACCTGCACAAACTAGCTTGGGGGTGTCACTTGCAATAAACATGTATGAAAGATGTCAGGTCTACAGAATAATGCCACACTACGAGTCTGATCCATGATCTTTGACCAGATCTGCTACATCGTCGAGGACCTATCATCATGCAGAATGTTTTTGTTCAGAAGAAATGATAGCAAAAATCACCATGACAATCAGCCAATAAGAGACGAACTCATCAGAATATGTACCCCGGTTAAACTGGTAAACTGCTTAAACTGTTCGTATAGGGCTTCCTCATTGGGCTTAGTACCGCGCGCTCGGGATTTGTCCTCCACCTCGGGACGATCGATGTTGGGGGCCTCGTCGAGTCTAGACTCTAGACTGTTGTTGCATACAATGATCGGTAAAAAGTGATTGCAATGATCATTGTATAACCGTGAAATTTAGAAGAAAGTTTTGGGTTGTTCAACTGGCAAGACCAGGAGCAAAATGAACAGTATGAAGCACATATTCCCGTTTTAGGAAATTTGCCCTAACTCACCATCTCACTAGCCCTAACTCCGGTCCACTTCTTTTCTCATGGCTCGACTATGATGCTGGGTGAGGAATCCGAGTCGGCCGACTACTGGAAGAAATGTGGCGACGCAGCCCTGGCAAATGGTATAAAGGGCGTGGTGATGATGGTAAGATAGATACCAATCGCCTTCTTTATCATCGACATAAACATGTATACCCTAGGGAGCCCATTGGGACTGTCCGGGCCAAGACAAAATCCAAGTCTCAATGAATCCGAAACCAGATAAATCACCAATCGCTTACGTGCATCCGTCTAAATATGTAGATTATGAGATAATACCAGATCTCGATACGGGGAAGAAGTGCATCAATATGCTTTGCTCCGCAGGCTTCGATGCTAGTGCCAATGAGACATTTGGCTGGGTTCACGACACGTTTCTCATTTTAATCCGCATGTTTCCAAACAAGTGCCCGCCCACTACCATAATTTCTGCCAATGCTCGCTATGACCCCCACTTTCATATGCGTGTGGGCGCAGCGCTTCGGCCGCTGCGAGAGGAAGGCTACCTCATCATCGGCACTGGACGTGCCGTGCATAACCTATATCGCAATAATTGGGCTCCTGTTCTTGACTACTGTGACAATTTTGCGCAGCCAACACCTCCGGAAGAGTGGGCATTAGACTTTCGACAGGCAGTTCAAGACGCTATTTTGAACAATAGTGGTCCCAGGCTTCGTCGTGCAATTACACGACTAATGAAACATCCTAATTACAGGGAGGCACACGCAACAGACGACCATTTTATGGCCGCCTTGTTTGTTGCCGGTGCTGCTGGAAGTGAGGAAGATAGCGGCACCTATGGAAGGCTAGAAGCCGAGACCTGGGAGCTCACGAATATGTGTAATTCACAGTTTACATTTGGAAACTGGCCAAGTTTTACTCGAAGTCTATTAACCGTTTAATAATTATGATATACAATGTATGTAAAGAGGTTAGAGTGTGTTGAGATCTATTCCTGTGCAACCTTCTGGTATATGATAAAAACGTTAGATAAATTTTAACTCTCTCAAATTATTTCTGACCTGTAATTTATAATTATAGTACCTAGCTATATGGGGAAATGTTCCCTAATATTGATCAACTGAAGCATCCCGGTTCAATCGTCTTTCCTGGCTATTATCCAGAGGACAAGACTAAATTAACAATCTCAATCTCATGCACGATGCCAACTAACATGACAAGATAAAACGGAATGAAAAGGAATGAAGATTAGGCCTCGGCCCGGGCACCATCGACGGCATATTTGCTGGTGAAAGAACGAATCTTAGCACCAAAGAAGAACACAGGTAAGCCGAAGAAAGAAATGACTCCCATAATAATGGCACAGATGTTCATTGCCCCGTCATAACCTTGCTTCGTGACGAAATTGGTCACTCCAAACGAGATTCCAAAGGAAATGATGCCGCGAACGGCGCAAATCAAGGTCAAAATCGGTACTGCACGCTCAGCGTAACTATCGAGTGAATACGTGAAGCCAATTAGGACAATACCGATGAAACCAAAATAAACCCCATTGAACCCACACACAACGGCCCATGACGACCAGTCATATGGATGGCTGCCGGCCTGGCCAAACAGGACAGCCGAAATGAGAATGACCACTATCGGTAAGGTGATGGGGATGAGCCGGAGCTCAGATTCGGCGACTCCATTGCGTCTTTTGGCCATCCATTTGTACAACCAGTCTCCACCATAGCCGAGAATAGGGATCATTAGCATTGATACCACAATCTGTCCACCTTGCACAAAACCCAGGCTCGTTGTTGGATAAGAATAGGGCGGAGGTGATAGGATACTAGAAAACTCGGTGACGACGACAACATAAATCCCCAATACCGCGCTGTTCATCAAGATTATCCACAAAATATTAGGGAACAGAATGCATTGAGCCATCTGTTTCCAGCAAGTGGCGAATTTTGCCCAATCTGCTGGACCGTGGAAAATTTTGAGATTGTACGATAATGTGCGAGGTTGGTACCGGTTCAAGTCGAGCGGCGGTCGGTTTTTGATAGTAGCACGCACCAGCGTCGGGGCCTCACCTCCCTCATGATGTACGTGCACAAGGCCATTGTAGGCGTCGTCGGGTCGCGAATATCGTGATTCCGGCATTAAGAAGAATGCAACGAACAAAAGCAGACCGCTGAGGATGGAAAACATGCCGTACCACCAGCGCCATCCCAAGGCATTGACCATGTAGGAAGTGGCAATTATCAAAGCCGCGGAGCCAGTGGACTGAATAGCACTGAACCACGCTAGTCTTCTGCTACGTTCATGCACGAAGTGAATTTCCTACGACACGTTAGTCTTCGATTGTTCTTTCTACTGGAAATAGCTCATCCATACCTCGATTATAAGAGGGCACAAGGCCTCCGACTGTCCAGCTGCTAATGACAAGATATCTCGACCAGCTATATGGGAACCAAGACTTTGGCTTGCTGCGCACCAGATTGCACCGACTGTCAAAAGTAGTATAGACGATAGGAAGACGGGACGTCGTCCTACTGCCATAGCAATGGGCATAGCGAGGAAGTTGCCGATTCCCATGAACAAGGTCGGGTACGTCATAAGATCGCTCACACGTGAATCGTAATCGTACTGGGCTTCCATTACGGTCAAGATTGGTCCCATGCCAGACGTCCACATAACGCTGACCACGGAGACTTTTTCAACGTTAGAAATTGGTCTATACCTTCTTTCACCTGACATCCGGTGGAATTTGGAGACTTACAGAGCCCAAGCACAATTACAATCACCCACTTTTGCCATTGAGGGAGATTCAGAGGATCTGTCAAGAAATTAGAGATGAAATAATGGTTTCAAGCCGGAAAATGGGCCTTTACCTCTTGGATCAGGCGAGGGTGTTGGGATCAAAATCACCTCGTCGCCTTCAACCAACCTGACAGTGCCAGGCGCGTAGGGGGCATCTGTCACTTTGAACATTGCCAGTTCATCGTGTGCTGCGTCGATTTCTTTCTCCATGATCAATTGTCTGTGGTACCTGAGCCAACAAGACCTATGCAGGTAGATTTACGTGTGCATTTAGACGGCGGACTCCTTGTCTTATACCGTGAGATTTCCCCACGGGGTTGAACAGTGTCATCCCCCAGATTTCAGAGAGAAAAAGAAGGTGGAGCCGAAGACAACAACAACTGGGATGCTTCCCTCCACCTTCGTATTCCTGTCTTTCCCGAGGCCTGAGTGCCAATAATGAACTCTAATGAGGATTAACCGACCCCTTCGCTAGCTACGGGGTCGGTTTGTATGTTGAGCGCCATCAATGCTGCACGGACATGTCTCTGGTTTGATGAAGATTCTTTCGGCATACCGGTGTTTGATGGGACTTGATGAAAGAACCCAGATTATTTAATTGGTCCGGAGGACAAGTCGGTGCCGAAGAAGATGATAATGAGCAAAGGAGTCTCTTTACTAGAATAAGAAAAGTATGAACTGATAGGTATATTTTCAATTTGAGTCATATCGCAGCATTAAAAATACAAAAACTTCATAAACATAACTAATAACTATCTAGATCGTTTAGTTAGGGCTATAGGGTTGTAAACCCTAACCCTATCCTCAGTAAGGAACAGCGCCTGCTAATTTCAGCAGCCGTTCAGTACGATCTGGCTTCGTAATGGGCTCAGCTCGTTCCAATGGATCAGGCACTTCCTTCCCATCTACCGTGATTGTAGCATCGCCATGTGTGTAGAGATTTGTATGTGGCCAGTGAGTAGTGGTTTTGTAGGTCTCGAAAAGCTCCTTTTTGAGCTGTCTTCCCTCCTCCGACATCCAGGCAGCTGGAGTATAAGTCGCGTATACAATGGTGCGAACGATATCCGACTTTCCAAATTTAGCCCAATGAATCTGACGCGAGTCCCAAATGATCAGATCGCCGGGCTCTGCGCAGACTTTTACCAATTCACATCCCTGTTCGCGGTACCAGTCCAAATCCTTTTCGGCAAAGGGGTGGAAATCTTTGTGTTTGGCAGTTCGCCATGGAGTTGGGCCTGTCACAGGGTTCTCCTCGAAGAATTTATCGAAGAGGCTGGCCGATTTCTTCATGACGACGAGGCCGCCATCCTCAGGCCCGGCTTCGGACAAGTTCACAATGCCTTGGACACACACCATTCCTTTGCGTTCAGGCGCCTGGTCGCAATGAGGCCACGGCTTGGAGTCGTACTCGCCGACAACGGACGAAGGCAGAGTAATGTTGACAGTATCAAAGGAGACTACCAACTCATCTGTGCCCCATAATTTGGCAAAGGGCGCAATGACCTCTGGCTCACTATAAAGTAGAAAATTGATTAGATCTTCGTTGATAGAGGAGGGGCCTCCTGGTTCTATCTTACCATCTCACGTCCCAGACGTATTTTTCATGGGCGGCAGAAAAGTGAAGGTACATGCCACCCTTCCAACTTTGGGGAAGGTTCTCTTTTTTCCATGTTGACTTGTCGTTGCGGTCGAATCCAAGTCCGAATGACTCGAGCCAGTCGAAAGCTTTGCTTTGATATTCTTGTGCACGTTCCTTGGTCAAGACACCTTTTATCACCGCATATCCGTCACGGTAAAAGTCATCTCGAAAGTCCCCGTACTTGGCGGTGGTTCCGACTTTAGTAGAAACTTCCACTGTGTTGTTCTCGGACACGTCAATGCGAGATGGTGCCATATTGAATGATTTAAAATGGTTTGAAGGGATGGTGCAAGTGAAATTTCGAAAGTGGACTTGCTTATAAGACTGGATGCCGGAGAACCACAAAGTAGATAACAACTGTCTAGTATCCTCTCCAAAAAGTATACTTCGGCTAGATTTATTTCAGATGAAAGCAGCCATTATACAAAGAGGCACTTTAATATATGGACTATATTGACTGATTCGGGAGTTTCATGAAAGTGTTGATCTTCCGAGGTGGAGGAAATTTCCCGAGACGCGCACATCCCGAACTTCCGAGAGTGGAAGGAGGAGGCGATACAGACCCGTTAATATGAGGAAGACGTGAATAATCGACATTTCCATGGTTTTAGGAGAATGAAAGTTGATTTGAAGGTATATAATTACCTTTTCTCGAAAAAATATCTAGAGAAGCTATTGTGCCCTTCCTTTCGTTCTTTCTCGTCCAAAGCACATAATAACCCTCCCTACACCATGCCTGCTCCTGTCCCCGTGGCTACTCGGCCTATTAATAAACCCAGTATTGGGAGAAACAACTACCAGGCCTTTGGCTTTCGAGAAGAGGTCTTACCCGCCGGTTGGACTAGTCAAGAAGGCTCTCGACCACTTCCATGCGACATCCATGCCTCACACGATGTCAAAGTCCAAGTTCGGGACGGCACCAACTTATACATCGATATCTACCGACCTAATTCATCAAATCCGGTTCCCGCTATTCTTGCCTGGAGTCCTTTCGGCAAAAAATTCAATGGCATAAGTATGCTAAAGATGCTGCCATGGGGCCTTGGGGTCCCCCAAGGTGCCATCAGCGGATTGGAAAAGTTTGAAGGTCCTGATCCGGCTGAATTTGTTCCTCGAGGCTTTGCTATTGTGAACGTCGATGCTCGTGGATCAGGCGACTCGGAAGGAAAAGTCCACATCATGGGCACTCAGGAGGCCGAAGATGGCTATGATGTGATTGAGGCCATAGCCAAGATGCCCTGGTGCAATGGAAACATTGGTTTGGCAGGAAATTCTCATTTAGCTATTATTCAATGGTTCATTGCAGCACTAAAACCACCATCCCTCAAAGCCATTGCCCCATGGGAGGCATGCAGTGATCTCTATCGAGAACAGTTTGTACGCGGAGGTATTTTCGACGCCGGCCTCTTTGATTTCATTATCGACCATAATATTCAGGGTCATGAGGGGGTGGAGGACTTCCATGAAATGTACCGTCGAAACCCCAAGGCCGACTCTTTGTACTGGAAGGACAAGAGACCGAACATCAGCAACATCTCCATCCCCACTTACATCACACTCTCGTATACAAGTTTCGTGCATACAATGGGATCCCTGCGAGGGTGGTTTCAACTCAAATCTTCAGAGAAATGGCTACGAATCTGTCCTTGGCAGGAATGGTACGACATGTGGAATTGCAAGGATTCAGCTGCTGAGCTCGCCTCGTTTTTTGGCCACTACTTGAATGGTGCGGATAATGGATGGGAGAAGACGCCAAAGGTTCGAACGACAGTGTTACAGTTCGAAAACGATCCACTATATAACATTGTGGAAGAGGATTTCCCCGTTCCTCGCACCAACTACCAGAAGATGTACTTTCAGTCGGACAAGAAATTAGGGTTTGAGGCCCCTGCTCAATCTTCTTCTGTTTCATACGATTCGGAAAAGTACTTGGACTGCGCAAGCTTCACACATACCTTTTCCACTCAGACACGACTAGTGGGAATCCCCAAAGCAACTGTATACGTTTCATGTCCCGACTTTCATGATCTAGACATCTACGTGCTAGTACGGAAATTAGATGCGCAAGGGAAGTCTCTGTTGAATTTGAACATTCCTTGGTCATCTATTGCAGACCAGGGTGTCACTCCCGATAAAATGGACGAGATTCCACCAAGTCATAAGAACAACCTCATGTTCCACGTGGGTTCTATGGGGATTTTGCGGGCATCAAGACGTGCTATTGACCCTTCACAATCTATACACGAAAACTTCCCTTTTCATCCCCATGACCGCGATGAGTACATCACGCCTGGGGAGATCGTCAAATTGGAGATTGGGATTTGGGCTATGGGAGTTGAGTATAAGGCCGGCGAGAGCATTCAGGTGGAGGTTCATGGCAACAGTCCTTTGTTGAGAGGAGAGTTCAAAGATGATAATGAGTTTGGCAATCTGGCGTCACATGGAAGACATCATGTTTATATCGGTGGAGAGTATGCATCGCATATTACTTTGCCATTTGTATAAGAAACTTTGGAATGCGTTGCCTTGTTTTAACCACCACAATTTAGATATATAGGAAAATATCAACAGTCTTGTTTTTTTAATAAATCTAAAATAATGAACATCCACCTTCATTGCTTTCTCTCTTCAAAACACACCATGACATTCTTAGGTTTATTGAACCAATAGTTCTCTGTTTGCCACTCTTTCTGCGGGTCCACAAGTCTGATGTTAACATCTCTCACAATTTGGGGAATCAACTTATACACCTCGCACAGGGCGACCTAGACATATATACACCCGGTCAGCACGCACTCCGAACAAATACATAGGATACCTAGGTACTCACGTGTTTTCCAATACAAGTTCGTGATCCGGCACCAAATGGGACCATGACTCTCTCCATCAGCGTCACATCGCCTTGCAACCAGCGACCCGGATTGAATTCTTCTGCATCCGATCCAAATACATCTTTGCTGTATTGTACAACAGCAGGGTTGATTCCGACATGATAGCCTGCTGGGAAATAAAAGTCTGATATGGTTGCTCCATTGGCTGGGACTTCTCGAGGCATAGGCAAGGCAATCCCTGGGTGAAGACGCATACTTTCGTTGACACAAGCCTTTAGATATGGCAGATTGATTGCTGCATTATAGGTGACTGGCGTGGAAAGCCGGCTGTCGGAGAAGGCTGCGTCAATCTCAGCCTGGAGTTTTTGATAGGTAGATGGATTACGCATCAGGTAGTAAAGAACACTGGTCATTGCGATGGATGTTGTGTCGGCACTGGCAAATCTAGCACGAATTGTCAGGTCTGTTGCTATCGGGAGAAACATTGGAAGGATGATAACTGGATTTTCACTTATAGTGAAGTAAAAGATTCACGAAATATATTCCCATGCGTAAAATTGAGCTCCTTGCCCCGATCAGCACTAATTTCAATCATTTTCCGTAGCATATCCGGTTTATCGTTTGTCTTTTCCTCCAGCTCTTGAACACGTCTTTTGACAGCTGCCATGGACGAATTATTAAGGAATTGAATTGCCCCAATTGCACCGCGGACCGACGGTGTGAATATCATTGTTGAGAGAAAGTAGAGCTGTGACAGGTATGATGGTAGACTGGAGGCGGTCGTAAACATAGGAAGTAGCGCTTGTATCGATTTCATGTAATTGCCGATATCCTTGCGCTCACGCATCATGCCGAATGTTCTACCAAAGAATAGTTCGCCTAGAACGTCAAACGCATACCTTGACGCATCAGAAATGAATGATATAGATAAATTGCTAGTCAGTCAGCTCACATATTCAGCCATAAGCCTAAATCGACCTGTTTCTTTTCCCTTGCGAACTCCTGCATAATCTCGGAGAACAGTCGGGTGCACGAATCAATGTCCGCTTCGGAATCAAGGATACTGCTCATTGAATAAACATGATTGACTATCCGTCGACGCTCAGTATGCTTCTTCTCATCACGGATCGCGAAGTGCCCAATATAACCGTCGTCAGTTGGTGCCGCCCAGGCATCGTAGAAATCGGTCTGGTCGAAGGGTCAATGAAATCGTGGAAGTAGTATACATTCTTGAATGGGACTTACCTTTCGCCATGCGTTTTTTACGCCGTAAATTGTCTATAGAAGTCAGACTCTGTTGTATTGTGGGGAATGGAAGCGTATATTCTACCTTGATAGCTCTAGGATCAGAGCAGACTACCTCGTTTGGTGCAATTCGAACTAAGTAGCCTGTAAGTCTGGTTAGTCGCATCAACTGTGGCCAGTGATATAGGAAATAATGACCATATTTCTTATGCAAAGCGAGCTGGGTGTGTTCCATATCGCCCTTTGCATTGTTGAGTACCAACCATAGTCGACTGACCGAAGCTAGAAAGGGCCCTGGAATGGAACGCAGTGGGTGAAAGAAGCGGCAATAGACAATCCAGCTAGCCTCATATATTACAAGGCAGCTGGTGATCAGTTGCAAGAGATCTTGGATGGAAGCAAAGAGCATTTTTGTGCGATACCAAGGCAAATGTTAAGTAAAATAGCGAACAGAAGTGAGGGGAAAGAGGATCGGTTTGAATTCTTTTCCTACGATGGCCCACATATTTATAGCACCGAAACTAGTAATTCCGTAATCGTCATAATACCTCGATGAACTTGTATTATTACCGTAAAAGCTGGTTGCAATGGACAATTATATGACGTCGGAGCTGAAAGAAATACTGCTAAGCCTGCATGCGCTGATGGTGGTTGCCCAGGATGGACCAGCCCTACATTTGTCCACACCGCATCATTCTCCAACATAACAATAGCAGTCAGAGCTTGCACTGTTTTGTAGTACTGCTTGATGACCAACGGCCTGAATTTTTTTTAGGCATGTCACAGTCATAGAACGGTCAAACAAAAGGCGGCTACGGAGGGTTACGCCAGCCGTAACCCCAATCAATAAAAACAAGAAACAAAGAAAACAAAGAAAGAAAGAAAACAAAACAAAGAAAATTGAATTACAGCGCCCTGGCACTCAGTGCCATCTTCAAGGTCTGCTGGAATTTCAGCACATGCTCTGTGCCAATCATCATATAATGCTCCCCATCGACCTCATGGTAGCGGACCCCCTCTCTTACAAAGTCAACCCAATGGTTCAACTTTGTATTTCTATACTCCTCTCGCGTGCGAGCCACCGCTTTCAATGGTTGGCAGTAAAAGACGTCCATATGCGCCACAGCCGAAGAAGGGTCATACTCCCAGCCGATCCTTTGCAGTGACCATGCTACTTGAGTCCAGGTGTAGAGGGAGTCTTTTGTGAGGCCCAGGTCTGCGCAGCGTTTGGCATCACTTTCAGCCAGGACCCTGACGACTTGCTCTGTGGGCTGAAGCCCGCGTAACTCATCACAGAGTTCTTCAGATCGCTGTTCAGTGATAATGCCACAGAAATGTGAGATATGAAGAATTCCCGCAGTCCAGTCGAGTGTCCGCATCCGTTCCTTGATGTGTGGCGGTAGATTGAATGATCCCAAAAACTGAACGGTGTCCCCATTTGCCTCAAGCATCTTGGCCAACTCAAACGCTATCATACTGCCATAGGAGTAGCCTGCAATCGCATATGGACCTTGTGGCTGCTGCTGCTTTACAGCGCCGTAGTAAGTGGTCAGCACATCTTGTAGATCCGCAAATACTGTTTCTCCAGGATTAAAGCCACGCGCTCGCAGTGCATGAATCGGTCGATCAGGAAAATACTGAGCTAGGCCCAGAAAAACGAGAACTTCACCGATTCCTGGGTGGACCAGCCACAGGGGAGCTTTTGCACCGTTCGGCTGCAGTGTGACCACTGGGTTATAGACATCTTTGTATTGAGAGTCTTGCTGAATTTGTTTAATGGCCTGAGAGAGAGACCGAATGGTGATATGTGTCATGATGGTAATCATAGGTATCCTGGAGATGCCAAATGCCTTTTCGCACGCACCTTTGAGTCTAATAAGGTCGACAGAGTTGATTCCAGTATCAAGTATAGGCGTGTCAATAGTCAACTCATCTTCAGTCTGAATTGTGTCGGAGAAGACGGACATCAAAGTCCGCTCGGTCTCGTCACCTTTGTCTAGAGAGTGCAAAGTGCGATGGGATTCGAACAACAACCTGTCAAGCTCTTCGCCATCTCGATATTCCCCTTGTACGATCGCTGAACGAATCTTGGTGCGCGATAGCTTCCCCAAAGTTGTCTTCTCCAGTCGGCCATGGGGCAATGGTAACACCCTTGGTCGCACTCCAGTAAACAATACAACAATACGTGTGATCGAACGCAGTGTTTCCATACGAGCTTCGACATCATCTGGCTGATACGTATGTTGGTAAACAACCATAATTCCTTCTGTGCTGGAACCTGATGGGCGATGAGTGAAGCAGACCACGTAGGATGGAGCAACGCCAGTTATCGTCGCCTGGTTAATGGCTTCTTCAATCTCGTGAGGAAGATACTTGACACCGTTAATATTGATCTCATTTTTTGAACGACCTGTGAGCCTCAGGGAATAACTCGCATCGATTGAGCCCAGATCGCCTGTCTTATACCACCCGTCTGGCGTGAACGCGTCCCGCGTGGCCTTTTCGTCGTTGAAGTATCTCTCAAATAAAACTTCACCCCGGATCTCGAGGCCACCAGTTGATGAGATGCGCATTTCAATCCCCGGCATACAGTTACCGAGAGATGCAAACTCCTCCCCGGCTTTCAAATCAACAGCGGGACAGTTCCGATTATAGATGGCCCCTGCACAAGTCTCGGTCATGCCAAAGCCAGGCACTATAATGTTCTGTTTGGTGGCTCCGAGCTTGGTAAGATAGGCTGTCATCCGGATACAGGTGTCAACATTGTTAGCCTCACCCCCAGAGCCAATGTAGAGAAGACGGTGAAGACTGATATGTTTCAGTTGTTCAAGAGAGATTGCATCCAGTGTCGTCTGAAGTTTATACAAAAAGAAATTCGGGGCGAAGGTTCTCGAAACGCCGTGGTCAGAGAGAAGTGTGAGAAACAAAATAGGATCTGAGATCACTTCCACTGCTGGCACATCGACCTGGTTCAGTCCCTCAAACATAGCACATAGATGTATTTCCACCAGGCTTGCAACATGATCGAACGCAATCCAGTTTAGAAGAGCCGAGCCTTGGGGCAAGGGAATGGCGGCCAGTTTTCCTTTGACGGAAGCCATGAGCTGCCTATGGGTCAAACAGACTGCCTTCGCATTACCAGTGCTTCCCGACGTCAACATGAGGACTGCAAGATTTTTATTAGGCGTTGCAGAACCTGCTAGTTTCACTGTGTCCTTTCTTGCTACTGCTGCACAGTGATCTGGGCTCTTCTCGAGCTGGGACGGCTTCCATGTTTCAATTTCTTCCACAGATACCACCCGGAGAACATTATTTTCGACAAGATCCCCATTCATACACTGCTGGTTTGTGATCATCAAGGGGTCTTGGAGCAAGTGATGAAGATGCTTAAAGTGCGAAATACGACCCTCGCGATTATTCACCAGTTGTGTCGAGAGACATGGGACGCAACCAGCAAGAATAGAAGCCCAGAACCAGAGAATCCTCTCCAAGTTGCTTTGGAAGTGGAGCAAAACAATCTTTCCTGGGAATACATGTTCCGAACAGCGCAGCAAATCAGCTTTCTGCATTGCCAACATACGCAGTTTGCTGTAGCTCAGGTGTAATGAATGAAGTTTTTCGCCACGAGTATAGATGGTAATTCCTGCTTCTGTAGTTGCAGCATGATCAAGGAGAGCCCTGATACGACTTTCGAGAAGATCCATAGCCATCGTGTCGTAGAATGAGTTTCGAAGCGTTGCAGTGATGTTTTAAGTTGAAGCGACTTGGAAAGAGTGCTATATAGACATGTGAGAACTTTGGGAGAACATCTCAAAACTGAGAACTTGTCACCATTATAAATACCTAGGTAACAATTACGACGCCCTTGCCACACAAGTCAGTTTTGATACACGCTGCAGGACTAGGAGAGTTATCAAACATCCGCCCTTGGACTAGATGCATATTTATACGCAACAACTCAACTTCAGCTTACGCCTTACCTGTCCAATAACGTCCCTGAAGTAGCGGTGCAAAGAGTAGAATTGCAAACGGATTCAGCTCAATGTTTATCTCGGAGCGTCCGCCAGTCTCACAATTTGTCATATCGACTAGTTTGCACCCTAGTGTGAGGGAGTCGATTAACACCTTGCAACGATGGAGTCTATATTGGCATTTGAAATTCAATGGGTATGATTCTGTCCTGAGCGCTACCGGTCTCCCTACCCTCTCTCCTGTCATTCGAGAGTTCAGGCGCGCACTCACGGGGAAGCAACATCTGACGCAACCAATCTCCTAGTTGATGAACTTGCTCAAGCCATCTTTTGAGCACGACCTCCCTGCACCATTATCTAGTGATTCCCCGGGGTCGACTGTTGCTCATACAAAGCTAAAGCTGCAGCAGATGGTGGATGATCTCCGCGCCCTTCTTACAGAACCAATTCTCCGCCTAACGCCAGAATCAGTGAGCAAGGTATGTTACATTCTAGATCTCTATGGCTAAAACTTCCCTCAGCGCACTCCAACTGTCAGTATACATTCCATTGTAATTGTGTAAGAAAACCCGGCTTGTCATCTGTATTGCGTGACTGACTATCAAAAGGGATGGAGCATGCAAAATGCTGATGACCTTCCTATTTCGGACACTTGCAGACATGCCAGATAGGGCGAGCGTATTTCCCGGAGCAATAAAAGGTTATTATTTATCTCTATCTAGTCGGTAGCTCGTTGCATTGTGCGCCCTAGATCGTACTTCCTACATCGTGCGCCCTATATTATGCGCCCTACATGATGCACCCTACATTATGCGCCCTAGATCGTGCGCGCCAAATTTTGTCCTAGATTCTGCTCTAGGCTTAATCATAGGCTCGGTCGTGGGCTTCCCTAAATTTTAGGGCAGTGCCATCTTCAACCCAGACTGCATCTGTAGATGCTGACGTGTATCCAAATCATAAACACTTATTATTCGATACTGGCTTTGAGGGTACATAGAATTGCATTTTAAAACTAGCGAGAAAAAAAAAGGCCCTGGTTTATGATTAGATTGGCAGGTTGCTATTCTATATTGATTTTGCACTTGTATGTTCCTAGATTTGGATACGTAAGAAGAGAAGAGTCCGGTCAACGGATAAAATGCCTATAGCAGGGAGTATCGAAAGTAAACCTTGTTCTCCATAGTAGCCAAGGTATCAGGCATATTTGCTTATAGCATCCAGATACGCCTGTCCACTCTCGCTCAGCTGCCCGTCAACGATTGGTGGCCATGTATTTCCTAGTCCTTCCCCAGACGAGTAAGCGTATGCGTAAACACGGTCATCGTTCTGGAGAAGGTCCACGATATCGGCAATGAACTGGTTGATCTGGGTCTGGTTTTCGCTGGGAGTGAACTCGTTTACGTCTGGTTGGCTAATTTATTAGTTTCTTGGTTTCCTTCCTTGAGCTTTTAATGCACTTGGGTTAGTATACGTACCATCCACACATGCAAATTCTGTAACCCAGATTGGCTTCCCGTATGTGTCCCAATAGTGATCCTAGTTTTTATGAGTGAGCTCTTGATAAACAAACCACTTGACAGAAAACAACTTACCAAGTCCTTGTTGACACCGTCCATGTCGAGTGTGTTAACATGAATTGCGGTAAAGTCCCAAGGCGTGTTGATTCCTTCCTCGAATGGGGTCAACCAGTCTTCAGCTGACTGTTCTGTTGGGGGAATATCTTAGTGAGATTGATACACAAAAGGAAGAAATGTAAAAGAAAATAGAGACATACTACACATGGACGGACTGCCCAGCAGCGATCCCGACTGGTTCCATGGCGCAATATCATCATTCCACACCTGGGCGCCTTTAGTAGTTGTAATATTAGAAGAATCAGGAGGCAAGCAATCCGGCTCTTCGAAACCGAGAATGTACTGTGGAGTCGTAGTCAAGTTGAGGAACTCTTCATAGCGCAATGCGTCCCCGCTGGTTGCCTCACCGTCGCCCCAGAGCATAACCACTGCGACGGCCGATCCGGTGTTGTCGGGATAGTTCTGTAGAGGAACAGGGGTCCAGTCGTACCACCAGCCTATGTGGTCCTTCCAGAATGGGTAAGCATCACCCCCAGCGCTACCGGCTTTGATGCCGTTGGGGGTCAAGGAGGAGGTTGTTGTTGACGAGGGTGTTGACGAGGGAGTTGCCGAAGGTGCTGTTGATGATGTTGCTGAAGCCGTAGGCGAAGAGGTCGGCAAATAAGACGTTGAGAAAGTGGTTGCTGAGAAGGAAGTGGTCAACGAAGATGCCGAACTCTCGGAGCCAGAATCTTCCCCTGCCCATGGTGACAAGCAAACGTCCTGGGACGCGACTTGCTGGAATCCAGCGACCAGCGCTAGCCATGCGGCAAGAATTTTATATTTCATTTTTGCAATGTTTATTTTAAAAGAATGTGATTTTAAAGAGCGTGGTTGAAAAGAGCGTGTATTGCAACAATGAAAGAACGAAAGAACAAAAGAACGAAAGAAAGCAATTAGCAAAAACAATACAGAGTCAAGTCCTGTTTATAATGGCCCTTTGCCTACATGATACAACCCTGGACGTAGTAAGACAAAGAGAATCTGTACGTACATCAACTCGTCGAACCTGCGAAGCGAGATGCGCCTAATGTGCCTGATGTTCCTAAGATCTTGGCGTTAATTTCACATGGCGCTGCGATCCACGATATCTAATTATCTATGATCCTAGCGTGTGATATCGAACAGTTCCGAATCGCTCATATCCAATTGCCGTGCTCAAATCTCGACTTAGGGCCGTGCTAAGCCTAGCCCTAAATCGCGGTTTCAGATTACGGGCTCGGGCTTGCTTGGGCTTGTTAGATTGGCCGAACCGCTGGAATGGATCTGCATCGGAGCTTATCTTGGCCAGTTAAAAGGTGACATGTGCAAAATGGCATGTTTCTTTTTTGTTTCATCTAGTCACTCTACGGACCGAAAGAATCGGGACTCGGGGGGACACGGCTTACCTTTAAGGGTTCGCCATTTGACTTTAAGTAAATACTTTGCTGATCCTCTCCGTGGTGTACGTAAATATAACTAGTATAGAAAGATAGAACTATCTAAAAGAACTGGTCTAGATGAATGATTAGTAACGAGATAAATATTTCAGAGACGTAGAAACAACTGCACAACGCACAAGAAAACTACCTAGGTATGAAATACCTAGGTAGCAAGTGCAAAGCTCTGAAAATATCCGGAACAAGCGATGCTACCTAGGTACCAGTTGATATCTCGTAGTTAAAAACAATGGCTTAACATTTTACATATTTGTCATTCTTTCTTTTACCCTCATACGAAGGCCTCCTTTTATTCCCTACTCAGAAGTAAGTAGTTAGAAATTGTTTCTTCATCTTTGGAAGCAAAAAGACATCGTACCATATTCATAGCGGCAAGTGGTTCATAAGTCTTGGAATCATCCGACAGCACGACGTCAAAATGTTGCAGACTGGCAGTGCTAATGGTAATACCCTCGTACGTGGCAAGGGCACGTCCAATGCAGCTACGAGGACCGGCATTCCAGGAGTGGTATTCTATGTGATGTTAAATGAGCCATTCATTCTGAAAATATACGTCGCTTTCACATGGAACTTGACTTGTGACTCACTGAAAGGACTGTACGAGATACTCTTCCCGTCTTCGTCAAACCATCTGTACGGATTGAATACGGCGGCGTCTTTCCCCCAAACCTCGGGCATTCGAGAGAGCACATAATTCTGGTAGCTAACGATATCACCCCTATATGAAGGTTTTCGGTCAATTACATTCAAGGTCTGCTGCTAGTGAGAATCCTACTTTTTAACATGACGAGGCGGCATGTTGAGTTCTGGCACTGCCGGAAGAATGTCGTCTTGTGCTGCCTCCATTTGTCCAGCTGGAGAAACTGTGTCAAGACGAGACGTCTCGTCCCACATGGCATGTGTAAACGGCATTCTCTTTGAGAAACGTTAGCTTCGATGATTCGAACATATACATAGAATGAGACTAGATGTTGCCTGACCGATGGGTCTCCATAACTAAGATAGTTACGGTTGCCGAGAACTTCTTCGGCCTCAGCCCGGATCTTATTCACGGCATCAAGATGTCGATTGTCCTTATGATGGATTTCTTTCATAAACCATGAGAGGGTGTAGGTGGTCGTGTCACCTGTGTGAATGCACCCGTCAGCGGCTGTGTCAACTTCGTACAGGGCCTTGAACAGGACTTAAACTTACGACCCGCCGATAGAAATCCAAACACCATACCTCCAAGCTTGTAAAGATCGGTTGTCGATTGTAAAAAGATATCCAAGAGGTCAAAGCCAGCATCGGGATTAGGTTTGTACCCATCTTGCATTGCACTTAAACGCTTCTTTATAATATCATCGATCTGTTCGTAGAAGAGGTTCACAGCTTTCTTTGTGATTTTATCCTCGCCGGATAACTTCTCTGTGATTCTCCACAGGGGTCTCGTCTTCTTCTATCAAATACTGTAGTAATAAAAACAATGTTAGGAACAATAAATGCAGCTCGGACTGGAGAGGGGCGTACAAATGGTAGCCTGGTCAAAAGCTTTTATGTAATCAGGTACAGACTCCAGACTCTCCGGGTCCTCAGATAAGATATTCCGTGCGAGCTTATCCTCGTGAAAGGCAATTTGGAGAAAGAGACAGAACATCAAACGACCCATCAATTCCTGAAAGTCGAATTCTTGCTGCTTCTTGGCCAAATTAGACAACAGGCCCATCAGGACATCCAGCCACCGATGAACGGACGCCGTGATGTGGGTTTCAAAGTTTCGCTTGCTGAATGCCTTGGTAGCTGCCTTGCGCTGAAATTGCCATTCTTGGCCATCACTGACAAAGATGCCGGTTCTGTGAAGCGGTCCCAAGATATTGCGAGTGAATGCTCCGCGTATATAGTTTTTGCTATTGTGTTTCTCCATGTGCTCTAGGTAGGTTGGATGGTTGATGACATGTAGTCGGAAGAAAGGAATTGTCATCTCATAGGCCGGCCCATATCGCTTGTATAGCGAGTACCAAGCCTTGCAGCTGGCCTCGCCATGAGTCTGAAGCTCATGAGAACTGCCTTTGAACGGCTTGCCTTTTGGACCGGGGATCCATGTCTTGTTTGCAGATGACAATGCCCAGATGCCCCTGTTGCGATAAGTCCAGCAGATCCCTGAGACGGTTGTCAGAACCCTCTTAATCGATTACAATTTTCTCCAGTGCTAAAATGGCTTACCTATTAGTGTCGTCACTAGAGCCAATACAGCGTATGTAGCTCCTCCGAGCACATGAAGCTGTCGGGGCAGCAAATTTTGGTTAAGGGAGCTCATCTTGCGCTGTTCTAACAACTGATGTGCTGATTGAACATAACCATGAGTTCATTCCAGAACGAAGGAGAAAGCATATAAAGAAGGCGGTACTGCAGTTTCATTTCCAAACCTCCAGAAAACGATACATTTCCGGTGAGAATTCGGACTCCTCGGCGGGCACTCGAATCGGACAGAAAGACGAAATGACGAAATGATCCTCTTCCCGCGCCTTGCGGATAATATTCCGACTAGCTTCAATAAATAACGAGCTGGCCAGCCAATAATGACTTTCGAATAAAAAAAGTAAGTTATATCTCCCCGCCATGTGGAGCCTTTTGTCGGAAAAGGTGCATTACCCCACAAACTCTATTTCCCCACAGAAACCCTAGCTTGAGAGGGCATATACTATGTGGGAGTCGATAGGGTATATAGTTGGTTCCGGAAACGGATAATGTGTTCTCTTCAACATTTCTCTACAATCTGCTACTTTTTCTAACTGACCATGGATGAGGACCAGGTGAAGGACTCCCAGGCTACACATCTGGAGCTTTCGCCAAAAGTTATTCGGGAAACAGTCACTTTCGAAGGGCTGACGGCAGATGAGGAATACCAACTCGAAAAGAGACGTAAGTAAAGCTGCATGGAATCCAGACAGATGAAGCTGCTTTTCGCTGACTCATTGTCTTGTCATCTAGTTGTGCGGAAAATTGACCTACATTTGATTTCCCCGCTATGTCTTTTATTCATCTTCAACATCCTGGATCGCTCCAACATTGCCAATGCCCGGCTTGGTGGCATGCAATCAGACTTGCATCTCAGTTATACCCAGTACCAAACCACGGTGGCCATCATGGTACGTTTTGGAACATTCCAAGGTTGTGAATCGGGGATTAAAACTGACCTTTGGTCTTCAGTTCGTGGGCTATCTTCTAGGACAGATCCCTAGCAATATCTTCCTTACTAGGGCAAAACCCTCACGTTATATTCTGATCGCGATTTTCATTTGGGGTGGAATTTCCATGTGCGCAGCGGCTACTAAGAACTTCGCGGGGATAATGGTTGTCCGTGTCCTGCTGGGGTTTGCAGAGTCTCCTTTCTTTTCAGGGGCCGTGTATGATCACTATTTTCTCTCTTGAACTTGATGGAAAGCTAATACAATAAAACTAGTCTTTTGATCAGTTCTTGGTACAAACCCAAGGAGATGGCTCCCCGGATAGCAGTCATGTATTGCGGAAATACCATTGCAAATGGATTTGGTGGTCTACTCGCTGCTGGCATTTTAAGTGGGTTGGATGGAGCTTGCGGCCTAGAAGGATGGAGGTGAGTGTCAAAAATTTTTGGAGAAATAAGGGAGACTTGAGAAAACCAAGAGACTAAATGTTGTGACTAGATGGCTCTTTATTATCGAGGGTGCGGGCACAATGGCTGCCGGAATTCTTGCAGTCCTCCTACTGCCTGACTTTCCTCGTTCCGGTCAGCAAAAGTGGCTTTCTGAGCAGGAACGGCGCTTTACAGAGTGGCGATTAGCGCAGGCAGCGAATGACGAGGTTGACGAGAATGGGCCCGTAAAGGAAGCACTAATCGATGCCTTTACAGATCCCAATACATGGGCTCTCGTTCTCATTCAAATTTGCGCCCTGACATCCCAAACCTGGACTTACTTCTTTCCGGTACGCGATAAATGACTCCCTTTCCCCTTTATATGCAATAATCGCTGATGCAGTAAATTCAAATTCAGTCTATTGTAGAGACTTTGGGGTTTAGTAAACCGTGACTCTTCTTATAACTGCTCCTGTCTACGTGTTTGGATTCATCACATCTCTGGGCAATGCGTTCATTGCGCAACGCACCGACCAGCGAGCCATCCTAATCGTGTGGCCGCTTCCCCTCGACATCGTTGGCAACGTCATGGTCATAAGCACCACGCAAATGGCGCCACGATACGTCGGGATGTTCCTCATGTGTGCCGGCTCTTTCTCTGCGTTTAATGTCATCGAAGCATGGGTTGCCAGTACAATACCACGTACTCGTACAAAACGTGCCATCGTCTACGCCCTTGTCAATCTGATTGGAAATTCATCCAATATCTACGGGTCCTACTTTTTCCCGAGCTCGGACGCTCCCCAATATCGCATGGGGGGCATTATTCTGTCATCCTTTGCTGGTGGAGGTGCTGTGTTTGCTGCTGCATTTGGCTTGTGGCTACGACATCTAAATTTCAAGGCAGAACACAAGGAGCAGCTTGATGGACTGCCACGACACAGATACCTTTGGTGATTCCCGAATTCATGGAAGCTTTGTCTAGACCACCAAAGAACTGAAATAGCATGCCGTCTTTACCTTTTAGGCTAGGAATGTACGAAGATCGACGGAAAGAACCATCTTTATCACATTATTTTTCCTTCTAACAGTAGCCTCTTCTTCCATTCCAGTAAATTTATTGTTCAAACTAGGAATTACAGTACTTGAGGACGACCAAATAATATTGGGTACTATTGATGCTGTCAGTTACGGAGAAAACTCAATTACCATCCACGCTATTAGCTCTCGAGGCCTTAACGGTATTCGTTGACAGCTATTTGCGGATTGTCAGCAAATTGTCATGGCATGTGAATACACCCAAAGGAGCAGGAGGGAGAGACTTGCAAGTAGGTAGACGATCAATTTGCGGCCAGAAATCAAGACAGATTTCCTCCGCAGGTCCGGTGACTGAGAGTAGGTTTCCTATTTCAGTGTCAAACGATGTAAGATCTTGAAGATTCTCCCAGTTCATGACGGACGACTCGGTCGTTAACTCGCCCTCGAAGACGGCCTCTCCACGCGGTTGCGACAATACAGAGTGGCTAGCCGTGGAAGTTCTTGTTGCAGATCTGCCCTCATCACTGTTCACCTGCCCCGTAGCTTCGGCTCTCAAGGCTTCGAGCACAACATGATATCGCCATGCAAGGGAATTTTTGGCAGTAGCCTGGCCAAGATGGTATTGGGCTTCTTCGGCTAATCTATACAATGAGGTCTGGTTGACCATCGACATCCTTGGGGCAGTGCTTGGAAATAGAAAGGTATGGGGGATGCGGCTTCTCCTGCTCTGGATAAGAGAAATGTACACGATTGAAATAGCATTAAAGACAATATATGGAGTATACCAAAAAGACGGAAAAAGAAGATTTTCTTTAAGAAGCTCCAAGTCAAGCTCGAGTGTATCCCTGGCGGTGTTGATGCAAGACCGCAGGTGTTCTTTGAGGGGATGGACCAGATCGGTTGGTTCTTCAGAGTAGTCTCGAAGAAGAAGTGGCCGCGTCACAAACATAACAGCATGATATCCAGCCAGCCGGATGACAGTAAGTTGTCTTTGAAAGATTAGAATTAGACTGCTTGGACAGACAGAGGGCCCTAGAAGAGGAGGAAGTTCAGATTGCCATTGGCGGATTTGATCCATTAAGCCGCCAATAATCTGCGTCTCCTCAGCTTTTCCAATCGCCCGGGTTGAATATAGCTCCTGAGATGCTCGAGATAATATGCATGCCGCTTTTGCGTAGCAAACAGCTGCGTTCATAAGGCAATCCCGCGATTGACTATGACGAGATGGTTGGGCATCCAACATGTCGTCATTCACAAGCTTTGGGAATTCTTGGTCAATATCTTCCTCATGGAGTAGTCGTGGTCGGCCAATGATGAGACTGAGATATTGATCAAGGGTGAAACAGCACCAAAGAACCCGCTTCGAGCACTCCAAAGCGACCTGAGCAGATGAAACTGAGAACAAGCGTCGTGAGCGGGCTTGTTTTCTGTGCAGGCCAAGCGTCATCAAGAGCTGTATTGTGGGTCCAAATTTGTACCAGGCTTGATTCATTCGCGAGGTTTTGAGAAGATACAACACGACCAACAGGCGGGCCTGTACCGATTCCAGCGACGGAGCACCATACTCTTGTGCAAGGAGGTGCTCTGCCATCTGATAATATGCCTCGCTCTGTCGTCCATCTGATGATGTCGGCATAGACTCATGATGTGAATCGAAGAGTAATGAAGCCGTGGCACACACGGTCAGAATGATAGCCCTCGCGGCCGAAGGAAAATTAGCATTGGCTGGACCAGACCCAGCCAATGTGTCTTGTTCGAAAAGCATGCCAATCCATCTTTCCACGGTCCCATGATGTAACATTCGATATGTCGGAGCTACAAAATCAAAGTACCGCCTCACCAAATAATCAACGCTCTCCCGATTGGGCCATTGCATACGCGTCCCGGAAACGCGAGGTGCGTGGCGATCGCCGTACGAAACACCGAGGTCTGAGAATTATCCGATGCCGTGTCGACGACATGGGAATTCCTCACGACTTTTTCCAAAAACGAGTGGGCAGAGGCAGGGCCCCGGTATTGGCCCCCAGCTGCGAAGTCAGGATCCGGGGTATTATCCGGGGCATAATCCGGGGTAAAAGAAGGGGTGGATGCGGGGG
Organism: Talaromyces albobiverticillius; assembly: GCA_023721895.2. Classification (NCBI taxonomy): domain Eukaryota; kingdom Fungi; phylum Ascomycota; class Eurotiomycetes; order Eurotiales; family Trichocomaceae; genus Talaromyces; species Talaromyces albobiverticillius. The sequence continues at coordinate 5,450,417 of JAMBUR020000001.1, read as the reverse complement.
GCGATGGCCGAGACGTAGTATTTCCGCCCTGTGCTGGGGAAGAGGGAATACCCCGACGATAGGGTGCGTTATACGTGCATGGATAAGAGAAGCGCACGCAGAATTTGCAGGGAATATCCCCCGTGCATGATTTCTTGCGGGCTTTGCACGTATCACAGGCGCGGGTCACCTTGTTTCTTTTCCGCGCAAGGGACGGCCTGTTGCTAGATGATACATTCGCCATCTTAGTCGGGTCGGGTTTGTCTCTCGTTCGTTAGAACTGCGGAAACTGAAGTGCGATTAAAGAGAGGCAAGGGAAGATTGGAGTTATATAGGTGTTTCCGACGTCCCACTAAAGCTGGCGGAAAAAAGGTGGATGTCGGAAAAGATTACTATAGGGCCAGGGCGGAGGGGCGTCGGATAACCTGGCGGAGTTGAGGGCATATCAATATACTCGAGAAATCAAGTGACATTGGCTCGTGTTATTTTTACCTTCATAAATTAGTCTATCATTCCATTTTCACGTCCATTGAAGAACAAGCAACTTCATTCTCCATTGCTCATACCCACCATGGAAGGCCCAGTACTCTCTATTCCACCAACCTCGGTGTTTCCTACAACGCCAGCATCCAATGCGAAATCTGTTTTTACTGCAACATCTAACGAAAAGGCTGAGGATATTTATACAGTCAACGACCTTGTACGGGAAAGGGCCACGGGAAATACAGCACACGAGCCTATCGTTGCGTATCCATCGTCAGGGATCACCTATGAATATTATTCCCCATACCAAGTAGGCTACTCGCAAACCCTCTTTTCAGCGGAATAAATGCTAATCAAAATATATAGCTGGATATCTTGGTTGAATTTGCAGCTGTACAGTATTCCAAGGTCATTCCTCAGCGCCGCTCCTCAAGCGACCCAGTGCAGGTGATTGGATTACTAGGCCCTTCAGACTTTGATTACTTGCTCACAGTGTTGGCAATTTTTCGGCTTGGCCATACCACTCTCTTATTATCGACACGAATTGTCGAGGATGCACATGTTAGTCTTTTGGAGACTACCAAGGCGACGTTTATAGTCACGTCTCCAAGCTTCCGGGCAATGGGCGAAAAGGTCTCAAAGCGAACTGGCGTAACTCCACTCCCAGTGATCCCGGTTCCTACTACAGATATCAGTTCCCCTGAAGTCTCTAGTGCTTATTTACCTACCTCGGAACTCCATGGCCCAACAGAAAACCAACATGTCGCTTGGATTATCCATTCCAGCGGCTCGACAGGTCTCCCCAAACCCATCTACCAGACTCACTCCTGTGCCCTGAAAAACTTCGCCAACAATTTTAACATGAGAGGCTTCATCACACTGCCATTGTTCCATGGTCACGGAATCAGCTGTCTATTCCGAGCCGTTCACTCCAAGAAGTTAATCTATATGTACAATGCCAGCCTACCACTGACTGCCTCGACACTTCACACCACCCTGGATGCGCATGAAGATATTCAAATCCTGTACGCTGTACCCTACGCTTTAAAACTCCTTTCCGAGTCTGAAGAGGGTATACAACGCATGGTCCGCTTGGAGCTTGTCATGTTCGGTGGATCAGCATGTCCCAAGCCAATTGGTGATGCACTTGTCCAGAATGGTGTACGCCTTGTCTCGCACTATGGAGCAAGTGAGGTCGGCCAGTTGATGACCTCATTTCGTGACCGTTTCGACTTAAATTGGGATTACGTTCGCCCAGGACCGAACTTGTTGCCGTATATTCGTTGGGAGGAGCAGCCGGGCATGCCGGGAATTTATGAAATCTGTGTACTTGATGGCTGGCCTTCTAAAGTCGCAAGTAATCGTCCCGACAATTCTTACGCCACTAAGGACCTTTTTGAGAAACATCCAACTATCCCAAATGCATGGAGGTATTACGCAAGGTTGGACGACACGTTGGTCCTAGAGAATGGCGAGAAAGCAAACCCATTGACAGTCGAAGGTGTTGTGCGCAAGAGCCCTAACGTTAGTGAAGCGATTGCTTTTGGCAGTACCAAACCTCGCATTGGTATTTTTGTGATTCCATCAGAGAAATCCCCCTTTCAGAGAGATACCGAGCTGGTCGACTCTATTTTTCCAGACATTGAAAAATGCAATGCCGAGTCCCCTGCTTACGCCAGTACCTCCCGGGATATGGTCTTTGTATTGCCCAAGGATACAGTGTATCGGAGAACAGACAAAGGGACAATGATAAGACACGCCTTTTATAAGGACTTTGCAGATAAAATTAACAAGATCTATGATACTCCTGATAACACAGGAGATCAGGTTCTCGAGGGTGAGGAGCTTCTTCGCTTTCTCAGTCATTCCTTTCTCGAGATCGCCCCTGCTCTGGACTCTTCCACCCTAGGGTCAACTACCGATGTGTTCGGCTTGGGGATTGATAGCTTACAGGCAATCCGCCTCCGCCGTGTAATTGTTCGTGCCCTTGATCTTGGTGGTCAGAATCTTTCCCAAAATTTTGTTTTTGAGAACCCATCTCTCCAAGCTATGGCCGATGAAATCACTCGTCTACGCTTAGGCAAAGAGCCGATAAAGGAGGTATCTGTGGAAGGAAAAATGCAGGAACTGATTGAAAAGTATGGCAATATGTTTAAGACCCATGTTCGAGTTCCACGAGAGACAGATGGCCATCACGTTGTCTTGACTGGTGCTACCGGGTCTCTGGGTGCTCACATCGCTGCCCAACTGACCCAATCTGAGGGTGTCCGCAAAGTCTACTGTCTTATAAGAGCCAAGTCCCTTGAGTCCGCGCGTCGACGTCTAGATCAAAGTCTGCGCGAGCGCATGTTGTTATACGCTTTGTCTCCTGCGGCAAAAAGAAAACTTGTTGCTCTTCCATGTGACTTGGCAGATACAACTAGCCTAGGACTCGATGATGACGTGTTTATTCAGTTGAAGCGATCTGTCACCCATGTCATTCACTGCGCTTGGTCCGTCAATTTCAACTGGGCCCTCGAGAGTTTCGAGAAGAGCTGTATTGCAGCCTCCCGCAATCTACTGGATTTCTGTTTAAGCATTGAAGGCCCCCGGCCGGCTTCTTTTGCCTTTTGCTCATCAATTAGTACCATTGCTCGTACCCCAGGGAACTGGGTGCGTGAAGCATTACCGGAATCGCTCAGCTACGCTCAGAGCATAGGGTATGCACAATCTAAACTAGTAACTGAGCACATGGTCATTCGCGCTACCCATCAAACTGGCATGTCGGCGCGGGTTCTGCGCTCTGAGCAGATAATCGCAGATTCGACTCATGGTATATGGAACGCGAGCGGGGCAATACCGATGATTATTCAAACTGCAAAGACCATGAAAGCCCTTCCCTTGCTTGATGACATTCTCTCCTGAACACCGGTTGATGTGATGGCGGCCAGCATGATTGAGCTTACTCTGGCCCCTGTTGCAGGGGAGGTAATGAATGTTACAAACCCAAGGCTAAGCCAGTGGTCCCTAGATCTGCTTCCTCTCCTGCGAGAGGCTGGTCTTGAATTTGAAGAGCTTCCCAGGCAAGATTGGCTTCAACGTCTGCGTGAGTCAGACTCGGATCCGGAGGCTAACCCTCCCATCAAACTACTCGAATTCTTTGCTTCCAAATACAGCCACAAAGACGTTGGCCGGACTATTTTATACGACACCAAAAAGGCACAAGCCGCCTCCGCGTCCCTCAAGAACGCACCAGACTTGAACGGCACTCTCACAGCCAAGTTCATTAAATACTGGACTTCGCAATGCTGGATCAAAGCACCAATTCCATCGCCACCCCGCGAAGTAATCTTCCTCATCGGCCCCAGCAAAAGCACCGCCGCCCAAGCCCTCTCTTCGCGATTGGACATCCCAACTATCGAAGGCGATGAGCTACACTCTTCGCTAGTGCGACAGAGGATGGCTGATAACGTCCCACTAGACGAGTCGGATCGTCGGGACTGGCTGGCTCATATCCGTGGAGCTATAATGGACAGAGTCCTGAATTCTTCTGTGCCATCTATGACTATAACGTGCTCAGCGTTGCGTGCCGATGACCGTAATGAGCTGCGTCGGCTTGAGCAACTTCTACATATCCATGTAACTGTTACATTTTTATTATTGTCCAGCTCAGACGACGACCCGGTTCATGAAGGTGATGTTATTTTGGTGGATTCTAGTCAAGAGAAGAAGATGTTGGATGATGTTGTGCAGATAGTACAGAGCATCTTGGAGGCATGAGGTTTGGCCATCTCCATGTAACGACTTTTTTATGAAAGACCACCTCTCATCAACTAAATTCTCATCGTAGAAGTCAACGAATCTCTAGATACAGAAAGTGCAAACTACGCGCGTTTCCTCGTGATGTTTTTGCATACATTTATGTACATTTGGGCATAAGCCCTACTCTGCCTTCCGTAACTCGGTTCTCTCCACCGGGTCGGAAAGGTGGAGGATGTACGGATGGGCACAATATATCTAGGCTATGCGCAAATAAATAAAATAAACCTATCTAATCAATACAAGTGATCAAATTGAATCATTATTCAATAAAAGTCAAAAACAAAAAAGAAACAAAATGGCGTTCAAAATCAACATTGATCCAAACTCCCCCTTTACCCTAGACAACATCCCATTCGGCGTCATCTCAACCGAAGCCAATACCAAAGCCCGCTGCGCAACTGCATTGGGTGGATATGCAATTGATTTGGCAGCGTATTGGAAAGATAGGCCGTATGCCCTTCTGGAAGGAGACAACGGTCTGCATGACATTTTTAACCAAGTATATCGCACCCAAAATGTATTTTTGTCGTCTCAATAATATTGATCTAATTTAGGGATCATTAAATGCATTTGCCGCCCTAGAGTCGTCCATTCGCTCAAATGTCCGCACCCATATGGCCACCGAATTGGCCGCTGGAAATGTCCCTGAGAACTGTACGATACCTCTAGATTCGGTCCAAATGCATCTCCCCATGAAGATTGGCGGGTATGTCGATTTTCTGTGTTCGCTTGAACACTGTAAAAATGTGCGGTTTACCTCTTCCACTTTCCGGAGCAAATGACTGAGTATATATCTAGTGTGCTCCGCTAGCAGGTGGGAAAATGAACAATAACTTTTTCTACGCCCCCTCTGTTTATAATGGCCGAACATCGAGTATTGTCCCGTCTCCGGTTCCGGTTCGACGGCCGCATGGAATTGTATGGGATCCTGAAACGAAGGAACCGGTATACCGTCCCTCGGAGAAGATGGATTTTGAATTGGAGATGGGCTGCTTCGTTTCGAAACCTGTTCCATTCGGCGAAAGACTCTCCATGGAAGATGCAGCCGAACATATGTTTGGCTTTGTCTTGTTGAACGATTGGTCGAGTAGAGATATTCAGGGTTTTGAAATGAATCCTCTGGGTCCTTTTCATTCAAAGGGTATGTCGATCTGATCATGTTATCTCATTCATCACCACTAACTATATGTTTAGGCTTTGGAACAAGTATTTCACCGTGGATCGTGACTCTCGATGCCCTAACACCCTTTTCCTGTGAACCCGTGCATGATCATACGGCCACCGAGTTTGAGCATCAGCGTCATCTAGATAGAAAAAGGGCGACGTTTGACATTCGATTAGAAATTACTCTTCTTCGTGAGTCTTTTTTTCGCTCTATGAAAACCAAACAATTTCACTGGTATCTAACTCATCGACTGGCAGGAAATGGAACACGCCATGAAATCGCAACCAGCAACCTACGCTACCTCTACTGGACACCATACCAGCAAATCACTCACTATGCTTTGGCTGGCTCTGGTTTGAACACAGGCGATCTACTGGCAACAGGCACTATAACAGGAGAGGTACGCATATCATTCCATGCATAGTTAGAAAGTTGCTGAACTAATTTTTTGCCGTTTTATGATTTAGAGCAAAGACGAGCTCGGTTCTCTTTTCGAGGCCACGCTTAACGGTCAACAGCCGGTTTCATTGGGAAATGGTGATCAGCTTGGGTATTTGAAAGATGGTGATGAGATTATTCTGAGTGCGTCGTGTGGAGGTGGTGATGGGCAGAGCAGGTTAGGGTTTGGTGAATGTCGTGGGAAGATTCTGCCTGCTGTATAGATGTATTGCCATCTAATCTAGCAACACTGTGTGTGTTTTGCTATCACATAGTCCTATTCAAAAGGGATATCTGCTTGGAACGATCTCTTAAAGCCAGTATATAACCCATTTCTTTGTTGTATCTAGTACATACGACCATAGGGTGTGGAAAACAGGGCTTCCCGTCCGCTCAGCCGTACTTAAGCCACACGCCGGCCGGTTAGTAGTTGGGTGGGTGACCACCAGCGAATCCCGTCTGTTGTATGTTTTTTTTTCTTGTTTTTTTATCGTCTGGTTATTCTCTCATTCGTTCTTTTTGCTATGTGATGTGTGCATTGAGTGCCGCTTTAAGCTCGTCTATACTTGCCGTAAAACGATGGCGACCTGTCACATCTTTGCCCATGCATGGGCATTTACGCTCCAGCGAATCCCAACTATCTATATTTTTTTCTCCCTTTTAATTGATACTTGACAAATGTATGAAAAGAGAGGCCTCACAGTTGCTTAAACAACTGCTTGACAATAAGTACCGTGTCCAGTGTCCACCTGTGGCGGTATCTGGGCTACCTAAAATGTTACCCCAGGCCCGCTGTTTCCAATAAAAACAAGCCACAGTTCAATATGCCCAATTCTGCAGGCATCTGTAATATTCCATCTGCATCTCTGCACACACAATCGTCGTGCATGTAGTTTAATGTTGATATAAAACCTCCGACCAATCACAGCATCTTGCAGCCGATGTCTCAGATAGGAATAGCGGCGGGCACTTACTGGCGCCTGAGGCTCTACTGGGGCCCACTTCGTTCCGGATGAGCCGAGTTGGCCTTCCTATTGGCCAGTTTTGATCCACTAGTCCTCATTCGAGGTAGAGCCGCCAAGAGGCTCTGCTGGTTGTGTATGGCTGGTTTCATCGCCAAGCCTGCTGCGCCGCGACCAAGAACTTGGCCTCGCGAAGTAAGCGCTGCTCTTCAGCTTCTCTCTTCCTCTGTGGCCGTTGTTTTATACAGTCGCTTGCTCGTCATATCTGATGCTTCAAGACGACGCGCGTCATCGAATATACTCAAGCAATGGTGTCCCACCCTGAATTTGACAGTATTACCGTTATAAACACGACTGCTTTTGCCGGACGAAAGTGATCATTCACGTCGACTCTCGAAGATGAAATTCCAAGTCGGCTGGATATCTGCCGCCCTTTCGGCGGCAGCTGTCCTTTTGCAATGCGTTGACGGTGAGCACCACCTGCACAGTTGACAGAATTACTTGCTACTCAGTGTCACTAACGGTTATTGTTTTCAGCTCGCTCACAGGCCCCGCCGCCAATTCGATACCTCTCTGAACTTGAGGATGTAGTAATCCACACACCTTCTCACCGAATCCACTCTTATTCAAACTTCGATGTCACCTTTACCCTACATAATAACGCGCAACCTATCAAATTAAAACTGGAGCCGAACCACGATGTCCTAGCAGAGGACGCGCAGATTCAATATCTGGATGCCGATGGCAATATAAGGAGCACGGAACCTATAGACCGCAGAGATCATAGAATCTTCAAAGGCTCAGCTTGGACTGAAATTGAGCCTGGACACTGGACCTACGTCGGCTGGGCACGATTATATGTTAAGCGCGATGGGCCGAACCCCCTGTTTGAAGGAACTTTCAGTCTCATGCATGATTACCATAATATAAAGTTGCGTTCCAGCTATATGCGTACACGCACTGACCTCGATATCGAACCGGTCGAGAAGGATGAAGATTATATGGTGGTTTTTCGAAATACTGATATGGGTTGGGAGGGCCGCCATACCGAGTTGAAACGATCCGTCACTGACCCTTCATGTCAGGCCGACAAGTTAGAGTTTAATTCAAACCCAAATCATCCCATTTTCCGACCACCGCAATCATCGAATCTCGCCGCCATGCCTATTGACGACCTCTTCGGCCTGTCCCGGCGACAGTCCGACACGGGCGGCGTTGGTGGAAATACTGGAGGCATCAACTTGGCTTCGACAGTTGGCAATACCACTGGCTGTCCCAAGACCAAAATGGTGGCGCTAGTTGGGGTGGTTACGGATTGCTCATACACTGCGTCTTTCAACAACGAAACTGACGCGAGGGAGAACATTATTCAAATGTTCAATTCAGCATCAAGTGTATATGAAAGCACATTCAACATCTCGCTGGGATTGAAAGACCTCATCATTAGCAATGCTACTTGTCCCGACACTGCAGCGACAACCACGCCCTGGAACGTGGCATGTGCATCTGCAAATATATCTACAAGGCTCACTGATTTCACCGCTTGGCGTGGAGGACAAAATGACTCTAATGCCTACTGGACCTTGATGAGTAATTGCCCTACGGATTCCGAAGTAGGTGTTTCATGGTTGGGGCAGCTGTGTGTTCATGGGTCAGCCAATGCTACCGTCGCAGGAGCCAATGTCGTGGTGAAAACGTCGACTGAATGGCAGGTCTTTGCGTAAGTTGTTCTTTTATGCATCTTCGTTTATTACATGATTCTTACTATTGTGAACAGGCACGAGTCAGGCCATACGTTTGGTGCAGTACATGACTGCGACTCTTCAACTTGTGCAGAGGACCTTGAGGCCACATCCCAATGCTGCCCGCTAACTTCGACCACTTGTGATGCTGACGGCAAATACATAATGAATCCATCGACATCTTCCAACCTTGAGAACTTTTCACAGTGTACTGTGGGAAATATTTGTGGTGCAATTGGCCGAGACAGTGTTCAATCAGACTGTCTGGTTGACAACAAGGGCGTGGTTACCATCACCGGTAGTCAATGTGGCAATGGTATCGTCGAGAGCGGAGAAGACTGCGATTGTGGAGGGACAGACGGCTGCGGAAATGATTCCTGCTGTGATCCCACAACGTGCAAATTCGTCGGAAACGCTGTGTGTGACGACGCCAACGAAGCGTGCTGTTCAAATTGCCAGTTCACAGCTGCAAACACCACGTGCCGTGCCAGTACTGGTCCCTGCGATCTCGCCGAGACCTGTACAGGTACATCCGGAGACTGTCCTGCCGACCAGCATGTCGCTGACGGCAAGAGTTGCACGAGTGGCAACGAGACCGGACTCACATGTGCTAGCGGTCAATGTACAAGTCGTGATCTCCAATGCCGCACCATCCTCGGCGCCGTATTGGGTAGCAACGATACTTATGCCTGCGATGATTCTTCTTGCACACTGTGGTGCGCATCCTCCAAGCTACCGTCAAACGAATGCGGTAGCATGCAACAAAATTTCCTCGACGGCACCCCTTGCAATAGTGACGGTAAATGCAGTAACGGGCAATGCGTCGGAGACTCTGTCGGCGGCGAGATCAAGTCCTGGGTAGACAAACACAAACCTCTCGTCATTGGCCTCGCCGCTGGAATCGGCGGTTTGCTACTGCTAATCGTCTTGAGTTGTATTGTCTCGTGCTGCCGCAGACGCAGATTGCCCAAAAACCCTCCTCCGGGAGCAAGGCCATTTCGCGGACCTCCAGGAGGAGGAGGAGGCCCAGGCTGGTCAGGCCCCATGCCACCTGCGCCAACGAGCAATATGCAGCAACAAGAGAATTTTGGCTATGGCGCGTATCCTCCTCCGTATTCCCCGCCTGGGTATGAAACGAGAATGCAGCCAAGATATGCATGATGACGGCTTTTTTTGTTTTGCTTGCTTTAATAGGGTGCATGCATGGATTGGACTAGATTTATTTATGGGAGTATGATCAAATCAGTGCCTATGTTAGGCTTTTTTTGTTTCGTGAACATGATTTATTTGTTATATAGTAACTTTATGACTGATGAAGATCTATCTCGGCTGTTGCAAATGTAATGTCAAAATGAACTTGGGCTATATTATTCTCTAAATACGTAACTCCTCGTAAACAAAGTTCAATGAGTAAATTCCAATACCGCGCTCATCAACTGTACTGATAGAAGTAGTTTTCCCATCCAAATCAAGACGCCCGCCTAGAGACGATACTTACATGTATGTAGGATACGAATTTACGCCGCTCAATACACTCCAGATCCATCCATCAAAAAAACTCAAACCCGGCAGACAACTCCAACGGTAAAAAAGATACAAAGCGGTGGCTATGAAACAGGGCATGTTTCAAAAGCCATATGACAGATGAAAATGATCAACGAAACCAACAGGATACACATGTATATCCAGAAACGCGTATTAAATAGGACGAAGAAAAGAAGAGGAGAAACAAAGTTCATGCTCATTGCCAACAGATACTCAAAAATCCATCCCTAGTAACACCGCCAACTCCCTCAAGGTCAAATTCTTCAATCATCGCTCTCAATTCATCCTCTTCCAGCCCCGTCTCGCCTAGTTCTCGTGCTACTCGGCGCAAATCTTCGAGATCGATGAATCCCTTGCCACCTTCATCAAATAATTCGAACGCGCGCAGGATTTCTTCTCGCGGATCTCGCTCGAGGATCTTGTGTGCGGTGACGGTTTGGAAGGCGGACAGAGGCATCAGGAGAGACGAAGGGTGCGGGGGCGGGTTGTTGTTATTCTTATTCTGGTGTTGTGACGATGATTGTTGCCCTTGGCCTCCGGCTTGTTGCTGCTGTTGCTGTTGGACTTGTGGTCGTGGGACGCCGTATGTTGTGAGGAGGGAGATGAGTTCTTGCTTTGGGAGCGTGAAGCCGAGGGCCCGGAGGGCTACTCGCAGTTCGTGGTAGTCTAAGTGGCGGTCGCGGTCGAGGTCGAAGAGCGTAAACTAGAACAATCACTTAGATTTCCTTCTGCAACTATAGACCAGCCAGTGGTCTTGGAAAGAGGGAGTATGCTGGCTTACAGCTTCATTGATCTCCTCTCGCTGTTCTTCAGTCAACCGACCCAGCGGATTCGAAGCCCCGCTTGCATCTTGTCCCATCATCGTCCCTGCACCATGACTCTGTGCGTGTGTGGGCGGCACTGGCGGTGGTGCTTGCGCCGAGTCTGTGTTCGCACCGCCGAGGCCTCTGTTTCGTGAAAATGCTGACGCGCTAAAGGGGACAGGATTCGTTCGCTCGGGCAGTTTCGCGCCTGCTCCAGCGTACGCTGAGCGCGAGCCGAAGGGTGGATGAGACGCGGCCATTGGCGTCTGGCAGGACCTCTGACTGTCGGCACGATATGAAAGATGGTGTGGTGTGGCGTGGGCTGAAAGAAAATTCTCTTGGTTCTTTTGAGGAGGTGAGTATGTAAAAGCCGGATAAAGCGAGAGTGAGTCTTCTCTGAGCGCGAAGAAACGACTGACTGGGTGAGGCTATGGACAGGCAGGGTTGGTTGTTGTTGCAGTCAAATTCCAGCTCTCAGACTGTCTGGTTCCTGACAGTGAGCGACCTCGACTGGCGGACACGCGGAAAAGCGACGCGCCAAAATAGCTTACCGCTTCGGGCCTGCACTTTCCGCGCTTTCTTTGTACAGTAACTGGCACATGGAATGAATTATTATTATCATTATTATGGATTATGAGACTGATGCATGAGATGATATTATAGCTCTGTTATTGACAAGTTAATGCTTCTCCCATTGGCCAGCCAGGGCCCAAGATGGATCAGTCGATCATCTCCATGCTGCATTCAATCTGATATTATATTCAATCATTAATCGAGACAATGATACAACTGCATCTAGGCAGTATGCACGGTATATGTGTGCTACATATGTGCTATGTATATACAATAGGCACATCTGGTACGATTTGTTGGAATCCATGGCGATTCCAGCATTCCATTGTAAGAGCCTTTGATGGGATGCGGAGTTCAGTTCAGCTGTAAAAATACCACATACACGGCCTTTGTATGCTCTTAAATGATAAAGGAAGGTTTTAGGAATCATGTGGAATGTGTCTCATCGAGAGATTTGGGGAATGAATGGCAAGGAACTGTATGGAAGTAAGATTTGTAAGATAAATAGCAGGCAAATATTCCTCTAAAAGGCTCGTTTAGTTAGTTATCATCATTTTACTCACTTTACTCATCTTCTCAACTCTTCTTCACGTCACATGCATATTCAATTCTGCTGATTCGTTCCTGACTTTTCAGGCATCTGCTTTGTGAGGCGTCTCAAAAGTAAATCCGGGCAGCCGTAGCCAATGAGAGCCGGGCATCACGACGCGCCTTCTCTGCCGAGACCCAGCGATCCGTCATCTTTTCGAGAAGCTGCGATCATCCCAACAAACAAACAGACAATGACCACGTCCTGCTCAGTCATGCGCCATGGTGTCGTGTCCTATCTGTGGGAAGAGCGTCAAAGAGACCAACATCAACGCCCACATTGACTCCAACTGCCAGAAATTCTTGGTCGATGAGTCAGCGTCGAGTCAGGGTGATAAGAATGGCCCAACGTCGAGTTTCTTCCAACCGTCTTCTGCACGCAAAGCCAATGCACCATCTACGCCATATCGGAACCATGAAGCATCAAAGCAGCAGCTGTCAACGCCGGCACAGGAAGATCTGAAACGAAAACGAACGGAACCTTCATCGGCGACGACGGAGCCTGAAACAGCAGATGTCCATTCCAAACGATCAAAGCCAACCGCGTTTCAGAGAGCCGCCCCCTTGGCGGAACGCATGCGACCCAAGTCCCTTGATGAAGTCTGCGGCCAGGACCTGGTCGGGCCCAACGGCATTCTACGATCGTTGATAGAGCAGGATCGCGTGCCTAGCATGATCCTATGGGGTGGTGCAGGTACAGGGAAGACAACAATTGCGAGGGTGATCGCATCTATGGTCGGTAGTCGCTTTGTGGAAATCAATAGCACTACCAGCGGGATTGCCGACTGCAAGAAGATCTTTGCAGAAGCTCGAAATGAACTCGGCCTGACTGGGAGGAAGACAATCCTGTTTTGTGACGAGATCCATCGCTTTTCGAAGACGCAGCAAGATGTTCTTCTCGGTCCGGTCGAAAGCGGTGTTGTGACTTTGATTGCTGCAACAACAGAGAATCCTAGCTTCAAGGTCCAGAACGCTTTGCTATCACGATGCAGGACATTTACGCTCGAGAAGCTCACCAACGACGACATTGCCTCCATATTGACGCGTGCCTTGAGTAATGAAGGTCCAAGCTATTCCCCGTCCGATCTTGTTGACGACGAGCTTATCCGCTATCTTGCCACTTTTTCGGACGGCGACGCCAGAACGGCACTGAACCTGCTTGAATTAGCTATGGGTTTATCCAATCGGTCTGGAATGACAAAAGACACCTTGAAAAAGTCATTGACCAAGACGTTGGTTTATGACCGAGCTGGCGATCAACACTATGACACCATCTCTGCTTTTCACAAATCCATCCGTGGTAGCGACCCTGATGCAGCTCTGTATTATCTTGGACGCATGATCCAGTCCGGAGAAGACCCGTTATATATCGCCCGCCGTTTGATTGTGGTCGCCTCGGAGGATATAGGACTGGCCGACAACACTATGCTGACGCTTGCCATCTCAACCCACAGCGCGGTGGAGAAGGTCGGTCTGCCTGAAGCTCGTATCAATTTAGCACATGCCACAGTCGCAATGGCGCTTTCGAAAAAGAGTACGAGGGCGTATAGAGGCCTGAACAACGCAGTCGAAGCATTAGCAGAACCTGGAGTTGCGGGGTTGCCAATCCCGCTGCACCTTCGCAACGCGCCGACGAGGCTGATGAAAGAGCTGGGATACGGCAAAGAATACAAGTATAACCCCAATTATAAAGATGGCAGGGTGGTTCAAGAGTACTTGCCTGAAGACCTGCAAGGGAGGAGCTTTCTTGAGGACAATGATTTAGGCGAGCTAGAGGACCCCGATCTCTTGAGACGGAGGACTTGAGAGCAGCGAATGCACCTGATCACAGCCCACTGCGGAGGCGGTGAGCTGACTGCAAGGACGGAAATGCTAGCTATGACGCAACAGCAAAAAGGCTTCTGTGCTGTTTGAGGCACTTGGAGGGTGCATGTGGCTATGCAGTGATATAGCAGCACATAATTCATTATGTGCGCACTAACGGTGCTATTCACTTTGAGAGATATTGTCTCTTTGTGATATCAGCATCATGTGCGCTCCAAATCCAGTGAAAAGTAAACACTGCTTCTGCCGGCAGATTCACATACACCGCTCCCATATGGACCTACCACATGCTTGCACATCACAGCCTGAGCCACCCGCCGCTAAACTCAATCCTCTTCCGCCGTCCTGGCCAATCAGCGAGCTCTATAATGTCCAAACACAGCAATCACCTTTGCCATCCCAACCCTTTTCTTTTGATTCTTTTGAGAATAGAGTCCCAAAATTGCATGGTCATCTTGAGTTACTTGTGAATGCTGCAACTCTCCTCCCATCTTCCTGTGGACCTCCACATGATTTTCTACTTCTAATACCCAATATACACTTGTTTGACTTTGGTGCTAGCTCAAGACTTCTGTTCACTGCGTGCTGCTTTTGTGAATTTTGTGATCAATTTATCGAGACCCAGAAATACACAGACTGCGACTCACACCTACCTATCATTTTTTGACCACTAGCAATTGGAATCATGCTGAACCGCGGGTCACCCAAGAAGAGAAGGTTCAATGCACCCAATCCTACCGCATCGCAGTACGGTTCAGCCACTCATCCCCCCAGTGCTGTCCCTCTGGTGTTGGGCTCCTCCATGCAGAGCTGCACTCCATTGCTCAGTGCAGGACCCTGGATGCATCCAGGCCAGAGCCTGAACGCATACACAGGTCACAATTCATCAGGCACTCGTCCAGAAATAACACACTTGAGGCCAGCCCAACAAATGCCCATAACACATCCTCAAGGAGTCGAAATTCCTATCTTGGACGCCCGTGCATATTCTTACCTCACCACCGTCCCACCTGCCCCGATACTTGGTTCGAATCACGGCCTACGAGATTCTTCGCGAAATGCCATTCTTATGCCCGCTCCCGCTCCCGCTCCTCTTCCATCATATTGGGCTCCTAGGAGCGGTCCATCGCCCCTGCCCGGAATTGGTCAGTACAGTGTTCTCATTCTTAGCCAGATCTAAAACGTTTTGGGTGCTAACACCGTGAAATAGGCTATTCTCAGTCTGCCTTGGCACTGTCAACACTCCTTCCTTTGCCGATTGCTGTGTCTGCTCAGCCCACGGAAAGATTCCCCTTCATCAATGAAACGCCTGCAAATATAGTGGCAAAACCAGAGAAACGTCGACGTACGACAGCCCAGGGACAGGCTGTAAAGTCCACGCTAGCTGCAGGGGGTGCTTGCATCTGGTGTCAAGCAAAGAAGAAAGGATGCGGCGACCTGAATCCATGTGAAAGTTGTGCAAGAAATGGCGCCCCCTGTATACGGGGCTTTTCCGTGTTTAGCTTGGCCTCGACAATCAAACACAATGGTCGCCAACAACTAGATCCTGACAACTTTCAACAAGCTCGCGATATAATGACGCAGTTGAAGGAAAATTCGTTTGGCAATGTCCCTTATACTTCGGCATTTGTGAATTGGACCTTATATCATCCTCAACAAGATTACGGAATTTGGGATTTTGAGCATGATAAACTTGATCCACATCAACTGGATCCGACCGTTAAAGCTTCCTTGATCGACTTGGCACTCGGCTTTGTCACTGTTCCTCGATTTGAGACTGCATTTTCAGACACACTCTATGAGAGTACACTGAAAACGGTCAAGTTATTCGCCGCTATTTCTCAGCTGTCAAGATCTGAGGTTTTGGCGCGGCCCATGGCTGTGGGGATCGCTAGAATGACCGTGTTCTTTCTATTGACTCTCTATGCAATGGAAATGTGTGAGGCATCTCGCTGCTCTTCTGATGAACTCTGCGACGCTCTTAAAGATCGCAAAAGATCGACTGAGCCCTCTGTACGGTATTCTATGAGGGTGTACAGCCAACTCATCAGCGAGATAATGGCTTTCCAGCCTTCCGGATCCTTGATATCGGGCATATTCGCGCCAATTCGTTCTCGATTGAAGGATATACAGCACACGATTCAAAAAACTCTTTCATTTTCGGCGCTGGGACGAGGACCTGACGCGCACGGTCCTGTGGTATCTAGATTTTTGCATTTGGAGCCTTTTGATATCGCCATTGGGTTCAGGTCTCCTCTAGCAGGGACGGCAGGTTCCAGGCAAGACATGTGTCATGACCAAATGCGTTATCCCGTTAATATCCTTCTCCGGGAGGATTTCGATGAGGGCATGGTCAATACATCCACCGCTCTGGAGACAATAGACCCTCAGCTGATCTTGAGACCTGCGACGGCCACGCAAAGCATGCTGTCTGGCTACCACCCTTCGAGCAATCCATACAGCGCTGAAACCTTCAACAACAATATTTTCAGCCCTGCTGAAGGCTCTCAAAGCACCGGCCTCACGTCCCTCCCTCAGTATGACGGGGCGGTTTCGCACTCGCCTCTGGACAGCCTAGCAAACGAATATCTTCCCAGCATCAACAGCGGTGAAGCATTTTCAAATATGGGGACTCAATTTTGGCCTGAATCTTGAGGCTCTACTTGTCTATACTTGTCTATGCATGTCTATACAGTAATGAACAGCGGTTGGCGACTTGGTGTTTGGGCGTTTACGAATCTGCAGAGTTTTGCCTGGGATAACTCTGCCGGTATGCATAATGATGATATGAACAGGGCGTCTACGAATCTGCAGAGCATTTTGTTTGGGATCACTCTGCCGGTATGAATAATGATGATATGAACAAAGCATAGCTAGTCTTTAATACAGCGTGATCATTTTGAACAATCCACTCTTTCTCTCAAAAGACCTGTTGTGCTCATAGTCTCTTGGAACGTAGTGGAAGCGAGTAATCTTGAAAGGCCACAGACTATTTAACAAGTCCCTATAATTAATATCTCGAGATGATTAGAGAGAAAAGATGGGTCTTCTTATCTTTTGCGCGAGAGGAAAAATGCCCAACGTAGTAAAAAAGAAGCCTGCCAGTACATGTAGGGTGTGGAACGTGGAGCCAAGCACGCGATTGGGCCTATAGTGGCACAACTGCCACTCCGATATCAGCCCGGGCCAGGACCAGCTGAGCCAACTACTGTACGGTTATTGCTCCCTTGTACACCACACCCTCAATTCTTTCTTTTTCGTCTTCTTCCAGACGCAAAATCAATAATCCTGCGTTCATGGTTTTCCTTCGTCCACAAGGAATCCTCTCAGTGACCGCCAAAGCCGCGCCTCTCTCGCGTCCAATTCATCCCAGACCCGCCGCCATACGTTCGGTGATCCCACCGACCTCAACTTCACCCCGCCAACAATACCTGCGAACCATGTCTACGTCTGCACCACGAGCAGATCCCTTTCGGCCCGCGGCCAGAGTCGCGGGACAACGACAAGATGTGTGGTATGTTTTGCTTTACTCGATATAGCTAGCTAGGCTTTTGCGCTGACGAGGTAATGCTTAGGACTATCGTCAACGAGGCCGCCGCCGCATCTCCAGTTCAGCCAATTGTGAATATGGGACAAGGGTTTTTGTAAGTTTTTTGCAAGGAAGCCCATACATTCAGGGAATTTGAAATGCTGATCTGGTGCGAACGTTGTTGCAGCGGCTACAATCCTCCTCAATTTGCGCTCGATGCTGCGAAGGAGGCTCTCGACAAGGTCGATTGCAACCAATATTCTCCCACAAAGGTACCAAATACACCACCATTACGATTTCATACTTTGGGCTCGGAATACAATACTTATATTTCGTTTTCTTCATCAGGGCCGACCTCGTTTAAAGAAAGCTATTGCCGCGGCTTACTCTAAATCTTTCGGCCGGGAGCTCGACGCGGAGACGGAAGTTACAATCACCACTGGTGCAAATGAGGGTATGCTGACAACAAAAAGTTGAACATTATGGATCTTTCCAGCTAATGGATGGGTGTAGGAATGCTGAGTGCTTTCATGGCCTTCATCGAGCAAGGTGATGAGGTCATCATCTTCGAGCCATTCTTCGATCAGTGCGTATTACGGGATTCTAAAAAAGAAAGAACTATGTCTGACATTACTGGCGTATTTTAGGTACATAAGCAACATCGAGATGCCCGGTGGTACCATTCGATACGTTCCTTTACTTCCTCCCAAGGATGGCGCAATCAAAACCTCCTCAGCTTCTCAATGGACAATTGATTTTGAGCAATTGGAACAGACAATCAACCCTAAA
The DNA here is from genome assembly GCA_023721895.2 of Talaromyces albobiverticillius. Taxonomy (NCBI): domain Eukaryota; kingdom Fungi; phylum Ascomycota; class Eurotiomycetes; order Eurotiales; family Trichocomaceae; genus Talaromyces; species Talaromyces albobiverticillius. Next base: position 5,432,196 of record JAMBUR020000001.1, on the reverse strand, counting down.
ACAAGAATGATTGTACTAAACTCGCCGTAAGACGAAAACCCCGATGCCAAAATAAAGAAATAGAGAATCTTACTAAATTGCACTCTAGGCATAACCCAGTTGGAAAAGTCCTGACTCGCGAAGAACTCGAAAAAATCGGCGCCCTCGCAGTCAAACACAACATCATCATTCTCTCCGACGAAGTATACGACAGACTCTACTACGTTCCATTCACCCGCATTGCCACCTTGTCACCAGAGCTGTACGAGCGCACCCTCACCGTGGGCTCTGCCGGAAAAGCGTTTTATGCAACTGGCTGGCGCGTTGGTTATCTTATCGGACCACCCCATTTGATCAAATATGTCGCTGCAGCGCATACCAGAATATGCTACAGCAGTGTATCCCCCCTGCAAGAAGCGTCGGCCGTGGCCTTTGAGAAGGCTGATAGCGAGGGCTTTTGGGATCAAGCGCGGGATGAAATGCAGGGCAAGGTCAGGCGCTTTTGTGAAGTGTTTGACGAGCTGCAAATTCCCGTAAGTTTATCATCATTCGTCAACTACAAGAAGCCAAAAAGGAAGAAAGCTAATTCAAATAATTGGACAGTACTCCGACCCAGAAGGCGGCTACTTCGTCCTCGCAAACATGGCCTCCGTCAAACTCCCCGAAGACTACCCATTCCCACCGCACGTAGCCAGTCGGCCACGCGACTTCAAGCTCTCGTGGTTCCTGATCAAAGAGGTTGGCGTCGCAGCTATTCCTCCAACAGAGTTCTATACAGATGAGAACGCACATATCGCCGAGGACTATCTCCGGTTTGCGGTTTGCAAGAATGATGATGTTCTAGAGACTGCTAAAGAGAGGTTGAGGGGTTTGAAGAAGTATATTGTGCGATGAGATACTCTTTTCGGGGTCTGTCCTACGAGACGAGAGGGGGTGAATGCGAGCGGTTGGGTTTAGAATATAGATAAAATATTACTCAGTTAAATACATTTTTTTAGCTCCAAATTCAAACCTAGGAGTACTCGTGATCATACATTTGCTTAATCAAAAGTGGAAATAAAAAACAAAATAAAGAAACATAACATTTCGTGTACGCGTTTTTCATCACATCATACATCAAGAGCGCTATATTACAAGTAAGTCAATCAAGCACCGGTCTCAGTCTCCACGTCCGGCTCACGGCCCGTCAAGTCACCCATGCCAAACTTCTTCTTCACCTTTCTTAGGGCAAAAGAAGCCTCGTCTTTGGCAAACACAGCATTACGTGCAGGCTTCCACTGCATCAAGCCGCGCTGCTGGCGACGTTCCGTTCGTTTATTTGCTCTGTTTCCAGAGGAGTTCGAAGACCCTGAAGATTTTGAAGATTTCCCGGTCGTTGCTGAATTCACTGAGCCCCTGCGATCTATAGTGGGGCTACTGAAGTCATCCTCATCAGAGCTACTATCATCTTGGTCATCATCATTATCGTCATTCAGCGCGGGGGGTTGCTTGTTGCTGTCGTTCATCGTAGCGCCAGTGGTGTGGAACTGGTCAGATTCCTTGTCTTGTTCATCAACGTAGTCCTTTGGGTCCTCGCCGAATGCACCGCTCCAATCAACGCCGTCCTTGGTAACCCAATTTGCGCGTTCCTGGGGATCAATGTCACGCAGGACGTCTCTTCCTTGCACTAACGACTTTTCATGGAGTTCCTGGATGTTTTCTGGAGTAACAACAGAGATCGAACGGTCTCGGGTGCCCTCAGCTAGACAAGCTTCCCACGATTCATATGTCTCACGAGTATCATTATCTGTGACGAAACGCTCATGATACTCATCCATGCCAGGCGAGAATTTGCATGCGAACTGCAGTCGTCCAACTTCGGTCAAGTCACCCAAGCATTCCAGGTTGAGATTTTTAAAGTTTTCTTCAGTGACATAGTTCTGAACCAACCGGTCCGGACGTTTTGTTTTCCAGATTGGAATGTCAATCTCGGTTAGCTCATTGTCAACGAGATGCTGAAGCCATAAAACGGCGTAGGCTGCAGCACCGCGCTTGGACGCAACATGGAATTCAAATACAACCGGGGAACGATAACGGTATTTGACTGGTAGTCGTGGTGCTTCTGTTGATTCGCCAGAGAAGTCGAAATAATGTCCATTCTCATCACTCTTGCAGGCAGATCTTGGTATTTTTCCGGTGCTGCCGCCAGTACGAAGCTGAATCTTGGCTGCCTGCGAATAATTCTTTAATGTGATACGATCTGACGTGAACTGGAAGGTGCCGACATCCCATCCGAGCATTTTTGGAGGGAGCTTGGTTTCAACGCTTCGGAACAAGAGGGAAATTCGCACTCGTCCAAATCCGATTCCCCCGTCGAGCGGATACCAACGAGTCACCTGAGATGAGGTTTTCATCAAATCAGAGAGTCTGAGGGAGACGACCCCAAGAATCGGATCATGCTCGCGGTGTCGATGATCGCGAACAGTCACAGTGACAAGTGCAGAGCGCCAATCGCGTACGAATCTTTCGGTCCCTGCATTGAATATAGGCTTGCTGCTGACTGCCTTAGCCCGAGTTCGATAAATCTGAATTCGCATGTTAGCACCAGGTCATTCGATACTAGTTTGTTCTTATCTTACCAACTGATCATTAAGCAATATTGTGCAATAGCTTGTAGGTAGGTTTTTGCCTTGTTCTTCTGTATTCTCTCCATATGGCTTCGCAGGTTCGAATTCTTTGCCCTTGCGATTTCCCTGGCTGCCATAGATATTTTCCAGCTGAAGGTTAACAATCTGATGCACGACAATACTACAAACGCCACTTGGCCAGAGAGGATCGGGTGGAGTGTGAACAATTGCATCTTCTTCTTCCGTATTAATAACTCCTTTTTCATCTTGAAGCGTAGGTTCGGCTCGGAGAGTCTCTGTAAGTTCATGATTCATTCCATCAGTTCGGAGTTCAGGTCGCACTCGAGGCTTCCCAAAGTAGCCTACTTCCCAGTGTAATTCGCCAGGCATATTGCTCCCTTCATCCAAGCCTTGCAGTTTGGAAACTTGTGGGTACATCTTGCCAGGATGTTGGATTAATTTCTGAATGGAAAGCTCTACCTTGCCCACAATGTCATCGGCTGAGTTGCGATCTGAGTCCCACAGTTCGATACTGAGCTGCTCGTCTGCTTTGATCAGTTCTGGGGTGACCAGCAACGCGGCTGTTTCCTCCCAAATCGGGTTCAGGTCATCCGTAATCACACGAGTGCAGTACATCGGTTTGCCATATTTGGAAAACGAAAGATTGATGTACGGGTCACTGCCACCGCCATCAGATCCTCTGCGGTCCTGCTTGCTCAGGCCAATAGCTCGATGGATGCGAATCCAAAAGACGCCTAGAGCGGCAGTGTCCTTCTGGATGTCATCGCCCATGAGGAGCATACTCAAATCCAACGACATAGACTTGGGGGCCACATAGAGACTCGCTGCTGCTCCAATGGCGTAATTAACGAAATTCGAAATCAATGGCAAATTTAATATGTTCACACCCCTTTTCAGAAGAGGAACACAGCCGGCACGTACATGTGGGAGTCCCATCAAGCTGAATGTGAGAGACTTGGCGAATGGGGGCTGCGGAGTCATCTGGAGTCGAAGACGAACGGTGCCAATGAGCTCAATCAATTCCGTAAAAATAGGGAAGGGTACACCAAAAAGACCCCTAATCCCCAGATAAAACACAATTTGCATGTGCATGTTACGTGCTCTTGCAGAGGCGCTTCCTGAGGTAGGTTTTGCGTGGTATGCAAAAGACACCTCGAAATTATAATAGTCACCTCCTTCTTCATCAGCGGCCGCTTCCTGCGGGTCCTTGTTCTTCTTGTTTTCTTCACGAACGTTGTGCATCAAATCCTCAACGTGGCCATCCGGCAAAGATCGAATACTGAGGATTCTAATCGGGTTGCTTCCCTGGTCAATCTCAGCGACGCGAACATTCTCAATGACGCTGGGCACCGAAGCTTGCATGATGTCTTCGATAGTGTCCGCGACGCTAGCAAACATATCCGGGTTCAATAGGCCCCATGAGATATTCAGGAACGCGTTCATCCACTCCACTGATTCGGGAAGAAGGTTTGCAGTTGCCTTGTGTGGTGAAGACATGTCAGTTCCTTTTGGCTCGATAAAGAAGGGGCAAGGTGTCATACCGTTTCGCCTCGGAGTTGCTCGCTGCTCCATTCGTTGTCTCGGCCACTGCGTATGACCTCCTTAACCCAAAGGTACACGCCTGATGCAACGCAGAAGGCCAGAGGGAAAAGTCCCCAAAGGGAGCCACCAAACATCCGTCCGAATATAATGATGGCAAAGCCTATGCCGGCCACAAGACCATATGCACGCTTCTCAAGCTCATCGAACAGGGGCTGGAAGGTGATCGAGGGCGTAGGATGGAAAAGAACGTTTGTTTTTTCACCGTGAATAGGCACATCGGATGTAGTGCCGTCGGCAATGGGGTCTGGGGGAGCAGTGATATCCTGGTTCTTTTTATATTCGGCAAAGTCCTGTGAAGGATCCGTTTTTATGGGCTAGCACATATGTCAGAGGCCGCTCGGTGATTTTGAATACATCAGGCTTACCGTTGGTTTGTTGAGATTGGCGTTTGGAACAGTAAGCTATGCTTGAATGAGTAACTAGGTTCTATAACCATTCAAGGAACTCCCGTAGTGGCTCACCATTGGATTCTTTGATTCCTCCAAGTACTTCTTTTGAACATTTTCAATTTCGATTTCTTTGCCCGTCACCGGGTCTGTGACCACGCGTGTGCTCTTTTTAGGCGCCTCGACTGCTTCATAGTCAACAGGTTTGCCCTCTTTCTGCGCAATTTCCTCTCTGCGCTTGATTTCGTCGTCAATGCGTTGATCGCGGTCTTTCTTCTCCTTGTCGAGATTCTCAACAAACTTATGGATAGTAGGAATTGGATTGGCGGCGCTCCAATGGCCGGCAGGGCCATGCTGAGCGGAGGTATCTCCTTGAGAGACCATTGTCGACAGTCAACTGCTGACAGCGCAAGTAATTAGGTATAAAGTTATAGATCACGCCAATGGCCGATAGGTGCCCTGCAATCTAGATAGCCGCGATGACACCACAGCGGACCATGGTGCTCAATTGCAGTGATAGGTAATAGGTATCAGGAGAGAGTCTCTGGCTGAATAAATAATAATTAATTGATCACGGAGAGACAGGGAAAAGGGCCAAGCCGAGAGCTGATATCATCGACCTCAGAGGCCGCACCTTCCTGCTGCTGCGGCTACGTCATCGGCTTCCCGGACCCACCGCGATGATGCTTGCTCGCTGCAAATTGATTAACGAAGATTGTTGATACCTACCACACTCGGTGACCGTGCCAGTTCTATGGAATAGGGGTGCTTATTTATGCGATCTAGATCCACGGTTGCTCTGGCTAGTATCTTGCCAGATGCAGTCTCATTTGATGCGGGTCCTGCAAATGGAGAGAGATCGACCACCGCACTCTTAGACGACGATGCAGCATCATGTACGGGCCTAGAGTTGGGGTCATATTGTCTGATTCTGATCGTTCTGATAACCCCGTCAATTAAGTGAGCAAGAAGTACACATGTTCCTGTGTGACATGGTGACGCGACAAGTGAAGCATATTCACTCGGAGCTGTGACGTGGTCCAGACGATCTGTGGAGGTGAAGAGCGAATTTATGTGCATCGATGACTTGTTCTATTGTATTTATATCGGTTTCCTTGGAATAGGTGCATCATGATAGCATTTAATTTGATTGACCGCATGTTTAATCGTGTAGAGCCTGCCTGAAAAGTGAGGTGTTGATCGAATCTAGACATGGAGAGAGCCGAGACGTGATTGGCCAGCAGAGTGGGTCGGGTAGCTTAGCAGTGAGCACACATCGACGTCTATCCGAGTCCATCATCCATCACCGTGAATTTGATTTACGAAACCTCTTCCTTCGACCTCTGCAATTCAAGGACTACAAAACTTCGATAAATGTCTTCGGTCGAGGAATCGCCTGCCCAAAAGGCCGCGCGCCAACGCCGCGAACGCCGCGAAGCCAAGATCAAAGCTGGAGGAAGTGCTCGACTAGACAAAATCACGAGCCTCAGTGGACGAACACCAGCAAGCGGTACGAAAATACTGTCATCTGTTTTGAATTATGCCTTGCTGGATACGCTTTTATGTTCTTATGTATTTGGCTAACTCATTAACTCTCTGTTGACAGAACAACAAGATGCCTCTCCTTCTCCCTCACCTCAAACACAGCCGCAGAACGAGCAACCTGCTCCAAATCCCCCCAGACCAACGCCACAGACTGCCCCTCCACCGGCCCCGCCAGCAGCAGGTCCCTCTCCTGACTCTATCCAAGCACAACAAGAATACTTGAGAGCCCTCTTACGAGCCAACCCGTCCGAGCAGCAAACGCAGCAGCAGATTGATCAGGACCCAATGATGAAAATGTTAAGCTCCATGCTAGGCGGTATTCCCGGCGCAGAGAACACGGCTCCTGGCTCGGGAATGCAACCTCCTGGCCAGGGCGATCTACCGCCGGTCAATGATTTGATGTCCGGCCTTGGCATTCCGCCATTGCTTTCTAAAATGCTGCTCGGACAAGGATCTGCTCCACAGACTCCTTCGGAGAAACGCCGGGGCTGGGTATTGAAGTTATTGCATACGTTCTTTGCTTTGTTCATTGGTCTCTATCTCGTCACTATCGTGAACTCGGCCGTTGCGACTTATGGAGGAAACCCGCCGCCCCCTGCAACGGCACAAAGCCCGTTTGTGATTTTCATAACAGTGGAGCTATTACTGTGTGGAGCTAGGATGTTTTGGGGACAATCTCAGCAGGGAGCTCTGTCAGCTGGAATACAATTTCTGAAAAGTATCGTGAGGGATGGAAGTCTTGCTGTGTTTGCCCTCGGTGTTGGGTCATGGTGGAATGGTGGTTGGCAGATATCAGCGAGTCAGTAGGGGGGGAAAGTCAATATTGCATTTTGAAAGCAGCAGGGTTATGACACGATAGTCTCATCAATGATATGAATATGCATAACATGGCAAAACCTGCAGTAGCCACTGTTTCAAGCACATTGCACTGATAACAAAATTAAGGGTCTAGAAGCAATAAGAGCACTACTAATTTGGAGGCGACTGGGATGTTCTTGAGAATGGGCCACTGCCTCGTGGCCTTGATACATACATGAGAGCCTTGACAGAAGTACCAGGACTTGGTCTTCCGGTGCCCCTCGAAAACGCGGCAGAAATATCCCGTGGAGAATCTATGCCGTGGACTCGGTCAATATTTCAGGCAACCCCGTTGTCCATACAATAGACCAGGATGATACAGGCGATAGTGAATCTTGGCAATACTTCCATTTCTGAGTCTTTCCCGGGCCAGCGGATGTTCTTTCGTTGATTATACCACTAGACTGGATCAGGGATAGCTTCGAGAGCTTAACAGTCATGGCGGCACCGCGGTACATACGGAGTGCATCTGATGTACATCTACCACGTCGTATTGATTGGCTGTTTGTCCCTTGGGATTGCTCTCCTGCGATTATGCCATTCGATCATTCAATGACTCGCCAGTACTACTCAGTACTCACTGCTCAAAAACAGCCCACTGTCCCGCAAGAAATAATGACGGAAAATCTTACCCTTACCCCGCAAACATCACGTGTGTCTTCCGGAAACAGCTCGACGACGTTACGTATACGGTAATTTTCGGCCTCAGTTTATTAGTCTGAAACCGGCGTCCTGGATGGCAATGCAACTCCGGCGTGATTTTCTTTTTAATTTTGCGGATGCATAGTGAATGCAATGTACCCTGTATCAAGTCACATTGCAGTACATGATAATTTTCGAAATATGCTTAGAGGTGAGCTCTTAAGAAAGCACGAGCGTTGTACAATCTAACTACCCCACGCGCTCCAACAGGAATGGTCTGTATTTATGCCGTAAGTTACAGTATTACTTACGACCCCGCGATCGTCATTCACACTGTTCATCCATACCTACTCTGATTGCGACAATTTGATACAGCAATGGGACCATCTGATAAATAGGGTCTGAGGCTTGGAACCACGCTCAGACCCCAAGAGACCAATCACCACGGAGCGAACATCAATTGCTCCAAGCGTTGGGGACACGTAAATACCTGTTCTGTTATTACAGTAGCCGAACCTGGTATGCATCCCCCGGGGTAACGGAAGTTGGGACAGAGGTCGCGACGGCCAGCTTGCAAAGATATGGCCAGTCCCCCGCATGATATATTAAACGTAGAGAACAAAATACGAAGGGTCCCCTGGATCTGATGCATCGAGTCAAGCGAAGCACAGCCATGATCATATCACGGAGTTACTAAGTACAAGTAGTACGTAGTAAGAAGGGAAGCGACGAGCCAGCCCCAGTCATTTCCGGACTCAGAGTGAGCACTGAGCAGTCAGTCATTCCTTCACCGGAAAGTTGATGCCCCGTACCACCTGCCTGTGTCAAGAGCTCGCCGTATATAAGGAGCTGCTGTTCCCACCCTCAGCCTCAAGCTCACCTTTTGGTTCAAAATAACCGCCCTCTTCTTCTTCCCTCTCTCTCCTCTCTTCCCGCCGTTGAACCACCCCAAATAAACAGCGTACAAACACGCCAATTTGGTATTATTTGTCGATTTTGTGTCGGAGTTTCTACCCCCGAGTCGGACAGACTTTGCACGAGAGCAATTCTGCTTGCGTGGTCACCGGCGATTATCGAGCGCGAGGTGGGTTTGCTGTCTCTTTTTCCGTTTTCCTCAGGCATCGGTAATTATGCCGTGGGTAATGTTACTTCCGGCGGGACACCGAACATTAAAACTAAACAAATGCGTTTCTTGACCTGTGCTGACTCCGTGGAATATGCCCAGTTCTAAAGACACACAAAATAACCAATAATACCCAGTCCAATTGTTCCCGCCATGGCTGACGGAGCTCCAAAGGCACCAGTGGTAAGTCCTAGTTTTTTATCATGCCCTCGAAAACAATTGAAACGTTTGTATTCCAAGACAGAGGACGGCTGACGAGACGAAACCACAGGTCGCGGAGGCGCACGAAGTAGACACTTTCCATGTGCCCCAGGCTTTCTACGCCAAACACCCCACCAGACCACATCTCAATGGCCTCGAAGAATACAAGAAGCTCTACGAAGAGTCGATCCGACAACCCGATATTTTCTGGGCTCGCTTAGCACGTGAGCTTCTCACCTTTGATCACGACTTCCACACGACACACGTCGGCTCGCTCGAGCATGGAGATAATGCCTGGTTCTTGGGAGGAAAATTGAATGCGTCCTTCAACTGTGTCGACCGCCATGCCATTGCAAACCCCAACAAGGTGGCCATCATCTACGAGGCTGATGAGCCCAACGAGGGCCGCTCCATCACATACGGCGAATTGCTTCGCGAGGTCTCCAGAGTTGCATATGTTCTCCAGTCGCAAGGAGTGCGCAAGGGTGACACGGTCGCTATTTACCTGCCCATGATTCCCGAGGCTATCGTCGCCTTTTTGGCTTGCTCGCGCATTGGTGCTGTGCACTCCGTCGTCTTCGCCGGCTTTTCTTCCGATTCTTTGCGTGACCGTGTTTTGGATGCCAAATCCAAGTTCGTCATTACATCTGACGAGGGCAAACGAGGTGGTAAAATTATTGGCACAAAGAAGATTGTAGACGAAGCCTTGAAACAGTGCCCAGATGTCACAAATGTCCTCGTTTTCAAGCGCACAGGCGCAGATGTTCCATGGACAAAGGGTCGTGACTTGTGGTGGCATGAGGAGGTTGAGAAATATCCAAACTACCTCGCTCCTGTTTCTGTGGATTCCGAAGACCCTCTTTTCCTCCTGTACACATCCGGTTCTACTGGCAAGCCAAAGGGTGTCATGCACACAACTGCTGGTTACCTACTCGGAGCTGCAGCCACCGGCAAATACGTCTTTGACATCCATGACGATGATCGCTACTTCTGCGGTGGTGATGTGGGCTGGATTACGGGCCACACCTATGTTGTCTATGCGCCTTTGCTCCTTGGTGTGGCAACTGTTGTGTTTGAAAGCACTCCAGCCTATCCCAACTTCTCTCGTTATTGGGATGTCATTGAAAAGCACAAGGTTACTCAATTTTATGTTGCTCCTACTGCACTTCGTTTGCTCAAGCGCGCTGGTGATGAGCATATTCATCACAAGATGGAGCATCTGCGAGTTCTCGGATCAGTCGGCGAGCCCATTGCTGCTGAAGTGTGGAAGTGGTACTTCGAGAGCGTTGGTAAGGAGGAAGCTCACATTGTCGACGTAAGTACAATACCATTTGGCATTATTATGCATATCATCTACAGCCTACTTACGCATTGGATTCCATTGAACAGACCTACTGGCAAACCGAAACCGGATCAAATATAATCACCCCATTAGGTGGCGTTACACCCACAAAGCCTGGCAGTGCATCTCTTCCATTCTTTGGCATTGAACCTGCTATCATTGACCCCGTGTCGGGAGAAGAGATCAGTGGCAATGATGTCGAAGGCGTCTTGGCCATCAAGCAGCCATGGCCCAGCATGGCCCGCACTGTTTGGGGCGCTCACAGACGGTATATGGATACTTATCTCAATGTTTATAAAGGCTACTACGTAAGTGTTTTTCCCAACCAGCCATCTAGAAAGTCTCTTTCGATGTGCTAACATGGCCCACGTAGTTCACTGGTGATGGAGCTGGACGAGACCACGAAGGATACTACTGGATCCGTGGACGTGTCGACGATGTTGTCAACGTTTCTGGCCACCGACTTTCCACTGCTGAAATTGAAGCTGCTCTGCTTGAACATCGTAAGTTATTATCTGCAGAAACACTATCTCATATCTGCAATGCACAATGCTAACTTGGTTGCTCCTTATAGCTATGGTTGCCGAAGCCGCAGTTGTTGGTGTCGCAGATGAGCTCACTGGACAAGCAGTAAATGCTTTTGTCTCTCTCAAGAGCGGTAACGAATCTACCGACCAAGTTCGCAAAGACCTCATTATGCAGGTGCGAAAGTCCATCGGACCTTTCGCTGCTCCCAAGGCAATCATCCCCGTTGAGGACCTCCCCAAAACTCGCAGTGGCAAAATCATGCGCCGCATTCTGCGCAAGATCCTTAGTGGCGAAGAGGACAGTCTAGGTGACACGTCAACGGTATGCTTCCAAACCCGCCTGCTAGAAAGTGAATTGTTGCTGACTTTCTCTGTTTAACCACAGCTTTCGGACCCCAGCGTCGTGGACAAAATCACAGAGGCAGTTCATGCTTTGCGTAAGTAATTATAGGCTATTAAGCTATGGACATGAGACAATAAAAGAAACAAACAGAAAAAGAAAGAGAATGTTTGATGAATGCTCAACAATGACCTGGAAGACTTTTTGGGTTGTGGTTTGCAGGCCATTTGGGACTACCTAACGTATATATATTCTTGTTCTCGGGCCATGGATGTTTATTACCGTGGATGAAGATTGAAGCAGGGAGGGTTAACTCACCTTTTTATTATATGTTGTATCGACTAGGTACCTTTGGATACAGGTTTTATGATGTCCGTTATATATTTTTGGAATGAAAAGCGTTTCCTCGCCAACTCTTGGTTTGTAGCATTAACCAATGTTCAATTGCAGTTTTGAGCAATACCTAAAGAGACCACTGGCTTTTTCCTGGGTTAGGGTTAATATACAGTATAATGAAATATTTTTTATCGATATGTGTGGAGTGTTCAGGTCAATATAAAGCGTGCAAGACTATTGATAGAACTGTGAGTCAATACAAGGAGCGTCAAGGACCGGCGACAATAAGAGATTAGTAATGCAAGACAAAGAATTGCCCAATAAACGACCGGTAATGCCCAACAATCAGTGGCAGTGTCATAGACCTTATCGCTTCTAGACTCACGATAATAGCCACTGCAAGCAGCTGCGTGAATATCTGGCTTCTGATTGGCTGACACGAAGAGAGAACCGATGAGTCAGCTAGTCACATGACCGTGCGTGCCGTGTTGTGATTGGCTGGTCGGACCAGGCTGCTCCAGTGGAAAGCACCTGACCCAGAGGGAGCTGTGTTTGCCTAACTAAGCCCGAACGAGGGAGACAGCAGCCAACCTTCTTCAAACGACCACCTCGCTTGCTTTCCTCCTCTTCTTCCTTCCGCGCTTTTGTCCCTTTCCCTCATCCTTTCAACCTCCCAACCCTTCTTCTTTTCCTACTCACAGCTTGCTAGCTTGTGATTATCCTCCAGTTCTCGAGGGATCGCTTTTAATTCTTTTTGTTTCTTAATTTTGCGCGCCCGAATTCGACTCGGACGCTTTGCTAGCTCGGGAGAAAAAAAAGCGCGTCGCGACTCGGCCGTGCCAACCCAGTCGCCTTCGCCATTTGTACTCTCACTTCGGTGTCTTTTCTCACTTTTGCCTCACTTGCTTCTCTATCGCCTGGGTGATATTTCATCTACTGCCTTATTTCAACACTCCTTTTTTTCTCGTCCATCGAACGTTACGACGCATCGCCACAACAAGCCGGATGCATTAAGATAAAAAAAAACTTGAAGCAACGAAATCATGTCTTTCGGCGGCGGTGGATTTGGCTCGAGTGGCTTCGGCCAAAACAATCAGCAACAAAGCTCAGGCTTTGGTAGCTCAGGATTTGGAGGAACAGGCACTACTGGAGGTAGGTTCCCAGCAACTTTCTTAAACCCCGATTTCTTTTTGTCCCTTTGTCTTCATCATCGACCTCGTCGCTCGACGCTCGAGATTCGCCTCCCATGCATTTGGCGCTAGTCCTCGCGACAGGCATTGGCATCAAGAAAATGTCGTCGTCAAAACCAAAGTGCCACGGCGTAGCGCCCGCAGTATCCGATCGATTTCCTGCGAAATCGACCCGTCTAGTCTAATTTTCTGACAACGGTACCTATCACATATAGGATTCGGAAGCAACACGACTCCCTTTGGTGCTAACAACACCACAACAGGGGGAGGTTTCGGGAACACATCGGGAGGCTTCGGCTCCGGCGGAGGTACGCATTTATTTTCGAAGTGTCAAGGAAGCTTTTCTGGTGGTTGGATTTTATTCGACGATGTACCTCGAAAGGGTTTCATTTCCTCGCTGTGGCAATTCAAGCCATAGCCCTCTCAGGACCGTCGATGATGAAGCCACCATAATTTTCCTATGTCGATTTAACGCGTTCATGACGTTTTTGCTATATGATAAAAGTTTATGTCGAGACAGAATTGCTAACAACAGTCTTTAATATAGGTTTTGGTACTACCAACAATCAAACGAATTCGATGTTTGGGGGGAACAAGCCAAGTGGCTTTGGTACCACCGCAACCACGACTACTGGAGGATTATTTGGCAACAACAATACAGCCACTTCAAGCGGATTCGGAGGCTTTGGATCCACAGGCGCAAACACCAACACAGGAACAACTAGCGCATTTGGAACCAATGCCAATACCGGTAATAGCCTTTTCGGAGGAAACAAGCCGGCTGGTTTCGGATCGACTACAACCACCACTGGTACAGGAGGCTTTGGCACTGGAGGTGGTTTCGGTACTACTACAGCAGGCAATGCCTTTGGAGGTGGTGGAACTGGTACTGCCTTTTCTGGACAAGTGCCACCGTCAGATGGAACAGCTGCTACCCCTTTCAACCCAGTGACCGAGAAGGACCCAAACTCCACCACAAACAATGTTTACCAAAGCATATCGTACATGGGACCTTACCAGCGCTATTCCTTCGAAGAACTTCGAGCAGCGGACTACCAAGCTGGCCGCCGTTATGCAAATGCAAGTGGACAAGCTGGTGCATTCGGTGCTCCAGCCTTTGGTGGGGGCTTCAACCAATCAACCACTGGAGGTTTTGGAAGTACTCCTGCTGCTGGTGGATTCGGTACTGCATCTAGTGCTCCTGGATTCGGCGGTCAAACTCAAACCACCGGGGGTTTTGGTACTAACACCACCGCGACAAATTCTATATTTGGAGCAGCTAAGCCAGCCACTGGTATTTTTGGAGGCACTCAAAACACTACTACTTCACAGCCAAGCCTCTTCAGTGGAAACACAGCAACAACTGGCGGCTTTGGTACGACTAATAATACTACCGGCGGTGGATTTAATACTGGCGGCGGCCTGTTTTCAAACCAGCAGCAGCAACAAAAACCCGGAGGGTTGTTCGGTCCCACTACAACTACAACTAACACAGGCGGCTTTGGCGGCACTGGTGGGTTTGGGGGCACCAATACCTCTACTGCTAGTAACCCCTTCGGTGGTGCTACCACAGCCACAACAGGTTTCGGGACTCAGCAGCCGCAGGCTGGGACAACTACTTCAGGGTTCGGCGGTGGCTTTAACCAGACCCAGAACCAGGCTAAACCAGGGATATTTGGCAGCGGTCTGAATACTGGGACTCAGCAACAGCAAACCGGAACAGGATTGTTTAGCGGCGGTTCAAATACAGGAACCTCTCTTTTCAACAACAATCAACAACAAGGCACCACGTCTCTTTTTAATAATCAACCCCAACAGACTGGCACTGGACTGTTCGCACCCACTCAACCACAGGAGCAAAAGCCAGGGGGCTTATTTAGTAATGCAAATACTGCCGCAACAACTACTGGCGGCACTGGCTTTGGTGGTTTTGGTGGCAACCAACCCACTCAGACCGGAGCAACAACAAGCCTGTTCAATAACAATCAAACGCAACAACAACAGGCAAAACCCGGTATCTTTGGAAACTCAGGGGGAACTGGATTGTTTGGACCAACTACAACAGGCCAATCTACTATGTTCCAGTCACAGCAACAACCATCAACCGGGTTTGGTACAAGTATGTTCACCACATCCCAACAAAACCAGCAGCCGGTGCAACAACAACCACAACAGCCAGCTCCTGGAAGCTTTCAAGCTTCGCTTCTTGACGGTAACCCGTACGGCAACCAATCCATTTTCTCAGGGCTCCCCACCCCCAATGCACCCAGTCCAGGTCCTCTAGCAACGCCTCTGTCAGCTAGCATGAAGCAGAAACAGCGTACTCCTCTTCCGATATACAAGATTACGCCAAATGCTGCCAACCGTCTGATTACTCCGCCTCGACGCCAAGGATATGGTTTCTCTTATTCTACATACGGAAGCCCTGCAAGTGCCTCGAGCGTCTCCAGTCTCAGCGGAAGTTTGCTTGGCGGTGGTAGCAGTTTTCGCGGCAACGCTACTGGAAGTTTTGGACGTAGCTTCGGCAAAAGCTTCTCGACTAGCAACTTGCGCAAGTCTTTCGACCCAGACACTGACAGTGTTCTGGCACCAGGTGCCCTTACGGGATCTGCTTCTCGCTTCTCCAGTGGAAGTCTAAAACGTCTGACTATTGATCGAAGCTTGAGAAATGACCTCTTCCAACGTCCATCCGCTTCACCCGCCGCAATAACCAACGGCGAGGAGGCAGCGCCGTCCACTGATAAGCTCAAGAAGAGGGTCAGTTTCGAGGCGCCGGCTAACGGAGCCCTTGTCCGTACCGAGACTGAAAGCGCAGAGCCAACCGCCGAGGAACTAGGATTTTTGCGCTCGATTCGCAAAGGTGACACGGTTAATGGCGTTAACGGAACTTCTTCTCTGAAGACTGGTAAGAAGCCAGAAATGGAACAAGTCCGTGGAACCGAGCTCGCTGTTGTTCCAGAAAACACCGGTCTAACAACGAACGGCACCACTCCTCATACACCCGTTCCTACACCAGACCCTCAACCTGGCGAGTATTGGATGAAGCCATCGCTTGCTGAGCTGAGCAAGCTGAGCCGGGAGCAGCTAAAGAAGGTTGAAGGCTACACTGTAGGACGGCAGCGGTGTGGACAAGTCACGTTTGATCGCCCTGTTGATCTTAACACTGTTGATCTAGATATCGTCCTCGGGGGCCTTGTGCAGATCACGGTGCGATCTATCACCGTTTATCCAGATGAAGCGACGAAGCCCCCACGCGGCAAAGGATTGAACGTCCCATCAACTCTCCGAATCGAGAACTCTTGGCCACGTGGAAGAGATAGAAAGACATCCGCATCTATCAAGGATGGCCCACTTTACGACAAGCACATTGACCGGCTCGAAAAGGTCCGCAATACCGAGTTTGTTGGCTATGAGAAAGATACCGGTATCTGGGTCTTCCGTGTTGCTCATTTTACCACATATGGTCTTGACTATGAGGACGACGAAGGTGAGAGCTTCAACCAAAGCACATTGAGTGCCGGTCCTGACACTCCGAAGGTTCGGTCTCCCATGTCTCGTCAGACGCCGGAAAACACTGTTAATTCCGAACTCGATTCGACAATTTCATTCGATGACTCGGTAGCCGACTCTGTAATCGGGGTTGACGACACTTTTGATTTCAAAAAGCGCAAGATGGTCCCCGGATCATTCGGTGAGCAGGCGGTCGAAAATGGGGACGATGATATGAGTTTAGTGGAAGAAGATGGAGACGGATCTACAGTAGAGGAGAACGACTTTACGGTTTCGATTTCTGGACGAGATGTTGATGACAATGTTACGGAGAGCATTAATTCCGATGTATCTATTGACGACGGAGATATGGAGATGGCGGGCACCTTTCCTATACCTGATGCAAACCTGGATTCCCGCGATGTTATTGATATCACACTTCGCACTTCACATTGGGGAACTCCATCCAAGCTGAATCTCGACCTTAGTGGCGATTGGACCGACCAACTACAACGAACAATCAGTCCTCGAAAACAAAATCGTGACCTATTGCGAGAGAAGCAGGCTGAGGCTTTTGTTGACACAAACCCACAAGACGAGGGTAAAATCAAAGCACGCCAAACTACTACCGAGAAGCCGAAGTCAATCAAGTCAAGCATCGACTTGGTGAACTCTCTCTTTGCGGAGAATAGTGGTAAAGCAGGATCGCTGGGGAAGAAACAGAAGGGACAATTAAAGGCTTTCGAGGTTTGCCCCCCGTCTACCCATACCTTTTCAGCACAATGTATTTAGGAGTCGGTGCCTTATGCGCCGATTCATATGTAGCTAGTTATTATACTCAGAATGGAAATTTGAACTCAAGCTAAAATTCTGGTCTTCCAACAGTTGTCGCATTCGAAAACGCCCAAGACGTTCGCAAGCAGCTCTTATGGATTGTCTCCTGGCGATCTCGCTTTCCACCGTACTCGCAAACCTCGCTGGGGCACCAAGGATACCTTGGTGAGGATAAATGATGATTCTAGTAACGCTCAAGAAGCTTCTGGTGAACCATGGTCGACCGGTGTTTCTTTGGGTGATATCGACGTTCTCGCTTTCAGGGATACTCCAGAGGTTTGCTTCAACCATTGCGTTTTGTTATACTTTCGCTAATGAATAACGAACAGGCTGTAGATGTGCTGGAAGCTCAGCGCCTCCAATCTTCCATCCGTCTTATTGATGGCGCCCCATTTGCTCGGGTAGAGAAGTTTGACTTTCGATCATTCGTTCAGTCCTCGCCTTCAGAATCTTCTTCCACCGCGTATGAGCAATATGTGTGGCAGCTGATCAACATTCTTTTCAACGATGATATTGAAGACGACATCTCCGCGGGTGTTCCACCACAACTTCGTAAAAACTTCATGCATCGCATCAAGAAGGATCGTCTCAGTCGTTTATGGGAAAACATGGTTCGAGAAAAGCACGGCCGAGATCTAGGCGACCTTGTACTTGCTGAAGAGCGTGCAGTGGCTTATTTAACGTTCCATCGTATCGAAGATGCCTGCAAGACCCTCGTCGATAGTGGGAATTTGCATCTGGCGACAATGCTTGCCCAGATTGGCAGAGACAATGTTATTCGCACCAATATGCAGAAACAGGTGGAATCTTGGCGTCAGCATAACCTCTACTCCGAGTTCAACGAGCCCATTCGTGCCTTGTATGAGCTCCTAGCAGGTAACACTCTTCGGTCTCTGGGTCGCTCCTCGGGCGCGCCGGAAGACCGTGCTTCTACTTTTACCATTTCGGAGCGCTTTGAGCTCGATTGGCTTCAGGCATTTGGTCTTCGATTATGGTACAGCATCACAGAGGATGAACCACTCGAAGCCGCCGTTGCACGTTTCTTGGAAGATATTGCTTCAGGTGATGAACCAGCGCGTCCACTCCCACCACATGCTGAAAGTGATTCTAACTGGGAGTCTACTCTTTGGGTTGTATTGAAAGTGTACGCTGCAACGGCATCCAAGAATGTAATTCCCGACCTCAAAATCGAATTACCTGCTGTGATCTCGCCTGAAGCAGTGTCTGGCGATCGCCTGTCAAGTCGTCCATCATTCCAGCTACACCAAGTGCTTATGAATATAATCGGCCACAATGAGCGAATTGTCGTTGATAAGGCTCGGTCCGATCAATTGACTTGGAGCTACGCGTCGGAGTTGATTGCTTCAAATTCACTGGAACCAGCTCTTTTTGTTTTGCTTCACTTATCACGACCAAGAGATAGAGAACATGCCATTAAAGAGACCCTAGGCCAATTTGCCGCTTCTTTACCAACACCGATGACTCCTGATGGAAAATCGGATGCCGCTTGGAACTACCTCGTTCATGATTTGCAATTGCCAGAATCGTGGATTTGGGTTGCCAAGGGGCTCTTCGCTAGATACAGTGGCATTTTCGCTAACGAGGTGGTCTATCTCATCCATGCCAAGAATTGGAATGAGGCACATACAACCTTGTGTCGTACCGTGGCACCTCAAACCGTTATTGAACGCGATTGGAGCACCCTTCGTCGGCTGATCAATGGCTTTGGTGATTCGCCGGACCGAAAGGTTCGTGGATGGACTAGTGGCGGTGCGGTGTATGAGGACTACTTACGCTTGGTTACTGCGCAAGGTCCTCGAGATGCAGGTATCTTGAAGCGTCTTATTGAATCCTTGGTGGTAATGGGTGAAAAAATCAAGCAGACATCTGGCATAGAAGGATTGGAGGAGCGCGTAGCGTTCAGGGAAATGAGTCGGGTTGTGGCAGGCTGGAGTGCGCGGGAAGAAGACGTAAGTAGATATCCCGTTTCAACCAAACAGACTCAAAGACATGTGGCTAACTGGACGATTACAGGGTGTGGAGCTGTCTGCTATTCTCAAACTACCTCTGACTGGAGATGCGAGGGTTACGCATACTGCTGAAATTGGCCGTCGTTACTACAATATGATCATGGCTACTGCTCACTAAGATGGGGATGTGTTTTGTTATGGGTCGAGGTTTCACTGTCATTTTATTTTTGCATGAAGGCCGCTTGTTGTTGGCCAGAATTCTTCGAGCGTTTTGATATTGCCGTGAAATGTTCTCTTAGGTAGTTCTTTGCTCTTTTAAAAAAGCAGTCTGTATAATTAAAAACAGTTTAATCAGTGTTCTACTTTCTACTTAATAAAAACGTATTATTAAGTCCTCGTCAATTGTATAAAACCCCCGAAAAAAGGCCCTTGGACCGGCAATGTTGGCCTGTAGCGCTGCCTGTGACGGCCTTTAAGCTAAGAAGGAGAGTCCCGGAACCGGCCAAGTCAGGGGCGGAACCGGGCAATGAAATTCCAATTAATCCCAGATCATATTGGAACATTATGCATACTGCACAATGAAGACTCGGAGGTGGAGGTAGTTGCCTAGGGCCTTTTCTCTCCGGACACTATAAATATGAAGCCATGACTCGTACGCTTCATGCATTCATCGCCCAAAGATGGCGGAATCACTCGAAAAGGAAACCGGGACATCAACCGTGCAACAACATGACACCAGCAGCAAAGAAGAAGATGAATCTATGCAAATGAGTTATCCCGATAAACCAATCCCCATAGAGGATACCGATAAGAATGGAGAACAAGTCACCTCCCAGGACCTTGCAAAGACAACGACAACGAGGAGCGAGAAGCCTTATACGTCGTTCAGTCCGACTCAGAGATGGTTCATTGTAGGCATGGCCACTGCGGCATCGTTCTTCTCGCCATTGTCAGGTCAAATTTATTTCCCCGTGCTGCCTATCCTCACGGAGAACTATCATCTGAGCCAGTCCCTGCTCAATATCTCGGTGACGACGTACATGATCTTCCAAGGGCTGACGCCGAGTTTTATGGGCACGTTCTCTGACGCCAGCGGGCGTAGGCCTGCGTATATACTAGCCTTCATAATCTACACTGCTGCCAATATTGGTCTGGCGCGACAAAACAGCTACGCGGCGTTGTTGGTGTTGCGGTGTCTTCAGAGTGCTGGAAGTAGCGGTACTGTGTCTTTCGGCTATGGGGTTATTGCCGATGTTACTACGACCGCAGAACGGGGGATGTATATGGGACCCATGGCAGCAGGGGTCATGATGGGTCCTGCTTTGGGTCCTGTGATTGGGGGTCTGTTGTCGCAATATCTGGGCTGGAGAGCTGTGTTTTGGTTCTTGGTTATCATCAGTGGATCGTATCTCATTATTTTCGCCCTCTTGCAGCCGGAGAGTCACCGGAAGATTGTTGGGGATGGAAGTGTTCTACCCTCTGAATCGTGGCGGTTGTCTGTTCTGCAGTATGTTCGGATTAGGAGAAATCTTGCTCGAATGACTGTTGAAGAGAGACAAGAGTACGAAGACGTGCAGCAAGAGTTGAGGGCACAACAGAAGAATAGGAAGCTTGCATTCCCTAATCCGTTGCTTTCGTTTGCGATTCTGTTGGAAAAGGATGCTTTTCTTGTCATTCTTTATGTTAGTCTGTCGATGTTCGGGGCTATGGTGATGATGACCTCGTTGCCAACCATTTTTCCGGATATATACGGATTGGATGAACTACAAGTTGGGCTATGTTTCTTGTGAGTATTATTTTATCCACGACACTTTTTTTTCTTGACAACTTTCCATTTCCGAGCCCAATGTTAATGTCTCTTCCTTCAACAATAGACCTCTGGGGATAGCCTCTGCCATAGGCTCAGTCGTCAACGGCAAATTCCTCGACTGGAATTACAAAAGACTAGCAGCCAAACATGGCATGAGTATTGACCGCAAACGAGGCGACGACCTGACCAATTTCCCCATTGAAAAGGCTCGTTTACAGATGACCTTTTTTTGGTCAAGTCTCCAAGGTGCATCGCTTCTGGGGTATGGCTGGGCAGTAAACTATAAGACGTCCCTTGCTGTGCCGCTGGTTATCGCATTCTTCCTTGGTTTCAGTCTTGTTTGCGTTATGAATAGTCTCACCACTTTGCTTACAGATATCTTTCCGGACCGAGTCAGCACTGCGTCGGCTGCGTCGAATCTTTTGAGGTGTATACTCGGCGCTGTGGCTGCGGCAGTCGTTGACTCGATGATAGATGCTATGGGCATTGGATGGTGTTTTACCTTTACGAGCCTGGTCTTGTTTGTCTCTATATCTTTCCTATGGTGTGAATACCAATGGGGCATGCAGTGGAGGCAACAGAGATTGAAATGGGCGGCAGAGAAGGCAGAGAAGAAACAGGGGACTGTGTAGTGAATCGAAAAGGGTGATTGGAAAACGCCTGTTTGGAAGTATATGTACTAGAATAGGCATGGTTGATTCAAAATCTCAATAAGAAATTGATATTACCCGGATACTTGTTCCCTTCTCTCTATGCCTGGGACTTGTCAGGACTTCGTACGAGTTAAAAAATGTAAATAGTTTGGAGAGCCAAATTAATTCTAAATTACTCCCCTGTACGAGGCTGCATCTTCGTACAGCACCAACGACCCAACCAGGCTAGGATTTAGCATGAAACTGCTTAGTGCGGCGCTACCATATCAAATTAGCAATGTATCTGACTCCAAAAAAAGACTATTTATTTCGGAATTTCCCCAGAAAAGCTTAGCAATCTCCACTTGAAGCCACGCACTCAGCCCTGGAGTGGAGGCCGGCTACAGCTTTAACTAACCCGGGCTAAGTTTACGAAGTCTTCCTATACTCCCAACAATTTTTGTATATGATATTTATATTTCATATATGATATGGGCGCAGCTGCTTCCTTCAGCTCAGCCTCATACCTCTCTCCTAAGGTAGCTGGGTGACCAAATGTCAGCTGGTCTATCCATTTTATCTGGGTACCTAATATATATAAACATGTAGCTATATCTTTTTTTGCCGTTTGTATCGACCGCATCACCCAGTCAAAAGGCTTTTGTTCAGCATGATATCCAACATTTGTTACCTCGTGCTCTTTTTAGGGCTAGCGCAGGCCTATTGGCAGTCGCCCAAGGTCCTTTCGTTTCCAATTCGAAGAAACCCACAAGGTCATCATGCAAGATCTCAGTCCCTAGTTGAAAGAGATAGCGTTGCGACAACACTGAGCAACAACCTGACTCGTGGGGGTTACTACATGAACATCACAATTGGAACTCCCGGGCAGCTTTTTTCAGTCCAGCTTGACACAGGAAGCAGTGATTTGTGGGTGCACAGCACTGCAGATTGTGCAGCGATAGGCTGTGACAGTGGCGGTTGTATGTACTCCCTATCTCTTTCTCCTTCCTTTAATGTACAATCATAGAAGCTCATCATTGTCTTGCCTGAGTCTAGTCAACATGAGCGAATCGTCTACAGCAACCATGCTATTAGAAGACGGATTCAATATCACGTACGGCACTGCGGGCTCGTACGTTTATGGCAACTATATTCAAGATGACATGGAATTCTCCGGAACCACCGTCAAGAATCTTACCATGGGAATTTCGACAAAATCCAGTAATGAGTCGGTTGGCATTCTGGGCGTTGGATTTGACGTCGATGAGTCCTGGGTTAGCAATACCGGCGATGAGCCATATGCCAACTTCATCGATACCATTGTATCCCAGAACATCATAAACACTCGCGCATATAGCTTATACTTGGATGACCTTGGTAAGATTCTCTTTTACCTTGCTTTCCCTACAGTCAATTGGGTTACTAATCTGATACTAGAGGCAAGCACCGGCCAGATTCTATTTGGCGGCTATGATACAGAGAAGTTTAGCGGTGACCTCTACGTTCTTGACATCCAACCCGACTCGCAGACAGACAAAATCATGTCCATGACGGTTGCGTTGAACTCGATTGGTGTTGAGAGGGAAGACTCAGTACAATATGTCACCTCGGACAACACTACAATTGCAGCTCTATTAGATTCTGGCACGTCTTTAATCCAGCTCCCCAGCGACTGGTTCTCGGAATTGTTCAACTACTTCGAGGGAGAGGAATACGAAGGGTCATATATAGTTGACTGCAGTCTTCTATCTAATACCGAAGGCACACTAAACTTTGGGTTTGGTGATGCAACCATCAAAGTCCCCTTTTCAGAACTCGCGATTCCTCAGGATCCTATACCTCCTTTGATAACAATGTCTAATGGTGATGAGGCATGTCAATTTGGTATTACCACGGAAGCTGTCACAAATGATTTGATATTGGGCGATATGTTCCTTCGGTCCGCATATGTGGTGTACGATTTGGACAACGAAGTCATTGGAATCGCGCAGACGGTCTTTAACAGCACTAAATCCAATATACAGGAACTCGGCACGACCGGGGTCAGTGGCACCACAGTCTCTCAATCAGCTACACCTGTTCCGACCCTCCCTGTCCCTACCACTGCCACTGGGACGTTGACAGGAAGCCTTGTTCAGGCTACAGGTGCATCTTCGACTTCTAGTACAACTATCTCTGCCTCGTCGGCCACGCCTACCTCGTCCGCGAACATGAATAGACCCAAGAAAGTGAGCAACTTAGTTTTGATTACGGGTTCATTATCTATTGTGGCTTTCCTCCTGGTTTAATAGAATTAATCTATATATATTACAATTTCATTCCAAATAGTTTAAAGGAACTTATAGAGAAGTAGACGGGCTTAATAAAAAACATTACTTTGTAAAAAACCTCCAAGAGCACTTGGCTTGTTTAATATTATCGCCAATAGAGGAGAACCAGAAAACGAGCAGCCAACTTTGTTCAACCACAAAATTGATGGAAGAACGACAAAGTTGGCATCTCGGGATAAATTGATAATACATTCATACTTGCATATTCATCGAACTGGGAATGGTGAAGTACGAAAACCGGAACTTCCTACAAAGGGATATAGTTATATGGAGACATAATAACAAAAGAAACTTGAATGAGATTGCTAATGACGAAACTAAGACTGTACAATTAAAAAAACAAAATCTGCATCCATTCTACATCTTGTTGGTTTTGATTTTGGAATCAGAAAAGAAAAACTTCTATTGGCCCGGTGCAATCAGCTTTCCCTCATCTCTTGTCTTTGGGTGCCAGCCGCCAGCGAAAGGCTGCTTGCCGTTTTCTTCTTCGTACTTCTTGATACGAGCCTCGAGCTCGGGTCGGAAGTGTCGGATCAGACCCTGGATAGGCCAAGCAAAGGCCTCACCCAAAGCGCAGATGGTGTGTCCCTCAACCTGCTTGGTCAATTCCTGAAGCATGTCAATCTCACGCTCGCGAGCTTGGCCGGATTCCATGCGGTGCATAATCTGCTGTGTCCATTTGCTACCTTCACGGCATGGTGTGCACTGTCCACAACTTTCGTGGCGGTAAAAGTGAGAGAGACGAGAAATGGCACGAACGACATCAGTGGACTTGTCCATGACAATAACAGCAGCAGTTCCAAGACCACTTTGAGAGTCCTTGAGAGCGTCAAAGTCCATCAATTGGTCATCGCAGATGTTCTTGGGGAGAATGGGGGTGGATGAACCACCGGGAATGACAGCCAGCAAATTGTCCCATCCACCACGAACACCACCGCAGTGACGGTCAATCAGTTCTCGCAGGGGAATGGACATCTCTTCTTCAACAGTGACAGGATTGTTGACATGACCCGAGATACAGAAAAGCTTGGTACCCTGGTTACGCTCACGGCCGAAACCGGCAAACCAGCTGGCACCGCGACGCACGATAGTGGGAACAACTGCGACGGTTTCCACGTTGGTGACGGTACTGGGGCAACCGAATAAACCGACAGCAGCAGGGAACGGAGGCTTCAGACGAGGCTTTCCGGCCTTGCCCTCAAGAGACTCGATAAGCGATGTTTCCTCACCGCAGACGTACGCACCAGCACCGCGGTGGAGGTACACGTCAAAGTCGTAGCCAGTTCCACAAGCATTTTTGCCGATCAAACCGGCCTGGTAAGCCTCCTGTATAGCACGTTGAAGCACGGTAGCCTCATGGTAGAATTCACCACGGATATAGATGTAAGCAGCAGTGGCGTTCATGGCGCGGCCAACAACCAAGCATCCTTCGATAAGCTTCTGGGGGTCCTTGCGCATAATTTCACGGTCTTTGCAGGTTCCGGGCTCGCCCTCGTCGGCATTGATGACCAAATATCGTGGTCGCGAATCCTTATCCCAGTCTTTGAAGTTCATGAAAGACTAAATGAAGAGTATTCGGTGTTAGTTTCTTCCTAATTGCCCATCTAAAACAAGGATCGGGCGGGATTTGTAAGGTAAGCGCTCACGTATTTAAGACCCGATGGGAAACCGGCACCACCACGACCACGAAGACCAGAGGCTTTGATCTCCGAAATAAGCTAGGAATAGCATGATGTATTAGCTACCGGTTCAATTGAACGCCGAATATGAATTTTGACCAACTTACCCAGTCATGGCCCTTGAGAACAATCTCTTTCGTCTTGTGCCAGTCGCCGTACTTCATTGCCGACTTGAGGTCGGTACCATGATGACCGTAAAGGTTGGTGAAAATACGGTCCTGGTCCTTCAAGCCGCCATATTGTCTTTTAGGGGCGCTTCCATCTTGAACCGTAGCAAAAGACCGAGTCGCCTGGGCCGGGGTGGAAAGGCGGGCTGCGGCAGAGGTTGATGGGAGGGCGCGAGAGGAGATATGGCTGAGAGTAGAGGTCGAGGGGACCGCTGCTCGAGACATCATCTTAATCTGAACGCTCAATGGCGCGAGAGCGAGGGGTAGTGAGAAGAGTCGCTGAGCGGAGAGAAGACGAGAGGTCGCTGGTTAAGCCGGATCCTCGCGTCGGCTCACTTATTTTACCTTGTCTCTGATTGGCCAGGATGAGTCACGTGATATTCCAAGCTCGCTAGCCAATAGCGTTCTATACTTTTGCTTCTTCTTATCCCTGTCTAATATCTGTGACTGCGTATGTATTTTTCTAGTTCTCTCCTACTTGTGGTACATACAGAAAGTTCTTTGTCTTCATCCCTTCCTTCACTCCGTTTACCATGTACTCCAGCGGATCATCGACAACATTCATGACCATTTCTTGCTCTAGGACTAACCAGGCCCAGCGTAGCCAGTTAGGCGAAAGCCACCACTCGCTGGTATCTCTCTCTCCTTGAGTGGGTATTTGTGTGCCTACAAAAGCCGCAACAGGAGATAAAGTCTCACCAGGGAGATGATCATTGATAAACGAGTCATAAGCGGATAGCATCGCTTCATCATTTTCATCGGGGAGTGCCCAGGCCACATCATTCGGTGGAGCTGGATATTTCTCAAGAAGAAAATCGCACCATGATCTGAGACGGGGGATAAGCTGTGATGGATCATGTCGGTTGGCAGCAACGACAAGACAGATGAATGTTGCATAAGTAAATAGTGCGTGCGGTCCGTTTTCTGCGTCCCCAGCATCGCCTTCAATGGCAATTGCCCGTTTGGCACCGGTTATAACTCCTTCTAGACATTGGCGACTAGGACTCTGCGAATTATTAGATAGGAGGTAGAAGAGATCTTCGAACCGGAAGAGTTCTCCAAAATCGTTGTCTGAGAGGAGGCTCTTTCTCGTGAGAATTCTCTCTTTAACATGTTCTGCCATCTCGCTATTGAAGATTTGTTGCGGAATACGAGATAGCAATTCATTTAGAAGCCCTTCTCGGTCGCTTATTGAAGCCCTTTGCGAGAGCGTGAGTGTCCAGTTGGCAATGAATGCAGCCGTTTGTGAGAGACGGATATGGCTTTCCCGAAATTGCTTCGCAAAAAGCTGCTTCAGGTTTTTGGGTTCTCCGAGCTGACGTCCGCTGACTTCGAGTCTTTGGATATAGGACAATAGCTCAATAAGGATTTGGTTCAAGGCTGCAATTAAACTCCTCGAATTTCCGTAGTGTTCCAGGGGAACCCGAAATCCTTCCTCGTCAATTGTAACAGTCTCTAATTCACGGTCATTTGCCGATATGACTGCTAGCGCATGCAACAAATCAGGTGAGAAAACCGAAAATTCCAGTGGCTGAGAAGTGTTGATGAGCGGGTAGGATAGGGAGAAGACGTAGTATTTGTCTTCCTGGTCGTTATTTGACGTCCTCTTAGATGGCTTGGGGAAGTGTTGTTCATATTGAGCCTTGATCTGAGCGAGCGGACTGCCTGGAGGTGCACGAAGACTGACAACACGGTATTCGCATGGGTTGTCAGGTATACAGAAGCCATAATTCATCATCACTGGAAGTTTTCTAAATAAGCTGCACAATCGGCAAAGAGGGATAAGTGGACTTGAGATACTCACGCTGCTCATTATTTCTAGGTCCATAATTGTTTCCCACTTCTTCACCAGCTTTGACATCGGCCATGACTGCCAGGCCTATGCTATCGGTGCCAGCTTGCCATTCCACTTTCGAAAGCGGTTTGTGGTTGGTCGCATCAATCAGGGGAAGAAGGACAGAAACTTTGTCGTCTAGAGTCTCCAACTTTGGAATCACGCTCGCTAAGACTTTGGCAGTAAATGCTCGCGATGAGATAATGGTTGAAGCCCATAAGTACAAGTCCCTAGCCATCTTTCTTAGTGGACGAATCCTTTCCATAGCCTATGTATGAGGACAATGACTTACCAAGAATAAAGATCTGCTTGTTCAACTTGAGATTCCTTAAGAATTGAGTATCCCTTTTCATAATTGGTCTTCCAAATCTGCAATCTCCGTTCTCGTGTAGCAGCCAGACTTGTCATATTCAGCCACGCAAGATCTTCCTCCTCAAAATACAGAGGGGTAGTCAATTCTCCCGGTCCTGGCAGAGACTGTATATAAGGATACCAAAACCCTTCTTTCCCCTTCAGATATTGCCCCATCAGAAAAAACGCAGTCGTTTCCTCTGGCCCAATTCTTTCAATAAGATGTTTTGGCAAGACAACTCCATGCGAGGAAAAAGGAGATTTTGCACTTGTGCTTGTTCCCGTGGCATCGTGTTTTTCTTCTGATTTATAGTCTATCGCGTCGAAAAAGGACATTGTCACTTCGATGGGGATTTTCATGACACATGTTCCCGGCGATACTGTGCCAGATGCGAGATCTGGCTTGGCCTGGAGATGTGTTCCGTGTTGATCATCATGCGAGAACTGGACATCATCATGTAGCCGCCCTCCATACTGGGCGACCCAGTTCTCAAGAGCAACATGAGCCTGAAGGCTGTCTTCGGGGGTTCTGGGTATGTTTGTTAACAAATCTGTAAGACAGGCAGAGACTGTGTGAAACACATACCTGTGGGCCCGTAGCTCAGACATTATACCATGTAGATTGGATTTAATCCTCCTGCTGTGCTTGAAAGGTAGAAATTTTCGATATCGAGTTGTGATCGAGTCATGGAAGGATGGCATGTAGATCCATACAGCCCCCCAGTTGAATTTTGATTCGGAGTCCTGTGAGTGTTCTACCTTTTATGGAACACGCATGGCATGGAGAAATCATTCATGCATTCCAGAAAGGCAACTTTTTCTATGCCAGGTCGGTGTGCACTAGCCAAAGGATGATTCGTCTTGTTGTTCTTGTTGAATGATTCTTTAAGTGGGTTGGGCGGAAAATGTGGGCGGGTTCCTCATAAGCAACGGCTCATGGAAACTTTTGCCTGGGATATAAAATCATTCATTACCTGCCACAATTACACCCTACCCACTCACTTATGAATGAGGACTTTGATTAATATTCATGTTTTTGACATTTCTACCTCCAAGATATAGAAAATATTCATACCCACCCCCTGGAATCAGATATCTATGACTCTTTTACTGGCTATTGACTATTCCCCATGCATTAAGGACTGACAGAAGCATTGTCAAACTCGCAGAACGGAATAAATTGCATGCAACTATTGTACAGTGGTATATCACGCATATTGCAGATGTTATCTCAAATCCACCCTCACGGATTCCCCTCCGAAAAAGAAAAATGAAAGAAACAATCAAACAAGAGCTCCGTGAATGCTTGGTTCAAATGGACCAGACATGCAACCCAGAAGATGATATACAAAGCGGCTACTGAATAACAAGAAGGATTTAATTCGAGGAAAATGACTTGCGGCCTGGAACCAGGATCTCAACAAGCCCATCCTCGCCATCACTACTATCATCATCGTCGTCGTCATCGTCAAAGGAAGACTGTCCGTTCCGGCCATATGATCGGAATCCACCGTATCGATTGGCTCCGAAGAAATTCGAATAGCCGAGCGATTCGTTAATTATAGCTTCCTCTTCTTCATCCGAATCCAACAAACCGGAGCCGCCACTAGGACCGACCATTTCACCCATCTCGTCATCGTCATCATCGTCATCTACCTCAAGAGGTACACGGACTTTGCGCCTCACGGTCTCCTTGGGCTCACCTCCTGCTTCATCTGACGAGTTAGTTGACGGTGACCCTGGAGGTGTAAAGCCGGTGTGGAATGTCGGCGAAGAAGGCCGGTCGGTATCTTCCATAGTCGCGAATTCAGCGGAAGAAAGCTCAGGGGAAGTACCGGAATCGTCTTCGAGATCAGCGATGATGAACGGATTTGACTGCCACTGCCCATCATTCTGGTGCGAGTCGTCCGTATTAGGATGATCTTCCGAGTTCTGAGCAGCAGCATCAGCTTGTTGTTTGTGCAGGGCTAGTCGGGCAGCCAACTGGCGACGAGCCCGTGATGGGACGATATTGAGAGGGGCAGGTGGGGGAGCCAGAATTGGGATAGGCTGGCTGGTTGAAGAAGATGCCGAAACCTGCAAGAAAGCCATGTCAGCAACGATGATGCACCATTTGTGCCCAATTGGGCCAATAAGACAATAAGACAAGAAGATACAACGCAGCGCCAAGTTGAGTATGGCCAACGAGACAAACCGGTTGTAAATGAGCCACTAATCGATACAGGCCAGATTTTGTCTAAGTCTGCAGGGAATAATGTATGCATGTCATAAGGCAAGGAGATATCTGATGCATGCGAGACAGGTAACCAAACACAGTCTACGCTGTGGGGTAACATAGCCTGATTCGATGCAAGAGGAACGCATGAAGCAGCAAGTGAGAGTAAGAGATGAAGAAGAGAATCAGTAGGCGGTATTCGCACACCTTTGAAGCAGGGTGGAATTTATAAAAACCACTCTAAAGCACCCCAAAACTTCTACCAACAACCTCTTGTACTCTGGGACTCCCATGTCTCCAGATGCACCGAGCCAGACTAGTCCGCCTCCCTGCCGTGGCAAGGTGAAAAGGGAAAAAAGAAAGAGAAAGAAAAAGAAACAAAGCGAGATAGATCTTCCACATAAAAAGGAAGAAATCTCTGTCGTTATAGCTGCTGCATCTCAATGTCTGCAAAGAAAGTAGTACCCACATTTTCTGATCCGTTTTCTGCAAGATTGTCCGTAAATCCTTTAGTAGTATCATCGTCTTCTTGATCCTCCATCTCCTCATCCTCGTCGTCACTGGAGCTTCCAAAGCCGCTTAGAAGAGAATTGCTGCCTCCCAAACCAAATGCTCCACTAGATGCGCTGCCATGCGTCATTGAATCGAAATTCTCAAAGCCGCCAGATCCGTTTCCTCCAGTCAGCCCGGCATTTGCGAGAGCATTTGAGCCAGTGAAGCCTTGCACGGCATTCATCACAGCCTGTCGGTGGCCGATTATGTCAGGTCTGACACCACCCAGAATAGCGTTGTCACGTTCGCGGGTTTCTGATAGAGTTCTCTCCACGTAATCTACCCAATCAGCATGCAAAACCTTGTCCATGACACTCTGTGACAGAATCTCTGCTGGATGGCGCTCAGTAAATTTGACTACCTCCTCTGCGATCAAGGTGAGGTGACCCATATAACCAAGTCTCATGTTCCTGGCGGCTTGGGCCTCATCACTATGCTTTTGGCCTTCAACAATCTTTTCTGTAATGCGCCCGGCGTTAAAAAGATCAATGGCGAGAGAGCGATTAAAGCCTCGATCCATCGATCCATTGAAGACTTGTTGAACGACATCATATACTACATTATGCAAGAAATTATTCCAGGGGAATCGGAAAAAGAAATCCTAAAAAGATTTGTTAGATCTTCCGGCATGAATCACTTAAAACATGTTATATCTTACCAATATGGTCGGAACAACTTTGTGTTCCACAAATTGAATCTTCAAGAAGTCTCCAACAACAGGCTCGCCAGAAGGGTCATATTGTATTTGAGGTGCAAACTCATCTTCAATTTGAGTGATATGAGATTCATTGAGAGGCTCCTCGGTTGGGGCATTGCTTGTATTTGGAGACTCGTCTGGCGTTGGCTCCACACCTTGGGGATCTGGTTGTGACGTAGAGGTGGATGGTGCTGCGGGGGTATCTTCAGAAGATGCTGGGGACTGCTGGGCCTGTTCTTTTGACTCCTCGTCGGCCGCGGAGCCCTGGCTATCCTTTCCTAATGTAATGCCACCGACAATATCTGTGAGTCCGGATGCGCTTGGCGATGTCGGGTCAATAGACGACTCGGTTGGAGCAGGACCTCCAGTTTCTGGTTTTTTAACGGAATCGCTCAAGCTCTCCTCGACTATACTGTCTTCAACGAGGAGTCCTGGTGCCTGAGGCTGTGTTTCAATCTTTTCGGCTTCTGGCTGTTCCGCTGGCTCCGTCTTCTTTGTATCCGAATCAAGATCTCTCGAAGAACCGACATCTTCAAACCCGTCGTCATCACTAGCGTTGGCATTTTCTTGTATTCCAGCTTGAGACTCAATCCTGTAACCTTGTTGTGACACCTCGGCGTTTTCGTTGTAAGCCATGCCAGAAACATCCTTTCTGTTTGGATCAAAGGCTCCCTGGGCCCTCAAGTTTTCTCGTTCAGTGTCCCGTTGTCGAATATAATCTTCGCTTCCAACTTCATTTAACAAGCCCATATTACTGCAATGAAGAAGCTCTGCCATCAGCTCGCAGGTCTTGAAGCGATCGAAACCCAAAGGCTCAATCTTCACGCCCCAGGCCGAGTTGAGCTGACCACGGTCCACGATTTTCAATTGGCCATTCTCAACGACCGAGTGTCTTGAGCTGAGGATCAACGTCATAAAATCGGGGATATGCTTTGAGAATTGACGAAGCAGAGTACCAAGGTAGATAGGGTCATAGATGCTTGGCGAAGTATCAGGCCCGCCAATATTTTCATCGTAATCAGAGTTATTCTTACGGATAACTTCAATGACAATACCAACACCCACAGTGAGCGAGTTGCCTCCCTGCAACATGAACTGAATAAGTTGTTCAACGCATGGAGCAGAGACAAGCTGCCTGGTAAGACTATTTGGTCCAATGCAGGATTGCTCATTTTGAGTTGCATTTGCAGAAATAGTGATTATGGCCTTCAAGAAATCTCCTGCGGATGTTTGTATAGAAGATGGATGTTCGGACGATATATATGATAGGAGAACAGGAATAAGATCCTCATCTTTCAGCCACTGCGTTTTACAAGTTAACAGGTGAGGACAACTTGGGTTGGGAGGTTTAAACTTACGTCGACGATTCCTTGCCCACCTTCCACCTTTTCCAGGCTGACGATTTTCAGCAGTAGATCCATTACCATGGGATTGTCCACATGTTGCAGAATGTCAGGAACGATGCCTTTGAGCGACTTGAAAAATTCCAGCATTTCTTCAGTTTTCTTATCGAATAGAACTTCATTAACTTTTGTAAAGTAGCCGGCTTGTGCGGTGTCCAAGGGCGCTGGTCGTTTCATGAAGTCCCAAAATTCTCGGAGATAGGCTTCGTTGAGCATTATCGACTCCAGAATGGACCATGTCTCTGACGACAAGATCTCGCACGCCACATATGCGAACTTGGAACGTTGCTTTTCGGTCCTTTCAAGATCCTCTGGTTCAAGGATGTCGTCCTTTTTATCCTCATTTTCTTGGGTATCATGTTCGACGGAGGAGGGTTTTTTACTCGCGTCATCGTTGTCGTCGTCATCATTATCTTCGTCATTAATTAAAGGCGGAGCGATCACATAGTCCAGCAGCTTCTTTAAAATATGGTCCTCCCGTAAATATTCTATGAGTTTCGTATTATGTTGTTTTAATTCCGAGATGAGCTCGGGCTCATCCAATAACTCCTCGAGGCTGACATCGGGCTTATCGAGAAGGGTATCGACGGAGGAGATATTAGCGTACCCCCCGAATCGCCAGAACATCGTGAATTATGAGATAAAGAACGATGGGGAAATAGAGTCATGGAAGTATGATCTAGATGCAAGCCGAATTTGAATCGCAGTTTCCCGGCCGTGAGGTTGCAAAAGGGGATATGTTCCCCAGTGGCGACGCGAAAGAAAGATAAGAAATGCAATCGTTAAAAAGCCGCTCTCTATGCGCGTCCTTTCATGCAAATATGCTCTACCGAAATATGCTCGTACGGTGGCTGATAATAGTGATACAAGACGTTTCTTGCTCGTGAAAGGTATATGTCGTATCGGGCGTTCGTTACTCGTTGCAGAAGAGAAAAAGAGAAGATCAAACACAGAGGCAATCTGAATCCGAGCGACTGCGCGCTGTCGAATTTCAGGAGGTTAGCATAAACTTCAAGAAATAAAATGGATGAATAATGTCTGAAATGGAACGACAGGTTAAGTTAGGCAGGACAGTTAAAACCAAGCCCACATGACCGCATCACACATGCAACATCAATCTGGGGTTCTTACCGTCGGCTGTTAAAGGAGTGACACCGGGAAAGTGGACTAAGTACGTGCGCTGTGCGGAAAGTAATCTGGTTCGCTGTCTGTCGTCACCTTGAAACAATGGGAGTTGTTCCAACTTCCCTGTCACTGGTTGCAAGGAGTTGTTGGGATCGATCGATTGCTATGCGTAAAATAGTAGAGATGATGAGTTAGGTCGATGCAGGTGCAAGGCTGAGGCTGTGTGTGCTGTTCTGTGCCGTTCTGTTCTGTTCTGTTTGAGAGCTCCTCCCTACTAAGTAGCCAGTCGGGCTGGGTGGGGGATATTTGTCACTGCGTGACACAGGCGGATGGCGCAGGAGACAGGGCCGGACAAAAGCACCATGCAGAGGGGAACAGAGTATGGCGGTACAAGCAGATGAGGGCTGTTGGCTACCTGGTCCTATTGAAGAACTCGTGGTAGTTTAGTCAATCAGCAAAGCCAAAAGCAGGTGGGCTGGGCTGGGCAGGGAAGGGGAAAGTGTGATCCTGCCGTTCTGCAAGTGGAAGCGCCTGCTTCTTCGGGCGCCGATGCGCTTAGCCTATTAGGTAATAACCCAAGCGCGATTGCCTGCCTTAACTCTTAGGCTTTAGTTCTTCAAGAAGCTATTTCATGGCATGTCATGCTGAGTATTATTATCTGTTTTACTGTCTAATACAATGAAGATGGCACTTTTGTCACAATTATGATTTACACACATTATGGAAATAATAATAACAACTATACTTTGCACGTGCGACAGCTAGCTTCCTGTTGGAGACTTGGAGGCCTACGCGATCACGTGGCTTTGGAGCCTGAGGTTACGGAGTCTAACCCGATTGATTGCTACTATATAAAGGCACCCGCATTTCTGACGTCGTCCCTCGCACCAGCGGAGAGGGAGTCCTCGATATCAATGTTTTGAAACGGTGCCACTCGAAACTATTCAAACTACAATAACGCCTCTTCCTTTTGCCATTGCCTGATGGTACCCGTCTGAATACTCGATAGACGGAGGCGACAATCGCCAAACCCGCAGTTGTTGATACCCCGCCACCGACGAGTAATCTCCCTGCCTGATCGTGAGCAAGGTCAGGACCGTTAGTGATCATCAGCTTCGCCTACTTTGAAACTGGTTTTGGAAGTGTCTCAGACAGTCGACAAACATGAACCGGCTATTTGGGTCTAAGAATACGGCCCCCAAGCCGACCTTGGATTCAGCAATCACAAATGTCAGTAGTCAGTGATTTAGCACCCTTGTAACCAAGCCTATATATGCTAACTAACTTCTTTCTGTCACAGGTTGACGGCCGTGTAGCAAGCATCGATGTCAAGCTCGCAGCGCTAAACTCAGAACTCGGTACATATCAAGCCCGCCTGGCCAAAATGCGAGATGGGCCGGGCAAGAACGCGCTGCGACAAAAGGCACTCAAGGTCCTACAGCGAAGGAAGCAATATGAAGCACAACGCGATCAACTATCTCAACAATCATGGAATATGGAACAAGCCAATATGATGCAAGACAACCTGAAGAACGTGATGACAACAGTCGATGCCATGAAGACGACGACAAAGACGCTGAAAAAACAGTATGGAAAGATCGACATCGACAAGATCGAGCGTATGCAGGATGAAATGGCAGATTTGATGGATATTGGCAACGAGATTAACGAGAGTATCTCACGCGCTTATGATATTCCGGAGGACGTTGATGAGGCGGAGCTGGATGCTGAGCTGGAGGCGCTAGGGGAAGAGAGCTTGTTCGAGAACCCGATGGGCGAGGAGGCGATGCCGAGCTTTTTGCAGGATGAAGTTGCTCCGCCTACCTTTATTGATGAGCCTCCGGAACAAGGAAAGGTCAAGGAGGCGGCTGGCGGTGTTGGCTAAGATTCCGTTGTTCTGTTATCTTACTTTAGCATACTTTATTTGATTGCCTTCTTTAGCGATGAAATGTTTTATAGGTAGCAACTGATACTCTTTTGCTTGATTTTCCCGAAAAAAGACAAACGCCATGCTCTAATATATGTGTATGCGTGAAAGTCATCAAGTCATAAAGTCCCAAACACCGAGAGGATAGCAAATCTCTTCACCCCTTCCCCATACCTAGCAACACAATGGCGGCAACATCCATGATAGTAATTGCAAGCCAAATAACAATCGCCAAAGCCGATACATGCCAGCTATTCCGCATCTTCACAACCTGCTGCTGTGGTACGTCGTTTTCTCTATCGGCGTCAACGTTTGGCAATGGGTCTTCTCCAGTCTCCACCGTCATAAACTTGTTGCGAGCAGTGAAGTAGATAAGCGGCGCAACCACAAACGGCAGGATGACGCTCAAAACCACTTGAGATGCCGTCAATGCCGTATCTAGTCCCTCTCTACCAACGGAGGCGGCGATGATGACACTAGGGACAATACTTATGATTCGGGTAAGAAGTCGACGGATCCATGGCTTGCAAGTCCACTGGATCATACCCTCGCTGACTATCTGCCCGGCTATAGTGCAGACAATGCCGGCAGATAAGCCCGAGAGTAGCAGAGCCAACCCAAAGATGGTACCCGCGGCTGGTGCAATGGACTGCGATAGAAGTTGATGTATGCCAAAAAGATCTGCATTATCGGCCCCGGGAGTGCCGTAAAGTGCCGCAGCTGCTACAATGAGAATAGCGCTGTTGATGAATAAAGCAAACGTGAACAGACACAGGGTAAGTTCCAGGATAGAGTATTTCAAGCAGCCACGGATAGCGTGAATCGAAGGTCGATATAATGCATCGTCATCATCAGAAGATTCAACATAGCCGGCGTCGATATCGAATTCTTTGAGGCGCGGCTGGACCGTGCCGCTGCCCAAGAAAAGAGAATGAGGCATAACGGTTGCACCAAGGATACCGCAACTTTGATAGAGTCTGATTCACAAGTTAGACAGTTTGTGGAAATTGGAAATGGGCCAAAGCTTACCCGCTACTTTCAACGACCGCCGGAGAGGGAAGGTAGCCCCGAAAAACTTCACCCACGGATTCCACTTTGAGTAAAGATAGCTGGATACAGAAACATATAACAACGCCAAGCACAAGGAGCATGACGAAAAGCTCAAACGCACGAAGACCCCACATGGATCCCTGTGGTCTGTAAAATATTAAAAGAATCAAGACGTCTACCATGGTAATGACGCATCCTGCCACCAGAGGCACTTTGAGCAGTAAATTTAACGCAATGGCTGAGCCGATGACCTAATCAACTGTTAGAATGACATATGATGGAAGCAGAGAAAAGAATACCTACCTCTGCAATATCAGTGGCGATAATAGCCGCTTCAGACAAGATATAAAGGCATATGGTCAGCCATTTAGGGAGGTGAAGTCTGCAATTTTCCGCCAGGTTCAGTCCCGTCACACTTCCCAATTTGATGCATAGAGACTGCAAGAATACAGCGAAGAGATTCGACATTAGGACGACAAATAGGAGAGAATATTTGCTGGTAGCACCAGCAGCGGCATCTGTAGCATAGTTTCCCGGATCGATATAAGCAACGGCTATCAAGAAGCCCGGTCCAATAAATGAGGCGAATTTGACGATGGGGCGCAGAAACCGCGGCACTGAGATATTAAATGTAAGAGCCTTGCCGCGAGATTGGGGTGAATCGTTTGCAGTAGTAGTTGCCATTGCAGTGGCTATAGTGCATCCCGGTTCAGAAGTGGTCTTCTTTTCGGGAGAAGGATCTGTCGTTTCATCTGGATCTGGCATCACAGCTATCCGGCCTAGTCCATCTTCTGGCCCAGTCGTCTGTAATTGATGACCTCGACGATCCCGTAGGTTGATCATGCCATTGAGGTCTTGTCGTGTTGTTTCATCTGCATTGAGCGACGGTGGATTCTGATTCCATCCAGGATGGTCGAGGTCGTCCTCGGTTCTTGATGTTTGATTCATCCTGGCGGGAGAACAGTTATGTGCCCGTCGGAGGCCTGCAGTATGGTATAAATAAGGGCATATCTTGGTTATTGTATGATATTATTTGGTAGGCGTAGGCAGAAGTGCACCCATTGTCATCGGTTACGTTTGTGCACCCGATTCTGCCCGCCCCCATTTTTTAAACTTGCCGTACTCTGGCTTGCGTAATTACATCAGCGCGTAATTTACTAAGCGTTTGCAAGAATGAATAGCCAATGAAATTAGACGTATTACACGTACAATCTCTGTTGTTGTAGCGATTTCAGCCTTGTAAATTTGAACAGATCCTTATAACTAGAGTAGTTCAGCCTGTTCAGCACTTCAGGTGCAACAACTTTCACTCTGTTGGCTAACTAGTCTGTAAATGGGGCAGAAGCCGCGAGCCAACAAGAGGTTTTACTCTGTCTCATGAATTTCCCAACCCTTTAGCGCACAAATTATAACCATAAATTCCTAGCGCAATTACAATGTCCGTGGGTAATTCTCATCGGAAACAGCGTCATCGCATGAGGACCCTCGGAAGAAAGAAGGTTCCAAGGTTCTCGATATGATGTGTCTCTTCTCGTTCGTATCAGTTAGGCATTTATGCGTTAAAATCTCCGATCCATCTCCACAATCTCCAGATTCTCCAGATTCTCCAGACTCCAACATCAGCGAGACGGCGCCATAGTACTCTGACCTAGGTGCTACTGCAAGTGTCACATGGACAGGATAAGGGTGAACAGTCAAATATGCTGCTGACATGGTGACCCTCTGGTTTGGTTTTATGGAAATCCACTTAAGGTATATCTTCATACATAGAAAGTTGAATCTATCGTGAGAATCTAGAGCTTCGGGTACTCACGGTATCACGATAAATGCTGTGAGGTGTTCATGTCCGACCACACGAGGATCAATTGGATGTCGCTTTCGTCCTTGGAATTTTATGTCAGTCTGTATTAGTATGTATTCTGAGCTCGGACGTACTCTGTTGAATCCAGAGCGTGGAGTAGGGTGAGTATTCATGGGCGATTGCAGTGATATATATGCAGCTTCCAAGCAGATGACCTTCCGTGTTGCCGGCATAGGTACATACGCATGAGTACCCATATTTAGGAACCGAGCAACCGGATAGGCTGAGTTTGAGGGGCAATTGGCATGAATGCATTGTTATGCCCACCAACAACCACTACAAAGAGCGGTCTGGTATGTTTGTTTTGAGTTTGCGGAGGTATGCTGGTGAATATGTATGTATACGCTGGCTAGCCCTGGGTGGCATGAAAACAAACACCGAACAATGCACCCCACGGAGTTAGATGACGAAACGAACGCATACTGTGATCAATGCGAGGGGTCAAAGTATATTCTGACAATCAATACGTATGGGTGTACGTATCTAGTAGGTGCGTGGATTATGGGTTCTAGCTATGTCAACCAACATCCAGCATTTGACTTCTATTGTCGAGATAAAGCGCCCAACACCAAATGATTTTGGGACAGCTAAGCATGAAGAATTCTTCTGCCTATGCAATCGAGTCTAGTTGAAGTATGAACTGCAGTAAAGAACTAAGAAAGACGTTGCTATCGATAAGTATATAAACAGCGTTGCCCGCAGCAACGGCTTCCCCACCGATGTTTACCTGCACGGGGCCGGAGGTTTCAACCAGCCATGGCGCCGCCGACTTGTCTAATCACAGCACGCGTTGCGGAGTCTTGTCAGCATAGTTGCCATAAACAGATGCTCAACTCCTCTCTGGTGATAGCAGACTAGTGAAGTCACTCACTCACTAGTTATTTAGCACGACTGCTTTCTGAGAAAAGCGCCTCGAGGATCCGATCGGCTGTGTTGCGAGCTCCTCCTCAATTCTCTCCACTGCCTTCTTCTTTTTCCTCTTCCCTTTCTACTTCTTTTCCTTCTCACCAGCAGTGACTGTGTCCCTTTTTCTTCTTCTCTTCATGTTTTTGTTTGGCTGGGCCCTTGCTCTTCGTTCTGGGTCTGCTTCTGTTGTTTGTTTGTCTTTGCTCGCGCTTGCATAACTTTCCACGAAAGAGGGCGTTTTTGAATTGCATCGTTGCAGGTGCAGGTATGTTTTCTTTCATTACGCGTGTGGAACCTCTTTATTCTTCAAGTCATGCTAACAATACCATTAAGAATACTAGCAGACCATGATTTCCAACGCCCAGTCACCGGCCATCTTTGATGATGCGAGCCGATCTCCATCCAAGCCATCCATGCTACGCTCCATGTTACCGTCGAGACACAAGAAGAGTCCTTCAGCCGGAGATGGATTGCCCGCGGTAATGCCAGGAGCCAGCTTTGCGGGCTTTCTCCCAGCCGACCACCCTCATGCCCAGCCATTGGGGGAGAGAGCACACAATCGAGAGGCCGCGGGCCCAAAACCTTCAAAGGAGGGACTACATAAAAAGACTAAAAGCTCCGTGTCTCTCAAGTCTCTTATTATTAGAGACCGTGAAAAGAAAGACAGCCAGCGGTCATCGGCAAGCTCGCCGGACGCAGGGTCTTTTGAGACGAAGATGAGGAAGATGAAATCAACAGCTAGCTTGTCGGCTATCTTGAAGAGATCATCACATCGGGAACGCAAGGGCGAGGTGGTTAATGAGCCCAAGGAGAACCGACGTCCAGTATCAGAGGTCGTCTCCCCAATCTGGGCCCAATTTGCTACCCAGCCCCAGGAAGACTCGGTGGGCAATGTCTACGTCCCCGAAAGCGGAAGGTCGTTGGAGGAGGAGGTATCTCTATACACTCCGAAACAATACAACCCTTCTAAGCAGCGAAACTTTTATGACTACCACCAGCCCCCCACCCTGGCACAGAAGCCCAGACCCAAATCGGACTATATCTCGTCCGGCACAATGAAAGTCAAGGAAATGTTGGGTCAAATCCAGCGTGTTCCTTCAGGCAAACAACGCCATCCAGAGAAGCAGGCCGAGTATCACAACTCATCGGATGTCCGCACTAGCTATGAATCAAAGAGGAACTCGGGCCATGGTAGCGGCCGAGTGATGGCTGTTGTCTCGGCACTCAATGCTAAGGATGTCGACACTCAGAAAGACAGCGGCAGTAAGCAAATCGAGAGTGAATTCGAAAAGCTTCTGGTAGGTAGCAACT
Organism: Talaromyces albobiverticillius; assembly: GCA_023721895.2. Lineage (NCBI taxonomy): Eukaryota > Fungi > Ascomycota > Eurotiomycetes > Eurotiales > Trichocomaceae > Talaromyces > Talaromyces albobiverticillius. Next base: position 5,391,355 of record JAMBUR020000001.1, on the reverse strand, counting down.
AGTCCCAAGGGACACAAATTGTCTTTCAAGACCTAGCACTGACAAGATGGTAGGACGCACGGAACATTCCAATGAATATGCGGGACAAAATGAGATCCCTTGACACCAACATCAAGGCCGACTTTATCCAAAAGAACCGAGTTGAGAGCTCGGTCCCCAATTCGGCAACGTCGAGCACCTTTGACAGCGCCGGCCGTCGTGGGAGGAAGGATTCTCGCACGGCGCCTTCCCAGACGCGTGATAAGAGCTTGCGTTCTCTGTCTCGAGCTCGTTCACCATTCTCCAAAGGTGATGCTTCGCCTAAAAAGCATCAAAAGTCGGACAGCGCTAGCTCTTTTAAGCGTCCGAAATCAGTTGATCTTGGACGTCCATATTCGCTCCCTAGCGCAGCGAACTCATCCACTTCTTTGCATGCAAAAACCCACCCAGACACATCGGCCGATCCTGCCGACTTCATCCACTATCTGCGAGAGGTCCAGAAGCCAGAACTAGTTGAAGTGGGCAAACTTCATAAGCTTCGTATTCTGCTCCGGAACGAGACTGTGGCGTGGGTGGACTCTTTTATTGCGGGCAATGGGATGGATGAAATCATCTCACTTCTCTACCGCATCATGAAAGTTGAATGGAGGTACGTATTCAGAGATGTTTCCTTTGACTTGACCGGTACTGATTTGTCATTTGCAGAGAGGAACATGAAGATACTCTGCTCCACGAAACTTTACTTTGCCTCAAAGCTCTCTGTACAACCTCGGTTGCTCTGCAACGGTTGACAGTGTTGAGCAAGGAGCTGTTCCCGGCATTGTTGGGCATGATTTTTGACGAAGAGAAAAAGGGACCGAGCGAGTTTACAACAAGAGGTGTCATCATCAGCATTCTGTTCACTCACCTTTCAACGGCACCAGAAGGCAAAATGACTGAACGCGCTGCCGAGATTCTCGCGTACCTACGTGATCCTACTCCCAATAACCAGCAGGTTGAATTCATTGCAAATATCTACCAACCTCGCCCATACCGAATCTGGTGCAAGGAAGTGACCAATGTCACCAAAGAAGTATTCTGGATCTTCCTTCACCATTTGAACGTGATCCCCCTCAATCGTGTCGAAGATCCTACCACCCAGCTGGAAGATGATTACTTCAAGAGGCATTATCCTGCACCTCGGCCTCCCGTTCCTGCAGCTCCATATGTTGGCGGTGTTGAGTGGGACGCTACGAACTACCTTGCCACACACCTTGATCTCATGAATGGCCTCATTGCATGCCAGCCCACGCAAGAGCAGAGAAATGCTCTCCGTGAAGAACTGCGTGCTTCCGGCTTTGAAAAGGCCATGGGAGGAAGTATGCGCACCTGCAAGGAAAAATTCTATGGGGCAGTCCACGACTGTTTGAAAACCTGGGTAGCTGCTGCTCGCGAGGACGGATGGGATTATCGATTCGTACGCGAGGGACCGGAGCCTGGATCCCCATCCAAATCCCCCAAAAAGGTTTCCAACAAGAAGCCGATTGAAGAGCCGCCAAAGTTGGCGCTCGACATGGACTTGGAGAAGAAGCCAGGTCGTATTTCCGACATTGGTGGATGGATCTGAGCATAATCAGTATCCATGGGAAGATTTTCTTCTCTTCTCTTTTCTTTTTTACATTTTTCTTCTTCTTTTCTTTTCATGTGTTTCTAATTCATTCTATGATTGGCGTAAACGGACAGGCGTTAGAGGCATTGGAGCTTCATCACATATGCATTGAGTACTGGGACAGTTGGTTGGCCTGATTGCCAGCAGGCTGTCCTTGCACTCTGAATTTTGCGGATTAAGAAGCATGATGAGCATGACCACATCAGGGCGTATAATGATTTGAGGAATGAATTGACGATTTTTTTTCTTTTCTACTATCTTACTACTACATTACTACATTTACCACATGGAGTCGTAGGGCAAAAAGCTGTAGATCTATATATTGCCTAAAATGGTTTAGCCCCGGAGGTGTAAGCGTTCGCCGTTGCTCAACTTCTCCGCCGATTTTTGAACCACCGCCTTTACTCCTCGTTCAGTCGACCTCATCCCAGCAATTCTGTTTTGCTTGCTGTCTCCACACAAGCATATATCAATATGGCAACTATGCGACCGTTATTACCATTAGCCGAATTGGCTACACGGAGCTTGCGCACGTCGTCGTCACTTGCGAGCATCGCATCCAGGAATTATCATTGCTCCTGCCAGAGCTCGAAAATGGCATTGTCTCATGTGAAGCTCGCCTCTCTTGCTTAATATAGTCGTTTATAAGCTTTGTAACTGACGTTCAATCGATATCTAGCAGAATCCCGTTAATATGACACAGTCTCGCGCGATGTTTGCCGCGCGTCGAACATATTCCACCACCTCTTCCATGCTTTCAGCCTCGCCCTTTCGATTGACTTCACAGCCCAAACAGCACGAGAACGAATACCTCGCTGAAGAAGAGGCAGAAGAAGACGAAGGAGGATATTACAGCCCATACAAGCCCAAACGCCAATGGCCGCCAGACATGTCGAAACTGTCTCCAAAGCATCAACTCCGATTAGAACGCAAATATAGACGTCGCGCAGCTCTGAAATATGCCCGGCCTCGATGGGTTAAAGCTACGAAACTGGTGCAATGGGGCGTTATTATATGTTTGTCTACCCTTGAAGAATAACGGTTGTTTGCGCTCGCCAGTAACTGTAACTGACAATGATTTTATAGTTGTGGTAATATATTCGGTGCTGTTTATGGAATGGGGCAAGGAAGGAGAGGAACATCCATTTGAGGACGTGAGTGATAGCATATTTATTATTCCGGAGGCTTTGTTTATACTGATTGATTTTTTTAGTTCCGTCAGGACTTGTTTGCTCGATTCGACTCGCTGTTTTCGGCGGCGCCTCAACCGCCGAGCAGGAAGAAAGAGTAAAGAGACAGAAGTGTTGTTCATGTCAGATTATATGCTTGGTTGGTGGTCATGGGACCGTCAAGGATATGACATCGGCAACAGGTCTAGTATAGACATGCACATGACCTATCGTCTGGGCGACTGCGCAGGCAAATGTACAACACTGCAACAGACAGTCTCATTATATTGTATTATAAATACTATGTACATACCCAAAACAAATCTCTTTTTCAGAAGGTAATCAGAAATTCACACTGGCATATGATTTTCACATGCAACGAGGAACGGGGCTGACTCAGCAATGATGTCGATGTCTTGGCACGGGTCCCTCACGTGCCATTCCGCCCGTAGCCAATCAAACGCGGCGGCGTCATAGCTGCGGCGCGGAAAAACGCTGATACGGCGTGCCTCGGCATGTTTCTAGCTTGTTCGGCGGATTCAAGTGACACTGACGAAAGACCGACCGGCTACAAAAGGGAAGAGCGCCGGGCATCCTCTTCCTTTCAAACAACTTGTGCTTTTTATGCTTGTAAAGTAATAATCGTCTATTCTTGCATTTCACATTTCCTTCATCATGGCTCAAGGTATGTTGTCTTTGTTTGCTTACTATACATTTGATGATATCCGCCACATAGCCGACTAGTTACTGATTACTGACTTGCAAACTACTATAGCTCAACAACGTCTAGGCCAGATCTCGTCCCATCTCTCGGGCTCCAAGACTAGCAGCAACATCACAGAAAAACACCCCGATGACATCGTCGTGACCGCCGCTCTCCGAACGCCCTTCACCAAGGGCGGAAAGGGCGGCTTCAAGGACACGGCGGCCGCAGATTTGCTTGTCGGTGCTTTCCAGGGTCTTATCAAGCGTAGCGGAATTGATCCAAAGCTTGTCGATGATATAGCCGTGGGCTCGGTGCTGCCTCCCGGAGGCGGTGCCACTGAGTTTCGTGCTGCGGCGCTGGTTGCCGGGTTCCCAGAGTCGACTGCGGTGCGAAGCTTGAATCGTCAATGCTCCAGCGGCTTGCAGGCTGTTGTCGATATCGCTAATGCGATCAAGACTGGTGTGATTGATATTGGCGTTGGAGCTGGCGTTGAAAGCATGAGCTCTCAATATGGGTATGTATACATCACACTTCTAAAGAAAGAACTATTAAGCTAAGCCTTCTACAGCCCCGGCGCCGTAACTGAATTCTCCGAACTCCTCGAAAACCACCTCCAATCCGCAAACTGCAAAGTTCCCATGGGCGTTCTCTCCGAACAAATGGCCAAGGACCGCAAGGTCACCCGCGCCGAGCAAGACGCCTTTGCCGCATCCTCATACCAAAAGGCCATCGCGGCCCAGAAAGCGGGCCTCTTCAACGAGGAAATCTACCCCCTAGAAGTGAAATGGACCGATCCCAAAACCGAGGAAGAGAAGACCATCACCGTCAAGGCCGATGACGGTGTGCGAGAGGGTATCACCCCAGAGTCCTTGGCCAAAATCAAGCCTGCTTTCGCCAAGGATGGTAGCATCCATGCCGGTAATGCATCTCAAGTGTCCGATGGTGCTGCAGCGGTTCTTCTTATGAAGCGCTCCACGGCGGAGAAGCTCGGACAGAAAATCATTGGCAAATTCGTGACTGCTAGCATTGTTGGTGTTGAGCCGTTGCTTATGGGTATTGGCCCGTGGAAGGCTATCCCTATTGCTCTGGGCAAAGCAGGTATTTCCAAGGATGATGTTGATATTTATGAGATCAATGAGGCCTTTGCATCACAGTGCGTGTGGTGTGTTAAGGAGTTGGGTTTGCCGTTTGAGAAGGTGAACCCCAAGGGTGGTGCTATTGCCTTTGGTCACCCTCTCGGTTGCACTGGTGCCCGCCAGGTGAGTACGCTGCTTACTGAGCTGAAGCGTACCAGTAAGAAGATTGGTGTTACTAGCATGTGTATTGGCACTGGTATGGGTATGGCTGCTGTATGGGTTGCGGAGTAAAAAATTTCCTTTCTTTTGGTTAAACCGTGTCAAGCAATTCCTTCGATTTTTTTATTTAGAAATGATATCTGTATATATTCTGAAACCTCATGCTTTTGGTATCTGTGTGACTACTATCTATCTTACGATTTACTGTTTACATGCAAGCCTTTTAAAACTCACGCTTACAGTTGAAGTACCTAGAGGGTTCATGTACTTGTATAAGTATCTGTATTACATTATTCCATCCATAACCTGCCAAAAATGAGTGGGTTGTTGAATTACAGTTCCACCGTAGTTGTAAGAATATTTGAAACAATCATAGTAGTGGGTAATGATGGGTAACAATAATAATAGGGTAGAGATAGAAAAATTGCTTTCTAGAATAGATAATCTAGACACCAAAAATAGATGGCGATAATGAAACGAGTTTTTTTGCTTTATTTACGCACGTTTAAGCGAAATAACTCTTCCATAAAACACCGGCCAAGTCTTCAAGTTGGTCTGGTGTGAATGCCTAGATAATTATTAGCTTGTGTCATATATATTCGTACGATGATGCAGAAGAAAAATACCTTTTGATCAATATGCCAAGTATCTTGTCTAGTCTTTTTGAATTCGCTGATAATACTCTTCACGCTCTGTCCAACAACACCAGGGTCATGAGCAGCTTTAGTGCTCAGCGTGGTCAAAGCATCGGGCATCCAGTGTGGTGGCGGGCTTGCATATGGGAATGCTTGCACCAAAGCACCAAGACCTAGTACCGCGGCGTGGCGAACAATAATGAGTCGCGTATGTTCCGGGGTAGGTGTACCGGTACGGCTAGATGTGGCTGATGCCCGACCTAGGTGAGATTTTGGTCTCTTGGGGAGAGGGTTATCAACCAATGTTTTTGTGAATCGTTCTTGGAACTTCTTGACAAATCCCTCCCGCAGCGCAACTGGGGAGCATCTGATCATGCCAGACAGTGTCGCTGATGCGCCTACACGCACCTCGAGCTGGCTGTCTTGAAGCATATTGGCAATACACTCGAATAGCCTGTCGCGATCGCTTGCCGAAAGTAGGAACAAGCGACGGAAGTAAATGATTTGCATATTAATCATCACACGAAGTCTTTGATGCCAAGAAGTCGCATGTTGTCCAATTTTGACTAACGCTTGGATGAAAGCTGACTCATTCTCGGCTGGATAAGGAATATTGGGAAGGTGTCGGAAAACATGATATGCGAGTGATTGGAGTTCGGGATCCTCCTTGACATCCATCATGTGGAGCAACTCCTCGGTGAAAACCGTTGCGAAGAATGGCACCAACTGTGTACATTCATGGGAAGAAAGAGTCGAGTCAAGCCAGAGCAACACCGTCTTGCTGCCAGATGTGTACGACGACGGAGTCTGCTGACCTGGCTGTCGTTCTTGTCGCCATACTTTGAGCCTCTCAAAAACACCATTGGTCATGTTTGAGAAATCTTCTGTTGGATCATACGGGTACGTCCCAATAGACGATGAAGAGTTTTGAGCCTTGATCAGGCTATCGACATCGGTGTGGGATTCATGATGCCTAGTCCGGAAAATAGATCCCAGAGTATGACCCATTGCCTCACGAACTCCCTTGTAGGGGTGGTCCAGATGAGCGACGAAATCTTCAACAATAGGCTTCTCAAGCTGAAAGTGCCACCCTGCATCTATGATACATTGGTGCAGTAGGCTGATCTTTGAACTTTCTTTGAAGGCTGCATTGGATGTCATGTCTAGTCGGAAGGATGCCAGCCAGTCAACCAAAGGCCATGCACGACGAGGATCTCTGCACTGGAGAATCATATGAAGGAAGGTCGTCCAGTAGCCCGAGTTTTCAGGTGTAAGCCCATCTTCAAGAATCTTCCTGACCATGGGGAAAGCATAAGCCCAGACCATATTTCTCTTTTCAACGTCTGTGTCTGTTACGGAGCTGATCAATGCGCCAAGAATCTCCGCTGTTGCTCTGTGTTGGTGTTTGTCGCTGCCATCTTCAAAGACGAGCTCGATTTCCTCTTTGATTTCATCAAACGTAGCCGCAGTGAGTCCATCTCTGATCATTAACTCAAAGACATAGAGCAGCATCATGGCGCATGCCATGCGGAATTTGTCGGCAGCCACATCACGAGGCTCTTGCTTGAGGTACGAGAAGAAGCTGCGGAACCATTGACGGTCAAGAATCTTGCCCATATGACTGCGGATTTTCCATTCTACATCGTCATACTCAATATCTTTCTTGATATTGGCCTTATATGCGGGCATCTTGTCTGACCAGACAAGCCATCCTGAAAAATCGTGATCAATGTAGTACTCCGCTTCAGGATCAGCAAAACTGGACAAGTATTCTTTCGTCCATCCTTCTTCGTATCGTTTCGTAGCGACTTGGATCCTTGCTGGGAAATTTTGCTCTCCCAGAATGTAATTCTCATAAGTGTGACTGCAGATAGCGCGCACATCAATCATAGTAAAGAGAGCTATCAAAGCCTGTGAATACATTCCCCGAAGACCGGGATGCGTATCGACAGACCCCGTCGTTACCAAATCAACCAACTTTTCGCTTGCAATGTAATCGAACCTCAGACCCATGCTAACCACGATGCTAGCAGCTCGACTTGCAATCTTCCAATGCGAAGTTCGGGCCAACTCCACAAGCTCTTCAGCAAGCTCTGCCTTTTTATGTTCAATCTTGACCCGCTTTTGGCTGATTGACTTGCGTCTTTGTTCGATTACGCCCTCGACATCTTCCGTTGGTGCTATAGAATTGACAAGATCTTCGTTGAGCACAGCCATTCTCTCAAGAGGGCGTCCGTATTCCATGATCTGATAGACAGCCCCTGAACACAATTTCTGCACGGATGGCTTGTCGACACTGCTCGCATCTATAAATGCCTTGATAAGAGCCGGCGTGTACTTCCAGTGTCGTCCGGCCGGTTTGGCTAGACTACCGTATAGCAGGGAGTGCAATGCACCCTTAATCCGCGCGTGGTCATTCTCCTTGATGGCCTTTTGCAAGGCTTTGAGCAATGGAGGTATAACCACCAGCCGAGAGCCCCAGACAGCTTTGAGAGCAGATTCACCGGCACTTTGCGCATTTCGCCTAATATCAGTGTACAGCGAAACACTAGATTCAGCCAAATCGAGGAACAATGTTTCATCAAGCTTCGACCTTGGTCGAGGAGCTGCATTATGTCGCAAACGCTGCAAATGATATACATTCGCTCTTCGAACAAGAAGCGGTCGAGGGTAGTCTTTGCGAACCCCGCTCACCTTGTACGGATGAATGTCGGCAGCGAGAAGACGTGTGACCCGATCTAGCACGTGAGCTGATCTTTCGATACCAACATCAATAAACCAGGATCTGTAAGCAGTGTACAGGGCTCCAAAGCAAGGAACGTCATCTTCTTGCTTTTCTGTGAGGAAGCGATGGACATGATGGAGAACATTTCCGGCTCTCTGTCTAATTTCGTGAATGGTTTTGTACAATGGATCATCTTCTGTCAAAGAGTATCCAGTGGGATAGGTGAAGGTCTCCCGTACGGTCTCTTCATCGGAGCTGTCTAGAGAGGAATCTCCATTCTCATCCTGATTATCGGCGTGCCCATTGGCTTCGGCCATCTCGACATCGGTTGATTCTGATGAAGCTCCCTTCCCGTCGTCGCCTGCTAGAGAAGCTGCTTTTGAATCAAAAAGAACAGAGATGCCAGAGAGGATAAGCCTTAACAAAACGAGCTTCCTTGTCACCTCATCAGACCACTCTTTTCCACTTCCATCTCGCTTTACGCTAGATGTCCCATCAGTCAGAGCAGTAAGTTGAGTCAGGGCGCTTTCTGCTTGGCTCTGGAAGAGGGCCACAGCAAACTCGATTTCTGCTCGATTCGGTATGTGCCAGTTTATCTTCAAGTTGCGAGGATCGGGACGATAGCCCCAGTGCTCAATCTTAAGACCGTCCTTGACATCTTCCTGCTCAAAAAGACGATAATCCAGGGTGTATGTGACAGTGAGGTTAAGAAGGAGGTGATGGATGAAGTTGGACACATGAATAGTCGGAATGCCTTTACACTTTTCTTGCATGTAGATCGCAATGTCCAAAAGTTCTTGCTTATGGTTGAGAACCGCGCTTCCAACATGGACTACACACATACTCAACATACTAACGTTCCAGACGAGTGCTCTGTCTCTTGGCAGTACCTCTGCGCCCGTTGTACGAGTAGAAGCAGCACCGTTCTCGTCAATCTCAGAACGAATTGCCTGAATCAAGAGAGGAACGAAACGTTTCAGAGCCTTTTCGGGGTTTACCTTACAGACAGCGTTGCAGATAAACGCCATTGCATCCCTGGCTTGGTGTATGACATGGTTTGAAACAAAATCAACCACTTTTTGAAGAGCCATATCATACAGCTCTGGAGATAGCGCTGATAATAATGGCATGAGAGTAGCCGGGAGAGTATTGACGACATTCTCTTCAGGAGAACCCGTCTTCACTCGGGATGCATCAGGGAGATTTTCGAGAAGAGTAAAGACACGTCCTAAGAAGGAGATCAAGAACTCGCCGAAGCCGGTAGTAGAGGATCGAAGAATCATTTCTTCAGTCTCGTCGCTCAAGTCAGTGTCGTAGTTAAGTTGGACATTAGCTCCTTCTACTTCCATTCTTTCGACTTCGCCCGTAATCCATTGCATGGCTAACATGCTACAATTTACATCGTCTCGTCCTTTCGTAAAGTCTTCTAGGGGGATGTTATAACAGACAGACTGGATAAAAGACAAGGCATGCATCGACTTCTCCAAGTCGTTGGCATCGATACCAGGTAACGCAAGTCCCAACAAAGTTGTCATATGGCAACGGAAACCTTTGGTGCGGACAATGATCCTGGACAAGATTTGCAGGGATCTCAAGGACGAGGTTGTTCGATGCACCTCAACTAGACCCTGCATTGATGGATAAATTCTCTGCAAGGCACCAGGCAGAATGAGTTGGGGTTCAAGGTACGCAAGGCTTTGCAAAGTAGACAGCGAGAAGTTCATTGCGGTACCACTCTTCGCGTAGATTCCCATGAAGATCACATCACGAAGACATAGAACAAACCGCTTTCTTAGAGGCTCGTTCAATTTTCTTTCAGGGGGTACTTCCATTTCCCCATTGTGCTCTCGATTCCACCGCATGATAAAGAAGTCAGCAAGGTAGTAGACTAGCTGCGCCAACGTCTTTGTCCAAGCGCCCGAATTAGAAGGGTGGAAAAATGTCTCCACAGCCTGTATTAGACCCTCAAGTTGGTGAAGGATGGAATCCGGTGCATCCAAACATGCGGGAGACAAAGACATCACAATCCAACGGGCAATGTGATGCGCAACTGGGTGCTTTCGTGAATCGCGGTCGAGCATAATTCCCAACCCAGAAGAGATATCAACAAGAGCACTGTACGGAGAGGTAGCTTGTCCGACTGGGATTTCGAGCAGTCTGAGAATGGATGTAAAGATGAGGGAGGATTGTTCTTTTGTGAAGATACCATATTCGGAAAACGGAATATGAGATGCGGGCAAAGAGTCTCGTGCTAGTCGAGATAGAAGATCCAAAAAGTTCATGTCAAATGTCTTTGATCTATTGACAAGGGACCATAGATGAAAGTAGGTGGGGAGAAATTTTTGTGGGCGCAGGTCGTCTCGAGACTCTGGAGCGGGAGAAGTGGGCAGCAATAGATTCATTAACCCCACGACGACAAAAGCACCTTCTGTAAAAGACGTAGTGTAGTGTGGAAGAAATTCTTCCAGCATCGCCGGTAATTCGCAGGGATCGAAGTAGAGCTGAGAAAACGCACATAGCTTCGTAAGAGTCTTGATATTGCGCTTCAAGTTTGTAGAATGGATCAAGCCAGATTCTGTCGGTAAGACAAAGGTCTTGATCTCTTTGAACAGAGGCTTCCAGTCCAGCACCAAATCCTTCACTGGTCGAAGATAATGTTTCCGTCTAATTGCCGAATAGAGTTAGTCACTGCAGCATTATGCATAATAATAGCATACGAAAGATAGAAGAAACAGCCTACTTTGTAAGAAGCATGAACATGCTTGCAAATCGTTCAGCGACATTTGGGTCTATGCCGGGGGCAAGCGATAATTCATAGTAGAGCCTCACTAGCTTGATACGTTCCTCCCTCGTGGGATCAAACTTTAGTGAAAGCCATCCTCTCAGCTCTCGAGTCCAGTGCACAGCGCCGGGGCTGAAGTCGCCAGCCTTGACCGCCACATACAAACAGTTCAGAATCTCATGTAGATTATGCTCCCGCTGGCTATCGTCCTCAGCCTGGTATGGCAGGTAGTTGAAATATGGGTATGTGCGTGGTCGGATCCTGGCCTTCTTCGCACCGTCTGCTTCTGCCGGCTCTCCGCCGGGCGATGTAGCTCTCGATATTTCGGTGGCATTTTGGAAATTTTCTGACGTCAAAATAGAAGCTATTCGATCTGCATTATTTCTGTCCATCGTAGCATTCAATTGTCGGGCAACCAGGTTTTGTTTGGGGTAGGTAGACTAGACTCGCGAGATGGAAATTGAAGGCACTTTTGAGTATATTTTCGTACTGATAGAGGACAGATATTTAGTTAGCATGAATCGTACGACTCTCAAAAGCCGCAGTAACAAAGAAGAAAGGAAGCGCTCGATTGATTCTAGCAGCGGTGTGACCTACAGTTCGTCCAATGGTGTGCCTCACGAGAAGATCAACTTCTCGGCGGGACTGGTGGTATGTAAGTGATGCCGCGGCAGCTTTACTCTGGGTGGCATCTGCTAAATGGCTTAATAATAGAGGTGTGAGTCTGGGAGACAGTCCAGACAGTGAGATGTCGTGCAGATAAAGGCAAGATGAGAGAGAGGGAGGCAATGAGATGGATGCGAGTGGGAACAAGCCAGCACCTCTCGCAATGTCGAGCTTGGGGTAAATGGATAAGACGATGAAGAAAGATAGAGGGATAAAGTGATAAGGATAGCTGGTCAAAGCAAGGATAATAGACGTGTGGTTTGAGGTGGAGGAGGCAAGTAGAGTAGGGTAGGTGAAGGAGCACCAGCAGTGACAGTCACGAGTCAAAGCGGCTAGTTTAGAAGACTAACGACGACGCTTGGAGCCCACCCGCGAAAGATGACATAATGCTATGGTCACGGATCACAGCGTTTACAGAGCTACAAATTAGCAGACATACACAATGAATATATAACAACGCGGCCCGTTCTTGCTGTGGCTGCATCTGGAGCCCGCCTGGCAATGCTTTTTCTCTCTCTCTCTCTCTCGCTAGCATCGCTTGGGGAAAGCGAGCGCCTGAGACACACGCCGGCGCTCGTCCGGTGAGGAGGTCCGCGGGCCAGACCTGGTTGAAGCTGACCAAAGCGGTCTAGCGCAGTGGCTCTTGCGGCGCAGGAGACAGCGGGCAGCCTTAGCAGTTAGGCTCCTCTTAGGGCTTGGCCTGAGCGGGCTCCATATCGAGTTAAGACTTGGCTAAGTTAATGTCAACTACGTTTGATATTTCATGAGATGCCAATTAGTAATTGTACACGCTATGCTGGAGGCAAAAAAGAACCATATAGAACCGCTTGGATCAAGCCGTACATGGCCATCGCCTGCACGGCCACGGCGAAACTCCGCCTACCCGATGGTTTGGAGTATTCCAGTGCCGAGGTAGCCAAATACCAATACCACACGGGGTACCCAGACGCAATTCGATTAATAATCTGGACGTGGAACGTGGTCAATGCCATCAACGCCAGAATGCCCTGTGCGATTGCGAAATGAGGCAGTCCAGGTCGGGAGATGTCCTTGCTGGAAGAAGGCACGTGATGCGGTCCGAGACGTCCTGTCAGTGCTACCAACGACGAGTAAACCATTATTGCAAGCACCGGCGCAGCGAGGAGGAAAAGCGGCAGGTTGGACACGGTCCAGTATTTCAAAAAGCCGACATTCCTGTGTGCGTGTTAATGAGGTAAAGTCCTATTTTGTATTCGACTGTAGTTGAAAGTAAAAGACTCACCAGTAGTGAGCTTGAACAAAGCTGTATATGCTGGGAACAAGTTGTTCACACCACGGCCGAGGTGCCGAGCCCTTTGCACCTACGCAATACTCACTATAGGCGATGAACTGGGGTATGATGGAGCCCAGCGCAACCGTGCTTCCACCCACAACGACGAAACCAGTGCGGCGAATCAAGTCCAGCGAAGGTCCATGGCGCAAGAACTGGAGAGCACCCTGAATGGCGTCGTACGCAAACAAAACACCGCTCAGTATACCATTACCGCGAATTGTGGTGGCCACGGCAAACGCAATGCCTGCGAGCAAGAAATGCATGTCACGTCGTCCGCGTCTCCCGTCATTATCAGCAAGGAGGGCTAGCGAGTAAAGATGAAAGCCGGTCAGATTCAAAAAGGAGAACAGCGGCTCGCCGTACGGGGCGGAGAGGAAGGCGCCTGCCGGAGAGATAACATGAAGGGCGGCGGAGACGAGGCAGAAGGCCTTTTGGGAACGTGATTCGTAGCCAAACACGGATTTTGTGAGAGCATAAAGTACCAACACGGACAAAAAGTGGGTGATATGGGAGAGTGCGACGCCGCTGATTGCAATTGATGCTATGGAAACATTGCCATCGGATGGCGCGAAAGCTTTTGATAGAAATCTTGTGTCAGTCAGGCCAATTGAAGCGATTCTGCTGAAACAAATCAATTGAAGCGCGCTGCAGAGGTATACCTACCAGAGCTAAGCTTGTTCAACAGCCGCGTGTATCCATAACCCCACGCCCATTCTTGCTCAAACAGATAGCCCCTCTCGGCCACACGAACGAAATAGATGGCATCCCATCTCACGAACTTCCAGATGGTAGAAAACGATGATGTTGGAGATGTCAACAAGCTGGTGGAAGTGTCGTAACCTAATCCGGGGCAATTGGCGACGATAGCAAACAAAACAGCTTTCCAAGCTAAGAATAGCACAGTTAGCGTTTTGATCGGATGCCGAAGATAATAATCGTCATTTTCAGTTTTAGTATCTTTAATTATGGGCGTATCATCCTCGGTAATTCCGCGGGTTCTGCCGTCCATCATTCGCAGGATGGCTCGAGGAACAGTTCACTCATGTGTGTGTCGATGTGGCGTGTTTATCTCTTTGAACAGCGTTGCGGCGTGGATGCGATTGGGTGGATGCTGTGCTACCCACAAGGGTGAAGATGGGGCGGTGAAAGGTTTTGTAAGTTGGTAACTCACCACGTGAGGGCTACCGGTTCGGGAAACCAGTACGTATTTTACGTGCCTTGCCCCGTTTAGGAAAGCTATACGTGCTATACGATGTCGATACTCGAAACGGAGCATATTTTAGATCTGCCCACACAAAGTACGGAGTAAAAGCTCAAACGAGGAAGCCTATCCTGGTCTCCAGTCCAGGCTGAAATTATTGCGCGCTGTCTGGGGGCCTCTCGCTTCTTGGGGCCGCTCATTGCTTAGTACGGAGCTTAGAGATCGTGTTAGTTCATGACTAAGAAGTTCTTTCTTTCGTAAAGTTGTAAAGAGCTGAAAAAGAAGCGCACTGGTGGTATGCTTTGGGCATAGTTGTTTTCGTATGTTTCCGGAGCCAAGTCCAACATCGCCAAGCCTTCCGCGCTCAGTATAGGTACTGTACGTAATTTATATGCATCTGATCTGACGCGTTCATCTCGGTCGAAAAGATGAAATGAAATTATCTGCAACAACTAGCCAACTACTCCGTACATACTGTGCTTGTAGTTAGCTTTGGACTGTTCATGTCCATGGATCCTTGGATATGGGCACATCGAACACCCGAAGTCCGTGGCCGCCGCCGACGGCTCCGCGAGAGTCCGGCTCCGTGCCAGTCCGTGGCCGAGATGTCTGGCCAATGCATCAATAATAATACCTAAAATCTGACTCAGTAGCTGTACAGTATGAATCATCCATTGGATGCATGTGGTGTGGTATTATGTATGCGACCTCGCCGGCTTGGGCTATCACCGGACCGGAGATCACAAAGCTACTGTAAGAGGCTGCTGCGACAGGGTTACTTTTAACTTTTAAAGTAAGCAAGTCTTGGACGGAGTCCGGATGCCTACCCTGAGTTGTGACCGAGTCGATCGTGGATCGGAGCAAGGCTGTCTGTATTCGTCCGAGACGAGACAAGACGTCTCCAATACGGTTTCTATACGGGCAGATGCCATGCCTTGTTGCACAAGCTTCAAGGACGATAGGTCAGAGACCAACAATGCTTTGTAGGAAATTGAAATTGCATCTGCGCGACGATCTGCACGACGAATCGTAGTATATAACAGTTGTGATATTATATGGCTTCGACATTGGACAACAAATATAGAATGTGTTTAATTGGCGTTTTATGTGCCTGAATCTGGGCTGAAGGACGACTCCACCGTAAATACCGGTACGCCAGCTTACCGTACGCGCTAAGCATAACTCTGCGTTAAGTTTCACATGAGCCAATGGCTTAAAAATAATGGGACTGCCTGGTTTTTGAGGGCAAACATTTCTCTCTCTTTGCCTCGCTTTTTCTCTCACCCTCTTCTGCTACTGTCTTCTTGTATATATACAGCTGCATCGTTGCTTTTTGACCGTTCATCGAGGTGCACACATCCGTACCTGCCCTCCCGGCTGCTGTCTTGGTATGTTTCAGGTTTCCTTCTTATACAGCTCCATACTACCTGCAGATGCATACGTAAACCCTCGTGATCTGCGTAACGAGGCTCGAGTAACCCCTCAGTGCTCCTCGCCATCCGTCATTGCCTTCATGATCTGTCTCATGTCTATAATCGAGAGAGAACCCGCTTGCTTGGCTGTTTCAGTACTAACCTTCTTGCTCATTGCAGATCACACAGCTGTCTTGGATCGATCGTGGGGCATAAGTAGCAACTGCCATCCAGTCGATATTGCCCGAGCAGAGCAAGGCTTGGCTTCTATATATTAAAAAAACATTCTATAATGCTCTTCGAAGATTGTTCTATTTGGATGGTTTCTTAATTCCATCCCAATTGTTCATGGTCGTGGTTGGCGCAATCTTATCAGATCGATGCGCTTTAGCCTCGGCTTCACTGCGGACGCAGCCGCAGGGGAGACAAAGGACACTGAGGCCGCTCCTTCCATCCCAACCAAGATGAGAGCCAGTCCTGCCGCTCGCCATTCAACTCCGCCCATCCTCACATCCAGGCCAGTTCTCACCACTGTTGACGCTTCATCGAGCGAAGAGGAGGAAGAAGACGAGGAAGTCGAAAAGGGAGAAAAAGGTCGTGCTTTGCCTCGCCAACGCTCCAGTCGCCCCAAAACCGTATTCCAATTTGCTCATCCTGTTGCAACTCGCCGTCGATTAAAGCTGAGATTGAAATTGCTTCTCCAGCTCCATGAAATCAACCGGTCCTCGCGACCATTTCCCAAATATGACATCCTCCCGGCCGATGTACCAACCAGATTGATCTGCAAGCTTCCCAAGCCATATGGAAATACTCGTGCTTTTGGTGCGAGAGACATGGTCGTTGTAACTAGTGACATGTACGAGCAACAAAACACCAGCGATGACCGCAGCGTTTCCTCGGAAGAATCCTGCTTGGAACAACGAGAAGTTGTCGCAACAATTTGCCAGATCGGAACAGACGATTCACCCCGTAAATCCAGATTCGAAATCGCTTTCAGTTCTGGGCTGGCTTGGGAAGGCATCGCGCTACCCAATGGCTCCTATGAACTTGTCTCCAAGGGTGGGAATTCACCCCCAAAGAAAGTTCGATGGGTGGCACGCGACAAGAAACCAGTCAGACAAGGGACAGGCCTGTCAGCAATAACGATAGCCAGTCCCGGTCGGTTTACATTCAGCGTGATCAATCCAAACACACGCCAGCATCCCGTTATCGCATCCATGACCCGAAAAGGACTCACAGTATTTGATCACTATTCTTATCCTGCGGCGTGCTCGTCACCTGAGCAATCCCCTCCAGGCTCGCCGTCGACTGGTTCCGCGAAATCTTCCGCCGACAGCCGCCCCGTCCATGTTGACGAGGAGCTGCGGAAAGTAATCGTTATGACGGGCATTTGGGTCGCTTTCATGGAAGGGTGGTCATCCAAAAGCCCCCTCGCTGGCGATTCATCGAATCGCACCGAATCCCCACTGTCTCCACGATCGAGATCATCGACCTTTTTGAGTGCTGATGGAGAAGTAAATGGAGAATCAGTGGTATCGTTATCGGGCCGGCCTTCGCGTTGGAATTCTAAAAAGGTGATGAATCGCCGCAGCACGCAATCAGATTTTGGACGCGAGATTATGACTGAACAACAAGGAAAGCGGCGCAGTAAAAGCCTGACAGCTGCTGACCGTTCCGGTCTGTACGCTGGACCAGACAGGGCTGCAGAGAGTAGTAGGCATGTTGATCACGCCACACTGGACGCTGGGCATGAAATCTACGGCGAAGGCGACTCGAAAAAGCCCAAGGGATGGCGTCGATTCTCCACTATATTAAGACGAAAAAAGCATTGACCCTTTGGCTGACTTCTTTTTCTTTTCTTTTCTTTTCTTATCTTTTCTTTTCTTTCAGACGGCGATTACTGTCGTTTACTTTTATACCCCCGACATATGTTGATTGCATATTTCTGTCTATTTTTCGAGCATACAGCGTTTCTAGCAAGGTTGCAAATAGTAGGCATGGCGTGGGTTGGTTGGATGGGCGTTGTTCATATAATAATGTATATACCTGATACTGCTATCATTGAATCTCCTTTCATATGTGATCTCGAGCTCCGAAATACGAGTATTGTAGTAATAAGTGGTTCATGAGTGGTTCATGAGTGTGCATCCGAGGAGAAAAGGTGCCGAACTGGAGGGGCAAATGCAATATAAATTGCATGATTAATTAGTATGGGCTGACCGCGGAGAAATGGACCCTGGATGGGGTTGGCTGATCGCCGCCATTTTCTTAAATTCCCATCTGACCGGCCGCCGGCTTTTGTCTAGCTGCTAGTCTCGGGATTCAACCACTGTCAGTCTACATAACCGGCGAGCGACTCAACAATTCTGTCCTGGCTCTTTTCTTGTTGCAATTTGAATTGTCCTAGACTTTCTTCTTGGTCGCACGAGAGAGACAAAGCAAGCTCACTACTTGTTAGAAAGGCAGACAGGAAGGAACAGAGGCATTGACTCACAGACATCATGGCAGGTACGTTGGCTTGGCGCTATTTTTGTTCTTCCCCGTTCTTTTCCGCCGCATCATCACCTCTACCACTCCCACTACACCCAGTGTCGCATTGAATTGTCGCTTCTTGTACCGCAGCAGCGCCGTCGGGGCAGAGAATGGCGTCCATTGTTCAATCTCCGGCTAGGACTCTGCTACGGCCGTGCCCGTGGACGAGATACAATGCTGCGCTGCAACAACACCGCCATTGCCATCACCATCACACAACACCCCTCCCACAATCGTCGAAACCATTGAATAAACAAACACATGCCCATAAAAATTCCCCATCTTTCTCATCTACATCTCGCCCAAAGCCATCTTCTTCTTCTTCAATTCATCGTCACGCAATGAATTCTAACGCTCAGGCCTGTCATTTTTCCTCCCCCGCCGCAACAGACTCCAACAAATTCGAGAGCGGTCTCGCATACAACAAGAACGAATGGGCGTCCACATACGCCGAGCGCTTTCCTGAGCTCGCAACCGGCCAGAAACCGCAAATCCTCTGGATCGGATGCTCCGACTCGCGCTGCCCAGAGACAACCCTCCTCGGCCTGAGTCCAGGTGACGTCTTTGTGCACCGCAACATCGCCAACATCGTGCACGAAGCTGACCTCAGCTCCGCGAGCGTCATTGAATTTGCCGTCGGCGCGCTCAAAGTCAACCACATCGTCGTGTGCGGCCACACGGCCTGCGGAGGCGTAAATGCTGCGCTGGGGAACGCTAAACTCGGCATTTTGGATACCTGGTTGCTCCCGCTGAGGAAGCTGCGCCAACAAAATCTCGAGGCCCTCCAGACGCTGGAAAAGCCACAAGCAATCGTCAAGTTGGCCGAGCTCAATGTGCTCGATGGGATTAGCAAGATCAAGGAAAAGGGCGTCGTGATTGATGCGATTGAGCAGCGCGGTTTGAAGGTGCATGGTGTTATTTATGATGTTGCTACGGGTTTGCTGCGTGCTGTTGAGGGTGGAAACGAAACGCAGGATGATATCAAGGCTCGCTTGACGGCTTTTAAGACTGCTTAATCTGTCTCAGAAGTCAAATTGCTCTTTCTATAGACATGTTATCGGAGCAAGATTTTTTTTTTTATTCTGACATCAACGAGCATGTTTAGTACAGACGAATACGACGCTTTTGAATAATAAACGAAAAGAATCAACCATACATTCACAACGCCCTAACCTCGTATCACATCTCAATTGAAAAGGAAAAGGGAAAAAAATCGCAGCAGTCAAAATATCACCCAAAATCAAACCTCCTCCCTAATCCCTTGCCACAGTAACCTAGGTTCTAGCAGGTTCACTTCTCCCGACATTCAGGCGGCGTCCAACCCAGCAAATAATCAAATCTGTCTCGGATAGTAGTCGGACGCCAATCACCGTTCTCGTCACAGTAATATCTTTCAAATATTTCCCATGTCGGAGGCTTGTAATCGCTCACAGATGCCGCCGTGCAAGTCTCGGAGGTTGAGCAGGCGATGTGACGAAGTGCGCTTTTGGCAATGGACGAGAGACTAAAACTGTTCGCTGTGCTGGACTGTTTGGCGTTTGCATCTCTCAGAGGATTGATATCGGTGATTTGGGAGTCCTCTGAGGTTGGAATATCCTCGAAAAATATTCCTGAGGGGCAAACGTTCCATTTATTTTTCTCGTGGTGGTCTATCAGAGGAAGGAAGCACTTGGCCGTATCCGGATCGACACTGGCCTCGGTCTCTGAAGCTTCGTCCAGTATTCCTTCCTGGATATCGAGATCTTCATTCTGGCCCGATTCGTTAAATGAAGTTGCTGTCTGTGAATGGTTGGAAGCTTCCAGCATGCCCAGGTCGGATAGATATTGATATAGGCCAGCCGATGATGCATTCCACACGGGTGCTTGAAGCACAGCACTGACAGTCCGAAGCGTATCAAGAGGCGTAGCAATTGCATCAGGCGGACCTCCCACGACTGCACAGAGGATACAAACAGAGAAAAATAGTGTTGGCAGAACCCACTGCAGGGTGGATATCACCTTTTGTCGAAATTCATTTGCTGATTGATATGAAACCGTATCGGGCGCCTCTTCTGTTTCTTCAGTCTCCTCTTCTGAGTCGGTGTCATTCACAGATTCCTCTACGTGGTCAATGTGATCTCCTGCAGCATCACTATGATTATCAGCCAAAAGCGTCCGCGGGAGCTCCCCAGTATCATTCTCCTGGTCACCGTCATCTTTGAAAAGTGCTTTGAAGGGCTCCCCAGTATCCTCTGTGTCGTTGATAGAAATCTTGCGTTCACGAATCCGGAGGAGCACAAATGGTCTTTCTCGAGGGTCAATAAAGGAGCGGAGGGCGCCTGCGGACTCAACGGGATTGTCAAGGCCACTAATCACATGTTCGAAATGGTTCTCAGGCGGGAGCTCGATGAGCATGTTCCCAAGGGTATTCGGGCAAGCAGCAATGGTGTCAGATAGATCAAGCAAATACCAGTCCTCATCCTCGGTGAAATATTGATCGAAGACTACCTCGACTCCATAGATGCCCTCTTTACTCTGGCCAGAGACGCAGAGAACAAGGTTTCCATCCTTGTGGCGAAGGTCAGAGCCCCATACCGACGGGAACTTCTCATCAGAGGTGCGTTTTGCTGGACTTTTCTCCTCCTCCAAAATGTCCTTTGCTGAAGTCCAAGGCATCAGATCTTGTGAAGATGGCGTTGGGCTGGGAGGCAAGTCTAGTTCAAAATCACCGAGGATTGAGTCACGAAAAGCTGCGTCTTGGGCTGACAAGGATCCTGACTCTGAGAGGCCGTCATCATCAAACGTTCCGTCGACACCGAGCCTGCGTACGGGGATCTTGCTTGGTCTTGGTGTGTTGGCGTTCATATCAATCTCTGTCGCTAGGTTTCTTGATGATAATGATGCATTAGGGTCCTCCCCAACATATATCACGGTTGCTGGGCTGTCGTCTGGACCATGTGGTGCGCTGTCGTCCTCCTGACTCTGAAGAGGTTGAGAGCCAGCTTGGGAATCGTCATGCGGCGCCCCCCCTGGACCAATATAGTAAACTTTCCAAGACAGTGAATCCCTCGAGCAAAACTCGTCAATCTTTTTGAGTATCGTGAGAGACGAGCGACGCGTGGCATGCACCTCGACCAAGACACGGACTGTAACGGGCAGTCTTGCGTCTCCAGTGCATGCTACCCTCAGCTCTAGCTTGCGAGGTCGAAGAGTCTCCATAATGGACGTGAGAGGCTGAAAGGGGTAGTCCTCCATATGGAGTAGTAGATAGGATTGTATTGAGTCGATCGATGGTTTTGGAAGGTGGAAGATGAGATACGAAAAGAGTTGGCTGGGATTAAAAGATTGAAGGGGAGTGCGGCTGCCGACTTGGGAAGGAGTTGTGTGGCAAAGTCCTGCAATTTGAGTCTGTCATATAAAGAAAGGTAAACAAACAAACTGCTTGTTTGTTTCGGGAAGGTCGACCTATTCACTGTTCAGTCTCGCTCATTCATTATAGACAATGGCTTTGATATCAACAATTATTATAAAGACTTGGTGCCCTCCCCATAGAAGTAATATAAATAAATACTATCTTCTTTATATATATCCTAGGAGGTCTTCAAATTACCTTTTTATTCCAGTCTAGATGTTGTATTTAGTTCTGGAGGCCTTCTGCGGATCCTTTGTATCATTTTGATATCTCCAATATAGCATCAAGTGAATTTCGTTTGGATTATGGCAGATCCAAGCAAAACCTAGCCGTTTTTGTACAATATGTTTATATGAATAATTAATTACTGTGAGTTGCTTGAGTTTCCTATTTTGGTTTTGTAGGAGTAGAATGATAGGGCTAGGTTTAGGGTTAATTAGTCAGGGATCAACAACCGGAAAAATAGCTATACAAATAAATGATTCTATATCGAGCAGCATTGGGCATAGATATGTCCATATCTGTGCTATGTTTTTTGGAATGTTTGTTTGTACTATCGTCATCATAATTGACTTCGCGGTCTCCTCTTATGTGGCAGCTGTCTAACCGTATAGGTATCCCGCTGTTTATGCCTGCAATGTACAATCCTTGCACTATTGTGTGCTGGGGTTCCGAGCATTGCTTTGGTATAGTATGGCAGTGCGTAGCCGCGAGGATTAGCTCCGCTTTGTGTATCGGTGTCCAGATATATCCTTGTTTCTGGCTGCGTTTTAGACATTTGAGATTATAATACCTTGCTCAATCAAATGTGAGTTCATATTTCTGCATTATTTATACCTTCAGCCAATGAAATCGCTCTCGGGAAAGGCATCGTATGACAATTCATTGAGCAAGTCGTCCCATCCAATAATCCATGACGGATCAATCTGCTGCTCAATAGGCTGTTTCCCAATGTCGATCATTGTAGTGTCGTCTAAAGCTCCTGCATGACCTTGAGATAAATCGAGAACTGGAGGAGCCGGAACCGGCTTTTGACTGTCCACAGAAGAAGCCTCGGTTGACTGAATAAGTGCGTCAATTCTCTCTTTTGTTCTATTCATCAACTTCCGTAGCATCCTTGTTCTTGCTCGTCCGTTGTAATCTGCGTGTGATTTTCTATAGTGCTCAAAGACATTTTCTACCAGCGGCCACACTCGTTTGACCAGTGTTGCGTCGGTCGAGACGTAGCACTCTCTAATAGCAACGACAAGAGGAGGCCATTGCGGCGTAATATACCACCTGAAGCCCTCGCCCCGTTCATCACTCTGCATCCGGGGTGTATTTTCAATGCTCTTCACGCACAGCTCGAGCATAGAAAGATTCCCTTGATCAGGCGGCGTCATGTTGCTTGTGGATGCGAGTCGTCTGAAGATGTGAAGTTGCGTCAATGATACCAGTGACTGTGTCCCGTAATAGACAAACCATGAATAATTACTGTCGTCTGGGTTGCAATACTTTGTGAGTGGCGAGACACTGTTTTGGAAAGAAGCCACCAGCTCCTCGCGCGCGGACCATTCTTGTGGAGTTACGGAGTACAAACGTCGGCCAAACGCTTGTAAATAGTAAGTCACGAGTGCAAAAGTCATGTCTGTCACCTCTTCGCGCTCTGGTATGTCATGGCCTTTGTAGGAGGGATCAAAGTCGGTGTCGTTCACATTGCGCGGCAGCGCAACCTGTGTCTTTTCGAGAGAAATTAGCGGTACTGAATCCGGGTCAATGCACGATTGCCCATCCAAAAGACATATTGTAAACCACAACCGTTTCCGCATCTGCTGTTCAAAGAATGTTTCCGTTGGATGGAGAGACTCGACATGGAGGTTAAGCGCTTGGGCGATGCGAACTGCTGTAGCCAGTAAAGTCCAGACGGCACGCGATTTATCGTGGGCTCGGGTAGCAACCTATATCAATTAGATAAAAGAAGAGGTATATTCGATATTCTGGACATACCAGATACAACACAAAAGCCTGCAAGACTGTTATATCGTTTGTCCGCATCAAGTCCGCTCTCTCCAAGGCCGTTTCGCAAGCGCTTTGGTATTCTGGCAACACGTCCATCTTGCGACACTGGAAAAGCAAGTGACATTGGCGGTCTGTCATGCTAGCTACGGCCGCATAGAAGACAGCCGCGTCGAGCGCATTCTCTGCGCCAGGAGAGGCTCTGCAACCTGGGTAGGGATTCCCATCTAGCAAATGTTGCTTTAACGAAGGTCGGTGTAGCACCTTGATAATCCGATCGATGTGGTTAAGATAAATGTCGCACAAGGCAACAGTGACCGCCCGAGATGGTCGCAACGACAGTGAATGTAAACCACCTAGCCGTCCAAGCGACAATCCCGTAAAATAAGATCCAGTCCGGGGCGAGCTTTCCTGATCCTCGACTTGGTCGTCGTCGCCGTCATCGTCATCGTCTTCTTCCGTATCTTCGCTTGCAAGGCCTTGGAATCCACGAATCTCCTGAATCATATTAGCCCAGAATTTCGAAGCCATTGATTTGCTTTCTGTCGTAGAACCACCGCTGCTGGGCGATGGCACCGGTGGTTCTGCATTCGAGGTCGGCGCATTTTCCGTAGAGAAAGCGGCGCTGCTCCCT
The DNA here is from genome assembly GCA_023721895.2 of Talaromyces albobiverticillius. NCBI lineage: Eukaryota > Fungi > Ascomycota > Eurotiomycetes > Eurotiales > Trichocomaceae > Talaromyces > Talaromyces albobiverticillius. The sequence goes on along the minus strand of JAMBUR020000001.1, from coordinate 5,367,273 downwards.
CCATTTCCAGCTCCTCCTCTGCTAGTAGAAGTAGAATTAGATGACTCGGCTATTGCGACATTAACAAGAGCCTCCAATCTGTCAATCTTATCCTTCAAGTCTTGCGTGGTCCCGCCCGGCTTTCTCGTATGACGTCCTCGAGGTAGTCTCTTGCGACGGACGGGTTCGCAATTGACGCCGGCTTTTTGGCAGTTTGTGCATGGATTCAGCTTGTCACATTTGATTTTGCGCTGGCGACAGAATTCGCAGCTAAGAGTTGGAAGGTATTGGCTTCGAGTTTGAAAGCTGGCGGATGAGGAGGACATTGTGAATGAAGCTGTATGTACCGGCAGGGCGCAAGGGAGGAACCGCGATTACCTCTTTGACTAACCAGCCAGCAAGATCGGTTACCCGCGGGTCTCAAAATCGGAAAATATGGCGACTAACTCGATATCAAGAATTATTTTGAAGGATAGAAGATATAGCTAAGAAAGATGCTCAGATATAGTTAAGTGTCAACTAAATTTAGGCAGCTGCCTAGCTAAAACTAGCGCGTTGGACCCCTAAGTTAGGCCTGTTAGGGGAGCAGGTTAACCAAATTAGTGATAGGGCCAGTGATCTTTAACTATAAATTGCTAAATCGATCTTGAATATTTCAGCCTCAAAGCCATAGCCAACAGCTAGTTGCAAGTGGTGGCGAGTGTCGACTAAAGTAAGATAAAGCAGAACGCCCACACATGCTAGCTACTGTAATCTAATCGAGGGTTGCCCCTTATCTCTAGAATCAACAGAACCAAAGCTTCAGAAAGCAGGAAGACTATTATTATTACTAGATTGTTAGATAGCTATATAACAACCTTCTCAAGAGTAGTCCAGGTGAAAGAAATACTAACACTCTCCGATGCTCCTTGCTCGCGCCCTCGTTCTAATCAGATAATAATAATGATAATGATAATCCAAGCAAAGAATGGGTAATGACGCCGTCATGTCTTCCTCATAAAAATAGTTCGTGCTTTTCGTTCTTCTCTTTTCTTCAGGCAGGATATCTCTGCGAATTTATGTAACCTGGTCCACCGTAGGATGATCTCATGGCCAGCATTGGATCCTCCTGCGTGCCGTACGATGAATTCGTGCTCGTTAATTGCTGTGGCGGTCTAACTCCATATTCCGGCATTGTCACTTGTTGTTGTCCGGTATATGCGAACATTGGGTTTTGATAACCTGCTGGCTGATTCTGGTAAATAGGCGTGGGTGGATAGCTTGGTGCAAAGCGCGCGTCCGGTTCAAAGACTGCCCTTGAATCCATGTCTATCGAAGTGCGAACACGTTTGGGAGCGGGTGCAGGTGTGTAATAATTAGGTTGAGGATAAGCTGGAAAGCCACCACCGACTATTTGTGGCACGACTGTGCGTTCAGGGGAGCGAGGTATGCCATGGGTATAATCTTCATGTTTGTTGGCACCTGGCCGTTTCCTGCTTTGGGGTTAACTACTCGTCCTTTTTTCCCTGGAGCTCTTGGCTTCTCTATTAGGAGCAAGCGGCGCTTGACTTACATTGTATTTCGAGCTTCTTTCCGAATTCTCAATTTCACTCCTTGATCTGCAAACGACCGCGAAAGGTGTGTGGATTCTGACATTCCTGGAAAGTTCTTTGGCGTCATGACTGCATTTGTCTTTGATTAGCGCACGTCATTGACCGAGGCACTGCGCAGCAGTAAGCTCACCTTGAAACGTGTTGGAAATGATTGACTTTAATGCCACAACATTGTCCCTGTGTAAAAAACAGTGAGTCTCGGTGCAACTTCCATAGGATTTAAACTGCAAGTCATACTTTTCCATCTCAAAGAGGGTGAACTGTAATCGAAACTCGCCTTCAACTTTAATGGACAAGTCCCCAAAGACAAAGAATCCTCCATCTGCTTCAGTAAAGAAAAGGGTTAGAAACGTCCACAAAGAAGGCGATCTCTCTCCAGCTTAAAAAGCCAGAGTTTCATAGGAAAGGGTACTCACCGTTATTGTCGGGATCCTTCAAACGATGCAGTGAAGAGACGAGAGTGCCCGCCAGAGCAGTCGAAGGTTGGTTAGAGTGCACAGGGTGATCTTCGGTGGCGTGGTATAAGCTACAGCACATGAAATAATAGGGACTCTGGAGATAGTTCCTGCTAACTGTGAGCATTCTCCTCTGGCAGCCGCTGAGCGCTTGCAAATCTTCCTTCCATCAGGGGAAAAAGGAGGTTGCTTACTGGGCTAGATAAGTGTTTTCTTGAGAAACCTTGAGCTGGATGACTGGCGGCGGATCAACTGGCTTGCGTTCTGCGAAGCTAGAGTCAGCATTACCCCCTCTACCTAGCAAAAGCAAACAACAAGAAGACATACCCTTCTCCTTGCCCCCGGCCACGCGCGCTCGCTCCGGCTGTTGGCGGACAGTCAACTCGAAGTCAGAGCTAGTGTTGGAGATCATGGTCAGTGTGGGAACAGGCAAAGACAGGCCGCTTTACCGGGGCTGCTGCAGATGGCAGGACAAAGGAACAGAAAGGCAAAAGAAGAAGAAGAAACACGGGCGAAGTCAGTAGACAAACCTCTGGGAATCCAAGCGAGGCATAGGGAAATTTTCTTGAGACACAAAACGTTCTCGCGGTCCTCTGCCGCGCCAGGTATTGATGGGGGGATTTGATTTAGATGGTGAGGTCAGATCAGGTCGAGTTAGGTACAAGGCTGTTGCAGTACCAGCTGTGGGAGACTTTGGGTCTGGGTCTTTTAAAGGACGGAGATGCTGGGTCTGGAGGCAACTGGGGGTGGGTGGTGCTTGCCGCTTGCGTGCAGAAGGCAGAGTATACTTTCGGTTCAATCCTGACGACACGAACGCCCGTTTTTGTCTCTCCCCTCCGCTTTTAGGGCAGTCGCTGCGTCTGCTACGGCTGCCTGCTCGCCCACATGGCGCTGTACGGCGTTTTGCGCTAGAAACAGCTTAGGGCCACAGCTAGAACACTAAATACACGTATTTTACTCTCCCTAGCCACTCATTGGCCGTAGATTGCTGCTGACCGCTATCTATCCCTCTTACTTTCAGAGAGGAGTCTAAAAGTTAAATGATAAAGAGATATACTACTAGTGGATATAGTAGAGTATAACTGTAATACTACATTGCTACAGTATATACTATATACTATATACAGACGCATCCGTCTATACACTATATACTGTAGCAATGTTGAATGTAGTATCTCTGCGAGGTTACGTGCCCGCAGGTAATTTTCGTATCAGCGCGGTACGATCACTGGCGGCTCCCGTACACCGATCGAGGATTCCCACCAGATCCCCACCCATGGTATTCTATGCTCTGCTGTGTGTGCGTGCCTTGGTGACTGTCATTCAATTCCTTAGGCCCGACCCAGCGACTCCCCCAAAGCTTAGCTGCTGCAAGCTGGCCCCCGGTCAGGTGGCCTCAACATCCTTTCCCTGTTTCTGCCTATTATAAAAGAGATAAGGGTGTGCGAAAAATGGAACGCGATCAAAGGGACAAAAATACCCCCACCATCGGCTGTGTATGGTGTATACATTACACGCTTACAATGCGATCAAGACATAAAGAGAGAGAGAGCGCAACCGCCTCTGATAGGCTTAGTGTGGGCTGATTATGACATGCGACCAGTCGGCGATTGGTCGGCGTGTCGCAGAAAAAAGGCAGCAGAGGAAAAGCAGATGAAATAACAAAAGGTCTAGGTCTCATTCCCCTCCTCTGGCTGTGGATAAGAAGGCACCAGCCTGCACAGCCAATGCAGGTCAGCCGTTATGCCCAGTCCGCCCATTTCCTTCTCCCACGGCGTGAACCTTGGTTCATGCAGTGGATAATGATCCGCAGATGACAAAGCTGGTCGCCGGATGTCCCAGGGAAGCATAGCGCGCTGGCTCGGTCTTTGCTCGTCGCTCTCATTCTTCCGTCAGAGAGTGTCTTTTGTCGAAGAAGAGAACAGAACAGTTGCAGTGCACAATGGAGTCGTCAATACTGATAGATTACACAGCACAGATGCCCATACGGAAGCCTCCGTGATTGGCTAGGACTCCAGCGAAATTTCCTTTTTTTCCTGCCCGAGCTAGGCTGCTCCGGGCCAAGCAGATCCACAGTGTAGAAGCCAGCGCGACTCGCGGGCCAATCAGCGGCGGCGGTAATATACTTGATACGGCGGAGTAAGTTTAGGACGATGCATGCAGACGCCAGCCTATGCAAGGGCAATCTCTTAAGATCGCCTTAAGGGTGGGAAACTGGTGTGTGCGCTCGACTAGCGATGGTCCGGCCTCACTAGCTGCGCTCCCTGATTCCCCGGTAAATTATATAGATTACCATACCGTACACCACTGCCTAAACACCCAAACACTACTGCTACTGCTAAATGCGTGCTAAATGCGACCGATATATGCACTCTAGCAGCAACACCAAAGCAATTGCAGAATGCTCCCAGATTATACAGCAAGCCGACCATGACCCCGTAGCCATCCCATTCCATATTCCACTCTCCCGTGGCGCGTACCCTCCAAGCCAACTCCATAAGCTCCCTAATTCCGTAGTGCAGCCTTAGTGTACCAGAGTATGAAGCACCGCCGTGACCACACCCTTATATAGGCCATCCAGGACTTCCTACAGCGCATCGCTCTGCTGCCTTGCAAAAAATACACAGGCAGCGTCGTCGTCCAGTGCAGTGTGTCTTTCTTTGTCAGATGACTCCCGTGACTGCCTGCCTTTGTTCTGGATGGGTGCGCTCCTTCCCAAACCTACACTCGTGCCTTCCGCAAGCTGCAGCCCCTTAATGCCGGCCAGTCTGCAACTTCATCTCTTCCCGTGACCTTTGCGAGACTACCCCTATCCTACCTTTGCACGCAAGCCTAGACATGCCATTCCATCTTGCCGAGCAAGACAATCGAAACACCAAGATTGGATGGCGCGCCCGTCGAGAGGCCGTTCCTTGAGCGAGAATACCTCTAGAGGAGAGACAGAAATTACCACTGACTCGTGATGACAGATAGTGCGTGAATCCATTTAGCTGACAAGGTCACCGTATCATGAAAACCACCTCGTTCTCTCGTACCCACAGCAACACCAGATCTACGTACCAATACCGATCAGTGAAGACACAATGGTGAACGGTCAAGAATGAGGAACAGAACAGAAAATGCCAGGTCGATTTTACCTGAAGAAATATGATCTGCAGTAGACTAGTCTCGAAAGTCTGGGGAAACAAAGGCTTTATTACCGATTGTCAATCTTACACATTGCTTTTTTTTCACTGGAATAAAGAATCATACAGCGCTTGGCATCTGAAACGTTCGGCGGCTGCCTTTCGTGCAACATTCGGGGAGGAGTGGACCGATCACATTCCTACATGCAAGACACGATGATCGCGATACTAGTCAAGGGACACATGCTGGCACTTGCTTCGGGAACTCCTACGTTTTCACCGAAAACTGGCAGCCTCGTTATCGTTGCCGACAATCGATTGGTCTCGTTGACGGTTTGTTTTTCATATGGTTATTCATATGGTTATTCATTTGGCCTGCAGGGACGATGACAGGTATCAGCTTACGGCATCGTGGCACGCAAAGCCGGTGTCTTGAGGGGCCGCTATTTTAGGCGTTTAGCATCGGATTCTATGGCGATGACGGAGCTCCTTGTTTCGGCGAATGTTTCAGGCAGACAACATGTACGTGTCAGACGTCTTGCTTATGCCGGTTAGCGAGACCGCAGAATCCGGCGCTTACGCCCCCTTGAAGATGATGTCAACATCTTACGCCGTACGCCGTCGCTGTATCGCATTACCCATCGGCACTAAATAATAAACTACGCCGCCATATCTTGGACTACTTTTTAGCTGCATAAGTGGCCGCAGCGCCTACGACTAGTACCGAAGCAGGATGGGATGGATATGCTTGCCCTAAAAGAATAGGAGAATGAATGGGCGGCCAAGGGCGAGCTATGCGACGTGTGATGTGACTGGGCTGGGGTCTATTTCCACAACAGCGTGTGACAAGGTTGGCTGTCGTGCATTTTCTGCCGGCTTCTGCATGAATCAAGGCGGCTGTTGAATCTGCGCGCTGCCGCCGTTTACGCAGAAAGGATTGGTCGGCAAGTGATGAACAGGACGTTCGATCCCCAAAGCAGTCACCCGAGGACTTGACTATTCTTCTTGGGTTGGCACTTGTCATGCCAAAAGAAAACCTGTCACCGGTTTTGTCATGCATAAAGCCTGCATGACTGTTGAAGACGATGCTAAGAGCATACAGAGGTATCTCAAGTGGGTCATGGTATACATATATCAACAGAAAAACTTTTCATTCATCTTCTCTTTACCCTTGGAATTTCTAACATGCACAGCAACATTACAGTTACACGGTCGACGACAATCAACGACAATCCTCTAAATTATATTAAAACACGACGGCTTAGAAGCAAGGGAAAGCAGCTAGTCCCATCACATTCGTGGTGGTTGTTGTATCGGAAAACGCGACAACACAAAAACAGTGGTTTTTCCGTCTTCATGCTGCGACACCCACCATCACCAAAGCGAAGCCAGACCTGTTGACCCTTACTCTTTATATGCGTGCGACATCCTTGCTTCTTGCTTCTTTCTTATCAGTAGTTACTTGTAGTAAGTACTTAGCTCTACGTTTGACTGATCAACTCCGTATCATCAAGTTACCTGTCAGAAAGAAACGACCAGTTTTCAAAACTAAAGAAAGGAAAATATCAACAAATAAACCCATAAATCAACAAACCCCAAATCCATGGAATTGTTTACAAATATGACGTTTATTTAAATGCTACCATTTTCCTACTACGGTAAATAGCTACCTCTAGCCCTACCATGGAACAACTCACTAGCATGCTACTACGCTGCACGTAACCATGGATATAGCAATTAATTAATACCTCATTATAGCCGCCGGTTCGCATTCCTTTACCAAGGTTTGCAAAAACTTCCGCCCGCTGTCAAACCGGATGATCCTGTGCCTGTGTTTCTGGTTTGGGTACTAAACAATCCATGGATTGATTAGGTGCCTAGGTACTACCTGGAATAGGTAAAGTTGGTTTTTTGTTGTCAGCCCTAATTAATTATTACGCTGTCATTGAAATGTAGAGATAATATTTACGTAGTGTATCATCATGTATGCATGAAATGGGAATTGTTGTATGGCATGTTAGTAGTTGTCGTGATTAATTTTCATATAAAATTGGATAATGTTACACAACCTCCAGAATATGCAAGGCCGTTAAATGTCAGACATACCTCGAATCGAACCGAATACGCAGAAAGAAAAGAATCGGACTAGCCTCGTTATGTCTATCTATCCTATCCTATCACGTCACAAACTAAACCTAGAAATAATGTACGTACAACACACAAAAGATTTGATCGACGACGCCAACTCCATCCCTCGCAGTTCCCGAATACGTAGCAATAAAAAAAAAAGGACTGAATAAACAAACCCCCGCAATCCTCAGCCAGCAAAGCAAGAAAGAGACCAAAATAATGTGTGTAATGTAGACAAAGGCAGGAAAGAAATAAAATTAAAAATGAATTGGAAACATAGAAAGAAATGAAGCCCGCCGAGAGAGAAGAGAAGATAAAGCACGCTGCTCATCTTTGTATGGCTAATAAACAAATGATACATGCATCGTCGTGGGGCTTTGCTTTTCAAAGAACAGAGTTATTAAACGGGATAGTGTCTTATGACATCTCCACATCCTCATCTACCTCGCCGTCGGCATCAATGTCGCTGTCCCCGGTTCCGTTGGTGTTGGCAATCTCGGCACTTGGCTTGGTGGCAGATGATTTAGCCGCTTCGTCGGCCGCGGCTCTTCGAGTTCGACGCGGCGTTAGATTTTCCGTGCTACTCTCGTTAGAATTGGCCACGTCAATACCGTTCGTCATGGGTTGGTCGGCATTGGCATCGGTTGGTGTTGCTTCTGGCATTGAGGTCGAATCAAAAACAGCTGTTCCGTTTGCCAACTCGTCCATATCTTTGCCTTCATCACCTTGGTTGAGTTCGTTATCTTGATCGTTGGTATAATTATGATCGCCGTTGACAGCCAAAGGACTTTCAGGGTCAGGCAAAAGCTCCGACACCAATCCACTCCTGCTCCTTCGAATAGTAGAACTAGGACCACCAGACGCTGGCGTCCCAATTCCAAACATTGATGTAGAAGTGCGTCGTGGAGTGGCGCGTGCAGTGCGCGATGCACTATTGTATAACCTGTTGTAATTCGTCTTACTACCCCAGGGTCTACCGGGTCGTCGCTTAAAGACTGGCGCTTGCACCGGAGGATAGATTTCAAAGCGAGTCGGTGGAATGCCGGCTGCTGGATCGAGGGGCGTCTGATCGCCATTCACTTGAGATGACGACGAATCTTCTCCAAATGAGGAAAATGCTGTCGTCGAAGGAGGACCGACTGGTGTATATGACAAACCGTCTGGTTTCGCGGAATCGCCATTGGTTTTTGCGGATTCGTCGCCATCTTTGTTTTCATATTCATCGTCGTCTTCCTCGTTGGGGTCTTCTCTGGGGGCCACAGTGTGTAGTTGTGCACGATCATAATGCGACTGGTTGCTCCGTCCCATTACGTATGGCGTCCATACAAGGGCATCTGGGTTGAGCTTCACATAGCCTTTAACCTCCCAGCCTTGGATATACTCTTCAAAATATGGATAGTTGAGTCGTAGCGCGTAACTTTTGGTGACTGGATCTCTGACAAGAGCACGTAGCCCTTCGAGGCCCGAAACAATGTCATCTGCAGTCATGCCTGTGCGATCCGACAGTTCTGCAATGCTAACCGGCGTTTTCTGGTCGCGCAACTGATAGCTAAGAACAAGCCGCCAATAGTTACGATAAGATACCAGGCCCATATCCGACAGTGGCTTCTCGGGAGATCCAGTCTTCTTCTCAACTCGCGTCAAAAGGTAGGAAAAGTCAATGAGAAGGTTGCCGTATCCTTTTCGCTGATGAATAGGCAGAGTCAAAATGCACGAGACATTATTTGACGAGCTCGGGCGTTTTTCCTTGCTGAAATAGCCCACAAAGTGACACCCCGTGTCATCGAATTCGGTCATGACGTAGAAAAGAAACGGCTCCACATCATAATAGAGCGTCTTTGAGCCTAAAAAGAGCTTCGCAAGCAGACAGAGGTTTTGACAGTAGACGGGATTCTTTCGCCCATCCACTTCGTAAATTGACACTGAGCCATCTCGATAGATTTCGTCTCCAGGGGGGTGTTTTGCCGGGCATTTCAATTTATGCCTCCATGCAACAAAGTCGGAATTCATGTATTTGAGACAGAATTCACAGATATAAAGAACTTTGTTGCGACTGTACTCTTCAGGATAAGGTGCGGCATACCATGTTTCAATCTCGTAACCACCAAAGTTGATCCATTTGATTTTGCTCGGCGGGCCAGATACTTTTTGCGATGCACGGTGGTTGACTTCGCCGATGGACTCTGCCTCCATAACCTTTCTTTGCCAGTCTTCTTCTGCTTTGCGTCGCGCAGACTCGAATTTTTCTCGATCGGCTTGCATAGGCAGAGTTCTGCTGGTATCAGCATCAAGTTCTGATAATATTCCCCCATAAGGTTTCGACTTTAGCTCATCAACTTCGCGATCGTGGAAAGAATAAAAAGGTGTGGTATAAGTAGGTACGATAGGGGCGAAATGTGTGGTGAGTATTTCGTCTTCTGTAGAAGATGGTTTGGGCTGCCGTCGTCGCCTTGCCTTGGGTCTTGGTCGTGAATTGAGAATCTTGGCCATCTTGACAAAGTTGAGGTGCAGTGCAATCACACACTTGCCAATGTCGCTCTCTATTACACGACATAGCTCCTTTTCTGATTTTCGAGCCCTGCGCGGCCGCGTGCGTAAACCGTCTGTATCCATAGAGCCATCGGCGCTATCTGTTGCCTTGCCAAGGGGGGAAGACGTACGGCGCTGTCGTTTCCGTAGTACAGGAGCGTGTTCATCAGAGGCGTTTGAGATTTTTCTTTTTCTTAGTGACCGTGTTCCGTCCATGGGGTCGTCGTCAACTATTAAATTACTGAAGATGGAGTGAGAGGAAGATCCGGGGTTGCCAACGGGCAACAGATCGCGCGCGATGTTTTGAGTAGCCGATCTACGTAGAGCGGCCGCACCTTCCTCGCCTGGATCGGGCTGGAAATTATTCTGGACGCAGGTGACGCATCGCCAAGTTTCTGCATCTGGCAAGATTAGCAGAATTCAGAGTATTGATATGCTACTAGCTCACCTTGAATATCATTGAATGCGCTCTGTTCTCGGGCACATTGTCGATGGGCTGCGAGATCGTCAGTACCAACAGCCAACCATTGCAATATCAAAATACATACAGTGATCACCGCATACTGCGCACGTCAAATACTCCTCAAAATCTTCAGATGGGTCTTGATCCTCATCCTGGCCGCAGAATCTTTTTGTTGTTAGAATCCAACGAGGAAATGCGGCAAATACGAATACTTACATGCAATTTCCTCGAACCATCTTGTCTGCGTCATTTTCGTCCTCCTTTCCATTACTTTCTGCATCCCAGTCCTCTGCTTCTGCATCCGACTCGTTGCTATTTGAATCAGATCCCGAGTGTGTATCCAAGCCATTCTCAAATGCGTCGCTTTCCTCGTCGTCCGTTTTGGAGGAGACAGCCGCGGGCCTCCGACCCCGGCGTAGCCTCCGGGATTTTTCGATTTCGTCGTCATTTTCACTGTCTCCTGATACTACGTCTGCGTCTGCATCTGCGTCTGCGTCGTCCCCTGCCGATTCATCGTCACTCTTATTTTCCTCGGCAATTTCCGACTCCCCCGCAGCCTCATCTTCGTCCTCGGCTGTACCACCAGCATCCGCCTTTTGAACAGCACTCTGCAATTCCTGGTCCAGCTGGTAGAGATCTGTATCCTCCTCGCCTTCAGCATCTTGATCGCTATCGAGCAAATCGGCCTCTTGCGCATTGACTCCTAGCTCGTCATGTGGAGCAGGCATAATCGCAGCCATGTCGTTTTTCGTCGCCAAATTAAGTCGCACGCTGGCACCACCCGCAGCGCCGTATATCTTCTTGAACAGACCCACGGTTGAATCAGCTCCTCGATGGTGAGGAGACCGCCGTCACTTGAGGCTAGACCAGTAAGGCATCGGGGGTTGGCATGACAATGCCTGCGCTCGCACCAGATCCGCCCAGAACTGGTTTCTGTCTCGTTTCGCACTGTCGCTTTGGTGGGAAATGTCTCTGCGGCGTCTCTGTGGCGTTAGCTTGGTGCGGCTCGAGGAGATGAAGCTGTATGCGCCGGGGTCAAAAGCAGGGATTATTTATGCTCAGCGTACACGTAGATAGCTGAAACACGTATTAAACGCGTAAATTTGTGTAGAGTAGGTACACAATAGCGGATTTATGTACTCGTTTTCTAGCGACGATGCGCCTGAATCCCCTTGTCGTGCCGAGCACAATTGGTGTTACTGGCGGAGAACGTGCTGACTGATCATGCCAAGCCTGATGTTGCCGCTATGCCGTTTCGGGCCACGGCACTTCCTTCCCTCAGAGCGAACGACCGCGAGACCTCCGAAGCACTGCACTCGTTCTTTTGCTGCCAATTGAGTCGCAACACTTGCTTGGAACGACAACGAAACTTGATTGAAATCGACTCTGACGAATTGACCCGCCAAGATGGGTGTGCCATTCGAGGCTCTCCTTCCTTATGGAATCATCATCGGCGTAAGCTTTTTTGACGGCCAGTTTTGAGCGAATCTCCACGACACCCACAGCTAACAGGAAGACATAGATGTACTGCGTTACCGGAGTCGGCCTCACTGTCTCAAAATATATTGCAAACGATGGCAAAAAGGCCAGGTGGAACAGAGATGTTTGGGACAAGGTAGGCTTGGCCCAATACCCTTGCAAAGACCTTTTGATGCTAACAATCCCACAGCAAAGTATGTATAGTTATATGAGACCGAACCTATGTCGCGAGCCTCCAAGCGTACTAATTCCGACTTTGCAGTGATGGAAAGAGATCACCGGATAACTGGAACTTTGAGAGGCCAATCCAGCAATGCGGAAGCACCTCTTGGCTTCGAAGTCAGCAATCCATGGAAGGTAATATATGTCTCAGTTAACATGTATAAAATATGGTGCTGACTGTGTCCATTAGCTTGAGAAGAGGCAATATTAATAACGGGGAGGTGTTCGGTTAACAAGGCTTTATTCACGATACGATATTCAATCTACTTTTTTACTGTGACTCCCAAGTCCCCTTTGTACAGTTCCATCCAGCATATGCCACCGGCTACAAATAAAACAATTCTTGTCTCTCAAGGGAAAATAGAAATTATTTGGTCAGTTTCGTTACGTTTCTCTTACATTAAAATGCTATAGCCGATATTTCATTATGTGTTCTGCCGTAATTACAATGTGTCGTTACATGATATTACGATGCTTCTGCATTGCCTCAAATGCCGACAGACCGTTTTCTACATCAGCCTTTACTTTATCGTCCTGAGCTATGAGCTTTGGCGAGAGTTCCAATAGGTCGTCAAGTAGGTCCTTTGGGATAACAACGACGCCTTCCAGCGGGTCACAAAAGACGATATCACCCTGCGATACGTTAGAAAGAAAAAGTGACAGTGGGGAAATTCAACTCACAGTATCAACAGTCACGCCGTTAAAGTCGATGGGGACATTTCGTAGACCGGCTTTCGCCTCGGCTCCAGTGCCTACGGTTGATGTTGCTTTTGACCATACCTACGTTGATGGTTAGCAGTGATTACAATGGAGGAAATCGGGGATATACTTACATGCAGTCCTGAAGCACTCAATTCCGCTAGGTCCCTTACTCTGCCATTTACGACAACAGCCTTGACGCCAATATATGACATTCTTGCCGCCATGATTCCACCGAGAACAGCACAGTACTGATCTGATGGCTGGTTGAGCACGGCAATGGTGCCAGGCTGATTCCAATCAACCCAATGCTTTCCCGGCGGAAACCCATTCTTTTCAGGGTCTGCGACAGTTGGAGTAGCCTCTGCTTTGGAAACGAATTGAAAGGTGACTGCTGGAGCAATAATCTTTGATTTGCCTCCTTGGCGGCCAATGAATGGAGATACTGGGTCTGGATTTGTATATTAGTCTCGCGCTATCATTCTCTTCGAGAAGCAAGCTCACTAATGTCTGCCAATTGTCCTGCTCTGGGTTGGGTGCCGGCAGGCACTTTTTGTAATTTCAGCAATGCATCAGATATCTATTCAGCCGTCAATATCATAACACTTGACTCATACGAGGGCATGCATACATCACAAGCCGATAAATTCTCTAATGCTTTGAGCTTTTGCTCAAGAGGTAGTGTAGTAGACATGGTGTGCTTGAATGATATCCCAAATCCTTGCCTTCTCGAACTGCCGATAACGGCTCTTGTAACAAGGGCTGATATAGTCGATTGGGGTAGAAGACAATGTCTTGCTGAAGAAAGCATCAGAAGTAGTTCGCCGCCCAGAGAGTATATCTTCGTTTTGCAATTTATTATTCTGAGATTCAGAGTAGCATGGAAGAACAAGAAACAACAAAGACGCAATCATCCAGCGTCGGTTATGTTGATCGGGAGAATAGCCGAACTATTCTGCCGTCAGTTGGTTTCGTGCCAACAAGTTTTAATGCAATCTAAAGATGGAAGAGACTATAAACCAAGCAATATTCCTCGGTTGTAAGGCTTACACATGATGATAGGTGTGTTTATTGTTTCTAATTCAACATTCAGATATCACATATCAGCAATCAAGCCGTCCGGCCGGATGGGAAGGCATCGAAATACTTTGAACAATCAAATCTGAAGGAACTACAATGTGCTAGTGATTTAGCAGTCCAGGTATAGTAGATACCCAGGTGTCTAACATTAGATATCTGAAAGTTCTTGTATGTCTTGATGTTGAATGTTGCGGACGTAGCCTACGTAACAATGCAAGCACCCCTCCATTAGGCTGGAGATGATGACAGCTTCCCCCCGTTGGAAATATGAAATAATATAGCGTCGAAAATAGTATTAGACAAATAAAAAGAAAGATTCTCACATCTTGAGGCTTTGTATCTGAATCAAAGCAAGCGTCAACAAACGGGATCACGTGAGCGCTACGGCAATTCTGGCCTAGTGAAGCATCCCGTCAAGCTGGCTGCAAGTAAGGTTGTCGTCGCCTCGACTCAACAGAAGAACCCCTCTATATCTAGCGACAAGGGGTGCGCGAGGTTTCTGTATCCAACCAGCATCGGCAACACGATTTATTCCTGGTAGAGACCGATTCTGCTGCCGACCAGCGACGTGTCCTTTGTGTGTTTGCGTCGTCTCATTGAGGCCTCGTACTGCCACCCAGCTTCCGATCGGACTGTTTACCGCGAGCTTCTTCTGGCCGACAAAGCCTGTCTCTCAACATGGCTCCGAAGGATACATTCTTCCGCTCTGCGGACATGAGCTTGACTCAGCTCTACATTGCGAATGAAATCAGTCGAGAAGTTGTGAGCGCCTTGGGTGAGGTAGGGCAGGTGCAATTCCGGGATGTAAGTATAACTTGGGCATGTCGTCTTTTTGATGGAACAGATCATGCTAATTGTCTACAGCTTAATCCAGATGTGAATGCATTCCAGCGGACTTTTACCAAAGAGATTCGTCGTCTCGATAACGTCGAAAGACAGCTACGTATGTACCCAGAATCTACTCGACCTCTGTGTTAGTGTTAATCCTTCATAGGCTACTTTTCTACGCAAATGGAAAAGGCAAGCATACCCATGCGTCCTTCATCAGAGTTCGCCGACACGTTGGCCGCCCCATCCTCCGCCGAAATCGACGAGTTGGCCGAACGAAGTGAAAGCTTGGAGCAACGCATCGTGTCCCTGAACGACAGCTATGAAACCTTGAAGAAGAGAGAAATGGAGCTCACGGAATGGCGCTGGGTTCTGAGAGAAGCTGGGGGTTTCTTTGATCGCGTAAGTCCCTCACTTGTCCATAAAAGCAATCTTCTAATTATATAGGCACACGGACATACGGAAGAGATTCGCACTTCAATGGACGCCGATGCAGACGAAGCTCCCCTCTTGCAGGACGTTGAACATGCCGGCAATGGACAAAATGGTGATGCACAGGGCCAACAGTCCTTCTCTGTTATGAACATTGGCTTTGTTGCCGGTGTCATTCCCAGAGATCGCATTGGTTCCTTTGAGCGCATCTTGTGGCGTACATTGCGTGGAAATCTTTACATGAATCAATCCGAAATCCCAGAGCCCATCATCGACCCGGCTACAAACGAAGGAATCCACAAGAATGTCTTTGTCATCTTTGCTCACGGAAAAGAGATTATCGCAAAGATTAGGAAGATTTCCGAATCCCTTGGAGCAAGCCTCTACGGTGTTGACGAGAATAGCGAACTTCGTCGCGATCAGATTCATGAAGTCAACACTCGCCTGGGAGATGTAGAGAGTGTGTTGCGAAACACTAAAAACACGCTGGATGCCGAACTGACCCAGATTGCCCGCTCGCTTGCCATCTGGATGATTATTGTCAAGAAAGAAAAGGCAGTGTACCACACACTCAACAAGTTCTCTTATGATCAAGCCCGAAAGACTTTGATTGCTGAAGCATGGTGCCCGACCAATTCGTTGTCTTTGATCAAGTCAACCTTGCAGGACGTCAACGATCGTGCTGGTCTGTCTGTTCCGACTATTGTCAACCAAATCCGAACGAATAAGACGCCTCCCAGTTATGTCAAGACGAACAAGTTTACCGAAGCCTTTCAAACAATCATCAATGCCTACGGTATTACCAAGTACAGTGAAGTCAACCCTGGGTTGCCCACAATTATTACTTTTCCGTTCCTTTTCGCTGTCATGTTTGGTGACTTTGGTCATGGAATTTTGATGACTCTGACTGCTACTGCAATGATTGTCTGGGAGAAGGCTCTTCTACGAACTAAATTGGATGAGCTGACTTATATGGCGTTTTATGGTCGCTACATTATGCTGATGATGGGTATTTTTTCAATGTATACTGGTCTTATTTACAACGATGTGTTTTCGTTGTCCTTTGAAATCTTTCCGTCTCAATGGCAATGGCCTCAGAATATCGATGAGGGACAAGCCGTGCAAGCGACGCTGAAGCAGGGTTACCGCTACCCATTTGGTTTGGATTGGAACTGGCACGAGGCTGAAAATTCACTCTTGTTCTCGAACAGCTACAAGATGAAATTGAGTATCCTAATGGGATGGGCTCATGTAAGTTCCTCTCTCTTGATCGATTCTTACTAAGTGGATATTAGACTTGCTAACTGATTAGATGACATACTCCCTTTCTCTACAATACATCAATGCTCGCCACTTCAAGTCCAAGGTCGACATCTTTGGCAACTTTCTTCCTGGCATGATCTTCTTCCAGTCCATCTTTGGTTATTTGGTCTTCACCATCATCTATAAATGGTCAATTGATTGGAATGCTCGTGGACAGTCGCCGCCCGGTCTGCTCAATATGTTGATTTTCATGTTCCTCAGTCCCGGAAGTATTGAAGAGCAACTCTATCCAGGACAAGCTGCTGTTCAAATATGTTTGTTGCTCTTGGCTGTTGCACAGGTCCCTGTCATGCTTCTTCTTAAGCCGCTTTGGCTTCGTGCCGAACACAACCGAGCCAGAGGCCTTGGTTACCGAGGCATTGGCGAACAGGCTCGTGTGAGTGCTCTGGATGAAGATGTGGACGGTCGGCCGTCTGAAGGCCGTGACAGCATGGCCAGCGATGGGGAGGGGGTTGCGATGATTGCTCAGGATATCAATGAGGAAGAGCACGAAGAGTTTGACTTTTCGGATATCATGATCCACCAAGTCATTCACACCATTGGTAAGATCCTATCCCTTTTTTTTTCTTGATTTCAATTCATACTAACACCTCTAGAATTCTGTCTCAACTGTATTTCCCACACTGCGTCCTACCTCCGTCTTTGGGCTCTTTCTCTCGCTCATCAGCAGCTCTCTATCGTTCTGTGGACTATGACCCTAGGAGGTGCCTTTACCACCGAAGGTTCAACCTTTCGTATTATTATGATTGTCGTTGGCTTTTACATGTGGTTCTTCTTGACGGTTGCTATTCTGTGTGTGATGGAGGGCACAAGTGCCATGTTGCATTCTCTGCGTCTACACTGGGTCGAAGCCATGAGCAAGCACTTTATGGGCGACGGCATTCCGTTTCAACCTTTTAGCTTCAAGGTCCTTCTTGAAGAGGATCCTGTTGACTAGATATTATCTTTCTCTCATTTGATTTTTTTTATTTCTTTTTATATCTGTTGTATTTATATAGCAATAGTGTGGGGTGTAGATGTAGAATATCATACTATTTACTTGATCGGATTCATATACCTAGGTCGTAGAGATACTGCTGTTGAGTACTTGACATTGCTTGCTTCTTAGCATGTAGCACAAGACTCTTGAAAAAGTGTTTTATTTGATTTCTTTATTCTACCTAGTTTTCATTCATCATTTGCTCGTAAAAAATTGACAAAAATTGCGTAATCACAGAAGACAGCAAAAAGCCAATGTCAATGCAACAACATGGTATTGCTTGCTCTCGCATCAGTACCATGTGTCTTATTCTTTCGTCTCTTTTTTCGTCTCTCATTCGAAAGGCTTTATCAAAAAAGGGTTGACTTTGGACTGCAAAGTAAAGTTGTGGGGAGGAAGAATGGCGAATGATGATTTATGGTCTATTGAAAAAATTTGATGAAGAGCTCAGAGTATCGTGCCAAACCTACGCCAAGAAGAAGGAAAAAGAAAAACATCAGTAATCGTGTCACAAAAGATGACTGATATGAAGAATGTTTCAAAGGAGTTGAAGGGGAGCGAGGGGCAGGACGATTAAAAGATGACGGGGGACTGTACCCGAAGGTCTGCTTAATGCTGCGAACATAATATCCATCCCAGTTCTTCTGGACTACCTCTTCCTGACCAACGGGGACGCCGCTCCAAGAGACTCGCAAAGCCGTGACGGAGTCAATATCGTTTTGGTCGAAGAAGATCTCCTGCGTGCTAAAGTGGCCTTCGGGCCATTGAGCCAAACGCCATTTCTGTACAATATGCTTTGGTGATTCCAACGTGACGAATTCACCGGTCACGTTGCCATCGAAGATCGAAAACTTGCCGCCGACTTTGGCGCCGTCGAATTGGCGGGGGGGTCCACGAGTGAAGGCGGCAATGCGCTGCGGGTCTGTGAATGTGATGAACAGTTCTTCTGCAGTGGTGCGGAATTCATCCGTGGCAGTCACAGTTGTCGTGTTAACAGACACTTTGCCAGTGGACGTGGTGGTTGTTGGTTGAGGAGTTGGCACAGGAGTAGGCGACTTGGCTGGATGGTAAGCCGGGGTAGCGAATCCACTGGAAGGATTAGACCCTGGGGCGTGTTGAATATCTTTGCCATGTTCCTGAATCAGGACCTTGCTGAGGTTGGCAAGTGCCGGACGTAATTGAGGAAGAATCTTTGATCGAACAAGATCTTTTACGGGTTGTTTTGAAGACGAGTCCGAGTAGGCGGTGATTTCAAACTGAGATCATAGTTCCGGTTAGAACGATTCCAAGAGAGAAAAAAACGATACGACGGTAGAATACGGAGACATACGACAAACTCATCCTCTTCCGTATCATGAGCGACTTCAGGAATGGTGATTGTCCCGGTGACGGTCTCATCATCCTTAGTCTTACCTACAATTCGGAGTGAGTCTTTTTTATTTTTTTTTTGACGGAAAAGGAGATGAACCTTCGTATTCTAGCTGCAATTTCACATCATAAAGAGTAATGACCTTTCCTTTACGCTGGCTGACGTCTACATCGCCGTCCATACTCAGGACCTTTTCAATCTTGGCCGAAACGCCGTTGTCTTCAGCAGAGATCTGGGACAGAGTCTCCTGCAGATATGTCTTTGTCCATGGGGAGACATCCTTATTAACCCAGTGCCAGTTGTTGGGATTGTGAAGAGCCATTTTTTCCCCCGCTAGTCGGCGATTGAAATTAGATAAAAGGGTATTATGCTGCCTTGCGTCCAACCTAGGTCACAATTCCGTTTCGATTCCCTAGTTGGTCATATTAGCCGCCTGTATAGCGAAAACCATAGAAATGAAGCAAAGAGAAGAGGTGTATGTGTACAAGTCAGAGCGTTGGGCCGACTATGCGACCCGTTGCAAGCTAGTCTTCAACGAACAGAGAACAAATCTTTCTAAGACTGGTGCCAGCTATATATCTCATCATATGAAGTTTGCAGCCAAACACATAGCACAGATATTGAACCACAGGGTAAAACATCTGCACAATGTGGTGATTGCGACGAGGGAGATGGGTGTGTAACAGAGCGAAAAAAAAAAACCCCCCACAGTATGGAATCGGGGCAAAGACGAAAAAAAAAAAAATAGGAAAGAAAAATTTGCACTTACAATTTTATCTCGCACCGCAGAGTGAACAAGCTGGAGGGCCAGGTCAACTCAGAAAACGATCACTTACAACAAAGCAGAAACCGTGGGGGGAAGAGAGGTTGAGGGGAGAAGATCTCTTCCCTGCCAAAGTCCGGAAGGAAAGAACATTTTGGAACGACGACCCAAAGGAAAGCTCTAGAAGGACAGAGGGGGGGGGGGGGCGGTCACGTGAGAGACCCACTCTCGGTCTGTGCCCCTACTCTATACAGTTACTTTCACCACCACAGGAATCGTATGGAATATCGTTTCGTATTCATCAATATATTCATTCATATACAAAGATAACGACAGTGGGGTATCTAGCTCGTCTTATCTCCTCAAAGGAAATGGCAATAAATATAGACAAAAATATGAAAAAAGCGTTACCATCATTCTACTCTAGCTGCTCCATGTCGTCCCAGCCACCCTCAGCAACGAGATAGCTCTTTACTCGTTCCCGCAAGGCTTGTATCTGACTACCGAGAGCCTCTGTCCATTGGACTTCAACAGTAGAAACTTTTTCTTTCAAGTCGGCCGTCAATTCTCGCTCCTCGCGGGCTTGCACCTCTTGCATCTCGCTTCCCACCGAATCTTCTGATTCTCCGAGGCGAGTACGCTGTGCTGCCATCAATTTGCAGTTGGTGACCATCACGCCAGATCTGACTTCATGCAAGAGACACAAGAGGTTAATCTGTGATTCGATGAATTGATAACTCGACTTTTCTGCATGTGAAAGCAGGGAGTAGAGATATTGTGAAGGGAATCGATAGTAGCTAGGATTCTCTTCGTATTCCCGCGCTGGAATCTCAATCTGAAAGTCTGAGAGGTTCTCTGGCACTTGCTGTACCAACGTCAGCAGGGATGGAGCAATGTCCCAAAAGGCCGACAAATGTGTCTCAACACCGCGTCTGACATTTTCTTCCACCACATCCATGAACCCTTCCAATCTAGCTAAAGATTTTGTTTCGTACTGAACGCGACGATCAAACGAGTCCTTCACAAAGAATGCATCTGTTTCACGGAGTTTTTCCTCGTTTTTGCTTTGTTTATAAGGCAAGGTAACAATAGCACGATACTTTTCACTACTCTCTCCAAGAAGAACATAGATTTCACGATGCAGCTGTTCCCGAGCTTCAAAGAGCCACTTCAACTGAGTAAGTTGTTCCAATAACTCGGGCTTTTCATCTCCTTCCTCCTGGGTACGATCTGGATTTTCATTTTGTATGGCTTCTTTGAGCTTTCCGGTCAGTTCGTCGATCCGCTCTGTAGCCTTGTTGACCCGGTCGCTGAGAATAAGATGCATGGGTTCCATCACATTAGCCTGATAAGTATCATAGTTGCTCTGAACTAGCTCCTTTTCCATCTTTTGTTCGTCGGCTTCCAATGCAGCTTCGGCTTCTGCAGCCTCGGAGTACTTAATGCTGCCCTCTTGAATTTGTCGCTGAATGTTGGATCTGAAGATTCTTCGATTCTCTCGGAGTTTGGTCTCATTCTCTTGCCTTAATTGCGCTATCTGATTCTCGTAGTGTTCTCGAGTCGCCCTGACTTCTGATAGATCACTAATTGAGCGAACTGTGGTCCGATAGACAACTAGATCTGGGTGGCTATTGTTGACTGCAGGGTGGTGTCTCGGATATGGTGGAGGGAGGGTAACCAATCGTGAAATATCCATTTTGAAAATATCGGGTTGGGGGGCATGCGGGATATTAAATTGAAATTGAGATGGCGTCACCTCCGCTTCATGCCATCCAACCTTTTCAGGTGGATATTCGTTGGGTCCGTAGCCACCGGGGGGAAAGTTCTGTTGTTCGCTATACTGCTCTTCCTCTGTTACAGGCAAAGTCCCGCCATAGCCCAATTGCATTGCTGCCTCCACTCGCGGAACTCCCATATATTTCGATTCGCGTTTGGATCTTTGTGCTTTCCGTTCAGCTACTCCCTCACTACTTGAACCGGTCTTGGACTCCCACCACCGGCTAGGTGGCCGCCCCCTAGAGCTTTCGTCGTTTTCAATACTTATGCTAGCAATTGGGGACAGGCATGGCTGGTAGTTGTTCCACCACATTGTCTCTGGTCTGCTCGCGGATGTCCTTCCTGGCTCATTAAAAGATGTGTCTAGCTTCATGGGAGGTGGCTTTGCTGGTTCGTCTTTCGGGGCTTCTTTTGTGAAAATTTTCTCACGAATTTGCGACAAATCAACATCTGTAAAAGCACTGGCATACAATTTGCGCCGGATTTGTGATTCAGAAACAAGAAAGTCTGAGAATATTTTCAGAGCCTCCGATTCATTGGTTGCCGCTGCCTCCTTGTCGAGAACAGCTTGATACCTTTGCAGGGCGCCATTCAATGGGCCAGTGTCACGTTGAAGAATCGAGTCAAGGGATGGCGGTGGCTCATGTGCCGACATGCGACGCGGAGAAAGCGGCGGAGGCACGGAGACAATGTCATTTGGAATATGCAGCAAGTGAGATACCGGTCGTTCCTCGGCCCTTATTCCAAGACGCGAAGAAGAAGATGGCTGTGACCCGTGAGTCGAGCTTGGTGGAGTTGCTGGTAGAGGTTTGGAAGAAGTCGGGGTCTGCTTCTCCTTCACAAATGGTGATTCATTCTGAGGTGAGAAAGGTGGTGTGGGAGTGACCTCTTGATGCGAGAAAATGGAATCTGGCTTTGGTGTAGAAAACGAGGAGCGGTCCGAGAATAATGCAGAAGAAGTTCGAGAGCGACTGCTGGATGGCACGTCATCTGATTTTGCGCTTCGTGCACTCAAAAGAGGTTTTGAAAATCTTTGTTGGTGATTACTTGTGGGACCATTGCTTTTCTCGCTGTTTAAAACGAGATTTGATGGGGTTACGTTTTCTAATTCGTTACCCCACGGATTTTGGTTAGAGTTAAATGAGCTGGTGAGATCTGCGGATACATGCTGTCTTTTGTGTCGGTTCTCGATTCGACGCTCGCGTATTCCTTTGGCACTGGTGTCTCTCTTAACGGCAAAACTGCGAAACAATCCTCCTCTACTCGACGATCGTCGGGCAGACGATGGCTCCCGCTCCGCAGATTCTGGTTCCATACGCGCCTCTGGTGTATATGCTATTTCCGTGTCAATACGTAGCGCTTGTGCTCCGTTAGTCCCTTTTCTCGATGCCGCATCCTCATCCACCCAATCAGCTGGAGTTGGTGGGACTTGGCCAAGGGTTGTACCTAAAATCGGAGGGCCTCGGGGGCGAGGGGCCTGTATGACACGCCTCGAAGAAGATGTATCCGATGTAGTGCTAACACTTCGGGACCGCGCTGCTGGGGGAGGGCCAGGAGGAGGAGGTGGCAGCGGCATCCCGGGCTCCCAGCTGTTGCGCGGCGATGAACGGCCCTGAGACAAATTTACTACTCTCGACACGGTTGCCGTTTGCAGGGCGCCAGTAGAAGCTGCTCTCTTAGAAGACGGGGCATGTAGGGATAAGTCCAACTGATGGAAATTGTTCGCTTCGCCGTAAGTTGATTGCTGCTGAGTGGGCGTGAGATGATTCGACTCGACGGCTGAACTCCCGAATCCAAAATCCATGTTGTTTGGGTGACGCTCTACATCGGCTCGAGATGACGAGCGCGATGTTCCTGCTGGCGGCGGTGGTGGAGGAGGTACATTGTATGCAGATTGCCAGTTTAGATTGCCGTCGTTTGATATCATCGACAGAGGGCGTTGTGGGGCAGTTGTACGATATCTCGCAGCACCACCAGCCGAATCGTTCGGCAGACCATGTTGCGAAGACGGTACTGCTAAAGATGCCGAGCTGGGAGGCGATGGCCCCTGGTTCCGTGGTGTGTAAGGCGGCGGCGGTGATGGCAGGATTTCTAAGGTCAAAATGTTAGCATACTACGGCTGTATAGATCAACCGATGCTTCAATCGACAGACTAATAAAAAGCAACATAAATTAAATTTACACTGACCTGAGCTGCGGGGTATTGGCTGTGGTTGCACAGCGCGCAGTGCATGATTGCGATGAGAATGCGCAACCTGACCTGTCTGAGGAGAACCATCTCCATTCATAGGTCCCCATTCTTGTGGATTGTACGGCGCACCATATGACGATGAAGACGACACTCTCAAAGGCAATGGAGAGGTGCCACGCTGAGCAGCACCCGGCGATGGCAAGTACGCCGCCGAGCGAGGCTGAGAGAAAGGGCTCGAAAGAGACGTCGCTGGAGAAGACATGAATCCAAGACTAGCACCGGCACTATGGCTCTGGTGATACTGAGGACCGTTCAAGGATGTCGTCAACGCCGGAGGTTGAATGGCATGATTTCTGCGTCTGGGCGATGACTGGGCAGCAGCAGCAGCAGTGGCCGAGCTGCTGGTAAGATTATTCCAGCTGCTCTTATGAGTTAGTAGAGGCAGGCTTGTCGTGTGGTCAAGAGATGGAAATGAGCCGCTGGGAGATTATGAATGAAACCAACCCACCTATTGATATTCATCTTGACTCCAAAAAAAGGTGCAAGGGGGCCGAGGCTCTGCTATAGCCCTAGTTTCCTCCTAATGGAATGTTCCACACGCCATGGTCGCTTGCAGAAGGATCTCTAGCTTGCTAACGAGTCAGGACTGTGTGCAACAAACAGCAGCGTCAACAAAGCGCCAGAGTCATGGACGAGTTGTCGTTTTGCGCAAGCGATGGTATGAAACCGACTGAACGACAATGAAGAAGAAACAACGGGAAAGAGCCCGACGATGCGGTTTCTGTTCTTCGCAACAAACTGACTAGCTGTAGGACCTAGGTAAGCACCTATAGAAACAAATGCTATTGCCCAGATTAGTCTTTTTTTAGAAGATCAATATCCAAGCGGCGCAACGTGGGGACGCTGTGTGCCAGAGGACTGGCAGGCTAGCAACACTAGGGGCGCTATACGGGCGGCGGTCAGATAGGAATTGGCTGCAGTGATAAAGTCGCACAGGGGAATTGTATAAATATAACTCACTAGCATGGTGGCCGATGCATTGCGACCTGTACGACTTGTAGGCTCTCCATCCTCAATGCAGCCTTGCTCCGATGGGCACAGAGCAGTGGAGAAGCAGTAGTTTATGGAGGGGAAAAGAGAGGCGTTGATACGTGCGAGGAAGGAGCAGGAGCCTTTGGCCGCTGCAGCTAAGCCAGGACTCATCACGTCCAGGCGTCTAGCTGCGTCCAATGGCTGCCGAGCTTTAGCCGCCCACGAAGACCGCGGGCGTTGCACTTGGCCCATGCCTGCAGCAGGATGAACAGCCATTTGTCCGCCGGCACTCGACCTAGCTGCTAGACTGCTCGGACTACGACTCTATTTCTGCGCCAAGAGCTGTATCTATGCCGTGTGTTGATTTAGGGTGGTTAGCCTTGCAGCGGATGAGCCCTAAGTGGTAGGATGCGTGCCGTTCGACAAGGGTGGTGAGCACTTATCCCTCGTAATGAGCAGAGTTTCTAATTTTGGCGGTATCCCATGCCAGGATATCATGTTAATGGTGCATTACTATCTACTCTTACAAAGGCATTGTTGAATAAATTCAAGTCTATTGCCTAGGCATCTAATTGTATTTGCAGGAGCTCTCGAGGTTATTTATTTCCAGTATAGGTTAGGTATATAGCCCGATAGCTTTAGACTATTAGGGGCATTTTTCATTCTGTGACTTAAACTAATAATGCAAGCAAGGTAGAGGAGTCTGGTGTGCTACCGAGTCATGTGTACTACTACAAGGATATGCACACAACCCTGCTGCAGACGCCGACAGGTCACACACACACATCCGGCAATTCTCTGAAGAATGAAGGTTTGAAGAATACGTGTGACCAGAGACGTTGAAAAGAAACGAGCTCAGTGGGACGCGCGGACGCGAACGTGGACCTACATTCTGAAAGACATTAGTCTGAATTCAAACACATTAATCGCTGACTGAAATCAAGTGCGTGCAAGTAAAAAGAATGATCAGATAGAGCCCTGTCATAGGCGGTGGTCATCAATGTAATTAATTTTTATGTTGACCGTCGTGATAAAATATATAGTAAATCATCATGTAAAGAAAGGAGGGCAGGCAAGGAAGAGAGAAGAAGAAAAAACACCAAAAACTTACCGATTACTTTATACACCTGCATCATGGGCGGACAGTGGACCTGGTGGCGTGATGATCAGTATATTGGCATAAAATCATAATCACCATTATTTTGGCATAGAAGACTCTCAGTCCGGACAATTCTCGTCTTTGCCAGAAAACTAGCTTGGACATATGCTTGTCTTTGGTTGTATGTCGATTCATCATTGGTAGGGAAGGTAAAGTCGATGTGGTACATACTCTAAGCGATCCTCCGTCATGTGGCATGCCACTAAATATGCATCTAACTAGGTATGAAGTCAGCGTTGTCCGCGACGATTCTGAGTGATAATTTTAGGAGCAAATGTTGATCAGGAAAGCATGAATGGTTAAATAAAAAGAGGTTGTCAACATCGAAAACTCGAATCTGACTCGTCATCTAAGTGTTCATCATGTAACAAAGTGCAGGATGCTATATAAAGTCCAACTTACCATGCTCAAGGTTTTTTACACGCGGCGAGTTTCAAGATTCTAAACGGGAGACAGTCATTAGACACCATGTCTAACACTTGATAAACAAAGCTCGAAGGTATAGAGCGCGTCTCAGTGGACGAGGTTTTCTAGGCCTGTCACAAAAGGGCGTGTCCATCAAGACCGAACTGCTTTTGCAGCCGTCGGAGCCCAGTGCCGTTTCATCACCGACTTGGGGGTGCAGAGTTTTTCACGCGGTGGGTAGGCAAAATCATACCTATTTACAAAAAACTTTTGAACCATTAGCAAAGGAGTCCGAAAACGAAATATGAAGTAAGGTAAATTGGTTGGGAAGAAATCAGTCAAAGCCATTAAATATCGTCAAAGACCCGAGAGCCTCAGCCGGTAATTTCCAGCGTATATTAATGTAAAATGATCATCATATTAAAAAAAGTGTGAAAAAAATTTGCTCGCTTACCAAGTGTTGTCCCAGATCATGTTAGGTCGATCATGTCGGTATAATATCTAAACCAGATAGGTTAGCACGAACTCGCAGCAAAGACATGACAAATCAAATGCGTGACAGAGTTGATAATATCAGACTGACGTGTCAATAAGAGTTTCATTCCTTGGGAAGGTCAAAGACTCTAGTTTGCGGTTGTAACAAATCATCACCACAGAGGCAGGGCAGGGGAGAGAGGAAGGAGGCGGAGAGTGTCGCTGAAAACTTACCAATTGAGACAGGCCTGCACTCAACGCTTTTAAGAAAGCTGTTAGTCAAGACATTGAAGTCGAGTAATCAGTCGGAATGACCATGATTGATTATCAAGATGGATGACAATGTTCCACAAACATTGATGGAAGACATCCATGCGATGTCTGTCAGTTGTAAGAAACAAAACTGCTCGACTATTTTTTTTTGCTTTTGAGGTCGGCTAATAGTTACGCTTAGCCAAAGCGGGCTAAAAGCTATCACGTGACCTGTTTGCCGTGTTTGCATGCATACAGTCACGTGATTGTTCTATTGCTTACTAATTTCGAGGCATGAAACTAAGCCTATTTTGTAGCTAGCAGCCCAAGACTCAAAATAGAATTCCTCCGGAGCTTTCAATAGCATCAAGCTCCCTTGGACTATGAAATGGAGTAATACAGTTAATAATAGTTGGTGAACAGCGGTCACGAGGCCATCCTCCAGCCACGACTTCACCCGAGAGCAGCACGGAGAGCTGTCCATCGCATACGGAGAGAGCCGGGCAGCGGGCCGGCAGAGGAATCTCGCATCGAAGATGACCCGGAGCTATGCGCGCGCCTTGCCTTTCTGGGTCTAGTGCGGGGGTCCTGTGATCTGGGCCATCAAAAGATTTGGATGATTTCATCCACCACAGACTGGGTAACGTGACGAAATATTGATGTGCCGCTCCAGTTTTTGCCCTTGGGGACCTCAGCTCTGGCCTGTCGCTGTAAGCCTATGCCGATACACTGCTCCGCGGTTCGTTCTCCGGTCCCGACTGACGTTGCTCTTATCCACCCGATTTGAAACGGACAAACCTGTTGCTTCGCCGCAGTTTGAGTCAAGCCCATATATATCCGTAGATCCTCGTAGCTGGCCAGTCTTTAAAAAGCCAATTGTCCTCATTGTCTGTAAAAAAATCCTTTTTTTCTTGCTCTACAATCCCGTTCGAAACCATCAAGACCCCCCCAATTGCGGCTATTCGCGTTACGAATACATCCATAATTTAACCACCCTGCCACTGATTGCTCCGCTGAACCGAGGTAATACAAACACTCTTCTGGAACACATCGCCGCCAATTTGATTCTGACTGAACACAGGTTCTTTACTCACCAGATTCCCTCTATTTCAACTACATCATCACCAATTGCATAAAAATGGCGAACAACGGCAATGGCGTCGTGGGGCAGGAGAACATCAACACAGACATCGTCACCCTCACACGATTCCTGACAGAACAGCAGACCAACTACCCCGAAGCCACTGGTGATTTCACGTATGTATTTTCAGCTCATAAAAATTGACATACAAAACTAATGTGCTTTGAGAACAGTCTACTATGCCACTCACTTCAATTCGCCTTCAAGTCGATTGCCTACTATATCCGTCGTGCCAGTCTTATCAACCTCACAGGCCTAGCCGGCTCCTCCAACACGACCGGTGACGACCAAAAGAAACTAGACGTGATTGGAAACGATGTGTTCATCTCCGCCATGCGAGGATCCGGCAAAGTCCGTCTCCTTGTCTCCGAAGAAGAGGAAGAAGCCATTGTCTTTGACGAACACCCCAATGCGCGATACGCCGTTGTGTGCGATCCCATCGATGGATCATCCAATCTCGACGCTGGTGTCTCTGTCGGTACCATTTTCGGCATCTTCCGACTCCCCGATGAAATCCTAGGCGCAAACAAGACCGTTTCAGGCAAGGATATTTTGAGAGACGGTACCGAGTTAGTGGCCTCTGGATTTACCATGTACGGCGCTTCGGCTCAGCTCGTCATCACCATGAAAGGAGGTTCCGTCAATGGCTTCACCATGGAAAACTCGCTCGGTGAATTTATCCTCACCCACCCAAAGATGCAACTGCCCGCCAAGCGCGCCATTTACTCTGTCAATGAAGGAAATAGCATGTACTGGGACGACTGGGTCAATGATTATTTCTACTCGCTCAAATTCCCCGCTGAAGGTGGCAAGCCCTACAGCGCTCGTTACATTGGAAGTATGGTTGCAGATGCGTATCGTACGTTGCTTTACGGCGGTATCTTTGCCTACCCAGCAGACAAGAAGAGCCCCAAGGGCAAGCTGCGTATTCTCTACGAGTGCGCGCCCATGGCTATGATATTCGAGAACGCAGGCGGTCTCGCCATCAACTCGCGCGCTGAACGACTTTTGACTGTTCTCCCTGAACACATTCATGACCGCAGTGGTGTTTTCCTTGGTTCCAAGGACGAAGTGCAAAAGGCCATTGATGTATATAACAAGCACCACAAGAAGTAGTTTATTACAAATGACATACGTTTATAATTATGATGGCATATCATCAAGTCTAGAAGCATGGAATGTAACCCTAAGGCTGCCAAATTCGAAAGCCCAGCCTGTTTCAAATGTCAATAGATTTCAGAACCTAATCTATCATTGCGTTTATTCCCGTTTTCTGTATTACATAAAAAAGTTTTTTTGTCCTCTCTGAAAACCGCTTACAAAGTCTTTTCAATCAACTCAATACCATAGTCTTCCTTGAGGGTCTTGATGAGAGGGCCACAGAGATCCATGCCCATAGGAGCCAGAATACCCTTCTCACTGATCGTGCCATCAAGAACCTGCTTAACGGCAACACCGCAAGGAACACCAACCAACTTGGCCATGGCAGAGTAACCCTTGGGGTCACCATATTCAACCAAAGTGCTAGTGCGGGTTTCGCGGGATCCGTCCTTGTTCTCAATGACAAACTTGTGTTGCAACATGACCATGTCGCGCTCCTCAGGGCCGTATTGCATCTTCTCCTCGAGTCTGGCACAGAGCGTGTCGAGAGGGTTGTTGCGTGGGGTGATGGGGTCTTCAGAGAAGATACCGATCCAGCGCAGACCGGCCAAGATACGGTCACGCTCGTCATTGTCCTTGAATTGGGTCTTGGAGGAGATGGCCCAGTGGAGATCAAGCTCCTTCTCAGAGGTGGCACCGAGCACCTTCTTGGTGGCTTCTCTCCAGGGGATGGGCGACTTGAGGAAGTCGTGCTCTGTCTCGCTGAGGAAACCAATGTCGACGAGGACCTTGATCATTTCGGGGAATCCCTGGTAACGAAGCGTGCCACGAATAATAGTCTGTGCCTCGGGAATGTTGTAACGCTCGCGGTAGGGAGTCGAGTCACGGTTGGGGTAGGCGACAAATGCGTATCCGGGGTAGATAAAGTAAGGCTTTGCCTCACTCATGAGCTCTTTTCCTTCCACGCTGAATTCAGCACCATCGCGGTAGAATTTGGCATTGTTTCCGAGGGCCAAGAGAACACCACGGCTGGACCAGGAGAATTTATATCCCAAAGCATTATCGGAATCTTCGGGGCTATGAATAGTTAGAATGAGGACCGCCAAAAAAAAAAAAAACTCACGCTGGCAAACCACCGCAGTAACTCAAAAAGGAGATGATTTTACCACCTTCGTTGTGGACTTCACTGATTGTCTTGACGGCGTAAAGATGGTCGATACCCTTGTTTTTTGTCAGCACAAAATCGCCCCATATGTTTGTCTTATGATCTAACCCACCGGGTCCAATCCAATCTCGTTCATGACTGTGATTCCAGCGGCCTTGGCCTCTGCCTCCAGCTCCTGCATCGCCGGAGAGACGTAGGAAGTCGTTACGACATTCTTCTTGGTGCGGATAGCGGCCTTGATGACACGAGCGTGGTAGGTGTAGGGAATTAGGGAGATGACAAGGTCATGCTTCTCGAGCTCCTTGTCCAGAGCAGCGTCATCGTTCACGTCAAGAGAGATTGCCTTTGTGTGCTTTCCACCAGCGGCGAGCTTTTTGGCGCCCTCGAGGTTTCTGGCGGCTGTCAATTGTAGTCAGTATATATCATTCAAAGAGAGTCTGGACTATATAGACCATGTCTCTAAACGGTCAATTACTTACCAACAGTGACCACAACACCAGCTTGGTCTAGAACATCGACGGTGGGCTTGGTAACTGGAAGTGAAACAATGTTAGCCAAAGGTACGATTGTTAAGCAGTCAATAGTTCATACCAAAACCAGAGCCCAAAAGGAGGACCTTAGAACCAGCAATCTGTTTACCCATCTTGATGAAGATCCGTGACTATGTTTGGGGTTCAGAAAGAATAATTGGAGGGATAAGAAGATTATGATTATATTTTGGCGGGGGATTCTCCGAGAACGGAGAGCTTTATATCGTCGAACGAGTGTGTCCCACGTGACGTCAAGACGAACAGCTTCGAATAGCAACACCAATGTCAACGTCCAGATATAATTCCAGGAAAGATCTATGAGCTGTTTCAAAATTGGCCAACGAATAGAATACATTTGCGCTTCTGGTGACCCAGTGAAAAAAAAAAAAGGGCATCGCTTTTTTGTTGTATGCATAGTATACAGGGATGGTGACCAATAAAATACAATTGCGCGGTCGAATGCGGGGCCTCAGGCAGAACAGCATACAGTTAGTTTCCTGCAAAGACAGCATTCACAAGATAGCGGTAAGGTAGCTGCGTTTAACTCTCAGAGTGTCCCTTTAATATACCTTGACCTGCGGCGCGGTCTGAGCAGTCAGGTTGGCGTCTGTCGCATTCCTCCACTCCTCTGTGTCGAGACCACTCTCGCCTTTCCATGATTTCGTGACTCTTCGCTGCCATTTCCAAAGCACAGGTAGGAATTGCCACAGGTCGAATTCAGGCCATAAAACATCCAAGAATACGAGCTCTGTATCCTCATGACATTGCCAGAGCATAAAGTCGCTCAATCTTTCCACACCCGATGTCCGGACTAGAATGTCGATAGGAGGATCGTTTTTGGTGTACATGCGTTCTGAGAGTGTCTGAGGGGTGATTGATTCTGATGGCAAGAACTCGGAGTTGCCAGTGGCTTGTCCATTAAGGTGAAGAGTCGTAGATGATGAGATGGACGATGGAGAATCATATCCATTGTCTGTTTGGTTGGGTCCATTTTCGTCGTCTTGTGAAAACGAATCCGAGTCCTCTTGATCTTTTGTATTTTGAAGAGCTTGTGCACGGATATTCGAAGCAATGTGCGATTCTGAAAACGGCTTTCGAGTTTCGTTTGCCCTCAATGTTTCCAAGGGTGTACTGTAGTCGATAACGGTTTGTTTTATTGCCTGTGCCATCTCGTCCCTTGAAGTGTAGGGGCAGCATATATTAAGAACTCTGTCTCCATTGCGACTTGTAACTTCGACAGCTCGGTCCACTGCGGCAATGACGTCTGGTCTGAGCAGGTCTTTACGACCAAGGAATCGGATGCTAGCTCCATATCTATCCAAGATGTCTCCATGTTGAGCGAGTTGGGCCAGTTTCACGTTGGCCATATCCATGAGTCCGTTGACCTCGAATTGTGACCGGTTGAAATTTTCGATGCTGAATGCGTAGATTGTTACAACCTTGACGCCGCTTTTGTAGCAAACCTCGAGTATCTAGACGTGTCAGTCAAGCACTACCCCATAAAGAGAAGAGACAATCCTTACCCTAGCCAAAGCTTCAAATCCGAGATGGTGTCCCTCAATCGTCTCTATCCCATGGCTCCTTGCAAATCGACGGTTCCCATCCATCACAAACGCAATATGTTGTGGTATCGGACCTTGCCTCAAGGCGCCGAGGAGCAATTCTCGAACTCTATTAATGACAAATTCGACTGGCGGAGAAGCGGCCAGCCACTTCCGGAGGTGTGAAAAATGCATAGACGTCGACATATTGGTATATAAAGGTGTGCGCTCGAGGATTCGGATTGGGGAGAAAAGGAAAAATCAACAAAAGTTGATCGCCGCAAGATCTGTAGCCATTAGTTGGTTACTTCCCTTAATTCGATTTGGAGTGGACAGCAATGTGACGTACTATGTGTAGTTAACTGCGGCGAACACTAGACGCGATAGTAGTATAAGACAAGGCGCATGAATGCCTGTATGCTGTATATTTTCCAGGTCTTGTAATTATTTTTGTTGACTTTGTGATGCGGAGATGACGATCTGGCCACGACTACGTAGCTCTACCCGTGGTCCAAGCCTACACATGCTCAGCCACGCCGCGTCCCTTGACCACCACATCTGATTGGACAGTTCTTACCAGCAGCTTCAATATCAACCCCAAGCAGCTCAAAGCTATATCATATGCATTGTTCTGGAGATAGAAAAAATATAACTTAAATGGAGAATTAGAACTATCAGCCGTGGCTTTGGCTGAGAAATCAAAAAAGTTCAAAATGGATGAACTTCAAGGTATCATTTTCCTAACACGTACAAAAAAAAGTCACAACGAAGTTTTACTTTGTTATCTGGTAATACAGCAGTAATACCCAAGCTACAGATTCTTTTTATCTCCGTCCTCTGAGGGCGTATTAGATCCCGCACTGACCGCTTCCCAGCCAAAGTCTTCACTGCGTTGTCGACGTTCCTGACCACGTTCTCTCATTGCACCCCGAATGCGTTTGCTGACCTCGTCCAGTCGATCTTTACCATCTATTTCACTTAATGGCTTGAGCGATCCAGTGTGCCGAGGTCCTGTGGCGCTGCGACTCCGGCTGCGACTAGCTGGCCGTGTAGAGAAAAATCCGATACTGGATAAATTGTGGAAGGATTCGTTTCGGGGAAGTGGTTCTTGTGTCGTGTAATTCTCCTGAGAATGACTGTCTTCGGCCTCTACAGCTTTATCGCCGGAGGTGTGACCGGACTCTCTGTTGAAGGGATCTGCAATAATACGAGCAGCATCAAAATCAGGGAAAAGTTCGGGACCAAGCGTATTAATGACTTCCGTCACCTCGTGAGATAGTTCAGCCCGTCTTTGTCTGAGCTTCACAAGAGTATTGGCAGACGAAGGGTTCAATGATAATACAAGCGGACGAAGTGATTTGACAATGTCCATGCCAATTTCGCCAATACGAAGAGCGGCAAAAGTGACAGTAGGAAATAGCAAAACACCCAATAAAATCACTGTCCACAATGGAACCCATTCTGGAACGTATCCTTGTATCCGATTGTGATAGGTCCAGTATGTGAAGACTGTTGTGTAAAAAGCATATACAGCGGGTGCAAAGGCTAATGCAACAAGAAGTTTCCATGTTGCCATGACGTCTCGGCCTTGCAGCTTCACAGTCGATGCAGCCAAAGCTTCCTCGGACTTCTTCTTGGAAATGGCTTTTGTCGCGACAAAGACAGGCGCAAATAGAATAAGGCCTGGAAGGGTCCCGATCGCCAGCAGGACGAGTTTTATTAGTCTGTATATCAATGTGGAGATCACCCTAATAATTGAGAACTTTGCGTATTCGACCTGATGGTCACGAAGTCCTAGTAAATGAAGTTGTTTGTTATAGCTTGTGACAGAGTTCTTCAGTTTTTCGATACGGGGGTCGTCCTTGAAATGGGTGTAGCCTTTGATAAGCCGCCGATTCAACTCTATAACCATTGGTAGCGGGAGCTTCTTGCCCTTTGTGTTATACAAACGACGAGCAGATTGGACGGCCTGCAAGGAACAGTAAGTTTTGTGTAAATTTTCTTCGGCACAATATGCTTACCAGCAGCGTTTCAAAATCAGGTCCATTCACAGTCACAGCCAAGAGCGCATGGTATATAGTGTCTAGAAGCTCACCAACAGCTTCTCGTCTCTCACCACGCTTATACTTCTCGACTAGTTCACGAGGGACCTCTATCGGGCTACCAAACTCGACTACGGCTCTCGAGCGGAACTTGTGTGCATGGAAGTAGTTCATTCCACACGGCACGATCTTCAAGCCTGAATCCGGGTTTTCAGCCAAAGAACCGAGTGCCATGATTGCGACACCAGCTATCAGATAATGTCAGTATCGAGTTGTTTATATCGACGAGGGAATTTCTTTGCAGTACCTTTCAATGGGAGCAATTCCGGGCGGTCATGGCTACCACCCTCTGGGAAGATACCAATGCATCCACCATGGCTAAGTCTACCAAAGACGGCCTTGTACACCGCACTTTGATCCACATGAGGTGCCGACTTGAATTGAGAGCCTTCGAAATCAGTCTTTTCAGAAGCTGACCCTGTGAACTTTCCATCGTCGGTAATATCGGTCCTCCCCGTCAATTGATAAAGTGCGTCTTTCTCTTTGACTGGCTTCTTCAAAACAATCTCCTCGGGTCCGCGGATTTCAGCAATTGTTGCGCTATATGAATTACCATTGATCGTTGGCAGGTGTATGGTTCCGTCAGGTTCGAAGCCAGGCCCATCAAACTTGGTTCCGATTCCGCGCAAAAGGGTTGGCTCATTAATTGGGTCTGGTAAATAAATCTTCCCAGCTCCAGTCTTCATACTGTCCATTGCTCGCGCTACAGGAACCGCACCTATTCCCCTTGATAAAAGACCGATGAATTTCCGCTTGAATGATTTCTCCGCGATAAGCCAGGAAATGCGACGACCAATTTCCCTTCGAGCGACGCGCATAAGAATAAGTGAATCAACAAACTAATTACCCGTAATCATTAGCCATGTATTTGAATAATGTATAGGCCACCATACCTGGTTTGCATGCGGTGCAGCCACGATGATCAAGGGTCCTCTTCTGGGGACTTTCCATGAACCGCGTGGGTGAACCTCTCTGAAGAAGAGATCGACCAGCACAGAGAATGTCCAGAGAACGAGGTCATACAACCACCCAATCTGGGGTGGAATATATGGTTGCGCCGCCATTTTCAAAGCACGCCTCCTGTGGCTATCCGCGTCTCTCCAGCCTTAGCTTCATATGTCAACAACGGGAATAAGCCAGACGTCTGATCCGGCAATCCGAACCGAAATAGCAATGCGAGGCGGGCCCTATATCTGCATGCTGGTAGGTACGTAGTCGATAGTCAGTATCCGGAGGGAGTCACAAATACACACGTTCTATCGATCTGGGGTAATGACGTAGGAGACGTACCGACTGCCCAGGCGTTCGCAGCAAAATTCCGTGTAATGAAAATAAGCAATAATTGTGAGGGCATCAGAAACTGCGTCGCATGCTCAGAGCTCTGAAGCAAAGCACAGTCTCTGTCAGTGTTTGGCAGTGGGGAGGGGGGAGGCCGCGCGATGCGATGTGACGCTTCTCCAAAACCGGCAGGAATGATGAAATGGCACGTTGTTGCCTTGCGGCCTGAGGCCCCTCGGGGATAAGCAGCAGCCGCCGGATCTGCGATTTCCTCCCACTCTCGCTGCTGCTGCCTCATTTCCACTCTGTGTTTCTATCTCGTTTACGCACAAAGTCTATTTAGACTACGCCCAGGCATCTTCTCGAGCACCTCCGCCCTGATTAATTTCGTCTGAATCGGCCGCTTTTCAAGATGAACAGTATGACTGCCCATGCCATCTAGGATGCCCCTCCAAGCTCCGGTCCATATACAATGCGCTCTCAAATCTTGCCAAAGCTACACAGCACTCGACTATCAACGGCTCCCAATAAACTAAACAGCGTTCTCGATTTGTTCTCTGCCTAGTCGATAACTTGCCGCGATAAATTTCCACGAGGAACAGTCACAGTCAGTTGAAGAGTGGTATACGACTGACTGGGTGGGAAAATGTCTCTAAAGTAAGCATATTACATTTTCCTATACCATTACTTATTCTATTATTGTGTATGGGAGGACCCCTCGCTGCTCTTTGGCCTCATGGCCTAGTCTTCATCATTTACATCTATTGAAAGTCCGCTGGCATAGTGCTAACTACGATTTCGAGCAGTTGGGTTATGCTTTCGAAAGAAGGCTTCGTACGCCTTCCCAGCGAACACATTATATATAAATCTCCACCACGCACAGCATTATCGTTGAAACCTCCCAGCTCCTGGCAGGGACAGGAACCTTTCGCCATAACAAGTAGCTCTGGCTGCTTGTACCTCACAAACCAACGAGTCTGTATTCCAGTATCCGATTGAAGGTTGTACCCAGCGACTTACTCGTAATGCAGATTGTTTATCTCCCGTCCCAGTCGACCGAACAGATCCAGTCATTCACAGCACCTCTCCTTAATCTTCACGATAGCCATGTTTCTGCTCCCTTCTTCGGCCCGAATGCATGGACAGTCTTGGTACAACCTGTTCCAGGTGGAGGTATACCGGCTTCGCTACAGGTAGTGGAGCTAAAGGTCACATTCAAAGAAGGAGGTGCATTCGATTTCCACTCGAATTTCGAACGTATCAAAGATCGACTTCAACAAGCCGTTGAACATGTAAGAGATAGCGGCTCGGCGCCCGCTCAGTCCTCGGCTGGCCGCGGGGTCAATTTTACTAATGTTCATCTTGATGAGCTCCCAGCTTATGATGGGCCAGGTAACACTAATACCAGTTGTGCTCAATCGAATGTTGAAACACTTGAACCTCCTGCCAGGGAAACTACAAATACAAGTTCCCTGGCTCCCATAGAGCCTCCGCCGGGATATGAAGAAGTGCAACAACGAAGTGTAGCGGAGAGATTAGAGGAACAACTTCGAGGAGCAAATTGATAAAGCGTCATATCAAGCTTCGATCAGACCTCTCGATGAAGTTGAAACTCTCCAGCTTCCAGAAACCCATTTTAGATTCAGTTTGCACACTTATTGCCCGCATTGCTATATCATATGTTTGAACGAGTGACCATGATTTCTGCCATTGTGCAACTTTTACACATCTTGCAGCTTCTTGTTGCCATCTGCTTCTTCCAGCATGATTGATATGTTTGGTTTCATGGCGTATTAATTCGCATAATGACTTGACGTACAAAGGGACGGCCTTTAGAACGCAGTAGCTTAGTAAATTCAGACAAAGAGATGATATTTGAGAATTGATGCCTGATAGTAGTTTCTGTCCAGTCGATAATTCTATTTTTTTGTATAATTCCTGGTCAACTATCAACACTCGGGTGTGAGCGGGTGTCGAGCCAATCACGTGTGAGGGAATTGGCCAGTCAGCATCGGCGCCGGGATGACCGCCGCGTTCCCGTTTTTCCAGGACGAGAGCTTCACAACCTCAATTCCCGACTCGCTCCCGGTCGTTCAACCCTCCCAATTCATCCCACCCACCACATCCCAACATACTCAATTGCGCTCATTGAGTGAGCTGACGCAGTCAGAAATGGGTCTCTCGGATTTTTTCTCGGATTTGGTCTCCTCCTTCGGCTTGCCCGAAGCCCACGCTGAGGCTCCTCCCGCTGAGGAGAACGACGAAGTTGTAGCCGAACAACAGGAAGAAAAGTCCGAGGAATCCACCGAGTCCGCCGAGGGCGCTTCTGAAGAAGGCGAACAGGCCGAAGAGGAGGCTGAGGAAGCTGAACCCGAGGCCGAGGAAGAGGAAGAGGCAGAGGAGGAAGAGGAGGAGGAAGAAGAAGAGGAAGAGGTTGAGGACATCAAACCCAAGCTTGAGGAGGGTAAGTAATAAGAACAAAACCATCGAATGGCATGCAATGCATTTGAAGCTTCAAATCATCATGTGCGACTATGGATTTGTAATGGTTCTACATATGTCTCGATGAGATCATTTGGAAACGAGAACATACCTTTGAAATCCATTCAATGGCATCGCTTTAACAGCAGCTAATTGCAATCCTTGATACAGACTGCGCAAACTCCCAGCAATGTGCTCCTTTCAAGCACCACTTCGACGAATGCGTTGAGCGCGTCACACGCCAACAGGAGGACGAGGACTCCAAGGGACCTACTGAAGACTGCGTTGAAGAATGTAAGCACAATCGATATACCATTTCGAACCGACACATTGTCTTTGGCCGTATTCATTGCTCTATGCATATGTGGATTTCGGACCAAACTTTCTGGTTGCTATTATTATTACACAGGCTAACATGTTTGCTTTTCCATACAGTCTTCCACCTCCAACACTGTGCCACCCAGTGCGCTGCCCCCAAGCTCTGGAAGTCCTTGCGGTAAAGCGCCCGCCCATAGCCATTTGCGTTTTTTTGTGTCAGTATGCATGCGGCATAGACTGGGTCTCAAAAGACATGCACAATGTCTTGCCCCCATCGAATCTCGCTCAGACTGGCGATTTAAACGCTGAGAATAGAAAAGAAAAATCAGGAGCTCGAAACGACGATAGATTCTTATTTGAGATCTCTCTTTTTTCAAGCTTGGTTTCTGATTCTCCTTTTTATCAATCAATCATACCATCATGTATTATCATTCAAAGTGTTGCATAGCCCGCTCACCGTCAAAGTCAGGGTTCTGGTCTTGGTACAAAAACTACCAAAAAAAAGAAAGAAAAAAAGTGAGAATAGATCGTCATGTTTCACTTTTTATATGTACAGGTAGCTAGTGACTGTCTTCTTCTTATCTTGATTCAATGTTTATTTCCGTATTTCGTTTGTTTTAGAATTGCCCCTTCTACTTGGTCTTTTATTTCGAGAAACTTTCATCTTTATTTAAATGAGAAATCTTTGGTAGATGAAGAATATTATGCAAGTATCATCAAATGACATCACAATCGTGATATGTATAGAAATGTATCGGTATGTAAGGGTCCCCGGTAGAGGACTAATTGCGACATAAATAGGTCTAGGTATCACACCCGTTGCTCTTCCCCATCATTACTTCGACTACTCATCTGAAAAACCTCCAAACGCGCTCGATCTGCCTCCAACCGTCTATTAACAATCCTAGGCCCAAAGCTGTTCAACGTCAACGGAAAGAGTGCCGCGACACACGCCACAACGGCACTGAAGATAAGCGATCTCTTCATGTTAGCTGGCGGGTTGGCATTCTGGCCGGCTTTGAGCTCCGTTTGTATAATAGTAAATACACCGCCCAACAGCTGCCCACCAGTCCAGAGTAAAGTGCTGCTAATTTCGGGGGAGTATGGATACGTGATTTCGACCATAAACTCGAGGACCACCGGTAAAAGCGAAAATGCACTTGCGCCAAAAAGCGCGCATACAACAATGCTCGGGGCGATTCCATAGGGACTCGAGGGCGCAAAATAGAGAGCTATGTAGCAGATAGCGTGGATGGGGACGGCAATGCGAATGATCCACAGGTATTGCTTGTATCGATCATTGAGCGGGGAAACGATAGCTGATGCAATCAAGCCGGCAATAATGAGAATACCGCCAGCGATGCCGGCTTCTGTCTCGGTGAAACCATACGGGTAGAGGATCTGGTTGATGAGGGAGGATATACTGTTGAAGAAGCCGACGTAAACGGAAAAGGGAATGAAGATGAGCCAGAATTCGCGTATACGGACTATGCCCGTTACGGATTCGAGAAAGGGGGTTTTTGAAACCTCTGCTGAGGCACAGGGTGGCATGGGAGGTCTGGCTGGGACGAAGAAAGCTGGGACGCAGGCAATGGTGGACTGTATAAGTAAGTAAGAATATCTGGCGAACGCAGGAAGCAAAGGAGGAAAGGCCTACTATCACAGAGATCCAGAGCACCATATTAGGTACCTGACCAGGATTCACGGCCCAGAAAGAATCCACCAGCTCGCCAATGGCCGCTCCCAGGGGATTTGCCAAAGTCGCCAACGCAGTCGCACTCGTTCGGCCCTGTTCCGTGAACCACAAGTCACTGTATCGTGTTGGTGCAGCCAAAGCAAAAGGCTGAGCTAGACCGAGCAGCAGCTGTCCAAACATAACCACGCCAAAGATGCCATTATTGGCCCTGGTGCCGGCGTAGCGAATCCAGTTGCCGACCAGAATCAGAACTGCAGCGGTGATAAACACTTGTTTGGGGCCTGCCTTGTTCAACATATACATCACAACACTAGCATGGATTTGTTAGTGGATGAGCAGCAAAAAAGAATCCCTCAAAAGAATACTGACGGTGTGGATATGCAAAAAGCAAAGAGGAAAGCAGTGCTCAACCAGTTGATTGTACTTTCCGTCACTCTGAAATATTCAGCAGATGTAGTTGAGATGGCAGAAAAGGTTAACCACTATATTTTTTCGACCTTGATCAGTGACCTGCTCTATAGATAATGGAAAGCTTTTCTTCCAAGGTGATCTTACATCCCAACTAATGACAATATTCAATAAGACGAGCTGAAACAACCCGAAAAAGCGTCTCTTATAGACCTTGTATGTAGTCGTCGATACTGCGCCGACATTCATATTCATCGTTATCGCACTATCAACAAGCTCTGCCTTGGTCGCCATCTTTGTGTCTTTTTCGCCTCCATGAATCAAAGGCGTCTGGTTTGTGGAATTATCGACAGTTGATGTCGTGTTGTTCGAATATTCCGTCGACCGTCTATGCAGGCTCATTGCGCAAGTCTGTTGTTGTGTCTCAAGGTCATTTCGAAGTTGAAGTATATCCTAGATCTCTTGCCCCTAATTTATTTTATTTAGTCTCCAGAACCTTGAGTCAATGGATCATTGGATGTTGTTGGCAGCACTAAGCACTAGCTTGCTGGGTGGCTTTGCCGCATAGGGTTGTTTGTTGCGCGCTTAAACAGTAAATAATACTGAATGCGACATGAAATACAAGGCCACAAACTACCAAAGGACAGAGGCGGAATTTATATGAAAGGTACTTGGGGGGCCGTGGAAAGATAGCTGGGTCGGGTCGCGTGTGGAAATGCGGGGAAAAAGGCCGTGGTTCCAGCGTTGCAATTTATTCAGAAGCCACTTATCGTTGACTCTACTAAGGTGGGAATCCCTGCTGCCGAGGATAAAAGAGAGTGCAACGTCTATCGCTGGCCATAAGCATATGCTTTGTGCTCGCTATCAGGGCCCACGGAGCCTCGACTGCCGTTTTCAGCATAGTGATGGCTATAGTAATTTTTGACACATGGCTAGACGCTGGTCAGCTCGCGGGATTTGACAACAAACAGATAAGAATAATTAATATATGGC
Organism: Talaromyces albobiverticillius; assembly: GCA_023721895.2. Classification (NCBI taxonomy): domain Eukaryota; kingdom Fungi; phylum Ascomycota; class Eurotiomycetes; order Eurotiales; family Trichocomaceae; genus Talaromyces; species Talaromyces albobiverticillius. Next base: position 5,325,783 of record JAMBUR020000001.1, on the reverse strand, counting down.
TATCACCTCCTGGCGCTCTCAGTTTTCGCGATCCAGACAAATCGCATATCAAGCATTTATCTTTTCAGAGGTTTTTGACTCCAACGGCTAGATCAATAAACCCCTGCAGATATAGCGTATAGGTACGTATCTCCTTCGATAGTCGAACTGGTATTTCAAATAGACATTCATCTTGTTCTGCATCGCCGGAGACAGTGGCTCCCATTTGGCGGCTTGCCATGGTTTATCTGATCGTCACTGCAGTGCTCCGATGCACTATCCATGCCGGCGCTGCACTGCACGTCACTGGCGAGTAGTTTCACAAAGGCGTCACTCGACTGAAACGGTGCACCGTCACCTGGCCCATTCATTCATTCTACAGGACTTGCCCGAAGCATACCGGATGCAACGAGATGCAGGTCGGCATCTTGGTGGATCTAAATGATCGCTTACTTGGTCGTTGCCACTCTTTTCTCAAGGTATGAATTTCCTTTGGGGGACCTGGTGGAAGCAATCAGTGGGCACACCAAAATTGCCCGTCAAAGATTGAAAGTATACACAAGACAGAGACCTCAGGAGAAAAGTCTGTGCTTCGTGCGCCAATACAGCCAGCATCCTCCGTTACTCCGTGTACTCCGTACTCCGTACTTGAACGTAGGAAATTGTCTTCGGATTCTTCTTCAATATCGGCATCGGCGGAAATTATGACGAGTCGCTTTGGGATAGATACTCCGCACTGGGCCACTGGCGAATGGCGCGGCTCAGCCACACGCTACTCCTTAGGCAATTCGTCAACAAGCACAGCTGAGCCACAAGTTCAAAAGCCGGGATGCGGTTGCACAGAGGTATGCCACGATTGGAGAGTAAGAGTAGACAGAAAGGGATAGAGTATTAGAGAGAGGGAAAGGAGAAGAAGTAAAGCAACGTAGACGTGTAACTGGCAAAAGGAAAGAGCGAAGGCCGCGCTTGCCGGATTTCAGAGGCAGGCCAGCACCGCAGCGCACCGCACCTGCCCCAGCCCAGCCAACGCCGCTTTCCCTGCGCGGGTTAAGTCCCCTGAGCGAGCATCATTTTTTTCTCCTTCTGCAAAATACTCAACACACACAGCTTCTTGTTTTTGTCGCTCAGACACTCCGGGCAGGGTAAAGGTACGCAAGCGCCGCCTATTGTCTATCCATTCATTATTAAAGGTCAACTGCCTTCAGACCTGCTGACAGACCGAACAGCGTTCACGCATCTTTCGCTTTATCCCCCTCCCTACTGACCCCAGTCAATCCTTTCTGTTCCGTCATGTCTTCAGCGTGAAGAGCTCGTCCTTTTATATAATATATACGTATATACCCTGCCGCATATCCTTCGCGCTCCGAGCCATTACCGACCGCTGCGACAATGAATATGGACAGCATCCGGTCGAGCAGGTCCTCTTACGGGGATCCCAGGTACCTGTCCTCCTCCGGCTATCCCAATGGTGCTGTTTCTTTGGTTCCGTCTCGGGCCATGGATGGCTACCGGAGTATGTCAGATATAGCGACGGATGATAGGTCTCAATACAGTGGGGATCAGTCCGGCGCGATTCCCCAGACAAATGCGCCCTCCATCGATGTTACTGATTCGGTATTACTGCACCTCTTGACCGAGACCGCAATCGGAGACAGCTCCGGCTATCAAATTCTCCCGTTCGAGGAAGTCGAAGATTTAAAGCGCGAATATGCTCTGCTGTCGAGCCGCATCGAAGGTACAAAGCGGAAACTTGCCTTGGAGACTAAGCTCAGGGACGCTGCAAAATCGCTCAGCCGACTACCCAACTCAAACATCAATGGCGGATATACAAACGGGGATACCAACGGTATAGCACACCAGGAAGACGACGAGTTTTCTGTCAGTTCTCAAAAATGCGAACAATTGTCCCAAGAGTTGTGGGCTCTGGAGCGGAGAGCACAAGATGTTCATAAACAAATCCTTGAACACACAGCCGGAATACTGCAATTGACTCATCGTGGCTTGAAGAAGAACGCCAACCGCGGCAGCACGAATCACGGCCCTAACGGCACGGCATTTGACTTTGACGACCGAAGCCTCTACAAAGCTTTGGAAACAGACGATGCGGACTTGCAAAAACAGAATGGTGTGAACGTCGACACTCTTCGCAGCACCGAGCAGAAACTAGAGGAACTTAATGAGCGCCTACGCGACATAATACTCCATGGTCATGATGGCCATGACGTGAGACCACTGCCGCTTAGAGTCAATGATGATACATCTCTAGCCTTTATCCAAGCTCACCTTGTATACCTCGAACACAGCTTGGAAACCCTCCAAGTTGAAGGGCTGCCAGGAGGCGAACAAGAACCAGGACTTTCTGCTTCTGAAATGGGGTCTGAACTTAGTGCCATCAATAATCGATTACAGACCTTGCTTGGGCAAGCTGGTTCTCATCTGTCACCAACTTTACCGCCACCTCCAAGTCCGTCTGGTGAATATCTCAATAGTCACATGGACTATTTGCGAACCGGAATGGACGATTTGCAGGGCCGCGTTGAGAGGTTGCAGGACCAAAAGGGTATATTAACAACTCAGATCCAGCAACAAAGAGAGTTAAATTCAAAGTCGGATGCCGAAAAGGATGCTCACGTCGCCGACTTGGCACAGCAACTTATGGAGACAAAGAAGCAGTACGAACTTTCAGAACGCGAAGTGGAGGCCGTCAGAGATGAACTAGCTTTGGTGATGGAGCAGCTCGATTCGGTGAAGCAACAGCAGAACATCGAAGATCAACAGTTGGAGCGTGATAAAATTAAAGCAGAAAAAGAAGTTCAACGTCTCCAGGAAGAATTGACGCAGCTAGAAACGGAGTTTGCGCGCTCACAGACCGAACTTACCGTGGTTAAAGCTGAACTGGACGGTGCATACGGTACTCGTGCAGAGCGAGCTGCCGAAGCTGCGGCTAGTCCGGCTCTATATAAGGAGATTGAAGACCTCAACACCAGGAACATTAGCCTAACAGAAGAGCTGGCGGCCTTGCGGGCTGAGCAGACTAATCATGGCAACGGCCAAGGCGATCTTCAGAAGCGCGTGGAAACACTTCAAAAGGAACTTGAAGAGACGATTGAAGATTACGAATCAATGACCAAAGCCAGCATTGAATTTGAAAAGGAACGTGAAAGATACGAAAGCACAATTGATAGTTTCCGCGATCGCACTGAGCAGTTGGAGGCACAACTAAGCGACGAACGAATCACCTGGATGGGCGTGAACCAGACAGCAGCGAGGGACGGTGCCACGGAGACTACTTCGACAATGGTACTGAAGAACGAATTCAAGAAGATGATGCGGGACACAAGAGCGGAAAACATGAAGCTTCTCAGGGTAAGACTCTACACTATCCATCATGTCTGTGCTTGGAGCTGACAAAGTCCTATAGGCCGAACAAGAAGAACGAAAGAAACTCGAAGCGCTGGTTCGCAGTCTCAAAATGGAACAAACCATGGGCAAGCCGAATCTCAATCAAAACATGGTGGCCTAACGATTGTAATTCATTCTCGCCATCTTTTCCACCTTTCTTGTGCATTTCTTTTATATAATGACAAGCAACGATCCAACGGTCTTCCATTCATGCATGAAAATAAATAGCGAACTATCTAGATATGGGGAAGGAGGCGTCACTTTTGTTGTTGTTGTTTTCTCTTCTTTTCTCGGGTGTATTCTTATGTTCTTTTTTTTATGTGTTGTCGTCTTGTCTGACAGGAGGCAGCTCTCGGTTGATAGATATTCGGGATAGGGTTACCCTTGTATTATGTACATTAAGCTAATGTATATATATAACTTTATTTGATTTAACGCTCATGCAATGCCTCAGGTATCCATTGTTTTCTATTCGGAAGGTGCCTTCCAAGGCAACAACTCTTGTACCCCTTCAAACTCCTCTCGAACCTATCCTCTTCAAACAACTCCCCAGCGATGGAAAGAACAACCTCCTTACTGGCTTCAATGCGCTTTCCTTGATGAGTTTCCTGACTTCTTCGTTGTGCCATGCACGTTCAATCATGACACTGTTGAAGATATCAGAAAGAAGATTTGCAACCTCTATCGAAGAAAGCTTGCTAGCATCAACGCAGGTAGTCTTATACTCTATACCCTCACTCGCCCAGTCGGAGATACTATTACGCGGGAGAATCTTTTACTTCTCGATTCATTCAAAAAGATATCATCCAGTTATCCTCAATCTAAAGATTCAGAAATTGATATTATTGTTTCATGGCCACTGGAACAGCAGCTCAAACAACAGTTCAACCGTACAATCCCTCAAACTATTATATCACGGTCATAGCTAATACCAATGCAGTTCCAGGTTCTCCAAAACTTGATCCACAACGCAACATATGCCCTCGAGACGAAACAGTGTCAAAACTTGCAGAAATGGTGGATGAATATTCCATTGTTCACGTACGGGGCACACCGTCAACTGGAAAGACGGTGCTCTCGCTTTTGTTGAGAGACTATTTCAGAAAGCAAGGAAGGACAATTGTTTGGATTGATGGGAAGAAGCAAAATGTTGAAGCCCTTGGTGCTGGATATGGTTGGTCGAATCTTTTTCGCCTTCTTCAGTCCCCCTATCCAATTGATTTTGGGCATGAAAATGCAATCATTCTGGATGAAGCACAGGCAACATACAGCGACAGTGACTTATGGAACACTGCTCTGAAATTTGTCCAAGGTGGAGAGTATCGCATAAAACTATGTCTTTTTGCGTCATCTGGCAACCCATCTTCTTACGGCGGTCTATTATATTGCTGGCAACCAGTTGATTTCGTGCGTGTGAATATTACTCCCAGCCAACGAGTTGGATTAACCCCATCAGGCGAGAGAGGATTATTGATAGGTCTTTTCTACACAAGAGATGAGTTTGAAATGATTGTGACAAAACTGTGTACCCCTGAAAGGTATAGTATTGACGGTAACGCTCGGAGCTATATATTCAATCTCACAAATGGACATCCTGGGGCTGTGAGCTCCATAGTCTACTATCTTTTCAAGGTATGTGGTTCATTTGCATCTTGAAAATTCTGCAAACTCAGTGCAACTAACTCTGTAGTTTAGTTTTACTTCTCTCGGGTGAAACCTGCCACAATAACAGAGGATTGCGTGGTTCAATCATTAGCAGATGACAACGAACTCTTCGACAGTCTCGAGGGAATTGAAGTTTCTCGATCCTTTCCATCTCAAGATTTAACGCCTGAAGCTGAAAACACATTGACCACAGCACTAGAAGATGGATACGTCGAATTCGATGAATCATCTGCTGGTTTCAGATCCTGCTATGAAAATGGCTGGATTCACAGAGAAGATCTACGGTTTTCAGTGAATCTGGAAAGCAAAATAGTCGACGAAATAGTCGACGCTTGTGTTCTGCCATCACCCCTGCATAAAAAGTAATTTCCCTGAATATGACTTTGACTGTTCCGTGCTGATAGCTAGATTTAGATATGTCGAGCATCTAATCAACAAAAAGCGAAGAACGCTCCCCGTACGCTTGAAATAGCATTTTAGTCTCAAAGCTGATCTATTTCTCTGTTGCTGCATCAATCATTGTAGTAATAATACAATTATGGTGATCATTATCAAGGATTAGTTTTACTAGTATATCTTTTGAATGCTGGGCTCCATCAAAGCAAAGCTTCCAGACTGTTGCGTTTCACCAGAAGAGACAGGCGTAGAAAAATCATTGTATTAGAAATCTTCAGAGGTAAGTCGTGGACTACGACACTGCGTGACGTCAAATTGCGCAAGGCAACAGCAGCCTTCAAAACAAAGTCCCTCGAAACAACAGAGTCAAGTTGCAACCTGAGAGAACCCATCCTCGTCTAGTGTATCTCATAATCCCACAGCATAGCAAATCTTTTCCCCTGGGGGTTTTTACTTAACCATGGCTGAAAAATCTGAGCGCAAGTTGTGGTGTGCTTTCGAAGATGATATTCAGAATCCGTTCCCCATCAACTACACTCCCGGCGTTGATACTTTTCATGATATGAAGAGAAAGATTTATACATAGCGTCAGTCCAAGCTTCTTGGAATCGATTATTTTGATCTCAAACTCTACAGTCCTGTTGTTCATTATAAACGAGGAGCATACATATCTACATCCACGCAGACAAATCCCATACGACTTCCCTCAATCCAAACATTCAGGCTTGGATGTCATCATCAGAGAGCCGTCAAACCGACAACAATCCACTACTCAAACTACGACGGGAAGGCATTCACAGGGTTTCTGGGGGCGCTTCTGGGAATTACTTACTACGAGTCGTCTGTTTGCTGTGTATTTTGCATGTTGTCTATTTGTGGTTGTTGTCAAGGTGATTGTCTTAGTCCACGACATCTTCTACGAGGATTAAGAGGAATATGACATCAAAAACTGCCTAAACGGAAAAGCACTTCCATGCTCATATCCATATTGATATTAACCCCTAGCGTCAGTAATATCCAGATCACGAGGAATCGAAAGAATGCCAAAAAGTAACCCAAGGATCAGCCATGCCGTACATATCTTACTACTCCAATCTATGCATATGCATGCATGCGTGAATACTTCGTACAACATTTGCCCGCCGGGGTCAATCAGTCAAGATTAAAACCTTGGAATAATCGCTTTTCGCTAGGTCATGTACGTACTGCCGGGCAACATCACACGGTGCATAAAATGACGTTCTCTCTCTCTCTCTCTCTCTATACCAACATACATACAGAATGCAATAATCTACTAGAGCATACATACGTACATGTACATGCGGAGTTGACCTAGTCGCAGTCTGCTGCATCCTTGGCTTGCTCTAACTTCTCGGTTGGGTTACCTAGTTACCTAGTTGCGAGTTAATCGGGACGATCTATAGAAAATAAATATGCCGGTGTTGGTGGTCCTGGTGGAGGGTAGCCACCGGGCAGTATAATATGCCCAGTGTGTTACACATGTTACACATCACATGTAGGCATGCTGTTCTAGTACTGAACGGGCTTTCTTCTCCGCGAATATCGATCTTGGCCTATGTATGTATTTATCTTGGCTGGCTGTCCTGGTAGGTCAGGACTCAGGATAGATTTGCCCCGTCCGAGAACATAACCTAGGCAAGCAATATATATTATTTTTTAAAGAACGGGGTATATTACCTAGGTTGAAGATGCCAGTAAATCAAGTAGCATACATACTAGGTACTATATGTACGTACGAATATTAAACCTTCTTGCAACCTGAATCACGACAGAAGCTTCGTAATTCAATACATGTACCTACTCCGTACTATGTGCCGCATTGTTGGGATTTCCAACGCCCGCCTTTAGCCCTAGGAGAGACGTTCACATGCCGCCTGCCCAGATAGGAAGTGGAAGATGCCGATTTTAGCAGTTCGTATGGAGCAATCAAATCGCAGCTTGGAGCTATGACAGTAAGCACTACTGTGAGTAATAAATAAAAATTCTGTTTCGTTTTTTTTTTTTTTTTTTTTGTGTGGGTGTTGGGTTGGGAACAATCACATTCGTCGTGCCGTCGTATTAGCTCGAGCCCGCTATTTTAGATGCATGCATGAAAAAAAAAAAACTATTGCATTCGATCGTCAACATAAGATGTGTTTATGGAATGGACGAGAAGAAAAAACCCGGAAAAAGAGATCAACCTGGGATTGTCAATTCCGTTCTGTACGAGTGCCTTGCCTACTCTTATCGGGCAGCTCGATTGACCGGGAGATTCCAAGATTATACGTGGATAAATGTATATGCCTTCTAGTGTCGATCTCATCGCCACTGATGACTGTCAATTGCAGACATGTGCAAGGCCACAATGGAGTGCATACGCCTGGCGAATCGTAGGGAATCGCTGTATGCCAGATTCGGAGATTTTAACAGACCCCGAGAGGTATACATAGACCGGTATATACTTAGTATACATAAGCACCGCAGATATATCTCAACTACGTAATAGAGAATTAACTTGCGTTCGAGGGCGCACTTGTTATCGTCGATTAGTCGATTGTTCTGACTCGTATCTTCGGCCGGCTCTGTCATAGGCTCTTAGAGAGACTCGATACGGACAATAATAAATGTCCCGCCGGCTTGTTATTCTTTTGAAAGCAGCAACTTAGCCGAACGAAAGCCGAGATTTCTTTCTTTGTTTGCTTTCCGAGTCTGCGTCTTTTAAAATGTTTTAAAAATAATAAGACCAGGGTTCCATCTTGTACCTGTTTTCCTTCTTAAAGGGTCCCCATCTTTTGGCCCGCGCTCATCCGTGAAGGAGCGCTAACTGCATCGTTGGAACTGTATCAGGACTGGCTATGAACTTCATATGAACTACGTATGACTGAGGAGCAGGGGACAAATCGATTGACCGCGGCGTCTTATGCATCGTTATACATGCGGCATTTCTATACACTGATAGTGTTGTTCTATCAGTGACGCTGGCACTATCGTCTGACTAGTATGTAGATAGTAGATAGTAAATATTAAATAGAGACGCCCGAGACTTCGCCGCGATAGACCGTCTTCCACTTCTACTTCGTACATCCATGGCAATACTGTACGATGCTTACCAACAGACTAGACAAGCCGATGGTACGTCGCCAACCAAAGTTGAACCGGTCGACGAACTCTTGGTTCGGCCACTTTGCAGCTGAGCCGTGATGCGGGGTCCATCTACTGATACAGTCTGTAGTAAAGTAAAAGATGAGAAATAGACAGGTCAGCTGCTCCTCGACCTCTGGCAGAACCCGATCAAAATGGCACAATAACCCGTGGAAATGGTGAGTGGCTGGCCGTAGAGCCACCCCCACTGACTCACAGCGTCAAGAAATTCTTTTTATAGAAAAAAGAAACACGCCTTCTCATGTACGTGATATTAATTTTTTTTTTCCACATGTCAGATTTGGCATGATTCTGCGGTCCTGGTGCATGGAGATGTGATGGCGTTGGATAGGGAAGAATCGGGGCGTGCGCCGAGGGCTGGGCTGGGACTTGGCTCGGCGTTATTCTGCCACTGCGCAGCGAGAGTGTCTGCACGATGATGGCGACGTGGGAGAGATGCATAATATATAGTATTAAATAGAAACAATAATATATTATATATTCCGGTGTGTCTGTCGCAGTGTGTTGCTGTTGTTCTGGCATTGGACGTCCACAGGGAAGGCCGACCCGACCACCCAGACTGCTGGGTCGCCTAAGCTAGTACCGTCAATACGGTTATTTACATTTGCATACATTGTTACCGTACGTACTCGGTACTCAAAGACAATCGCGATGGCCGTTTAGACTCCCGCGAGCCGTTGATTGACACTTGACTTGACACTTTGATAGGGATTCATCCAAACCCCGAGAATAAGCATATCCCGGCTGATCGTCGTGGCGGGATGAGTAAGAAGTAAGATGGTGAAACCGATACTAATAACGGGCGTGGTCGGAACACGAAGCTTGAATAAGCTCATTCCTTGCTGCTGTAGTGTAAGCTACGGAGTAATTAAAGGTCAGTCGACTTGCTAGACTATGAGTAATATGAGTAATCAGGAGTCCGGACTTTTGCTGCTCGATCTGGGCATATTAGACTTTGTGACGGCCTCGTGATTGTGCAGATGCTAACCTCCAAGACAGCCTCGAGAGTGCCATGCTCCTAGCTTCATATGCCCAGCCCTGCCAAGACCTCCTTCTTTGCGTCTGTATAGAGTTCTTATGTAGTTGATAAGAACCAGGGTATCGACAACGGCCAGCTGCATTGCAACAGCGGGAGACTGTGGCGGCTGCTTGCATAAAGCCATATACTACGACTACGCCCAGGACTAGCAGATATAAAAATGTATGCAACCGTCAGCATTTGAGTAGATATAGCTATACTTAAAGCTGTGTCCAGAGTTCAGTTGGCGTTCCCTGATTCTGGACTTGGCGTGGTGTCGGTTTGGACCGACGCGCCCCTGGCTGCGCCTCAGTTTACTATTTAGTTAGCTACGATATAATCCGCACATCATGTCGTAGCTGCTCGTCATTAGTAAAGATCAAAGTCATACGGATTACTCCGGACTTGGAGTTAACCAGACTTAGCACTTAGCAGTGGTTGGGTAGCTGGGTCATCTTCATAAATGCGACATGTCATTGGCCCGATATGTGAGCTTGCGCATCTAATGGGAATCCTTAGCCATGCTAGGTAAGTTAAGGTAACTAATTAGCAGTTAGGTGCGACTCTTAGTCATGGGCGATCTGCTAAATGCCACTAAGCTAATAAACTAACAAACTCTTGGTCATGCGAAAGAAACTGTCGGGATACGAGTTATTCTGTTTCGAGCATTCCGCCGGAAAGTCTGTTGAGGGATTTGGCTTTCTGGGGCAAATCAAATGCACGAAAAAGAAAAGAAAGAAGAAGAATAATAAAAGAATAAATAATAACCATTAAACGGTAGACTTGTAGAGAACTAGTGACAGGAACTTTGTAGCCAGCGATTCCTTCCCAGAAAATGTGCGGTGAGACGGGCGGGCCCACCCCGTGTTTGCAAGTCGACCCGAGACACTGGAGATGCAAATAAGCGTAAAATTCGATACAAGGGTCTCCCTGTCCATGTCGCGGGCAGCAAGCCACAGCGAGCAGCAAAAGAGAAAAAAAGAAAAAGCTCTCTCGTATTCTGCTGGAGCATGCAATCATGCATACGGTCTGGTCGAGGTGCGCCAAGCTGGTTTTGTGCGGGGAAGAAAGGCTGTTTCAAAAAAGTTACCGTTTCAAAAACTCAGTTACAAGTACAATGTACAACAGCAGCGTTATACATAAGAGCAGCCGCGGAGAAACAGCCACTGTAACGATGTATTGTATCGAGTGTGGCACGCGAGCTGAAAAAATACAAGCATCGATACCGTACAGACGGTATTACGGCCGTCCATACACACAGAATACAGGACCGAAACTGGCGCGCCGACAAAATAAACACAAGGTCCGGACGGGAACTTTCGCGGACCCACTCCTCCAGATACCCGCGAGATTAGTGGTGGATCCAGCCCAGACCGGCTGTGTGATTCGCCGATGGAGGCTGTCCCCTACCCCGGTAACAATACGGCGTCGGCGCTAGTAATTGAACGTCAACATGTTTTCTTTTTTCCCAGCCTTTTCTCTGCAGCAAAGCCAAGGGCAATTGGCTCGCTTACCTAGCCCTGTCAATGATTTACACCATAAACGACCACATTAGTAATTTAGTGCCCGTATCCTCCGTACGCCGTGCCACGCCTAGACTGCTAGGCTCTAGCCTAGCACGTACTGAGAAAGTGATGCCATGCCATGCCATGCCATGCCATGCCATGCCATGGCACTAATTAGGTAGAGGTCGCGAACTAGAATGATCCATCTGTCACTATCCCGACTAGGCTCCCTTCAGTTAGCTGGCCCATTCAGGGAGCGAGAAAAAAGTAGATGGCCCAGGCTAAGGCTAACTATGGAGCACCGCTGATGGCGTCTGGAGAGGGGTGGCTTAAATTACTCGTCCACTTGCATGGCACGATAATAATTTATAACCATGTATAACCCCGGCCTTGGTCTGCATCGCAACTCTGGATAGTTTGTTGCAGTCATACATTACCTCTCTCTCTCTCTCCGTGTCATCTCATCCCATCCCGTCGCTGGGGATAATAATAATATCTATCACAACACTATCCCGCGCTCCCCCTCTTCTGTCGTCGCTCGTCTCCCCTCCTTGTTTCCATCCCAGCCAGTCACTGTCCACCGGGGTTTGCTGGGCTTTGCTTGACTTTTTAACTCTGCAACTCACTACTCCATACATCGGACATCTGGTCTTGTCGTGTCGTCGCCTTTGGTCCTGCAACCCCACACCTCCATTCTCGCCCGAGGTTCTTTCTACATCCATTGTTATATATAATTCCACGCGACTCTCCGTTCCAACCCGACAAATATTCTCACTTTGTCGATTCTTCGATATTATTTTCTGTACAAAAAAATAATCTATCATGGCACCCGGCAGCAATTCACGAGGCTTCAACTGCACATGGGAGCGGTGCGGCAAGGTAAGCAGCCCTATCTATTTTTTACTTACTACAGTTCTAATAATTCGCCAGTCCTTCAATCGCAAATCCGATCTATGCAGACATTACCGCATCCACACAAACGAGCGCCCATACCATTGCACTTTTGCCAGTTGTAATAAGAGTTTTATCCAGCGCAGCGCACTCACAGTGCACTCGCGGACTCATACGGGCGAAAAGCCTCATGTGTGCGACCACGAAGATTGCCACAAGGCGTTTTCCGATGTGAGCAAAAACACCCTTTATTGGTATTTTAGAGCTCAAGTTAACACAAAAAAGTCATCCAGTTTAGCCCGCCATCGCCGTATCCATACCGGCAGACGGCCCTACATTTGCCAGGAGCCGGCATGCGACAGAAGGTTCGTCATCTTGATATTTTCTTGTCAGGACAATGACTAAAGTACTCTAGCTTCTGCAGAAAAACGACTCTTACAAAACACCAGAGTCGCACTCACCAGCCAGGCTCCAACACGCGGCCATCCTCCGAAGAGGCGGCCACACCCGAAAGCATCCCCTACCAGCCACCAGTCATCACCACAATCCCTTCTAACCAGTACATTGTTGCGCAACAACAATACTACCAGCACCACCCCCATCACCCCCATCATCATCATCAACCACCCACTCCAACCGCGGACTATTACCAGCAGCAGGCGCAGCACGCCATCCCCTTTACGCAGGCCCAAGCGTTGGCGATCCCGACGGGTAACCTGCCGCCTCCACCGTTTGACCAACAGCAACAACACTATGCTGCACAGATGATGCAGCCTCGATACGACCCATCCTACATGCCCCCCGAATACCAATCTCCACCTCCGCCATATCCCGGCCAGCAGCCACCACACCAGCAACACATGGCCGACGCGCGGCCCCTGATGGCCACCTACCATCCCGATCAATACAAGCCCCCTGCTCGGATCCTGAGTTCGCAGGAGGGTACGGACTGGTCGTTCCTCGGAGTAAGCTGAACGGGTTAATTGCTTGTGGGACCCGTTGATTAATTGTTTATTTTTTCTGCGCTTCTTAGGTTTGTCAGGAGGACTACGGGTTGTCTTCGGCCTACTTGGTGGTGGAAGAGAAGCAGTAACTTTAGCTGTTCTCTCTACTCTTTGTTGCTCTCTTGAGAGGAACGAGCCATTAACGAATTTCTATTCTACTGTACTTGCAATATGTTGCTGCCTTGTAATCTGATTGTGTTTCACCCGCTGTGTTTTACAGATATCAAACGCGGGAATTTCGAGGGCGGTTTTTTGTTTTCTTCTTCGCGACTGGTTGGCATACTGATTTCCTGTTTGCTGTTTTCCTGGTTTGCTGTGGGGAGAGGGTCAGTTCTCCTGCAATAGGGTTGGTTAGGTTATTTGGATTTGGTTGCGTCTTGTAATTAACATTTTTGAATTTTGCCATCTGTCTGTCTGTCTGTCTGCTCAGCTATTGTCTACCCACTGCCCAGCTGCTGTCTACCGGCGATCTCATTTGGCCCCTTCTGCTGGGTCTGACTGTGCTATGACCGTCGACTGGCACGTGGGATTAGTTACTATCTAGCAAATCTTGATACCCCTAATTTTTGTTTGGTTCTATTTTACCTCAGAGTTCAAAGGCTTATATTGACCCATCCATGAATTCCTTGGCAAATGAAACTCGGAACTAGCAACGAAATCCCAGATAGGCAGTGATATGTAGAGGGAAAAGAAAGGGTTGTTGCGGCTGAGTTTCGTGATTAGGGTTTGCTGTCTTTGCTTTTGCTCGGTCTTCAGACTCTTCACTCTTGGTATTCACTCTTGGTATTCACTCTTGGTATTCACTCTTGGTATTCACTCTTGGTATTCACTCTTGGTATTCACTCTTGGTATTCACTCTTGGTATTCACTCTTGGTATTCACTCTTGGTATTCACTCTTGGCTTTCACCTCTTGGCATTCGACGTTTAACCTTCAACTAGCTGAGTGTGATAACTATCCAAGATGCTCAGGATGGTCACCCGTTTCGCCGGGCTTGGCTTGCTTGCTTTTTACTTCCTTCCAGCCTTCCACAGAACCCACACTCGAGATACCTGCGGAGTTTCTGCCACTGGCATGCAAGGAGCTGCTAGGTGAAAACAGAGTTTATAATTGTTTATTCCCAGCAACTCTATTCCATCCAACCTGCTGATTGCTAGTCTTGGCAATGACCGTCTCTCCTGAGTCCTAACTGGTACGTTTGGTTCTGTGGCAAACAACCGGCCGGGGTTTGCTTCTTCGGCTATACATAAGTCCTGTCGATGCATGCCTCTATTGAGCGTGCCCAGTAGGTTATTATCAGTGACAAAATACTAGAATGCGTTATTTTTTTTTTCATTTTCGTGAGTGCCACTTGCTGCATACAACCACGGTACGCAGAAACCTGCCTCGACTAGACTTGCATGCAAGCAAGTAGCAGAGGAGGTGGTACGATGCAATGCAGTCAGCCCACTACTTACGTACACTCGTGACTCCATACGGAGTACTCTACTGGAAGACCATTCCGTGTCTATTGGTATTTCTTTTTCTACTTGCCGTGGGACGTCCCGATTTGCCCTCCCACGGATAATAATTTTTGTATACATAGGGCATATATAGAGTAGAGCTGCGCTGTGATTGGACAGCACCCGTAAAAACTGGGTCTCCTTCCCGGATCGCGATGCAGCAGGCCAATCAGCACGCTCTGACTGTGTACTTCCAGGTTGATCCTGTCCTATAAGCACTGCATCTGCTATGAGTTGTCTATAACGGGGAGAAGAAATGCGCCGATCGTCCGATGCGGAAGAAATATTAATCGACAGGATGATTCCTAGCTCATGTAGCTGCACAGCCACTCATGTCTCCTCTCCTGTCACTTTTAGTTGTCAACTTGTTGAGCAACTTGAGTGTTGACTGTGTTGACTCTAGGGCGTGGCAACTCGCCCTGATTGGACAGAAAGTCTGCACTAGGATGCATTTAGGAAGGACCCTGGCCCCACTGCGCCAAGTGGAGCTTACCCGTTTTCCGCGCCCTTTTTTGCACGCTAAGCCAAAAGGGGAAGGTCACCAAGCAGTCTGCGTTGGCCATTATTCGACAAGGATGGAAGCATGATTTGTTTCTTTTTCTTCTCTTCTTTCTTTTTTGGAGTCCTTGGGAGAGAAAAAGGAATACGGTTGAACCAGCATTTCTCCTGTTCCATGGATGCATACATCCTTTTGCTCCCGTCGACCTGGAGCCATGTACCAGACATACCTTGCCCTGTTCTCCATAATATAGAGTGTGTACCATGGGAAATTCATAATATGATCTACCTAACACCCGGGATACCGTGACAGTCACTGCCATGCCACCATGGTCGAGAACACAGCCTCTAAGCCTACCCACTCGTGTATTCACTGTATTGACTTTTACTGCTCCTCCAACTAGTCAACTCTGCGAAGTAACTAACAGCCAGGATTGGCCGGGATGACGCGAAGAGCGAACGCAATCTGCCAGCCGCGTGGGACTTTCTACTAGTACATACCCTACTATTATGATGGGCAATTTGCGGCGAAACGATGGCAAACATTAATGGTGTCATAGCGATGAGTTAATTGATCCTGTCACTCTGTCTCTAGACTCTACAGAGTCGGTGACTTGATATGTTTACGCGTTTACTCTCTCTCAGATCTGGTACAACACGTCATCACATTGATAGTCATAGTCACCAGGCAAGCCTCCATCAAGGCAGGCTGCAGACGCCCTCCCAGACCCTGCATTCCTATGAAACAAGGCAAATGGATCTGACAAGCCAATCAGGCGAGTTGTATTATTAACACTTCTTTTACAGTTTGGTAGGGTAAACACCACTTAGCAAACTTCAACTAAGGACTTTGTTGAAGAGGGAAAGTAAACTCAAACAATGACCACAGTGGATACCGGCTATGCTATTCCCAGTATGCCGGTCTAGTAGGTAGTCTCAAGCCAGATGCCCTGTCATGTATGTATACTATGTATTCATGTCTGTAAAACGTAACATTCATTACCGAGCTTTGGACAGTGTACATTACGTACAGATGTACGTACAACATCCTCCACTCGAAGATCATCGTCTGTCAGAGACAACATGGCGTCGATATCTCGTGGCAATTATCAACTAAAAAAGACTCTCTCTCCCATTAGCCCAAGTCTTCGTATACAACCCCCTTGCAGCAAGCCCATATGCAAGCAGAAGAAGCAAAAAAATATGTAGAATTTCTTGTTTTTTGCTGCTATGTATTCATTTCTTTTCTTTTTGATATTGATTAAGAAAAGCAGTGATCCTTGCCGTTCTCAGCGGGCTGCGACGTTGTCAGCCCAAGCCACCGTGACCAGGGGCTTTATTGATTGGAAGTATTTCCCGGAAATAATTCCTTTTGCTGGATGGTGCAGACTCTGCAGACAGCTGTATATTCGCTATATTTTATAGGATGCTATAATGTATACGCCATTTATCTCGGAATCGGGTTCCGGCGCGCGCGTCACTACGTACAAGCTGTTCTGTTGCACCGTTGCTTTAGAGGTAAATATTAATATGTAAATATGTAAATATCAATGTTGCAGTGCTAGTCTGCTGTAGATAAATAGCACACCTATGTATTACTGTTGTTGTAACCAGTATTACATGTAATAATGTATGTACTGTAAATACGGGTGTCTGGCCGTTTTAGTTGCCGTTTTCTGGTTAGTTACGAATACCAGGCCAATACCGGGGTCTGGCGCCCAGACCAAGCCAACCACAAACCGGCTGGCAGCGCCGTAAATTGCAGCATGTCACCGGTTCGGTGTGATTGGTGCTCAGTGTCTGCCAAGTTCTTTAGACAGAAGGATATTCTCAGGACAAGGAGACTAGCAAAAGAGCCCCATTCTGATGGATCAGTGGATTCTGGCCTAGTCTAAACCAAAACGAACACTCATGTCAGTGACTCTGGGATAAGCAGCCAATCACAGGGCCGAATAGACGAGATGGCTTGGCAGGCTCGGATCAGCGGAGGCCGCTTCGCCAGCCTTGGCTTAGACTTGGCCTTAGCCTTCAGGCCCCCCAACAGGGCTATCTTACGCCTTCAACACCAACACTGACACTACGGAGTATCCGTAACTGCCATGCAAACTAACTACGCCATGCCATGTGCTTTTTTAGCTCCTGTTTGTGTTGCGGCCAGTCCGGCGTCCTTCGTCATGTTGGTTACTCGGTAGTTAGGTTTCAGCTATGCCCCAAGTGTCTGCAGCATGCGAATCCTGCATATTACTACACTGCGACAATAGCTTGGCATCAAACTCTAATGAGACTTCTATACGAAGTATGAAGCTTCTATCTACCTTCTATCTCGTTGGCGTCGAAAGGATTTCCTGTCCTGTCCTGGTCAATGTCAGCCGGCCGGTGTCTGAACGAGAGACTTCGAGACGGCGTCCAGGTGACATGATTAGGATGCTCGAGGACGTAGCATGGAAAAGGGGGTCGGTGTTTGATATGGACACGTTGATGCATCCATGTTGGCCCAGGTGGTACGTACTACGTAGCACCTAGGTAGGTATGGACATCGAGTCCAGAATTCCATGGCAGCATGCATACGCACGCAACTACGCAACGCACGTACAGCACAACAGTCAATGCTCTATGTACATTGTATGTACGCACCTACACACCCACCAAACACCAAATGTAGGCATTACTGGTAGAATACAGCCTCCACGACGCTTTGAAGTGCTGGAATATGACACATCCATGGGTTTGAAAAGTCTATACAGGCACATTCGACACGTCATATTTTGCCCTCGCGAATATAAATCTTTCGTACTTTCCGGCCAGGCACGTAGGCATATATATAGAAAAACTCGCATCTGTAGATTCTCAAATCGACTCTCCAACTCTACTGCTATATACATCACCATGAACATCACCAATGAATGATAAACCTGTCTATCGAGAAGACCGCCAGAGGCTCTATAAACATATGATGGATGCAATGTTTATTCCCAGTTTAATGCAGATTGAAATTGAAATCACCAACTAGTCAACCCCTTCTCGCGATCGAACCCAGCTCGCAACTGATCCGGCTTGACGAGCTTACCCTGCAATATGGTGTGCTTGACGATGTTCTCGCACTCCTCGGGTCGCACTCGGGCGAGCCAGATACCCTGCGATGCACCTTCATCTTCCTCTTCGGCAGACTTCTTCTCGTCCGAGGCATCAACAGCAGCCTTCTTGTACCACTCGAAATCGCGTCGTCGGTAGATAATGACATTGGCCGAATATTTGTGTCCGCCTACGTGGCTGATAAAGTACACCGAAACACCACCGGGTCGTTCGTCATTGGCATCCCTGTACAGACCATGAGTGCGCAGATGGCGCTCAAACTCGCGCTTCAACAGCGGCGCAGATTGGCCGCATCGAGCGTCACGCGTCTTTTGCGAGCAGAGCAGGATCACCGCTGCATGGGGCAGGGGACGGGATCGGAGCGATGTCAACGAGGTGATATCCGGAGTTGCTTCAGTTTCTTCAGCAGCATCCTCGGCTGACACTGTGGGAAGACTGCGAAGAGGCGTCGTATTCGTCACGGACGGACTGACGAAATACTTGATCAGATCCGGAGCCAGGGCAGGCGTGACATGGTCGATGACCTTGAAGGCCGGGAAGAGAAAGACCGTCGTAGGTCTGGCCCCGTCTTCTGCATGGTGATATTCGTCTGGCACGGGAATGTTGGATGCAGACAATTTCA
The DNA here is from genome assembly GCA_023721895.2 of Talaromyces albobiverticillius. NCBI lineage: Eukaryota > Fungi > Ascomycota > Eurotiomycetes > Eurotiales > Trichocomaceae > Talaromyces > Talaromyces albobiverticillius. The sequence goes on along the minus strand of JAMBUR020000001.1, from coordinate 5,307,047 downwards.
GTTTCTATACGAAAGGTAAGCCGCCTGTTCAAAACCCCTTTGACTCTGAAACATTATAGGATAGGATAGCATACCCCGTTGCTCGGACTCAATCCGCCCTTCTCAATCGCCTCCATCACACTCCCCTTTTCATCAGCAACATCGCGCACCCAATCGGCCTTGCCCGTGGCCACGAGCACATGCGTTGCCCACCCCTTTACGTTGCCATACAGTTTGTCCGACAACTCAACATCGAACCGGGCCGGGTAGTGAATAGTACAACTGGCGCAGTCCTGCTCGCAGTCCTCGCCGTCAACCGCCGGGTCTACCTTGGGGAACAAGACGTGTTGCGACGCAGCGGTCTTGAAGGAGCTGCCGTCATCGTCAGTGGCGGGGCTGCCAGTCCGAGATAAGAATTGCGTGCCGCGGCGTATTAGACTCTGCATGATTTCCGACCGGAACAACGAATATATACTATAAAATAGCGATAACTATGACCGTTTGTAAATAATTCCAATATCGCAGAAAGAGAGGAGATGTCCAAAATTGATGCCAAACCAAGAGGATGTTGCAGGTTTCGCACAATCAAACCTTGGGAAATTCGCAATTGTCGGCGTTTTTACGTGGCTTCGGATTAGTCGGAGTTATCTTATCTGATGCACGCATTATTTCCGAGCCTGCCAAACGGAATGCTTCCATATCTCAGCAGCTCGGATTTAAGCCTACCATGTATATCTGAAGAAATGAATGAATGAATATTATAGCAATTATATACTAGAATTATATTATGTACAATAGAAAACCTCAGAGCTGGGGTGTATCTATCTAGAGACAGCAATCTCATACGGCAGATCAGTCGAGCTGTGCGTCCTCGCAAGCCGAATGACGCTGCCGTTTCCTGAGCTCTGAGAGGCAATCGATCGAGTGCGTTGCAAGGAACCAGACCACGGACTCTGCAGGCCACCGTTTGTATGTCGAGAAAAGGCCGGCGAACTACTGCTGGGCACCATCGGCGCTGTATACGTAGAGTGATAGCTACTGCTCCAAGCGGACGAGTCCATGCTCCGTTCGCGACGCAGAGCATTCTGGCTCTCCACCGAGTTCAGCGTATCAGTCTCGCCCTCTTCATCCGACGGACCGATAAATGACTCGCTGTCGCGTGACTCGTCGTCGTCTCCGTAAATTTCTTGCACCAACGTGTAATCCAGTTCCTTCATGCTCCTCAAGAGTTCTGCAAATATCCCCATCAAGTCTCGAAACTCGTCTTCGAATAAAGGACGAGAGGAGAATCGAGCTTGTTCGTAGATGGCCAAAAAGTCGGATCCCAGCTCAGGAGGGTTAATCAAGTTCCAAGAGGTGAGACGCCCGATATAATCTCGTAGTCCCATCGTTGCAGGTCTTTGTAGCAACTCAACCAAGCGAGGATCGGCGGCATTCAGTTCTTCGGCTTGCGAGGGATCGAGAAAATGACTGGATGGCGAGAGTAAAGGGGTTGACGGGACGAGAGAAACTGCCTTGGCCTCAATCAGGTGTGGCAGCTCTTCGATAACTGGCTCATATTGCAGCCCTGGTAGATCAAGAGACGAAGGCGCGGACCATCCGGCATGCGACACGGAACCCCACGGCGGTCGCTCTGTTGTGATGGAAAGGTCGACATCGTGGACGGGCTCGTTGCTTTCATCAAACACATTCCGAGGTCGCGCCTGAAACGCAATAATAGCGCTCCGATTAAGACCGTCCTCTACTGTCCGCTGCACACTATTGTCCACTTCACCTTTCGCGACGGGAATCCATGCCTTGGGGATGCCGCTGAGGGCCGTGCGGTTCGTGTAAATACGGCTGGCGTAGACGAGAAGACCGGACAAGACGGTGAAGATATAGACCCCAGAGACTATAAAGATATTCACGAGTCGGTGGTTCGTATAGCACTGATAGATGAAATCGCCCGGCGTCAGAAGGGTAAGAGCGAAGAGAATGATGGTAAGGAACGTATATAGTGTCGAGTTGAGAACACGAAAGACATTGAAAATCATTGTAGGAAATCATCCCATGACTCTGGGGGCTTGTTCTTGGGGCATGTGAGCAAGAGCCCACTAGTCCAGCGAACGTTCGCTGAGTTGCGATAAAGAATTGGTAGTGCGTATGAGGTACCAAGCTCGGAGATGAAGCTGAAGCAAATGTTTCCCGGTGTAGTCACGTGATCACTACGCAGCTTGGTCAGATAACCAATTTCTACTTTTACTAGTTTTTATATAATATGAATGTATTTATTAGAAATTACGCAGCAGCAAAATCATATCTGCATTGGGCTTCGTTAGATGGTATGTTCATGTATCCACATTGTATAAAGCAAGCTCTAATGCCAAACCTCCGACTACAAACAGCACGCTTAATCTTCAATGGCAACCTCGTCTTCCAGTGTTGGTCCGACATTCTCGCCCCTAGCACGACGAATGACACGCTCAATTCCGTCGAGACCCTTCTTCAGGACTTCCATCTTAGGCCCATAACTTAGACGAACGAAGTGATGACAAGGGCTGTCGAACAGGTCACGACGCTTGGCAGGGTTCAGGTCGAAGAAGATACCAGGAACGACAATCGTCTTCTCCCTCAAGAGAGCGTTGAAGAAGTTGAGACCGTCGGAGATATTGGCACGCTCTGGAAGAGGTGGCTCAATAGAAGTCAAATCCAACCAAATGTAGAAAGTAGCCTGTGGGATTTCCTTGAATCGGAAGCCAATTTCCTGGAGACGAGCCACGACATAGTCACGCTTGGCTCGGAAGTGCTGTTGAAGTGCCACCATCTCCTGATGCACAAGGGATGGCTCAAGCATGGGGACGGCAGCTTCCTGGAAGGGGACGTTGGCACCACCATCGAGGTACGAGCCTGCAGAGCCAAGTGCCTCGACAAACTCTTTGGGACCAACAATCCAAGCAATACGCCAACCAGGCAGACGGAATCGCTTGGTAAGACCGTCAATCAAGAGGACATCTACAGAACAAGTCAGTCAATTGCACCCTTTAAGGTATGGTTAGTTAATTACGCACCATCCTTGTCGACATCAATGACATTCTCAGCACCACTCAATGTCGTTCCATCGCAGTCGGTGGTGTAGTTGTAACCGCCGTAAAACTCGTCTAGAATGAGAGTGGCACGGTCACGGCAAATGTCTTGGATCTTAGCAAGTTCTGGGTTTTGCACGACGTCGCCGGTAGGATTACGGGGATTAGAGGTCAACAACACAGAGGTACCTCGAGCAATCTCTTCCGCAATCTTATCAGGGTGGATGGTGTAGTGGTCATTTTCGGAAAGCGGGATGGGGATAGGCGAGAACTGGAATCTGTCAGTCTTTTCTTCCAAATGGAGAGAAGAGGGTAACGTGCGTTCTTGAACAACGACAACATCTCAGAGTAAGCGGTATAGTCAGGAATGGGGAACGACAAGTATGCATTTCCCAGAATGGCAGCAATTCGGATCAGACCAGCGCGACCACCGGGGACAATGCACACATTCTCCCATGTGTATTGGCTCTCCTTGCCCTTGCGATATTGCACGTTGTAGAGATTAGCTACGGCAGCGCGGAGGCTCTTGATGCCGGCAGTGGGACCGTATTCTCGGGCAGCCGAGCCGATGGGGATGGTGGTCGGACGGGGGAAGCTGCCCTCGATGTCGTCGTCGGCCTCGGGCGCACCCTGACCCAAGTTGGCCCATTCCTCTGGTCGTTCTGAGAATCCATGCTCGTTGGCACGCTCTGTGCACCAGATGACACCGGTCGAGGCACGGGAGGCGTCGAGACCGGCGTGCGGCTTGTGGCCCTCGTGGGCAGAACGGAAATCACGATGGGTAGCGGAGTTTTGTTCTGCGAATTTTGCCGATCAGCTGCAGCTCTAGACTCATAACTCCAGTTTTTGAAAAAAGAAAAGGCAAGAAGCCGCTGCGAGAAAAAGCAACGAAAGAAGAATGGAGGGACGTTCTGCCAAGAGCCCCAAGATCTCCTCACGCACGATGAGGGGAGCGAGATGAGGGGTTCGCCAGCTGCCCTACATTGCAGATGGGAGTTACACACCGTTCTGAGAAAGATCCTTGGTGGCAGAGAAGCGTCTGGCCTCTGTAGGACGCAGAATGCTAACGCGGCGACCGGAGAAGGACATCTTGCGTGGTCTTGGCTGCGTATAGATTTGGAGATTCTGATATGTTAAGTGGTGGTTTCTGCCAAGACTCAGTATGCAAGAAATAATTACTTGCGATCAGTGATGACCAGGAGACCACTCACTCAATGCTTGTATGACAGACAGCAGAAGAAAATTGAATGGTTTTATTTAAATCGTACAAAGCCGTCCGACTCCTCTTCGATAACTAACTGATCGACCCAACTAAAAAGCAAGCCCCTCCTCTGAGGGCGCCACGTATTTATGGCTTAAGTTGGCCCGCGCTATTTTCGTGTTTTATCGGTTTCATCGTTCGCTCTCTCCGAGTCTCTCTCATCATCCAGGATCAACAACCCCCAAAAAATCACTCAACTAGTTAGTTGGGCCTTGTCGAAGACATGCATACGTACGACATGCTTTAATCGCTCATTCCTTATTTGTCCGCTCTACTGCTATGCTACCTGGCTAAACATCGGGGCTAGAACTCTGTCTGATAGATAGCTCACACAAGTTCGGTCTGGAAGTGCTACCCAGGTGCCTAGGTAACCTGCCTTTGTGTATGTGAATAATAATGTAAATAATTAGCCCGCCGCTGTGGTTATGCTATAGGCAGGGTTACAGTTTAGTTGGCTTTACGGCGTCTCGTACACCCCTGCATCTTTTTGTTGTATAGAGTATAGAATGGAATGTGAGGTATATTCGAAGGAAATTGACATGCAAGGTTGAGAGATATCTTGACGCATCCTAGTGCCAGACCTACTGCCATTGTCAAAGCTTCCCCCCTGAAAAAAGTCCAATCTGAAACCTCTTAATGGCCGGGCAGCTCCAAAAATGTGCCCAACGGCGGCGATGCCGACTACCCGTGCCGATGACATCGCCATCGGCCAGCCCGTCTACATTATTATTCTTTAGTATTTATATTGCACGGCCAATGAAAATAATCAAACATAAAATCATATAGCAGATCCATCTAAAAGCTACGTGTCGGTTCGTTCAATGGTCATAGATAATAAACATGCAAAGCGTCATCTCTTGGGACACATCAGATGGATACAAAAACAAAACAAGTACAGCGAGCTTACCGTCATAAAAAATTGATCATGAACTATAAGGTAGATGAGTAAAGACGAGGAAGGGAAATGAAATACCACATAAAGGTATATCAATCATCAAGCAACGCTCAATGCCCACCAATGCCATACATAGCCAGTGGCGTCGCACCATGGCCTCCTACCTGAATAACATTGTAGAACAAACGCCTGGATGATCAATGTCTCACAAGACAGCATGCAACAACCGCCCACATTCATTCTAACTGCGACCCAAACGCCATAGATAGACAAACGCCACAAACTGCCTTTGAAATGCTATTCGAATCATAAAGAGAAAATTTTTTTGCTCAAAACACTGCTAGATCTTTCCATGCAGGAAAAGGGTCAGGTCTTAGTTTTCAACAGCTTGACAGAAGAGCTGGATCTCGCCCACTTGACCTTGAGCGAGACTGTCCTGATGCTGGTCTCTCCACTCCATAAATGCCAGCTGGACCGCTTCATCGCTATCAATAGTAACGAAATCGCCGTCTTCATCTTTATAACGTAGCCTGACAGACCTACTGCCGATGGACCGGTTCGTAAAACGGGCAAGTTTGGCGTCGACCCGGTCAGTCAAGGACCGGAAAAGAATATTGCTGGCAATAACAAGCGTGACATAATTATCATCGAAGTTGACCTTCGCTTTTAGTTGAGTTGGCATAATTGGTTCCTGGGACGCTTGTAAATCTTGATCAAGGGTACCGGAATTGGCCAGAGGATGATCGGAGAGAGAGGACTGGCTGTTAGCCAGCGGTGGGGGGGCATATGATGTATCATGGTAGCTACCGTTTGGCATATGGCGTGAACCTCCAACTGGTGTTTGAGCAGCTGATCGAATCGGGAGTCCGTTGTTCGTAGGAGAATTATTCTGGCTTCGATTGACCGGTGCTCGCATGTTTGCAAGCTGAGGCGGAATTGGAGGAACCGGGACATTTTCAATCGTTTGCATAGTGTGACCATTCATATACCGCGGGGTATTGTGTATGTCCGGACTGCTAGCAGATCGCATCCTCTGTGACATCGGGTTAGACACCTGGCCTGATCCTGACAGTGGTGGTAAAGATGGACGTTGAACGCGTCCATTGGCAGTGCCGTTAACGCCAGCGGCAGCGAAATAAGGGTTACTGTTGGTCCCGTCTCTTGAAACCCCTCTAGATAGAGCTGGTGCTGTATAGCGATTTGATTCTTCGCTCCAAGCAGGGTTTGGTGTCATCTGTCGGTTATAATTATATGCTGATTGTGAGCTGGAGCGTGTAGAAGGAACCTCGGTCACAGGAGAGAAATAAGATGAGCCGTTCACCCGTTCACCGGGAGACAGGCTGCCGTTCGATAACTGCGTTTGCAATGAAGGTGGGATATCCGGTACGGGGAACCGGGGAGGTGGTCGAGCAGCAGGAAGGCCAATCGATCCACTGCTACCTCCTGTCGCGGATCGGGCTCGAAGGCTGGTGCTTGATGCATTCCTACTAACTGGAAACTCCGAGAAAGACGCCGATTGAATTTGGCTATCCTCCTCCGCATCATATTCCTGCTGGTAGGGGTTAACCATCCCTGTCATACTCTGCATATATGTAAATTCTGAATCTGATGTTCCAGTATTCCGGACGTTGCGCTGGCTAGCATGATAAGCTCGTTGCGCGTCGATATCTTTGTACCACTTCTTCATGATATCTTCATTGACGTAACGAATGATGAAGTTGTCAACAACGCCGGGGTCGCCTTTCCAGAAGATTTGAATGCGATAGGAGCCTATATATTTATACACATTAGAAAATACGTAGTAAAATGAGAAAGGAGACAAATCATACCTGGCTTTTGAAGTAGCACAACATCTGTGACATTTGCCATATAAATTCGGCCCTTGAGCTGAAGGCGTGGCTTGCCTTTGAGGTTTGCTGATGGCTTATCCTTTGATCCCATGAGCTTATTCTTTGGTTTGTTGGGATTGATATCTTTGCAACAAAGTAGAATACGCTGGAACAAATATATATGATACTATTTTGTAATAGTTAGCAATTGCAAAAAGAAACTGACGTTACTCGGAGGTGCATATAGCACAAGTCCTGAACTTACTTCTCTTTCCGAGTCCTTATTGGTATCTCCCTTCAAAACCGTAAATGTACCGAAGCGCAGTAATTCGCCAAAGCCATCCACCTTCAAGGCTTTCCAGTCATCAACGCGAATAGCTAAATCCTGCATTGCCGCTTTCAGATGTTGCTCATCAATGGCATCATTCGCAGTATCGAGGACGGATTGAATCGTGTCGATTGCCATTGTGATCTCGGACTGCAGTGTCTCGTCTTCGATCTGTTTTCGAAGTTCCTAATCAAATCATTTAGCATACATGCAAGAAAACCAAAAAATAGGTCGGTCTAAGTACGCACCCCGAGCATCAGAGGATACTTGGTGAGTCGCTGGAATGGCTTGACGAAAAAGCTGTTGAGGGTGGCAGGCATTGCAACCATTTGCTGTAAATCTGCTGATCGCGGAGCAGCCTTAATCTTGTCCCATTCACGAAGGCAAACCTCATCGCATTGTAATTGATTCGCAATAAATGGCTCGTATTTTCGGAGAATATCTTCGGCTTCGATGAAAAGATGGCCCCAGTCCTGGCGTTCCTCGGGCAGAGCATAATGCTGCTCGATTCGAATAAGGAAACGCTGCGCAGAGTCGAGTAAATCGTTCAAGTTCATGAAAATCTGATGGCTCGAATCTCCAGTCAGAGCACCGGTCTCGTCGAGTTCCTTCTTTAACGCTTGCAGGTTTTGTAGATGGTGAACGTAATCACGTTCAGTTACAAGCAACTCCTTTAAGATGTGTTGGCGCTTCGTAAGCTTCACGGTACCCTCTTGTCCACCTTGTGCTCCAGCTACCGCTGTAGATGACCGGCGAAGACGACCTTGCATCTCCAGTATATCTAGAACACGGTTTACCATTTTTATAACCTATTCCCGTCAGTCAAATAGTCCTCTTATAATTTCACAATGCCGTATAGCCAACCTTGATGAAACCAGTTGTGTTATCGCCATAAAGATCTGTGATCAAAAAACAATCCTGTTGAGGAAAGCCCATGTCTTGCAAGCACGCTTGCAAGAATTTGAAAGTAGCGGCCTTGGGCCGTTTTGCTTCCGGGACCTTTTCCGGATCAACTTCGATTATCCCATCGGGTTGCGACACGTTGAAGATGGTTATGAGTGGATAACCGCCGCGAAGACAATTCCATAAAGAAGCGACCGGGTCGGCAGTGGTTTGCTCTTCAGCTTCCATCTCCTCCAGATGAAGCTCAAAGCCTGGAACTTCGGCCAAGCGAAGTTTAAGATTCACACAGCTCTGATAGATGGACTCGCCACCTCTTCTATTGATAATATTGTCCTCCGCTACGGGGCCCCCGACAGGAACCCCATTGCTCGTCGGCGTATCCATAATTGGAATCGTTCACTGATTCGATTGTGTTCCTTCGCACTATTGCCACGCAAGTAACTGTCCCAGCCAGCGTACCTGGTTTGCGTCCCTAAAACTTATTTATCATGGATATGGAAAGCGGTGTCGCAAATCAATGCGTCCGAACTGAAGGGAGAGGAGCGATCGCGGTTACCGGAGTCTCCTGCAATAGTAGTCGACGAGTCGTATTGTCAGATGGTCGGGCAAGTTGACCGCAGCGAGAGCCTGTCTCACGGCTATCGCAAAATGAGGGTGCGAGGATAGAGAGACTGGTGAAAGTCGCACGAGGAGGATGGGCGGCTAAGATAACAATATTGCAATAATCACCGGCCGGACCCAGCAAGGATGATTTGCTGTAGTTAGTCCGGTACTCAGAGTCCGTGCAGCCACAGCCACAGCAGCAGCTCAGCAGCCAGAAGTAGAGCAGGGGAAAAGTGCAAAGCAGATGACCTGTGCTTGACACTTTCTTGTGACCGCCACGCTTGTCTTTTCGGTCTGAAAGCTGTCAGCGAGGGTTGCTAGGGGGGTCTGAAATGGTGGGGGAGAAAATGTGTGGTTTGGTTTGGCTTGGTTTGGCTTGGGCTGGTTTGGGTGTGGTCGGAGGGTGTGGGGAAGGCAGGAAGGACCAACAGAAACACTTGGAGACAGCCCGAAAGCGACAGTAGCAGCAACGGCGACAAGGCAGAGGCGATATATCAGAGCGGTTGGTCGGCGAGGAAGAGAGAGTCTTCTGAGAGAGAGAGAGAGCACGCAGGGATTGGATGTGCTGGGGATTGGCGATGCAGCATCAAGTGACGAGCGAGCAGTTTGCGCCTGACAGGCTAGGCACGAACCGACTAATTGCAGTGTGTACTTCCGCCCGTAGCGTGTTTCGCCAACGCAGGCTAAGCTCGCAGTAGGCAAAGTCGCCAAACATGCAGTTTCTGCTCCTCAGATTTTCTTGACGGTGAAACAGAACCAAGCCCACTACTTTATCTATATCGAGTAAATACTAGGTAGTACTGTGCCGTCGACTGCCGGCAGTCTCGTCTCTCTGCCAAACGAAGGAGCAAACGCTCGGGCGCGGCAAATGGCAAGAAGGGAGGGAGGACCAACTAGGGATAATTTGCACTGTGACTGTGAATATGGACATAGCTCCTTGACAGCACTGACTCGACTCCGCTAAATATGTACATATACGTCAAGATACGCCTCACAATCATCAATGTCACTCTTCAGGCCCAAGCAGCAGTTAGCTACAGATCAGCTGATGAAGCTCTCTGCGTATATCGTCCCCGTGTCTGTAACTACTTAGTACTAGCTACGTAGTAAATATACTAATGCAGCGACTACCTGCCATGAAGACCAGACCAGAGTCCTAACTGGGCTGAGGCTGACTTCTTTGTGGACCAAAACAAAGAGAGAAATGGACGGCCTAACTTTTAAGGCAGCCCACCACCAACGCTAGCCCGGAACGTCATTCGGCCCGTATGGCTCTTGCTCTTTCTCCGAGTCAACTCTGTGCAAGGTAAGAGCAAACAACCCCCAGAGTCACAATTCGACTCGCGACCACACCTCGACAAGGCTGGCTTCTCCTGTCTCCGAGTACTCGCCAGGTCAAGCGTGCTCTGGTTGTTTTTACGCGTTCTACTATCCCGCGAACACTGTCGATGTGCTGGCGTGCAAGTGCCGCCACTTCCCACACGAGACCCCCAAAGACAAAGGCCTTCTATTGAACTAGAGCTGGTACGACTCGCTTGTGTTGTAGGGGCCCCTCCCCTTGTCTGATACATTACGCCCGCTTGGTCTTTTAATATGCATGAGGACAATTCACCGGACAACCTTCTGCGGATGCGTTCTGATAAACCCGCGTACACCGCGGCTTCCCTTCTACCATCCTTCAAGCTGGACGAGGGTTATTCCGACGATTCACGGAGTCAACTAGAAGGCGAAGTAGGGAATGAATCCTCGTTTCTGCCAGACTGGATTCTCGCCCACAGTGAGTCAGAGAGAGCAGGTACGTGTTTTCCGTAATCCAGACCCTGTTACGTTCAGTATTAACCGACGTTCACAGAGCTTGCCTATACTCTATTAAGTAGTTTGCAAACTTGTTCCATTGCCTCGATTGTAGAGCGACTAACGCCGCTCCTTCACATGGATCCCGTGCTTAAACTGCCTCCTGAAATCACTGCCGAGATCTTTTCATACCTCGATCCATCTACATTACTCAACGCATCTCTCGCCTCGCATGGCTGGAGGAATCGTATCACCACCGACTCGCGGCTATGGAGAGGCATGTACATAAAAGAGGGGTGGAAATTAGACTTCGGCGCTATTAGAAAATACGAACAATTGCATTCCGAGCTATCCATGTCCCAGAGCCGCAAATCTCGGACTAGACATGCCGATTCTGACGTGTCAGAACCTCAACTCAAGAGGCGTATCATCGAAGCAGGCATCCGATCACGAGACTTCTCGGACCATGCTTCACGGTCCAGTCCTCCTTGGAACGAACAGCATCAACAGGTAGAAGCAGATGTGCCGGACGTCGATGGAGACGGCGACGTTCGGTTTGGGATGGACGGCCACCTATCGTCCATATCGTCACCTTCATCAGTGAAACAGTCTCCCTTGTTGATCAGACTACCGAATGGCCCAGCAAAGATTAATTGGCCTTATCTCTATAAGCAACGGAGACGTTTGGAAGACAACTGGCTGAAAGGCCGCTACACCAATTTTCAACTTCCTCATCCCGCGCACATGGAAGAGGCCCATGATGAATGCGTTTATACTATTCAGTTCATGGGTAAATGGCTGGTCAGTGGTAGCCGCGACAAAACAGTTCGTATCTGGGATATGGATCGAAGACGCCTGTGGCTGCCGCCGCTTCGTGGTCATCAAACATCAGTCCTATGTCTCCAGTTTGATCCCAGTCCAGAGGAAGATCTGATCATATCCGGTGGTAGCGACAGAAATGTTATCGTTTGGAGGTTTTCCACTGGTCAAAAAATCCTCGAATTAGCTAATGCGCATCATGACTCCGTCCTAAATCTCAGGTTCAACAAAAGTTATCTGGTGACCTGTTCCAAAGACAAGGTCATTAAAGTGTGGAATCGCCATTCGCTCACTCCGCTGGACAGTGATTATCCTTCAGTTCTCAAGGGGCCAACAGTTAAATACCCCTCCTATATTATAGATACGAGCAAGTTCTCGCCATCTGTACTGGAGGCGGAGCTAGCCAATGGCCATATGAAAGCATTAGAGCCATACAGTTTATTGATGACACTTGATGGACATGGTGCTGCTGTCAATGCAATTCAAATCAACGACGATGAAATTGTCTCAGCCGCAGGAGACCGATTGATCAAAGTATGGAGCATCCGTAATGGCACATGCTTGAAAACTCTGATGGGCCACACTAAGGGCATTGCCTGCGTTCAGTTCGATAACCGACGCATAATAAGTGGTAGCAATGACAATACAGTTCGCATCTATGACCATGCATCCGCAGCAGAAGTGGCTTGTCTAGAAGGACACAGCAATTTGGTGCGAACTGTCCAAGCTGGGTTTGGTGATCCTCCAGGCGCCGAAGAAACACTTCGACTGGAGGCCCTCGCAGTGGACAGCGATTTCTGGGATGCTCAACGCAGTGGTACTGTGTCATATCAACATCGATCCCCCGTGGTTCGTCGCCGTATTCGACACCGGAACGCCGGTTCAAAAAATCCACGAGACGTCATGGCCTTGGGAGCGCGAATCCCACCAGGCGGTGGAGGAAGCCGGTGGGCGAGAATCGTTTCTGGGTCATATGATGAGACCGTCATTATCTGGAGACAGGACCGCGACGGCAAGTGGCTCATTGCACATCGACTTCGCCAAGCGGATGCTGTAGCAGCGGCAAATGCAACAGGATCACGCCGTGTCCGTGATGCAGCAGCGCGTCAAATAGCGCGAGCAATACCAGTCCTGCAACATCAGGCGGCTAATCCCCCTACGGTAGCCGGAAACAACAACAACGATAACAATAACGTCGTTAATCCTCCCGGTACATTGGCACCACAGCAGTTAAACCAGCCAGCTCCTCTGGGGAACAATAATATACCGAACCAGGTCCCAGTTGCAGCAATTTTGCAACAGGCACATGCAATGAATGCACTCGCTGCTCAAGCTCAAGCTCAAGCTCAGGGGCTACCTCAACCTGGCGCTCACCCACACGCATTCCCAATGCATCGACAAGCGATTAATGCTGCAGGCAACACCCCTGGAGCAAGAGTTTACAAGGTTCAATTTGATGCGCGTAAAATCATCTGCGCCAGTCAAGACACGCGAATCGTGGGCTGGGATTTTGCCGATGGTGACGAGGAGATCATTGAAGCATCACAGTTCTTTGTGGGAGTATAACGGCTGGCTACACACATAATGATTCATCTATACACACATTTGGCTTGCGTTGTTCTGGTGAATCAACAGAATATCCCACTCATGACCGACCACTCTCATCTAATTCCACACTTTTTTAATCTTATAATATAGTATTTTATTTTCTCATGAAAAAGAAAAGCCCATACATATCTTTCTCACCTTCCTCCTTCTCATCATCATGATCTGCAGTTTATTCTCTATTGCATTCAACCTTTTTTTTTTTGATAATGAGTCCATGATCAATGACACAATCCTCATGAATGAAAAGACAGGCATTGCAATACAAATACATCTCTCTAGTCCCTGTTGCATTCTTATTACGAGACATCGGAAATGGGCCTTGCATTTGTGGAATTCTGGAGTCTAATTTTCTTTTCTTTCGGTTTAGTTACTTTTCTCTTTCACTAGTACTAAATGAATACATGACTATAACCAAGAAACAAGGAGTTTGCATATGTTTAAGGGGAGAAAAAGAGTCTCTAGATATGGCCCGGATGTACTTAACTCCGCGATCCTCGGAAACCTTGGCCATTCGTTCGGCAGTCGGAATTCCCCCTGGAACTTTAAACCAACAGTGGCTAAAGTAAAATAAATATTGTTGCTTGCTTGCTTGCTGCTCGTTTTATACGTCATTATCAATCGAGCAATGAATGCTCGCTGATTTGCACAGCACTCCTTCTTGTTGCCTCGCACCGCCATGTCTCTCTCCGACGATGAAGCTCGCCTGCAGATTGAGTCGCCTGACAAGCTCGAGAACAACATCGTCGTGCTTGTGACAGGGGCTAACTCGTGAGGCCCCCCCTCCTCGTATTCTTCAGTCCCATTATCTAGGAAATCACTAGGCTAATCAACCAAGTTGACGACGTAGTGGTCTCGGCTATTCAACATGCCAACGGCTCATGGATGAATTCGAGAAGAATTCCCCCAACACTCACAAACTAAACATCATATTCACCACTCGCCGTCCTCCATCGCAAGTGCGCCAACTGAAAAATGACCTCCGCAAACACGCTCTCCGTCTCGGCGCCCCCGTTTCAGCGCGCATCCGCATTTTCGCAGAAACCCTAGACCTGCTCAGCCTTTCCTCCGTCCGAGCCTTGTCCCGACGTCTCAATCGCAACTTCCCAAAGATGGATGCCGTCTTACTGAATGCCGGGATTGGTGGATGGTTGGGGCTTGACTGGCCCGCTGCTATCTGGAGTGTTCTGACTGATACGGTTCATGCGACAACCTGGCCGCATTATAAGCTTGGTTATCAGGGAATGGTCATCCCCAAGCAGACACAACAACTAGAAGAAAAACCCGTCGGCGCAACATTCTGTTCTAATGTCTTTGGCCATTATATGCTCGCTCATAATCTCATGCCCTTGCTCAGACGGTCAGAACAACCCAATGGGTCCGGGCGAGTTATTTGGTTAAGCAGCATTGAGGCGGCGGCTCGTTTTTTCAACCCGGACGATATCCAGGCAATGAAGTCTAGCTCTTCATATGAAAGCTCCAAGATGTTGACAGACATACTGGCTTTGACAGCGGACCTACCTAGCACTGCACCGTGGGTGAAGAGCTTCGTCTCTATCGAGGGCGACAGTAAATCCTCTCCGTCGACCAAGTCTCCTTCCAACGGTCCACCTCCCGCCATCTATGTGAGCCACCCCGGCATTTGTGGTACGTCGATCGTCCCTCTCCTTCTACCGCTAGTCTGGGCCATGACAGCTGCGTTCTTTCTTGCCCGCTGGCTTGGTTCTCCCTGGCACGCAAACACACCTTACACCGGCGCGAACGCGCCCGTTTGGCTCGCCCTCAGTCCTCAATCGACCCTAGACGCAGCCGAAAAGCCATACCGCGAGCGAGGAGGCGGTCGTTCGAAATGGGGATCTTCAACGGATATCTTCGGCAACCCGATTGTGGCCTGCACCGAGGTGGATGGTGGCTGGGGCTTTGGAGGTGTGGTTAGCGGCCCCTTTTTGGCAGCGGATAAGGCTCGACGGCGTAAACGGGACATGAAAGTTGCTACGGCTGAAGATAGGGTTCAGTTTGAGGAGCTTGGCCGTCGCTGCTGGCAGCAGATGGAGGAATTGAGGGTCGAGTGGGATAAGCTGCTTGATACTCTGGAGCAAAAAGACGGTGCGGATTCATCATGACTCTTTTTTGACAAGACTTGTTGACTACGTACTTGTATATAATTAATCTTTAATTGGCCGTGTACACCATCGATAAAATCGGTTTTCTACCTTTATACCCCAACTGCATGTAGAGTTGAATGAATTGGATTCCGAACAGAGAATAATCGAGCTTTGCTGCTGCTGCTATAGGTATATTCTCCAAATATTACCACCCTTCATTAAATACCTAAAACATAACCCCTTTTTATCTGGACCTTCCGTCAAGATTTTCCTTTTTGAGAAAATAAAAAAATAGAACCGATGACAAATATCTACAACCGCCAGCCATCACATATGCAAAAGACATAGGATCGTGTTCCTTTTTTGAAATCCGTGTATGTTTTCCTTTTCTTTCTCTTCTCGAGCACAATGAAAACAAACTAAAGCGAAGTGTGAATAGGTTTTTTTGGTGAAAGCCGCAGCGAACTCGTTTGATGATCCCGAAGTTGACCTTTCAATGAGAATTATGTCGTAAGGTAAACATGGACTGACGAAGTGAAAACTCGCGATTAAAACATGATTAGGGATGATGATTCGTCGGGGGGGGAAAGATGAGAGTAGAGATGGGAGGAGGGAAGTATGTATGTGTAAGATGAGGAGGGGATGACTGAAACCCCATCAAATCAAAATTCGAAGACGAATTAAAGCATTTGGTGCTTTGTGATTAGATGCATACAATGAAGATGAACAAAGCCCCTCTCGCCACCAGGGCCAAAGGAGAAATAAAAAGACCATCGAAAGGTAATTTTCGTATTGGGGGGAGATGATGCCGGGTCATCACATGAAAACAGCCGAGGAAATCCGTCAATGCGCCGATAAATGCCGGATATCGATGGTTGCGAATGGGTCAGTCGACCTTACATGATAATAGCGGGCACTATACAAGGCGTTAGTTATATATAACACTATTATTATCGGACCAAGACAGAAGGTCTTACCATCAATGTTCTGCTTGATGCTCTTGTGGGGCAGGATGGAGCCTCCATTGACATAAACCTCATCAGCAATAGTGACATCGTCACCCAGCACAGTGACATTCTCCAGGCGAGCCCATTTGCCAACGGAGCTGTTCCACCCGACAATAGTCGACTTAACCCAGGCGTGATCCTTGACTCTGCTGTTCTCAAGGAGAACGCAGCGCTGGAGACGTACACCATCACCCACAACGACGTTCGGCCCAATTACTACATTAGGTCCGATGCGACAGTTCTTGCCAATCTTGGCAGTGGGGTCCACCATCACATTGCCTCCATGCACGAAGGGCTCTGAAGAGGGTGAAAGAAGCTTGGAGTTTCGCTTGGTAAGCGACGTGAGATAAAGGCAAGTGCCGCTCAAGAAATCCTTGGGCTGACCGACATCCATCCAGAAGCCTTCCAGATCGAAAGAGTGCAATTGCCCCTCCTTGACGATGGCGGGGAATGTCTCCTGTTCAATAGATGTTGGGCGCAACTCAATGCGCTTCAGAACGCTTGGGTTCAGGATATAGATACCGGCATTGATACGGTTTCCCACGAATTCGACGGGTTTTTCGACGAAACGGTCAATGCGAGAGGCATGGTTGGGCTTGTGAACGACGACGCCGTATTTGGAAGGTTCGTCGACCTTGGTGACTACAATCGTGCCCTCCTCGCCGTGGGCTCTATGGAACTCAGCCAATTTTTGGAAAGGATATTCGCAAATGACGTCGGAGTTGAGTACGAAGAATGGCGAGTCATCCTTTCCAAGGATTTTCTCTGCCAATTTCAGGGGACCCGCGGTGCCAAGAGGCTCGGACTCGACGGAGAATTCGATTTTGACATTATATTGTTCTTCGTACTGATCGCGAAGCAAATTCATTAGCCGAATAGTCCTAGAAATTCCACCAGAGCGTCGCGCAATACCTTTTTCAACGCTGCAACCATGACATCAGGTCGATAGTTGACAGCCAGAACAATGTCGGTGACACCTGCAGCAGCCAAGCTTTCAACCTGGTGCAGAATCATGGGACGGTTTGCAAATTCGACAAGAGGCTTGGGGAGTGTGAGGGTCTGTCATATCGAGGGGACGTTAGTTTGGACTGCAGATGGAGGACGTCATGGTGCATTGCCAGTAGGTGGAGGGAAACTCACGAGGGGTCGCAGGCGAGTGCCGAAACCTCCGACAAGAATAAGAGCTATACATTGCATGTCCATTAGCCGTGCACCATTTTGTAGTAGGACTGGCGAGCTGCGACTTACCCTTCATTTTTCAACGAGGAATATACGACGGATTAACAAGAGAAACTAAGTGGGATTGCCTTGCAGCAAGTTGAGTCGATGACGGCCGGCGCAGAAGAGGACAAGATAAGCACGGGTATCAGAAGCAGTCGCTCTCGTCAGACTGCTAGATTGATCGATAGATAGCGAGATAGACGGATTTGATAGAGAGATAGACAGAAAGACAGAGAGCAATTGAATTGAAGTTTTGGACAACTGTCAACGCATCTTCGCATCGAGAGCTTTCCAAGTGGGGCAGGCCAGCCCCGTAGTTTCTTGGCTTGTCGCAGCGGCAGGCGCCCGCTGGCTGTCCGCACTGGGAAGGCGCCCGGTCAGGTGGTCCTCAGGCTTCACGTTTGCGCCACTCTTTCCTTAGCGGTGCCCCTAACCTGCTCTCTTCCCTGCTTGTTTGTTACAGCTACTCGCTACAGCCACGCGCTACTTGCAACGCGGCCAACGCCTGCGAGCCCCTGAAGCCCAACTGCTGATTTAAGTGACCTTCGAGGCTTTGCCATGTACGCGTCCGCCCCGTCTGCGGTGGACCTCCAGAGGCTTTTAAGGGCCCTCCCTCGGCCCCTCAGCCAATTGATGGCCGCATCCGTACCCTTCGGCGTCGACGCTCTCCCTCCGTTTCTCCCCCCCGTTTATTGTCTAGCTCGCTTCAGCCTTCTACCACTTACAAGAAGCCATGTGATGTTGGGAAATGTGGCAATTTCAATCAATACGGGATAATTCGCTCGACAGAGCCTCCGTTACACTACATTTCACCACGTTTTTGTCATAGTACCGCAACCCCTTAATCACAAGCCGCCAATGGCTCCAGGCCATCTCCGGCATCACATCATTCAACATTTCAATCGCATCCGTCAGCCATCCACCTGACCAAATTCCTGGCAAGAACGGCAATTCTATCGTCCATCACAGTCCTCGAGTTACACTGCCAATTCTTGAGCTGACGAATGGGACTGTCTTCATTTTCTGTCTCGCAATTGGAAGATTTGAGCGGTTTTCTTCAGAATTCAATTCATCTTAAGATAGTTGTATCCGTTCCTTGCGGATTCTATGTACAAAACCCGGCTAGGATTATTTCTGCTAACTTCCTTCACGCAGTCACTTTGGCATCTGGAAGGAAATACCTGGACCCAAAAATGACACCTGCCCCAATGAGGGACGAAACGCCTGCAAAGGTGATGGCCGGGTGATATGTGCCATAATCGCTGATCATCGCGCCAGTGATGGGGGTTCCACTCAGTCCTGCCAGACTGTATACACCCAATGCCATGCCCAAATATGAACCAATCTGATTTGGCTGAGGTGCCGTCATGGCAATAGTCGCTGGGAAAACGGCAATCACTGTTCCAGAAAAGAAGCCGAACAGAGCAGCGAATGTAATAATTCCTCCGTGGGACCGAATGGACAGCCAGCATAGAATCAAGATGCCACACATCGCACACGCTCCCGAGAGAGTATTGATTCGACCCAGTCGATCAGCAGCCGCACCGCCAAAGAGTCGTCCAAATAAAGATGCTGCGTTAAGGATTGCGAGGAGATAGTAAGCCAGATCTACACTCACCCCTATTGACTCCGCATATCCTGGCAGATAGAAAAATGGAACAAAGACAGCCCATATAACTAGGAAAGTTCCAACCACTTGAATCGAGTACGCTGGGTTTTTCCAAGCTTCCAGCAGGAGAGGAGGTCCACTACGCCTCTTCGGCGCGTTCGAGGTAATTGACAGACAAGCCGTGATACTTAGTAGTAGCATCACAAAGCCAAGAACCCTCACTGACCACCCAAACCCGACCGATGTTCGGTTCAGCAAGCGGTTCAGAGCAATGGGAAGTAGAATGCCGGAGAGAGAGGCACCGCTTGACGCAATACCCAGAGCGAGAGGCCGTTTCTTGAGAAAGTAATGTCCCACCGCAGTCAGAGCTGGAGTGTAGGTAAGTCCATTGGTAAGACCTCCAAGTATTCCCTGGGCCAAGATAAATTGATAATATTCTCGGCACACGCTCGTGAGCATAACCGATAGAAAGAAGAGTACGGAGCACGGAATCAGAATAGGCTGCATGCACAATCTAGATCAGCCTCTCTGGTGTTTCTTTTTCTACAAATGAAGACTCACCTTTGGTCCATAGCGATCCATCAGAGGCCCGGATATCAGCCCTGCCGAAAACATGAAAAATGCTTGGAGCGAACCAATCCAAGCAATATTGGAAGCACTTTCATCGCGCAGGATCGTGCCTTTGTAATATGACTGGAAGATTCTGTTCGTCCAAAGTGTTAGCACTGGCACTCGTAGAACGCTTAGACATCACATACCCAAACGCATTGATCCATCCAAATGTGTTGAACATGATACACCAGCAAGCCAACACCGCCAGCCATCCTTTCAAGCCGCCTTCTGGTATAGGCTTGTCTGGTGGAGAAGCAGTGGTTTGGTCACTACTCTCAGCTTCAACTTCAGCTTCCTGTTCACTATTATGCTCCAATACTTGGCCGTGCTTTACCGGCATTGGTTCAGCCATTTTGCATTTCAAATCGTGCATGTGTTTCCATGTATCCGAAAAAACGACCATTTTAACTATGCTATAGTTGATACGAAATTAAACTTTCGTTTGGAATTTACTATTCTTTCGTTTTTATTTCTATGTCGGGTTGCGTAGGGATTCCTTTCCGCTTGGGGAAATGTTCGATGCAGGCGCATACGGACTGGTATGCGGCGGCCGCAACCGTCAGACGAGGGGTGAATCCGAGCACAGCCAGCCTTTTATTTACTACCTAGTAGACTATCCACCACCCATATTTAAAAAGAGCGTGAAAATAGGTTCATCAATATAATGAGTCGAGACTGTTTGAGTTTCGTACGGTTACCAGCCAGCCGGCTTTACTGTTCGATTATACCTGATATAGGATCTCGGGATGAAGAATGTATCGCAATGTTTCGTAAATCTATTTGCATTAGAAGCATAGCAAAACCCTGTCTTGTATTGGGGCATGTATTCGTTCTTAATGACGAGTATCCATACAACGAGTGCCCTTGCAAAATATACGGCGTTACTCCTTCATACTAATGACTATGGTCTGAATACCGCGGCGAATCTATTGCGTGTCCGGTGGCAGCGGTCGACCTATTCTGTGGCTTTCATAATGTGCCTTGGCCCCAACAAAATTCATCAGCCAGTTTTGGACATTTCGCACTTTGTTAAGCAGCCTGTCTTCACTGCGTGTTGAATCTTCAACAGCCGTAACAGAAAAGGCACCGTAATCGTCTGAATGTTGTCGATGCAAGAGATCAACCTTGGTCATACCACGTCGCAGGCTTTGCCCGTATACCAGGTCTTGAAAGGAACCAAGTCCCGCGTTTCTGATGAGAACTATATCCCTCAGACGCAATCCGCAGATTTTCTCTCTAAATTCAGAATTGCTGTCAGAAAATGGGCCTGTTGTTCGTGTTTCCTTTGGAACAGGAAGCCAGAATGTAATCCCAAACCCAGTCCTGGTTTCGTCCCCCACGATGAGTTCTAGGAGTTCTATCTCTTGCTTCGAGTATCGCGCAGTGACCCGCCGTAGCGGATTGATTCCCACGACAGCCACGACCAGCGTGACACTTGGAGTTTGCGGGATGATTGAACGGAGATATGCGGCATTGGGGATGTCTTTGATGTCATGTAACTCGCGGGGGCTAGTGAAAGAATATGTGGTAGTAGATTCGGGACCACGTATACTACTCTCAGATTCTATGCCACTATCTTCCAATGCCAATGTTGTATCATTGTTATCGGACTCTGAAGAATAGCTCCCTTCTAGGATAGATAGGGAATGCTCGTAAAATTGTGAGAGGAGAACATCATCATCATCACCATGGTCATCGCCATGAACCGTTCTGGGCACCTTGAAATTCAAGTTTGCAGTGTCTAGGAACAGCGTGTTTTCCGTCCACTTTAGATGATGAGAAGGAGATTGTATCCCACCAGCTCTTTCTAAAACCCTCCAGTTCGTTGTGTTTTTCCCATTTCCGTATGAAGTGCTAGCAATATTCTGGCTGCTGGGTTTGAATGGTGGTACTGCTGTCTCAAGGAGGTCCTTCTCATTCCACTGTAGCCTCCCTGACGGAGCTCCCATCAAGAAGATGGTTTTGCGGGGCATTACTGATGAATGACATTTCTCATTGACGGCCAATAAATTCGTAGGTTCTGCCTGAGGTGAGTTTGCTTGAGAATTATATCTCTTTGATAGTTCTCAGACACAGACGTAGGCTCAATATCACGTGACATAGCGACGATCCTATTGGTCACCGACTCTCGGGGCGCTAAGCCTGCGTGGCAAATCATGTCAGCTTCTACGAATTTCGCCGCAAGAGTCAGAGCAGGCACCATACGATTGATCATCATCAACATCGTCAAATCATCCTAGTTCGTCCCATATTGCACTGGGAGATTTAATCGTGCTACCTGCTTCGCAAAGTCAATCGCAACGATTCCTCCGACTGTGGCTACATCTTAGTGTGGTTGCGGCCAGGTGCCGCTGAGCGTCAATCATGGCTTTCAACGCTTCAGTCAATGTGCCGGTATGTTCCGTTTCTTTGCCATGTATTCTGTTTCATGAAGCTAATATTCTATCTGATTCTTTAGAGCATACAATCCGCGACTTCCGAGCTTTACTCGCAGTGGCAGCGTGTCAATATAGCCTATCGAACTCCTCGAACACCCGTCAAAGCAGCACCGGTATCGGTAAGGGTCTACAGCGCTCGTTGTCAGTTAATTCTGCATACTAATACAATATTCCAGGTCGAACCGCTTTCACTTCCGGACTCCTTACAATCAGTGACTTCAGACAAGATGGGTATGCTTGGCCAGGTGTATCGGAGGCCAGCGTTCGGCCAAAACACATTAAAAACCGCAAGCATGCTGGTGCGCGCAAGTCAACCTTCTCGAAGCTATTCGTCGCTCTCGACTATTGGCCTGAGGGGTCTTCGGAAACCAAATATGCACGGGGCTTCAAAGTTCGACCAGCAAAGGTTTTTGTTTGGAGGATTATCGCAGAACTTGCTTGCGCAGAAGGAAAGAGCGGCCAATAGCAATCCCGGCAGTGCTAATGCTCAAAATACGTTCTATCAGTCTCTCCTTCGTGCGAACATGCCTGCTATCATCGTGGAACGTTATCGTACAGGTCAGTTTGCCAGCAATGCAACAACCGAGGGTATCTACTTGAAGGCTCTGCAACGACTTGGTGGCGACGGCGCAGTTCAGGGGGCAGTTCAAGGCGGTAGCCAAACTCTGGATGCCGAGCAATTACAATCCGTTGGACAGGCAGTGGCGGCTCGCACTCATGGCAGCCAGGTTGGCGTGTCCACAAAGCAAGCTGGCACCGGAGCTAAGGAGTCCCCGTTGTATGTGGTTGTCGAAGAGTCCTTGGGCAGCTCTGTTTTCCGCTGGGTGAAGTTTTTCCTCTACTTTGGCTTCTTTACCTACATGTCTCTTGTCTTGGTCACAATCTTGGTCGAAACTACCGGCGTTTTGAAGAATGTTCGAGGTACTCAGAGTAACGAAGCTACACCTCAGCAACAGAAAGTTCGTTTCAGCGACGTTCACGGCTGCGATGAAGCGAAGGATGAGTTGCAAGAGCTAGTTGAGTTTTTGTTGAACCCCGAACGATTTTCCACGCTGGGCGGTAAGCTGCCTAAAGGTGTTCTCTTAGTTGGTCCTCCTGGTACCGGAAAGACGCTTCTTGCGCGGGCAGTTGCCGGAGAGGCCGGTGTTCCTTTCTTCTACATGTCTGGGTCTGAATTCGATGAAGTCTATGTTGGTGTTGGCGCTAAACGTGTTCGAGACTTGTTCAACCAAGCTCGTTCAAAGGCGCCCGCCATCATTTTCATTGATGAACTGGATGCCATAGGCGCGAAGAGAAATGAACGCGATGCGGCGTACGTCAAGCAAACATTGAACCAACTTCTGACTGAATTGGATGGCTTCTCACAAACCAGCGGTGTTATCATTCTTGCTGCAACCAACTATCCCCAACTACTCGACAAAGCCTTGACCCGTCCTGGTCGATTTGACCGCCGGGTTGTTGTTGGTCTTCCCGATGTCAGGGGTCGCATGGATATCCTCAAACATCACATGAAGAACGTGCAAATCAGCACCGACGTTGATGTTGGGGTCATTGCTCGTGGTACTCCTGGCTTCTCCGGAGCTGATCTGGAGAATCTCGTTAATCAAGCTGCGGTCCATGCCAGTCGACACAGGCTAGAGAGAGTAGGCCCAAGAGACTTCGATTGGGCTAAGGATAAGATTATGATGGGCGCAGAGGCTCGAAGCCGTATAATCCAAGACAAGGACAAGATACTTACCGCCTACCACGAGGCAGGCCACGCTCTTGTTGCTTATTTCTCTCCTTCCGCTACTCCCCTCTATAAGATTACCATTGTCCCTCGCGGCATGGCTCTGGGTATCACCCATTTCCTACCTGAAATGGATACAGTTTCAAGGAATTACACCGAGTATTTGTCTGACATTGATGTTTCCATGGGTGGCAAGGCTGCCGAGGAATTAATCTTTGGTCCTGACAAAGTGACAAGCGGTATCTCGGCGGTAAGTTGCAAGCATAACCATTTTGTTTGATACATGTGAATACTAATGATTTTGGCAATGAATAGGACATCCAGTCAGCCACCGAAACAGCATTTACCCTTATTACACGCTTCGGATATTCTAAAAAACTCGGAAACGTTGATCTCTCAACAAACTATGACAAGCTCTCATCAGAAACAAAACAAGAAATCGAGGCAGAAGTAAGGCGTCTCGTGGAAGAGGCGCGACTTCGTGCTACCAAAATCCTGACGGACAAACGAGAGGAGTTGGAGCTCCTCACAAAAGCACTGATGGAATACGAGACGCTGAGCAAGGAGGAAATGGAAAAGGTCCTCCGGGGCGAGAAATTGGATAAGATGCAGTCTATTCCATCAGCACCTCTGAAATTGCCAGATGCCCTCACAGCAACGAGATTGAATCCGGTAACGCAGGCACCTGAAGCTGGCACTGCAGCGAAATAGTATCTATCCATTCTTTGCATTCTCTTATTTTTATAGCCCCTTCTATTTTTTCCGCTCTTCCTGTCATATCAAAGAATGGATGACGACTCGGATCTTACACAGATTCTTTTTCTCATAGTGTCTTATTTATGTATACTTTTGTTATAGGTGTAAAGCAAGAGCATGTGAATTTTCCAAATCCTATTCGTATTTCCTGTCCTGGCTTAAATAGTCGCGGTCTTCATCTGACATATTATACTTGTCTTTACCCAGCATAAGCGTACAAAAATATATATATTCAAGTTTCCTCCAAATCAAAATAACCATCGTTAGCCAACAAACCTTGGAACGTGATGATCTTAATGTGCTAAAAATAAATTCTGCTGGGATAATCTTGAGTTTTTTTTCTTTTTCTTTTCGAGAGATGCAAAGACATTTAAGAGAGAGACTATCTGGATCCGAATTGTTTTCTCTTTATTCATGGACCTTACCTATCATGGAAGGAAGCCAGCAGAAGGGATATGTTTGAATTAAGCAGGATTTCCATCATCCCAATCAGCATGTTAGATCAGCGGAAGATCGCCGGGCTCATAACCCGGAGGGTGAGTCACTCTTGCACATCAAAAATCGAATAATCATTTTCTAACATCTTGAAAGACCCTGGATCGAAACCAGGACATGCTAGGTTCAATCTCTTTTTTTTTCGATTTTTTTGCTTCACTGATTGAATTCGACCCTATCGTCAAATTGCATGAGTATTTAAAGCATATGCTTCAAGCAGTGATTTGTGACTTTTAACGAAAGTTAATACGTGCGCCTAAACCCTAGCCCTAAAACCCGAAGACAACGACGACATTCGCTTGTTCACTCCCTCGCAGTATAATCATCATAATGCCATTCCGAATTCAAGTCTAGTGACAATAAAAACTAAAAACATCTGGTCCTCTTCAGAGCGTGCCGCTAGGGACATGAACGTCGGCGATCCGCGCACGCCTGACACAGGTCGTAGCCTCCGCATCCGTCACCACTGGTTAAGGCTCCAGAGTCACTGCTGATGTTGTATATGCAGGGTCATCATTGTAACCTTGGAATAATTCTTGTAATGTTTAGCCTGTGAGCATGATCATCATAGTGACCGGTATCACACCAAGGCTCCTGCTCCTCCTCTCCTCCTCCTCCTCCTCCACGTATGTGCGGTTTCGCTACTCGGCTTATCAATTGCAGAACCCACTGCTGCTTTATCGGTTCAAAGGACCAGAGATGATACTTTCGATAACTTCATGTCCGCCAACCCTGCGTATCCATCTTTATAAATTACTGGTTGGGCTTGCATTTACACGCTCATCACCCTCATGGTGCTACTTAGCCCTAGAGCTAAACCTAGAACAGATACCAACGGAAGATCAATACACAAAATGAAATGAAAATGAAAGTGACAAAGGGAATTAGATAGGATATAAACTGTACAGTTTGTAGCCTGTATGAGCTGGGTCTACTCTCTTATTAACTATTGAGTTTATATATAGTATAATACGTAGTTGTACCTAGTTGCAAGCAGGCATGTAAGACCTCAAGATAGAACCTCTATGCGACGTTCATCAATTGGCCGCTGATTAATTATGGGTTTGCGGGGTATGCCTTAGACCATGTGCTCTGCGTCTTGATGACTCTATCTGACAGTATATTGTTTCATTTTACTTGTCCAATAAAACAATATATTACAAGCCAGCCACAGCAAATCCAGCCCCAAGTGGCAAAAGGAGAGATAACACAGCCAGCCTCAACACGTTAATGCAACATGCAACATGCGCTATCAATATCACTAGCCGCCACAGCAGCGTACTACTCCGTACTCCAATATTTCTCCATGATTCCAGAGTCTATGACCACTGACTAGCCCGCCGAGCGAATATATACGCCCTAAGACTCGTGAATATACCCCTGTCGGCAGCTAGCCCAAGTCCACAATATAACCAACAAAATCAAACGGCAATGATGCAATATTAATATGCCCCATCAAGAAGACGAGAAGAAAAAAGGCGTTTGCGGGGCGGGAAAGGTGAATACGAGGATGTTACAGGGTTGTATTTCCGGGACGGCTAAAGCGCAACGGCTCGGGCGGGCAAAGGCGCGGGCCGCCCGCAAAGTTTTTTCCAACGGCGCCCACGTGATGGCCCCTAGCCCTTGTTACATTTAATTTTTACATATTAAATACATCAGCCTAAACATAATAAACGATGCGCCACGAAGAAGAAGAGTTGAAACTAGGTCATTCCAGAATCCTGTTCTAGCAGTCGTGCTACGACATACCTTATTCGATAGTCTAATCATGTTACATACGAACGGTCGACCCAAACGAAGGGAGTACTATCTGTATCGTACACCCACTAGTCGGATTTCTGACGCACGTATTGAAACCTTGGGAAATTGACATGAATTTTATTCAACGATCAACTAGCTAAATGTGGGCCAGGTCAGACCGACCTGAGACCACACACAAAAAAACAAAAAGCTTCCATGGATGGTGGCGGCAACGATGACATGTTAAGTTCAGTTCTAACGTACGTACGTAAATTGCGAAGAGCCAAAAAGAACCCTGCTTAGGAAAAAAGGACCGAAGAGTCAATTCCTCCATGGGAACAATAACAAAGGACAAGAAAGAAAAATACAGCCATTCCCAACACCTCTAGTTAACCCCCAATTGAATCAATTTTTTTCCCGTTGATGACCCTTGGAAAACCAAACCAATGCACAATCCTTGTCCCTCTTTATGTATGCCATAGTTAATTCCTGAAACACCCGAAACCCGTTCAAATGAAATAAGACCGCTTTTTGGTGAACCTTGTCTGTGTGTTTTGCTTTTTTCCCGTTAACTCCCTCGGTTGTAAGCTTTCCCGGCTTCTTCTTCGCCTCGTATTTTTTTGTCGTATCCCCCCTGTCTAGAGCGAGTGTCGAAATCGAAAGACCAATGGGAAGGTTGAGTATTATCTGTCGTTTGGTTTGGTTTTTATAAAAGAAAGAGAATATTTCGAGACGGAGGGGAGGGCAAAGTGCTAATAAGCTAGCCATTTTTGCAAGTCCCTAAGGTTCAAAGTCAGTATTTGCAAGATTTCATGTTATACAGAAGCGAAAAAGACACAAGACGCTATGTATATATATAATATAGTAAAATCAACGCACCACAATCTTCATCAGGTCTGCGCTCTCTGTTTATATAGAATGGTAGGCAACGCGCCATGATGCATACCAATTAGCTGCCAGTTCGTCTACTCGCATCAAAATTGAAAAAAAAAAGAACAGAGCAGGGCAAAACAGAAATCAAACCTGCCAACTCACCTAGCTACAATATTCGCAGCACAGGGCTTCTGGGTGTTGGCGTATTTGGCACACCAGGCATCGACCAGGATTCGGAGATGGCCACAGCGAAATTTAACCTCTTTATGATCACACATGATGATAACCTTTTTGCGTTCTGTTTTCCGTTTTCCGGTTTGAGTTTGTCTGTCGTTTTTTTCTTTCTGTCTCTTGCGCAACGTTTTCAAAGATATAGTATGATAGCTGTCACCACGGATGTATGATGCAGACTGCAGATCATTAAGACATATCGAGAGAAGAATAACGATAAAAAGAGCAGGAAAATCAAATCTGAACCAAGCCATTAGCCCTTGTAAAAAGAAAGAAACACAAACATACTGTTAGTTATCTCATCAAGTCATGGCTTGAGGTTCACGCACACCGGAATCTCCCAAACACCAAACAACAGACAATGAATTTGACAATTGATAATAAAATTGATAATATAATAGAAAGTTAAGAAATTGGGAGGAAAAAGAAAGGAAAGGAAAGGTGAAAAAAAAGGTTAGGATGTACGTACTTTTTGCTTTTGCTTTGACACCGCTACACGGGGTTGGAACAAGGCATAAATGCATGTAACAAAGTTTCTTTTTTCCTTTTCTTTTCTTTTTCTATTTTCGTTCTGGAATAGCAACTCGCAACCACGTCTCTCTCTTTTTTTATTTTTTGATGAATTACCCAACTAACTCAATCGAGTCTACTACAAGCCCCAACCAATTCGCGAATACTAAACACGTAGTTACGATCAGAAGAAGCCTTAATAGTATAATACCCGGTGGCATATTTCCGTCAAGAAATTATAATATAATACTAGTACAGAGCCAAACCAGGATCTACCGAACGTTAGTCAAGCAGACTAGCGACCACGACGTATGTTCTGTATGCACTATGGACGTACGGAGTTAAGAAATAAATACATGGATGGCAATTATCATTATGGCATGCATGTCGCCGGTGGGTTTCGAGCGGGTCAGAAATCTGTAGAACTAAACTAGAAGGCGAAGGTGGCTTTTTAGTTGGTTTTTTAATCTATTTACCGTCTTGTATAATTTGTATTAGTATTATTTTCTCACCTCATAAGCACTGTAACTAGTACGTATTTCCAAAGGGAAAATGCATAGGCCAAGGGAAATAGGAGACAGTGTCCTCAACGGAGAACTTGCCAAAGGCAGTGTTGGCCGACCAAAGGGCAAAAAAAAAGAGCCCAGGCCAACTTTCAATAATGCCAATAGCGAAAGATCGACCGGCTTGCATTCTCGAGTTGGTAGGAGCGTCGACCTGCCTGTCTATCTGATGCATGCATGCATGCATAATACATATTTCATACATACTATACCCCTATAATACTGGTATAACTATACACCCACCCACTCCAGTTTCACATATGCAATAGTTTGGTTGGCAGTAAAGTTCCAGACTTCCATCTTCTTACCTATCCTGGTAAAAGGCAAGCAAGGGCTTTTGAAACTAGTCAGACCAAGTCTTGAATTCCAACAAGCCTAGTACATAGGTCCATAGGTTCCCCGGGGGCCGTCTGGCTAATGTCCAATGATGACGCTGATTGATACTATATCCATTGATACAACAACCGTACATTAATATATTTATTACCGCGGAATTGTTTGTCCCCTACTAACTGGCTAGGTCCCATGCATGCAATTTTAGTTCTTTTAGTTTATGCGTAGTTTGTCTTTTCTGTATAGATAGTCTACCAGCGAAGGATGCGCGGTACCCAGGCCATGCCATCCGGTTGGTTCGATGTTCCTGACAGTTCGGGCCATTTTAATCAAAATCGCCACTTATTTTATTTCTATCTACGAAGCTGCGAATTTAATTAATAATTCCCGTGCGCCGAGGCATGGAACGTGTTCTTTTTTTCTTCTTCGTTTCCCTTGCCGTGGAATATAGTCTAGTCCATCCAGGTTTAATCTATTTGTTTAATCCACTTTGGAGACCCCGGAGTTCACTACGTAGTATGTATGTTGATTCTTGCATGATTGCGGCGTTTCTTCGGCGATTCGATCAATCATAAATCAATCATTAGGTCGTTGCTACGTACGAGCTTACTACGTGGTGGTTGATAGTAGGGTTGCCTCTGGGAAATAATGAAGCATTTCTTAGGTATTCTTTGGATCCAGAAGATGAGATTGTATTATATTAGTATATGCACCCGCGCCTGACTCGACAAGTATGCAAAAAAAGAAAGAAAAAGAATAAAATGAGATCTATCAACAAATTCCATAACTGCGGCGCTGTCAATGAATGTACGTATCTAGTTATGGATATGTAAGGGTACCTAATTCACCATCTGAGTGGTGGACCCAATGCTAGCAAGTGCCTAGTAAATGGCATATGCACTGCCTAATGTACGTGCAAGTGTCAAATTGTCAATGACTCGGTTAATGCATGCCATGCAATGCCTGTCCATACTAGACGTCATTATTCGGGGTCATGGCGTTTCTTATCAACCAGACAGCTATAGGCCTTTGCCTCGGTGAAATGTCGGTACATGGTTGACTCTGCATATGTCATGATTGTTTCTGATTTTGATGTGCCAGCCATGTATTGATGCCTATTCAGAAGCTACCTACCTAGTATGTACACAACGTTGCATGTATGCGACCATCTTCTTTATATTAAAAAGCAAATAAATATATACACCAACAGAAGATTATTGACAGACACTATGTTGGTTTAACGCGGGTAACCCGAAAATGCGTACGCCATGGACGCTCTGACAGTGATCCAGCCTACAAAGACTCACAAAAATGCCGCTCACAAGAGATCCGAAAAAAGGAAAAAGAAAAAGTCATTAACAAACACATCAATCCGACTCTGAACCCACGGCAACATCGCTGGCATCGTCGGAAGCATCTCGCACAACAACAGGCTTCCCTGATCCTTGTGCTGGCTCAACCGGCTCCTCGTCATCGTCGTCGTCCACTTCAAGCTCAGTGGCGTCCAGCCAGCCACGAGACATCTCCACCGCTTTGGTCCACTGTTTATACATCACCGCGCTCTCGTGCTCTGATAGGTACGGTTTGAAGATCGTCCTGTTTGCTCGGTTCATGTGTTTCAGCTCCTCATACGTCGACCAGATGCCGCTCGCAAATCCTGCTGCAATCGCGGCTCCTAGGGCGGTGGTTTCATGCATCGACGGTCGTTCTACCGGGATTTGAATGATATCCGCTTGTGACTGGAGTGGCGTTCAAGTCAGCACTAAAACTAGAAGTAAAACTTAAATAACGAGAAAAGGTACATACCTGCATGCAAATATCCGAATTACTCATTCCTCCATCCACAGCCAGATCTGTCAGCTTATGACCACTGTCTTTGGCCATTGCATCCAGAATTGCTTTTGTTTGGAAGCAAGCAGCTTCTAAAGTAGCGCGAGCAATATGGCCACGTTGTGTGTGCTGCGTGATACCAACTAAAAAAGAAATTAGCAAGGCACACGATGAAAAGCCAAGAATCAGCCACTTACAAATAGTTCCCTTCGCATCGTCAATCCAATAGGGAGCGAAAAGACCACTGAATGCTGTCACGAACACGCATCCTCCGTTGTCTGGCACTGTTTCGGCGACCTCGCTCACTTTCCGCGAGTCACGGAAGAAGCCCATATTGTTCATCAAGAATGACACACCACTGCCGGCGACAGCGATACTGCCCTCCAATGCGTACACCGGCTTTCGGTCGGCCCCCAGCTGGAAAGCCACTGTCGCAAGAAGGCCATGTTGCGAAATAGTTGGTTTTTCTCCCACATTATAAAGCAAAAAGCAACCTGTACCGTATGTGTTCTTCGCGTATCCCGGCTCGAAGGCGCAGTGTCCTACCAAGGCGGCAGACTGGTCGCCGAGACAGCTGGTAATAGTCGTACCGGCCAAAGGACCGCCGTCTAGTTGACCAAAGGCAGTCGGATCTGCCGAGGGCACGATCTTTGGGAGGCGAATCTTATTCTTGTCAAGTCCGAAGAAGTCCAGCAGCGTGTCATCATATTCCAATTTGTGCAGATTCATGAACATAGTACGCGAGGCGTTGGTAACGTCAGTAACGAACACTTTGTTCTTCACACCTCCGTTAAGATTGTACAGCAGCCATGTGTCGACGGTTCCGAATGCCAGGCGGCCTTCATCGTAGGCCTTTTTGACATCGGGCCGGTGGCGGAGCAGCCAAAGAAGAGTAACAGATGAGGGATAAGTAGATAATGGCAGTCCGCAGATCTTGTCCAGACCATCGGCGCCTTCCTTGGACCTCAGCTCTCGCACCATACTCTTTGTACGAGTGTCAGGCCACGCAATAGCATTGTGCAAGGGCTCTCCGGTCTCCCAGTCCCATACGACACACGTTTCACGCTGGTTGGTGATGCCAATGGTTTGAATATCCGACTTGGAGTGGCCCAGGGCAAGGAAGGTTTTCATAGTCTCTTCTATACAGAATTCCACCGTCGAAACGAGTTCTCGGGGGTCTTGCTCGTGCCATCTGTAGATGCCACAAACGTTAGCTTATCCATCCGCACATTTAAGACGACGTCATAACGCACCCTGAATGAGCGTGAATCTGGCGAAACTCAGATTGGTAGGACGCAACTGGCAGGCCCGTCCCGTCAAAGACGATGAACCTAGTACTCGTTGTTCCCTGGTCAATGGCACCAATGAACTTTTCCTTCAAATTATCGTTTCGCGAACGCTCATCTTGGATGATAGAGCGGTCCCCATCGTCGGAGGTCGTCTTGTTGATCACGGACTCTCGGCGCCTTCCCGACGAAGCCATGACTGGTCTATATCTAATGGGGTTGGGGGTTGGGGAGGATTATATATAAAGTCGCCAATCGCTAGGCTCAAGGGCAATAAACACGTGCTCGAGGCTAAAGATCAAAGAATATACAGGAATGCAAAATGCGTATGGAATGGATGGAATAACCAAGAAAGAAGTCAGTCTTTCTTTGGCGGGGAGGTACGACCGCCGTTCGTGGCGGACGGCTGGCAATGACGCAGTATGGGCAGAGCCAGGCCAATCAGAAGCGGCAACGGGAGAGATTGCGGATACTGATATACAGTATGGGATGCTATCTACCCAGCAAGACGACAAAAAAAGACAGCAAAAAAATATTAAATATTATGGTGTACGGAGAAGAAGGAGAAGAAGAAGAGGGAAAGGAAAAAAAAGGCAGGGGGAAGGGGGGCAGACGGACTTAATATGCCGTGGCAGGCAGTGCAGCGCAGACAGAGTCTGGTTCTCTGCCTACTCTTCTTGGTACTCTCTGGCCAGAACTCGCATCAAGCAAGGAACGCGTTCGATCGGTGTGCCTTAGGCCTAAAAATACATTAGTTAGTGGGGGCTGTCGAGCATCCCCGCAGGCATCTTCTTGTCGCGATGGAGAAGCCCAGTTCGCATTGACTAATGACAGCGATCGCTTGATCATTGCGCCGTCCTGGAGACCTCCAATTTTTTTTTCTTGATCAGACGACCTCCAGAAAAACCGGGTCTACCCCCACTGCATCATATAGTCATCACTATCCGACTGTGATTTTTTTTTCCTCACCCCTCTTTCGCATGCCCATTTCCTCTCCCCCTGGTCCATATCCATCCAGCCGGGCGGGTTGTGCGGCGTGTGCATTATGCTTTTCTCGGAGCTCCTAGTTTTTCCAGCAATCACAGGCTCGGCATTGCGGTCTGGCCGGGGCCTGGCCTGCGTGCCGATAAATGCCACGGATGCCGATACGGTTCGGCATCGAGGATCGCCCTTGGGATTAGCACAATAGAACGGAAAATGGAGTTTGGAAGTGGAAATAGGAGCGTAATTGAAGTTCTTCAATATTGGAAATATCGGACTACTGGAAAATAAATGGTATAATAAATCCGTGCGAAGAAACACAGTCATGCCGATGCTTGATCCGTTGTGTGCGTGGGATAAATG
Source organism: Talaromyces albobiverticillius (assembly GCA_023721895.2). Taxonomy (NCBI): domain Eukaryota; kingdom Fungi; phylum Ascomycota; class Eurotiomycetes; order Eurotiales; family Trichocomaceae; genus Talaromyces; species Talaromyces albobiverticillius. Next base: position 5,273,287 of record JAMBUR020000001.1, on the reverse strand, counting down.
AAGTATCTCCACGGGCACAAGAGGGGCACGTGCAGTCCTCCACGTGATGCTCCCTGCTTGGAAGGATCGAAACGTTCTAGCTTGGTTGGGATCTGCGAGTTACGCGGCCCAGCGATTTAAGGAAGGATTAGCTGCATATCTGATACATTATTTGAATGCCCAAATCCTCTTTGCAGATCCCATGACCGCCACCGGACATTCTGGGCAATTTTTGCAGGCCCGGGCGTTTTTCGGACTATTCTACGGAGTACCTAGGTTCTAAGGTTCCTACCGACAGAGTCCAATCCATGGATAGCAGCACGGCATCCACAGTCTCCCAATTAGCAAGTGGATATAGCTAAGGTATATATATATATAAAAGCTTGAATAGTAACACTGTTTCTTTTAATATTCTACAGCAACAAAGGAAAAGAAATGACTAGTCTGAGCGACATTGATTGAACACGACATGCATCAACTGTTTCCAAAGATCAACAGTACGTATATGTGGCACCCCAAAGCATGAGTCTCTGGCTGGGACGACAATAGTCGCCATTATTTCAGAGACGCCTTAAGTTTCTTCATTTACTCAGCCGCCTCCTTCTCTTCGGCGGCACGCTGCTTGGCCTCCTCAATTTCCTTCTTGCGGAGGAAGAGAAGAGCCTGGATCTTTTCGGTAAGAGTGTGCTCCTCGCTATCGCTCTGGGAAATGTGCTCGCGACCAATCAGAGTTGCAACGATGCTGGCACCGACAACGAACGTCAGGACGAATCGGTACATGCCGTACCAGTGAGGAGCAAGGCCGCGGGCGGCAGCACGAGCGTCGTTGTAGTACAAGAAGGTGAAAGCAAAGAATTGGGTGATGAGTGCGTGCTCAACGGGGAGCAGGAGTGTGGGCCATGCGACAGCAGGCGCAATGCATCCGGTAGCATATCGGCGGAAGCCATGAGTTCCACCATATCCAGCCCACTCTAGTCCCCAATGGATGGCGCCCAAGAAAGACAAGATCTGTAGATTCCGCCGAGTTAGTGTGGCCCAATAAATGCGAATTTTTTAACAGTCAGGACTTACGACAGCACCGTATCCAACCTGAATTGGCTCAGTCAGATGCAAAAGGAAGGAAGCAGTTTCACCAGAGAGGAGGAAACCGGAGCCGTTGACGGCGTTGTTGTTGATTTCCCATGCGAGGAAGCAAGTGTTGGCCGAGGTTGCCAGGTAAGGAATGACACCGGCAAGACCGAAGTATAGAGCCTCCTTTGGAACTTCGCTGAGACTGAAGGTTTCCTTAATGACTTTCTGTGCACGGAGATTGGTTAGAATTTTGCAGCTGGGAAATAATTGGAAGCTCAAAATATCCGTCACCACATACAGCATCGTTCTTGACAGCAGCCATCATATCAGGATCCTCCTCCTCAATGCCGTGGGCCTACACATTTTTCCAATTAGTCAGAGCACAAATCATAGTTCCAGAGCTGTTGCTGACCGGATCGCCCTTCGAGGGAACAGTAGAAGCATGGCGGACGAGAGCGGTGGTGACCGGCTTACGGACCGCCAAGGCGAGGGTTGGTGTCGACGTCAGGCGGGCCGGGAGACGGGCAGACGAGGTCAATTGAGCCTTGAAAACACTGCCGGGGATGGCGGACCTGATCGCAGTAGAGGCATTGGCGCTGGATGCTGCGCGGAAAGCTGCGCGGGCAGCCGACATGCGGTAGAGCATTGTGGACGGTTAAAAAAAGCTTCGGGTATAATAGGAAATCAGAAGGACAGCCTGCGGGCGCCCCAATTGAACCCGGAAAGGGTTGAAAAAATGCGAGTGTAGAGTAGAGAGGGGTTTTGTATGAATTGAGAGCTTCAACTACTCTCGTTTGGCGCGAGCGTGCTCGTTGGCAGATGGAGGTGAGGTCTGAGGTGCAGCGCTGCCGGTGATGAATGATGAGAAAGTGACCCGAAGTTGAAGCATTCCGGCCGGCCGCAGCGACCACAACCGTATCCGCGCCTCAGGCTGCAAATGGGATGCCTTATCTCACCGTTTTCTCTACATGTGCTTTGCAATAATAACAACACTAATACCATGAACAAGAATAAAGGAACTTGAAAAGACTTCAAAATACTATATTTTATATGCAAAGATCAATCAATAGTGCTTGTCTGGATGAGGGGATACTATATACAGCCAAACATAGCATGAATCATTGACTAGATAGTATGCCAATTGCATAAAAATTGCTTTTTTGATCATTATGTTTATGACCATAACAGACCAGTAATAATATATCGTACCTGTGCATTGCCAAACGCCGATAGGGATGACACATGTAGCACAGCAATAGGGCAACATACCTGGCAGTGCAGCTGCCAAGCACACGACGTCACCTCCCCGCGAGGTTGTTCCAACACAAACAAGCCCAACGTCAAAAGCCTCAGGGACCAGGGACGACTGCTGCACCACTCTGCAGCCCTGACTATCCATCAATAACATTGTTTATATTTGCTACCATCGTTGAATTCGTGCATTCCATTGCATACAGCATTTTCCCGATCGTACCGCGACCGTCTCCTTGCGACTCGACCTTTGATGCGGACTCTGCCACATCAAGTGAGCGTCCGAAGAGACAGCACATTACAACACACCAACAGTAATGTCGAAAATTTGAATGGATTCTGTCAAGTTCTTACCAGTAAGAGCTCTTTTTTTCCCATACCATCAAACACCCGTCATCTGGCGCAATGCCCAATTTCTCTGCCTTGAAAAATATTGATCGCTAACGAGTGCCTCATTATCTCCAGGAATCCGTTTCGCATTCCCAAGTGACAACCGTGCGCAGAGGATAAACAGGACTATAGTTTTCAGCAAACAGTGAAGTTTAGATAACGCGCCCGGCCCGGGTCACGGCCTCCATTGCCCGCCATGTTGGAAAGCGTTGTTGCGAACCTGCTCAACAGGTTTATGGGCATGTACGTCAAGAATTTTGACGCCAAACAACTCAATATAGGAATTTGGTCGGGCGATGTGAAGCTTCATAACCTCGAATTGCGCCGCGAGGCATTGGATCAACTCCGCCTTCCACTCAATGTCGTCGAAGGCCATATCGGCCAGCTAACGCTGTCTATTCCATGGTCAAATCTGCGCGGAAAACCGGTTAGGGTGGAAATTGAAGATGTCTTTCTTCTAGCAGCTCCAAAAATAGAGGCTGACTACGACCCGGAGGAAGAAGAGAGAAGGGCCCACACTATCAAGATGGAGAAACTCGAAAGTGCAGAGCTCCTGCGTGAACGAAATGCGGAGGGTATGACCCAAGAGGAGCAGAGGCGAAATCAAAGTTTTACGGAAAGCTTTACCACCGCCATCGTCGACAATCTGCAAATATCTATCAAGAATGTCCATTTCCGATATGAAGACTCCATCGCTTCCCCCGGCCATCCCTTCGCTGTCGGCTTGACCTTGAAAGAACTGAGTGCGGTAAGCACAGACTCGGATTGGCGCCCTACTTTTATTCAATCCACTTCAGGAACGACACATAAATTAGCAGTCTTAGGGGCTCTGGCTGTGTATTGGAACACTGATACTGAGTTATTGGGGACCGGAAGTGGCGCTGACTATGGCGCGGAAGCTCAAGGTATACCCCATGAAGAGCTCATGACAAGACTCAGAGAAGGAATCGACCTGGATGAAAATAACCAGTATATTTTACGACCTGTGAGTGGCCGGGCAGGCCTTGAGATGGACAAAACAGGAAAGCTTGACAGACCCAGAATGAAAGCGCGTCTCTTGTTCAATGAGCTGGGCTTTGTCCTCGACAGCGACCAATACCGAAATACACTGATGCTGGTGGATTTATTCCATTACTTCATTCGCCACCAGGAGTACAAGAAGTTGCAGCCTTCAGTGAGCCCCAAGGAAGACCCGCGAGCTTGGTTTAGGTTTGCCGGAAATGCTGTTCTGTCCAAGATCCATGATAGAAACAAGGTCTGGACGTGGGACTATATCAAGGAACGAAGGGATGACCGACTCGCTTATATTAACATATTCAAGAAAAAGAAAAGGGAAGAAGCACTTTCATCGGAGCAGACCACAGAAATGGATGAATTAGAAAGGAAATATACATACGAAGATCTCCGCTTCTGGCGCTCTTTGGCACGGAACCAACTACGAAAGGAAAATGTGGGCGTTAAAAAACCTGCAAAAGCCCAATCCTGGAGTGAATGGATGTGGGGAGCGAAGACACAGCAAAACGAGGAGGAGACAATGACAGAGGAACAACGCCAAGAACTCTATAACGCGATTGATTGGGACGAGAAGAAAGCGCTGGCCGAGAGTGTGGAACTTCCTAGAGAGTCAGTCAAGTTACAAGTCAATTCAAGTCTCCGAGCTGGCAGCTTGACCTTAAAAGATGATCCGCACGGTGCGGCAACTGAGGTCATGAAACTCGTGTTTGACAACTTCAGGGCGAAAGCTTTACAACGCCCTGATTCATTCTTGCTTGATTTAGACCTGGGTGGTTTGAGAGTATATGACGGGACCACCAAAGGTAGCATTTTCCCACAGATTGTGCGGGTTAAAGACTCAAAAGGCCTGGAAGAGAATACATCCCCAGAAGACTCACCACAACTGGAATATGAAGAAGATGAGGAAGGCGTGGTGGCAGGAGACAGCCTTTTCCACCTCCAAGTTGAGCAGAATCCTCTCGAAAGTGATGCAGATACCGCCGTTAAGGTTAAACTTAAGAGTATCGAGGTCATCTACAATCCCAAATTCGTTGTTGAAGTTGCACGCTTCTTCAAGCCGCCCGAGCGACATATGGAATCAATAGGTGCCCTTCTCGATTCTGCAGGAGCCACTGTTCAAGAACTCAGGCAACAAACTCGAGCCGGTCTTGAATATGCACTTGAAGAGCATAGAAAAGTAGACACTCAGTTTGATTTGCAAGCCCCGCTAATTATTATTCCTGAGAGTATAGTGGAAGAAAGTTCTCTCTGTTTGATTCTCGACGCTGGTCATATAAGGGTCAGCAGTGAGTTGGTTGATCGGGAAACAATGTCAGATCTGCAATCAAAGCAGAAAAAGCAGTATAGCGAGGAAGACTATAAACAGCTTGAAGGGCTTCTCTACGACAAATTCTTGATCAAGCTTGATTCCATCCAAATGCTCATCGGTCCTGGTCTTGAAGCTACCAAGTTGCAACTCACTTCGGATGAGCCATCGAAAGACCTTCATATCGTTGATCGGATCAATGTCGACTTTGTCCTTGAACTCTGTATTGTTCCAAAGTCCACTGAGTTGACCAAGACTCGAATTTCCGGTCATTTACCAGAGTTACATGCCTCGATATCCGATAAGAAATACAAAAACCTGATGAAGCTTATTGATATAGCTATTCCACGGTTTGAAGAAAACGACGATGACCCTCCTTCCACCAGGCCTCAAGCGATTACTGAGAAGAGTTCTGAGCAAGAAGCCAAGAACAGAGCAAGATCAGCCTCTTTCCAGCCAGCAATAGTAAGAGAAATGCCCATCCTCGACGAAGAGTCCGACGCAGAAGATTCGGGCAAACGCGAGATTACAAAGAAAGAAGAGCAACCAGTTGCTTTACATCAACGCATGTTTGAATTTAAATTCACAGTGGGAAAGCTCCGTGGTTCCCTTTTCAGAGCCGACCAGAGAGAGTCAAAGCCTGACCAGTTATTGGCTGAGTTGGTGGCTGAAGGTTTCCAGCTGGACTATTATCTGCGACCATATGATATGGTAGCTGAATTGACATTGAAGTCTCTCAGCGTCGATGACTATATAGAGGAGAACCCGACACCCGAGTTTAAACAGATTGTTTCCTCCAAAGGCTTCAATGCCGATGAAGAGAAAGATTTGTTTAACCTCAAATTTATCCGAGTCAGACCAGATTCTCCCGAGTTCCATTCAACGTACGAGGGTGTCGATATGAATCTTGATATTGCAGTGTCAACAATCAACATCATCGTCACGAGAAGGACACTTTTGACACTTCTGGATTTCGTGCTGATTACCTTCACAAATCCTGACCAGCCATCAGCCTCCAATCAATCAGCAGGCAGCGTCTCTGTGGATCCCGCACAGGAACAAGAAGAACCGCAAGAAATTCGCAAAATTAGAATCAAATCGCAGCTGAACAGTATTGCATTGATACTGAATAACGATGGGGTGAGACTTGCAACTTTGAGTCTCAACACTGCAGACGTTGGATTGTTCCTAGTCGGCCGGACTATGCAGATCCAATCACGGATTGGAAGTCTGACCTTGGTAGATGACGTGAATGTTGGCGCGTCAGAAGAATCTCCTCTCAGAAGACTCTTGACGATCGAGGGCGAAGACTTTGCCGACTTCAGATATCAGACTTTCGATCCTGACTCCTCGGAATACCCTGGCTATGACTCGGAAGTATTCTTAAGGTCTGGCTCAATCAAGATTCAATTCCTAGAGGAGCCTTATCGAAAGATTGTCAATTTCTTGGTGAAATTTGGGAAAATGCAGGCTATATTCAATGCGGCTCGACAAGCAGCAGCAAACCAGGCAAATCAGTTGCAAGAGAATGCATCACGTATGCGATTTGACATCATCGTACGGACACCCATAGTCGTCTTCCCCAGAGCCATGGCAGAAAACAAGCAACGAGATTGTATCACAGCAGAGCTGGGAGAAATCTATGCAAACAATACTTTCGTCCCCCTGGACGAGCAAAAGGATAGCCCAGCTGTCAATATGATTACCACTGGGATTCGCAACATTCGCCTGAGCTCTGATCTGTATTATGAGGATGCCTCACACGAACAATTGGAGATGATTCAGAAGGTCAATCTTGATTTTAGTATTTGTTATCTTGAACATCAACCAAACCAACCGCGTCCGGACATTGAGGTGGAGGGAACAATGTCTCCAATCAAACTGCGCGTCTCACAGCCGCAACTCAAGTTTTTACTAGAGATTACGAAGACGGTACCAGGGGTATTGACACCGGACAATGATCAGCAGGAACTTGAGGCAATGCAGTCCCTTCCTGCCCTTCAAGCACAGCCAGAGGAGCAAGCATCGGAGGTTCAGCAACTGAAAAAATCGGCTGATCAAGGCTCTGACAACGATACAGAAAAGGAAAGCTGGGTGAAACTTGATATGATATTCAAGGTTGAAAGCGTTGGCTTGGAGCTGCTCTTGGCAAAAGAGAACAAACCTGTCGGCCAGGTAGAGGATTCCAGTCTGTCCAGATTTTCGCTGAATAACACCAGAGTGAAACTGCGCATGTTGAGCGACGGTGCCTTGGAATCAGAGCTCTTGATACACTCCTTTTCTATCAGGGACAGCCGCGCTCAAGAGACAAACAAATTTAGAAAGATCATGTCTCTCATCAACAACGACGTTCAGCAGCAGTTTATGGCTAGCATCTCGATGTCACCGGGGCCTAAAAAGCATCTCATTGCCATGATTACCATTGATAGTCCTCGCATTATTCTTGCTCTTGACTATTTGATGGCCCTACAGTCATTCGCGAGCGAGGCTTTTGCGCAAGATCAGTCACTCGAGATAGAAGAAGTTGATGAGACGCCCGAAGAGTCAGATACCGCGTCTAGTGTCGCAGCCAGTGGTTATAAATCCCCTGAAAACAATAAAGGAGGCTCTGCAGAGGGAGAGCAAATGACTTTCTCATTGAGAGCTGACATCGTTGACGCTCAAGTCATCATGATCGCTAACCCGGCAATTTCAAATACCGAAGCAATCGTCTTGGGGACAAAGCAGCTACTATTTTCTCATCAAAACGTCTCCACGCTTCAGATTAGCAAAGTAGGCATGTTCCTCTGCCGAATGGACAAATTCGAAACTAGTCGACTGCGAATATTGGACGATTTCACTCTGGAATTATCTGTGGATAGCCGTGCACAAGACAAGGGGTCCGCTCTTACGAGCATTGATGTTCATGTAGAGCCCCTTGTCCTACGGCTATCATTGCGTGACATTCTGCTCGCTACTCAGATCATGAATAAGGTGTCTGAAATGAGAACGAAGCCAGCGTCTGACATAAACACTGACGAGCCGCAAAGAATCAAAGAAATAAAGGGCACTGACAAGAAATCAAAGAGACGCTCCACCATAGGAGCATCAACAGGCTCAAAGGCAAAGGCCAATTTGATTCCAGAGCAGAGGCTCGCACCACAGCAATCAACTGTGGTAAGAAGGGAGGAACTCGGTGCTCAGATTGATGGTATTAGAGTCATTCTTATCGGAGATCTGCATGAATTGCCCTTGCTAGATTGGAGTGTCAAGAAATTCAATGTCGATGTCAGAGACTGGTCTTCAACCTTGAACGCAGATACGTCGTTCGACTTGTTCGTCAATGTCTATAATTTTTCGAAGTCGGCCTGGGAACCGCTCATTGAACCCTGGCAACTCGGCTTTCACATGTCCAAGGAAATCAACCCGGATGCTCTATCTGTTGAGGCCTATTCTCACAAGAATATGGATCTCACCCTCACATCTGCAACTATTGCACTTGCCTCGAAGTCATTCCAGTTCCTGAACACCGATGAAGATGTCTTGTCAAAGCCTAGGGGTGCTGATGCACCATACCGGATTCGTAACTACACTGGATTTGATCTTCGAGTGTGGGCAGATTTGGAAAATGAAGAAAATGGCCCGGCTGCTAAACTTAGCGATGGTGAAGAATACCCCTGGCGCTTCGAAGACGCAACCACGATGCGTGAGAATCTCACACCTGAAGGTAATGCAGGTCTGGTGGGTATCAAGTTGGAAGGCAGTGGCTTCGATAGCATCAATCACATACCGGTCATTAGGGAAGGGGAGACATTGTACAATCTGAAACCCAAAAAGGACAAGGTCTTGCATAAATTGCTCGTCGATGTCAAGCTGGGCTCAGACCATGTCAAGTATATCACTTTCCGATCTCCATTGGTTTTGGAAAACAACACGCAGATACCCGTTGAATTAGGTGTCTTTAGTCCTGAAGATGGCCATTTACTCAAGATCGAAAAGATTCTTCCTGGCGATGCTCGACCTGCTCCGGTTGGTTCGGCATTCCTACATCAACTCGTTATCCGCCCTGATCAAGGCTTTGGCTACGATTGGTCGAATGAACAGTTATATTGGAAAGATCTGCTGCGCCAACCGACAAGAACAATCAAATGTGTCAGCGAAAGTGGTCAGCAGGCCCCGCCATTTTACTTCCAATTGAACGCCTCTTATGACAAACGGGACCCTATTATAAACCACTATCCTCATATGAAGCTTCGTATTTCAGCCCCCGTTGAGATTCAGAATCTGTTGCCTTACGACTTCAAGTATCGAATCTATGACAAGAATACTCGCAAAGATTGGACCAACTTTTTGCGAAGGGGTGGAGTTAGTCCAGTACATGTAGTGGAACTGTCCCACTTACTTCTCCTTAGCATCGACCTGCAGGATTCGGTATATAAGCAAAGCGACTTTGCAATTATCAATGGCAATTCTCAAGACTTCCGACGCGAATACTCTCTGCCACTCAAGGATGAACATGGTGTAGAGCTCAGGCTCAAATTGCACTATTTCAACATTCCGGATAGTGGAGGTGCCTTCAAAGTCAGCGTGTACTCCCCGTATCTTGTGCTCAACAAAACCGGGCTGAGCGTGGACGTGCAAAGCAAAGGATTCATGCAAGCCGCAAAATCCTCGGCTGGGCAAGGCATAAACGCTGCCGATACGGAAGCCGGCCGTGCGAAGCCTTATATGTACTCCTATCCCACGGACGACCCGAAGAACAGATCTGTTATAAGGATTGGCGACTCTCGATGGAGCAAGCCTCAGAGTTTTGATGCAATTGGTAGCACATTCGAGATTGTCGTCCCATCTAGATCTTCCAAGGCCGAATTCCATGCTGGAGCGTCAGTCGCTGAGGGAGAGGGCAAATACAAGTTGACCAGAGTAGTCACTATAACGCCCCGGTTTATATTAAACAACAAACTGAGCGAAGAGCTTCAGGTACGGGAACCAGGAACGTCTAATGTGTTGACAATGAAAGCCGGTGACCTTGTGCCTCTGAATTTCCTTCGTCAAGTTCCAGAAAAACAGCTGTGCCTGTGCTTCCCTGGTGTTAATAACCAGTGGTCGTCGCCTTTCAACATTGCTGATGTGGGAATAACGCATGTGAAATTGGCCAAGGCATCTCAACGACAGAGGCTTATCAAAATAGAGGTGGCAATGGAGAATGCAACTATCTTCATCCACTTGAGGATGGAAACCAGGCAGTGGCCATACTCTATGCGGAATGAAAGCGACGCGGAGTTCATCTTCTATCAGTCTAACCCAAATGTCGATGAGGACGAGTATGAAGATACAAACAGCGGATGGCGGCCAATCCGTTACCGTTTACCGCCTCGCAGTATTATGCCATATGCATGGGATTACCCGGCTGCAAAGAGCAAGTCGCTCATCTTAAATTGCAATGGGAAAGAACGGCATATTAGATTGGCGGAAATTGGAAACTTGATTCCAATGAGGGTCCCTTCCACTACAAACCCTAATGGACAGAATATTATCGACATTAACATAGTTGCAGAGGGGCCTACGCAGACATTGGTTCTGTCCAATTTCAAGCCATCTAAGAGTATTTATCGCCAACAAAAGGGCCAGACATCCCAGGCCAGTGTTGCAACGGGTTTCGAAGTCAAGGTGGAGAACTCGGAGGTTACATTCAAAGCTCAACTGCGTCTAGGTGGCGTAGGAATTTCACTGATCAACCAAAATATGAAGGAACTGCTATACTGTACGTTCCGAGAGATCGAGATCAAGTTGAACGAGAGCAATGTATACCAGACACTGGACACCACCATCAAATGGATCCAGATCGACAACCAGCTTTACGGCGGTATATATCCAATCCTTCTTTATCCCAGTGTCGTGCCAAAGACTGGAAAGGAGATGGAAGCACATCCTATTTTCCATGCTATGATCACAAGAGTAAAAGATGATTCGTACGGTGTTGTGTACATTAAATATGCTACATTGTTGTTGCAACAGATGACCCTGGAACTGGATGAGGACTTCATTTTCGCCATGCTCGACTTTGCAAAGGTACCGGGAGCTTCTTGGTCGATTGAACAAGAGGGCAAGCTCTGTGATGAAGATCTGGACATTCCTGAGCCGAAATACGAGGATGCTCGACAAGACGTATACTTTGAATTGTTGCACTTGCAACCCATGCAACTGGACATCTCCTTCATGCGCACAGAGCGGGTGAATGCCGAAGACAAGCTCCAACCGTCTAATCCATTGATGTTCTTTGTCAATGTCATGACAATGTCTATAGGCAATGTTAATGACGCTCCAATCAAATTGAACGCGCTTATGCTCGAGAATGCCAGGGTATCCATTCCTCTACTTATATCAAACATGAGAAAACACTATACACAGGAATTTCTCGGACAGATCCATATTGTCTTGGGCTCGGCAGACTTCATTGGAAACCCTGTCGGTCTTTTCAATACGGTCAGTTCAGGTGTGGCAGATATCTTCTACGAACCATATCAGGGATTAGTCACAGATCGACCGCAAGATTTGGGTTACGGCATCGCCAAGGGCGCTTCTAGCTTTGTCAAAAAGTCGGTATTTGGTTTCTCCGACAGCATAACCAAAATCACTGGTAGCATGTCCAAAGGTCTCGCAGTTGCAACCTTGGATAAAGAATTTCAGGACCAGAGACGCATGTCAAAGGCACGCAATCGGCCCAAGCATGCGCTTTATGGCGTTACTTCCGGTGGAAGTGCATTCGCTAGCAGTGTATTTAGCGGCATCGAGGGCCTTGCACGCCATCCTCTTCAAGGAGCAGAGAAGGGTGGGTTCCAGGGATTTATGAAAGGCGTCGGAGTTGGCATGTTGGGGGTTGTGACCAAGCCTGCAATTGGAGCATTTGATCTTGCATCTAGTAAGTATTGATTTATACTTTATATCAAAATAATAATACTGACTAACTGTGTCTAGATCTTGCCGAGGGTGTACGAAATACCACAACTGTCTTTGATGCAGAAGGCTTAGATCGTGTTCGTCTTACGAGATTTATCGGAATGGACGGCATTGTACGGCCTTACTCTCAGCGGGAAGGTCTTGGACAGTTCTGGCTCAAGACGACAGATGATGGCAAGTTCTTCAAGGAAGATTATATTGCGCATCTTGAACTTCCTGGACGAGATATGATCGTTATGTTGACCTATGACCGTATATTGCTCGTACGATCGGACAAACTTCGCTCTGAATGGGACATAAAACTCACAGATATCCAAACTATCTCAAAAGAGCGAACTGGTATGAGCATTACCCTCAAGGGAGGAGCAAACGGACCATTCATACCAGTGCAAGATGAGAGTTCCCGCAACTGGTTATACAAACAGATTGCTATAGGTATGTTTTTCTCGGTTGAATGTTTCACTTCTGAATCGCAGCTTGCTAATAATACTTTTTTTATAGCGGTTAATGCCTTCAACGAAAAGTATAATGCAAAGAATTAGCCAGACACGTTGTGATAGAAAGCGTTTATCTTTGTTTTTTCTTGTTACCACCCTATATTTGAGCTGAATCGGAGTGATATACTTAGCTGTCTACCCAGCCATCCGTTATTCATGCCGATTTTTTGTTCATTCATC